>JAWRVZ010000036.1:2182500-3587500 GCA_037043235.1 Rhodeus uyekii | reverse complement strand
CAACTAGATGCTCAGAAACTGGATGTAAATTATAGAGCAGATCAATGCTTTAGTCTTCATTTAATAGTGGTTTAGGTGTTTTAAGTTATTATTTGCTGTTCATATCTATCTATCTTTGAAAATGCATTGTGATTTCAGTGACGGGATTTTGGGGGCAAGATGAGTTTTAATTTCAATCCAACTGGCCCGCAAAGTCCCGCTTCTGGGACACACTCTCACGGCGTGGCAAGAGTAAACACACTAGTTAAACTTAAAGTAGTTATTTCTCCATTAACTGTATTATTCACAGGTTCTCAATTTAATTACATTGTCATTTTGACATGTTTGTGCCTGGTAAAGCATAAAAGTTTTGCGTAATCGTGTTTAGTCACAAAATCAACACTTTGTGATGCAAATGTGTATGAACTGAAATTGCACTTAACTGAATGTAATGCCGCAGGGAGAATGAGGGGCTTTTGGGGGCACTTGTGTTTCAGTTTCACCATCATAATGCCCCTAAAAATCCTTATTGCTCTTGCACTGATCACCATTTATAAATGTTTTGAATGCAGCTAGATGAGTTTTGATTTTGGCATAGATCGAGTTGTATGTTCCAAACAACTGATGGCCACAGAACATGTCTGCCTGCACTTATGTATGATACATTAAATGTACATTAATAATCCATTAATTGGGGAATATCACATATTATGTTTGGTGCTCAATTATGTCGTACTGCAACGACGGCAGCTCACTAAACGCCTTAAGCATCTGCTGCATCTACTCAAGTGTTCTGTCATCCAGCTGATGGTGGTTTCCTTCTCATTCTCCATTTTGATCTTCTTGCTGAAACATATAGAAAGGCCCCGTCCCCTTAGGGTCTCTCAAACAGACAGAACAGTCAAGCACTAAATGAATGTCTATACAGTCCGAGGAAAGCTCTATGAATATCATTTGTCTGTCATTATGAATAATGCTGGTGATGAATGGTTAGGAGTTTGACACTCTGCATCATGTCAATCATGATTTAATTATGAGACGTTGCCCAGAGCTATTGCTGACAAAAATGAACTAAAAGATTCTGCTATGTGCATCATGTAAACAGTATGGACATTTATATGACGAGAAGCAACAACTCAAACATTTTCATGTCAAATCGAAAGAGTGATTGTCAACAACAAAGTGGAAAAAAGTGGAAAAAACCTTTAGTGATCTTTTAGTGCACTCCAAAACATATCGTACCATGTTATTATAAGAACAAGGGTTCTATTGCTAGTTGAGGGAACAGGATGTGATTCCAAGAATGTGAAGAGTCTAATGCCACATGTGAGTAGGGGATAATTTTGTTACGCCTTGCCAAACTGCAGTACTTGGGAATATTTAGTAGTAAACTTTCACATACTCTGTGTCTATTTTTAGTAATCTTTATTAGAATTAAATGCTCTGTGGTTCATAATCACTATATAGTAACATTATATTTGCAGGCATTTTGGCTTGTACCCAGTGCCCAGAGATTTTTTTAAAGTCCTTCTGGAATTAGCTGTGGTGCTTTCTCTGTTCTGTGGCTCTGTTAAGGCTCAACTCATGGTAATAGGAGAAAGGGAGAGTTTCAGATGGGAAAGTAATTATTGACACCCTACAGAGCCAACAGTTCATCCTTCCTCACTTAAGCCACTTCACATGAGACAGTTGTGGTGTCTGTAACTGTAAAAGACTTCAGTGGCCCACATTTCTGTATGTTCATGTCTATTGATTTAAATTAGAAGGCAAACAGGGAGAGAAACAAATGATTTCCAGCCACTGTCATGGTATGCTCTTAAAAATAAATATTTTATGTCTTTCTTTTTTTCTTTCATTTTGCCGTGAAACCCAAAGAACCATTTAGTGATAAAAAAGATTTTTTTTAAAAAGATTAAAAAAGATTTTTAAAATATTTTTTTTTTAAAGATTAAAAAAGATAAAAAATATTTTTTTCTTTGTGGGACATTTTAATAAACTAAAACACACCCTTTTCCTCCCCACTAAGAACCTTCTGTGTAATTGTTCCATGGATGTTAAAGGTTCTGCATGTCACCATAAATGCTAATTTAAACTAATAAAATCTGTCAAAGATCTTAAAAACTCGAAACTTCTCTTAAACAGTGTTGCATTTCTTGCAAAGGCCTCTGAATCAGTTTTAAAGAATGCACTGGAAAGCAATTTGTGCTGAGTTGGCAGTTCACATTAACAGTCTTACATGAAATGATTTGGGTTGTCAAAAACCCCTTGTAGAATCTTGCCCTGACAATAAGAGCTGACACACTTTTTAAAATGGAGAATCTATTGAAATTCCTGTAAATATGTGTTTTTGATCCCCTCCGCTACACCCCCCCCCCCCCCCCCCCCCCCCCACACACACACACACACTCTCCATGTTCGCGCATGTTTTATTTATTGTACATGCATAGAAGTTAAGCTTGTCAGCATTAAAGTAATTGTTTCTGCATGGATCTGTCACCACTGTCAGTTTCAATTATTTGATAACAGTTGAAAAGCCTATTATATCCAATTATCAACTAAGCTATTATATTAGCTTATTTTTAAAAGACTGTGAACTCTTTAAAAGATCGTATCATTTCCTCAAACAAGTAAAACTCTTAACAAGTGTTGGCTTGGAGTATAATGTAAGAACTTATTTCTTAATTATCATTATGACTTTAATTAAGCTCTCTATTTTGGAAAGGGGCAGTAAAAAGAGTTCCTCTACGTCTCTCACCTTTTTCCTCTGGGTAAAGGGTTATACCAAAAAATATTTATGTTTTGTAAACACCGCATGTCTCTAATTTCAGTCTTATATGCGTTTTAAATTTAGAATTATGTAGAATAATATAGAATTCATGTAATGTGTAATTGTCTTTTTTATTATTATGGTTTGTCATCTGTACAGTGAAGAAAATAAAATGAACTAAATCCACTGGGAAATAAACTTGTCTCGAAACTGTGAGCTGAGGATGCAATTATTACAGTTTAAAAACTAATGTAAACAATTATCAGTATGGCTCACAATGGGACTGTAAATGTTTCTTATACAGTTCATACAGTACATTGGATAGGCTCTCAATCGGTAGCCAGAATTAGAAAAGGAATACATGCATGCGTCTTCATAAAACAATTATACAAGCAGTAGGAAATGTACACCATTAAATATGACTGCTACACAGCTTGGAAATACTAATAGGTATATCTTAAACGTCAAGATATAAACATGCCATAATTCTTCTACTGGTACACCATCTGGTTTGTAGTAAATACCACCCCATCCAATGATTCTCACAGGTCTCAGCAGGGTAAGACATATAGAAAAAGCACACGTGACAAGTTGCGCAACGAAAGGAATATGTTTACTGTTTCTTGCCCAACAGTTATATTTAGAAATCAACAGAACGTTTGAACAGAAAACAGGGTGCATGTCATCAGAGAGCGTGAAACATCCCCTGGAGTATATCTATATCTGAGACTGATCAATCTGCAGCTTGAACCTTTAAATTTCACTTTGATGTATTTTGGTGATTATTCAGAATATGTTACCTTTCATGTCCTGCTGTTTTTTTTGTTGTTGTTTGAACCAGAGTTTGTTTCAGTTCGGTTCCAGTTTTGTTTTCCTCGGATCACCTGTTGCCCTCTCTGCTCCTGGATTTCTCTGTGGTTCGACCGGTCTGCTGTTTGCTTCTCCAGTCCATTGCAGTTTGCATCGTTTTGCGAAAGCCTGCTACCTCATTATTGCTTCTCTACAACATGTGCTTCCACTACGACTGTGTTCTGTTCCCTTTGTTTATTTTATTCTTGATAATTTATTTTAATACATTTTGCTTATGAATTGAGAGACATTTTGGCTAGCAACAACGCTCATGTGGAACTCAAAGAGGACCAAATCATGAAGGTGGGTCAAGTTGTTCAGGCTTTGATAGTACAGGTTTCTGAAATTGCCTGCCCAGTTACAGCAACTGAAGACTGAGACTGTGAACCTGTCCAATGTGCCTAACTCACTGTCAGTTTCTTCACAGGGAACCTTGACCACCACCTCCCATCAGCCTACTCTGGTGAACCACATTTGTGTTGTCCATTTCTGGCCAAGTGCTTTCTGTTTTCTGCTGTCCAACAGAAAGTTGCTCTACCTTATTACACTGATGGCTAGTCAAGCGGATCAATGGAGAACAGTGGTGTAGAAATGGAAACATCAGTGCTGCTCCTCATTCCAATCTTTTAATTCCAGAACTTGGCTCCTCTAGGAGGAGGAGGAACAAAAGGCTCACTAACTTTGTACTGTAGGGCTTCTGGACATACCGCTGTTCACTGTCCAGTAAAAGCCAATAGCTGTCTATAGAAATTTGGTTACTGACAGGTGGTGTTACCTTTGAGAAAACCTCTCTGTTTGCTACTCTCCTCCCAGCTAGACGGCAATGGACTGCTTCTCACCACTACTGTCCGGCTCTCTTGGACTTTTTTTTAAACTTAACATTAGCCTACCAACTCAAAATCCCCATCATTCCTCAACTCAACCTATTTTAGTCAGCGCCTTCAGTGGTCTATCACTACCCTCCATTTCCCATTTTACCATACTGATGAGTCCAACCCAGGGAAAGCAAGAACTGATTAGAATGCCAACGTGTGTCTTGAATGCAATAGTCCCTGTGAATAAATGCAAATGCATAAATGTAAATGTAATCATCTCTGGCAGTCATGCAGAAAAGATCTGGTTCATGCTTGACTCTCCTCTTGTCCTGGTGGTACATGGGTATTCCTCACTCATGCTCAATAATCTTCACATAAACTGTTCTCAGAATATTGTGTTATCCTAGAGCGATTATCGTCACGCTTCTTGTCTGTTGTCTGCGTGGTCCCCTATGTCTTGTTCTGTGTTGCACAATAAACTTATGGATCTGTCTAGCATGCGCAAGGAGTACCTTGACCTGAAAAGGGTGTTTAGTAAGTCGAGAGCTTCTCTCCTCCCCCACACTGTCCCTATGACTGTGTTATAGACTTATTGCCAGGTACACCTCTGCCTAAGGTTATATTCTCTCAGCACTCTCATCTGCCCTTGCTTTTCCCCTGCAGTTACAGGGTTCTTCATGGAAAAGAAGGACAGAATACTTGTCCGTTGTCGTTGATTTAATTGGCTTTCGAGCATCTGCAGGGAGTTTTCGTGTGGTTAGACCCTCGCAGCGCCTATGACTTGGTCCACATCTGGGAGGGATATGAGTGGAAGACTGTGTTTAATATCTCCAAGGGGTATTTTGAATATTTGGTTATGTCATTCGGGTTATCCAACGCCCCGGCAGTCTTCTAGGCACTGGTCAGTTACATGCTGAGAGACATGGTCAATCAGTTCATTTATGTCTACCTGGATCACATATTGCTTTTCCCCTCTTTTCTCTCCAAGTACATCAAGCGAGCACTTCAGTGGCTGCTAGAGAATGGGCTTTTGTCAACATAGAAAAATATGTTTTTCATGCACAGTATGTTCTCCACTTTGTGTCATCTGAGGTGGTGCGCATGGATACTGATGAGATTCAGGCTGTGGTATATTGGCCAACCTCAGGTTCCCACAAGGTCCTGCAGAGGTTCATGGACTTTGCCAATTTTTACCTGTGTTTTATTCGCAATTACAGCCAGTTTATGACTGCATTGTCCTCCATCAAGATGATGCTCTTTTGGTCCAGTGCAGCCAATGCTGCCTTTTCTAATCTCAAAAAGTTGGTTAATTTTGGCTTCAATTCTTATTACCCCTGACCCCTCTCATCATTTTGTGTGGAGGTTGACAAGACATTGGTAGAAGAGTTGTTGACAGTCAAGCTGGCCCTGGTGGAATGGTGCCATTGGAAGATTTGAGGGTGTGTTTTTTTTTTTTTGAATCTGAATCAATCACCTTTAATACATAATATCCGACAAACGATGAATCTCTAGACAGGTCTAGAGACAGGGCAACATTTTTAAGTTCTCTTGATTTTTCTATTTCTTACTTTCTGGGTTCCAAGAGCATCAAGGCCGATGCCTTGTCTTGCGTTTTTGACCAATCCTAACTCTTCCATTCTGCCTAAAACACCTGTGGTTCCAATGGTGACTTTGGAGATCAAATCAAAGGCTCACAAGGCCTTAAAAGGGTTAAGGTGTAAGGTTTATTTTGTTTTTAATAAACACCTTATTGATTACACTTGCAATTGGTTCTTAACGGTTGGGATTGTCCATATTTGACCTAAACATGGATTGAAACAACCCAGCATTTGTTAGTGAAAGTACACCATATATAATACTATAAATACAGAAACATTTGAAATGTCCACATTTTAAACAGGATACAAAGTTTACACAGATAAGCTGAGGAGAGGCACTTTAGTATATCTCCAATTTGACAACAATTTTTGACTCTATACATAACGGGCAGATCACACAAAATGTGTTTTTGCTTGACTCACAATATCCAACAGCAGAGCTCTTCTATTCCTTCTATGGAATAGAAGGCGAAATCTCTTTTTAAAAAGAAAAAGTGTTGAGGTGGCACAAGATGTTGGTCTAGTATTTAAGAATTTACCCAGTGGAATACAAAAACAGTAAACTGACTCTTAAGGGCCGTTCACACAGTAGGATAACAAGTTTTTCCAGCAAAAAAACTATAAAAACATTGATGTATAGTTAATTTTCTCTGTTCTGCTTTTGAGCCTTTCAAAGTTTACTCCTTGGCTATAGGCGTGGAAAATGTGGTTGGCACATGGGCACTATCTAGTGGACTTGTGTTTCGAGCCACTCAAATCAATCGCATGTGACAAATTAAATTGCAATAAAAGTTAGATGATTTTGAAAATGGTGATGCTGCCATCTCCCTACTGAGAAATGTTGTTAAACTAATAGCTTTGCAACTGTTAGAGACAATCCTGCGCATCACTCTTTATTGATGCATCTACTCTGTTTTTATTGTCAGGTTTGTTGGCCATTGTTGTTAATAGCAAGCCCAAAAGCAGATAGTTTTCCACCATAACCGAGATGACATGACCATTAACAGTACGAAGCATTAAAGAAAAAGGTTACAAAATAATTATCTTTTACCAAAAACACGCTATTAAAGTTGCCTTGCCATCTGATGAGCATTTAAAAGAGATTACAGACCTTACAATGCTGGTTTTGTTGTTTATTTGCCAGTGGGCTCAGTAATGGATCATGCTCTTTGGTTGGCTACACTGCCTTTGTGGTTATCACGAGCCCATCACACACTGGCGACATGCTCCTGTGATACAGCAAATTGGCTGCATACTTCTTATTCTTCTATAGTCAATGGCAGGAGTTTTTGATCACAATGGATCGTTTTTGCAATATGAATATTAAAGGAACATTCCAGGTTCAGGGCAACAGCATTTATGGCATAATGTTGATTACCACAAAAATTCATTTGTTCACTTTAGACGTTTCACTAATAACTAAATTCTTCTGTGAAAATTTGTTTTACAACTTTATTGCCATCTTAATAAATAATTGAAATGCTTTTATAAAAAGTATAAACTTTTACTTCATAAAATTACTTAAAATTTGTTTTTACCTCAAATTTACTTATTTAATTTTACTTAATTTACGGTACTTCCATTTTAAGTGCTACCATTTTTTTTTAAGAAAATGAAGGATGGGATGAAATGATCACAAATACTGTTGATTAAGCTCAACTTGTACTAATCCTTTAAAGAGATTTCAAAATGTAGCAGTGAACGTCATCCGGACTGAGCTCCTCACCTCTATCTATATATGGGGGGTGGATTGAGGGTGTGATTGAGGAAAATGCTGACTGGCTCTATTGTCTACGAATGCCTTGCAAGACTTAAATTTTATGATCCATGCATCCTCTTCCTGCAGGGGTATTACCACGTGGCAAACTATTAGTCTGCATTCTTTGTATCTGTAATGCTCCTGTTGTGTGGGAGAGGAGAGTAGCATGCTGTCATGAGTCATGGGGTCAGGGAGAAGCAAGACACACACACACACTAGATGAAGCTGTAGCAAGCGGTCCAAGCAGTTCAGCTCTTAACTAAAACCACATGCCACCCCCTCACAGCCAAACCAAATGAATGAATGTCTATTTTGAATAAAAGCTGAGCCTAGCTTCATGCATTAAGTTGGCTGGCAGTCATCTGATATTCATTTGCTAGCTTGTTTGTCTCATCGCTGCCATTTTTCTTGTCTCTTTTCGTAGCAAGGAGCTGTTGGAAGTCTTTGGGTTTTAGGGGAATCTCGCTGCGATGATTCCCAAGTGGTAGTCCTTGAAGATTTACTTCCTGTGTGCTCTTGTGGCTGCTGTGTCTTGGGCCTTTTTCAAGGGGAAATGAGAAAGGAAGCCAGTGCACATGGCTTTTATTTCTGAGTCACATTCTCAGTGTTTCAGACCACCAAATGGATTTATAGGTTCAAAGTGAAGGACAAGATGTGCATAAATTACTTGACAGTATGTGCAGCTTCTGCAAAGACTGAGGGCAGTTTGTGGATCAATTCTAGTGCTTCCCTAGCTTTCATTTACATGTTTATTTGACAAGGCCAAAGAAGACTTTTTAGCCTGAAACAGATGAGACAGGTTAAGACTTGAGTCACTGTTCCCAGAGAAAAAGCCAGTTGTTAAAAAAACGATTTATTGTATGCTACAAGTTCAGACATTACTCTCATCAGTCAAATCAAATGAAGAAATCAATCACAGATCCAAGTCATATCTATCTATCTGTGTCAATTCATGTTAATTGGGATTATCTGTCTGTCTGTGTGTCTGTCTGTCTAGGGGCGAATTCAGTGTAATTAGGTCTATTTATCTGTCTGTCTGTTTATCTGTCTGTCTGTCTGTCTGTCTAGGGGCGAATTCAGGGTAATTGGGTCTATTTATCTGTCTGTCTGCCTGTCTGTCTGTCTGTCTGTCTAGGGGCGAATTCAGGGTAATTGGGTCTATTTATCTGTCTGTCTGTTTATCTGTCTGTCTGTCTGTCTGTCTAGGGGCGAATTCAGTGTAATTAGGTCTATTTATCTGTCTGTCTGTTTATCTGTCTGTCTGTCTGTCTGTCTAGGGGCGAATTCAGGGTAATTGGGTCTATTTATCTGTCTGTCTGCCTGTCTGTCTGTCTGTCTGTCTAGGGGCGAATTCAGGGTAATTGGGTCTATTTATCTGTCTGTCTGTCTGTTTATCTGTCTGTCTGTCTCATTTCTTCTTCTTCTTCTTCTAGGGGCGAATTCAGGGTAATTGGGTCTATTTATCTGTCTGTCTGTCTGTCTGTCTGTCTAGGGGCGAATTCAGGGTAATTGGGTCTATTTATCTGTCTGTCTGCCTGTCTGTCTGTTTATCTGTCTGTCTGTCTAGGAGCGAATTCGGGGTAATTGGGTCTATTTATCTGTCTGTCTAGGGGCGAATTCGGGGTAATTGGGTCTATTTGTCTGTCTGTCTGTTTATCTGTCTGTCTGTCTAGGGGCGAATTCAGGGTAATTGGGTCTATTTATCTGTCTGTCTAGGGGCGAATTCAGGGTAATTGGGTCTATTTATCTGTCTGTCTGCCTGTCTGTCTGTTTATCTGTCTGTCTAGGGGCGAATTCAGGGTAATTGGGTCTATTTATCTGTCTGTCTGTTTGTCTGTCTGCATGTCTGTCTGTTTATCTGTCTGTCTGTCTGTCTAGGGGCAAATTCAGGGTAATTGGGTCTATTTATCTGTCTGTTTGTTTGTCTGTTTATCTGTCTGTCTGTCTAGGGGCGAATTCAGGGTAATTGGGTCTATTTATCTGTCTGTCTAGGGGCGAATTCAGGGTAATTGGGACTCTATCTATGTACACTATAAAAATTAATCATGGGTCTTGCAGGTAAACATTAAATAGCATGTATATTTATTATTAATTAAAATGTTGGTTCAGTGTTGTTTAGAAAATATTAAGAACATTTCACTAATAAAACCAAGAAATACATTTTCCTATTTTTTTAGGGGAACTTAAGCAGTTTTAAGGCTTGAATTGAGGAATTGGTTTTTGATTGTTGTCATTATGCAGAAGCCTAATCTGAATGTTTGAATGTTATGAACCAAGTTGGTTTGGTCAATGAGCAACAGCTTTGCTATTGTCACAGTGATAAGTGTTTTTATTTCTTCTGTACAAGAAGCATACAGTCTTTTAATTGTACATTTATAACTCAAAGTCAAAATACTTTTCACTAAAAATATTAAATCCATTGTCTCATAGACTAAATAATTTAGTAGATTTTACATGATTTATTCAGGCAGTCTCCATTACAGAGATCAAGTCTCAAAAACTACTCAAAAATATTATGCGTGATATTGTTACCATCATTTTATGAGTAAATGGCACATAACATTTTTTTACAATGTCTTTCTGCTTGTTAATGCCAGATAGGGGTAAAACGTGAACTTTCAATACAGATTTATTTTTGAGTGTCTATATAAATCTCCCTGTTAAGACAATTTTCATTTTAAATGTTTATCGATATTTATCATTAAGTATTTTTGTGTGAGATATATATTGCATTTTACCGCAAGCTACATTCAGAGTTTGTGTCTAAGTCATTTGTGGCAGAGGCAACAATTATTTGAATAAAAGCGCATCTGTTAGGCCTAAATGAACTGGCCTCTCTGAACTAACAGAAGCATGTTGGATCAACAACACACCAAAACAAACGTTCCCTCACACTAACCATCCTAACAGACTTGCACTCTGAACAAAATGGATGGAAAACTGACTTTACTGACTACTGGCAAAGAAAAAAAATAAGGAAAATGTTAATTAAAATCATGAGACTACAGGTCAGCTGATACACACACCATCTATACTCATTGTGCTGTTGCTTAGGGTCCGAGACCAAAAAAAAGCAAGCGACTCTTTCCTTGCATCGGTTGCCAGGTGGAAAACAGTTAGAGGACCTCCATATGTTAGCTGTGTTCTCCAGAGATGTCAATTAGATCCATCTCTCAGGTTGTGAAAGCCACCGCAATATGCTATCGTGTTACACCAATTTAGCCCTGTTCAACTATCATGTGATCATAATGCTTTCTAGACAGCCAAAAGTGGAGTTTAAAGCCCTTTTCTGGAAGGATATGAGGAATGCAGACTTTTTTTGAAGAGTATGCTAATGCCAAGCTTCAAATAAACCTACTGATACAACTTGTAGAGCTGTTAAAGCGCAGGTCATTAAACCTTGAGAGTAACTATAAGGCTTGCTATTATGGAGGTGATCATATAGGCTGGATTACACATGGGAACTTAATTATACACTATAGAGAAGCACTTACACCCCTGGTGAAACTAGTAATATTACACTGTTTTATTACCACCTTAAAGAAGTTGGTCAGCAGTAATGTTATGTATACTGGATGTTTCTAAATGTTACAGTTATTTTCTGTTGGAAGACATTAATACTAACAAAATCTTTGTGAGTTCTAGATTCCTTTAAATGTTCAGAAGAAGCCACAGGAGATCTTCCTGTTCTCTTTTCCCAGCTACTTGTTAATGGAGCTTAAAGGGTCTGATAGTTATTTGTGATATTCCTTCTCAGTTTTCTGGCTAACTCTCAGTTGAGCCCAGGTGAATAGGAGAATTGCACAATTTTACTAGGAATTTATGGTCCTCTTTCTTTTCCCATGTGTTGTTGTGGGAAGCCCCCCCAAACGTATTACAGTGATCCATCTTTTATCGCGGTTAATGTGGACCAGATCCGGAATAGATGAAAATCCGCAAAGTGAGATCAGCCAATCAGCTCACAGGATACATCCACTCGTGCTCTCATTGGTCGATCTCGCACCGGGAACCAATCACGTGTCTTGTCTGAGTGCCCGTGGGTGTGTACAAAGCCTCTGAGAGAGTTTCTCTCTTTGTCTGGTATCCTGGGAAACCGTTTCTCTCGCGCATCATGATTAAAAAAAAACGCTGCTTTCTGCAATAGGGCTGCCGATATGGGCTGCCGTCATTATGTGCAAATTCGACGGGAACTAAAGTCAAATAGTTTAAAGAAATGATGATAATAATAATTTAATACCTTTATTAAATTGATAGAGTATTTCTATTCATCAAAATGTCATGAAAAAATGTAGTCACAGGAGTAAATACAATTTTAAAATATATTAACATAGGAAAACATTTTTAACATAAAAAAAATCTTACTGACCCCATTTGAAATGTTAATTTACATTCACTAAATACTAATTGGGACCATGCTGGTTAAAGAAAAGAACAGTTGATATCAGAAAATATCTGCATTTAATGCAGTGGCATTAAAGAGTATTTAAGTGTCCTGTAAAATACCCTCAGGTAACTCATTTTGAGGTTTTTGCATAAAACTATCAATATACTGGCTTATATTATATCCGGCTGCAAAGGTGATTGGCAAATGTCTATTTTCCAAGTGGAAAGATTCAATCTTGTTTATTATACCCCTTACCTTTCTGTCATTAGTATTATCTTTATCTGGCCTGTTCAAATACATAAAAATCGAAGTTACAGTTTTTGTTGTTTTTCAGCTTCTAGCAGCCAGATTCACTTTAATTGTGATTGATAAAGAAAACCCCATGCTCAAGGAGTTAAATAACTCAAACAAGTAAGAGCATTGTCTACAATTTCAAGATGCTCTCAGAGGAAGTCAACAAGCTGACATGCAGACGTGAAATTAAAACCCCTCTTCTTTCCCTCCTTCCATGTGACTGCAGAGGCATATGACTTCCATAACTTCATTGCTCATTAACCGCTGATGGCAGGACACAATTGAGTGAGTGTTTGTGGAACTTGCCCCAGATATTCAGGTCTCAGTCACCGGCTCTGGCTGATCTTCTCCTGTTTCAGACAGAAAAACCATCCCTGACAACAGACGTGAGGAACTTCACATGAGAGTCCCATGTAAGGAGTGAACTATGGGATACAAATGCCAGTTATATCCATTGAAATCCATTAACAAGCACCGCAACAAACAAAAGATAGATTAGCATGATTTAGCATGCTAGTAATAGTAAAGTACATCGTCTACACATGCAAAGAAGTATAGAAGCATTTTCATACATTTGTATTACTTTAAGTCTTGAACGAAGCGAGTATACTGTTTAAACCAAAATGCATAACTTATGAGCATAAAGTATCTTTAAAGACCTATATTCCCTTTTAGCATTAAGCACATGCATGAAAAATGACTTTAGGCTAGTCATAGTCTGGGCTTGACTTGAATCTTGTTTAAAAAGCAATGTATTTTATGAATATATGATTCAAATATTGATTAGGACTATAATATGCTGTATATTTTCTAATGACGATAAAACAATAAAGTGAAAATGACCAAAATCCTTTTGTTGTCTGTGGTTTGTGTAAATGAAAACTGATGCTATAATGCCACCTAAAGGTAAGTTTTATGCAACCAATGACCATCAGTCGAATTAAAACCTTGTGTTTCTTACACTTCTGCTGTTTCATTCAGCTCATACATTCACATAAAAGACAACAAGCTCTATTAATGAACTTGATGTCATTTCTGTGTAATGCTGGGAATAAGAGTGATGATAAGTAAAGGACGCAGTAAAGGATGAGGAGACTTTTAAGGACACAGGGTGGGGGGAGCTAGATTTCCTCTTTGGCCTTGAAAAGACAACATAAGCTTTGCCAGCTTCAGAATTCTCATCATTCCCTGGATATTAACACATTCGTTTTAGGTAAAAGAAACGGCACACCAGACCAGCTATGGTCATATTCCAAGCTCCGGTATGACTCATTCATCTTGTTCTGTATGTATGCTGGATCAGTGCAATGACTCTTTAACGTTAAAGAAGTTCTTTTAAAAAAAAAATTAGGACTTACAAGGTAATGAGAGTTTGAATGCGTTCCGGTTAAGTATATATTATAAGCTATATTTAAAAGTTAAGTCAGAAGTTCAGAACATTAAAAGGCTGCATGGCTTATCCACTCCCCCCCCCCCCCCCCCCCCAAAAAAAAATAAAATAAAATAAAAAATACATATGTATAGAGTCTATGTTTAGGGCTGATTTTTTCCTGTTAAAGTATTTTAGAGCTTGTCATAACTAGAAAAATCTATGTTCATTATAAAAATGCACATGGAGATTTTATTACTTTACATGACTTTTACAGGTTTAGAAATAATTCTTCCCACCTCATTTATCCAGGTTTTTCAAGACAATGGAAATCCAGGTTCTTCAAAGAAAAGAAGAAATGTTGCCGAGCAGGTGAATTACAATAATAAATATCCTGTTTTTTTTTTTTTTTTGTGGCTTTGGCTTATTTAAATTATTAAAATTTAATTTGAAATCATCTTACACCCCTTTGATAGTTTGCTGAGGCCCCCTACTGGTTGAGAACCAGCGAGTTAAGTGTTATCTGTAACATGATGATTTTTGACAAAAGATTATTAGAATTTTTGGCATAAACAATAGTTTTATTTTTTCTCTCTCTCTTTTTATATTATGTTCCATGTCTTCTTTTGTGACATTTTTGCTGTGTTATGAGTTTTGTTTTCAATTTTTTTTTTTTTTTGATGTTGACTTTTTAAGAAGCCATTAAATGGGCCATATATAAGAATGTGAGGAAACTTAAAGAACAAGACCTTCCTCGACTTTCTTAGTTGTTTATGAACCATTAGAGAACAGTGTTGAGGAAAGTTAATTTGAAAAGTAATGCATTAGTTTATTACATTACTCCCTAAAAATAACTAATTGTGTTACTTTTTAAGAAAAGTAATGCATTACGTTACTTTTGTGTGTATTTTTCTTGACCTGGACTGGGCTTGTTTTGTTTTGTTTAGGATCAGTTCTAATTTAGGTCAAATGTAAAGGCCTTTTCACACCAAAATTGAAATAACAAACCTTCAACTGCCATTCTGGATCAAAGAAGAATACAACGTAGGACAAAAAGTTGAACTTCACCAATAAACAAACAAAATAAGTAGTAATTTTTGCATTTTGCTTATGGTTCAACGGAAGCATCGAAGGTCAGCAGCAAGTACATACAAAGTGAGATTTAATGCATACTTTTTTTATTATTATGATTTTTAATTTCACTGATTTTATTCATTTTGAGTAATCATTGTGAGTGATTTTAGTAAATGTTTATCAGGCACACACGCAATAGTCTCAGCATTTCTACTCTTCTCTAGCTTGCATTGTCAAATAAACCTGCATTGTGTATTAGAACAAAGTTGCCTCCTCAGCGTTTTGTTTCTTAAAGTCGATTTGAATTTTTTAAAAACTGTAAGCAAAATGCATCCTGTAAAAGTGATTATCTGATTTAATTACACTGAAACTGCCTCAGATGCATTCAACTACTTCTGTAAAGGTGTGAACTAAAGGGTCCATTCAGTCAGACCATCAAAGCAACATTGTTTCTCAGGAAGTGCCGAACCGGCATGTCTTGTGTATTGAAGCTGTGTTGTGTATTGTGCATGAGGAGGTCCTAACAGCATGGTACGTATTGTTTGTGACACTTAAACCAACTTTATCCTGAGAAACACCGACAGGGACACTAGTGTGACAACTAGCCCCGGTCTCCACTACAGGCTATGCATTCACAAAACAATCTGATGCCGTGACTGTGATTTGGCTATATATTAAGGATGAGCAAAATGTAAATTATTTTGCACATATTTTAATCCACTTACTTTTGAAAGTCAACTATGCAAATATAAAATGCATATGTATGTAGAAAATGGAAATCCTTTAAACAATATAAATTCAAACTAATATCCATCAACGTACAATTCAAGATCAACAAGATTTGTTTACCAAATTTCGCCCCGACATTAATAAATGTTGCATGTGGGATGAACACATCCACAGAGGAAATCCGGCCAGAGAGCGTACTTTTGGTTGAACGGTGCCTTTCTGAGGCATCTGGCTGCTTCCCTGTCACATCGGCAGAGGATTTTTGCACATCTGTCATTAAGCGCGTCTGTGTAGAAAACACATAAAATGTAAATTGTAAAATGAGCAGTTTACATATAGAGTGAAAGAAACAACATTTTAGCCAGAAATTAAAACACCACTTTATGGCTCTTAAACAATATACTGTAAATCTCATGAGTGTTTCTATTGCACATTATGGTGTTTACTGCAAGAATGAGATCTTAAAATATCCTGTGGTTTGGTTACAAACACTGCCTTCTTTTTAGCCTTAAGTGCCCCGTCTGTTATAACACACAACCCTGTATTACTAAAACTTCCTCAAGCTGATGGAAAAGACCAAACCAAACATATTTTTTTCCACCCAGTTTCCTATTTACTGACTTGGTCTTTCTCTCATTTAGATCCCAGGCTATTATAGAGTAAAAAGTGAGTGTAAATATGGCGTTTCAGATCTATATAGCACATCATACCACAGTCTGCCTGCTCATCGTCGCACGTCCACTGATACCTGTCTGTTTTTGTTTGACAGCCTGCGAATTCTGCATCCCCATAACAGCAGTCATGCTTGTGACAACACCTATAGAGAAAAACACATGCTCTTTAATGAAACTGCACAGAGGACCGAGCCCAGCTCTGTCTGGCTTTGAATTGTTTCTTCATTATGTAACGTATAAATCAACTAAGCTTGCAGAAATACGATGTGATCTCATACACAGAGGGCCGCTGAGTATGTCGGTCTAATAAACTGCTGACTCTGTGAGATTAGATTGAGCAATTCCACTGTGGAATGTAGTGCAATAATATTAGCAGGTTTGTTTATTCTTCTTCATCTCGCTGTCTACTTCCGAAGAGCTCGCTCTCTTTCTCTGGGAGCGGTGAAACTGGTCTCTGCATCCTAAACTGAGGTTAAGGGAAACGGTTATTTTGTGTGTGGGAGAACTGGGAGGATTCCTTTTCCAGATGCCCGAGGGAAGGCCACAGAAATGGGAACACTGTGACCAAGATGCATGGAGTGAATAAAAAAAAAGAACAGACAAATCAAGTCGAACCGTTGCAATCACAGCTTATTTGCACAGAGCTGCATTGATATTTGTAGGTAACGGGGCGTCTTACCAGTCTGCTCTGTCTCTGGGCCACCCTTGACCCCCGAGACCGCAGTAACATCCGTACATCACATAAGATAACGCTGACCGTCCCGTGCTGCACTTAATGACCCCAGCTAGTTCCAGCAGACCCCTTTTACTCCTTAAAGACCTCTGCGGCTGCAGGGAAGCCATACTTACTAAAAAGAGTAATTTCATAATTTCAATTTTCATATTCTCACATGTAATGCTGTGTTGTTACAATAGCATATTCCTAGTTTACATTGACAGTCATTTATTATTACCTAGGTCTCACGGTAGAACTTTAAATTCATGTACTGTACTTCTATACTTCTATTGTCCAGAGTTTCCCAAGGAAAGAATAGGGCCATTTTTCACCAATGCAGTGTCAGATTCCACAGATTAAGTGTTAGATTCCAGATGTGTGGGATTTCTTAAGAGTCTAAATGACCATCGCTATTAGTCATAGAATATGTTTTATACGATTGCATAAACTGAGAAGCTGAATCCATTTTAAAAGTATTAAAAATACTTAAAAATACCTTTTTTCATTTTAATACTTAAAAATAAATTAAAAATATATATACTAAATGCATTTGCTCAGCCATTGTATTTTTCATAACATATATAAATAAAATGTAGGCTATTATATTTTAATATGATTTTAATAATGTATTAATAATTTGCGATATATATATATATATATATATATATACACACACACACACATATGTATACACACTACAGATGTCCTGGAGCCCTGATCTCACTTATTTAATTACCGTAGCTTAATGACTAAATGTAGATGATATAAGAGGAGAGCAGCATGAGAATGAATCATTAAATCAGATGTGAGCAGCCTCACCTGTAAAGAGCAGGAATGTGTGATACAGCGCAGTCATTGTGCTCACAGGTAACAGTCCAGTCTCTGTTCAGTCTCGGATAAACAGACTTCCTCAGTGCTGGGCTTATTTTAGATGCTGTCTAATCTCAGGACATCACTCCTACTGTAATCCTCGTACTCTCTCTCTCTCTCTCTCTCTCTCTCTTTCACTGCTGGAGGCTGCTGTTTCCTCAGGGTTAAAATTAAGTTGAAAGTTAAAGTCTGCGAATGTTGGATAATGTGCCCCCTCTGTCTGATGACTGGTTGGGTGTTCAGCTCGGGACCGCCCTATGGAAAAGCCAGCCAGCCTTCATACAAACAGCTTGAGCTGGAAGAGCTGCCAACTGGAAACTAGTCATGATCGAACATGCCAGCTTGCAGCATTTTTACTCTCTCCTGCATCTGTAAATGATAGGATCCATTTATTAACTGATTCAGGCCACCGCCTCGTCTGGATGACTGAAACAAATGTGAAAATCTCAACTCTGTAACATCCAATGTAATACTTTGCACATTGTTTACTTGCCTAGCCTAGTTGAACAATCTGATTGTTAAATATCAAAATAAGTAAATGTTAAATAAATATTTTGATTTGTTAGTGACATGATATCAAAGGACTGAAAACTATTTCCAACATAAACTGTGCTTGTGTTCTGTCTTTTAAGTTATCTCTCCCTTTTTCTTCTCACAAAATAATTGAAATCCAATCAAGTAATTTAGCACAATACAAAATAATACCCCATGTCAGTGCAGTTTTATTAATTAGCCAAATCATTTAGCGCTTGTTAATTATATAGGCAATTAAATCTCTTTATTATTAGACTCTGGGCTTGTTTTTTTTTCTTTCTTTCTTATTTTAAACATTAACCATTAACATTTCCTTCTTAAATTTCTTTACGTTTTGATCTTCATTGCTTAGCACTGTACAGTTTAAAATACTGAGAATTTTACCTGAAGGTTGAGCAAAAACAGATTCAAGCACACTTTATCTATTGAATTATTACAGGCAATAATTAGAAAAGAAAGTAAACACATTTGGTATTAAATGTTTTCCACGCCGTCTCAACGGTAAATATTTGAAACTGAATGCGTTTCCGAGCGCGTCCGAGAGAGGGCGCTGTAACATCTTCAACTGCCGACCGAAAAAAACTGAACAAGACGTCACGAAGATCACGTTGCCCAAAGAAGAGGCAGGATTGACGAATACATGAAAACATTAGCGACTGTATGGAACAGTCTCTTTCCCGCAGGTGATTTGTCGACTTAAGGTGAGTGTTTTTACTGAAGCGATGAGCGGATGTGTTCGCCAGCACATATATATATATATATAGAGAGAGAGACAGAGAAAGAAAGAGAGACACAGACAGAGCAGAGGTGCGCGGTCTAATGCTATCATGCTAGTTTACCTAGCGACTGTTCACTAGAGTTTGGCTAGCACACAAGATCTGTTTGTTCACCGGGAAAATATGGCAGAGCGTCGGTGCCAGGTTTACAGCAGAAACACCCACGGGACTGTACATTTTGTACGCTAACTCCTGTCTAGTCCGCGCATTTACACGTGGAGGAAACCCTCTGGCCCGCGAAGAAGTTCAGGCGGCTCTGTTGGCTTCGAGACAGCCAGCGTTTCTTTACTGCGAGAGCTCGGCCACTTTTTATGACTTATGTAAGTTTCAATTTAGTTAAGTCAACCGATATCAGATGCCGCTTTTCTGTGAAATCCCCTGCTCTGCCTTCAAGTGTGTTGGGATTAAAGAAGCGTGTTGTTTTGTATAGAGTTCTTTGCTGCTTTGTGTTTTGAATGAATCGGACTGAACCGAGTAAACGGTCACTCAATCTTTGATCTTTTTATTATATCTGTCCGTCATGTAGGCAGAAACCCATGAAAACGCTGATAATGACAACATTTCAATAATGGTCCCCATATGTGACTTTATTTTAGCATTATTTGTATTATAAATACATTTTAATTCGTTCTAAACTACTTTTTTTGGTGCAAGAAATTGGCTGTTGAAGTAGTTCACGTTTAAATGTAAATTTACTCCCACACAAGCCATCCTGGGTGTGTATGACTTTATTATTTCAGCCAAACATAATCTGAGTTATATAAGCTTATATTCTAGTTCTTCCCAGCTTTGTAATGGGAGTGAATGATAAATGTTTTTTTAAGGCCAAAGAAGCACATTCATCCATTGTAAGTTATTCATACGGGAATTCTGATGCGATCGGGTTTTATAAGAAAATTATCCATAGATAAAACGTTATAACCAACCATTTTTGGCATCCATTCACTGCCAAGGACATAGTCTAAGAAAAAACAAGGAAGCTCAGAGGATAGAGCAACACAAAACACCGGTAAAAAGATGTTTTAAAGAAATGCATGACATATGTTGGGTTAGAGGTTCCCCTTCTGCTCCTCTCTCTTGCCGTACGGCTGTTGCTGGAAGCCAGTGATAAACTATGGAGTAATTTTCATTTTTAGGTGAACTATTTCATGTATATTTTTTAGAACGTGAATAATACCTCTAAAATGCGTTCTAAAGCACAATGTGTAAGTTAATATGCTATCTTTTAGTTCCTGAATTGGTTCTTTGAAACAAACTGTTTTAAAGAATCAATGTGCTCAAAATGCCAAGTAGCACTAATGCGGTGGGTGCAGAAGCATTGTCAGAAATACTTTTCCAATACTGTACTGTTGCGCTGGAAGACTCATGTCTATGCATGATGTGAATTAAAATCTGTCTTAAGTCAATCTGTCTGATCTGTATATAAACGTAGGTGCTTTCCATAGTCAAGTCCTTCACGCGAATGGGAAGATGTCAGCCACATGCCAGGACCGAAGCAGCCGCTGGCAGGAGATTCAGAAAGGCCTACAATTCATTCAGTAAGTGTTCTGCTTTTAATTAGGTAGTATTACTAGAGGTCGATTAATTGGAATCAATAACAGATTGTTCCACCAATCAGCTGTCGGAAAAACCCTGTCAATATTTGTTCCGGCCAATAAAGATTGTTCCACCAATCAGCTGTCGGCAAAAAACCATGTCGCTAGTTGTTTCGGCCAATTACCGATTGTTCCACCAATCAGCTGTCGGCAATAGTACATGCTGTCATATCATTATAAAGTAATTAATTTGCTGATTAGAAAGTATAGCTGTATGTTTTCCGTCAAGGCTGAGAGAATGCTAACATTCGTTAACAGTGTTAGTTCTCCGTTTATCATCATTGTAATGCATATTTTGTTGTTTTGAAATGAATGTTCTGCAATAGAAGCAAATAAAGTGTTGGAGCATAAATACAATATACGTGCATGCCTGATTTCATCGTTTGCAAAACGAACAGAAAATGAGAACAATGGAAAAAAGAGAAGATGATTTAAGATAATTGGATTTATATGAAATAGTAACACTTTGCAATAAGAGTCTATTTGTTAAATTACCTGCTATTAATAAAAGTATTTCTTATTGTTAGTTTCAGCATTTACTAATACATTTTTAGTAATAAATTTTAAAGTGATGCCTCTTAATGTACTTAATGATCAAGGTACAATTGTTAATATTTTAAACGTTTCAAAGGTACAGTACATTTTAATGATACATTAAACTTTCTGTTTTTGTGATGAGGTTTAGCACTATTTTATGTGTTTGTTTTCATTCAGTATCCATTTAAAATAAAAATTGGTTGATTCATCGGTTGTCAAGTTATTGTTATCTACTGTCGGTCGACCTCTGCTATTAACATCAGTGGCCATGAAGAAAAAGCCTTTGTGTTATAGAAGAAAAGCAAGAGAAATAGTTTGAGACTGACTTCATCCTCTCATGTTTATTTCTGTCCATTGAAAATAATTTGGTTGCAGTTCAAACAATTTATGGAATGTAAATTACACACAGTTTAATGTCTCACAACCCTCGCTAATTCACAATGACATATTTCTTTTCTCAGCAAATCATTGTTTTCTCAGTACAATCATTGCTCATGTTCCTCACTCCTGTTTATTTAATAGTTTCAAGGTTTTCTTTATCTTCTGCTTGATTGTAGATCTACCCTGCCTTTTCCTGGCTCTCAGGATCAGTATGAGGTATGTGTGCCTCACTCAGCCAATCCAGCACTGATTGCAGTTGTACATTAGATATTTATGTTATGCATTGATTGATTCCTCTAGGTGTTCATTCAGAGTTTGGTGAGGAATCTGTTTGGCGAGGCAAATGATGTGTTCCTTGAAGGAGAATGGGCAAGATCTGTTGAATTATACACAGAATCCTTAAACATAGCAGAATATGCCGAGTCGGAGGACATCATCATCCCTCAAGATCTAAAGGAGAAGCTTCATGCGAACCGTGCTGCATCCTACTTAAACATTGTAAGAATATGGATCGCTTAATGTATATCACCTGCATGTATGCAGATATGCAACTTTTCAACAAGGATGCATTACTTTTTTCTTTTTTCAATATTTATATTTCAAATAAAAGCTGTTCTTTTTAAGGAGCATGGGATAAAAGTATCATGTTTCCACAAAAGTATTAAGCAGCACAACTGTTTTCAACATTGATAAAAAAGTAGAAATGTTTCAGCAAATCATCATATTAGAATGGTTTCTGAAGGATCATGTGACACTGAAAAGTAATTATGCTGAAAATTCAGCTTTGATAATAGGAATAAATTACATTGTAAAATAGAAGTTATTTTAAATTGCCATTTTACAAAATTAACTCTTTTTTTAAATAAATGCATTGTTGCTGAGCATAAGACTTAATTATGACATAATATTATAGAGCTGCATGATTCAGTATAAATTGAGAATCATGATTTCTTTTCAAGTGTGGCCATGCTTTTTTACTTTTGCTTTATATTATTGTATTATATACTGTACTACTGTTTTAGAATTAGCAATTTGTTTAAATGGAATTAAATTATTCTTAATGGTAATACAACAACAAAACAGTACAATGAGAAACTTAAACAATAGAACTTGTCAACAAAACGAATATGCACGGCAGCCTCGTTCTTGTGGTACGCTTGTAGTTTGAATGGCAAGTGTTAACTCTGGATGAGGTCATCTGTAAAATTAGCTGCAATGTTTGCAGGTTCCCTCATAGCATGGGTTTGAATCCAAAATAATGCCAAATAGGCACTTTTATATTTTGCTTTGAAACCAAATCTTCCGTCATCAATTTGTCAGTCAGCTGGCCTCGATCTCGTCACCTGATCAAGGAAATCTGACTCCGACTCTCATTCGGCTAATGCTGACTTGAGCAGACTTGTTCAGTTTTTGATTGCAGTGTCTGAAGTAAATGATTGTTATTACTATAAAATGCCAAAGCGGGGGTGTTGGGGAGGTGCTGCGGTGGGAAGTGATGTAATCGTTGTGTGGCTGAACACCATGTAACGCCTAAAATGTAATGATTCGCTCCTTAAGACGTCACTTGTTTAAATTTCAATGACGGATTTTTAACGTCACTTGTCGCGTGTAATGATTTCAGTGATACGGTATTTAAAATCATCAACTTACTTTTGAAAGGTGATTAACTTTGTTTTGCTCGCTTGTCAAAGGTCTAATAGCTTTAATAAGCTTTCCTGTAGCTCAACCAGTAGAGCATTGGTGTTTACAACACCAAGGTCATGGGTTTGATCCCAGGGAAAGCAAGAACTGATTACAATGTCAATGTGTTCCTTAAATGCAACGCAAGTTGCTTTGGATAAAAGCTTCTGCCAAATGCAGAAATATAAATGTAATAGATGGCTGAATCGTTGTCATTTAGGAATAAAATCGCATGTTTTTTTGAATCTAGATTGCAATCTTTTAACTATTAATCATGCAACTCTGTTTTATTAGTGCATATATAATGGTATAATGCAGTACATTATAACATTGTATTATTTCCATTAGCGTTTGATAACCGCAAATGCTGCAAAGTTAATTGTCCCATTGTTTTTTTTAGTTCGCTGTAACGTGTGTGTGTGTGTGTGTGTGTGTGTGTGGTTATTGATGCAGGGACTGCACGATCAAGCCTTAGAGGACTCTGAGAAAGCTCTTCAACTCAATGAAAGCAACTACAAGGCACTTTACCGGAAAGCTCGATGTCTGAAGGAAATGGGGAGACATCAAGAGGCGTACGAGGCGGTTGCTAAATGCTCCATGGCAGTGCCGCAGGTCAGAGCTCTTCACGTTGAGGTTTTGCTCAAGTCGTTTTTGCAATACTTGCTCACAAATTCAATTGTTTTGCAGGACACTCGTGTTATTGAAATGACCCAGGAGCTTGCCAAAATGTTGGGATTAAAAATCCGTAAGGCTTATGTGAGAATCAAGGTAAAATTTCTTCTTTTTTTTTTCGATTGCTGAGGGAAAGAAACAAGAAAGCAAAATAATCAGGCATGTCAATTTTTTTAGCTAATTAGGTTTAAATTGTAGTTGAAAAATACAAGTTTATGATCTGTAATTCTCAAACCTGACCAGTGTTTTGTTTTTCTTTTGAAATCAGCCTGCCTTAAATGTTTTGCCTGGTGCGAGTCTATCAGGTGCTGTTAATGATAAGGTAAGATGCTGTTTGTGTGTGTTTAAAAATGATAATTTCAGCAACACTACTGAGCCGCTTTGTTTCCTAACAGCATTCTCAAAGCTCTGCCTCTGTTGAGGATATTGAAATGGGTGAGTCAGTGTTTTCATTTTCTATAGTTAAAAGGTTTGGGGTTAGTAAGATTTATTAATTTGAAAGAAAGGGATACATTACATTTTAATTAATGTGATGACGTTTATATTGTTTCAAATAAATTCTGAGCTTTCTATTCATCAGAGAATTCTGAGAAAACTTTTCACTGTTTCCACAAAAATATAGGAAAGAAAAAAGTGCCATTACAGGAGCAAATTACATTTGAAAGTATATTAAAAATATTGATTTTAAATGGTAATTCTTCACAAAATCTTTGCCTTGGTGAGGAAATAAGTTTTAGTTCAAAAACTTTACAAATGTATATAATAATCAGTTGCAATCAGACCATTATTGCATTTTTGTCTCCATAGAATTGGGCAAGTCTCTCCAGGGTATGGAAGGCCCAGTGCCAGTCAGCATGCCAGTGTTTTCTAATATAAGTGAGAAGGAAGAAGTCGAGTCTAAGCCTCTCGTCGGTGTCATCTCACCACCAGTAGTCCCAGTTGAGACCCATCACCCAGAACCGGTTTCCATGCCATTACATTTGCCTCTGGTTAATGGAACCAGGCCCAATGACTCTTATGTAGTACCAGACAACTGCTTGGACTATGATACAGATATTATTGGGGATGATCTGGATGAGTTGTTGGACAGAGCAAGTCCTTCTAATTCTTTGGTAAGGCGGAGCACCATATTTTTGCTCACGTTTTGAGTGGACGTGAGAAGTCATGTTGATGTTTGTCTTCTTTTCCCCACCCAGGATATTCCTACAGTGGACGGACCGATTCCTTTACCAACCAGTATTGCCGTCAGTAGTTCGTTAAGGAGTCCTTTGCTCATGCCTTCCCACCTGGGCCATCCGTTTTTGAGTATGGCTCCACAGTGCACAGTAAATTTGCCCGCACCATACCACAAGCCAATTTCATCGTATTCTCTTGGTCTGGATACATTTTCCTCCGGACTGGATTCATTGGATAGTTTGTCCATTTCAGAGTCTCAGACAGGTGTGTTGCTCTGCCGTCTCAAAATGATGATGAGGGTCCAAAATTACTGCTTGGCATCATCTGCAAATTCTGAGTGGATTAAGATAATTTACCAGCTTCAGTTATTTGTGCTAACTATTAAACTATCTCTATGGAGTGTTGCAGGGATGAGTCCTAAAACCCAGGAACGAGTTGGCATTTTTGCACTTCTGGTTCCATCTTTCCAAATCATGTGGGATTTTTGGTTAAATTGTTCACTTAACTTAAAAAATAGAAGTAAAATTCTATGCTTTTACTTTCCTGTAGTCCCTCCATTATCCAGTTTTATACTAGCCCAAGCAATGTCTGAAACGTTGTATTGTTGGCACTTTTTCTGTATCTTTGCCTCTTCAGGACGAATCGCTGTTTGCATTCCTCAGTAGTAAGTCACTTTGGATAAAAGTGTCTGCTAAATGTACATGCCTGAGGTCTGTTGGACATAATCTCAAAATATTATCATGGCTACAATATAAATTTATGGGCCAGTTGGACTGTTTATTTATAGATATTTTACTTCAAGCGATTGTATTTCAATTTCAAAATTTGTCAAAGCTCTTCATTTATGAAGATTATCATGAGCAAGTCTGCTAGAATCAAGCTTTTGTTGGTCACAGAGTCTTATTTTCTGTAATCCAGAAGCCAGTGGAAAAATCCAATTGATGGTCATGTCTGGGTTGGCCTTTGAACATCTGTCATCACTGCAGCACTCCATCACAGTGGAATTATTCAGCACATTTCCTGGTTTCACCGAAACCTTAATAGTGTATATTGCAGAGCCAAATAAAGTGCAATTTTATCTATTCACTAAATTAACATCTATTAAATCTCCTGACAAGTGTTAATTTTGGACCCTGCTGTCAGTGTCTACTGAAAAGTATTTTTCTTTTTTATTTGTTGATTTATTTTATTTATAATTTCTGATTTGACTTTCCTGTATTTATTTATTTTTTTAATCCTTATGGACCAGATAATGCCTTTAGCCAGCATCGTTTTATGTCGGTAAGAGTTCATTTACTTCAGTATTTTCCTGAGTATTTAGGTCTTTCGTCCTCTTCGGTTAATCTCAGTTATTTGCTCTTGCAGATGGGCAATAGCGACATGACAGTGCCAACCATTCCACCCATTGGGATGGGTTTCAGTACATCCGATGGGACATTTGCGCAGGATTATCCGCCGCAGCTAGACCTTGCCAAGAACCCACTTGCTGATACACATGATTTTAAACAGGCCTGTTCCTTATGCTACATTAAAACCGGTAAGTGTCACTCATGCAGGAAGTGTTGCTAGGCACTGCACAACCCTTTAAATATGCAAACAATGTTTTGCATAAGGATTTTTATGACTGTATTCACAGGACCTGGAGTGCTGGATTACACTTACCATTCAGAGGACCACAAATGCAAAAAAGATTTGCTTTTGGGTAGAACCAAACATGCAGAACTTCCGACGTGGAAGCTTATTCGCCCAAGACCCACTAAAAACCAGTACATGGGGCCTTATTATATTTGCAAAGGTGCTTGCACTGTTCTTCTTTGTGGACTTGTCTTGGACTTGCTTTTTCTTCTTGTAAAATTCCTGAAATTGTGTTTTGTAGATGTGGCGATGGGCCAGGAATGCCGGTATCTTGGCCACTGTACCTTTGCTTATTGCCAAGAAGAAATTGATGTGTGGACACTAGAACGCAAAGGTTTCATCTGCAGGGATAATCTTTGTGATCCTTACGGATATAGACCTAAAATCAATCTGACCGTGCCCAAAATCCTACAGGAGCATCATGGGATATTTATGTTCCTCTGTGAGGTAAAGTGTGCCATTGTTTTAATGGCTTGTTCATTGTAGCTGAAATCACTGACTAATCCATGTTACACCTGAAAGTCAGCTGACTTGTGTGTGAGTTCGACTGTTGTTGTTGGAGACTTCTTTCTTTTTTTCCAGCAGCTGACTAGCTTTCTGTCTTTTAACACACCCTCTCATTTCATCTTTGAACTGGAATGACCGGTTTTCAAAAGAATGGATTTTCAGTGTTTGTTTTTTGTCATTGGTGAAATTTGCATTGGTTTAAATTTAAGGAGCTGTAAAAATAACGTGTGACTTGATCTGTAGGTGTGCTTTGATCACAAACCCAGAATAATCAGCAAAACCAATAAGGACAACCCTGGTCTATGCTCTCACCCAGTGACAAAGCATGCTTTTGAGGAAAATAAGTAAGCATCTCTTCTTGTGACGCTAAATGTGCAGATTCATGCTTTGCAGTGAATGCAGTTTGTCTGAATGAATGAATACAGCTGATCAGGGCAGGGTGATGTATTCAGTGTTAGTGCATTTATATTCAACAATGTTTTTTTTGGTGTACATTACATTCTGTAACTTATTTCCATTAAATTTCCTAAACTAGGTCAGATTCACACCCACGTAATTTTGTCATGACAAATGTTTTTACTGTCTATGATTTAAGCATCTATAGAGTTGTGAACTTGAATTTACTTGTGGAAATTTTCTCAGTGAATCAGCATGAATCACAGATTGATCACAATGCTGAAAACCTAGTGTTGTTTCACATGCTTTAAAACGTTTTAGTTAGAAATTGTAACTAAAATAAATTGTTAATAATACATTTATTAGTATATTATACAAGTATTTATTACTTATATTACTTATAAAAACGTTTTAGTTAAAAAATGTGTGTATTAAATTCTCTCTCTCGTATGTATGTATGTAATAAATGCTTACTAAATAAATACTATTTATTAATATAGTAATAAATTTATTAAAATTATTAACATAATAATATAAATATAATTAATTTATTTTATTATATAAAAACTTTTGACTTTTTATGGAATTTATATACCGGTAGGTTATAAACCTACCTTGATTATTTTAAGTAGATGATGGCTTTTCACTGATTTAAGATATTTCTGAGTAAACATAATTATCAAGACAGTTTAATGGTCATAATTGAGAAACATTTTACCCAAAGATTCTGCAGTTGACCTAAAGCGTTCAAGAAGTGATGACATTTTCATTGTTGTAGTTTATATTGCCTGGCCCTTGGTGACACCTTTTATTATTTATTAAAATTTTGACCCTGACACTTTTTATTTTTCAGGTGCCTTGTACACTATTTAAGGGACAAAACTGTTAGGTATTCCAAAATTCGTCCATACATCCCTCTGTGCCAGATGGATCTGTGTAGGCATGAAGTACGATATGGCTGCCAGCGTGAGGATTCCTGCTTTTACGCCCACAGCCTCATCGAGCTCAAAGTGTGGATGATGCAGAGTGAACGAGGTGAACGGCTAATCGGGTCTCATCAATTATCTGACATTCAGGTTGATGGTAAACTCTAAGTGTTGTATTGTTTTGATCTGTTTCAGGTATCACACATGAAGGTATTGTTCAGGAATCACAGAAATATTGGAATATGGATGCTGCTGTTCAAGCTCAGGTACAATTTGTACATGCGTACAAGAGATTTGCGATTATGATGAGAGATTTCTTATGTTGTTGTTGTTGTGGCAATTCCATAGGAGCTCCCTCCAGCCCTGCGTCGATTTGGACCAGTTAACCTGAAGATGCAGTTTGTATGTGCTCAGTGTTGGAGGAACGGACAAGTCATCGAGCCGGACAAAAACAGGAAGTACTGCAGTGCCAAAGCCAGGCATCCGTGAGTCCTGCTCATACGTTCATCCAAAAATGGAAATTGTTATCATCCACTTGAATCAAACCCACACAACTTACTTTAGTGGAAAACAAAAGCAGAAATGTGCTGCTCTTTTTCATATAATGAAAGTGAACTGAAGGATGTAAATCCCCCTTCCACTTTCATTTCATGTGGAAAAAATGGCTTGCTTGTTCTTTAACACATTACCTTTGTTTTAATATAGAAATAGTCATACGTTAAGTGTTAGCAAATTGTATTTTTATTTCACAAAACTGCAGTTTTAAGGCGTGCCTAATTTTCAACTTTAATGTCTAATGTTGCCGTTTGTGCATGAAAGTGTATGCAAAGTCACTCCAAAGGGAATTATTTTATATCAGGAAGCACTGTCTCTGAACTTCCTCAAATGCCTGGATTATAGTCTTGAGTTTCAACCAATCACAACACACTGGTCCAGCTGACCAATCATAGCACATTGAGAGTGTTACTGACAGAGTGGGAAGAGATGTGCTGCAACTATGTCAAATATGTGAAAAAGTAAAGTTTTGTTTTTTGGTGTGTGTTTTTACTTTCAAAACTTATTCTAGTAGATGCAAAAAAAAAAACTAAATCGATGAAATACTATGAAAAATGATGTAATTAAAAATGTTTTTTGAATGTTTGAAAAATTTGATTAAAGGGGACATATTATGCCCATATGTCCTAACAACTCATGATTTTTCACTTTGTTCATTAGTTGGTCTAAAGAGAGACGGGTGGTTCTGGTTAGTTCTATTGAACGGAAAAAGTGGACTACAGTTCGACCTCTCCCAACAAAAAAACCTATTCCTGCTCAGTTTGAAGTAAGTGTTAAATTGCTTTTTAATGTGTTTTGTTTGTTCAAAAATAACCATTACCCTTCAGTATGAACAGAAATTGATGTCAATAATTATTCATGCATGTTTTTAGATTTGCTTACATGTGGCAGCAGGCAAAAAGTGTCAGTACATTGGAAACTGCACATTTGCACACAGCACAGAAGAAAGAGATCTATGGACCTTCATGAAAGATAACAATAGTAAGTTTATCATGCGTTTAGTTGCTAATGCTAATGACTTGCATTTAGGGACAGGTTTATAGAAATAAATTGTTTTTACCTTAGCTTCTTTTGGCATTATTTGTGGTGTTGCACAATACACCGGTGCTAGAAAGGTATTGCAATACCCTGATATTGAAAACGTTACGATTCCGTACGAATTTTCTTTTTTAGTTCTAATAAGAGCCATATGTCTTTGCTTGCGTTGATGTGTGGCTGCAGGAGCTCTGCTTACACTCCCTGCAGGGAACAAAACCTCTCCGTGCAGTGCATAATGGATTAAAGTTATTGACACAGTAAAAAAACACACACGCATAAATGAGAAAATAAAGCACGGGATGTTTGTTTACGAAATGGTTAACTTTAGGGTCTGTCGGGCTTGGACCCGATGAGTGCCTTTCAGTATGATCATGAATTTGGTCCTCTTTCGTGGGTTATTGAGATTGAATGGTTAAAAATGTCAAAATGCACATCCTGGTGAGCATTCAAATAAGCACAGTCTGCTATGTCTTACGTCAACATAAACAGTTGAGAGATATTGTGTTCCCATACAGGGAGTGCAGAATTATTAGGCAAGTTGTATTTTTGAGGATTCATTTTATTATTGAACAACAACCATGTTCTCACTGAACACAAAAAACTCATTAATATCAAAGCTGAATATTTTTGTATCAATATTTTAAGTAGTTTTTAGTTTTAGCTATTTTAGGGGGATATCTGTGTGTGCAGGTGACTATTACTGTGCATAATTATTAGGCAACTTAACAAAAAATAAATTTATACCCATTTCAATTATTTATTTTTACCAGTGAAACCAATATAACATCTCAACATTCACAAATATACATTTCTGACATTCAAAAACAAATCAGTGACCAATATAGCCACCTTTCTTTGCAAGGACACTCAAAAGCCTGCCATCCATGGATTCTGTCAGTGTTTTGATCTGTTCACCATCAACATTGCGTGCAGCAGCAACCACAGCCTCCCAGACACTGTTCAGAGAGGTGTACTGTTTTCCCTCCTTGTAAATCGCACATTTGATGATGGACCACAGGTTCTCAATGGGGTTCAGATCAGGTGAACAAGGAGGCCATATTATTAGATTTTCTTCTTTTATACCCTTTCTTGCCAGCCACGCTGTGGAGTACGTGTGATGGAGCATTGTCCTGCATGAAAATCATGTTTTTCTTGAAGGATGCAGACTTCTTCCTGTACCACTGCTTGAAGAAGGTGTCTTCCAGAAACTGGCAGTAGGACTGGGAGTTGAGCTTGACTCCATCATCAACCCGAAAAGGCCCCACAAGCTCATCTTTGATGATACCAGCCCAAACCAGTACTCCACCTCCACCTTGCTGGCGTCTGAGTCGGACTGGAGCTCTCTGCCCTTTACCAATCCAGCCACGGGCCCATCCATCTGGCCCATCAAGACTCACTCTCATTTCATCAGTCCATAAAACCTTAGAAAAATCTGTCTTGAGATATTTCTTGGCCCAGTCTTGACGTTTCAGCTTGTGTGTCTTGTTCAGTGGTGGTCAACTTTCTGCCTTTCTTACCTTGGCCATGTCTCTGAGTATTGCACACCTTGTGCTTTCGGGCACTCCAGTGATGTTGCAGCTCTGAAATATGGCCAAACTGGTGGCAAGTGGCATCTTGGCAGCTGCACGCTTGACTTTTCTCAGTTCACGGGCAGTTATTTTGCGCCTTGGTTTTTCCGCACGCTTCTTGCGACCCTGTTGACTATTTTGAATGAAACGCTTGATTGTTCGATGATCACGCTTCAGAAGCTTGGCTATTTTAAGACTGCTGCATCTCTCTGCAATATATCTCACTATTTTTGACTTTTCTGAGCCTGTCACGTCCTTCTTTTGACCCATTTTGCCAAAGGAAAGGAAGTTGCCTACTAATTATGCACACCTGATATAGGGTGTTGATGTCATTAGACCACACCCCTTCTCATTACAGAGATGCACATCACCTAATATGCTTAATTGGTAGTAGGCTTTCCAGCCTATACAGCTTGGAGTAAGACAACATGCATAACGAGGATGATGTGGTCAAAATACTCATTTGCCTAATAATTCTGCACTCCCTGTATTTTGCACCTGTGCAGGTCATAAAGTGACAACACCCTAACAAATTTGCTGCTGTCTGTGATTTAATGTTAAGCAAATAACAAAACAAAATAGGAATTCACCCACTGCTTGACTGCATAGCTTTTAATAATAATTTTAATAATCAGTGTATTGTTAATGTATAGAGTGAAGTTTTTTTTTCCATTACATTTTATTAAATTCTTTCTTGATTGTTTAGATCTACCTGATAAATGTAAAGTACTATTTATTTAATTTGTATCTTTCATGTGTTGTATTTTTTTTTTCATATTGATTTGCTTAATTTTAACAACCAAAATTTACAAAATAACTAAATTGATATAAAATTGTTTATTTATTGGTATAGGTTGGGTTAGGGGTGGGTGAAATAACCAACATTTCTTCAATATGTATGTATATGTGTGTGTGTGTCTGTATGAATGTTAAAGAAATGTTGTTTATATCACCCACCACTACTATCCCAACCTGTTCAGAATTGAGAAAGGTTAGCGAATGTGATTGATAATGTGATAATTGCAAACGTGGCGTGTAATTATTTTTTTTAAATAAAGGAGAGGGAATTGTCTAAAAGCAGGGCAGGAACATGCAGGTCAAGTGAGTTTTTAATTTTTTAAAAACTTTTAGTCCTGTTATTATTCAGATACTCTTTCTGTGTTTTAGATTTTTGCCGTGGTATCCATTCAGTATTGGTATCAAGATATTTTAGATGGGTATCAAAATTATAATGTGACACCAGTGATTGCTATTAGGTACCATTTGTTTGTTTAAAGCAGGGGCTCTCAAATATGTTCCTCGAGATACACTTTCCTATAAATATTTGTTCCAACCCCGATCAAACTAACAAGCTGGTCAAGGAATTCAGGATTACTTAAAAGTTAAAGGCAGGTAAGTTTGACCAAGGTTGGAGCTAAACAATGCTGTAAAGTGGACCTTGAGGGCCATAGTTAAGAACCCCCTTTTTAAAGTACACTTTTACTCTTGGCCCTCTATCGGTTAAAAAAAATGGCATGCATTTTGTGAAAACATTTTGGTTGTGCTTTGACTTTGCATGACTGTGGATGAATATGATTATCCTACTGCTCAGGCTTGAGAGATTTAACTAGTTTAGATGGAAAGGATCTCAAGCTGACTTGAAGACGTTACTATAGCTTTAATAGACACTGTACTTGAAAATAAAATCCAGCAAAACTCTACAACAACCATATGAAATGACCCTTCACAATAGATAATGCTACAATGAACTCTATTAGAGAGCTACATTTAGCTAATTTTTTTTGTGACATGAAGGTAACCCATACTCTGAATTTTTCCTTTGCATTTAATCCATCCAAGTTAGTACACACATTAGGAGCAGTGAGTAGTGTGCACACACACACCCGGAGCAGTGGGCAGCCATTTTGTATGTTCAATAAAACACTTTATTTGTTAAATAATAAAAAACACCTTTTTTATGTGGCTTATACAACAGTCAAAAACGGTACAAGTCTCTCAGTTCGAGCCCTCTCCAAGAAATCAAGCCTATGTTGATTCTTGTTTTATTACAAGCTTTGTTGCACTCTTTATGACAAACATTCCACTGTTCTGTGTTGTTTTTTAAAAATTTTATTAAATCTGTGATTTTCACCGGAAGTTCAGGATTTAACTGCTTCAAGTCAACTTTTCTCGCTATGCTGTTCCCACATATATGTCATAGTAGCTAAAGAATATTCTCCATTCACGGATATGACGAAACCCACACAGTTGAGTGATGCATGTACGCAATTTCCCATTAAAAAAGCATCCTATCAGGTCTAAAAATATAAATCCATATAACAGGCTTACCATAGTGAATCATAATAAGACAACACATTTTGGAAAAAGAATGGATTAATTTTAAGTTTTTTTTAAGTTTAAAATTAATTTTAAACAAAAAAGAAGTGACAGTCTACCTTTTTAAAGTAATATTTAATCAAAATAACTTCCTCAAACAACTTGCCTGTTCTGCACACATCAGTCCGGTCAGACAAGATTAATCATTAGCCAAATAGCTGTAAGCTTATACATGCGCTCATGTAAAGTTTGCAGTTTTGATCTTTGGTCAAAAGTTCCGTAAAGCAGTAATATTGTGAAATATTGAATATATTTTCAAATGTAATTTATTCCTCTGGAGTCAAAGCTGAATTTTCAGCAGCATTAATCCAGTCTTACATGTCAAATGACCATTCAGATCAATCATTTTATGCTGATTTAAAACAAGTATTTATTATAATTACAATATTGTCATCAATGTTGAAAACAGTTGTGCTTCCTAATATTGTAGTGAAAATCCTGAAAGTATGACTTTTTATTTATAAAAAAATTTACTTTATAAATGTCTATAGTGTCGCTTTTATATTTTTAATGCAATATACTTGTCAATTTCTTTAAGAAAAAAACAGACATCATACTGATGCCTAGCTTTTTAATTGTGGTCTTCATATGATTACAAATGAATAGTTTGACATGTATTATCACCCAGTGTTGACACGTACTGATGTTGTGACTGATTTATCATCATCATCATCTCCTACAATGATCATGTGTTTGCAGTTGCAGACATGGAGCAGTTGTATGAAATGTGGCTGCAGTCTCAGAAGCCTGGCTGGAGCGAGGAGAACGCCAACATTGCCACCCGAGAGAACGGAAAACAGATTCACATGCCCACAGACTACGCTGAGGAAGTGGTATGGAACCTTGAGCAGCATTCATATTTCCAAACATCACACCTCTGTCTGACACAACCTTGGTCTATCTTAGTGTCCTGTACACACAAACAAGGAAATGACAAAATGCTAAATGTCAAAGATAGCACATATACTCAGGGCCTTATTAAACTGATTCGGATGTCTTTATCAGCTCTGCTGTCTTGGTTTTCACCTTCTTAGATCACAATTTGCCCTGTCACAGTTCTAGCTGTTTTTGAACACTAAATGCGCCCTGTATATACACCTCATAAAATGTATTGGTAACATTATGATGAAGAGTTGTATTGCTTGGCAGCCTAATGGGAGCGGCACTTCTCATAACTTGAAGTTCATGAATCATGTAAAGTCACCAACTGATTAGCACACGCAACAGCTGCTTTGTAGCTTACTGACCAAATGTCACAATGCAATTAAAATTCAGCTTACAGACTTAAAACATTATCCATAAGTCTTTGTCATATTACTGTATGTCGTTTATTCATACATAGAAAAACAATTGCTAAAAAGAAAGAAACTTCTGTCATAAATTACCCACGTCGGTGCAAACACGTAAGTCTTTTGTTAGTCTTCAGAACACAAATGAAGATATTTTTAATGAAATCGGAGCGCTTTCTGTCCTTTCATTGACAGCTGTGCAACTGTCACTTTCAAGCCCCAGAAAGGTAGTAAAGACATCACTGGGCGTATAACCTCAATTTTATTAAGCGATGCAATGCTTTGTTTGTGGGGGGGAAAGCATAATTTACCACTTTATTTACAAAATATTAATCTCTAACAGCCTTTCACAAGAGCACCACAATGTATTTGTCTTGTGTTGATGCAAGATTGCATAATTGGAGAATAGGAGATTTTGTAAAGTGGGAGAACTTTTTTGCACAAAGCACTCGCATTGCTTCATAAAATTCAGGTGAAATCACTGGAGTCATGTGGATTATTTTATGACATCTTTACTACTTTTCTTGGGCTTGAAAGGAATAGTCTTCCCTGATGTATATCCAAGTAAAATGGCTTGGGGAGTTGGAATGGGGTAAAATGCGAATTGATTGTAGGGAGTTGGATGGTGTTAACTGATTGGAGGCAGATCTGAATGAGAGGTGAAGGATATTTAGGGGCATATTTATGCGACACCGCTTTCTAACAAAAGCTGAAAACATCTGATGGGTTTTGGCTGTTAGTTTACATGAGTGTTTTGGGGGCCTTAAAAATGCAAACATTATCGTGTTTGTGTAAACTACAAAAACACACATTTTTGAAAATGTTGACATTAGTAATTCACTGCACATTTATCGCATTTCCTGCATATAGCCCGCAGATGCAGATAATCCACACACTCATTTAGCCCGCTGGTTTTTGGGGTTTTGTGTAAAAAATTGTTGATATAACCCGCACCCATAGATTGATGAACTTTTTTTAGTTTAAGTTCACATTTCGAATGTTGCTCGCATGACTTCAATTATCCATAACTGTCAGGCTCCTACTCAGTGCTTGTGCGTGAAATTCAAACAATAAGAAAACAAACACAAGTCAGAATCAGAACAAAAAGAAAAAGCAGTCTCTCCCGCTGTGCAGCAGCACGTCCCTTAAGAAGCGTTTCTACAGGTGTTGATCATCGGATGAGATGAGAAGAACACGCCCTCATGGCAGCACAGCCAATCACTTCTTCTTGCATGATTGACAGGTAAGACAGCCTATCAGTGCCAGCTGTCAGAGTGATAGTACAAGCGCCAGAGACAACAACCCTCGCAAGAAAGAAAAACAGAGAGAAAATACCGCAAAAAAAAAAAACATTACGTCCTTAGGGACATAACAAATATATTTAAATATTACATGTAAAAAAATTATGATATAGCACGCACCCTTATATAACCCGCACCCCTGCAGGGGTTTTGTAAAATCTGGTATAACCCGCGGGTTATATGCAGGAAAATACGGTACACACATTTCCTTGGATGAAAAGTAACTCCTCGTTTGTAATGCGTCTTTGAGTGTGATCCTCATGATCTCTCAATTGTTTTGTCAGGCTGGCAACCATTGTTGGTTGTGTGGGAAGAACTGCAACAGCGATAAGCAGTGGCAGCAGCACATCACCTCTGAGAAGCACAAAGAGCGAGTGTTCAACTCCGAGGACGATCAGAACTGCTGGCAGTATCGCTTCCCCACGGGCACCTTTAAAGTTTGCGAGCGGTAAGCCTGACCCTAACGCGTAAAACCACTCAGACGACGTAACCGTTAACTGTTGTTGCTAACGGCTCAGTTTCGATCCCTCCAGGTTCCTCAAGGGCACCTGCACAGAGGAAGAGCTTTGTAAGCTGGCGCATGGAGATGAAGAGCTGAAGGAATGGATGGACAGAAGAGAATTCCTTTTGATGAAGCTCGCCAAAGCCAGAAAAGATCACTTGATAGCACCAAATGATAATGACTTTGGCAAATATAGTTTTCTGCTTAAAGATATTAAGTAATGTTTTAATTAATCTGAATCTTTCGATGCAGGGTGTTCTGGAACTATGATCTCTTGAGTTCAGTATTGAATCAGGCGAGTCCGTGGAAAGCGAGGGTATCGTCCTTCTGAGTTTTCACGGAAAGCACAGAGCTGGCCTTGTGTTCAGAGTAATCACGGCTTTGTTGCTTTTATCACCGGTTAAACTCACCATCGCCTCCTTATGTTTCTCTTATTAAATGGCACACAGCGAAATCACCTTTCAGGAACTGAATTTTGTTAATGCAACCCGACGCAGATGTGCAGTATAGGCATGCCGTATAGTGAGAGAAGCCCTTTGAATGTTTCTGTGACAAATTCCCGCCTTTTTTTTTTTTTTTTTTTTGGAATGTCCGGTCCTGTATCTGTTATTCTACATCCGCGCCAAATTACTATTGTCTGCTTGCTGTGTTAATGCCTGTTGGTATTATATGGACCGATATGATAAACAATAAAGTCTTCATCTTTTCAGCGTCCATAGTTCCTGAAAGCAAAATGGTGAGGTTAGTAATACCTGATCCGTTAATGTACTAATAAAAGATTTGAAAGGGGAACAACTGTAATGTCAAGACATGTTTTAACCACGAGAGGGAGATAAAGGAAAGGTGATGTCTTGCCAGCTGCATCTGATTGGGTTATGGGTTGGATCTGCTGTGCTTTTGTGTAATATTTTATTTTGCTTTAACTACTTGCTTTTGTTAATGAAACTGCTATGTTTTAGTGACCTCTTTTTTTCCTTCCTCCTTTATTTCGGATAAAATAATTTCTGATGAATCATGTGACACTGAAGATGGGTTATGATGAGGAAAATTCAGTTTTGGTATCACAGGAACAAAATATATTTAATTGGGAATTATTTCAAAATCATGTTCTTTTCATGTTGCTGTTTTACTGTATTTTAGATTAAATAAATGCAGCTTTGTTAAACTTTCATAATCTTTTTTTTTTCTTATAGACCTCAAAGTTTGAAGCTGTGCTAGTCTAGATAAATCTTTTTTATATATATAGTGTCTGAAATTGTACAGTAAAAAAAAAACACTGAATCAAATATTTTGTATTTTCGGTTCTGAATGCAAAAAAGTATTTGTCAACAAAACTTTAGACAATACTGAATATATGCGAGTATACTGTGTGCTGACGTAGAAGTGTGTGGCATTTCCTTCCAGTTCTGCGCTGCACATGCGGTTTGCCTTCAGCTGACCTTATTAGATACCGTAAGTGTGAAGTTCCATCTGTCTTGTATCATTAGTAAGTGATCTTAGCAAATTACTGTGGTCAGCTTAAACTTTACACATGCATATATCATGCATCATTTGTGTGATAAATCTGACCAGTGTTTCCAGTTTAAGGAACTTTACATATTGTCTAAATATATGCATTAAGCAGGTCATCAGCTGACCTTATTTGTTTCCACCACAAACATAAATCAGTATGACTAATACATGCCATATCCTAAAAAGTTCATATGATGTTAAAAGAAAACGCCTCTCACATTTCAGAAGTGAAAAAAACAAAACTCACAAGCAGACATTTTCCCAGTAACAGGAAGTTTTATTGTTCAGTACAGTCAAACACTGGACAGACACGTTGGCTGGAGTGACATAAGCAATATACTAAGAGCTTTACTAATAAAAAGTAGCTTCTTTTTCTGAAATATGCAGATTAAATGAACATGCATGTACTGTCTTTGTTTTTTATTGTCTGTATATTGACCAGCACATCGTTTGGAAGAAAATCTGTCGATTTCAAATGTGACAGAGCCCTAAAGATTTGATATGAGTAACATCCATTAAATCATATTAGCTGCTTTTCAGGCTTCGTCTTTCTCTCTAAATGCCTGACTGACATTTGAATGAATATTGTATAAAAATAAATCATTTCTCTCACTTTCAGCTTACATGTACAAACGGCAAACATCACGGTATCACAAACATATTTGGAATGAAATAATACTATGAAGAAACCGGTTCAAAACTCAAGACAATGACTTTTCGGTATCCAGCTGTGCTTCCAGCCATCTATAAAAATTATATTTACACTTTCAAATTACCTCTCTATGTAGAAATGTGCTCAACCACAAAAAACAAACAAGAAACGAACGCCTCTGGGGCCACAATGATATTCAGCAAGAATAAAAAGACCTCAGTCATTGGCTTCTGTTTCGTTTTGTGGTTTCCTAGCAGTTTTAGACTGGAACCAGCTGATATAAAATCACTTGAACGTCACATGAAAGATAAAAAATGCTAATGAAATCATGATCCAATACATGACTGAATATAATGTAAGAGCTTTCAAAAGCCATTTTACATAATTTGGCAAGTCATTGTATCCTGAAGTGCTTATTTGTAATGAAAAACGTATTGCAATTCAATGAAGCATATCGATGGGAAAATATTTTCATGGAAAAAAACTAAAACATTTAAAGCTTTGACATCAGTCCATTGAAATGTTGAATTTCCTAACACCAGAGCCAGCTCTGGATGAAACGGTAAACTAAAAACACAACAAAAGAAACCGAATGAGTCTTGATTTAGCTTCAGAACTCAGCTACAGCTTTACAAATAAACATCACTGCACAAAACGCTTACAGTCGTCGATTTCACATTATAACAGGGCTCTACCACCACAAAAATGGGTCGAAAAAAAAAAAATCAACATTCAAAGCAACTAGACAACTGCATGCACTAGGTTTGCCTTCATTTATTAGCTTGGGAGTGGTTTCATTTCAGTGTTGAGTAATATTGTAAGGGTTGCGATTCTTCGAGACTGATGGAGACTAAAAACACGACCCACAACATTGCGAAGGCAGAGAAGGGGAATTAGGTGTGGCTCTCTGTGCCGTTAGGAGTGAGCTTAGTCTTGTGTTCCACCCGCGGGCCTCTGGCCGAATACTGGACCAGCAGAAAGGGCTCCTTGGTTTCACCTTCTCCGACGATGCTTTCCTCATCCTCGGACTGACTGATGCGCTGCAGCCGCAAGTAGCACCAACAACCAAGAATTAAAGCCCCCAGTGCGGCGACGGCGATGAGTATTACAATAATGGTGACGACCCCAGTGGTGGGGCTATGATCCATGATAGACATCCTGACAAGTCCAAGGGAATTCAGCTACTGGCCTTCACAAGTCCACCAAAGGCAGTTCGTGGAGGGGTTCGTGGAGGTTTGGGTGATCGCTCCTCCTACATCTGAAACACAAAACAAGAATGATTTTGCATTGAAAGTTTAAAAAAAACCTGATTAATAGTAAGTTCCCTTACCACATTAGGGACAACACCAATAGATCTAACCTTACATGTTATGTAATTTTACAGTAAAATACTGTCAAATGCACCGTTTTCAGAAGTAAAAAAAGAGAATAAGAACATTCCTATTTCCCTTGTGTGAAACTTCACATTTGATGTTTTTTTTATAATGTAGTACTGTAGCTCAAACAGTAGAGTTTTGGCGCTTGCAACATAAAGGTAAAGGGTTCGATTCCCAGGGAAAGCAAAAACTGATTAGAATGTCAATGTGTTTCTTGAATGCAATGCAAGTTACTTTGGATAAAAGTGTCTGCCAAACGCATAAATGTAAATAATGTTCCTTCTTAGTATTTTGGTTTTAAACTATGTACATTAGGGTTTTGTTACATCTTATGTTGTTAAATGAACGATTATTGCATTATTTTAGTCATTTGTGGTACCATGACGTGTTTTTTTTATTTGCACAACTACTGTAAGTGTTTACTCCGCTCAAGTAAAAACTACTTGCAAGTAGAAGTATAAAACAGATTGAATAACCGAAAACAGAAAAACGCTGTTGGATTTACCAGCTTGTTGTAAATATTGTAACATTTACAGGTTGTAACAGTGTTTCTACAGTAACATTCTAGAGACGACAGCTGCCTTTCTATAAGTGAACAATATGACATTCCAAGAAACTCCCTGAAAATGTTCTGTTCTGAAAATGCGAAAAACATGTCATTTCAACTTCACCAGCGTCACAGTTGCGTGAAATGCAATTATTCCTTCAGGAAGCCACAGGTTACGCAACGCAACGCATTTGCTGTGAATCTCAGCGAAGAATTTCCTTGTTGCTCACGCGCCAGAAGTGAAATATACGCTCGTGCTTGATTTAATAAGAGTGGCACGAGGCCTTTCCGGTGCCACAACACCTTACAACATTCATGCACCATCTACAAAAAAAACCCTCAAAAGCACGTATCGCTGCAAACCATTGTTTTATGCCCAAACAATGCGTTTGAACGAGAAAAATAGACATTTGCCACAAATCAAACAATGCATGCGGAAAATCAAACGGAACGCGCAGCTTTAATCGAGTACAGATAACGTTATACAAAGCAGACCGGAAGGCAATTTAAAGTGAAGCTTACCAAAACTAGGCCGATTTTTATCAAAGAATAACGGTTATGTACGTTTCGCGAACCATTTCGTCCGATCACGACAGTTCACGCTCGCGCGCGCTAACATCTGCATCGAGCCTCGGCGCACGTGCAACGATCCAGCTGTTGTGTTAGAAGCGTCTATCGCTTACATTTCCAGCTGATATATAAATAAATAAATGCATACGTACAGCTCGTCACTTTACAGGAAATGAGATCACGGCTGCAAAAAAAGGGCCAATCTCCAATCGAACCGAAGGAAAGGCGTCGGGCAGGAACTTCCTTGAGAGCGATCGATGCGCGTTACATTTATTTGTGAATACGAAACATCGCATCTTTTTATACATTTTCATCGACAGACAGACACGCACATATGAGTGTTTTACAATGCACGTATCCTTTCTGCTGTCACTTTCACAGAATAACCTGTGCATTCTTCCGTTGTCCTTTGGGAGAGAAAGATGAAAATAGAAAAAGTTAAAACACACCATATAAAAACATACTATATATATATATATATATATATATATATATATATATATATATATATATATATAAATGCATTTTAGACTTACAACACCAACAAATAGAGCTATATGCAGTTTTTAACTTTTTTATTTTATGTATTTTTAATGCACTTTTTATATTTTTTATATTATTATGTACTACTGGTACTTTATACATTTATATATTCATTCTAATGTAAATAGTAAATATACACAAGGAGAAGTCGTGCATAAAGTGGTTATTAGGAGTTAATAGTGAACTGAGTAAACTAGCAAATCTCCTGAGCGAATCAGTGCCTGGAACTCATGTGATCAAATACGGAACTAGAGGAAATGTCTCGTTTTTGTATCAATCCTCCATTGCTACTTGCCTCGACTTATATTGTATATATTGGGTTACACATATTGACTTCTTAAAGCGCATATGATCGACACTTTCCGCCGTTTGACTGATCATCTTTGAGCAACACAACAGAGTTCAGCCCACTCATCTGTACTGCGGAAACACCAGCGAGTGCGTAACGCAACTAAGAAACAGGAAACGCTTTTCTTCTCCTTGGCGAGTGTGTTTACAGGAGCACAAACAAACAGTAAGTCTTCGTTTCTTTGTTTTACGCGTTTTGTTCGTCGACGGTAACCTTAGTTATTTCTCTACTCCGGGAACTTTTAGTTGACCGTGGTGTTTGTAGCTTATGTCTTTTAGTTTTGCTTTTCCATGTGTCTGAGAAAAGTGACGCGCGGATCCGTCGTGAATGAGGTTAACGTCACGCTACAATGACCACGGTTCTTATGTTTAATACAAATCTTCTTTTGTTGTTTTGAATGTGAATTAGGAGTCAAGGCGATGGCTAGCGCACCCCCAATGGAGACCGCAACGCTTGTGGGACACCCGCCTCCTCCATCATATGAGGAGACTTTGGGAACAAATCCACAGTACCCACAGTACCCCGCCGCGCCCTACGCTCCAGCTGACATGAAGGGACCTGTGCCCCCCTATCCGCATCAAGAGTTCAACCAGATGTATCCACCACCACCCCAACAAGGTCAACCTGTCACCAGCCCTGTTGGTAATGGCCTTTTCTCTGTTGTTTCCCCCTTCCATCGTGACTTTATCTGAACACATTTTTTACCTCTAGAGAAAACAAATATTTACAAGAACACGGGTGTGTATATCACTTTAAATGTAGTTCTTAAAGCTCACAATACACATTCTGGTTATACCTTTGACTGGTTGAATCTTTTTTTATTTTTTTTATTTAGAGTTAAACACTGTCATATTTAGGATTTTTTTATACTTAAATATATATTTGCGACCAGTTCAGAGGGGTATTCCAGAAAACTTTCAGGTTGTGTAACTTCAGCTGATAACCTCAACTTTTGGTTCCAAACTTGTGGTAACTTTGAGGGTTTAAGTTGCTATAGCAACTTACCGGTACTTCCTTTTTTGCTCCAGTGGGTTTTGTTCCAGGGTTAGTTTATTTCAGAGGTATTCAGCAATGTGTGCCTTATTCATGAGGATTTCGCACAATATTTGCACATTGTTATATCATTATGACTGATTTTGACAAAGCAGTCATATCTAAATAGCTGAGTTGTTTTCTTTATTTTTAATTAGTCTTCTAATTAAATTAGTCTGGTTTAATGAACCATTAACATGTTCATTCAGACCGATTCTCTAACGCACACGAAAACAAGAGCCGGGATTTATCACAGGAACTGATCAAATTCAGTCATATCATAACTGAGGTATTGCCTCCTGTCACGTGACTGTACCCCACTCTTTCTTGATTAGAAAGACAACCCCCCCACACACACACACACACCACTCACACTAGGGTGTCTATTAAAACTCAATGGGCTCAAAGGAGGCAAGAGAGACGTGGCGTCCCGCTGTAACTTTACCTGCTCAAAGCTACATTTATACACTTTTAATGTCACATTTTGTAATGTTTGCATTGTTTTATTTCTCATTATATTCTCATCCAATTTTTGAGGAAGAACTATCTCCCTTGCCCCCTTTAGAGGAAAAGCCTTTGCTAAGAATGTAAATCACCATTAAACAAAATAAGTATTACCCCCTATTCCCTACATTACTTCAATAATATAGTTCACTTGAAAGAGTGAAACTAACTGGCAGCTCCAGTAGTAATGAAACATTTTAAGCGTTCCTGTATCTCAAACAGTAGATTGTGCCGCTTGCAACGCCAAAGTCATGGGTTTGATTCCCAGGGAAAGCAAGAACTGATTAGAATGTCAATTTGTAACTTGAATGCAATGCGAGTCGCCTTGGATAAAAGCTTCTGCCAAATGATAAACCTTAATATTTTTATATTTCCTTTTAAATAAGAAGTTTGGAAATAGCAGTTTGGAAAATGGTTTGGAAAATGGAAAGATGATTTGCCATCCGGTGCGAAGTAAGAATTCACAGTGCATTGTGGGTATTTTATTCTAGCTGTTGGTGCGAACATCAGTTGTACACTCGTTGTTGTGGTAAATTGTGTAATTGAATGTGTGCACTCAATAACATCCACTATGGTTTCAGACACCACTAAAAATGTCTGTCTCCACAAATAGTGCCCTATTTAATGGTATAGGGCAGGGGTCGGGAACCTATGGCTCTTTTGATGGCTGCATATGGCTTGATAGCTCTGCTACTTCCGCCCTCGGACGACAGGTCGATCTTTCCGCTGGTCGACAGGACTATGGCTTTACAAAGCTTCATATCCAAAAAATTTGTGGTATATGGCTCTCTCAGACAAAAAGGTTCCCGACCCCTGGTAAAGGGGGCACTTTCTGACATGGCCGCCTTCTCAGCATCCGTTTTCATGGTGACTCCTGGATTTGGCGCTTGGTTGAAAACCTTTGTGTGGTCACCTTTAACTCTGAGCTTCACACTCTGGGTTGACTGAATTTACTGCAGGTTTGGGTTAATCAACCGAGAGTTCAGGGTATATAACCTTGCTTTCTGGAATACCAACTGAGATTTGTACTTGTCCAACTGACCTCCCAATATTTTTTATACATATAATAAAAAAATATATACATCTACTTTTATTTATAATTTTTTTCAATTGAAAAAAAGTATGTTTAATATAAAATCCTTTAATAAAATAAACTATATTGAATTATAATTTATTTCAATTAAAAAATATATATACATTTTCTTTGTATATTTAAAAAAAAAATTTTTTAGGACAAATATATCTTTCATTAAACATGTTCCTAACAACTAGTTAAAATAAACAAAAACACAAACATGGGCTGAGTCCAAAAGCTTTGTTTTTTTCACTGCCCTATCAGCCAAAGGCTTTGCAGACAGTGTTTGCTCTCAAAAGTGCCTCATGAAACTGATTACAGACGGACTTCTGATGCTGAGTAACAAGTTAATAATCTACGAATAGACAGAGAAAGCTTTGGTGACAAGCAAGCAAATTAATTACAGTAATAATTTCCAGCTAGAAATTACATCAAAAGTGGAAAAAGTTGCTAAAAAATGTAAGTTCACACAAGCTTTCAGATGCCATGTTTATTTTTTAGCTCAAGTGTCTCAGAATGGAAAGCACAGGATTGTGGGATATCATGGGATCGTGGGAGCTATGGATGCGTCGATGATGCCTTCAAAAATATATCAGGTGAAGGGATTTTAGGAGACAGGAACTTAAACTAAAATTACATTCAGACATGCCTTGATGCCTTCCTACCTTTTTAGCTTTCGGACGCAGCCCTGATCAGTACCTGCAAGTTATTTTCACTAGTCTTCCAGTTACTGACCATGTTAAAGTGTTTTTGTATTCTCTCGCATGGATCCCAGTACATCTTTTCTTTATTAAGCCCTTGATATTTGAACAGTTAATCCATAAGAATCATTCAACTTTGAATAATAATAATTATTAGTATTTCTAAGCACTCTTGTTTTTGTCTTTTAGTATCGGTTCAGACCGTGTACGTTCAGCCTGGCATGATTTTCGGGAATGTTCCGGTGCAGGCACACTGTCCGGTGTGCTCACAGAACGTGATCACCCGTCTGGAGTATACATCAGGAGCGTTAGTCTGGCTCTCTTGTGCAGGCCTGGCCATTTTTGGGTAAGATAAAGCATTGCATGATATCCAGTCGTCCAGTTTTCTTTGTCCGCACAAGGACACTGTCCTGATTGTTCTGCTCATGTCTCTCGTGTTGTAGTTGTATCTACGGCTGCTGCCTGATTCCCTTCTGTGTGGACAACCTGAAGGATGTGACACACCACTGTCCGAACTGCAGCAGCGTTTTAGGATCCTACAGGAGAATCTGAAGCAGTTCCCATAATGTGAAAGAGTTGGGAAATATGCCTAACATGTATTTATAAATGAAGAAAGTTAAAGTGAATTAATTCTTTAGCAAGAGGTGATTCATTATCTGGGCCACTGACACAGACGTGTATTCATACATATATATATATACACACACACACACATACATTAACATACTCGTCTTTTCTTTATAAACTGATTTAATGGAAAATATTTAACCTTTTTTTTTTACAATCGTATCACAATTGTATAGAAATCTCTAACACGTGATTTGTGCATAATTACATTGGAATTATGCACAGTTCTAATATCTAATAAAAAAAGTATATATTCACATATATATTTATATATACAAAAAAATGTCTGTAGTGTCTAACTGAAAACGCCTGTCATGTACACGTCTTGCATCTTATGTTTGCTTAGCAAATATTGTGAGAGCGCAGAGCTCCACAAAGAAAACACATCAGCTAAACAAAAGATTATGGCAAAGTCTGCTGGAGATCTTCTACTTCATAGATCCAGTTTTTCCGGTGAATCGGCGCATTTTCAGAAAGATCGGCCATCTTCACAGCACGCAACACTGGCTCTGGACTATGAGACTGGATGACACCCATAACCATGACGTATTTACCTGTGAAAAAAAAAAAAAAATGCTTTATGCGTTTACTCTTTAAAGACAGACTGACAGCTCTGTGCAAATGCAAAAAAATAAATAAAACCTCAATGTGAACAAATGTTTGTGGGGTGTTCGCTGACAGAACACTAGCAGTATATTATATTTAATATATATATTTTTATATTATATGGATATTATATATTATATATATTTTTAAATATATATTTAACGTAATCTCTCATTCACTGCAATAGAGGTTTATCTAACCACGGCGACTTCTGTTTCTGAGAAACCCGGAAATGTGAAAAAGGTCTATTTTGATTTCATGGTGACTTTTAGTTAAAATTAATCGTTGAAAAGACAGACTTCCCTAGACGATCACAAATCGGATGATATACGTTCAGTTAGTTTTTTTATTAGTGCATGAAGTGTTCAATGAAGTGCGCTCTTTCTTTTTGGTATTTTAAGTGTTAAAACACTTGTGTTGTAGTCGTCAAAACTTATCTTGGTCTTGAAAGACTTTTAAAAGTCTGGGTCTTGTCTCAGACTAAGGACACAGGATTTTATCTCAAGACTGCAAATACATCACTAAATTGTCAGTGCATTGTCTAATTTATTAGTTAACATCAATAATGTGAGTTCATGTTTAGCTTACCGCTTATGAAATTAATTTAATAACTTATTTTCCAATGTGATTTCTTTTGTTACTGTTGTAATGGATTCTAAATCAATGCAGGGTTGTCTCAAATGCCCAAAATTCATACAAATGCTCAAAAAATGCAAGATATGATGAGATTTTGTTTTTTATATTATACCGTAGGACATAATTAAGCAACATTAAAAGAGCAAGAGTCAGGTTTTCATGAATAAGAGCATGAATCCAAATGTTATAATGATAAACAAGAGGTTAATATGAAGTGACTAATATTTTAGACAGTTTATTTCCTATTTCAGCGATGTGTTAGTGATTGGTAATAGCTCTAGTGTCTTATTGTAATTGTGTGTATTAATTAGATAGAAGACAATTCTAAGAAAGCAGAAATTAATTTTTCAGAGGATTTTGGCAACACACGCTATACAGATTTATAAAATGACAGATTAGTGCACAAGGAAATGGGGAAGCACTGTATACATTTACTGTACATATCTTCCCTTTCGTCAACAAGAAGGGCCAGTGAAAAGGAAGTGTAAACACCACAGAAGCAACTGACCAGGACTCAGGCAGGGTTTCCCCTTCGGCACGCTGTTGACGCCGCTGACTAGGAAGTTCCCGGTCTCGTCCAGGATGAGCGCCGTGTTGCGGTCGGACTGCAGCTCCAGCACCGAGCCCTGCATCCACACCAATGACACCTGTAACGAGCTCTTCTCACCCGCTCCCAGCCGCCTAATAACATACTCTGACCTCCCGCCTGATGTCCGGCACTCTTTCCCTTCCCGCAGCTGGCCGGACAACACCTTCACCGGAGGACCCGGGGGATTTTCCGTACAGAGAAAGCTTGCTCCCATCATCTTCTCTGCTGCTAAATATCGCGCTAGTATTTCAAACCAACCGGACGCCGTTGTGTTTCAAAATAAAAGCTTAGGGGCTTCCATAGAATCAATTCTCAAAATGTGACAAAACAGTGACATATTTCTATACTGATATTATTATGTATGCACATTGACATTGATGCATATTTCAGGGTTGATTACTTAAAACTGTAGTCGGTTAATAATTCTAAATCACATTTCTTTGGTGAGCAAAATAGTCTGTTACTTTAATAAAGTAATGTAATCTGACTACTTTTTGATAAAATTTAAATGCATAATTTAAAATATTTTATATATAAAATAACTACACAAATGTTTAACTTTTTGGAATGTGTGTGTCCCATAACATCTGCCATAAAAGTAACACAACATTTAGAAAAAGAACATTGTACCCCCAGTAAAATATGGTGGTGGTAGTGTGATGGTCTGGGGCTGTTTTGCTGCTTCAGGGCCTGGAAAACATTCTGTAATAAATGGGACATGATCTCTGCTATCTAACAAAAATCCTGGAAGAGAACGTCCTGCCAGCAGCCCAAAGTCCTGACCTGAATCCTATAAAGATTCTGTGGCATGACCAGTCCATGCTCGAAAACCCTCCAATGTGTAGGATACTTGTGTTATCTTTGATTAATACAGTGGTACCTCGAGATACAAAATTAATCCGTTCCGAGGCGGCCTTCGTATAATGAGTTTTTCGTATCTTGGAACACATTTTACATGTAAAATGGCTAATCCGTTCCAAGCCCTCCAAAAACACCCCATTAAATTTCATAATAAAGCTAAATTGACCTATAAACAATGAAATAACGTAAAATGTCGAAGCTTACCTTTCGAGTGAGGCTATCTCCGAAAGTGGTGGCAGAGGAGGAGGAGGACAAACGGCAGATAACGTACGTACGTACGTACACTTAACGTTACGAAAACACATAAAAAATTTAAAGTTTCGGGTGCGGAGTGGCTGAGCTAAAGCACGCCAGCACGTACGTATAGAAGATGCATGATGGGAGGGATGCTGTCCAATTAGAGAGAAGGATCTCATGGCTTGGCTAGCATCAGGAACCAATGGGAGAGCAGGAGGATGGTGGCGAGTCTACTATAACTAAGATGGCGGCGTGCGGCGCGAGTTTCAAAATTGTTATGGGGCGAATCTCGGACTTTCAGAAAACTTTCGTATCCTGAAAACTTTTCGTATGTAGAGCAGTAAAAATTTTCATCTTTGCTTTTGTAACTTGGATTTCTTGTAAGTTGAGCCTTTCGTATCTTGAGGTACTACTGTATTTCAATTTGTTTGAGGATCTGATATATTTAATTGTGATAAACATGCAAAAAAAAAAAAAAAAGAAATCAGGCAGGGTGCAAACTCTTTTCCAAACTCTTTGTGTGCGTGCGTGTGCGTGTGTGTGTGTGTGTGTGTGTGTGTGTGTGTGTGTGTGTGTGTGTGTGTGAAGCTCATCTTAATTTTAAAGTTAGGAATAAAGATACATATAGCAATCTGTATATTCTGATTAATTGGTCCTGTGCAATCTTCTGTACAAAAAAAAAAAAATCGTGCCAAGAAAGAATAAAACAGAACAGCTGTAAATTTTGTTCATCATAGAGTACCATTTATTAATTTCTGTATGACTACATTTTGATAATTATCATAAATAAACAGGTACCAGTCATAGAACATTTACTTTTTGTTGACATAGTAAAATAATGAATAAATCATTCATTCATAAATCTAAATATTTGAAACATTTAAATATAGAGGCTTTATTGAGACAGTAATACAAGTATTTCAATCAAAATGCTATATATCCTTTGTTTTAACTATTAAATATAACATTTGTCTTTCCATGTCACCTACAATATATGTAGGACAATTGTGAATAGGATGAATTCTAGAAGAAGACAGGTTAAATTAAGAAAATGTATAACTATGAGTAGTTTAAGCAGACTAGATTTTAATCATTCCTTATGTTTATATTCTGTCCACTTGAGAGTTTCATGGATATATTATTTAGTAGCATTACTGTGTGGCTGATTTTCTATATAATCTCCACTTTGATGATGGTAAACATGAATACAAGTATGCTGAGTGAAACTGACCATCCACTGCGTCCAATTCCTTGAAAAACAACAACAAATAGTTATTATTTATAATAGACTTAAGCATTTAAAAACTTGAAAGTTTAGTTAAGTTCTCTCAATCATAACTCGCCTTCAAGTCATTCCAAAATAATAAGACTTTTGTTCATTTTTCGGAACACAAATTACAGTTTTTTACGATTGCTAAGCAGCAGTGGGCACAACTGGAGTCACATGTGCAAAGCTCTAACTACAGTCTGCAATACCAACAGTCACCTGAGCTGAACAGTTCACATCACCTGCAAAACCCATTCCAAGCAACTCTTAACACACGGCTCAAAACAGACTCATGCAGCCAAACACTGTGCACAACCCTCATTGAGATAACACACACTGTCATTCAGAACACACTGAGAGTAAAAACACTAGCATCAAACACCAATACAGAAAATACTAACCTTTCTGTACAGTTTGACCAATTTCAGTGACTTCATACCAAGTCATATTTTCAAAAATTTTCAACAACAACAACCTTTATTTATGAAGCACTTTGTAGTTGTAGTTGAAGCACAACTACCGAAGTAGACCAAAGTGCTGTACAGAAAGGAAAAAATAAAAATAAAATACAAATGCATAAAATACAAATAAAAGGTCACAAAATGTCAACTTCAAGTTAAAAAAAGCCAAGGAAAAAAGGTGGGTTTTTAAAAGAGATTTAAAAGGAAGCATTGAGGTGGCCTGCCTAATATGCAGTGGCAGGTCATTCCACCTTTTTGGTGCTGCCGCCGCAAAAGCACAATCCCCTCTTAATTTACACCTTGTTTTGGGCACTTTCAGGAGCAGTTGATCAGCTGACCTGAGAGAATGGGTGGGAGTGTAAGGAACAAGTTCTTTCTTCAAAGAACAGAGTGACATTCTTTCACATGATTTACAGTATTTACATTTTTAAAACATAATTCTTTAAGGTAAATGAAAATCAGCAGTTTGCTTCAATAGTCTGTAGTAATTTACGGATTTACAGTAATGAGAAAAAAGGTAGGAACTAAAAGTACATACTGTAATTCGAACAAATAATTGAAGCACTAATCCTGCCTCTCTGTAGCATCAGCCACAGGTTTCATCAACATCACATCTAATGTTCTCTCTTATGCTCCTGGGGAAGAACCAGGTCTGTAATATTCCAAATATATCATTATCATCCAGCTCTCTGTCTTGATTATCCCACAACTTTACAGTATTGCATTGGTGACCATAACCATGTCAACAATAGCATTTTCCTGCGCATCAGAAAATATTTTTTTTCTTCCTCCTGTTGGGGGCAGCCTTTGGGTCCTGTTGTAAAAATATATGTTACAGTCAAACTTACTGTAATGTATATATGTGTAAATATTCTATAATTGCAATACAAAATATATTCCTTTAATGTTTTTATTTACTGTAAGGATGTAACTCTCACCTGTTTTTTATGCTGGAAAAATAGCATGATAGATGCCACTGTGGATCTTTGCAGATTGGGTTGCACCCTCAACCCTTCCTCTCTCAATGAGAGACCTTGATTCATGACATGGTCTATAAGTTTAGCCCTTATTTCATCTGAAATAACAGCTCTTTGTCTTCTTTGTCTTCCTCCACGCAGCCACCCTCTCCCTGCCACCGTTCTCCCTTCACAAACCTGTCTTCCGTGATCCATTTCCAAATTTACTTTTTCTGAGCTCTACCTATATAGGTAGATCTTAGAAAGACTAATTCATGACTCATGATATATATATATGTATATATATTTATACATATGTGTGTGTGTGTGTGTTTTCACCTACAAGTCTAAAACACCTGCTTAACCTTTCAGCTGAAATTGCAATCATCAGTGTTTGAAAGGCACAAGGCTGAAATCTATTTTATGATTGAAATTTTATATAAATAAATATTATATAATATTATATATAATGAAATATGATATATTTTTTGAATGATAATAGTTTTGATTGTGTGGTTCACAGTTTTGACAGCAGTGTGTTAGCATTTGAACAAAATGTTGTAAATCTGTAGTGTTGTGCAGGTTGCGGTTAAAGTCATGGGATAAGTGTGTAGAGTTTTGAAAACTGTGTACAAGCAATGAAAACGAGCTAGAGTTTTGTCCACATGAACTGCTGCTGTGCACACTGTAGATAGAGTTTTGCACATGTGACTACAGATCTGCCCATTACTGCTTAGCAAACGTAAAAAACTATAAGATCTTTTTGATTAAACCTGAGAGCTTTCTGTCCCTCCACTTAAAGTCTCTTCACCCAAAACTCTGTGCTTTAAAACATTCATAAAGACAAAGTAAACTAATCCATATGTTTTCTGAAGAGACATGGTCACTTGTGATGGACAGATGTAATCTAGGCTTTATTCATATACAAAAGGGATATGTGTTTGAAGATGAACGGAATGTAATGGGTTTGGAATGACACGAGGGTGAGTAAATGATGACAGGGTTTAAAGTTGGACATCTCACCTGGAGCGCCTGAAGATTTGACAGTGGTAGCAGTCGTAGCAGTTGTAGCAGTCGTTGGAACAGCAGTTGTTGTGTCTACTTTTCCTCCAGACAGATCGAGATTCAGTTTGTCCAGCACCGACTGAAACTGCTGTGAGATCCAGGACCGCACAGTTGTGTCATTTTCGAATGTTTTCAGATCCTGCAAATTGTTGCCAAGAAGACCCACAACCTCCGACACATTGAGACTCTGTAATACACAGCAAGTGGATGATGTGACGTCAAGTTATACATGTTATATATTCATCATAAAACCTTGAGAAATTGTAAATTATAAATGGCTTTTCTTTACTCACTGAGCTCACACTTGGATCCAGACTTATGAAAGTGGACAGGCTCATGCTGACATTATTTGAAATCAGACTCCTAATGTAAGTTAGATCTGCACCTCCTACAAAACAACAACAAAAGTTGAACTAAATGACCGTTCGTCAAACTGTGAGCAAACCAGAGCTGGTATTTCAAATGTGACATAACGACTGACATCTTTCTGAGTTATACGTTAAGGTGCATGTGCATTTTGGTGGGCTTAAATTGACAATGGATGGGCTTCCTTACCAAGATAGGGTTCAATGAGCTGGAAATTTGATAGTGAGTTACTCTGGTTTCCAAAGGGAAAGGCTTTGTTAGCGATGGTGAAGAGTGCCTTCTTGTTGTCAGTTGAACATTTTGTCACAGTTAAAGCGTCGGCCGCCCTGTTATTAAGAATAACACAGAGAAATCTTGTGATTAAGCGTTTCAATTCAGTGCAGATACATAACTATGTATTGTCAGGATACATATTTATACACACAATGCCATTCAATAACTTGGGGTATATATATATATATATATATATATAAATATAAAACAGAGATAATAAACATTTCAGAGTAGTGCATCTGGTTTAAGTCTTTACCGTATGCTTTCAGGCAAAATGGTTGACAGTGTGTTGGCATTCAGAGAGCAGAGATTTGGTCCTTTCACTATATTCAACTCAGCGGCAGTCAGATTATTGTTAGCGCTTAGGTATTTGGTAATGATTTGATTGCTCTGAAAGATAAATGCCCAAAACAGTTGGCATCTGTAAAATAAGTAAGATTATAAGAATAATGTTCGTGTCAAATTCTGTACCTGTGCAGAGGACCAATCCCCATCATTGGCATTCATCAGTGCAGCCAGAGTGTCGATTTTAGTGATGTTCCATTTGCTTATTTCATCTACTGTTGCGTTCCTAGACACTGACTTTAGCACCTGGACCTGATCCTCTGAAAGGCTATTTGGCGATATCTGATGGACAGGAGCAATGCATCTACATTAAAATTGTCCTGAATGTCGTGGAGGATTTGATCAGATCTATATATATGTCATGTTACCTCTTTGAGTTTGTCCAGAATGACTCTCTGGAAGGTGCTATCGTCAATTTTTTCACACAGGCTAGCGAGGTTGTCAATCACTACTGAAGCATTCAGACAGTCGCTGAAATCCGACGCAGTGTATCCAAGGGGGAAGGAGGGATCGCTGATGATGACACTATCAATGCTGTCCTTGGTACAGGCTATAAATGTAATAGATTACTTTCACGTTGAAAAACAAGGTGGATGTTAACTTGTGTTTATCGAGCAATATCACACTCTCAATCATCCTGTAGTACTGAATATAATTTCCTGAGGCTGAATCACAGATTCAGTATTCAGGACAACATCATTAACAGGAGTGTGATACTGTTTGATTGTAAAATGATATATATATATAAGATAAAGATGGCACACCTGATCTCTTGGATCTTTTGTTTGCTGTGGTTGTTGAGGTTAGAATGATTACTCTGAACAGATTTTTCATTTGTGGTTTTGGTGTGTTTTTTCCCCGCAAAAACGGTAAGAAGGTTTTCAAGAACTTGGTGGAATCACTCTGTTTAAAACAAGAGGCGACATTTAAAATAATACAGGTTTAGTATGTGTTTACTGAAAACTGGTGCAGGATTTACTTTGAAAGAGTTTTCACGCTGAAATTACAAGTAAATTTCACAAATAATTACAAAGAAATGTCATTGAATTACATGCAGAATTTGTCGAAAACTATTTTCTTGTAAACAAATCTTGTTTTACAATGTAGCTTAACAGTGTATGATATTCATATGTAAAATACCTGTTTGAATTTTCCCCAAAAGTTTTGTGAGAAGTACAAAGGCAGAATTCCAAGATCATCAAGCGTTTTCTGATTCCAACTGCTTGTTGGTCTAAATAATACAATCATATTCTTTCATTACCAGACAATCATAACCAGTGCACTTTTTTAAAAACAGAATCAGGTCTTAAAAGAAGAATCAGTGCATAATAATACATTTCTAAATCTTTTAACATCAAGATAACTTGCCCATATTTTGGAGTTCCCTTCAGAAGAACACTTTCCATGGCTGCTATTTGCTCAACTGAAAGGTCATTGCAGTTCTTCAAGTTCTCAAGGATTTCTGGGTCTGAGTTTGTAATGAAGTTACTATTCGCAGCACATGCCAAGTTGCCCAGCACTGCCAAATCCTGTTTCTGGATGCTTGTTCCATTAATGCCCTAAATTGATTAATATATACATTATTATTAAAATAGCTTAGTGAACAAGTGCAAAAGAAGAAAAACATAATTGATGGTTTCTCTTTTTGGAATGACAAATACAGACTACTGCCATCTGCTGGTATGGAGACTTATTTCCTGTGCAGATTGTACATGCTAGATAGCTGTTGGCTATAATATTTACAGTGTGCGCAAGCTCAAAATTTGTTTAGATATAGGCAGAATCCCAGACGGGTTTCCTCACTGCTATCATTGGATGATACTTACAAAGCAATCAATAGCATTTCTCCACAAGATGTCCCTTCTTCCTCTCAGTGTGCTTGAAAAGATTGAGAGATCTGCTGCTCCGACCTCAGCAAAATATGCCTTGCAGAAGGTTTTGTTGATTGTGTCATAGCTGAGAAGGACAACAGACAACGTGTTTTACAACATTTGCAAACAATATATTATTTTAACTGAATAGTTATAAAGTTAGAACTTACTTGTAGTACAGCAACATATCTGGATGATAGATGGTAAAATCCTGTGTTGTTTCCTTTCTGACAAGGTTGTACATGCAAGTCAGCTAGGAAAACACATAGAAACAAATGTTTGTTCATTGTTTATTTTTAAGCCGAACTGAACACAGATCTGAACACGGCTTTTGTCAGCACTCACCTGAGTCTCGCTCAGTACCACCTTAGGTCTTTTTTGTCTTCGTCGACAGGCTTTGATCAGGCCTCTGACTTTAGTTTGGGAGAAGGTCCTTACTCGAGAGCATGTAAATCCTTGCAAAACTTCCACTGACAGTCTGCAGAACAATTATACATTTACCATTGCTATTTTCAATGCATGTTCATAATGTATTTGTTTCATAAACCAGCTTTAAAAAGTGTTTCCAAAGATACTTACTCATCAGGTTCAGGAAAAGCACTCGCAACAGTGTCAAAGAACAGAACTGCCTATGAATGAAATTATACCATTAGCAGAAATAACTTGACATGGAAAATCTAAATTTTTATTTTTGTAAGTCAAATTACCTGTTCAGGTTTCCATTTCTTATTGTTAAACTGTGTTAAAACTTCCACACTCAAAGTGGTGGGATTACTCAACAAGTTTCTTGGAATTTGAGAAGCCATTTCATTTGGAACGTTTTTCACTAGATCACTTGGTTCTGAACTCAATTTGATTATCTAGAGATAAAAATGATAGACATTTTAAATCAACTTTAATATGGTTTGCACTCTCTAAATACGCATGAAGGTTGTTCACATACCTGGGTCACAAAGGTTTTCTGTACAATCTCTGGGGCACTCAGTAGGTTTTTTACAAATGCTGTGCTTTTGGATGTTTCAAGAATTTGTTTCGGGTCAATGGTAGTCAGTATTGTTGACGGTATCCCTCCAATCAGAGAACCAACATTCACCAAACTGCTGGAATCTGTGAACTACAGAAAGTACAAAAATTCAAGATTTTGAAGTTCTGCTGTAGAGGTTATTTAGAAAAACTGAAATGTAACTTAAACATAGCTTTAAGATTCTTCCGTTGGAGACTTCATTTTTTACCTTATATGTTCCACTGAGAAGCACGTTTATGATTATCTTTGCTTGTCCGAAGCTCCATCCAGATGCATTGCTCAATGTTGAGAGCCCATTCTCAATAACCTTTGGAGATACTGAGTTTATTTGTGTAGGTGTTAAGCCAACAACTCCATCTCCCAAGGTTTTGATAGCATTATCATCAATGGTTTTGATGTTTCTTGAAAGGGCTGTGGATATCTGAAGACGAGCATAAGCAACATCACTTAATTACAACATTTAGTTACATGAAGACATTACTTAACTTTAGGTTGTAATGAAATACTTACTGCAGGATCCACATTGGAGCAAGATGACTTAAAGTTTGCAAGGATGATATTAGTTTGATTCTCGTTCAGGTTTTTGAAGACTGATACTGGGGCATCGCACTGCAAAACTGAGGGCAAGCTGGAGCACAGAGAACAGGGTTAATGCGTTGAGAACCGAACTCTGAGATTTGAATCTAGTTTCTGTTCAAACTTACTCAAACAAATTGAAGTTTGGGTTTTGTAGAAAGACGAGTTCAGTGTAGCGGCTTGACACGTTCTTCGGAAGTGTCAATTGATTGAACAGTTTTATGTTTTCAGGGTTCACAACAAATTTTTTCATCTGAAAACAACAAAATGGGACAGGAATTAGCAATATGTTCACTTTCATCTGCATAAATGTCACACAAAACATGGTATGCGGATAATGTTCATACCGTCTCCTCAGGACCGAAAGAGTAGAGATCGTCCAGACTCAGAAAAGTTATAAATACACCAATGTTGTTCACAAACCACGCAGTTGAGTTAAGTCTTGCGTCAGATTCGATGTAGCATTTTGCTGCAGTGCCTGAAATATAATAAATAAAAAAATAAAGTAAATTAACACACACACACACACACACACACACACACACACACACACACATATATATATACTATATCTTAGTGCGAATTTGAGTTATTTTTCGCTTCTTATTGTGCTATCAATTGACAGAATATATATATATATATATATATATATATATATATATATATATATATACATATACAGTTCTTAAGCAAAGTACAAGTTAATTTCAGAAGAGAAAATAAGACTGATTTACCTGTTTTCAGATAGGTCTTGATTGTGGTGTACACATCTGCATTGGAAATCTGAGAACCGTTAAAAGTGAAATTGTTCCCTAAGACATTGACCCTAGAAGAACAGAGAAAGCACTTTAAAAGTTACAAAAGACTTTGCATTCAAAATTCCGAGCAAACAAATTCCACCATAGCCATTTTCACTCACATTTTCCTGTACGACAGGCAGGATGCATTCAGTGTGTCTTTTGACCCCAGTATATCTTTGTTCAGGAACTTCAAGTAAAGCCTCAATCTTTGGTTAAACCACAAATCAATCTCGGTCTGATTATCACTTGTCAGTGCCAGAGGCCAGACACAGGGAAGGATGGTGCTTTTCACATTATCAGGAACCACTTCCTGCAAAATAAAAATGTGTAATGTTTGAAACTTTGTATTGTAAGCACTCTTATGTACTTTTGTATCTTCATGATGAACTCACGGTTTCCAAGAACTCAGGGGTTCGGACAAAGTTTTTAAAGATGACGCAGATTTGTGAATCATTGTTCACCACTTCCGGTTGTCTGAGGTAGCTTCCCAGCTCAGATGGAGACATAGAGTTTATAAGCTGAAATACATGAATAAAACATCAGTTATAGTTACGTCATCTACATTGACTTTCAGAACTGTTGACCTGAAATGGAAAGTACCTCAGATTTCCGAGGTTGTGGCATCAGAGAGAGGAAGGTAGTCAGATTTGGAAGCGACCCAAAGCCGAACAGACTTTCGTTTAGGAATGTGATGAAGCTATTGTTCCTGTAGCACCTCAGAGGCTGTGGCCCTGCAAAAAAACATCAATTATTGTTATTTATCAGATGTAAACAAGATATAAATATATATATATATATATATACACAGGGAAGACCTTTAAAAAGACATAAAGACATAAAGAAATACCTGCGAAGGACTGAAGAAGGCTATTGTAGATCGCATTTGTGGTATTTGTTGCTAGTGAAGATCGGACACCACCCAACAACCTCAGCCTATAAATTGAAATTAAACAGTTTATAATTTCTTCTCTTAACATGTATCTATGTACACATGTACTGATCCAAAAATTTCTTTTAAGTTCTTTGTTCTTACAAGGATTGAGTGATATTGCAGTCTCTTGTGCTGAGGATGGTGAAAAACGGAGACACGAGGCTCTCTGAGAGGTTGGACAACAGAGGACTTAGTCTATCCTGGATCCAGATTTGAACGTCCCGATCAGTGGTATTTAGACTAGACAGGTTAGCTCTGTCAAATATCTGTTTTATCAGTCCTGTTTTTACATCTGGTGTGAGTAGGTTCTGTACAAGAGGAAAATAATATCATTGCTGCATTAGCATTGTTATTATGTATTTTTTAGAGAAAAGATAGATAGATATACTAGCATGGATATTCTGTTCATACCTCCACTTTCGGGGCCAAGAGGTCAAAGAAAGTAGTGAACTGGCAATCCTTCACAAGCTGCATGACATTGATGACTCTTTGAGGATCTGTCAACTCACCAGGAGTGGCCGAGAACTCAACTAGTTGTTTTAGACTCAAAAGAGGTAGAACTTCCACCTAAATTAACAAACAAATTGACTGTCACAATTTTTGTTTGTTTTTACTCTGTGGAAATTTGCACAAATTAAGTCATTCAATACTCACTGCTGTGAAGTTGATGTTCAGTTTCAGAAGGTCTGTCAGGCTAGCTGACTGAACGAATGGCCCAAAGTTTCTGTTGACCCAATGCGTACTGTTTGTTGTATTTCCAAGGCACCTGGGATCTGGAGGAGTCGCAATAACTTTTTCATTGTGATATCATTCATTATATTAGTTTAATGTGAACTGCAACACATCTTTTAGGGGGTTTTCTTATTGAGATTTGGCACTTGATCTTTTAAATGGGGCATGACACATTATTTGTGCAAGTTATCTCATATTGTGAACATCTGCATGCTTATAAATATTCAATTTAAAGCAGAAAAGAGGATTAAAATATTCCAAACTAACCATTAGAGTCATTGCGAGAGAGGAAAGCTTTCATGAACTCTGTGTAGACCAGATCCTGTCTTTGAGTGGGTTGCAGTGGACGGCAAACATCTTGTCCGTCTCGTAGAGGTGCATTAACAAAAGCCTCAGTGCTGAAAGATTGCAAACATTTTGTTTCAGAGGCTGCAAAATAACATTGTCCCTTCATACAATGTAACTAGGACCAACTCACATTGTGCGGTAAGTTTCACAGGTGAGGGTTTTGGTGCTGAGACAGGACAGGGCTCTTTGAGATACTGATGGTAAGAAGGGCCTTAGTCTCTCCTGAAACCATGAGCGAATGAAGGCAGGATCTCTCAGTCTCTGCGGACTAAAGCGATCGACTCGCACGTCAACAAGCACTTCCAGAACATCAGACAAAGACACGTTGCTGGGGCTGAGAGTCTGGAAAATAAACACATATCACATTAAATAATATAATACAACTTTACTATAGTACTATAATACTATAATATAACTGTGAGCATGAGAGACTTCTTTCCAAAACACTCTAAGATTATAAAATCTTACTGGCCCAAAGAATTTGACCTGTAGTGTGAATGTAATAAATAGGCTTCATACCATGTTGGAGAATTTTAGCAGAGCATCATCAAGGTTTGTGCTGGTTTTGGTGAAGAAAAGCTTCCAGGCGTCTTTTCCCACATTGCTGGGCTGTTTGCAAGCCAACACGTCGGCCACCCGTTGAGAGTTTAACTGTGACAACTGATGACACAAATGAGCTTTATTAAAACCGAATCAGTGACACTGATCGACTTTTTCTTCAGTGTAATATTACCGTTGGTAGACAGGCAAACTGCAAAATGGTGAAGTTGCATAGTGGGACTGTTGCATTTGGAGACGCTCCTTTCAACAGCTGATCCACCGCAGAGCTGAAACCAGAAGAACATGACACATTTATCTCAAGCCATTGTTTCGACAGCGATTTAACTCATTCAGGTGCAGACAGATCGACTCACCTGTTGACACTTGCGCAGAGGGAAGACTCTGAAAAAGGACAAGACGACAAAGACTTCGATTTTTTGAAACATCCTTGACATCTCAAATCAAGTCATACCGAATCAGTCACTTACCATTTACAGGAGTTGTTGTGCACTGCAAGAGTGAGAAGAAATGTTGTATTACAATTGTTCTTGTTTTTTGATTGAAACATGAAAACAGACACAATCTATTGAACGTTTTGTTCATTGTTACTTACTTGACTCGCTCTTTCAATGCACTCTGGAAGAAAATAAAAGACATTTCACACTTTAATTCTGGCAGAAATTAGCTTTTAATTATTATGTGATCAATGTATTTAGGAGCAAGTGTTATTGCTCGATTCTGCCTCACCATCAGGAGGAATCATCATCGCTGAGTCTCTGATCGTCAGCAGGGCTTCAGACAGGTTGACTGATAATTTCTGATCTATCTTGTCAAAGCTGATTTACAGAGAAAAGACAAAAAAAAAATGTTATCTTATGAAATATTAATACAATGGGGATTGAAAGTTTGGGCACCTCAGGTAAAAACTTGTATTAATGTGCATAAAGAAGCCAAGAAAACTGTAAATGATGGAAATAAAATCTAACTTTTTTGACGTATTATGAGAATATCTAATCTGAAATTTGATGCCTTTCTGAGATTTTTCCGTCTTTTCTTGGCTTCTTTATGCACATTAATAAAAATTTTTACCTGGGGTGCCCAAACTTTCGAATCCCACTGTACATACAGTTCACTATTCGTTTTGGATTTTAAAAGCCACTTACAAGATTTTGTAGTCTCCACAACTGAAGTTTGCCTACAGAATAGACAAAAGAAAGATTTTTAGATAGGACCAAAATGGATTTAAAAACTGATAAATAATGATAAGTGAAGTATGTATATGTGTGGCATTAGACACCTTTCTGGCCTGTGCTTGAAGAGAGGGGAGGAAGTTGTTTAGTTTTTCTCTGTTCTGGTCTAGAAGAAGGAACTCAAAGACTTTTGTGAGGATGTTCGTTCGGTCTGCTGGTGAAGCGGGAGGACTGAACACCAGTTCATTCAGTTGCTCCAATGTGAGAACAGGAAGCGCTTCCACCTGCAAATCGCATGAGACACAAACTTCACTGACACACATTTACAAAGATTTTATTTCTCTGTTCAGTCTGTCTTTACTCGAATCATCGCTGAAAGTAAACATGTTTGACTCACAGCTGAAAAATTTCTGTTAAGTTTTGAAATAAGTTGAAGCTGTGCCAGCTGAGAGAAACTGCCAAAGTTTTGCAGGATGAAGTCCGAACTGCTTTTAAATGGCAACGTGCAATCGACACCTGAAACGACAACGTAAAATACTTTGTTCATTACTGGTCATTTATATGGGGTCCTATAAAGTATAAAATAAAAATACTAATAATGTCCTATTACATTACTCCTAATGTGTTAGATTGAGTGATAAATAACATGTACCTGCGCTCTGACGTTGTGTCAGGAAAGGAACGATGAGGTCGGTGAGGATCAATCTCTGTGTGGCAATGTCCATCAGTCGAAATGAATTACTGAGTTCCACAAAACTACAGAAATAAAACAGAGGATGCAGAGGAAAGTGTTTTTGACAAGCACATTACTCAAAAGCATCATTTTTTACCATTCCCAGTGAAATACTGCTGTGCTCTGATAAATGTTGTTTGCTAATGAAGACGACCTGAGAATAATTTTCACTAATAAGAATTAAAATAAAATCTGGTCATGTGTGTTTTCCATCAGCTGTTTAGATTTAGAACTATTGATGTCAGATTCAAAATGAATCACTGTTTTGATTCTCTCTCTCTCTCATTGTTTGTGAATCAATTTGACTTATTCAGACAGTTCCCTCACTGAATTGCTGAAACTGAATTGCTTGCATCAGCTTCTCACACAGACATAGTAAAAATATATATTTATAAACGTCTTGTCCATCTCGTAGAGGTGCATTCACAAAGACCAACTCACATTGTGCGGTAGGTTTCACAGGTGAGGGTTTTGGTGCTGAGACAGGACAGGGCTCTTTGAGATACTGATGGTAAGAAGGGCCTCAGTCTCTCCTGAAACCATGAGCGAATGAAGGCAGGATCTCTCAGTCTCTGCGGACTAAAGCGATCGACTCGCACGTCAACAAGCACTTCCAGAACATCAGACAAAGACACGTTGCTGGGGCTGAGAGTCTGGAAAATAAACACATTGTATATATCACATTAAATAATATAACATAACATAATATATATATATATATATATATATATATATATATATATATAAAGAGAGAGAGAGAGATAGAAAAAAAACGTTAACATCTTTTTTTAACTTTATTTTAATATTTTGTTCATACACATACATTTACATTATTACCGTTTTCAACATAAATAATAATAATAATAATAAGAAGAAGAAGAAGATGAAGAAGAAATGTTTCTTAAGCAGCAAATCATCTTATTAGAATGATTTCTAAAGGATCAAGACTGGAGTAATTATGCTGAGCATAACTGTGAGCATAAGAGACTTCTTTCCAAAACACTCTAAGATTATAAAATCTTACTGTCCCAAAGAATTTGACCTGTAGTGTGAATGTAATAAATAGGCTTCATACCATGTTGGAGAATTTTAGCAGAGCATCATCAAGGTTTGTGCTGGTTTTGGTGAAGAAAAGCTTCCAGGCGTCTTTTCCCACATTGCTGGGCTGTTTGCAAGCCAACACGTCGGCCACCCGTTGAGAGTTTAACTGTGACAACTGATGACACAAATGAGCTTTATTAAAACCGAATCAGCGACACTGATCAAGTTTTTCTTCAGTGTAATATTACCGTTGGTAGACAGGCAAACTGCAAAATGGTGAAGTTGCATAGTGGGACTGTTGCATTTGGAGACGCTCCTTTCAACAGCTGATCCACCGCAGAGCTGAAACCAGAAGAACATGACACATTTATCTCAAGCCATTGTTTCGACAGCGATTTAACTCATTCAGGTGCAGACAGATCGACTCACCTGTTGACACTTGCGCAGAGGGAAGACTCTGAAAAAGGACAAGACGACAAAGACTTCGATTTTTTGAAACATCCTTGACATCTCAAATCAAGTCATACCGAATCAGTCACTTACCATTTACAGGAGTTGTTGTGCACTGCAAGAGTGAGAAGAAATGTTGTATTACAATTGTTCTTGTTTTTTGATTGAAACATGAAAACAGACACAATCTATTGAACGTTTTCTTCATTGTTACTTACTTGACTCGCTCTTTCAATGCACTCTGGAAGAAAATAAAAGACATTTCACACTTTAATTCTGGCAGAAATTAGCTTTTAATTTTTATGTGATCAATGTTTTTAGGAGCAAGTGTTATTGCTCGATTCTGCCTCACCATCAGGAGGAATCATCATCGCTGAGTCTCTGATCGTCAGCAGGGCTTCAGACAGGTTGACTGATAATTTCTGATCTATCTTGTCAAAGCTGATTTACAGAGAAAAGACAAAACAAATGTGATCTTATGCAATATTAATACATACAGTTCACTATTCGTTTTGAAATTTAAAAGCCACTTACAAGATTTTGTAGTCTCCACAACTGAAGTTTGCCTACAGAATGGACAAAAGAAAGTTTTTTCGAATAGGACCGAAATGGATAAGAAACAAAAAGCAATAACATTTATTATAATTGTTGTTTAATATCATTATTATTAAGTGAGGTATGTATATGTGTGGCATTAGACACCTTTCTGGCCTGTGCTTGAAGAGTGGGGAGGAAGTTGTTTAGTTTTTCTCTGTTCTGGTCTAGAAGAAGGAACTCAAAGACTTTTGTGAGGATGTTCGTTCGGTCTGCTGGTGAAGCAGGAGGACTGAACACCAGTTCATTCAGTTGCTCCAATGTGAGAACAGGAAGCGCTTCCACCTGCAAATCGCATGAGACACAAACTTCACTGACACACATTTACAAAGATTTTATTTCTCTGTTCAGTCTGTCTTTACTCGAATCATCGCGAAAAGTAAACATGTTTGACTCACAGCTGAAAAATTGCTGTTAAATTTTGAAATAAGTTGAAGCTGTGCCAGCTGAGAGAAACTGCCAAAGTTTTGCAGGATGAAGTCCGAACTGCTTTTAAATGGCAACGTGCAATCGACACCTGAAACGACAACGTAAAATACTTTGTTCATTACTGGTCATTTATATGGGGTCCTATAAAGTATAAAATAAAAATACTAATAATGTCATATTACATTACTCCTAATGTGTTAGATTGAGTGATAAATAACATGTACCTGCGCTCTGACGTTGTGTCAGGAAAGGAACAATGAAGTCGGTGAGGATCAATCTCTGTGTGGCAATGTCCATCAGTCCAAATGAGTTACTGAGTTCCACAAAACTACAGAAATAAAAGAGAGATGTAAGAGCATGCAGAGGAAAATGTTTTTGACAAGCACATTACTCAAAAGCATCATTTTTTTACAATTCCCAGTGAAATACTGCGGTGCTCTGATAAATGTTGTTTGCTAATGAAAATGACCCGAGAATATTTTTCACTAATAATAATTAAAATAAAATCTGGTCATGTGTGTTTTCCATCAGCTGTTTAGATTAAGAACTATTGATGTCAGATTTTTTTTTTTTAAATCACTGTTTTGCTGAATCAATGAATTGCTTGCATCAGATTCTCACACACAAATAGTAAAAATATATTTATAAGACTTGTTCGTAATAGGTTAATTTAATAACAACTTCTATTTTCACTATTGCTATTATTCTTTTATTTATTCTTGTTGTTTCTGAGGATTCACACACCCAGACAGTAACTTTAATTTGTAATGTTCAGATATTAGGTGTGGGGAATAAGAGGAACGTACAGCGCTTTGTAGCCCTGACAGGTGAAGTTACGTGTGCGGAGGCAAGACAGGAATTCTCCTGGAATTTTGGACAGCAGAGGCTTCATCTTGATTTGGAACCAGGATCTCATGAACTCTACATCATCAAGATTTCCAGATGTGAAGCTTTCCGCAGGCAGTTCTGCATACAACACTGTGAGGTTGCTCTGCGATGGGTTTGTTGCCTGAAACAAAAAGAAACTTGTCAAAAAAGGCTGTCGTTTGAATTTAACACTTTTTTTTGCATCTTTACAGATTGCTCCACCTGTATCTCTAGTGGTTTAGAGAGTTCAGTGGTCAGAAGTCGCAGGTTTTCCTCCGTGAAGTTCAGGTTTGATTGAGCGACACAATTAATCGCTTTCCCCAGACTCTCTCCAGTCTGTGATATCTGGAAATGATCAGAAAATATCTTTATATCAAAACTGCAGGCAGCAGATATCTGGACTTCAAATCAGTTTGAAACTAGGTCTTCCAGTTTACATACGAACAAAGCCACTTTGTTCAGTGATTGCATTTGATACATTCTTTAGATGTGAACAATGTCTTGTTGATCAGGGTGAGGTTAAGCATTGGAATGAAAAAATTTGTGGTTTGTGAAAGACTCACTAGACAGGAACTAGTATTGCTGGTGACTTTACAAATTTCGACTGGATCTGGAATTTGAGGTTCTGGAGCACTGAAAAATATATAAAAATCACAGCATTATTTCAAACAAAACAGATCTGCTGTGAGGAACATATGTTTGTAGTTAGAGTGCATTTATACTAGTGGTTAGTTTCCCTTCTCAAATGAATTTAACAGGTTTTAAATAAGATTTGAAATGTGTCTCAATGGAAAACAAGATTTAAAATACTTTTTGCCATCATTTAAATGTTTCTTCTTAGTTATTTCCCTTTATAATGCAGACAGAAGTGCTACTCACAAAATAAAGTTGGATATATCTGTGGTATTGTCTGGTAAAGTCTGGGTAGCTTGCAGATATTTCTTCATCACTCTTTTGACCACAATATCGAACCAGTCATTGATGTTGCTGATGTTAATAGTATTTATCGTGGTTTGGTTGTCAAAGTTCAGGGTCCAATTCACCAGAAGCTGTATTGTTAGATTCCTGGCACTGGGTGTTGGTGTCTAAAAGAGAACAAGCCCAGAAAAGAATAAAAAGTTAATACATGTTAGGGCAATTAAGTTATGCAATTAAGGTCTTTTAAAAATGTGATGCTCACGGCTTAAGAAAAACAATGAGAGATAATTAACATAGATTTAGGCTATGCACAATGGTATAGAAATAAAATAAACATTACATCTAAAGCCACATTTTTTTAATGTCTATTCCCTTCCTTGTTTTCATCTGCCACAATAATGTCATGTCTTTGAATCATTCATTCGGGAGTATTTAATAACAAATCTTTATACAGTATATACAAATAATTTGATTCCTCATTCACCATTTGAAGCTATTTATTTGTTCAAAGATTGAGACATTAATTAAAAGGACACACACACACACTTACTGCTTGAGAAAGGGCCACAGAAGTTCTGATGAATCTCCCCAGCGGTCTCAAATTTACCTGGAAGTCTGCGAGACTCTGCACACAGATGTGAAAAGAATTAGCATCATCTCCTTCATTCATGCGTCATCACTGGACTTATCAATAAGAACCAGTTGATTATCATATCATAAAAGACTCTTATCTGACCTGGTCAGATCCAAGTGAAGTGGTTCTGGTCAAGTTAAGTGTAATGTCCGTGAGCGGCTGCAGGAAAATGTTGAAGATCTGACTGATGGCATCAATACTCAGAATTCCATTTGCTTCCAACTGAAAGATCAGCTGAGCTTTCTGCTCTGGACTGAGTTTATCTAGGACTGCCAGCTGCAAAAAAACACACACACAGATCCAAATGAATCACCTCAATAGTAAAGTCCCGTTCACAGCAAGAAAAATAACTATAAAGATAACCACAACAGCATGTATATTAGCTCCACATGATAACATTCTGTTTCTTATAAGTGGCACGTGCTCCATCTATGTCGTCTCTAAATGTTCAAGCTCGGCAGGAAAGATTCTGATTGGCTGTTAAAGTTTTATCACTCATCAGTTGGGAAAAAAATCATTGTGAAAGTGATTCCAACAATGTATTGTTCCCCTGTGCTCTTATTGTTTTAGTTGTGGTGTGGACTGCACTTTTCTTCTGAACATAGTAAAATTGTATATCAACTATAACTTTATAGTTATCGTCCAGCTGCTAGTTTTTATTCACTTACCCCATTGAAGTCTGGTTTCAGAGCTTTGAACTCGTCCAGACTTCCGCTAGAAGAGAACGTTTGGAAGTTCTGCAAAAACCATTGTTCGGTGCTGTTTGCACTTTTCACACAGCCAGCTTTAAAACAAAAACTCAAAGTCAGCAAACTCATAACCAGAAACTCGTCTTTGAACTGTAGCTGACATCTAGAGTCTTATCGGACAAAACACAGTACCGTCAGTTGTGTTTCTTGCCAGAAAAGGTTTGATGAAGTTCTGATACACCATATTTTGTCTTTCGGGACCGATTTGCAAGCTTAGATCCAGTACCCTGTACAATGTGAATAGAATTGATTTAATTGACTCCGACAACAAATAGCTAAAGTACTTGAGAATTTTAGCATGATTTGTGTAGCTTAAGGATATACATACAGTGCTTGGAAGCTCTGGCAGGTGAGGTTGCTGTTTTGACTCAGACAGGAGAGCGTTTCTCTAGACAGCGATGACAGGAATGGACTGAGTTTTACTTGGGACCAGAGCCTCGCAAAAGCCACATCACTCAGTGAACCCACTATTGGGCCATTTGACCTGGCATTATTGATGGAGCTCACGACAAGACTAGCGTCAAGTCTGGATCTCTGTTTGGATTATTAAAAAGGCAGCGAATAGGTGACTTCCTTTTAAAAAACAAGCAGTTTTAACATTTTTGAAAGATGCTGATTTCAGATCTACTGTACCAGCAACATGTACAAATCAAAGGTGGAGTCCGTAAATGCTTTGAGATTTTTGAGATTCCCTTGTGATGAGTCTGAAAGTTGTATCCCTGAACAGGTGAGGATGTTGTTGAGTGATGCATTTGAGAACTGAAAGAGGAATGGGGAAACAAGCAGAAGTGAAATCATTTTAAAGTGAAAACTAATATTGCCCGCATAATATTGCATAAACTGATAAAACTCACTGATACGCATGTTGAACCATTATTGGAAACTGTGCCTGTAAAAATAAATAAATATGAAGTGAAAATGCATGGAAAAAATAAGACTTGGCTAGAATATTCAGTTGTTGGAAAAATTATTCAAAACGCACCATTTTGAAAGTTCACCACACACTGAAGAAACAGAAAAAAAATAAAAAAAATCAGATCCATAAAACTGTTCATTGTTAATTGTAAATGATTCATCATCACAATCAAGCAAGTTTTTTTTGGTGTGCAAGCACACTCTTAAAATAAAACATTTATAATGTCAATCAAGCAAATCTGTTTTATCAAGAATTCAATTTTAATTGATTTAATACATTTAAAAAGCAGCATCCACAAAATAAAGCTGTGCAGAAAGTGCTAATTACCTGTCCATTTATCAGTGTGATGAATAATCCTATTAAAGAGAAAATTTAACTCATGAATGTCTCTTTAAAAGTCCATTTGAAATAAATTTGTTCTCACACTGGGTTATTAATTATAAAACAAAACTCTTACCTAAACCGAACAGCACAGAAAGCTGAAACTGTGCCATTTTCACACTGATGCCCCTGACCTGAAACAGATATTAAGCAACAATGCAATTATTTGAAACAAACTGAACTTGCATGGTAAAAATGGCATTAATTATCAATTATGTATCAATTTTATGAACAATTATCTTCTTTTTTAATTCTATAAATGTACATTTTTTCATTTGTGTTTTGTCAAACATCAAACCCACGCATGCAAGGACGATAAAAGCACTTACCTTCAACAGAGGTATCTGTGTGTGTGTGTCAGGTAGCAGCCCAGCAGGTCTATTAACTGAGGTATCACAAGGGTGTGGGCAAGCTATATGTGTACCCACGTCAGCAAATCCAAAACAAGAATAACAACTACTTCCCGAAATGTGCAAAACAAGTTGGTAGGAATGTGTTATATTACATTCCTTCACTATCAAAAAGTCTGGAAGACCTTTCTTGAAGTTCTTCCTTAAGTTTGTCTACCTACTGACTCAGCAAAAGATCTAAATAACTGTCTTAAAACCATTTTCTTGTGTGAAAATATATAACGTGCCGAAGACTTTGCACAGTACTATAAAAGTATATATGTGTGTGTATGTGTGTGTGCGGCTCAAAAAAAATAAGTGTTCACTTAAATCACACATTGGATCTCAATGAATGAGATGTTGAATAAAAATTGCTTAGTGTTAAAGAAACACCGAGTGGAAATAAATGGAAAATAAATGGAAATAAGCATCCAAGAGATCTATCGTGAAAAAACAACAATCCTCAGACTTGATCTGTGATACAATCTGTCTCATAGTTAACATGATGAACTTGAGCTGCATGACTTCAGATGGGGCAGGTCCGAAATTATGAATTTACCTGTGTTATTCATTTTGAACTTCACAGCATCGTGCTGAGTAACAGCTGAGTAAAACTGTGTCTGTGGAAGGTTGTGTCAATTGATGAAGAAATGAAGTCACAATGAAGTCAATGAGTCCCTCTTTAGGTCTTGAGAGAAGTTGGTGCCCAGGAACCAGCTCTGAACTCCACTTCTGCCACAGTATTGTCCATGATGCTGAGTGGGGGGATTTCTCCTGAAGTCCAAAATTACCTGCACAGTTTTGAGCATGTTCAGCTTCAGGTTGTTACGACTGCAGCAGACAGCCAACTACTCAACCTCTTGTCTGTAAGCAGACTCCTCACTGTCCTGGATATGGCCGATTACTGTGGCGTTTGCAGCCATTTGTGTAGAGGGAGAAGAGCAGTGGGGAGAGGAGAGCCAGTGCTGATATTGAGGGTTGACTGCATCATCCACAGACCTCTTTGTTTGAGAAGGTCCAGTAATGTCCCTCAGGTGGTCCAATACCAGTCTGTCTCTCAAATGATTTCATGACTACAGATGTCAAAGCAATGGGTCTTTAATAATTTATATTTAATTTTTTATAATTTATATTTAAAAAAATAATAATTTCGGTACAGGGATGAAAGTGGAGACTTTGAAGCAGCAGGGGACTTCAAAAAGGAGGGATTGGTTGACGGCTATGTGGAGTGACGATCAGAGGGGGAGTGGGGTGTAAGACTAGGCTTTTCAATTCTGCTGTAAAACATATTCAGATCATCGGCCAGTCACTGATTCTCAGCAGTGCTGGGGGATGGTGTCTTGTATCTGGTGACAGCTTTCAGACCCTTCCACATTGATGCAGGGTCATTAGATGAAAACTGATAATTTATCTTTTCATAGTAGCTTCTCTTAGCTACTCTTATCTCCTTATTCAGTGTGTTTTTGGCCAGTGTGTGCAAAGCTTTGTCCCCACTCCAATAGGCATCCTCTTTGGCCTGGCAAATCTGTTTGAGTGTTGCCGTGAACCATGCCTTAATGTTGCTCTAGTGCTGATGGAAACATGTCTTCACAGAAGCTGATGAAGGATATCACGGTGTCAGTGAGCTCATCAAATCAGTGGTCGCAACTGAAGTGTCTTTACATGTATTTAAATGCAAAAAATACAAAACTTATTGTGCGTATTATACATGATGGTCTATAATTACACTGTTTCCCTTCCCTTACCCCTTAACCAACCCTTAGACCTGTATTCCCCCTCAATAGCATGAAAAAATGAATACAATAAGTACATTGCACTTTATTTTTATTTATTTATTTATTGCTGCATAGTAGCTGATGACACTAATATAAAGTGGAACTGCTTAATCTTATCAATTGCGATCATATTGAAAGTTCAAGTTCAAAGTTGGGTCTCCAGATGTACATTTTCATGATGTTCTCACGTCAATTAATGTTCAATGTCCTTTCAATTGTTATGCAATTTTAACACTTTATAATAAGGTCCCATTAGTTAACATTATTTGATGCATCAACTACACTGTAAAATATGCTGGGTTGTTTCATCCCAAATTTGGGTCAAATATGTACAAGTTTGATTTAAACTAACAGGTGGGTTTGTCCATATTTGATTTCTAACAGAATATATAATTTTTTGTAAATGTTAATTAATAACAATTAAAATGTTCATTGTTAATTTAAATCAGACCAGGACTATTAAATAATATTAGCAGACTTTTGATTAATAATATATGAGTAAGTGTTCAAATTAGCATGAACCTAGATTAATAAATAAAACATTTTTCATGTTAGTTCCTGTTAACTAATGGAACATAAACATTCTAATTCTGGCTTGGACATTGCAGACAGAATTGAGAATGTTTCTCTGGTAGAACCTTCTGTTTAAAAGATTAATAATCTATTAAAACATTAACACTCGATGTAATGCTTTTTGATGTCATTTACTTCAACATGAATATTATAAACAGGTCAAATCCAGACATTTTAATACACAACTGAAACCTTTGCATCAGTATTTTATAAGCAATGCTTACATGAGTTGCTCTATTGAATGTGTTTTTGTAAGCACTTTAGTTTCACTTCACATTTATAGATATAATTTATTGTACAATAGCCGTCGATTAAACAGACTAAACCTGTTTAGTTTGTTTAACCAACTTATACAATAGTAGAACTGTTGCCTTTAGAACCTAGTGGAGAAGGATTGTTGTGTGATCTGAAATATCAGGAAATATCACAGAAACTATTAAAAAAGTAAAAAACTATTTTGTTTATTCACACAATCTGTGATGGAGTCTGTTATGTTAATATCAGAATTATAATTTTTTTTTTATGTAACTGATTTCAAAAGTAACAGTTAGAAACAGTTCTAAAGAAATGCAACTAACTTATTTCTAAGACTATTCTCATCAGATTATGCAACCTGGTTTCACATACAGGGCTTGAGTATTGTATGTGTACTATAGGGGTAAAAGTCATTAAAACAATGTTCAAAAGTATGGTCTTTCCAGATTCCTTCAACACAATACATGTGCACCTGTGCAGAAAGACTTACTGTCAGAGTGGAAAACAAAATCTCTGATTATAGGTAACCTCAGACCATCAAACCATCTTAGAAATGCAAGGAATCATGAGTGTATTGAGTGTCAGTGGCCTAGAACAAGCAAAACGAAACCACACGTTCTAAATCGAACATTAACACGAAAACCTTGACAAAAGAAGCTATGATTACTTTTAATTTGGTCCTCAATGCAACAAAAATGACAAAAACTCTTGTGAAAAAGAAGTGTGCTTAATTGTATTGAAAGTGTATTTTTTGTGTACTTCAAATCTTAAAAGTATACTTTAAAAAAATGTACTTGCAGATTCTGTTGCCAGGTTTAAAACCTGTTCCCTTGGATTCCCTTTGTTGTGCGCTAGTCACACAGTGACAGTCTTGTTATCTGACAGTAAAGTATATTTTAATTCAGCTTCATTTCTTGTCAGTACATTGAGCAATACACTTTAACTATATTTTAAAGACACTAGAACCAATTATGAAAGAATACATAAAGATGTATTTAAATCTTAATGCCATTATTTCTTAATGTGCACTTGTAGTGTGCTTCAAATCTATGCAGTATAGTATAATTAAAAAAACTGTATTTACAATGATGTAATATTAATAAAAAGTCACTTATGCTTCATGACTTTGTCCATTTGTAATAATGATAAATAAGTACAATTTTAACAATCTTTTGTGGTGCCTGCTTTAAAGAAGTGAATTATTCGTAGTATTATTAGTACATATTTTGATGTGTTGAATAACACACTAAAGCACATGTAAAGTACTTTATTAGAATTTTAATTATTATACATTACATTTAAAGTTAGCATATTTTAAATGTACTACATTTTAAACTTTATTATTATGAATGTGTAACTATAAATATATATTTAAAATACATGAAATCTAAGTTTCCATAAAAATGATGTTAGAATATATGTTAGTTTACCATAAATGCTTTTCTGTACGTTCATCGGTGTAACCATATTTCAGAGACAACAGTATCATGAAATTACTTATTTACACTTAAGTTCTGTAGCAGTATAAGCTTATGTAAGGCTGATGCTGAACTGTCTGGGTCAATAGAGGGTTGTTCTCTGAGAAGACAAAGTATATTAACATTTGGTTTAATGTGAAACATTATCATACAACACCATACATGTTTGGTATTATTTTAAATGTCTCAGTGCAGCTGGTAGAAAAGTCTCATCCCCATTAAAGTAAAGAAAGAAGGTAATAAAGCTTTTAAGAAATTAGAGATGTCTTGTTTACAGAGGAGAGTGCATCCTCTGCCAAGGTCTTTCATGCAAATTACCTTCTGTCGTCAAAAAGTGTAAATTACCAAGGTCTGGGGACCTCATGGGGACCTAGGTCTTCCCAAGCTCACCAACTACAATTCAGAATTGAATTCAGAATAGGCAGTGATTTCTCTCGTTTTAAAAATAGCATTAAACATCCTTTTATCTCAACCTGAAGTCTAATGAAAGTTAAACACACACACTACATAACGGTAGATGCACTTGTTTCTGAATGCATACTAATTTAAATTGTCTAACTAATTTAAAAAAAGTCAAAATAATCATTATTTTATTTACCAATGTCATGTTTGTGACATATGTGCACTGATTATATCTTATACTTGAGGAAATCTGATGAGGAAATACATTTCCTTGATTATCTCGGCAGCTCTTCTGTCGAATGAAGTCACGCTTTCAGATTTTCCAGTGTTGTCCCGGTAAAATATTTTTGAGAGCACTGTAGGCCTACATTTACTTTAGACTGATAAAATGAAAATGAAAATATACAAATAACAATTTGAATGACTTCTGTTTTGGAATAAATAAAGCAGTAGGCTTTTTTTTATTTAGTTATAACTGGTACCTGGTAACTCTGGAAATGGAACAACAACAAAAAAAAAGTAGTTTTTAATCCCTGATTTGTGAATAACAAATAAGAAATTTTCTAATTAATTAGGAAATGCATAGCGAAATGTGTCTTCTCGGGTGATAATGAAAAAAAAAACTTGATAGAGGAAAAACAGGAGTTTATGAATGTTTAACGTTTGATAAATAATACTCTTGAGTCATGGAGAGGAATGTAGTTCCTAGGGTTACTCGACTAAAAATACCCAAAAAGTTTCCGCATTGTGGAAAGTTTTTGTCAGTTCTGAAGCATTGCACGCTTCTGTTAATCTTGCCGTCTGTGCTTTGCAAAACAGGAAAGGTAACAATGACACATGTCGAATGTAGAATACAAAACGGTTATTTGGGTACATCTGGCTAGTCTGACCAGACACAGGCATGAAAAGAGAACAGTTCAATTTAATACAAGTAAATAAGATGCTGGTCTAAATTAAGTAGGTTAGGCACGCAAATATAGGGTTTCCTTCAGGAAACTAATGCAGTGTGTGTTTGTATATGCTTCATAACTGTGAAGCCCAGGCTCGTCATTATGAAGTTATGCCACAGCAAGTGCAATTCACACCTGACAGTAGCACCTCACTACAAAAGTATGGCCTCCCCAAAAAGCACTGGAACTAACATTTGTAACACAGATTGACATAGATTAGGTTTCACCCCTCTCCCAGACATGTACAAAGAACACTCCACCTTTTACACCCTCACAACATCATCACCTGGTATAGATGTAGACTATCCAGGCTGAACACTACATACAATAGAAGACAAAGATGGCCTAGATTCTGAAAGTGTTACTTCACTAAATATTTATTGTCTATTGTTTATTATCTATTGACAGTCTAACAAAGACACACATAGCATACGCAATTCACAACCTTCTACCAACTGATGGGAAAACTATGTAATATACACATGCATATCTTCAGTCACAATTCGATGATGCAGAGGCAGACCTGCCAATAAAATTCAAAGTGTTTAAAGCTAAAAGTGCTTGTTGGTGGAGTAGTTGGCAAACCAGAGGGACCCTGGTTTCCCAACATATCACTAAGAAACATGATCACAGCGGATGGATCTGAAGTGCAGGTACTTAAATCAATCAACTACAAAGTGTATTATTTGACCATGTCATTGACTGTAACTTAGCCAGCATCTCACACATTAAACATGTAACAATCTCCGTGGACAATCTCCATTCTTGTATGACGAAGAATTTTCCAGTCTCCGATTAGAAATCTTAGATCTACGTGACTTGCATTGGAAGATTAGTGAACAAACACAGAGAGAGGGAGGGGGCACTTTCACACAGGGCTATGTAAGTTTGTTTTCTTTTCCTTTAATAATAACAACCTTTATTTAAAAAATGAATTTTGTGTTTACTTGTGTTATCTTTGGCTAATATTTAAATTAGTTTGATGATCTGAAACATTTAAGTGTGCCAAGAAATCAGGAAGAGGGCAAACTCTTTTTCAAACCACTGTATATATATATATATATACATTTTGATATACAGTAGGTACGGAAATTATTCAGACCCCCTTAATAAATGAGAACGTCTTCACCTATTGAAGTCTGCCCAGATAACCACACTGCTGGAGGTGACAGAATTGGTCAAGGAGGGTCGGAATATCGTCCTAGGGAAGGTGCCACAGAAGCACAAGTTTCTCCATGAAGGAATGACATGTGAACTGAACATGTCGCAAAGGCTCAGAGTGACTCTATGAATTTTAAAATAAGCTTTTCAGAGTTTAGAGATGTCTTGCTTACAGCAAGGATCCTCTGCCAAAGTCTTTCCTGCAAAATACTGTCTGTCCTCAAAAAGTGTAAACTACCAAGGTCTGGGGACTTGATTAATGAAAATTGAGGTATGAGTATTTGATGTTTAGTATTGATTACTTTTGAATTATGTGTGTATGGCATGATACATTTACCTGACTAATAATAAACTATTACATTTGATTTTATTCTGACTTAGTATTAAATTCTGAACTTTTGTAACCAAAACACACCAGCAAGTCCCTCTGAATGCCTGAAGAAAAACAAAATGAAGACTTTGGAGTGGCCTAGTGAGTCCTAGTGAGACGCTGTGGCATGACCTTAAAAATGCAGTTCATGCTTGAAAACCATCCAGTGTGGCTGAATCACAACAATTCTGCAAAGATGAGTTGTTGTTGCTCAGTCATTAGGTTTAGGGGGCAAACACTTTTGTCACACAGTGCCATGAAGGTTTGGATTTAGTTTTTCCTGCATAATAACATGCAAAAAAAGAAATCAGGAAGGGGGCAAACACTTTTTCACAGCACTGTATATGTTGCCTATTGCAATACAGTATCATCAAACTGTACAGCAGCACTCTCCCACGTTTTGCTACAGTAACTGTGCTTATTTCCATTGTTGGTATAAGCAGCAGTGGGTGGTAAATAGACAAGAAATGTACAGCTTATAACGGTTCTTTAGTCATTCTTTAATCCTGCAACCACCCTTACATAGCTTTGTTGTGTAAATATAGAGCAAAAAAACCAAAAAAAACGTTAAAGTTGAAAACGGTATGTCGTGTAAACGTACCTTTAATTGGACTTAAAAAAAATCATAACTCTTTTTAAATTTGTAAATGTCTCTGGGTAGAAGAAAAAAAAAACAGTATAGAAACGTGATTAAGGGCCGTTTATACGACACCGGTTTCAACTATAAAAGGAAAACATTTTTATGTGCTTTAGTCTATAGATGTGTAGTGTTTCCGGACATTACCAACTACTGTTCTGACATGAATAATAAAATTTATAGTCATTTTCACAGTTCTGTGAAATGTTGAAATGCTGTGAAATGTTTCAGACTCATTGTCTGTTCACGAAAAAAGAAGAAAAACACGTTGTTGTGTAAGCATATGAAAACATGATTAAAATTCTCCTGTAATTATGTTACTAAAATTCAATTCAGTTACTATTTACATGTATATATATTTATTCTCTCACTCTCTCTCTCTCTCTATATATATATTATTATTTTATTTTTTCCAGACAGATCACCCTAACTTTTTTTAAATCTGTCACATGAAAAACAGGTGCATCTTGTCATGTATGTTAAAGGTATTTTAGGACGGGTTGACGTCTGGTTACGGTTCATGTGGATAATTCTAAGGAGATGAACATTCCTTTTCAACACACATCAAGTGTTTTCATCAAACTGCTTAACTATAATCGAGAACCTGCTGCTAAAAATTAGGTTTCGGTTAGGATGACAGCTTGATCTGACAATGATAAATGGTTCCTTTTCAAAGTCAAACAAAAAAAGTCTAGCAACTGCTGTAGCAACAGTTATGGCACAAAATACCTGGTAACGTAAGGCTCAACTGCAATATACTGTATCAAATACAATATACTGCATAATAAGGAATAAAAAACTAAAAAAAAATCCTAGAGTCAAGAATTTGTGACAAATATGATAAACTTTATTTAGGTTTTGAGGATGACGTGTAAGTTTTTAAAGTTCATTGTTTTATATTTTGAAAAACATAACTCATCTTCCTATGCTGCTGAATATGTGTTGACTTTAAAAATCCATCAGATTAATTAACTAGTCACCATGAAACTGAAGTTGCGACAACTTTTTTTCCTTATTTTGAAATACATATGTGCGAAATGGCATCTTGATAAAGAAAAAAAGGGCAGGACTTGATTTTGTCCATGAGAAATTGATTGGATGGTTGTTGTTTGCCATTGCTTTGATGTCATGTGAGAGACAGGTTGTCTCGATCTTACGTCAGTAAACACATTATTGAAAAAACAAAGGGCCCTGTCCAAAAGGAAACTTAAGCGCTGGCAATCTTCCTCCGAGTCTGCACTTCCACGACTTCAGACCATTCTGAAACCTTAAATGACAAATAGGAAACCCTATGGGTGTAAGTGTAAGTTCACAAGCCCATATGAGCTGTGCCATTTAGGACAGAGCCAAGGAGGGGAAGTAAATGTAAAGATTATGAGGGCACTTGTCTGCAATTAATAATAATGTTAAAATTTAAAATAAATCATGTATTTATAAATACTACAATATTGCATTAAATTGTTTTTGTTCGTCAAACTTGATTTGATGGTGATTAACTTTTATGGTGCCCTCTGTTGTATTTCTAGTGTACTACTTTTTTTTAACTTTCTCCATTTCATATTTGATCTGTCCTGTAATGTTTTAAATGTTGAAACTTTGCAATCCATCACTTCTCGTGCAATGACTATGACAAAGAAAGCTCCTTTTTGCTTGGCACCAAACAACACATAAACAAAATTTACATGCAGCCGAAAGAAACAACAACAACAACTAATAATCAGTGTTGGGTAAGTTACTTTAAAAAATAAATGTGTTATAGTATTGCAGTAATCCCTAAGAAAACCTAGTAACTTTCATGGAAAATAATGTTACTTTGCTACAGGATTAGTTGGTTTTTAATAACATTTGATCAAATGTGAAATGAATAATCCTCAGGCTGAAGGAAATGCAAATTCATGCCTGTACAATAGAGGACGCAGCTCAAACATTTCAGCTGTGCTGCCATTCTGAATTAAAGAAGAATATGATGCAGAGGTTGAACACACTTACTTCAGCAATAAAAACAAAAAATGAGACCCAAATGATGTATACCTGAAGACATTTTTTGCTTATTCGTATGTTTAAATTGGTTAATACAGTATATACATACAATATATTTTAGTTATTTAACATTTAATTATTGCTGGTTTGTGTAATATTCTGAATTTGCATTTTACTGTTTTTTTTCATTCATTTTGAGTAAATGCCTGCTCACATTTAGTGTAGAACTACAATAACCATCAATATTCACACAGCACACACAACGTCTCTGCACTTACTCAAGATTTCTCTCAACATGGGGCAGAAAGGCTGAAAGTCAATTAATGGGAAAGTAAAGCAACTCAAATATTTTGTTATTATATGTAGGAAATTTATAGCATTCGTTTTTTCTGATTATGAATGCGTAAATTCAAGCACTGCTCATCATGCTTGTTTGAAGCTCAGGTCTTAGGTTAATAGATTACGTATTTTTATTTAAAAAAAAAAAGTAATAATTCAGTTGTATACCAAAGCACATTTAAGGTGGTTTCTTTTTCTTAAACTAAGATCTACACCTGTGATGCACGAGTTTTGAAAAGCAATACGACTTCTAAAATCAAATAGCAAAATATATTAAATTTATTTAATAATGAAATAATACATCTGAGATATGGGTTTAATTAGGACCTCTCAATAAAATGAGAACTTTTAATATTTGAGGAAGAACAAAAAGAGAGCTGTGAAGGAGAAATAAGGCATTGAAGACTAATTTGCCTAATTATAATTCTAGATTTCTGTTCTCAACTATTTAAAAAATTCAATAAATTGAAGGGTTGTCTATAGTATGGCACCATAGAAATGACTTTTTTGCTTTAAAAATAATTACAAAATACAAAGATAAAACTACTTATTAATCCCATTCCAAAGTCATCTTTTGCTGCATGTATTTGCTAACCAGCAGTGTAATGGTTAAAATATTCAAAAAATTAACGCATTAAACTATTTTTTTACATTTTGTAGTAGAACTAATATTCCCATTCATCACTATTAGTTGAGACTCTACCCCTCAGTTATCAATTTACATAACTATAAGCAGCTGTAATCTTTCTAACAATGGAAAAATTGTTTTTCTATAACGTAGCTTATAATCTAAATATGTATAGGTGACAATGTGTGATTTAGAAGGAATGTTAATTGTGAGCGGATGCATAGAATTTAGATTTCTTTAAATAAAATGTTCGTTTACAGGCAAATTTATTACAGAAATGTCACCGAAAGTCTTCCTTCCTTTGGGCTTTATTAAAAGAAAAAGTATTTTGTTAGCACCGTCTGGAAAAAAACAACAACATGCATGATCAAAATACTCACTCATCAGCAACTTAGTTATTGGATTGTGTATTAAGGGCACATCAACACTGTTCTCCCTCATATTACATTTGATTTGAGAAGGTTTGGGATGTTGGTGCATTTAACAATAAAATATTAAGATAATGCCATCTTCAAAGGATCACCGTGTCAAAAGCACAGAGGCAGAGCAAATGTACTCTTGGCTTTAGGGCTGTAATTCTGCAACAAGCCTCCTGCTTTCAATATAAAATGAGATGAGGTCTCCATCTGCTAACACAAGTCTTGAACCGCATGAAATGTAACGATGTTCATTAAACCTGGATGAATTTCATATTTGATCGTTACACCACTGCTGTTTCACATGTAAACTATAACCTGTGCAATGATAGAAACTGTGCGATCTGTGGACTTTGGCAAGTTTGCTTGAGTTGTACGGTAAACCGAGGAATATACTAGATAAAATCTTTCTACTGCATTGCTCGTTTTCCTTAAATAATTTTTATTTCTTTCAGAATAACTACGAGAAATGTATATGCAAGTTCTGTACAATTTTCTGTTTATGCTTGGGATTGCTTTTAAAAAAACGAATGGTGAAACAGTTTGAAAAACGGGATGCTGACACTTAGTGCACTTAAAACCCCCAAAATATTTTGTCCAACAGCATTCCTTCGGTTTGCTCTGGATATACTTCAGAAAAATCAGTTCTTCAGATTATTGTGTTGGCTCCAGTTAATCGTTTTCAATCTTTTGCTCTGAATCCCAATTCTTCAGTGTCTATAGAGGCACGTTAAAAATACTGCCATTTTCCGAGAACTGTGTCTTTGATTGCATCAACAAACTGTGCAGGCACCCAGTACACCCAATATTGTGAGGCTTCTGTCGGACCCAGCTGAAATGCCTATTGTGGGAAAGAAAAAAGAAAAAGTTTACATATTGATACACACACACCTTGCGAAAGCATTCGTGCCCCTTACATTTTGTTGTTGCTGCCTTATGTTAAACCACAGTGATCCCTCGTTTATCACGGTTAATGTGGACCGGAACCCCCCGCGATAGGTTAAAATCCGCTACATATCTGTATATGTGTGTGTAGGTACCAGAATGTTTAAAATATGTATATTTATACTTTAAATCTGTTTTAATTAAATCTATTTAATTATAAAACCTTAATATTATATATTTCCTCTCTCTCTCATAAGATACGTATTCTGGTGCTCTACACTCATCAATGACAGTAGTATCTTGAGACTTGACTCCAGTAATGACGACGATGACAGACCTGTGCGGTTCGATGAATGTGATGATGATGATGATGATGGTGTCACTGCACTGGTATAATGAGGCCTTGAAATCAGTTCGGGAAGCACCTCATCGTCAGATATCAGCGCTGGATCGTCAACATTTGCTTCTTAGAGAGAAGAAGAGGCTCCCACTCCACTCGTGCTCTCATTGGTCGATCTCTCGCCGGGAGCCAATCACGTGTCTTGTTTCAGTACCCGTGGGTGTGTACAAAGCCTCAGAGTTTCTCTCTTTGTCTAGCATCCTGGGATACCGTTTCTCTTGCATCATGATGAAGCAATGCTGCTTTCCGCAATACGGCGGCATTTTTTGAATTTTTATTTTTCAATTAAACATTTTTTTTAAATCCGTGATGCACTGAGGCCGCGAAACTTGAACCACGAAGTGGCGAGGGATAAGTGTACTTTAAATCATTTTCTATCTTTCAATCTACACTCCACTCAATAACGACAAGCAAGAAAACTATTTTGTTTTTTAAATAAGAAATAAGCACATTGCGTAAGCATTTGTACCCTTTTTGGGCATTATGCAGCAAACTTTGGAAATCTGCATTTGTCAGGTTGGACAAGGACCGTCAGTAGACAGACATTTTCAGGTACATACAAAGGTGTTTGGGTTCAAGCCCAGAATCTGGCTGAGCCACTCAAAGAGAATCATAGAGTTGTCTATAAGCCACTCTTGCATTGTCTTAGCTGTGTCCTTAAGGTCAATGTCCTTTTTGAAGGTGAACCTTCTGCCCTGCCCGAAGTTCTTCATGCTCTGAAGCCTTCCTTCTATCCATCCTAACGAGCCATCCGTCCCTGCCGCTAAAAAACAGCCCAACCGCATGATGCCGTTCGCATCACACTCTCCTGTTGGGATGGTAAGTTGGCTCCTGCTGGTGATGAGCAGTGCTTGATTTCCTCCATGCATAACACTTGGAACTGAGGTTCATCAGAGCAGAGAATCGTGTTTCTCTCAGTCTGAGAGGCCTTTTGTTGCAAAGTGTGTTTTCATGCGTATTGACTGAGGAGAATGTCCTTCTGTTCACTTCTCCCATCATATATGATCATGGAGCTCAACCAGAGTGACCATCAGCTTCTTAGTCACTACTCTTTATAACCATTTTCAGCTGTTAGACCTTTTACTGAGTCATACCCATTCAATTGAATTTTCCACAGCTTAACTCTACACTAAGCGTGGAAACATCAACAAGCGAAACTCATTTTCAAGTGTCCCAGGGTATGAACACGTAATTGTCATTAAAACGTAATTATTATTATTTCTTAAATATTTGCAAGCATATCACAAATCTGTTTATTGTTATTATCTTTTGTGCTCGAGATATTAGTGTTCGGCGACATTAAAGAATCGAAATTACCGAAAAGAAAATGCGAAGACAAATAGGGAGTTTGGCGGTTCCACTTCAAAAACGTTGACATAATAGTATTGGCGAGTTAACCGCGAGTCGAGATAAGTGAACTCCACTGTATTTGCAAAGCTATCACAAATCTGTGTTTTACTTATTATGATGTATAGAGTGTAGATTGATGTGAGAAAAAAATAAAATAAAACTTAGTTTAACAATGCAACATAAAATGTGCAAAAATGGGGGTATGAATACTTTCGCAAGGGACATTAATATACATGTATATAATCAATAATAATACTAGTGATAACTCTGTCTTTCACATAAATATTTATGCAAAATACATAAGTTACAAAATCATTCTAGGTAATGCAAACTTGTTTAAAGCATTGTGACAAACACATACCATCATGTGATAGTCCTCGTGACCCTCTATTGGCTCAGTCACAACATTTTTGATGGAACCCATTGGGATTTTTTCTGTTCTTTCTGCAGGCCAGAAAATATCAAGGTCAGCAAAAAACAAGCATCTTTTAAACATATTTAATCAAAAGATGAAAATCACCTTTTGTTCCGATCCACAACTGATCCTGTTCCAGTTTGAAAGTGAGTCGTACTTTTCCACCAGATTTGTTGTACATTCCCGATAAAGGCACTGTTGGCAGACGCTCCTATTTGACAAATAAGAGATCATTCAGATGTCATTAGCGTGCACAAGGAACTTATTCGGTGTCCTTAAAAGAGCTTTGTGGTTGCAGACATGATCACGAAACTGCCATATTTTACATTTAAACACACAAGGGTTGGACAATGAAACTGAAACAACGGCCAATATAGTGTTGGAGGTTTCAAGCCTCCTCGTGACAAAATCTTCACTGATTTTACATTCCATCAGTAAGAGCAGAGTGTGAAGAATGAATAGAAGAGGTACAGCACAGCTGTACATTAAATATTGCAACCCACACAACATAATGGGAGACATATCAGTTGGTCCAACCCTTGGATATCCTTGCACTACTGTAAAGTTGCTTTGAAACAATCTGTATTGTAAAAAGCGCTATACAGTAGAAGCCCGACTTACGAAACGCTCTACATACAAAAAGATCAACGTACGATAAAAGATTTTGTGTTTTTTTTCGCCCGAGTAACGACAAAATGATCGAGATGCGAAAACGAAATCTCGGCCGAGGCGGCGATTTCCGAGTTTTGTTTTGAAATTCGCGCGCAACAATCGTTCCGCTCTCCCATTGGCTGTCTCCCGGCCAATGTTGCCAGATTGGACTGAAGATTTCCAGCCCAACTACAGCTTAAAACTCGCCCAATCTGGCAACACTGCTCCCGGCTCTGACGTTAGCTTTCACTGCAGCATCCTGCTCTCCTATTGGTCAGCATCGCTCCCACCAGCCTCTGCGTAGTGGCGTTCCTCTCCCATTTCATTTCATGATGAAAGTGAAAGTGAATGTGAAAGGGAAGAAGAGGATGCTCTCCATGGAGACGAAAAGGGAGATAATTGAGAAGTATGAAGCTGGGATGTGCTTGTCATACACACTGAACAAGCATAGCTTTATTATAAAATAAAATGTGGTGTTTTCGTAGGGCTTGGAACGGATTAGGCAATTTACATGTAAAAGCCTGACCGACTTACGAAAAGATCGACTTACGAAGCCAACCTCAGAACGGATTAATTTCGTAAGTCGGGGTTCTACTGTACTAATATTTAAGTTATTTTGTTTCCCATGAAGGAAGGCTTTATACATCTATATAGTATATAAAAGTCTATAATAATAATTTAATTTTGTAAGACGGGGTTCTACTGTATAAGTAAATGTGACTTGACTTGATTGGATATACAAATGCAATATGAAACATCACATATAGTGAGTCCAAAAGTCCACAAGTGGAAATCTGTGAAACTTTGTGAGAACATACAGCAGTTTAAAATGTATTAAACTACAATGTTCTTGCGGTTTAGACGTACAGTCTAATGGTATCCTATGATTCCCAGGTTCTGCTTACCTTAGCTCCTTTTACAGATGGCATGACATCGTCTGGTTTTCCTTTGTCCAGCACTTTTCTATGTTGCTGAGAAAAAAGTACCAACAAATATTTAAAAAAAAACTATAAGTACGTCTGCAATCCAAGCATATACTATTATAACTTCACTGCTAAAATTCACAATAGGCAAATAACTTTCCCACCTTTTGCCTGCACAGTGGCTCTTTCTTGTTCTCCTCAGCCTTAACCTCTTGCTGAATAACTTCTTTCGGTGTATTTACAGCTAATACATCATTTATTGTAGATCCAACCACCATAATTTTTGCACCATTTGTAACTTTGATTTCTCTAAGCGTCTTGTCCTCTGGTAGCAGTCCTTTGTACATCACTTTCTGCATAGCAGGTGGAAGACCTAATGATGACAAAAAATAATCGTATTAGGAATTTCATTTCAAAATCTGATCCTGATATGACATATTGGCTACATATTATGTAATATTATAAAGTCAGTTCCTTCCCAAGAAGAATTTTTTTTCAGCATTGACATTAATATATATATATATATATATACACACACATTTTCCACTTTTATATCATTACACGTATACTAGAAGCTGATTTTCTATATTACCGTAGAAGAAAAACATACTGTCATCAATTAATTTAGAATTGTTCTTTGAAACAGCAGTTGATTCAAGTACAGTCGAGTCAACTCTGTCCAAATGTTTCATTAGTAGTTGTGCATATTTAAGTATTTATGATAAATTATTTAACCATGCACATGATTTATTTTATTTTTTTTGGCATGTGCCCTCATAATCTTTAATCAAAGTAACCTTCCCTCCCTCTCACAGCCACTTCTCTTCTTTGACATCCCAGCGATAGCAAAACACAACCATCTGATCAATTTCCCATGGACAAAATCAGGTTTTTCTCATTCGAGAAGCTGTTTCACTCCGATATACAATCCCAACAGGGAAGAAAAGCCTGTCACAACTTAAGTTTCGTGCTGAATTTATAGTACATATTCCGTTACACCTACAACTGTCATAAAACAGTTACGTTACCAGTGAGAGTGTGAATCTTCTCTTTCAGCTTAGCACCGGTGCCGTCTAAAGGAATTTTAAGATCATATTTGTTTTTGTTCCAAATGATTTTGACGTCCACCATCTCTTTCCCCTCATCACTCTCCTCTCCATTGCTGACCGCGGCGCTCTGAGCTGACGTGCTTTCGCCATCGGTAAGAGATGCTTGTTCAGTCCCTGCTGCATCTCCATATCCAGCAGCTTCACACAACACTTCTGGTACCTTCTGCGTGACCTCAGCCTCCATCCCCACTACCTCACTTCCTGTGGGAACAATTGCAGATGAGAGGACATAAATCAAAGGTGCTTTTTCATACCAATAAGGAAATGACCGGTTTCAATGTAAAGCACTGATATGATCATGAAAATAAAAAAGTACTAAAATAAAAAAATGGGATATACATACATACAACAGCTAACTATCCAAATCTTAAAATAATAGCTGGATTCCAGGCAACTAGCACAGATGGCAGTTTTTCTTATTAAATATCTGGACTAGTATAGGTAATTTTAAAGCTAACTATGCAAAGACGCAGAAACATCTAGTAAATACCCCCACTGTTATCTGAACCCAACTGTTGAACTAAGAGCAAAAACTGTCAACCCGACAAAGGTTGTGTGTTGTAATCGTGCACAACTGTAACTTAGCCAGCCTGCTGTGCTAATATTCGCAAGCTCACTTCAAGATCGTGTCTCAAAAGTCAGCCAGCTGCCTACATAGGCATCATCTCTTGGCACTGAGACCGAAACCTTCGCTCAAACGTTGCGAACCCTCGCATGATCGAACCTTCTGGAAGCGTCTGAGGTTTCACGCGCGCTCTCGATTCTTCCCCTCAATGCCATCTAGGCAGACGCTTCACTGGATTTTGTGACACAGCCGAAGTTTTCGCGATGGCTGTTTGGGCTAATCACTGAATATCTAGCTAGTATTTAACCCTGACAAGTGAAAGCAACAGTCTTTCACTGTGATACAAGTTCCAAATGACTGCAACGGATGTTATACGCGTATAAATAACAGCGCAAAGACAGTGGAAATGGCATTTAAGTACATTTTCATGCTACCTACCATCCTGCGCCGCCATGATGATTGTGTACAATATGAGGAAAGGCTTCTGGGAAAGAGCGTGCTGTCAGTGAATGAGCTCTGCCGGTTCCCGTAGTGACTTTGCGATTTTAAAATCTGTGGCCGGTTGCAACTGTTTAAACTAGTGTTCAAAGTTAGTCCTCTAACTGCTAGTTGATCAAACTAGTTGTTAAGACACGGCCTTAACACGGTGGCTCAGTTTATTCAACTGCCCCTGGTGTGTGAAACGGATGGATGTTATGAATAATAAATTCAGCGACAGTTGTGGCATCTTCGACTAAAAGCTTCTTCTGACCAAACAAAATTGTTGATTTAAAAATAAATAAATTCATAATTGTTATTCATTAAACTCTAAACTTTCAAATTTTAACGACAGTATTTCACCCATTTTCCCCTTTTGTTATGACTTTTGAAAGAAAGACACAATTACTTTTTATTATTATTTATTTATCTTTTTCACATTGTTTATAATTATTTAATTAGTATTCCTTGCGAACTTTTACATTATATGTATATACATTATAAAATATATATAAATACGTATGAAAGAATTAAATATAAATATGAAAAAACATGCTTATGAAAACAAACAATCTATAAACGTATTATATAAACATATCTATATTATACATATCTATCTATCTATCTATCTATCTATCTATCTATCTATGTATATATATATATATATATATATATATATATATATGAAGCAATATATGCATCTGAAAAAAAAAATTATGCATATGAAAAAAACTACGCATATGAAAACAATTACAGCAATACCTCGGTTTACGAGTTTAATTCGTTCCAAGAGCGAGCTCGTAAACCAAAATGCTCGTACACCAAAACAATTTCCCCCATAAGAACGCACTAAAAATCACTTGATTCGTTCCACACGACCATAAATGCCCATTTTAAATATTTTTTGTTTTTAACCTATTAATTACATTTATAATTATAACCATTAAAATCTCATATAAATACAAATTAAGTATTTTTAGAGTTTAACTCATTATTAACTATTTACTGTAACATTCACTTTACCTCTTCACTGCTGGCATGATCGAGACGAGAGGGGAGGGGGGGAGGGGTGTTACTGCTTATATATTTCACTACATTGTAGCGTTGCTTCTTTTAATAACCAGACAGGTTCCTTCTTATTCAGAGATTTTATTGAGAACTATCAGATTGCGGTTCTGTCTTCAACCCACGCCGTACATAACAGAAGAATCAAAACTATCTCTGCTTACAAGCTCTCTCTCAAATCCCTCAGAACTCAACTCTCTCTGGCGCCGACTGAAACCCCGCCTCTTAAAGTGACAAGACTGTTAACTTAACACTTATTGAACACAGATTAACTAGTTCCTTCAACATTTGTAACGATATTACAACGTGAAGAATAGCGATCACAATTAATGCAAGAACACGAGGTAAAACCGCTGTTAATCACTTATGTATATGATCTGTACAGAGTTATAACTGTTATAGTATGCTGTTCTCTGTGTAAGTGTATGGCCCTTTAAGAACGTCATTGGGTGCGTTTGACTGTGAACACACGTGAGTCTCATTAGTATGCAATGTGTGGTGTTGGTAACATGCTCCATTAGTAAAGTTTCATCATATTCACATGTAATCATATTCACAACAACTTATAAAATAATGCACTGTGGTGAATGATGCACCCATACTGAGAGACACTGAGAGAATGAACGAGTTAAGGGGTGATAAAGGGATCTTTTAGACACAAAACTGCCCATGGGTGAGGGAAATTTTTTCTCGTACACAGATACAATGCTCGTACACCGATTCGACCCTCCATGCTCGTACACCGATTTGCTCGTATACCAAGTCACTCGTAAACCGAGGTATCACTGTATATATTTTTACAGATGAAAAAAATATATAAACATTTGAAACAATTATATGCATATGAAAAAAAATCTATATCTATCTCTCTCTCTCTCTCTCTCTCTCTCTCTCTATATATATATATATATATATATATATATATATGTATATATATAAATTAGTAAAATTAAGTGGGTAAATGACTTAAATGAAGTCTAAGAGGGTTACAATATATGAAATTATAAAATTATAGTATTACATCACAAGTTGTATATATATAATTGTTATACAATTTTATTCCCACACACACACACATACATATATATATATATATATATATATATATATATATATATATATATATATATATATAGTATATGTATGTGTATAAAAAATCTATAAACATTTGAAACAATTATATGCACATATGAAAAAGAATCTCTCTCTATATACACATATGAAAAAAATTATATAGATACATACGTACGTATACATAATTCTTTTCTATATGTAATAATTTTACCCATTTTTATAGAATATATATATATACATATATTATATATTATATTAAGTGTATTACAGCTTCTGGTGTAATACTATAACTTCATTATAGAGACTATTTAGTTTAGTAGATTATTTATTGGACACATTTATTGGACACTTATTTATTGGACACATTTAGTTTACTGTCTGTAAATGTTGTAGGCCAATCTTTGTTGCAGCAGGAAAATAGAACAGGATAACTTTCCCAGATGTGACGTAGCCTCTCAGTGTTTGATGATTTCCAAACAACGGGGATTGACACGCGCCGCGCGGAGAGCGCTTACAGATCTACAGCTGAACTCAACACACCTCACCTTGAGGGGCTCCTGATTTTTCATGCTCGCACGACATTCAACCTCTCATAGAAGCGTGTAAACAAGTCAGCGGAGCGAATCATTACATGAACATCCTATTCACAAGACACAAAGTCAATCGCTGCGTTAAATCGTTAAAGATCGCGCGTGACCAGCGACTGCGTGTGAAAGTTTACAGTCTTTGAGAGTCGGGTAAGTTACTGCCATGATGATACAGTGTGTTATTGACAGTCTGCAACTTGCATAATGCTGTCGCTAAGCTTCAATAACTGGCTTTCTGAGGTCAATTGGTCGCTCTTAATGATACATTAAACTGAAAGTTCGCTCAACTGTGCAAAGAAAATTGATTAGGTTATCTCGAAGCTGTAACAGTTCGGTATTCAGTTACATAGATAGGCTTTATTGAAATATATAAAAGAAAACCATTGTGAAGCAGTTGCCAAGGATGTTTTACATTCCAGAAATTTACATCCAATTCTTGAGGGTCACGAGGCGCGTGCACGAGGCCGTTTAGCTACTGATATGGATATAGATATAATGCAATAATACTGTAACGTGCAGTCGAGGACTAATTTACTCAACTTTTTTTCTAACAGTTTGTCTTCCTGGATGTTGTTTTTATTTCCATGGACCAAGGCGAACTGGCTGACATCTCACCCGAGGATCTAAACGAGGATGGCGGACATCAGGACATACAATGTTGTTGTTTTGGGAATAGGATTTTTGTTCATTTTTACAGCCTTCACCACTTGTGGTAATATAGAGGTAAGTTATGCATTCATGTTGCATGATATGAGCTATAATGATGCAAGATACAATGACAAGCTGTTAAAACCTTTGTTGACCTGAAGTGTCAGCAGTAAAAATTAGTTTTTAGCAATAGTTTCAACCAAAATACAGCAAATACTACTGTAATAGGTATTTTACCACTGTAAAATGTAAAATCATTGTATTTACTGTGTTACTGCAGTAGCTCAACAATTTTTGTCATTTTGTAATTTTTGTGCAAGGAAAGTTTTCTGTTTATTTCAGTATTTTATGTTGTAAAAAATGCCATTCAGTAAAACTGAAAACAGTATCAGTCTATTGTGGAGGTAAATCTGGGTCAGGCGCATCTCGTGTTTTTGATTTCCCCCATCAGCCAATGAATTATCCTGCATGACTAACGGGAGGAACGAATTCAAATGACAAGGTGGACTCATGTTAACCTCACACACAGTCACTCCACACAGAACCCCCCCCCCCCCCCCCCCCACAAACTCAATTTAACCATTTATATTTCTGCATTTGGCAGAAGCTTTTATACAAAGCGACTTGCATTCAATTCAAGAAACACATTGACATTCTAATCAGTTCTTGCTTTCCCTGGGAATCGACCCCATGGCCTGTAGCCTACAACCATTTTTAAGCAGCATATTTTATTATTCATAATAAATATTCATCTTTTATTATTTTAATACATGTAGTTTTTCTAACTTCGTATTGACTGACTGACTGACTATTAGATATTTGAACATTTTTACATATTAATTTGATTAATAAATAATTTTATTTATGTATTTGTTTCTTTTCTTTTAGCAAACAGTGGTGAAAAGCTTAAATAGCACTAACTTCACTGGTAGTGGGTATCACAGGTAAGATGTTTTCCCCCAATCATTCACTTTTTTAATACATATATGATAATGTTCTGACAGACATGCATATAATACATTGCACTGTACAGCATCTTTGTTTCAGTCTCATTTATCGGTTGTTATTGGACCAAAATTTCGGTAATCGGTATCAATACTAGGGATGTGCGAGACTAGCCGACTAGTCGATAAAACAATATTTCTGCTGCTTGTCGACTTGGAAAATACTAGTAAATACTAGTTTTTGCACATTTAATGTCTTGCTTTTTGTATTTTCACAAAGGCTATGTTTAAATTACCGTCATGTTGTTGTTACATCTTGAATTTTTTTGAAAGTGTATGCATATAGCAAAACAAATTAATTTTAATTAAAAAATAATTTTTTTCGTGCCTTGTGCCTTGTCAGAATGTGATCATTCTGTGGATCACATAAATGTCCACTCAAAGATGAGCAAGATGAGGGAGGATTTTCTAAAGCTTAAACAAAACTTTTAAATTTTTTTCTGTCATGTCAAACTAATACAATAGTTACATTTTGCTTGGCTTGTTATACTATGAGAGACAATACAGCATTACATTTTATCCTATTAAAGGAGAAACATTATGAATGAAACATACTTTACACTTGAACAATTGCTATATCACCATCTTAACGATAAGAAAATATGGTTTAATAATGTGTTGTTGTCAGTAATCATCCGGATTTTCTTGGGTTTGCCAACCGTCACGTGATCATAATTTTGAGACACGAGAAGTGCGTTCAAGCCCGGACATACAAGTGGTTGCCATGGTAATGATTAAAATCCTAACATGCTGACTTATGTGGTCTCACATTTATTTGAGGAAATCTGTTTATAATAGGCTATTAGGTTTGAACTTATTGTTCCTGCATTGCCTATTAATTGAATTTAAATAAATATGTCTATAATGGCTAACGTTGCTAAAGTGAACTCTCAAGTAGATATCTGACCTACTTTTAACAGCATTCAGTATGAGATTTGACTATATAAATTAATTGTTCTTTCACATGGGTTCACATATACAGTCTGTCCATGGGGGACGGGGTTGGACCAGTCGGTCCAACGCTTATGGAATTAGTCATTGCGCCTATTCCTAATCAATACCAGTAAAATGTTGTAGTTCTCTGTACCAATTTTGGTACTAGTTTGTACTACTTAAAAAAAAAAGTGTCCCTTTTTAATTCAATCTTAGTCAATCCAGAAAATTTGCAGTTTACTTATCAGCATGGAAAACCTGGATTCAGATTATGAATGGGCAATAAAGAGAAGAGCCTCCCTTTATAATCCCTAAATGCAAGCTCACTGAATTCTGCACTCCTGCAAAACCTCAGTAATTGTACAACAAATCTCTTATTTACAATGTGTTTAAACTGTGTTGGTTATAATGAAAAGATTTACGAGCGTTGAACAAAACAAAACCTTGTGCGTTTTCAGACCAACTCACTGACTAGCTCCTCTGATAGGCCATTGCATTCACATTTTACATTTTAGTTAAGCTCTGCTGGATTTTTGTAATTGTCACAAACAAATGCAAGACAGATCATATGCAGCACTTATGGATTTATCTATAATTTATAATACAATGTCAGAAACGGAAGGAGCTTTTAAGAGCAAAATAAACTCTAGGTGTAGATATGATGAAACTATAGTATTTATATGCATAAATTCTTCCCTCTTTTTCTTTTCACAGCCTTGGAATAATATATGGAGTGTTTTCATTCTGTAACGTGTTAGCTCCCTCTATCGTTGCAATAATTGGACCACGGTTTACAATGTTCTTGAGTGGAATTCTTTATAGGCAAGTATCACAGATCTTTTTGTGACTGTATATTATGCACTAGTTGTGCAACAGTTGTCTGTATTGTTTATTTCTTTGTGTTTTTCAGTGGTTATATAGCTGTATTTATCATTCCATCCACATGGTCCTTTTATTTGACATCAGTGGTAATTGGCATTGGCGCAGCCAGTAAGTAGTCATTTGAAAACACAATCATATCCGTTCTGTATTTCATTTGATCAAATATTTCATAGCTATTCGTCATTCACCACCTGCCTCTACATTACTGAATACATAAATGCTTATGACAAAAAGCTGGTAATTGTCTGGAACATCTCTATGTATTACCCTAGCATTAAAACAAGGTATTTTATAAACTTTCTCAGCCTGTCTGGTGAGCCTTTTATGTAAATTACATCATTAAACATTCTACATTTTTAAATTCCTCCACCCACTCAAGCAATATGATAATAGCCATCTCTGTCACTCAAAAAAGGAAGTACGGTATTGTTGCATTTTTTTGTATCACTGGTGAATCCATTATGCTCAGTCAAAATGGATCAAGATTTTAATCATTCATTTGTAAAGAGGTATTCAAAATGAAATAGTGCAACACAGCTGATATTAACTCTCAATCCAATTTAACCAGCCCTTTCTCTGTCCACAGTGCTTTGGACAGCCCAAGGGCACTTTCTAGTTGAGAACTCGGATGCTTCAACCATCAACAGGAACACAGGATTGTTTTGGGCTTTACTGCAGTGCAGGTACCAGAAGAGATAGCAGCAAATGTTTATGGATAGCTCCACACTAATACATTTTTGTCATCTTTTTATCTCTGTCTTGGCCCTCCGTCCACACTGAAACTGCGTTTTTATGTACGAAAACAAAGCTTTTAGAGAACACTCTCCAAAATGGATACATTTGAAAGCGCAGTTTTCGCGTTGTACTGTGAGCTATGAAAACATATGTACTGTATTTGGAAACGATGACGCATTTTTAAGTCATGTGATGCATATTGAACCAATAGATATGTATTTTTATAACTCTATTGTGCCTGTTATGTGCTATTCTCTTTCACACAGTTGCTAAACTATGTTACTTTTCACACTCCTCACACTCCACTCTTGCAAAAGTGACATAATTTATAATTTGTTGTCCTGTGGAAAAACGTGAGAGCAGTTGCGTATTACACTAAACGTATAGTGGTGAGTGAGTGTGACCTGGACGCATCAGTGAATGGTGAGATGTTTTGCTAAATAAAATGATCCTTCTAGAACAATTAATAATAATACGTTTTATTTATATAGTGCCTTTCCAGGGCTCAAGGACGCTTTACAGTGTACATTTAACAAGAACGGGACAACACTAGTAACATACAAGCTGTTGATAAACATACAGTAAGGAACATTATATGGACAGGGCAACATACAGCAGAATGGAGTCAAGTACAATTGCGTGACAACAATATGATGTATGTTCCATACGTAACATCGGTGAGCTTTTCTAAGGTTTTACGCATTCGCAGTGTGGTGAATTTTGCGTTTTATGATGTTTCAGTTTGGATGAGAAACTTTTGGAAACTGCTTGAAAACGCTAGTGTGGACAGAGCGTTTTGAAACGAAAACACCACTTTCAAATGTATCCGGATTAATTCCTCAGCCTGATTCACAGTTGTCCAACAATTATAACCTTCACACTAACATATTACCCTTAATCAGCTGTGATTATCAACAGTCAACTATTATGGAATATTAAAACGCTAATGTGATTGTTAAATTCTGCTTGTAAAGTACTTCAAATGAGACCTCAGACACAGCTCATTTCCATTATGACTAACACAATCTCCAGGAGCAGAATTAAGTCCCGAACAAGCAAAGTTGATGATAGTCAGGTGTGGGTAATCTACTAACAACACAGGCGTAACAAATTAAACGTAATGTAGCTCGGCAAATGATATGTTTCAGATAATGTCTTCCTCTGGCATTCCAAATTACGGAACAATGGAACACGACATGCGGGGGAATACAAATGTATATCGTGTGCGCTGCATGATTTATAATAGCCGTTTACATGTGGTATTGAAATGGTGGTTAACAAACAAAATAAATCTCTTGCGTTTATTTTCATCATAGCTTTTCTTGAAAAGAAAGCTGGAAAAAGACAAAGACGTGTGGAGCAAGTTGTGGTTTGTTTTTGTCTCACTAATTAGGTCATTAGGTTCTGTGCTTGTATTGGTTTTTTATTTGATGGTTGTCATAAGAGAAGTCACTCAGATCTTCTGACGCTGAAGTAAATTTGATCGCCATGGTCTTTAGTTGTACATGTCAAACTACGGATCAAAGCCTTTAGATTTTGGCCTAGGATCAGAGGAATCTTTTTGGATTCACAAAATTAGTTTCAGGCAGCCAAAGTTGTACCTTTTCTAATATGTCAGCAGGTTTTACTAATTCATTCCTTTGTTGTAAGTTAATCATGGGCACAGTATAATAATTTGTTCCCTCAATTTAATCAATTCTTGCTTTGTTGTATTAATTCGTTCCCTTGTTTTAGTTAAATCAAAACATGGGAGCGTATTACTACAATGATTTGTGGGAACTAATTCTTAATTCAGCGTGCGAAGCGCAAATATTCGACATGCTTTTTTTGGGGTGGTAAATATTGCACAAATTATCTCAGGAAACTCCTGCACATGCATTTATGACAAAAACTGTTGGTGTCTTTTCATCATTAATTTCTTATTGCTTGTTTTTATAAGTCCTGACAAAACACTTTTAACACCAAAATAGGGTTTGCATGTTTTAAAGGGATAGTTAACCTAAAAATGGTTATATTATTTAGTTTCTTCTGCAAAAAAAAACCCAAAACACAAAATTGAGTTAAATTGAGACTGTCTAATCTTGTCTTGTTCATATAAAATTAAAATTAAGTTAAACTGGCAAGCTCTAAAATGACATGAGACCATCATAAATACAGTCTACTATATACTAATCTATATTCTAAGGTGTTTATATTATTTATATTACTTCATTATGTGGAAAATGGAAGCATGGACATTCTCTGCAAGATCTTGTTTAACTGAAGAAAGCAAATCATATTGGAGTTATGCAAACTTACTAACCAAATCAGTGTTACAAAATATTTAACCAGTTGTTTAAAAACTCTCAATGATTCCTATATGAAAAGCTCTATTTGTGTTTTCTTTTCAGTATGTTGTTTGGCAATCTGTACGTTTATTTTGATTGGAATGGAAAAACTGAAATTTCAGGTAACATTCTGGTTTGAAAATCATATTTGATTGTGTTCATTCTTTTATTTATGTTAATCAGCACTTATTTAATCCCTACTAAACACAATAAATCCTGTCTATTTACTTACTCTCAAATGAGATTTTTTTTATATATATATATTTTTTTACATTTATACATTTTTGTTTCTATCACTTTTTCTACAGATAAAGACAGAAAGACTATGTTTACAGCTCTGCTGGTTATCTCAGGACTCGGGACACTAAGTTTTCTTGCTTTGAGGAAGGTCTCTCAGCTGGAAGAGGCTCTCTCTGAAGAGGAGGGCCAGTCTCTGTTGTCGGCAAGATTGGTGTAAGTTCACTCTTTCATTAAAGGTAGGGTAGGCAAATTTTGGAGAGGTTAGCAATAGCGAACTAGCTTTGACAGCGTAAGATCCCACCCTCCCTTCAGAGCGCTCACCAAAACCACACCTTCTCCAAAACACATGAACAAAAGTTCCAGGAGAGATGCTGTTAAAATTCCTTATGTCTCAAAGCACATACATACATGAACATAAACAACTTAAAGAGCTCTGACCTGTATCACCTGACTGCTGCAGATTAATTTTGCCGTTGTTAGTGTTGCCAATGAAATGCATAAATATGAGTCATGAACGACTCAAGAGTATAACTTTAATAATCTTCAAAATTACTGTAGTTATGGTGTGAACACAGCATAAGTTTCCTGTTTGGGTTAGGGAGAAACTGTAAAAGGCGGCTGCTGTTTCATTTGCGGTGCTCAGTGACTGACGTCTGTGTAACGCTGCATATCATGAAACCCGCTGATGACGTGTGATGTGTGCAGTGGTGTGAAAATACACACATTGACTGGCAGAAAGGACTTTGTATCATTGCATTCAGAACGATTGGCCAAACATTTTATGGTCCTACGCCTTCCACTGATGATATATTTACAGATTAGACCACTTAACTTAGTGATTGCTATCAGGATTTGACTTTCTGGATCAAATTTTCAGAAATTTCTGGATATTTCTTTGCCTACCCTGCCTTTAAGTGTACCATAATTATGAATGATAGTTTCCATTTGTCAACAAATCTCTTTCACGGGTCCAACAATAAGGATTCTGGACCGATATTCACTTATTCAGATTAATACTTGTCCTGATGATATTTTTTATGTTTTATGATATTCCTCATTTTGACAAAAACGAATGAACAACGACAAAAATACAATAAGTAATTTTGAATAATTTTTAATTTGCAGTAGCAACTGGAAATTATGTGCCTCCATGATAACCCTAGCTGTAAATTCATAAACATAAACAATGGTGATTGCGCTACTTATGGTTTTAATTTGGCAGTTCATATATTTTGTTGTGTAATGTTATTTTAGATATACACAAAGAGCAACATCTGCTTTGACGGAAGCGAAAACAGAGTTTAGTAAGTTAATACAGATTAATTTCCTTATTTGTTACATGATCTGTTATTTGTTATAACATTATTTAATTAAAGAATTATTCAAAGTCAGACTTTGGCTACTTTTGTAGTGATTTATAAGTTATTTTATTTCTTATATACTTTTTGTCATTTCTTTTAGAGACGATTGCAGAAATCTTCAAAACAAAAACCATACTGTTATTAAGTTTCTGCATGGCATACAGTGGTGAGGACATCAACTAAAGGAAACATTCATGAATTGGAGGAATAAATATGAATATGTTTTGATTCCTGTTGTCTCATTGAAGGTTTGGAGCTGTCATTTTACAGTGGCGTTTATGGAACCTGCATTGGAGCTACGGCAGACTTTGGTGATAAAGCAAAAGGCTTAATCGGCATTTCAGGGATTGTGGTGGGAATCGGAGAAATAATTGGTAAGTGCACTTTCAGTATGAAGAGACATCTATTTTGATGACCATTGTAATTTGGTGTTATGGTCATCCAATAACAAGCTTGACAGATACGTTTATAAGATTGAATTATATGTTGTTGTTTTTCTGCAGGGGGAGGATTGTTTGGCCTTGTATTGAAAAATAACCGTTTCAGGCGCACTTCAGTTGTCTTCTTAGGGATGGTTGTGCACTTTGTGTCCTTCTACCTGATATTCCTCAACATACCAGATGATGCACCTGTGGTTCTTCAAACAAGTTCACAGCATAAGCCATATCTGGCACCAAGGTATAACAATGTCTAATATAAGTGCCCCCCCCTGTCATGGCAGTGATTCTCTAAGTATGGGGAGTACTAGCCAAAAATAAATAAATAATTGCTGTGCTGATTTGAGTGTGTGTGTGTATTTGAGTGTGTGAATGGCGGTTAGCGAGACACTGGATGCAAAACCGCAAGCGTTGCAAATGCATTTGTCCTTTGTGGCAATTAGTGCAAGCACTTAGAGTATGATATAAATAGATTAGGGTATCAGTTTACTATGGGAAAATGTTTGTCTTCCAGTGTATACAAAATCACTGGTTTGGGCCTTATTGTTTCTTGTTGCGTTGTGTCGCTCGCATCTGGTGTTGACACGGTGAAAGTGAAGTGTTTGTCATTCAATTTAACCCTCTGGTGTTGCCCTTTTGGCTGTAAAAATGTACAGATTTTTTTATTTTTAGTAAATACAGATCAATTATTTTTATGGAAAACAGCAAAATGTTGTTGTCAACACCAGTCCAGATCTTAAAGCAAAAAACAGATTCTGTGTCAATCAGCTCATGAATCAGTACTGTATATCGTGTTCGGGCACTGGGAACGACTGTAAAGGATGCTGGCTTATTACGCATTGTGATGACTCTACTTAACTGTGGAGTTGATTGAAATGCATCCAGAGACCCTTAAATACACACAGCTGAGCGAGACTCATGTGAACCTAATAACACTGATTACAAGTTTAGAAGAGCTGGGCATGAGAACATCATGAGGCCAAAACACAATATAAGCAAAATACTGACCCCTGAAACTGTCAACATAAACTGTTGTGAGTCTTGAATGCTCTGGAGCACACTCTCACAGTTGGTTTTAGAGTTAAAACAGTGAAGCTAATAAAATTACAGAAGTTCCTGAACCTTGAATGCAATAGAAGCTGCGTTGGATCTGCTGAACTAAATTGTGCTTCCTAATGACTGTGTGTAAACATTATTCACTCTTGTAGCGTGTCCATAGCCCTGCTGTGCAGCTTCTTGCTGGGTCTTGGGGACAGCTGTTTCAACACTCAACTCTACAGCATTCTGGGACGGGCGTATGCTGAGCAGAGCGCACCAGCCTTTGCTATATTTAAATTCATACAGGTAAACACATTTTGCATTATTCGCTAAATACAGACATAAACGTAGTCTAAAACGTTTTGAGCTTGTCTTTCGACCACTTCCAGAGGTAGTTGAAAACCCATTAGACCAGATTGCTTTCATAGTGTAGACGCATCCTCATGCGATTTAATGTGTTGGAACAGATAAAAAAAGACCGCCTGTTCTTCGTCTACTGACCTAATACTAAATATTATTTGAAGATCACTAGCCAGCAAAAAAAAAAGAAGTTCTCTCAGCATTCCTGATTTCTAACACACTCTCACAAAAACTCCCTGCCCTCCCTGTGTTTTTACATTGCCTTTCATTGCCATTCATATGCACCGTCCCATAGAAGAAATCAGGACAAAAGAGACTGATTAAAACATAAGGTGTGTCTCCCCCTCGTCTACTCGTGATTCGATCTACCAAAACACATCTTTAGTCTGATTTTGACTAATATTCACAGACCAGTTTCAGTTTTCATAGTAATGTGGCATACCATTTGGGTCAATACATTTTTGTGAAAATATGGGGTTAGTACAATTATTTTTAAAGACACAAATAGTTTTATTCAGCAAGGAAACATTATATTGATCAAAAGCAACAGTAAAGATGTTTATACTGTTATAAAAGTTCTATTTCAAATTAAATGCTGTTCTTTTGAACTTTCTATTCATTAAAGCAGGGGTTTTCAAAGTGTGGGGCGCGCCTCCCCTGGGGGGCGCCAGAGCATGCCAGGGGAGGCGCAGAGAGTTGTAAAAAATGATGGTCTAATAACTAGAGTTGAGCCGGATACTCGGCTGAAACGAGTATCCGGTACGGATAAAGCACTTTTGCCGAGTACGAGTATTATACGAGTAATAAGATTCATTATCCGTGCTCGGATTGAATAAGAATCCTCATTGGGTAGATGACTATGTCTGTGTTCTGTGATAGGCTAGTCACAGCGCGCCTCCCCGCCCTGCTCATTCACGCGCAGAACACTGAGATGAGAACAGCTGTCTTTCTCTCTCTATCACTCAGGTTCGCGCGTCTTCCGTTAACGTTTAGGGTTTCTTCAGCTTCAGGTTTGTTTTTTATTTCGGTTTGTTTGTAGTAGGGATGTGCCAAACGAAGCTTCTGAAGCAGTGAAGCTTTTACATGAAACTGTGTTGGTGCTTCGAAGCTTTTGACACAGTGCTCTACTCTGCGATCTGGTGCTGAATAAAAATTCCTACACCAACTGTGTCATTCAGATGTTTTTGTTCATTTGGGAAGGTTTATTTGTATATTTAATAAGTTTAATTGTATTGTGCAACTTTTTGTGTGTGTGTGTATTCCTTACAAAACAACACAAACATGCATATTGTTAAAAAACAAACTAAAAAACAAAAGCACAATTACAAATGCATTTACCGCACCATAAAGCAAAAGGATTATAAGGCACAGTCTCAATTACGGGGTCTATTTCTGTACTTAACCCATGCTAAAAAATGCGGTCTACAAAAAAAAGGTAACGGAAGCAAAACAGTAAGTTTGGTTGAACTTTATTCTACTATTTAACAATAGGCTACACTAAAATTAAATTTTAATCAATCCATCAAAGTCCTCATCTTCTGTGTCTGTGAATTGAACAGCTGGGCAGTTTCGCAAATATTATTATATTTAATATAATTCATGCACAAGTACAATGAGGAGAGTAACACATTTTTTTTCTAATCTTCATGCAACAGGAACATAATTTCAATGTGAAAACAACAGTTTTGCTGGTGCAATCCATCTGACATGTTTTTTTGCATTCTTAATATACACATGTAATATACACACTTAATGGACAATTTAATTTTATATGTATTAATTTGTGTACTCAAAACATCCGCGCACTGTGGGACGGCTCAATCTATGCGCTCTGTGAGTCCGTCGTGACGTGTTAGTGAGGTAACGAAGCTTCGTTCACACAGGTCGCGTGACAGCCCATTTCAAAGCGATGCCCCGAAACAGTGTTTCGAAGCACTAGTGTGTCGACAGAGGGTGTCGAGCTAGCCATCCCTAGTTTATAGTACTTAACCAGTAGAGTTCTGTTAAACGTGTGGTTTGTTCAGACGTAGTTCTTGATAGAATGCGACTAGCGTTGCGTCTCTGCCTGTCGGAGATTTTATTTAACCGTCTCCTGCTCTATTCAGTTGTTTAACTTCGCGCACTGAGTGTCTGACGCTTTCTTGCTGTTTTTCATACAAAATAAAGGAATGCAGATCTTAAAAACAGCGTCAGACTATGTGATCCGTAAAACACACAGTCCCCCCCCCCCTCTCTCTCTCTCTCTGTCTCTCTCTCACTCACTCTATCTCACACTCACACACACACACGCATACCTGGTGTGGAAATAAATAAATAAAAATTACACTGATCATAAAAAAATTAAAAGTTAAAAAAGAGAGTTATGTTTAAATGAAAACTCTTGTTCATTACAGTTTTCTTCATAATTGCAACCGCATGAGTTGGATTAATTGTTGCAAAACATGTTCTCTATATAGTTCCTTTGTGATCAAAACCATTGATCTGAAGCTCAATGCTGATGCTGTCATGTAAATAGTTTTCTAATCAGCAATAAATATAACAATTTCTGATCGACCTGTATCAATTGCATGGTTAAAAATAACATTCTGGCTAAAGCCCCGCCCACTTCCGGGTTAAAATCAACCCACTTCCGGGTTATGCCCCACCCAGTCCGAGTACAGATACAGGGGTGGGGGGGGGGGGGCGGCGTTGGGTGGGTTGTGTCAAAAGGGAGGCCCACTGTCTCAGACTTTGAAAACCCCTGCATTAAAGAATCCAGAAAACAATGTACCACAGTTGTTTTCAACGTAAACGCGTATCTTTGTGCATCTAATTATTAGACTAATGCATAGCCGACATTCTGCTTGCATGGAAGATGGTACTTGATATGACTGGATGATAATCTGATATGATCAGACGGGGTTTTGAGCATTTGAGGACTACTGGATTACATCAGTAAAATATCAGATTAGCATCTAGACATTAAAATAAGGATCATTTAATAACTATTTATTTATCCCATAACGTTTGTAATGACTAAAATGTATTCAAAGTTCCAATGTCTAGTAAATAAGTTGAATTTGATTTGAATTCAATTCAGTGTCAGTAATACACCCCCTCTCTCAGTCTATTTTTGCAGCTGTGGCGTTCTTCTACAGTGGTTATATACCGTTGACCTGGCAGCTCCTCATTATGGTCCTCATGGGTTTCGTAGGAACACTGTGCTTTTTCATGGTGGAGAGGATGCAGAATATGTCAGCCGATATGCAGGAGTATTAGATTGAAGCCTCGAACAGAACACATTTTAGTAAGCATTTGTTCTACTTGCACTATTGTTTTGTTGTAATTAAGATTATTAGTGTAAAGCACTACTCGGATTTTATAAGAAGGTGCCTTTTGTGTTTTTGGAACCTATAAAAACATATGGAATTCATATTATTTTAAATTGTATCTATTTACTTGCTTTGATAGAATATTGTCAGTTGGAATTGCTTTACAATGTCCCAAACTGTAAAGGAATTAAGGTAAAAGTATATTTTAACGGTGCGCTCAGTAAGGTTTTGTTTCTGTTGTGTTGACTGACATGGTTGCAGCAACATTCATTACGTATTTATTCCATTTGTGAAAGTGTCATATAACAAGATGAAATTAGTGTTCAACTGGTCATGTGATTTGATGACGTGATGTGTATATGCAGTAAAAAAACACAGTGAGGAAGTACTGAGTGCACCTTTGATACTCATGTAAAATGATGTTGGTGACAATCAAATTATGTTTGAATTGTGTGATTGTGTATGTGTATATATATATATATATATATATATATATATATATATATATAGATAGATAGAGAGAGAGATATCAAGATTTAATTAGTATAAAGCACTACTCGGGACTTATGAGAAAGTGCCTTTGAGTCTTGGGACCTTAAAACATTAAATATTGCATTAATATTACTTTTATTTACATGCTTATTATAAAAATTGGTTGGAATTGCATACTTTTGACTGGTATAATATATATATCTCAATCAAAAGTTTGGAATCTCTTATGCTCACTAAGGCTGAATTTATATGAAGTGGAATATTGTGTAATTTATACTAAAATGTTATTTATATCATTTATAATGGTAATTATAATTGATTGTGTAGGCATTTTAAATATATATAAAAGGGTTGGGCTTAAGGCAAAATCGCCACCAAATAAACTAAAATATACACGTTTCTGTTGAGCTGATGAATGCAGTCTCTTATCAGAGGCATTTTGATTAGTCACCACGACAGAGTTGTTCAGTCTGCTCATATATATATATATATATATATATATATACAGTAATACCTCGGTTTACGAGTTTAATTCGTTCCAAGAGCGAGCTCGTAAACCAAACTGCTCGTACACCAAAACAATTTCCCCCATAAGAACGCACTAAAAATCACTTGATTCGTTCCACACGACCATAAATGCCCATTTTAAATATTTTTTGGGTTTTAACCTATTAATTAAATTTAAAATTATAACCATTAAGATCTCATATAAATACTAATTAAGTATTTTTAGAGTTTAACTGTCATTATTAACTATTTACTGTAACATTCACTTTACCTCTTCACTGCTGGCATGATCGAGACGAGAGGAGAGGGGGGGCGGGGTTTCTTCTTATATATTTCACTACATTGTTGCGTTGCTTCTTTTAATAACCAGACAGGTTCCTTCTCATTCAGAGATTTTATTGAGAACTATCGGATTGCTGTTCTGGCCTCAACCCACACCGTACATAACAGAAGAATCAAAACTATCTCTGCTTACGAGCTCTCTCTCAAATCCCTCAGAACTCAACTCTCTCTAGCACCGACTGAAACCCCGCCTCTTAAAGTGACAAGACTGTTAACTTAAAACTTATTGAACACAGATTAACTAGTTCCTTCAACATTTGTAACAATATTACAACGTGAAGAATAGCGATCACAATTAATGCAACAACACGAGGTAAAACCGCTGTTAATCACTTATGTATATGATCTGTACAGAGTTATAACTGTTATAGTATGCTGTACTCTAAAAGTGTATGGCCCTTTAAGAAAGTCATTGGGTGCGTTGGACTGTGAACACACGTGAGTCTCATTAGTATGCAATGTGTGGTGTTGGTAACATGCTCCATTAATAAAGTTTCATCATATTCACATGTAATCATATTCACAACAACTTATAAAATAATGCACTGTGGTGAATGATGCACCCAAACTGAGAGACACTGAGAGAATGAACGAGTTAAGGGGTGATGAAGGGATCTTTTCGATGCAAAACTGCGCATGGGAGAGGGAATTTTTTCTCGTACACCGAGACAATGCTCGTACACCAATTCAACCCTCCGTGCTCGTACACCGATTTTCACGTATACCAAGTCGCTCGTAAACCAAGGTATTACTGTATATATATATATATATATATATATATATATACCGTAATACCTCGGTTTACGAGTTTAATTCGTTGCAAGAGCGAGCTCGTAAACCAAAATGCTCGTACACTAAAACAAATTTTCCCATAAGAATGCACTAAAAATCAATCGATTCGTTCCACACAACCACAAATGGGAGCCGCGAACGAATTAACGCACGCAAGCCACGAACGAACGAACGCACGGGAGCCACGAATAAAAGCAGGGAGATAGGCAGATGATATGAGAATCAGGTGTGTCAGTGCTCAGTGACCACACACACACATACATTCAGGCAGAACTAGGAAACAATGAATTCATGAACCGTGACAGTTACTGTTAGAGGTACTGTACGTGTATATTTCACTACGTGAACAATAGCCATCACAATTAATTAATGTTAATAACAGGAAGTAAAACCACTGTAAATCACTTCTAAAAGTATCACTGTGGTGAATGATGCAGCCAAACCAAGCGAAGCTGAGAGAATTAAGGGGTGATAAAGGGGTTGGAACCGCGTGACTGTTATGAGAGGCTACCATTAGGATATTTCCAGTAAAAATGCGCACGATGATGCTGAGCGTTGGGACTTTTTCCACACAAAAATGTGCGTGGGTGAGGGAAAATGTTTCTCGTACACCGATACAATGCTCGTACACCGATTTGACCCTCCATGCTCGTATACCAAGTTGCTCATAAACCGAGGTGTTACTGTGTATATATATATATATATATATATATATATATATATATATATATATATATATGAGAGAGAGAGAATCCTCATTAGCGACTGTAAACCACCCACCATATTAGAATGGTCAAAGCTGGTCCTTGAACGTTTGAGAGCAAGTAGACTGAGCACATGCAAACATATCCTCAGTTAGATGCGTGTATGAATATATGCATCCTCAATAGACTTCAGCAGCTTCATTTGCTTGTCTATCACAATACAACAAGATGAAGGCATCAGCTAACACTACATTAAAAGTGCCATAGTAAAAACATATAATATTGAGTTAATACAAATAAAACACTAACCGATACATTCTCACCTGTGAAAGGTTATCCCATTTCTTTGGGAATTTAAATCTTGGCGGTTTCACAACCAGAAGCTGCACAGTGTTGTGGAATCATTGACCAGGATGGTGAATTCGCTGATGTGTCTGGAGAGAATGTGGCATCTCACTGACTGAATTCTTCATATAATTCTTATATAATTATATGATTCTTTCTTTAATTATTCCCAGTTTTAATAACCATTTCATTTTTCATGATACTGATATAAATAACCAATATGATATCTTGATTTTCTAATCCATAACAAACATTAAACAAATTTGGTTGGTTTGTAAACGGTTCTTAGTGGGTTTCATCTGTATAGCCAGAATATGACTTGCTTTCCCCCCCAAAAAAACTTTCTATCAAGATTACTAATCACTTTTATTTACTACATCATGATATTAATAGGAAGAATCAGTATTGTGATTGATTAAGGAAACCGGTTATATTTAAGTATCTGGATTGCACTTTATTTTACATTACATGCACTTATAGTGTACTTTCCTAAGAAAGTACCGGTAATTACATGGTTTAGGTTTAAGGGTTGGTTCATGGTTAGTACCTAGTTATTACAATGACTATAATAAACACATGGTATGGACATAGGGAACAGGACTGTAAAATAGTGCTACCAGTATCTGACAAAAAAGAAAGAGAGAGTTATAAAAATTGCCTCTACAAAGGTAAAAAAATGCCCCTGTGCCAAATATTGCCCCTTACAGGAAATGTTAATTACTTACCCTCATATACATTTTTTTCTATATATATTTGAAATGCCACACAAAGCTGTATCATTTCAGTGTAGTTAATAAAACATTTCTCTCAGGGTCCCCGCTGAATGATTGTGTGAATTTGTTTTATAAATGGCTCTGAACGGATAATGACATGTCAATGTGCTTTTGGATGACTTCCTTAAACTGATTTTACTCTGTATATACACTCAATGTTCTTTATTCTGAACATTTTAAACTCTTAACTGTGCAGTCGTTATTAGAAAATCATACCAGATAAGCTGGATCAGATAATGAAAGTACTGCCCACTTGAACAGAGAACTTGTCACAAGAAGAACCGGTTCAAAGAAGAATCTTTACACAAAAGTCTTCTTAATTATATGTTTATTCAAGTGAAGAAGGCATATTGTGTTCTCAGAATGTGTTTGTGAGTTTTAGCTGCATGTTATCTTTACAGGTGGAATGCAGTTCAGGCTGTATTTTATGTTTTTAATGTCAAAAAGCTTTCAAAAAATGCTCATGTGTATCTTTGGATGACAGCTGTCTTTTTACATTTGTACTACACACCAGCCAATCAAAAACCTACATTTCATTAGATTGCAGACATGTCATAATTTTTTACAATGAAAGTATTTGTTATATATTCAATCTCTTTGTGGAAAAGTCTGATTTTTGAATTTTGTTAATTGACAATCAACATGAAACATTTCTAACTTTTTGTCTTTACTTTGTTTTTAACACATTTCAATAAATAAAAATTTAAAAAGTGTTCACGTCTATTGATTTATTTCTGTTTGCATTGACATAACTGACCCTTAAGTTGTAGTATATTTCTATTACTTAAGTCTTTTTATCATCTGTTTCAACATTTTTGTTTTAGTTCTCAAAATTTAGTAATTATTACTACAGCACTAAATCTCACATCATTACAATGAATTGAGACTTTTGCATTTTCTCGATTAAGTCTGCCTGATTGTGAGATGAAGCTTCTTTCACTTTCACTTTGAAGGCTGAAGATAATAAAAAATAAAATACTTCTTGAAATGAGGCTGGGGCATTTATGTCAAAAGATATAAACAAAAGTATACAGTGTATATCATATTTAGAGCTTAATCCACACCTAAATGTAACATACTTTATTTTTTTTATTTTTTGTACTATAAAACTATGGCAAGAATAAACGGCAGTGTGCATTAAACAATAACATCATACACAATCATGTCAAAATGGTATACATGACCTCTTTAAGCATTTAAGACACTGTACAACCTCTTATTCATTATTTACATTTCTATTTATATCGATTATAAAATTATATCTATTACATTTATATTTATATTAGGTTTTGTAGTCTAAACGAATAATTGGACACTACTATTACTCTGCATAGTTTCATGGATGATTAATAAACTACAAATTACATAAAATGTATATATAAATATTTCAGGCATGTAAAGCGTAGCTAAACAGACTGATAGGAAGTGTTTATTTGAATAATGGGTGAGAAATGCAGGGAAGAGGCCCACAAACTTTGCTGCTCTGATAATGTGGGATCTTGGGGGAATTTCAGCGCTCCACATTCATTAAGCGCTTGTTCTGTTCTAATGCTCGTATTCCACTGACCTTCAGTGCTCTTTGTTAAGCTTTCAAAAGCCTGATATCCATCATCACTTGGTTTGACACTTCCATCATGGACAACCAGAGATGGATAAAGTGGATTTTTACTAGTGATGAGATTTTTCACGTTGAACTCTTCATCAGCATCAGAATCATTTGAATGGTTCAGACAAACATCTGCATCTGGATCATTTCCCTGGTTCACAACAGTGTTGAAGCACTGATATCCATCTTCCAAAGCAACATTAGAGGGAGAGTTAAACGAACTATTGCTGATATCAGCGCTCATAGAGGAGCGAAAAACATCCCTCTTGTCGGATTGATAGGATTGATCACATGTTAGATGCTCCAGGAATGAAGAATCATCAGTTCTGAAAATCGATGAGCCAGAGCAGTTTCCCGAATCTCGTTTTTCATGGTTGTTTTCTTTTGAGGAACTGAAACCAACACTCTCGTCTACCATCATAGTGTCCTTTTTGTTGGTAAAAAGAAGGGCTTTTAAGTCCTCATCAAGGGCATGTTCGAGACGTGAGATGTTGATCGGACTGCAAATCTCCTCGTCATTAATAGAACCAAAGACAGCCTGGCCATAATCGTCTGCCGCTGACTCAACACTGTGGGAACTTTTCTCATTGTTTATATCTACCGATGCCGCCGAGATCCTGTAGAGAGACAAACATGTCGAATCATTATTAATCAGAATTAGAATGATGCTAATCTATCATGTGTTTCTGAAGTTTTCTGAAAAACATACAATTTCTTTTTCTCCTGACAGTCCGGTTTTGTAATCTCTACATGGATTGGGGAGAAGTTCATAATGGAAGGAGGCAAAATATGACCCTTTGAAACAAACATGAAAAAATTAGAGTAAGAAATTTTTTTGATCTGCCTAAATTATGTAATATTATGATTCTTTTTATCTTCTCCCACCTTCTGTTCTTCAAAATAGACTTCTATTTTTGGCTTGGAGATCTTGTCCCACCAATTCGTCTTCATCCTGTAATGAGGAAGTAAAGTGTGTCAGAATTAAAGTGGTTAAGGATGCACCCAAGAATATCAAACATGTGAGATGTAAAATGATGGCGAGACACAAAACGGAGACCTCACCTCAAAACACAGAAAAAAATAGCACAAATGATGAGGATTAAGCCAAGACATAGAAGTGGAACCACTATTTTGACTGCTTCATTTGGAGATGAAGCTGTGGAGCACATATAGATTGATCAGAATTAGTAAAGAGCATTAAAACACATGCAATAATGAACAAAATAGACAGACTTACAGCTGGTGAACTCAACTGGTGCGCTCTGGTCACTCAATATCTCATGATCGTTGTAGTCTGTGCTCATTCTTGCTGTCAGAATGTAATTGGTGTTTGGCTGGAGATTTCTGCCCACGATCTCAAAGAATCCCTGAATATTTGACACCTCTTCGGACGTCTGTATGGACAATGTTTTTTTTATTATACATCTATATATCTATACATTTATATGCATTAATTAATATCTATATATCAAATATCAGCTTCCTTACTGTTTCATGTCCTCCTTCAGTCTTATAGGTCAGATGTAATTTCAAACTTTCTGCAAAATTTCCTCTATCCTCATACTTGTCATCCCATCTTACATGAAAATTTCCATTTTCAGTCTTGTTCACTGATAAGACTGGAGCTTTTGGTTTGACTGCAGAAAACAAAAATTACATTTTTAAATGTCTCTCATAAGTCCAGAAACACTTTTTTCTTTCTTTCTTTTTAATTACATTCCAGGACATTCAAAAAATAATGTAAAACCTATCAAGAACATATATAAAACAATAACACTCACTGAAATCCATTGTCATGAATGTTTTGCTTAATAAAACATGTGTTCCTTCCAGAAATGTGGTAGAAAATGTCTCTGTTGCAACAAATCCTTGGACTTTAATTTTGCATTCACAACTGTGACGACTTCTCTCAAAGATGCATATATATTTATTGAACCTGCAATATAAGAGTTAATCGTGTCAGTTGATTGCTATATGAACAATAAATACTTTTATTTATAGAGGAACTGAACAAACACTTACATATCTACTACTCTATGTGAGATGTTAAGTTTATATCCAGAGCAACTTTCGAGGTCGTCAGACCTGAAACTGCACTTCATTTCTGTCTCATAGTCATTGAAACACTCCAAGTCCTTCTCTGTAGATTCTAGAGATTTTAGAGATAGAAAATAAAAGATGAAGTGAAAATATATATACTGTACATCCAAAATTTATATTTGAAGAGAGGAAAATGACATATGTTTATATTTGAGGACATTCATATAGGCCAACCCAGGGGTAGCCAATGTCAGTCCAAACTCGAATAAAACACACTTGAACCAGCTAATCAATGTCTTCAGGATTACTAAGGCTGCGTTCAAAACCGCATTTTATCCAAAGGCTAAAGTGTTAATTTAAATTAAATTTGGCAAGAAATGGAATGCTGACAACATGAATTGTAAAATGTTTTAATCTGTTTAAATGTTTTACAGGTAGTCATGCTCATGGAGAACAAACACAAATGTGCGCCAACCAGATTGTCCTGCATGTGTTCTCCCACTCTTGCGTCAAGGTTCTTGGGATCAGGGGGGCGACGGCATGGAGGCACCATGCCGGGTTGGCTGCCTACTGATAATTTCCTCATCCTCTGGCTCAACAATGTCCCCATTGAGAGTCTCTGCCTCTAGGTCATCTCCAGTTGGAAAGCAAATCGCCCTCCTCAAAATTCCCATAATTGTTTTGCTCACTCTGAGCAAAATGTCATGACCGAGGACTTGGGGACATGGAAGATCTGTGACACCAAGCTGAATAATGAAACACAAGCACCTCGATGTCCCTTTCTCATTCATGGTCAGATTCCGGTCTGACTGCAGCAGTGAGGGACATGATGGTGTAGGGGACTTACAGTTAAGACCCGAGGACCAGATATGTTGAATGAAGACCAGGAGTCAGAAGTGCAGTCAATAGAAGAAATGTTAGTGAAGTTTAGTTTGCAGTTTCATCAGCAGAAGCCAGCTTCAGGTCTCACAAGGAGTTCGTAGGCCACCTCACATACAATAACATTGTTACAGCGATTATACTCTATCAGAGGGTGCTAACTACGTCATTGATGACGGTTAAATGATTCTGATTGACTAAGAAAGAAAGAAAGATAAACAAAACTAGTAATTTTCCACACAAGAGCAGACAGTCTGAAGCATATCTTCGTTGATCACATGACTGACGGGTTAGTGACCTTCCACATGGCTTGTTGAGAACAACAAGTTATTCCATCTCCTTATGGAGCCAGTTAATCACCTCACCAATACAGACCATATTAACACACCAAGGCTGAACTCGGCTCAGGCTCCAACTATCAACAGAAAGACTCTCAAAACATTCTGATAACATGTTCTATCTGGTGAGAAGTGCAGACAATATTCATCCTTACTCTATGGAAAAATACAGAACAGCAAAGAAAGGCTTTAAGTAATAAGAATCCCTAACTTGATTATAAATCACTCTTTACAAATCATTCAAATAAGAAAAAGGAAAATATGAAAATAAGACAAAGAAAAGAATATAGGTACAAATAAGAAAAATAAAAGAATATATATTCAAGCGGCAATGGACAACAAATGGTCTCTTTCAATGGACAACAAAGACAGGAGTAGGTGGGCATGGTGGTCACCTGCTTCATCAAAATAAAGATGCAGAACTGGCACAGCTGGGTTGAGATGACAGTAGGATGTGGGGTTCACCGCCATGAAAATATGTGACAGTTTGTTTCATGTGCTGTTGACTTGTTTATGTTTTTTTATGGTGATGGTAAGTTTTATTAATTATTCAATCATTTTATTCATGTTTCCTATTGCTGTCAGTAAATAAAATATACTAATTTCATTAATTCTTGCATTAATTAATGAATTGCTTGACTACTAATTGATGTAATTACTAATTACTAATTGTCAGGTGGATTTTTCTAGTGTGTATTCATGCATATCTATGTCATAGAACAATACAATTAAAATACATTTTGCTTGTTTTACTAAAACAGTAAGAAAATATGTAATATAATTAAGCATTAGTCTTGATTTATCATTATTATTGTGTGTGTGAGTTTTGGGGTTGGCTAACAAAGCAATTAATTCTGGGGTAATCTTAATTTTCAAGTAGTGATACATTTTTTACGAACATAAAATCAACAGTTTTCTAAAAGGCGAGACCTTTGAGGAGCCGCCTGATGTCTCGATTGTGAAGACCTTTCAAAGGCTTAGGAAAACTGTACTAGGTGGGGTTGTCGAGTCACTGATGCAATCAGGTGTTAGTGCACCCGTCGCTCATACCTTTTGAGTTGCTGCACTTGTTATGTCGTAGGTTATATGATAACGTCAACATGATGGATGATGTCAGGTGTTCTAGGAAACCAAGGGTGTGTCTCAATCAGCTCCAGAGTTTGTGAATCAGTATAATGTGTTCATGAATTCGAGCACTGAGAAGAATAGTAAAGGACTTGGCTCACTACGCATCGGGACACTGCTGAGATTTCCGACCACAAGACACTGTCTTCATTGTAAAACATCAAAACTGGTATATAAACAAACACAGAGCTGACATATTTCTGACATTACTTATAATGTTATTTAAAGTATTATGATAAAAACTTTTCTTTCTACATACACGTGCAACATTTTATCCATAAATTATAAATGTTTGTTAGATTATGTCCAGCGATGTATGTTTATGCTGAAATATAATTAAATAATAGTTTCAATGATGGTCTATCATGTCTCGTTACGTGTAGTGAGCTGCTAGTATGATTTCAGTTTTGCACTTTATAACTTCTGTTGAGTGAACATCGATGCTCACAGGTTTTCACAGTGCATTGTGGGACGTTTTAGGGAGTTAATGTTTCAGTGCCCTGAACTCTTAAAATGGCCAACTCCCTGATCAGTGCACTGACTACTGAACTAGGAAGCTGATTGAGACATACCCTGAGTTGCCCCAGAAATCGAGTCTCCTTTAAGACCCTTTTAATGACTTTTAATGGGTAGTACCTGATTACAATTCCTGCAAAATCACCTTATGATTTATATAGCTTAAAATGTGTTATAATGACCGTTCACGCCTTTTAAATTACATGCTTCATATACTACTATACATCTCCAGCAGTAGGTAGTGAAAGTAAGCATTTCTCATTTTTACTGCTTTTGTTAGGTGGCTTAGATACAACTACCTGTTTAGCCTACTAGCGTGTACTTAGCATGATAATAAATGGATTATAATATTATTATAGCCGATACTGTACCGCATTACTATTATTGTTTAAATACATAGTGTGTTTCCAGTTTGTATATTACGCAATACATAAGCATTAATTTTCCATTTCTAGCCTGTTATTTGAGCAATGAATGTAAGAAACATCATACTACACCCATTCAGACTATAGTGCATACTCTTTTGAGTAATTACATAGTGAAATTAGTGAAGTACCTATTCAATGAGATTGCGTTTTTTAACACAGCCTAAGGTGAGTTTTTTTTCCAGGGTTGGAGGCTCTATTCCTAAACCCAAACCCAAGCCCAAGCCCTAACCTTCGCAACTAAGTGAGTGAGTAACCTAATTATAACCCTATAACCAACTTGTATCTCTCAAACAGCCCTTTAAATGGCTGTCAGAAAGAGAGGACACATTACACACTTTGTCATCACTCCAATGGTCTAATGCTCAAAACGGTTCCCCCAAAGAAAAAAACGTAACATACTTAAATGCATTTTTTTTTAATTTACCTAAACACATTTTAAATAGTTATAATAAGGATTATAAAACTTTATAATATAAAGACCTCTCAAGTAAGATTAAAAAGAGCAGACTTTAATGACAATATTTCTGAACATACTTAAATGCACTTTTTAAAAATGCACTTTGTAATAACGTCTAATTAAGTTTTACCTAAATACATTTTCAATAATTATGATTTTATAGTGTTTTAAGTACACCTATTTCGATGTATTGACTAATATACTAAAACACATGTAACATTTGGCACAGTTTGAGTACACGTTTAAGACTTAAACTGTGCTTTATTTACTAGGTCAACACAAATGTTCAGCTTACCATAACAAAGTGCCTGGTAGAACATGGTGAACACGATGTGACTCAGAAAAACCGTGGAAAACATTGTGTCCGTCCTATAAGCACAAAACACAATTATCTTTTCATACATGCCCAGGATAAAACGTTAAAAAACCTGGTGAAAGAAGAAAAAAAACGACTTCTTTCGAAAAAATACCCTTTGTGTTTCGCTTTCATACCTTCTGTAAGCTATCGGCGTCTGTATTCTACCAGTTGACTCGTTGTAAAGTTACCTAAATAGACTACTTGAGAAGTAGATTAATACGGTTTCACACGCGAACATATAACATAATCAAAACGCGTATAGTTTTTAATAGGCTATACATACCGAATCTCAACTGCATCGTGAATTTTTGCTACACGGCGGACTGAGATTTCCTGAACACGCAGTTGTTCCCTCTTCCTCAAATTACTCGCTAGACTCGCCTCTTATTTGCTCCTCCGCCTGGGTGTACTTCATAGGCTATATTATATTTCACTCATATTATCCATTAATATACAACTAGTTAATAAGTCAGCACTGCTGGGAAGATTATTTACAAATTGTAGTCAATTAGCTACTGATTCCAAATTACATGACAAAACTTACATTTTACATTTACACTTTTGGCAGACATTTTAATCCAAAGCGACTTACATTGCACCACAGTTTTACAACAAATACCGTGGTGAAACTATGATTAGAGTAGCAAAACCATGTTTAAGTTATAGTTACCATGGTGTAAACATTATTGAAAAACCATGGCACACTTTTGTAAGGGATCAATTAGCATAGTTTTATTTGTAAGCAAATTCATAAGATGGCTATATGATGTTGATTGAAGAGTTAAAATTTATACTGGCAGGAAATGACAGATGTGCCCTTGCCCAATCGCTCCCCGGGCACCACAGCAAAATTAAATGGCTGCCCACTGCTCTGGGGCTGTGTGTCCACAGTTTTTTGTACTCACTTCTCCTAACGTGTGTACACTAACTTGAATCCGATAAATGTCAAGGACAAATTCTGAGTATGGTTAACCACATCACTTTCACTTTTCACTTTCCAAAGCCTGTCATTGCTTCACTCCGATTCAACCAGGTGTGACCATTGTTTTTTTTCTCTGAGTTAGTTGTTAACTCCCTATTAGATTGCATTCATTCTTGAATCCAGTTGTTATTTCCTGTAACAGGTTGCTTCTATAATTGAGGATCAAGCACAGCTTTCGGGTTAGCTATCTGGCTCTCTAATCAAATTGGTTAGATAGTAGTTAGAGACTAATGGTCGGACCATTAGTCCTCGACTGGCAGTGTGGATCTTACTGCAGTGGGCTAGGGGTGCAGACTGCTGATCGGTAGAGCTAGAAAGAAAATCCAGGATAAACCCAGATAATCCAAACACGAATGAGAGGCAAACACACAGGAATAGAAACTAAAACACTGAAAAAAGCAAAGACTTGGCTGACATGAGCCACACATATCACAAAGAACGACAGCAAGAACACAAGGGTAGACACAGGGAGAACTAAATGAGTAGGTGTGTTTACCCTGATTAGCTCGACAGCCTAGCAACACTGACAGCCAATGATATATACCACTGACCTACAGTGGTGTGATAAAGTGTTTGCGCCCTTCCTGATTTCTTTTTTTTTTTTTTTTGCATGTTTGTCACACTTAAATGTTTCAGATCATCAAACTAATTTAAATATTAGTCAAAGATAACACAAGTAAACACAAAATGCTTTTTTTAAATGAAGTTTGTTATTATTAAGGGGTGTTGTGGTCCAAACCTACATGGCCCTGTGTGAAAAAGTGATTGCCCTCTAAAGCTAATAACTGGTTGTTGCCACCCTTTGCAGCAACAACTGCAATCAAGCGTTTGCAATAACTTGCAAGGAGTCTTTTACAGCGCTGTGGAGGAATTTTGGCCTGCCCATCTTTACAAGGTTTGAAGGGTTTTTGAGCATGAACTGCCTTCTCAGTAGTATTCAGGTCAGGATTTTGACCAGGCTACTCCAAAGTTTTCTTTTTGTTTTTCTTCTGCTTGGTGTAATTTGCATCATACTGCTACAGAACCCAAGTTTGCTTCAGCTAAAGGTCACAAACAGATGGCCGGACATTCTCCTTCAGGATTTTTTTTGTTTTATTATATAGCTGCATTCATGGTTCCATTTATCACAGCTCCAGACCATCACACTACCATCACCATATTTTACTATTGGTATCATGATTTTTCTTTTCTGAAATAGTGTTATTTTTACACCAGATATAATGAAACACACACCTTCCAAAAGGTTCTACTTTTGTTCACAGTTTTTTCCCAAAAGTCTTGGGATTATGAATATGTCAAGAATTCTGGCAAAATTGAAACAAGCTTTAATTGCTCTTTGTGCTCAGCAGTGGTTTTCGTCTTGTAACTCTGCCATGCAGGCCATTCTTTTTCTTATGGTGGAGTCATGAACACTGATCTTAATGAGGCAAGGGAGGTCTGTAGTTCTTTGGAAGTTCTTTCAGCACAAGATCCTCTTTAGGACACTTTTTGGCAATGTATAGGTAGGCTATTTTATTGTAGTCTGTGAAATGTGAGAGGGGAAAACAACTTGTTAATGCTTGTTAATGAACTTTATATTGATTTAACGTGCCAAATGTGAACAACCATATTTCATCTCAAAACTTTTGAGCAACAAAAATACAGTATACAGTATACCTTTAGCTTTCATATCGTTATACACATTATACTTCTACTTCTATTCATACTGCATTGTATTAGAGTATGTACATATTTAAGCGAACAAACTTGACTTTTGTTTTGACATACTTCCTGTGAAGAAGCATTTATTCAGAATGTGTAATTGTCTAGACATGCACTTAAGTGTTTGACATGCTTTCAATGAGAAAAAACCCTAAACAAACTAGCTTCCTTGTTCACGTATGTAGGATCAAAAAAACAAAACAGTGCTGTCAAAACCTGTTCAAACTCCCCACTGAAATACTGAAGTACTATTCAGACTTTGGCTCACCATTCTGGGGTTTTACTTTAGAGAAATATAAACCAGATGTGCAAATATGTTACTGTTATTGAGAACGTTTAGAGTGCTTTAGTTTGTGAACGCCACAGTGCTGACAGAACAACATAAACTACATACAAATACAATGAAAAGTCTTAGGATTATATCTATGATTTGTGTGACAGCATAATTAAACACACTAAGTAACTAACTGTTTGAATTATTTTCATGTTGAAGATGAAGAAACAAAAGCATAACATTTATATCCAAATACTGTATTTCATATATAAAAACACTTTTGGTAGGAAAAAAGCTATGCACAAAAGAAAACTGCAAGTCCTTTCACAGGCCAAGATATCACATGTAGACCTTTAAAATTTGAAATGAGCAACAAAAATGAATGACCAGAAAAGTAATGCATGACCTCCTAAAGGGCACAGAACCTCTGATTGTTGAAATTATGAAACCCATATTCTCACCAAACATTTAGTTTTTAAGACTAAAGTTTCCTATTACTGGTGAGAGATGAATAAACAAATACATATCACTTGTTTTAACAGCGCAGAATGATAAGAACCATCCTGGTCTTGTTATTATACCCTTAAAATTTGCACTTGCAAATGTGACTCAGTATTACATTTAACACTGTATGAGTAATCGTGCGCAGTACGTAATAAAAAATTGCATGCATGACCTATTCAAGCATATAAGGCACTGTTCAAAGTCTCTGTGTAAAAGCAATGAGACGTGAATTAAAGGTCTTTGAGTCTACACAAACAATTTTACTTTGTATATTTCTTTGTAACTGTAAAATAAAACAATTCAGTGTTTCAGGCATGTATAGCGTAGCTAAACAGACTGATAGGAAGTGTCTATTTGAATAATGGGTGAGAAATGCAGGGAAGAGGCCCACAAACTTTGCTGCTCTGATAATGTGGGATCTTGGGGGAATTTCAGCGCTCCACATTCATTAAGCGCTTGTTCTGTTCTAATGCTCGTATTCCACTGACCTTCAGTGCTCTTTGTTAAGCTTTCAAAAGCCTGATATCCATCATCACTTGGTTTGACACTTTCATCATGGAGAAACAGAGAAGGATAAAGTGGATTTTTACTAGTGATGAGATTGTTCACGTTGAACTCTTCATCAGCATCAGCATCATTTGAATGGTTCAGACAAACATCTGCATCTGGATCATTTCCCTGGTTCACAACAGTGTTGAAGCACTGATATCCATCTTCCAAAGCAACATTAGAGGGAGAGTTAAACGAACTATTGCTGATATCAGCGCTCATAGAGGAGCTAAAAACATCCCTCTTGTCGGATTGATCATATGTTAGATGCTCCAGGAATGAAGAATCATCAGTTCCCGATTCCAAATATGTCATGTTGCTGAAAATCGATGAGCCAGAGCAGTTTCCCGAATCTCGTTTTTCATGGTTGTTTTCTTTTGAGGAACTGAAACCAACACTGTCGTCTACCATCATAGTGTCCTTTTTGCTGGATGTTTTGTTGGTAAAAAGAAGGGCTTTTAAGTCCTCATCAAGGGCATGTTCGAGACGTGAGATGTTGATCGGACTGCAAATCTCTTTGTCATTACCAGAACCAAAGCCAGGGCCAAGGCCATAATCGTCTGCCGCTGACTCAACACTGTGGGAACTTTTCTCATTGTTTATATCTACCGATGCCGCTGAGATCCTGTAGAGAGACAAACATGTCAATTCACTATTAATCAGAATGATGCTAATCTATCATGCGTTTCTGATGTTTTCTAAAAAACATACAATTTCTTTTCCTCCTGACAGTCCAGTTTTGTAATCTCTACATGGATTGGGGAGAAGTTCATAATGGAAGGAGGCAAAATATGACCCTTTAAATCAAACATGAAAAGATTATTTTTTGCCTCAATTATGTAATATTAAGATTCTTTCAGGCAATTGCAGGATTTTTATCTTTCTCCCACCTTCTGTTCTTCAAGACTGACTATTTTTGGCTTGGAGATCTTGTCCCACCAATTCGTCTTCATCCTGTAATGAAGAAGAAATGTTACATTTATATAGCGCTTTTCCAGAGCTCAAAGCGCTTTACATAGTACGGGGGGGAATCTCCTCAACCACGACCAATGTGCAGCATCCACCTGGATGATGCGACGGCAGCCATATTGCGCCAGAACGCACACCACACATCAGCTTATTGGTGGAGAGGAGACAGAGTGATGAAGCCAATTAGTATGGAGGGGATTAGGAGGCCAGGATGGACCAAGGCCAATGGGCAAATTTGGCCAGGATGCCGGGGTTACACCCCTACTCTTGCGAAGGACATCCTGGGATTTTTAATGACCACAGAGAGTCAGGACCTCGGTTTAACGTCTCATCCGAAAGACGGTGCTTGTTACTGTACAGTGTCCCCATCACTATACTGGGCCGTTAGGACCCACACAGACTGCAGGGTGAGCACCCCCTGCTGGCCTCCTAACACCTCTTCCAGCAGCAACCTAGTTTTTCCCAGTAGGTCTCCCATCCAGGTACTAAGCAGGTTCAACCCTGCTTAGCTTCAGTGGGCAACCAGTCTTAGGCTACAGGGTGATATGGCTGCTGGATACAAATGAAGTAAAGTAAATGAGGAAGTAAAGTGTGTCAGAATTAAACTGGTTAGGGATGCACAAAAGAATATCACAAATGTGAAATGTAGAATGATGGCGAGACACAAAACGGAGACCTCACCTCAAAACACAGAAAAAAATAGCACAAATGATGAGGATTAAGCCAAGACATAGAAGTGGAACCACTATTTTGACTGCTTCATTTGGAGATGAAGCTGTGGAGCACATATAGATTGATCAGAATTAGTAAAGAGCATTAAAACACATGCAGTAATGAACAAAATAGACAGACTTACAGCTGGTGAACTCAACTGGTGCGCTCTGGTCACTCAATATCTTATGAACGTTATAGTTTGTGCTCATTCTTGCTGTCAGAATGTAATTGGTGTTTGGCTGGAGATTTCTGCCCACGATCTCAAAGAATCCCTGAATATTTGACACCTCTTCGGACGTCTGTATGGACAATGTTTTTTTTATTATACATCTATATATCTATACATTTATATGCATTAATTAATATCTATATATCAAATATCAGCTTCCTTACCGTTTCATGTCCTCCTTCAGTCTTATAGGTCAGATGTAATTTCAAACTTTCTGCAAAATTTCCTCTATCCTCATACTTGTCATCCCATCTTACATGAAAATTTCCATTTTCAGTCTTGTTCACTGATAAGACTGGAGCTTTTGGTTTGACTGCAGAAAACAAAAATCACATTTTTAAATATCTCATAAGTCCAGAAACACTTTTTTATTTATTCCTTTTTATTTACATTTCAAGACATTCAAAAATAATGGAAAAACCTATCAAGAACATATATAAAACATTAACACTCACTGAAATTTCCAGACTTGAGTGTTTTGTTTAATAAAACATGTCTTCCTTCCAGAAGTGTAGTATTGAATATCTCTCCTGAAAAAAACCCTTGGACTTTAATTTCGCATTCACAACTGTGACGACTTCTCTCAAAGATGCATATATATTTACTGAACCTGCAATTTAAGAGTTAATCGTGTCAGTTGATTGCTATATGAACAATAAATACTTTTATTTATAGAGGAAGTGAATAAACACTTACCTATCTACTATGTTGAGTTTATATCCAGAGCAACTTTCGAGGTCGTCAGACCTGAAACTGCACTTCATTTCTGTCTCATAGTCATTGAAACACTCCAAGTCCTTCTCTGCGGATTCTAGAGATGGAAAATAAAAGAAGTTAATGACAATCACAATTAGTTAATTGTAACGCTCGGGGTTACGGTACGAACACGAGACGGACAGGAACTCAACTCAAAACGTGTTTATTTAAAGTAAAAAACAAAAGCACTTTAAATATAAACAAAATGGCACAAGTTGTGCAAAAACTCAAAACACGGGTAAACCAAAAGACTAGAGAATAAACACAAAAGGCACCTTGCGTGCAAACCTAGGAGAGCTCGGAGGGGGAAAACATCCACATGAACCTCGACAGGAAACATCCACAAAACGTCAACCACGGACAAAGACAGGGGAGAAGCCAAGGGGTGAAATACACTAGGAGATGACGATCACCTGGGGCACACTAATGAACTAGAGACGAGACAGGTGCAGGGAGGGAACGAGAGGCAACACCCACGTGATAACCAACACACCCACTGACAGTGACACTGAAGGCTAGACAAGTGAGAAAGGCCCGACAGCTAGGAAGTGCACAACATAAACACCACACCCAGGGCAAAATGGTAACAGTTAATAAGAAATGACCAAAGTAGAACATGTTATTTTAAAGTAAACATCAAAGTATCAGAACTGGTGTCATCTGAATCAGAATTTTCTTGTTTAATTTGTTATAAAACATCCACATCAGCTTGTCATCAATTTGTGTTAAATAAATGAATCAATGAATAAATACAATAAACATAATGCCTGAGCTGAAGGGGAAGCCACTAACATAAAAAAATGCATAGAGCTAAAAATGTGACAGTTGTGAGAGTGACACGCACACACACACACGCACACACACATGCACACACACGCTGTTTTCATGTTTTATGGGTACTTTCCATATTCTTTTACCCTACTGCTACCCATCACATAAAACTTTCTGCATTTTTACATAAAAAAACAAAACAACAACACTTAGTATTATTTATAAGCTGTTTTCCTCATGGAAAAAAAAGTCCCTACAAGGAATCCGGAAATCCCCGTCTTTGTGGAGACATTTGTCCTCATAACGTAGGGTTTATCAGTGCCCACACACACACGCAGATCAACATAGCATACAGTAATACCTCGGTTTACGAGCGACTTAGTATGCGAGAAAATCGGTGTACGAGCATGGAGGGTCAAATCGGTGTATATGAGCATTGTATCGGAGTGCGAGAAATTTTTTCCCTCACCCACGCCCATTTTTGTGTGGAAAAGTCCTAACGCTCAGCATCGTTGCACGCATTTTTACTGGAAATATCCTAAACACAGCCTCTCATAAAACAGTCACGCGGTTCCAACCCCTTTATCACCCCTTAACTCCTTCATTCTCTCAGCGTCGCTTGGTTTGGTTGCATCATTCACCACAGTGCATACTTTTATAAGTGATTTACAGCGGTTTTACCTCTTGTTGTTAACATTAATTAATTGTGATCGCTATTGTTTAGGTAGTGAAATATACACGTACAGTACCTCTAAGCAGTAACTGTCACGGTTCATGAATTCATTGTCTCCTAGTTCTGCCTGTGTGTGCGTGTGTATGTGTGTGTGAAAGGGGCCGTGGTCACTGAGCACTAACACACCTGATTCTCATGTCATCTGCCTATTTAGTTCACTTCTCTCCACTCTAGTGTTGTCCAGTCGTTCGTTCGCATCTCCCGCGTTCGTTCGCGGCTCCCATGTGTGATACACCTCTGGATTATCACTTTGTTTGTTTTCTGCACTATTATAATAAATTCACTCATTTGCACTTGAATCCGGGTTTTGTTTTCCATTGCTTTCCCCGCTCCCCCCTCCTCTCGTCTCCTCCAGGTACGCTGCTCAAAGCTGAAGTGCATTACAGAAAATTTTAGAGTTTAATTGTCAATTATTATTTTGTATTTATTTGAGATCTTAACGGTTATAATTTTAAATTGTAATTAATATGGTAAAACCAAAGAAATATTTAAATTGGGCATTTATGGTCATGTGGAACGAATCAATTGATTTTTAGTGCATTCTTATGGGGAAAACTGTTTTGGTGTATGAGCTTTTTGGTTTACGAGCTCGCTCTTGGATTGGAACAAATTAAACCCGTAAACCGAGGTATTACTGTATTATATAATAAAATAACAAAGTCACATATAGCCTAGAGCAAAAGCACATTCTTAGCAAAAGAAAAACTTACCGTAACAAAGTGTTAGGCAGATGAGTATGAAGATGATCTGACAAGGAAGAAATGTGGAAAACATCCTGCACGTCCTATAAAAGCACAAATATAGTATCATACACCGTTAAACAATTATATAAAGTCCATACCTGTTGACTGTAACTCTGACAAATCGTTGCAAGTAAAAAATAAAAGGAATTAATCAACCAGTAGAAAAATTTAACATATGATTTCAGTCACACACACACACAAAAAAAAAAACCTCACAACAAATAGTTTAAGCCAAACTGCAAATGGTAGTCTTCCGTACGATTCCCTGTTCGTTCGAAGCTCTTCCGTATGGCGCGATCCCTGGAACACGCGCAACTGTTCCCGCTCACTCCCGCCCCGTTCCCGACGAGGAATTCCAAGGAAGACAAACAGACACGAGCAGCGTTAGTCTTGGTTGTTATGACCTGTAATCCATGAGGTTGCCAAATACAAAGGAAGCCATTGAGCAAGAATCCCAAAAAGGAAGCTCAAATCGAGACTGTATTTCAGAGAAACATCTAGCCATATTTTCCGTTCATGTGCTCGTCTCATTTCACTTTTATACCTGAAAGCATTTAATAAAATGTGTTTTATTAGTTTTTATATACTATTTCCTACAATTTTAAATAATTGTATACAATATACTATAATGCAACACGTTTTAAGAAGGACAGAAATGCATTTATAATGTCTAAATCAGAAACATTATCGTCTATAAGTTCATGGTTTGATTGTGATTCTGTTAGCGGTTACAGGAAAAACAGGTAGGCTACGTGACAATTGTGGTTAGAAACGGTTTAGAATTATTGTGCAATTATGAATAGAGTCACTTGGCAAGAATTTAACATGCAACAATGACCTCAGACAAAATCCCAGAAAATACATGTTTTACATGTTAAAAAAATGTTTTAAACTTTTGTTTTAAATTAGTTTTTTGTTTAAGTTGTGTTTGCTGGTAATGCCTGTGGATTTGATATACCGGTAATCACTTATAAAAGAAAAGAAGAAAAAAAGTAGGCCTATACCAACCAGGTACTTTATAATGGCACAACAACATATTTGTGTATTGCTTTTATAGGTTTCTGTTTTTAGATCATACTTTTCCTCTTATATCAGGGCTGTGTTTATCAGGGCTGAGGCCATCACTGCTTTTGGGAAACAGCCCTGATTAGATTTGTTTGTGTGGTGTATGTGCAACATCTCTATGTACAGTGGAGTTCGGGTTTGTCGATGGCCTTGGGGGTTGCAAAAAAGCATAGAGATAACTGTTTAGCGAGATAACCCATATAACATATATTACATATATTAACATATATTTTCCCACATATTATCCGCAGAAGCAGATAATCTGCACACTCATATAGCCAGCGGGTTTTGTGTAAAAAAATCATTGGCATAACCCGCACCCATAGATTGATGAACTTTTTTGTGTAAGTTCACATTTCGAATTTCAAATGTTGCTCGCATGACTTCAATTATCCATAACTGTTCAGGCTCGGTACACAGTGCTTGTGCGCGAAATTCACACAATAAAAAAACAAACAAGTCAGAATCAGAAGAAAAAGCAGTCTCTCCCGCTGCGCTGTTCAGCAGCTCGTCCCTTTAAGAAGCGTGTTGTGTTGATAATCGGATGAGATGAGAAGAGCAAATAATCAGTCTACAAACTCTCTCTTTCTCTCTTTCACCTGTTACCACGGTTGGGACATAGGCCGCATACAAGAGCTCTCCAGGCAGACCAGTCTTGGGCGAGTCTTTCCAGCGGACGCCACGTTATTCCCATGCTATTGGCCCCTGCTTCCAGGTCTTGGCGCAACGTAGTCCTAGGTCTCCCCTTTTTTCTTTTTCCTTGGGGATTCCATCTCAGTGCCTGCCTTGTAGTACTGGATGCAGGTTTTCTTAGGGTGTGGCCAATCCACCGCCATCATCTTTTGAAGACATCTTTCTCTACTGGTTGCTGCTCTGTCCTCTCCCATAACTCTTGGTTGCTAATGATGTTGGGCCAGCGCACTTTCAGGATCTTCTGAAAGAGGTGTTGATGAAGGTCTGAAGTTTCTTCATCAGCTTAGCGGTAGTCCTCCATGTCTAAGCACCATAGAGTAGTATGGGCTTTACCATGGTATTAAAGATCCTCATCTTTATGTAGTCTACAAACTACATCTTCTAAAATAATTATTTACACAAAAACATTAGAATACAAAATGATTATAATAAGTAACATTTATTGAAACAATCTCTATAATCTTTGTACGAACATACACATGCACACATACATACATACATACATACATAAGCTATGGGAATTTTGAAACTTGGAATGTTCTCTATAAGTTTCAAAATTAATCCAAAAATAACCTGCAGGAAATGTTCTCAGAAGGTTACAAAAATAACCAATAGAGGTTCCCAAAAAAATAACCAAACAAGAACTAAATGAGAACGTTAGAAGAACGTTATAGTCTGTGAAATGTGAGAGGGGAAAAAACTTGTTGTGTCCTCGCAATCCCATACTGCTTACTATTAAACCAAGGCTAAATTGTACCATGAAGATGTAAAATCTGGATTTTGCTGAAAACAAGTGGAAATGTCTGCTGTCATTTAAGTTGATTTGACTGATTGTGTACATAATGGAAGAACATATTTTTGAACTTGAAGTGAATGCACAGCAGATGGCGCTGCAATTATCAAAATAACTAATCTATACTTCTGCTTTTATTTTGCTGTTGATGATATAGAAGTACTAAAACATTCTGTAGAAAGGCGATACACACTAACGACCAGCAGATTGTCCAAATGACTAATATATAATTTTTTGCTTTTAAGAACTATATATTGATTAATGTGCCAAATGTGAACAACCATATTTCATCTCAAAAAAACTTTCGAGCAACATACTTCTGGACCATTAGCTTTCATATTGTTATACACGTTATACTTCTACAGTACTTCTATTCATACTGCATTGTATTAGAGTATGTACATATTTAAGATAACAAATTTGACCTTTGTTTTGACATACTTCCTGTGAAGAAACATTTATTCAGAATGTGTAATTGTCAAGACATGCACTTAAGTGTTTGACATGCTTTCAATGAGAAATAAACCCTAAACAAACTAGCTTCCTTGTTCACGTATGTAAGATCAAAAAAACAAAACAGTGCTGTCAAAACCTGTTCAAACTCCCCACTGAAATACTGAAGTACTATTCAGACTTTGGCTCACCATTCTGGGGTTTTACTTTAGAGAAATATAAACCAGATGTGCAAATATGTTACTGTTATTGAGAACGTTTAGAGTGCTTTAGTTTGTGAACGCCACAGTGCTGACAGAACAACATAATAAACTACATACAAATACAATGAAAAGTCTTAGGATTATATCTATGATTTGTGTGACAGCATAATTAAACACACTAAGTAACTAACTGTCTGAATTATTTTCATGTTGAAGATGAAGAAACAAAAGCATAACATTTATATAAAAATATAATATATAAAATCAGTTTTGGTAGGAAAAAAACTTTGCACAAAAGAAAACCACAAGTCCTTTCACAGGCCAAGATATCACATGTTGAAATGAGCGAATTTCAAATAATAAAAAACAAAAATGAATGACCAGAAAAGTAAAACATGACCTCCTAAAGGGCACAGAACCATATTCTCACCAAACATTTAGTTTTTAAGACTAAAGTTTCCTATTACTGGTGAGAGATGAATAAACAAATACATATCACTTGTTTTAACAGCGCAGAATGATAAGAACCATCCTGGTCTTGTTATTATACCCTTAAAATTTGCACTTGCAAATGTGACTCAGTATCACATTTAACATTATTTGAGTAATCGTGCGCAGTAATAAAAAAAAGAATGTCAAGAATAGCAATGCATGACCTATTCAAGCATATAAGGCACTGTTCAAAGTCTCTGTGTAAAAGCAATGAGACGTGAATTAAAGGTCTTTGAGTCTACACAAACAATTTTACTTTGTATATTTCTTTGTAACTGTAAAATAAAACAATTCAGTGTTTCAGGCATGTATAGCGTAGCTAAACAGACTGATAGGAAGTGTCTATTTGAATAATGGGTGAGAAATGCAGGGAAGAGGCCCACAAACTTTGCTGCTCTGATAATGTGGGATCTTGGGGGAATTTCAGCGCTCCACATTCATTAAGCGCTTGTTCTGTTCTAATGCTCGTATTCCACTGACCTTCAGTGCTCTTTGTTAAGCTTTCAAAAGCCTGATATCCATCATCACTTGGTTTGACACTTCCATCATGGACAACCAGAGATGGATAAAGTGGATTTTTACTAGTGATGAGATTGTTCACGTTGAACTCTTCATCAGCATCAGCATCATTTGAATGGTTCAGACAAACATCTGCATCTGGATCATTTCCCTGGTTCACAACAGTGTTGAAGCACTGATATCCATCTTCCAAAGCAACATTAGAGGGAGAGTTAAACGAACTATTGCTGATATCAGCGCTAATAGAGGAGCAAAAAAAATCCCTCTTGTCGGATTGATCACATGTTAGATGCTCCAGGAATGAAGAATGATCAGTTCCCGATTCCAAATATGTCATGTTGCTGAAAATCGATGAGCCAGAGCAGTTTCCCGAATCTCGTTTTTCATGGTTGTTTTCTTTTGAGGAACTGAAACCAACACTCTCGACTACCATCATAGTGTCCTTTTTGCTGGATGTTTTGTTGGTAAAAAGAAGGGCTTTTAAGTCCTCATCAAGGGCATGTTCGAGACGTGAGATGTTGATTGGACTGCAAATCTCCTTGTCATTACCAGAACCAAAGACAGCCTGGCCATAATCGTCTGCCGCTGACTCAACACTGTGGGAACTTTTCTCATTGTTTATATCTACCGATGCCGCCGAGATCCTGTAGAGAGACAAACATGTCAATTCATTATTAATCAGAATTAGAATGATGCTAATCTATCATGTGTTTCTGAAGTTTTCTGAAAAACATACAATTTCTTTTCCTGTTGAAAGTCCAGTTTTGTAATCTCTACATGGATTGGGGAGAAGTTCATAATGGAAGGAGGCAAAATATGACCCTTTAAAACAAACATGAAAAGATTATTTTTTTATTTTTTGCCTAAATTATGTAATATTAAGATTCTTTCAGGCAATTGCAGGATTTTTATCTTTCTCCCACCTTCTGTTCTTCAAGACTGACTATTTTTGGCTTGGAGATCTTGTCCCACCAATTCGTCTTCATCCTGTAATGAAGAAGAAATGTTACATTTATATAGCGCTTTTCCAGAGCTCAAAGCGCTTTACATAGTACGGGGGGGAATCTCCTCAACCACGACCAATGTGCAGCATCCACCTGGATGATGCGACGGCAGCCATATTGCGCCAGAACACACACCACACATCAGCTTATTGGTGGAGAGGAGACAGAGTGATGAAGCCAATTAGTATGGAGGGGATTAGGAGGCCAGGATGGACCAAGGCCAATGGGCAAATTTGGCCAGGATGCCGGGGTTACACCCCTACTCTTGCGAAGGACATCCTGGGATTTTTAATGACCACAGAGAGTCAGGACCTCGGTTTAACGTCTCATCCGAAAGACGGTGCTTGTTACTGTACAGTGTCCCCATCACTATACTGGGCCGTTAGGACCCACACAGACTGCAGGGTGAGCACCCCCTGCTGGCCTCCTAACACCTCTTCCAGCAGCAACCTAGTTTTTCCCAGTAGGTCTCCCATCCAGGTACTAAGCAGGTTCAACCCTGCTTAGCTTCAGTGGGCAACCAGTCTTAGGCTACAGGGTGATATGGCTGCTGGATACAAATGAAGTAAAGTAAATGAGGAAGTAAAGTGTGTCAGAATTAAACTGGTTAGGGATGCACAAAAGAATATCACAAATGTGAAATGTAGAATGATGGCGAGACACAAAACGGAGACCTCACCTCAAAACACAGAAAAAAATAGCACAAATGATGAGGATTAAGCCAAGACATAGAAGTGGAACCACTATTTTGACTGCTTCATTTGGAGATGAAGCTGTGGAGCACATATAGATTGATCAGAATTAGTAAAGAGCATTAAAATACATGCAATAATGAACAAAATAGACAGACTTACAGCTGGTGAACTCAACTGGTGCGCTCTGGTCACTCAATATCTTATGAACGTTATAGTTTGTGCTCATTCTTGCTGTCAGAATGTAATTGGTGTTTGGCTGGAGATTTCTGCCCACGATCTCAAACAATCCCTGAATATTTGACACCTCTTCGGACTTCTGTATGGACAATGTTTTGTATTATTTATTTATGATACATCTATATATCTATACATTTATATGCATTAATATCTATATATCAAATATCAGCTTCCTTACTGTTTCATGTCCTCCTTCAGTCTTATAGGTCAGATGTAATTTCAAACTATCTGCAAAATTTCCTCTATCCTCATACTTGTCATCCCATCTTACATGAAAATTTCCATTTTCAGTCTTGTTCACTGATAAGACTGGAGCTTTTGGTTTGACTGCAGAAAACAAAAATCACATTTTTAAATGTCTCATAAGTCCAGAAACACTTTTTTATTTCTTTCTTTTTATTTACATTTCAGGACATTCAAAAATAATGGAAAAACCTATCAAGAACATATATAAAACATTAACACTCACTGAAATCCATTGTCATGAATGTTTTGTTTAATAAAACATGTGTTCCTTCCAGAAATGTGGTAGAGAATGTCTCTGTTGAAACAAATCCTTGGACTTTAATTTTGCATTCACAACTGTGACGACTTCTCTCAAAGATGCATATATATTTATTGAACCTGCAATATAAGAGTTAATCGTGTCAGTTGATTGCTATATGAACAATAAATACTTTTATTTATAGAGGAACTGAACAAACACTTACATATCTACTACTCTATGTGAGATGTTAAGTTTATATCCAGAGCAACTTCCGAGGTCGTCAGACCTGAAACTGCACTTCATTTCTGTCTCATAGTCATTGAAACACTCCAAGTCCTTCTCTGCGGATTCTAGAGATGGAAAATAAAAGAAGTTAATGACAATCACAATTAGTTAATAAGAAATGACCAAAGTAGAACATGTAATTTTAAAGTAAACATCAAAGTATCAGAACTGGTGTCATCTGAATCAGAATTTTCTTGTTTAATTTGTTATGAAACATCAACATCAGCTTGTCATCAATTTGTGTTAAATAAATGAATCAATCAATGAATAAATACTATAAATATAATGTCTGAGCTGAAGGGGAAGCCACTAACATTAAAAAAAGTGTATAGAGCTACACATTTGACAGCTGTGAGCGACACAATCACACACACACACACACGCACACGCGCACACGCACACGCGCACACGCGCACACGCACACGCACACACACACACACACACACACACACACACACACACACACACGCACGCACGCACACAAACACACGTTGTTTTCATGTTTTATGGGTACTTTCTATAACTGTATATTCTATTACCCTACTGCTACAGGAACACTGAACATCACTCTGCATTTTTAAATAAAAAACAAAACAACAACACTTAGTATTATTTATAAGCGGTTTTCCTCATGGAAAAAAGTCCCTACAAGGAAATCCCCGTCTTTGTGGGGACATTTGTCCTCACAAAGTAGGGTTTATCAGCGCCCACACAACATAGTATATTATATAATAAAATAACAAAGTCACATATAGAGCAAAAGCACATTCTTAGCAAATAAAAACTTACCATAAGAAAGTGTTTGGCAGATGAGTATGAAGATGATCTGACAAGGAAGAAATGTGGAAAACATCCTGCACGTCCTATAAAAGCACAAATATAGTCTCATACATCGTTAAACAATTATATATAGTCGATATAACAAAATAAAATCAGACAATATGAAATCTAGACTATAAATATACTGTTACCTTTTCATACCTGTTGACTGTAACTATCTGACAGTTCGTTGCAAGTAAAAAATAAAAGGAATTAATCAACCAATAGAAAAATTAAACGTATGATTTCAGTCACATACGTAACAACAAAACCTCACGACGATTAGTTTAAGCGAAACTGCAAATGGTGGTCTTCCGTACGCTTCCCTGTTCGAAGCTCTTCCGTATGGCGCTTCCCTGGAACACGCGCAACTGTTCCCGCTCACTCCCGCCCCGTTCCCGACGAGGAATTCCACGGAAGACAAACAGAGCAGCGTTAGTCTTGGTCGTTATGACCTGTAATTCACGAGGTTGACAAATACAAAGGAAGCCATTGAGCAAGAATCACAAAAAGGAAGAGCAAATCGAGACTGTATTTCAGAGAAACATCTAGCCATATTTTCCGTTCATATGCTCAAGTCTAATTTCACTTTTATACCTGAAAGCATATAATATAATGTGTTTTATTAGTTTTATATGCTATTTCCTACACTTTTATATCATATTATACAATATACTATAATGCAACACGGTTTCAGGAGGACAGAAATGCGTTTATAATGTCTAAAACAGAAACATTATCGTCTATAAGTTCATGGTTTGATTGTGATTCTGTTAGCAGTTACAGGAAAAACAGGTAGGCTACGTGACAATTGTGGTTAGAAACGGTTTAGAATTATTGTGCAATTATGAATAGAGTCACTTGGCAAGAATTTAATATGCAGCAATGACCTCCAGACAAAATCCCAGAAAATACAAGTTTTACATGTTAAAAAACAGTTTTAAACTTTAAAAAAAAGTTGTGTTGTAGTTGTGTTTGCTGGTAATGCCTGTGGATTTGATATAACGGTAATCACTTATAAAAGAAAAGAAGAAAAAAGTAGGCCTATACCAACCAGGTACTTTATAATGGCACAACAACATATTTGTGCGTTGCTTTTATATGTTTCTGTTTTTAAATCATACTTTTCCTCTTATTTCAGTGTTTAAGGAGTTCATGCCACCTTCTGATATCAGGGCTGTGTTTCTCAAAGCAGTGCGAGTTAAGCTGATGCTGGAGGTCATTGGTGGCAGATTGGTGGTAGATCATCTACGATGTGCTGAGGCCTTCACTGCTTTTGGGAAATAGCCCTGATTAGATTTATGTGTATGTGCGTCTCTGTATTTTGTTCAAACCTAGTCAGCAGTCTTTATGAAAAGTCCATTTTCTATTTTACAGAAAATCATCTGTCAGATTGATATAATTTTATAGATAAGCCTGCACACAAATAATCAATATAATCAATAATACAAATATAATATAATAATATAATCAATACAATACAATATGATCAATAATACAAACTACATCTTCTAAACTACTTATTGCACAAAAACATTATAATTAAAACAAAATTACTACAGTATTAACATTTATTTAAAAAATAATATCTCTATAATCTTTTTACCAACATACACATGCACACATAAACACACATACATACATAAGTTATGGGATTTTTGAAACTTGGAATGTTCTCTATAAGTTTCAAAGTTAACCCAAAAATAACCTTCAGGGAATGTTCCCAGAACGTTCCCTGTAGGTTTAAAAAAATAACCAATAGGTTCTCCAAAGAATAACCAAACAGAAACTAAATAATTCATAATAATAATAATTCATTACATTTATATAGCGCTTTATCAAAGTCTCTCAAAGTCGCTTTACATGGAAGGGGGAATCTCCTCAACCGCCACTAGAGTGCAGCATCCACCTGGATGATGCGACGGCAGCCATATTGCGCCAGAACGCACACCACAAACTAGCTTTATTGGTGGAGAGGAGACAGAGTGATGATGCAGCCAATCAGAGAAAGGGGATGGTTTTAGGAAGCCATGATGAACATATTTGGCCAGAATGCCGGGGTTACACCCCTACTCTTGCGAAAGACATCCTGGGATTTTTAATGACCACAGAGAGTCAGGACCTAAATGAGAACGTTAGGGGGACGTTCTGTGTTTACTGGGATATTATAAATTAACCAAGTCACATTTTATTTTATAGGCCTATTCAGATCTACAGCTGTCACTAATTGATATTAATTTAAATGTATGATAATAAAACTGGATGAGTGGTGATGTATCGTTACATTTTTATTTATTTATTTTTATTGCAGAACTTCACATGAATACAATACAAAATCAGGGAACTGAATCTCATATTGAACAACCATAACTACAACAAAGAGAGAGGTTTCCATACATTAACTGTGCAATAACAGAATAAGAAAAGCACAATAATAGGGTTAAATGATATTTTTAATACTTTAAAAGTTTGTACTTTTTTACTGTTAATAAGGTCAAGGGATGAAATGACAGAATTTACTTCAGCAAGAAACATAGGAAAGCATAAAGGAGGATTAAGCCAGTTTTGGTGATGTATTTTCACATTGAAAGTACGCGCATGCATATTACGTCATATTACGTCACCTGGTGGTGTGTTTGAGGGAACGCAAGTCACGTGAGCGGAAGTGTTGTTTCTAACGGAAACGGACTGACCGCGTGGTGGCGCAACGTTGACAACGAGGTGTGAGTGACAGGTCTGCGCTCTACAACAAAAGTTATTTAATGTAAGTCTGTCTCGGTCAGACTACAAAGTCGGTGTTTGAATGCTCGGACAGACTTGGTTTGATGTAGTGTGTCAGTATTTTGATACGTTTGTGCGGTAAGAGAACGAAACGGGGCGGAACGTCTGTTGTGATGTATTGACGGACATGGACGTAATCTATTAGGACAACGATGAGACCTAAAGAAGAAGTGCCATTGAGTCAACGAGATGTTGAACTGACCGCCTGTGGGAACATCCTATTTTAACCAGTATTGGGGGAAGTTACTTCAAAAAGTAATGCATTACAATGTTGTGTTACAGCATTAACACAACATTGACAGCCATAACACATTTTTGCGCTACTCTTTCTCGTCTGAGCTGGGCTTGCTTGTTTGTCTTTTGAATTAAAAAAGAAAATTGAAATAAGGAGTCCGAAGGAAATTCAAATTCACTTGTTGCCATTCACAGGAGATTAAAGTTTAACACTTCACCAGTACAGAAAAAAAATCTAATACTAATTATTTTACTAATGGCTTGACTTGAAGGTCAGCAATAGAGTGAGATTAAATGCATACAATTATCTTTTTTATTTAACTTATTTTATTATTGAATGGTTTGCATACTATTCTAAAATGGCTCAAATTAATTCAATTCAATATTCATTTGATATTTGTTTTGATACTATTTCAATTGAGTCTCCAGAACGCATTAAAATTCTATTCCGAGTTTGTGTTTTGAGGAATATTGAATCTGTTTTGTGTAAGTGAGATTAGAAAATGCTTACACTTAGTCTAGATCTACAAAATCGTCATATTTATACACAACGCCTCTGCACTTACTCCTGATTTCTCTCTACATGAGGACAGGAGACCTTTTGGTCAATATGAGGGAAATCTAAGTCACTTGTGCTGCTTATTCGGAAAAGTAACTCATATATTTTGTTATAAATTTGAAACGTAACACGTTATAAAAGAGATCTGATGAGTAATTTGCATTACTCCCAATAGTTTAACAGTTTAAAAAAAAAATCATATTACCTTTAACTAATTTTTGCTTGGTCAGTATTTACAGGTTTGAGAAATTGTATCACGATGTGTGTTTTCCAGCTCAGGAAGACATTAGGGACATTAAGCAGAATGTCCCGAGCAATGACAGACAGTCACAGGCGCTTCTTGCAGACCATGATGAGCAATGGCATCATCACTGCACCTCAGGCTGAAGAACTGCACAAACACTGCTGTGAGACGCATGGAGGTATGAGGAAAAGCCACTGTTTCCAATCTATACAAACTGTGTTGTATTGAAGGCAAAATCATTCTTTTGTTTGTTTACATGTCATACCTGGAAATCAAATACCTGTTGTATGTCAGTGTCCTCTTTGAATTATGCATCTTTCTTGCATTTCTAGGATCCCAAGGGACAGACAGATTAGACAATTTCATTAATGTCATCAACGCTCAGCTTCAGCCCTTGTTCATGAACATCAGGAAAGGCATGTCTGAAGAGAATGGACTAGAGTATTATGCACTGGTTGGTGGAGTCTAATCGATACACACGTTCATAATTTGTATTTGATTTATGCATTTTATTTATTATTAATAATGATATTAGTGTTATAATGTAAGTGTTTTGCTATTATATTGTTTTTTTTGTGGTAATATTTCAATTATAATAGTATTATTTAATAATTATATTAAGTAAAAAAAAAACAAGCAATACAAATACTTTTCATCTTTTATTTAGGTAAACATGACAGAGACGGACATAACACGAATGGCGTCTGATTATGCAGATAATGAACTGGAATTATTCCGAAAAACAGTATGTTTATTCAAAGTATACACACACACACACACACACACACACATATATAGTTGTAATCACAATTTTCTGTTGCACATGAGTGTCAGTTCAGGATCATGATCTGTTCACACTCAAAAATGATATTGGCCACATTTAAAAAAAGAATATATCTGAGCAATAAGTCAGAATTGAGCACTAATACATAGACTTAGTTGTGTATCTTTTTATGTATAGTTTTGTATCTACCAAAATACCGTAGTAAGTTATTTCGTGTTTTGGATTGAATAATTATGACAGCAGTATTATGAAAAAATCCTATAAGTGTAACTAAAGTATGTTGGTTGTATTTTATTTATTTATTTTTTTATAACCATCTCCTATCATTGTTTCATCCGTCAGATGGATCTGATTGTGGACTCTGAGAGCGGTTCTGCTTCCTCCACTGATATTTTAAATTGTGCCGATAGCCTCCGGACAAAGAAACTGAAGAAAAAAGAAACCGAGCATGTCTTAAACAGATTTGTCCAGGACAAATGGTTAAATGAGGTGTACTTTTTATTTAACTTTTTTAGATGTATTGGCTTTTTACGTATTATAAAAAATGCACTCAATAACTTGTTCTTTTGTTATGCTACTTTAGAAAGACGGTGACTACACTCTTAGTGTCCGCTGCGTTGTGGAGATGGAACAGTATATGCGCGTAATCTATCAGGATCTCGTCAAAGTGTGTCATGTGTGCCACAACATTGCCCTGCAGGTATAAGTAAAGGGCTTGAACTTATTTATTGAGGAAATCTGGGCTTTAGAACCCATGTTTGTCTTGCTTATTAGTTCAGTAGCTGAATTTTCTGTCACTTGGGTATGTGTATTGAAATTGTATTTCCATAGAATTGTTTTGGGCGACAGGGGTTGGTTGCATGACTTTGATGACAGTTTTTCTTTTACATTCAGTGCCAAATGTGTGAAACATGTGGAATCAAGGTGCACCTCCCGTGTGCTGCTAGGTATTTCAGAGCACGCAGTGACCCTCATTGTCCATCATGCAATGTTTTCTGGCCTCACGAGATTCCAGGTGAGCTGTTGTTATTAAAGGGATCGTTCACCCGAAACTAAAATTGTTCCAAACCTGTGATTTTTTTTTTTTTTTTTTTTCTTCTCATGAAAAGAAAAGATATTTTGAAGAATATGGATAACTAAATAGTCGATTGACCCCATTGGCTTCCATAGTATGGAAAAAATACTATGGAAGTTGAGGAGGCCCGTCAACTTTTTAGTTACTGGTATTCTTCAAAATATCATCTTTTATTTTCATCAGAAGAAATTCACACATTTGAAACAACTTCACGGTGAGTAATTGCAAAAATGAAAATACAGTCCAAGTTTGAAGACCTCTGAACTGGAGTTGATTACTTTAACAGGGTTTAGATATCGAAGTTTTCATGCATCGTCTTTATAATTTGCAGAAATGCAGCGTTTCCAGTCACAGAGTTCACAAAATGTACCTTCAACATCCAGAGAGAACACCACTCCCACAACGTCCCGGCGGTCCAGAAGGTTGTAATCTCAAAGCCTGCTGTTCTGTTCTTTGTTTTTACATGTATTTTTTTAAATTGTTATTGAATACATTTGTTTCCTGATTCCATCTTTTTATATTCAATACGTTTATTTCCCTATTCCATCTTTTATATCCAATAAGTTTGTTTCCCGATTCCATCTTTTATATTGAATAAGTTTGTTTCTCAGTTACAGTTTTGCTTTGTTCTCATATGGAAACGTTTGCTGTAGGTATAGAATTTTTGCACGTTATTGTTATTGCACCTTAAATTGCTAAGATAAAAAATAAACAGGTTTTTTGAAAAGTGCCCTTGGTCTTTCATTCAAATTCCCCTTTTAAAAGGAAGTTGCAAAAATCTAAAAGTGCTTGATATGTGATCTTTAAAAAAAGAATTACTTCATGTTATAGTAGATAAGCACAAATGTTGGGTAACCATTTCATTTAGTTCCCATAAATACAGTTCCTGTGGCTGTTAAACTGAATGAAAACAAAGATCACTAGTTCAGATCATACAGAGCATGTACTGATCAGACATATTGCTTGAAATGGTGTCTGCAGGGTTTTTAAATCAAAATGAAGACTTTAACACCATATGAGAGGGATAAGGCAATGTCTATGGTAACATTAAACCATAAAATAACAAACTTCACAATTCAAATATAGGTTTTGAAAGTTTTTTCTTAATAAACCTCACATTTCAGTTATGTACATTAAGAAAAGGGATGAGTAAAAATTATACATTTATTTATAATTATTCTGTTAATTAAATACAAGGTTCTTGAATTAAAGATGCAGATCTCAAATTGAAATAATATTTCAACAATTTTGTCCTGTTTTCCTAATACAAAATATCTAAACATCTTGAAATCAATAGGTTTACTGTCAAAAATAAGTTTTGATTAATAAGGGTTTATTCCCAAAATATTTTAGGTACAATTAATTCAGAAGTAACGGATCTAAAGACTTTTTAAGGACCTTCAGGGACCCTACTGAAATGCTGTTGCTTTACATAATTTTTTTTCTCTCCAAATGCTTAAAAAGTAATTATTTTAGAATGTTAATTTTAAACATGACCAAATTGAAATTATTATTCTTCACATCCCCACCTAAGAGTGCTAACATATTTAGCATTTATACAAATAAAGGCAATCCAAGTCTAGTCAACAAAGAGCATGTCAATTTATTCTGTACAAATCAGGACCACCAAAAACTGACAGAAAAACTGAGCTCAAGAGAGCGCACATAATGCCAGTGCTGTACAGGGATGAAGAGCACATCTCCGGGCCTGAGAACACACTCCTGATATGAGGCTCTGGAGAAGTCTGGGAACTTCACCAGGTCTGGATTCTCCACCTCCACCTGGTGGTGGTAAAGCAAACTCGTGTTTTATGTTTCCTTATATATACACATGGGTCAATCAGTAAACTCACACAGGACACAGGCTGATCAGTCCTTCACATGAAATCTGCAAGCCATCACATCATTACCTCATAGATTTGCCGATTCTACAGCCAATGAGATTGATTGCTCAACATTTAAATAGTCTGTTTTTTTGTTTGCAAGACTATTGACTAGCCGTGCAGCACGCAATCTAAAATCTGGAAAAACTACCTCTCCCAGCTCCACATGTCTAGATCTGCTATAGGATTTATGCATGTCTATTCATGCAGCAGCAGTTTATCTGTATATGTACCTATTAGCAGTAGCTAAGTATATCCTTGTTCAGTGCCATAACATTGCCATATTCAATCACATGCTAAAACTGAAATGAACATAGAACTTGAACTATGTACAAGCAACTTCAGCTGTCATAAAGTAGGTCTTCTACCTGACTGGTGTTGTGCAGTAACTGTGACTGATGTGGATAGAGATTTTTTGTTTCATCTGGGCTGTAGAGCCGAATGTATTTCCTTCCAACCACCTGACATTCAAAAACAAAAGCAGAAGCCAATGAAACAGGGGGAAATCAAAAGCCTCGCCTTTCAAATGCCAAATGAATCATTTGTCTAGTTTTTACCTGGGCCAAAAAATTCTGTTGAGGATCCTGATGGAGAGGAGACACAGTCCCTCCAGGCCCGAACCAGGCATTAATTGTGATTTCATCCTCATCTCCTTCTCCAAGACAACAATAGTCTGGGATACGAACATCATCTTTTAGCTCTGGAACCTATCAGAATGAATAACAGACACAGTTACAAAAGCTACATCCATTAGTAAATGTCTAGGTCCCAAAAGACTGCCATTGCATAAATGACTGAGTTCACTTTTAATATTGCCCCATTATGCTTTTGAAGACATAATGGATATTACCTTTTATATAGTGAGTAATATAACGGTTTGTGATTGTAAAATATCTCAAAGATCAATGTGCACAATAAATGGAGTTAATGTCTCCCAAAGGAAAGAACCTTTTCTGATTTGCCTGATCAGTAATTTCAGTCTTTCTTCACGAAACCTACGTTATGTTTGCAAATTTGCATTAAGCAAGCCAATAGTCTTCATTGGCCGCCCACGAAAAACATATAATTTGACCCGCCCTCAAACACTGTAGTTGTAGCTGAGGCCAGGAAGAGTTTGTGCTGTTGACATATCGATATGGTAAAACCGGGACCATTATTACTGTTTGTATCAAGGGAAGAACATCTAAATTTTCTAATTATAGAGAACAGATAGGTGTTTCCTTTCAACACATCTTAGCTCCACCCCTTTAGGACATCCAGCCAATCAAATCAGAGCAGTCTTTCAGAAAGGAGGGGTTTAGAGACAGAATCCTTTATCAAACCTTTTAAGACACTGAGATAATAGGTGATGCTGTAATGTATATTACAACAAAATTAAAATGTTTTTTTTTTTTTTTTTTACCTCAGTTGCATGTAAATCTATTATGAGACACACCCCCCCCCCCCCCAAAAAAAAAAGACCTTTAAAATAGCATAATACTGGCACTTTAATAAGAGAAATGAAATTTAAAGGTGAAGTAGTTTCTGCGCCACCAAATAGAATCGCAACTGACCTGATCAAACAACTGATGTTGAGCCAGATATCCCACTCCATCCTCCGCCTAGGAGAAAATAACCACAGATAATAATTACAGACAAGCTTTACAGCTTTTCTAGGCAAAAATCATGAAACATGGTCCCTTACAATGACACTTGTCTTACTGTTCCTATAATGTAGCGGTCTATGAAGTCATTCACTGTAATGAGCCTTTGTGACCACTCTTCATCTGTGTACTTGGATCCCACCTCGATAGGTACCGTCCGGCAGCCAGCGACAGATCTTAAGTAGTCTATGCTTAGAGAGAGTGAATAGTATGGTGGTATACAGCCGTTTTAAAAGGATACAATCTAAAAATGCATATTTATATCAGTACCTCCATGGATGCTCTGTGAAGACCGGCCAGTGGTCAGTAATTCCCTCTATAATCACAGGTCGTTGAGGATCCAGGAAATCGGATCTGAAGAGCTCCAGGGATGGACACCGAATCCTTGGCACTTCACGAGCAGAGTTTATTACCGGCTCGGACACACAGTCCCGTTTCATTTTCTGTTTTAGAAAAGCATAATAATTGAATAGTGATGTGAAAAAGTTTTTGCCCCCTTCCTGATTGATTTCTTTCTTAAATTTTTTTGCATGTTTTGTCACTTAAATGTGTCAGATTGAACACTTTTTTTTCCACACAGGGCCATGAAGGTTTGGATTTTGTTTTCCCTTAATAATATTTTGTTTACTTGTGTTACCTTTAACTAATATTTAAATTAGTTTGATGATCAGAAACATTTAAGTACACAAACACTTTTTCACAGCACTGTCTATATAAACAGTGCTGTGAAAAAGTGTTTGTTTACTTAAATGTTTCTGATCGTCAAACTAATTTTTGGTGGTGTGAAAAATTGGTTGGTGTCCATCCCACTTACAGATTTGTGTATATATATATATTAAACAATAACAGACCAAACCCTATCCAAATCTTTAAGTGGTGGGAAAAAAAGATACCTTTTAATTATATACCTTATATTTAATACTGCTATATATATATATATATATATATATATATATATATGAGAGAGAGAGAGAGAGAGATAGATAGATAGATAGATAGAGATAGACTAATTCCAAATATTAATAAATACAAAAAAAAAAAAAAAAAAACGTCCAGAAACATGAAACATATAATATGGGAATGCAAGTAAAACAAAACGTTACTCAAATGATCTTCCCTTCACCTTTGAACAGGGTTCTTCACTCCTATCTTCCTCTGGGCTCTTCATTTTACTTAAGATACCGACAAGTCTTTGCAGAATGTTGTCCATGACAGCTGCTCCCATCAACAAGCTCATGTCACACGTCTTAATGGCCTCCTGGATGTTGCGTTGAGTCGGATCACCGTGGCACAAACTTAAGACTTTGAATAAGCAGCCGTAGGAGTAAACCCTCCTCCACTCCTTGTCCACATCTCTCCACGTTCCAGTGTTTAGCTTCTCCCAGGAATAATCTAGAATAATTTGGGCCATTTCAGATGAAGCTGGGCAATCTGGTGAACGGTACAGCTGGTCTCTGGCCAGCTCAAGAACTTTCACCAAACTGGGTTCAATCTTTCCGCTCAAGTCAAGAGGGAAATCAGACACTGCCGTAGGCAAAACAGCACGAACATCTGGCCAGATCGGAGCCATGAGCAGAAGAAACGTTTGTAGATCACCTGTAACTGATTTCTGATGGATGATCTGGTGAAAAGCGACCATAGAAATAGTTCACATGCTCGGGAGAGAAACAACTAGATACAGCTAATGGTATAGAGATGACGAACTGGTGTCATATTTGTTACAACAAATAATTAACAGCGTATAAAAAAAGTATATATACCAAATTACGTGGTAAAGGTGTCATTTAGGTAAAAAAAGAGGCGACCTAGCCTTTAAATAATGTTTAAAAAACTCTTTCGTGAAAATAGTTAGCGCTTGGTTTTAAGGTCCGGCTAGAAACACGGAAGACAAACAACGTTCCGCTGTTATCAGATATGATTTAATAACAAATATTCCTGAGCAAACAAAATGTGTTGATCCAGGGTTTGTCCCGTTTGGATAAATCATGCCATGCTCTTTGTTTTGATTGTTCTATGGATGGTTCAGCTAAACAAGAACTATTAACTACTGTTATTCCTTTTAATTATTCCTATTGTTTGCTCCAGTAGGCCTACAGGTTTAAAGATTTAAGACAGTAAATGGACAATTAATTTGTTGCACGATTATAAGGGATGATTAACAGATTAAACTAATTATATAGTCTCGTTTGGTACAGGCAAATCCTGAACAGCCAAGGTTGTTAACAGCTCATGCAACATGTTCAATGCATGTGAAGGAGATATCTAGTTTGTTTATATGTTTGCAAGTATTGTTTATTTACCTGAGGCCTGTTTTCCACATGTACAATGGGTATTTTCTTGGCATCCGTGTCATGACCTTTTGTTAACCCTGTGTTACTATTATGTAAAATACAAAAATCTTCTAAATAATTCATTCGTAGTTACAGATATGCTTTCATGAGGTGCACTGTGAAGGGCTAAACAGTAGTCTAAAACCATAAGCCTCAAGAAATATGGAAATTTCCCTGGAAAAATGTTCTAGCACAATATAATAAAAGCCGTGATCATCTCTGTGTGTTCACGCAACCTCCTTGTGTAGAAACTAGGCCACTTGATTGGATTTTGCACATGTAATGCAGCTGTATCTTTTAGATCAGCACTGAAGCAGAAGTTTAGGTAGGGAGAAAATATTAACCGCTAGAATTGGGAAGGACACTCTTTGATGCGATAATCCATTTTGTGTGCTACATAAATGACAGCATTTGTTTGTTTTTTAATTTACCCTTGATTTCTCCCATGGCCATTGAGCAGACTGCTGTGTGGAAAAGAGCCAGCTGTTGGAGAATCAGATGTTTGCGCAGCTAGATGATCTGTGAAGGAGTGTGTTTAGAGGGGCACAGTGAGATTTCACATGAGATTTTAGTAGTGGTGAACACCGCAGTTGTTTACTTGTGTGTGTGTGTGTGTGTGTGTTAAATGCATTGGAAATAAGAAACTCAAACAGAATTTCAGCTTTTCCCATACAAAAGCTCTTTTTTATTAACATGGTTAACATGTTTGGAATGAGACATTTTCATTTTCCACCACAAATTTTCATGACGCTTCTGTTTCTACAAGGTAGAATGTAATTGATCAAAAGTGAAAATAGAAAAATATTCCTATATATAAGCCTATATTTAAAAATTATATCATGAAATATTTCATATTTTCAAATTTTAACTGTGATGACAAAGCCCCTTAGTCAGCATCCATTACTCCAGGTTAGATAGCCTTTTCAGTCAGATCATTCTTCATTATTTGCACAGTTGAAAATGTGGCTTAATGAAGTGTGGAAATTACATTAAAATGTCTTTTCATTTCCAGCTGTTGACATATTGTCAACTATTGAAATTACATTTTGGGTTTAAAAATGATCACACTGTGAAATCTAATTAGTTCGCCTTAAAAAACAACAACAAACAAACAAACCTGTAAACAGAACATCTTAAAGTATTCAAGTTACAGATATAATTTTAAAATATAGGCTTCTATTAAAATAAATCATATTTTTTTCTATTTCTATGCAGTGTTCACCACTACTAAAATCTCAAGTGAAATCTATTTAAGTAGTAGTAAGTTTGATGATGAGATATTCTGTCTATTAATTAAAGAATCCAGATTTTTTTTATGTCCAAATATCAAGCAGTACAACTTTAATCATTGATAAGAATGATTTCTGAAGGGTCATGTGACACTGAGAATTAATCTTTACCATCTAATCAATAAATTACACATTGATTAATCACTGATGATGGTTATTTATTGTCTAACTCCAATAATTCAGAAATAAATTTTTATGCAAGCACTGTTTCCTGACACTAATAGAAATTATTTAAACTCCACATGTGGTAGAAACCAAGTTAAGTCTGTCAATTTGCAGATGTAAGATATTATCTGATTGGTAACACATTTCAACATTTTAAAATAACAGAGAGGAGGCCTGGTCAGACTGCAAAATGGGTTTTGTGCATTTTTGTATGTAAGAAAGAAAGCCTTTGCTTGAGGACTCCCAGCAGAGCTTGACCTCAGTCTTACAGCACTTAAAAGATGACATACTGGATGAAAGGATATTTTTGTGAGCTTGCATAGTTATGTATGTAAATAATGTTATTCACATTTCTATTATTAAATTACTTAAATGTACGTTCAAATATATAGATCGTTCATAAATTGTTTTACTCCGAATAATTAAGTGATCCGAATGTGAAGAATGTATATTCGCACAGGTTAATAGAGCTGCTTTTTGAATTAATCAAACAACCTTGATAAGATCTGTCTCAACGGAGTGTGGTATGAATTATGTGATAATGTACACTAAAAAGTATAACAAAAGAAACAGAATGAGTGCGATGTTTTTGTTACTGTAGCTGTTTTTTGCTGTCACATAATTATGATTAAGTGAAGTGGAGTGGGTATTACACAAAAAAAAATTAAATTCATGACAGACACTTTCCTGTACACATTGAAGTTTTATTTTCCCTTTTTAAAGAAAAGCACAAATCTTATGTCCTTTATTGTGAAAATTACTATATATTAAATAAAATTAATCTAGTATGAAAAGAAGCTAACATCAAATTGCATATTTTGGCCATATTTTTTCCATTTCAGTAGTCTAATATATGATCAATTAATGTTTTATATTGCTATCCATATCACTGAAGAATGAATCAAAACCACTTGTCAACGTTGTGTTTTTTTGAGCAGGTAAAAGACATGAAAAATTCTTTATTTTCTTAAAATATTAATGCCCAACATGCACCCTTTCATGCAAATCATATTTTTCTCAATTTAAACAAAATCAGGGTTTTAAAGTGCATCTATACATTGCAAATCATCCAATTTTAGTTAATAAGGTTGCAATTAAATAAAAAAAGATATAAAAAGGTTATATTATTTGGTTGAATTCATTAAAAAAATTATCTATCAGGTTTTGAGTCTAGACAATCAAAATATTCTATATGCTTGAGCTTTTGTTTAAAACACTTTATCAATTCTTACATTTGCACTTTTTAAACATTCTTATGCATTTGGCAGATAATAATTCTTCTCATAATTCTTGATGTTTTTGTCAACCTATTGTGCAAGTAGTTTAAATATCCAGTGTAGAAATTTCTGCCAGATTGCGAAAAAATGCGTCGACATACATTCTGTATTAGGAAGTGTGCAGCATGTGGCACTGGCGAATGATGAAATGTTCACGGTCAGCAGTTCTTTGAAAAAATGCATTGCATTGCATAACAATTTAATTACTGACACTTGTGACCTCATTTGTGGTTGGTGTTGGGGTCTGTAGTAAACATGAGTTTTACTGTGGAGCAGACACTGTACCCGTTTATCCCTGGTTAGGAGGAGGTTAGATTCTCTCAGATGGAGAGGAGAATGTATAATTCAAATGTGGCTCACTGTGGGGAGGAAGGGGTAGAGGAGGGGCTGTGTTGAAGGTCGAGGGCCTGATGATGATGCCTGTCCGTAGGCTGTCAGCACTCACATCACCTGCTGGCTGTTTTCCCAAGCACCCTTCAGCACTTCACCTTCCTCTGCTTCAGCCTCATCCAGCAGGGCGGGCCAGAGGTCAGCCTCCTGGAGTGGTGTGCCTCCAAATTTCTACTGAAGAATATGAGAGTATTGTATAAAAAATAGTTTTTTGAAATAGGTTTGAAGAGGTCATTAATGGAAGGAATATTGGAAACATTATGAATCAATTATCACTTCATATGTAGCATGAGTGAGATACAAGTGTGCTGTTATAAGTTCAGGGATTTTGTTATGTAGCAAGTCTATTTTAATCTAGCGTTTTTATATATTTATTGCTCCTAACTTTAACCATAGTCATAACAGCATAAAATATGTATTATTCTTTGAGGGAAAAATACTTGTTAGCAGAGACTGGATAATGGGTTTTGTTACTGTAGTGGTTAGTTGGGGAAAAAATGAGGAAACTAAAAGAGGAACTCAAAAGAGTAAAAGACTACTGAAAACACATCTCTTCATGAGCACCTAACATGACACACACACACACACACACACACACACACACACACACACACACACACACACACACACACACACACACACACACACACACACACACACACACACACACACACACACACACACACACACACACACACACACACCCACTATCCCCCATGCTTGTAATACTTGTGTATGAAATGTTCGAAACTTTGTCATTTTGAAATTATCTACTTTTGCATCTTCAGGACAAATCGCTTTCTGTACTCTTCAAATTTTAAGTCGCTTTGGATAAAAGCGTCTGATAAATGAATAAATGTAAAATGTAAATGTAAAATAGGCCCATGCATTATTTATTTATTTAATTTTCTCTGTAGAATCTAGGGTTTGTATGGAGTAAAACTGTTTGATGTATCATAATATTTTTGTGATATACTGTATTAAACTCATATAAAATAAAGCAGTATTGTCAACATTGCCATAATATTAATGCAGTTTTTATTTGGACATTACGTTTCATGAAAACTGTATAATTAGAGAAGTTGTACGATCCCTCCCCTTCTCTTGACTTATTTTTTTAGTATTTATTTGTATGTTTTAAAAATATATAGGTAATATTGATGTATGTAACTATTACAGTTTATTACTTATTAAATTTGTGCATTTAAATTAGAGTGATTAAATACAATTCTTAATGGTTTATTTAGTGAAAAATGGGAAATATGCTGTCCATGATCACCTAAATATATTTGTTTTATTTATTGCTTTAAACATTTAAAATGTAATTGGGTCTTTTTTAATCTTATGATTGAAAAACAAACCCCTATTTATATTATCAGAAGGCAGAAAAATATATACAATTAAAAAAAGGTGTGTGTGTACACTCCAGAAATTGGTGTAGATTTAGGTAACACTTTATTTTGATTATCCACTTTAGACACTATACTAACTATAAGTAATTTTGCAACATTTCAAACTACAAGTCATTAGAGTATTAGTAGACTGTTGGGTTTGATATGTAGAATAAGAAGATGTAGTGTATTGACACGAGACAATATTGTGGTTACACTGGTTAAAATTGCTTCTCTGGATTTAAAAACCGCTAGAAATATTTAATATAAAACACACGTCAACGATTATAACATTATTCTAGACGTTTTTGGATACTTTGATTACATATTGTGCCTTTAAGAACGTAAAGTGATCTTTTATAAAATAGTTTTGATGAGTAGTATGTAGAAAGTCTCTTGAATTTCAATCACATCCTAATTTTTATAACGTAGTCCTGAGATTTCACTCATGAGTTATGAAATGAACTGTGTTCTAAGCATGTCAGTCAGCCAGGAGATGATCTTTGTGGTCGTAATCAATTTAAGGTTAATCCCAGCATGACACCTAGTTGGCCTCCGCAGTGCCAGTGCAACCACCGACAGCATTAGCAGCATTAGCACTGCTGCCAGGCTCTTTTTCAGAGCATCAGGGCAATGTGAAGTGTGACCGTAAACAGCACCTTCCCAGGGGCTCACAATACCAAGCCACCAGAGCTGTGAAGTAATCTCCTCCATTATGCTCTAGGTGCTCTGAAAAAAAAAAGCAAAAGGGGGAAAAAAGGCAAACAGCCCTACAGTTGTGTTGCCGCGGATCAGAATCCAATTAAACACTGTTTAGTTCTACATAAGCCGCCAGTCATAGCCTGTTGACTCATGAAATTAATGCATTATTGTGGCACAAAAGAAACCAGTGCACTAGAATGCACAGCATTTCCTCAGGCTGCATTTCAGACAAATTGACATAGCGTACATACCTGGCAGATGTTAACACCAAAGTGCACACTCAATGACAAAACAACACCAGGGCATCAATAATCCTAATCACGCACCAGACTTTTTGTTTTCCTCTTTTGTTCCTCGATTGTCTAGTCATCTACAAAAGAAGGTCAATATGCTTACTTGTTCTTTTTTTGAGATGTTTGATGGAATCCATCCCACTATGTTGGGATGCATCCCTGTGCTCCTTCCACGCTGCAGCCTGTCAATGTAAATAATGACCACTGCAGTGCCCCTGTGCATCTTGAAGGCAATTTATGAATGCGTAAAAACTATTAAAGGTTAAGGGTTGCAAACTTCTATGGTTGTTCCTATAATGGACATGGGAGATGTCCTGCAGAAGTGACAAATGAAGGTCCTAAAGTTAAACGCACTGTGAAATCACAAAAAGAAAAGCTTTAAATGAGTAAACCACTTTCATGAACCTGGTCTTCTAAACACAAGTAGAGGAACTTCCAATGCAAGGCCAATTTTATTTTCTACAGACAGCTATCTGCCTGATTTTCAATGTGGAAGTAAGAAATTTCCTGTGACTGTGCAATATTTAGAACAAAGAATAGATTAATAATAAAGGGTGGGGCAGTTCTCTGGATAACGAATGAACAATGATGTTATTATGATTCAGGCTTCATCACAAGTCTGAAATTAGATTGTTGATCAGTAGCATTCAAATCTTCATCCAGTTCATTTTGCTTGAATATCAGATTCATCACTCCAATATGGTCCCGTCTTGCCATAGGGTCTGTGCGGAGGACCTGTATGGTTCTTGTGTTCTTCTGAAGATCTGTGCTGATGGCTGTCATGTCGATGAGGTCTTCAGAGGGGATTGTCTAGCTCACAAAGTCTCTGCTGACATTCAGGGTGTCTGGGTGCAGGTCCGCCATCTGATCTGAATATGGACTGGATTCGGCTGACCACGGTAACCTCGGGATAAACCGAGAGACTAATATTTGTGTAGATGCCATTCTTCTGATGATGTAACAAGTACACTGTGTGTTATGGAAAGTGTTCCCGGTTCAGCTTGACATAAATTATGCAGCCATTCCTGCTACAAAGAAGTCTGTTTATCGATACGAGACTCAATTGAAATAGTATCAAAACAAATATCAGTTTACAACATAACGAATAAGTGAATGACACATTCAACTTACAAATGGCTGACTTGGATCACATGTGCCAATGTCCAATATCCAATCACATTACAGCCTTGACTTTATTGAAGTGACTTATTTTTACAGTCAATCATTGTTTGCGGAAAATGTGATACCTTAAAAATGTGTGAAAGTGTGAAAAACTGAATAAAAAAAAATTATTCAACTGAAAAAACTGAAAAACTGACACTATTGCGTAATTGTCCATGACTTCTTATTAAACAGTAAACTCTAAAACTAGATAAATCCAAAACTCACGTTTAAGAGCAAACATGTTGAAGGTTAGTCTCTGGGCTGTTGATTCATTACATATTAAACTATTTCCTCACAAAAAAGTTTATTCAGCATAGTGAAGCCTCTCCTCCATTGATGTCCATAAAAAAATGGACTTGTCTCATTGCCTCCTTGCCCTCAAGTGGCTTTGATTTAACATTTTGCCGCATTCCAAAATTCAGGTTTGGTAAACTCTAACCTGCGAAGACACGTGACCAGTAGAAGATCGATAAATCACAGCATTAAATGAATGCAATTTTTGTAGTAAAGAGGAGACAATTGAGTAATTTTACTTTCTGGATTTATAATGATTTTATCAACAGATCTGCTGTTGCTAATACAACTACCATTAAGATGAATAGGAATGCAAACAGATAGCTCTCAGATCTCCTTGGTATAAACAGGTTTCTCCTCCCCCATACCTCACTAAACATAGTCCCAAGAGACAGTGTGTTAGGATAGAGGCCTCTCTTTGCTTTTGCATGGCGTACTTTTGCAAATTCAGCTAAGCAGGTGCTCAGCTTCAGTAGCCCAATGTGTGTTGAGTGTCTGAATTCCACACCAGAGCGCAGAGAGCCCTGTCTGAACCACTTTGGATCAAATTAATTCAACCAGGTGTGCCCCCACACTGCTGGGGTGCAGGTGACACCTGCTACATTCCCTTAATTAGAGGTAAAACATCTGTTTCTGGATAGACCTATGGAATAAACCCCATTCACCCACGCATCCATCGGTGCTTTTCTTTTGAATCAAGATGCATCGAGTATAAGCGACATTTGACTCGCCATCCTCAGAATGACACACGCTGACATAACGGAGACACATGCATAATAAGGAAAGATCTAGAACATTTCCAAGAGGTACATGTTTTCATCGTTCAGGAAAATTGAGTTGTCAGTTCTGTTGAACTCTTGAGTATTGTCTCAGATGTTTTCAGTTTTGGAAATGCTTCAAAGAAGGACTATGATTCATATAATTGGGCTCTGAATAAATGTGGAGGTGAGATTGGGAGTGATAGTTTGACAGGTTGCATCTATAGCAGTTGCTGACTGCATAGAGAAAGTCATGAATAGCCACTGACTCAGAGTGACTGGACTGTGGCCAGTCCTAATGGCAGAGCAACAGGGGGATTTCATTCACACTCAGAGTAACAGCAGGGAAAATCCCATGAGACACTGGGGGAAGGAATGGTTTAAGAGAGCTTTGATGGTGCTTCAGAGTGACCAAGTTCTCTCTGCATGGAGTCCAGGTCTCTCGTGTTGGGTTAGGAAGCTGTAATACATGACTCAAGGCCTGTTCACACCAAGACGAATGTGATAACATTTTCATTTGAATGAACGGATGCCGATGTGTATGCAACGTAACGGCACAAATGTTGTTTTAAAGACAGTTCATGCTTTTACCACAATAAAATACAAAAAATGTTTGGCAAAATTCTAAAATATAACTTAAAGGTAAAATGACAAAAATAATCATGCAGTAAAATAAAATCATACACACAAATTGTGTGAAAATCTAGATATAAAAGCAAAACTATAAATAATATGAATGCTAAACACCATAGCAAATGCAAAGAGCTGAAAGGCCGAGGGAAATGTTGAACAGTGATTTATGTATCCGAGGAAACAAGGTATTTTGCTTTTTTGTAAGTGCCACCTGCTCAGACCAAATTTTCATGCTGAACTTTGTGTTGGTGTGAACAGGCCTTTAGACTGCAGAACTATAGGACATCACTAGGCCGCTACTTTTCTTTATTGTCACAATGGTTATAATGAGTTTTAAGCTTTGCATTCTTCTTCTTTCATTATGTACCAGCAAGTTATGAGACCTAATATATGCACTCTCTAGAAATTAATTGTCTTCAGCAGCACAGCTACATGCACAGTTATTTCCTAGCAGTGAGAACAAGTTATTACAATATAGCTTGTTTCTAATAAGTATTTTTCAATTCTTTTCAATTTTGTTGGGAATGTAATGATCTGCTTTCATTTCATTGTGGTAAATGAACTGATTCTTTGCTATGGAAGGAAAGATGATATCAGTAATGAGAAACAAAAACAAAGCTGTTCTGATTTATTTTTTCAAAGGGCGGATTTGGGACAAAACTTTTAATGGAATTTGGTGCAACTCTCTGCACGATATACGGATGACCAGCAGAGGGCAGTAGTGTGGCAGCTATGCAACCAGACCCTGTAGCTCAGCACTGCATTAGCAAATGTGAGCAGAATAGAAAATGATCTCCCATTTTACCCACGTTCATAGCTTATGGGTCCTTATCATCTTTACATGTATGAAGTCTATTTTCGACTATTTATTTACCTGTCATACTGAATTCAGTGACAGTGAACATCACCCATAGCTCTGCTAAGAACAAATACAAAAAGGTATTTGAGGTTGGAAATATTTAATAAGCTTTTAGTGGAATATGTCAAATTAACTGACTCTTCATTGCTGACTGGATGTGTAAAATCGAAATCGTCTAATGAACATCTCTACTACCATTAACATGTTCATCAAAATGCTTGTAGGCCTATAATGCATTGCACATTAGATCACAGAACAATTTACAGCATTGTTTGCTCTATGCTATTGTGTTCACGTATATATGGCGTGAAAGCAAACATGTGGTTATCAGGGTTCACGTGCAACACAATCTGTCACATTTTCCATTCATCACTTTCCTCTATGTGATGACAACATATACCTGATATCAGATAAAACTAACTACAATATTTAATGGCAGACTGAACACATCACTTCCACTGTATTCACTCCAATAGCGGTTGCATCAAGTCTGCATTCGCTTAAGGTGTTTAAATTTGCATACATTATTCTAAAATTTAGTTGCCAGCTCTGGTTAAATATGAGCATGTTCAGGTCATTCTGTCCCTGCCTTATGAATGAGTCTTTATACTGTTGCTTTCTCCGCACATTAAGCTGTGATAGATGTAACATAATTTATTGCGACATCAGAGAAGAAAATGTCACTGCAAGAGGGAGGGCAAGTTATTCTGATTAAAAAAAATCATATACACGGATAAATCATTTATAATAAAATTTGCAATATTCCATAAAAATAAGAATGGTCAGTTTTGATTTCATGGTTAGGTGTTTAGCCTCAGTGCATGAGCGATATAAGTGTAGTGCGTCACACCGTTGCTCCACTTCAGTTCAACAGAATTCACAAATAACATTTGTGAAAAAAACATTCATTATACACGCATATATCCCACAAGGCTTTGTTATGTAACTCTGACTGAGCCAGCAGTTGCCTACATTCCCTCACAGAGAACTTCCTTTCTAGTGCACACCTGGCATAAGGACTGCAAAAGATGGCTTGTGGCAGTTTGCGAACAAACAAAACCTTTTGGGTGTGTGGGCGTATGACCTTGGGACACATGCCCATTTTCCAACTGGGTCAGCAGTTACCTTCATTTGCTACACAGAGCCTGTGCTCTTCTCCAGCGCAAGAATCACATGCTTGGGGTGGATGCCTTTCCCGTCTTCAGGCTACACGTGGGAGGGGAAGCGTTTGTGCTTGTTTGCCGTGGGAGTGAGAGATTGATAATTCTTCTGGCACCTGTGACCTGCCTCGCTTTCTGCCGCTGCCAGCTGCCTGGTCACATCACGGCCACATGAGGAAGATGCACTGTGACAGAACAGTCAAGTTTTACAGCAAACACCGTTCTAGGCCACTTATTCTATTCAGTGTTTCTGAAAATCTCTTCAGCCGTGCAATGTTATTGTGTACATAGGTGCAATTCTGGCTGTCATGAGTTCTGTCGGATGAAGCCAAGTCTCGTTTGGACCCCAAGTGCAGCTGAATGTTATTAATTGTGCTCGACTCATATGTCAGTAGACTGCTGAGTAATGGCGCTGAATTGCACTGGATCATATACTGCTACTCCTCTGTCACGCTGTACTGCTGGTATGTGATGCGGAGACACGGGAGGAGACAGGATCAATGCAAATGGGTTTAATAACGAAAACAAAAGACACTTTAAATAACAACATAAACGGCACTCGCTGGCGCAAACTTGGAGAACATCCATACACCGGCAACTTCCAGGTAAACACTAAAATCACCGACGAAGACCAGGGGTAACATGAGGGTTTAAGTACATGAGGAAATGGGACACAGCTGTCATGATTAACAGGGTAATCACTAACAAGACCTCAGGGGGAAGGATCTGGGAGACACAGAGGAACCCGGATGTGACAGACACGACGAAACTGTGACATCCTCATGTTATACACCTAAGTACGCCTCTCTATGTATCACGTTCTTAGATGCTCACTGAAGTGTGAGCATCTCTATTTGAGTATAACAACAACAAGAATTGGCATGGTTGATTGATTGATTGGCACACAGTGGTTTAAATAGATGTTTGAATCATATTTCAGAAAATCTTTAAAATCTTAAATTAAAATCTTGCTAATTCATTTCAAAGAATTAAATTGTGTAGATTCATTGTACTTCAGCGTAACAGAGGGGACTCAAAGGCAGAGATCCAATCGCTTGAGTTTTTATTGAGAGTAGTCGTACAGGCAGATGGTCAGGACAAACAGAGAGATAAACGTAGTCAATAATCCAGGCAGGGGTCACAAAGGCAGGCAGGCAGTATCAGGCACAATAATCCAGGCGAGAGGTCAAGACAGGCAGTTATCAATCATAAGCAGTATTCCAGGCAAAGGTCAGGGCAGGCAGAACAGGATCAAAAACGGGTAAACAGGCAGAACTGGTAACAGGCAAACAGACAGGGAATATAAATGCTCAGAACTGACAACCGGTGCTAATCAAGACTTCGCCCGATTGTAAGAATGAAGCAGTCCTTTATAGTGCATGTGATGGAAAACAGGTGGTGAAACAAACAGTCATAATAGTGTCCAGGTGTATGCAATCAGTCCAATGTGTGGGTTGCTGGGAAATGTAGTGTGTAGTGAAGTGTCAGTATAAGTGTGTGAGCTCCCTCTGGTGGCCATGGAGGAGAGCGCAGAGCTCATTATCATAACATTCAGTTAACTCATAATTAGGGACCAACCAAATTCACGATTTCACGGCCGTGACATTTTCCGTGAAATCGGCCACTTTCCGTGAAAACACCCAACAAGCGTGAAATAGTGAATTTTTTTATTGAAGATGAATATTTTTACTGATAAAGAGTATACCAGGAGCAGATGATCGTAGCGTCTTAGCCGAGTTTACAGCCTACTAAACAGCAGCAAAAGAAGTTCCGCCAGATACGAGTATAACAGCATTCTGGCGTTCGCACAGCAGTCGGTTTCCTCTGCTGAGCCGGCTAGCATTACGCTACCTTTCTGTACCAACGAACAGCGTTGACGCGGAGAGAAGTGTCAGCCAGTACACAAGCGTCAATGCACCCCAGCGACAGAATATATGTCAGCATCCACGTTGGTCGGCCAAGTTTTGGCCACGAATAATGAAATAGTTTACAGTTTATGTCACGTGGCATTGCGGAGTGTGTGGCTACGTGCGTTGTAGTCGTATTTTGTTTCCTTTTTGTTTTTTAATACAGGTGAACAGTCGAAAAGTGGTATTTTAGAATACAAAACAGCGGGTTTGACAGCAGATGGCCTGATTGCAGTGATTGGTGCCTAAAAATTGTATCCGTGAATTCTCCGTGAAATCGAATGTTTTTTTTAAAACCTTCCGTGTAATTGCGAATTTTTACCCGTGAATTTGGTTGGGCCCTACTCATAATGTATTATAGTCCTTCACATCTATTGTGATTTCTAAATTCTAGACAGCTGATAATACCTACAATATCAAAATCAACTGCTGGCGGTAGATACTTTTCCTATTTAGCGCCTAAACTCTGGAACAGTCTTACTAGCATTGTTCGGGCAGCAGACACACTTTTCCCATTTAAATCTCTTCAAATCTGGCATGCACACAACACATTATTAATTTCTATAATTCAAATCATGTGAAATGATTGTTAGGCTGCATAAATTAGGTCAGCTGGAACCGGGAACACTTCCCATAACACCCGATTTACTTGCACAGATCTACTCTCTGTTTATCTCAAAGGTTTACTGTAATCAGCTATCTCTGGCCCGTATCCAGATCAGACCTAGACATGACCACAACACAACCCTGAAGTTTCAGCAGAGACCGAGTGAACTAGACTATCCCCTGCAAAGAGGAACGTTTTTTCTTCTGTTCAGCTGACTTTATCAAAATGATTCCCATTCACACAGTTCCTCGGAAGCCACTAAAAATAGTGTGTTATGGATGCTAGACAAGTAATTGGCAATGCCACTGCATAAAGAAAGTCTATTCCCGTGCACATACACATTAAAATATGCATGCCTATCGACTAAACACGTAATATACATGCGCATGCCGTCACCATTTGCACAGATCCACATTTTTTGAAGTTTACACGGAGATGATAAGGGTATTGTTTTCAAAACTCATTTTCAAAAACTTGCACTTTGGAAACTAGGTTTGCATTCTCAGACCACTAAAACGCTGCTGTTGTGTAAATTAACGGAGAGAGCGCATTCAAATTTTCTGTTTTAAATTGAAAATGGTGTCATATGAGCAGCCCCTAAGTAAATAACTAATGATTTTTGCAACGAAAATGAATCTATCAAAGACCTTACTTAAGCTGTTCAATTACTTTTTTCTGGAGATGTTGTATAGCCAATCTTTGTTGCATTAATTTCTTACTATTACTGTAAAGTTGCTTTTGAAAAAAAAAGAGCTATATAAATGCAGGTGACTTGACTTTACTATGGAGTGCTTACAACCCATTCGCTACATTCTGCCTTAAGAACAAATGGTGAAACTGAATAAAATACAAAGTTAGATATAAACTAGTTATCAAGCCTCTACTGTGGAATTTATGTTGCAATTTAAGAAAGAATTGACACAACCCTACCCAGAACTTTCCCCCCTGGTTTCACAAACAAGGGTTAAAGCTAGTCTCAGATTAAAATGCATGTTTGAGCTGTCTAAACTAAAAGCAGCTTGCACTGGAAATCTTAAAATGTCAATGCCATTGTTTTGTCTCAAGATGGACACCAGTAATGTTTTTTTTTTCTATGGCTTCACTTAAATATCCTGTTGGAACTAAGGCCCAAACCTAGCTTAAATCTAAGCCCTGTTTGTGAAACCCATCCTTGGTGAATTTGTCATCAAAATTATGAACACAGGGTTGCATTGGTCTTCTGTGCTGCCTGTATCAGCTGCCCAAAGGATGCAATCACTTGAGGAAAACTGTATATAATTTTTCAGTGTGATAATTTCAGAAGTTAAAACCCACCAGTAATGATCAGTAAAACAAAGAAGAAGAAAAAAATCTGTCAAACTAACTACCTAGCTGCACACAGTTAATGTGAGCATAATAAACAGTCCAAGTTATTTTGAATGGAGTTCACCTTTGATGAGTATGCACCAATACCATTCATACAGAGACATGTCTTGGATTAGAAAGTGCTTTCTTCTTCATCAAAGTGGATGACTTTTACCCTTATGGTGAGCTAATATTAGACAATTAATCACTTTTCTCACTTCAAAAAGAATTAGTCTATATGTTTCTAATGTTAGATAGAGAGATATTTCTTGTAAATGCCTGCAAAATAATTTGAATTGGTGTGCATATGAAACGTTATCCACATTCATTGTTCTCACATTTATAACACACTTATTTACACATTTACAAGAGACTGCTGTTGCCAATACAAGATGATGAATAAACATTTGTATGATTATCAATGTTAATATTTCACCTTAAGTTGAAATTTGTAACAGTAATAAGATTAAAACTAAAAAAGTGTTTATTATTTTATAGATTAATCTAATAAAGAGTTATTATAGTCGAAAGGTGAATATATAGTATACAGTTAACTATAGATAGTTGTTCATTTTGCTGTAATTATATGCTAATAAATGTTACAAATAAATGCTGTGAACTTTGCATACTGAAAGACACGTACATTTGACACTTCAATTAAATATCAACTTAAATATTAACTATAACTGCTTTAGCGTTTTGAATCACAGAACTATTATGCCGATAGAGAACTTATTCTAAACTATAATATCACAGTGCATTGGATGTCCACTGCAAGCAGTTAAACTGTTCTACCTCAATATCCTCAAGGCTTACAAATACCATTGTGTTTCGGGGTTATTCTCATTCTGAATGGGTAAAAGGGAAAGTCAGAAATGAAGCTGAAGAACTATAAGTGAACTGGCTGAAGAATCACATTTCCCCATAAGCTCCTTATACTACCTTCAGCCTCAGCTCTGGCATTTAATTGTTTTCTACTATCAGTCAAGCAAAGATCCCATGGGCACTGTGTGCTGTCAATCTATGGAATAGTTTAGCTGATTGATTCTTTGACACCACTGGAACGATGGATTTGTTCTTTCTTTCATGCTAACGGTGCATTTTAACATCTAAAATTATGGAATTGCTTATTAAGTTTAAACTTAGCTATTTTGCTAATTATATTTAGGAAATATACTGTACAAACTGCACAAACCCTGTATTCTCTTGGAAACACTGGTCTGAAATAAACACTGCACATCCATGCACTCCATAAAAATAATGCCTCACCTGCCACGTCATCTCAAGTGAACTGATTTTTGATGATGCATGAATCTTGTCATTTCTCCTATTGCCAATATGCTGTTAAACTGGAACATGGGCCTGAAAACTGTCACGATCAAACCCCTCCAGCTATTCTGAATGCAGACATTGTCTTTTTCTTTCGACAGATTCTGAAAACAAAACAGCAGTGCATTACAATGCTCTACTTGGACATTTTGCTATCACTTGAATCTACAGCGGCTGTCTTAGTACGTGCCAAAGACTATTGTCTTTAAACCTCGACGACAGCACATCTCAAAAAGAAACATGACTCCATTCTGTCTTTGCAAGCACATCAAAGACACTTATCAAAGGAGCTCTCGCGCACCTTCTCAGAGAAACAGTGGAAATTAGGCAACAGGCACCAGGAGAATTACAACGATTGTTTAAAAATCTGTCTGTGTTTTTCTTTTTCTTTTTTCCCCCCGGAAAATAGGAGAGGAAGCAGTTAAATCACAAATGACTGTGACTTCTTTTGCTACTGTAACATCAATCCAATTGCGGCAAAGGCACAAATAATTGCATGTTACTAATTAATAATTTGTTTTCACAGTGAAGTGAATTTGGCTTGTTGAATATTTCTCTGTACAGTAATGCTGCATGAAACCGATTCAGTTCCACAGTGGAAGAACTCAATGTTCCTATTTCATACCCATTTTGACGGTGTTAATAGCAGAATAGGTTTCATGAACTTTGTGTACCATCTCAGCCTGTCCTCAGCCTCAGGCATCAGAATGCCGTCCCGCAGTCAGGGGTACGATAACTGCCCTTCCTGCGCAATAGAGATGCTTCCTTAGTGGCTGACTCTCCCTTCTTGCCTTCATTAAAGCACAGTAATACATCTTCCACGCGCGTCTGTGGTGTACAGGGAGCTATGCCTTCATCCGGAGAAGCTCTCTGACATAAACACTGTATCATCTGTGGAAACCTATCAGCGCTGGGCTAACCTTTCTAATGCTGATTTAGGGGGGAGATCTCAAGGGCTGGGGAAAGGTGCAGATGACGTGTCCCCCTGCTGAACAAAAGAGCCCGTTGAGATCTCTTGTTCTATGTGAGATGCAGTTTGAACCATCAATGACAAGGCTTTTCCACCTTGCCTGCACTGTTGCTATAAGAAATCCACCCTCAAAGGGCCTTGATCAATTAGTCAATTTCTCAACTGTGGCCTGCAATTAGTGCCATGATTCAGTATTCCGCTGCTGACTATTAGGATATGCTTACCGTACACTATGGTTCAAAGTAATGGAATAAAGGGCATGGGGTTGTTTTAACATTAGCTGGGACATTTATATTTCATCTAGATTAAATCCATCTATAACCATAAAGATAATGTTTTAATTTACTTAGATTTTATATGCAAATAAATACACACTACCATTCAAATGTTTGGGGTCACTAAGATTATTTAAAAATGTTTTCAAATGAAGTCACCAAAACTGCATTTATCTTTAAAAATACAGTAAAAAAAAACAACATTGTAAAATATTATTTCAATTAAAAATAATTGTTTTCTGTATTTTAAAATGTAATATATTCCTGATGAATTTTCAGCATCATTACTCCAGGCTTCAGTGTCACACAAGCCTTCAGAAATAATTTTATGATGATTTGCTGCTTAAGATTCATTTCTGAATATTATCAACGTCGAAAACAGATCTGATGCTTAACATGATTTTTGTGGAAACAAAAAAAATATTTGATGAATAGAAAGTTGCATAAAGCATTTATTTGGAATATAAATTTTGATCGATTAACACATCCATACTGAATGAAAGTATTAGCAAAAAACTGACCCCAGGCTTTTGAATGGTATGTATATATGTAATTTATTAAATGCATAAGTATTCATCCAAAATTTGAATAATACACATTTAATTGAAATTTGAAACAGTATACTGGAATTTAATGATTTCATTTCAAATTCCCAGATAACACTCATGATGTCAAATCTGTCAAGATGGCGGCGCGTGCACACGCAGCGGCTTCTCTCTCTCCCGACGGATCGGCGTTTTTGTGTTTTTCGTCGTGTAAATCACGGTGTTTTTGTACGTCCTTGTCGCGTCCGTTCGTTTGCAAACACAGATACACACGTGAGTTTCTGCTTGAGGTTGGAAAAACTACAGTTTCCAACCCAGACTCGACGCTCGGACAAGAGCTGCGGGACCATGGTCTTCTCCGGAGGACTACTACACTGCCGTCCCTTACTACTGCACCTCTCCCGCAGTGGAAGCGCCACAAACGGGGTGAGAGGAGACAGAAAAGGGGGAAGCGCGGAGGTATTCGTGTCAGACTAGCGGCTAACCCACACAAGCCTGCTATTCCCACCATCATTTTGTCCAACGTTCGCTCGTTGGACAATAAACTGGATGATCTTCGTCTTCTTTGCTCCACTCAGAAGACTGTTAGAGACTGTTGTGTTTTTGTATTCACGGAAACATGGCTCAACAACAGCGTTCCGGACAGCGCCATTCAGCTCGATCGGCTTACATGCCATCGCGCGGACAGAGTGCTCGTCGAGGGAGGTAAGACCCGCGGCGGCGGACTCTGTGTTTACACCAATGATGCGTGGTGCCGCGATGCTGTTGTGGTCTGCAAACACTGCTCACCCCTGGTGGAGTTTATGATTATTAAGTGTCGGCCGTTTTATCTACCGCGGGAATATACAGCTATTATTCTTGTTGCTGTATATATCCCCCCCAGCTCCAACAACAACAACAGGAGTGAGGCACTTAATGATCTGTATAAACACATCAGTGATCAGCAGACAGCCCACCCGGATGCTTTTCTCATCTTGGCTGGGGATTTCAATCATGCGGACTTAAAGAGTGTGTTTCCAAAAGTTCATCAGCACATTGACTTTCCTACACGTGGAAATAATACTCTGGACTTTGTATATACCACACAGAGAGGTGCTTACAAAGCCCTCCCCCTCCCCCACATTGGTGCTTCAGATCACATCACTGTTATGCTAATGCCAGCATACAGACCACTTGTGAAAGTCACCAAACCAGTTCTGAAGCAGACTCAAGTCTGGCCTGATGGGTCATCAGAGGCTCTTCAAGACTGCTTTGACACCACTGACTGGGACATGTTCAAACAAGCTGCAACTTACAATAACATCACAGACCTCCAGGAGTACTCAGAGACTGTTACTTCTTACATCACCAAGTGCATTGAGGATGTAACAGTCACTAAGTCCATCACCATCTGGCCCAACCAAAAACCATGGCTGACAGGGAATGTCTACAGACTTCTGAAGACGCGTAACGCTGCCTTCAGAGCTGGAGATGAGGTGGGCCTGAGGACAGCAAGGGCCAACCTGTCACATGGCATCAGGAAGGCTAAGAGACAGTACTCCAGGAGGATAGCCCATTGTTTCAGCGACAGCAGAGACACAAGGAGCCTGTGGCAGGGGATTCAGACCCTCACGGACTACAAACCCCCTGCACGGACGTGTGACAGCTCCACACCCCTTCTAAATGAGCTGAACACTTTCTTCGCTCGCTTTGAAGCACACAACAGCACCACTGCACAGAAGTCACCACCTCCTCCCGATGACCAGATGTTGACACTGCCCAGGGACAGCGTGAGTAAATCCCTCAGCAGGGTCAACGCACGCAAAGCTCCAGGTCCTGACAACATTCCTGGACGTGTATTGAGGGACTGTGCAGAGGAACTCACCGATGTCTTCACAGACATCTTCAACATCTCACTGAGTCAAGCTGTTGTCCCCACCTGCTTCAAAGCGACCACCATCATTCCAGTCCCAAAGAATTCATCTCCATCCGGCTTCAATGACTACCGCCCAGTCGCACTTACCCCCATCCTTATGAAGTGCTTTGAGCGGCTAGTCATGCACCACATTAAATCTGTCCTCCCCCCCTCCCTGGACCCCTACCAATTTGCATACCGGTCAAAACGCTCGACCGATGATGCCATCACCACTGCCATCCACTCAGCACTCACGCACCTGGACAATAAAGACACTTATGTCAGAATGCTGTTCATAGACTTTAGTTCAGCATTCAATACAATCATCCCCCAACAGCTCACTCACAAACTGTCTCAGCTGGGACTCAGCACTTCACTGTGCAACTGGTTGCTGGACTTCCTGACAGGAAGACCTCAGGCAGTACGGGTCGGCAGCAACACTTCCAGCACCATCATCATGAACACTGGAACCCCTCAGGGTTGTGTGTTGAGCCCACTCCTCTTCACTCTGCTTACACACGACTGCACACCCACACACAACAGCAATTTAATAATCAAATTTGCGGACGACACGACTGTAGTTGGTCTCATTAGCAACGGCGATGAGACAAACTTCAGGAGTGAGGTGAGCCGCCTGGCCAGGTGGTGCGGCGACAACAATCTCTCTCTGAACGTGAAGAAGACGAAGGAGATTGTTGTTGACTTCAGAAGAATGCACACCCAGCATGCTCCTCTGACTATCAACGGTGCGACCGTGGAAAGGGTGAGGAGTACCAAATTTCTGGGTGTTCATATCACGGAAGACCTCTCCTGGACCACCAACACCACAGCACTGATTAAGAAATCGCAGCAGCGACTATACTTCCTCCGTAAGCTGAGAAGAGCCGGAGCCTCAGCCCCCATCATGCGCACCTTCTACAGAGGCACCATCGAGAGCATTCTGACCAGCTGCATCACTGTGTGGTACGGCGCCTGCAACGCATCCTGCCGCAAGGCACTGCAGCGCATAGTGAGAGCAGCTGAGAAGATCGTTGGTGTCTCTCTCCCACCCCTCCAGGACATCTATAACACCCGCCTCTCCCGAAAAGCCCTTGCTATTGCTAGGGACCCCACCCACCCATCCCACAGCCTCTTCAGTCTGCTGCCATCAGGGAGGAGACTACGCATTCTCCAGGCACGGACCAACAGACTGAAGGACAGCTTCATACCCCAAGCTGTCAGGGCATTGAACTCTCTCCCGACTCTGCCACCTCTCCCCTCTTCTGCACCAAGGACCTGATCTCTGAATCCCCCCCCCCACCCCCTACCCCCTACCCCCTACCCACCATCAGTTATTCTCTTATTCATCCACCTCATTATGTTGTCCTTGCATTTCTCTCCTATTACATTTGCACTGCCTTAATTTGTAATTTGCACTATTACTATTTACTATTGTTTGCACTATTTGCCATCGCCACTTTACCTCCATAACTCACTTTATCCATCTAGTTTAATTTTATTGTATTTTATCTTCATCTTCTGTTGTTGTTGTTGTTGTTGTTACTGTTAAATTATTGTTGTTGTTAACTGTATTCGCCTTGGGTCTGAGAGTAACGGAATTTCAATTCTCTATATGTATGCACTGTATATATTGCAGAATTGACAATAAAGCTGACTTTGACTTTGACTTTGACTTTGATGAAACTTCTGGTTATTTTATTTACCATACAATAAATGCATTTCAAGACTGTGTTTAAATGCAATTTAAGGTTTCAAAAATGTAAAAGACAGCATCTAGAGGCTTTAAAATATAAAAATACAGACAACATCTATCCATACTTTTAGTAGTCCATTTCATGGCAATAACGTGAAAAGCATGTCAAAAATGCATGTTGTTCAGAGTGATGTGCTCGTAGATGTAGGTGAATTGACTTCAACATACATCTAGAGAGCAAATAACAACCACACAAATCGGTGCTTATGGACAGACGTTTGATCTAAGGAAAATCTGAGAGTGTTGGGGGATGCTAGACTGCAGACATCTCTGGGTTCAAAAAGAATATAGATTGGTGTAGGAAAGTGTTGGCCCCCAGTGTTCTGGTGCCACATGTTGCTTCCCAGATCCCTTTCTAGTGCATGGATGCAGTCGGTGTCAGGGGGGATTTCAGTACGTGAGGATTGTGGTAATTGAAGCAATCTGTTCCCACGGCCTGCAGTGGACAGAGGTTCCAGGGCTGCAGTGTGTTTGAGGTCAGAGCTCAGGCAGGATGCCTTCTGTTTCTTTGAGCCCTATTACGGCTCTACAGGCCTCTGTCTGATGAGCTGAAGTCCTGGTCTGGTTGACTCTCGGTATACCTACATGTCTGAGTGGGTCCTTAGGAGATTCCACTACTATCATGTGAAAATCTGAGACAATACTCTGTCAGTGGATGGATTGGGAATTAATGATATCTCATAAAGTAGAAACCACAATGAATCTTGAAACAGCAAGACCACAGTATTCACCAAATATGTCATTTGGGAATTTTTGTTTGCCGGTCACCTCTAGTACAGTTTAAACTCTTTCTTTACAAGCACAGACTTTTTTTGTGAGTCTCTTTTGAACATAGAAGAACTTCACAAATCTTAAAATTGTTAACATCCGCAAATCATTTTCATTTATTAATTTATGAATTTGTCAGCTTTAAAATGTTATAAAAGTCTAAAAAGATTTAATCTGAATTTATTGTAATGATGATTAGAGGTTTTTAACTGTAAATCGAATGCCTATAGAGTGAAACAGTGGGGTTTCCGAAGTAAAAATCCTTTTCAGTTTCTCCATAGGGGAACTGTTAAAGACATACCTGTTGTAAGCTAAAAGGTTGTTAATCAATGGTATATGCTTCTGTTTGAGCTTATAAGTCCATATTATTTCAACTTATTGTTTTAAATAATAATGTTTAACAGCAGAATTCCAGGTGAAAATCTACATTACCCATGATTTTGTTGAGAAATATTCACCAATCATGACACCGAAACAAGCAAATTGAGACAAAAGAACTCTTTAGTGCCTACAGAGGGCTACAAGTGATGTAATTGAGTATGTTCTCAAACATGTATTTCACAACAAACATGAAATACAGTGGTGTGATTTGGTGTCACAAATAAATGTTTCAGATCATCAAACTAATTTAAATATTAGTCAAAGATAACACAAGTAAACACAAAATGCAGTTTTTAAATTAAGGTTGTTATCATTAAGGGAAAATAAATCCTAACTTACATGGCCCTGTGTGAAAAAGTAATTTCCTCCTAGACCTAATAACTTGTTGTGCCACCCTTAGCAGTAACAACCGCAATCAAGTATTTGTGATAACTTGGAATGAGTCTTTTACAGCGCTGTGGAGGAATTTTGGCCCACTCATCTTTGCAGAATTGTGCTTCAACTACATTGGAGGGTTTGAGTACGAACTGCCTTTTTAAGGTCATGCCACAGCATCTCAATATGATTCAGGTCAGGACTTCGACTAGGCCAGTCCATACTCTTCATTTTGTTTTTCACTGTGGTTCATTGGAGTTCCAAAGCTTTAGAAATGTCTTCTTTAGCTTTTCCATACTGATAGAACTCAATTACCTTCTTTCTCATTTGTTCCTAAATTTCTTTGGATCTTGACATGAAGTCTAGCTTTTGAAGATCTTTTGGTCTATTTCACTTTCTCAGGTAGATTCTGTTTAAGTGATTGCTTGATTGATAACAGTTGTTGCAGTAATCAGGCCTGGCTAGAGAAATTGAACACAGGTGTGATAAACCACAGTTATGTTTTAACATGGGGAGTTAATTTAGTTTTGGATTTTGTTTTCCCTTAATAATAACAGCCTTTATTTTAAACTGGATTTTTTGTTTATTTGTGTTATCTTTGACTAAAATTAAATTAGTTTGATGATCTGAAACATTTAAGTGTGAAAAATAAGCACAAAAAAAAGAAATCAGTAAGGGGGCTAACGCTTTTTTACACCACTTTAAGTTCAGATTCGAACTTGAAGGCATTTTAACAGTTCCAGTGTTGGCAAAGTTACTACATTTTGCGTTTTTCAGGCAGTACAGCGGTCTTATTGGAAGTGATTTAAAAGTTAGGCTTCATGGACTCAAGAAGGGCTCCGGCTCTCGCTGCCCGTAATTTGATCCAATTAAAAAGCTTTGATGAGGAAGCCTCCTTCAACTGTCATTGAGGGAAGATAATGGTTTGGATTTCTGTTTATGGCTCAGCTATTCATTTATGGCAAGCAGGGGCAAATCATATTTAACGGTCTCTTAAACTGAATTTTTTTGGCGGGGGTGGGGGAGGAGTTGAGTTACTAGCATTATATTTATTAACTTTTCCCACCAAATTCATGGACGGCATTAGCCACAACACTTTAATGAAGCACCTCGAAGCATCCCCGAAACAATGAATACAGAAGTAGACAGATGGACTGTTTCACAACATGATCACACCTATCTCAGCAGCTCAAATTAGACCCATCACACTTAGTCCTCCTATGTGGACGTGTCTCCGGCAACAAAGCATGTCTAATACGGAAAGGGGAAAAAAAAAAGAGCAAAATGTTTAAATGAGCCGGAAAATGTAATGCATCTGCCCAAGCCTCTTTGATGGGAGTCCATTGACTCAGATGAATGTAGGATTTATGTGGCCATTTATGTATGCTGCGTTACGGCTGAAGGAGCATGGCCCTGTTCTATTACATGAGTTAACACTTCTGCTGAGATCACCTGAGACCTGCCTGACGTTTCCCTTCCCCCGCGCTCACTCTTGCTCTCCCTCCTACTCCTCTGCTCTAGAGTGTGCTGAATGCCTGATTTCTCCCTGACAAGATGATCACATTATCCATGGCAATTTAAATCAGATAGACACTGGCAGGTTAAGGATTATCAGACTATGCAGTGCAGGAACGCCTTACACTAACACCGTATTCTAATATGAGCCATAAAAAGACACTTAAACCCACGGCAGAGAGGTACTTTTAAACAAGTAATATATTTTAGGTTAAAAAAAGCATGTAAAGAAGTTAAGCAATGTAGTTTCTTTATTACAAAAATGCTGAGAAGAATCACATATTTAAGAGAAAAAGTACCTTGAGAAAAAGCATGTCTATTGTTACAGAGCAAGATCAGATTCACTGTTTGCTAAGGAGCAGAAGGTTTAACTGGACTTCAAACTCAAGGTTTACTCCAAATATACAGGGCACTGACACTCTCTAGTTTGAACTTCTGCTGGTCACAAAAGGTATAGATTTTAAATTATGCAACACTCTAAAAAACTACACAAAACAATCACTGATGGTCTAAGAGTCCTACTGTGCCAGTCAATGTTTTCAGCAGTCCCAGTTCCAGAATAACTTTTTACATTCATTTTCACACAGGGATTTTTAAAAGTCTTTGTTAAAGAGTTAAAAGCCATTAACTAAGGCAGGGGTCAGCAACCTTTAATGTTGAAAGAGCCATATTTAACAAAAAAAAAAGAAAAGAAATTCAAATATGTCTGGAGCCGCAATCTAAGGCAGTGCTTCTCAATTATTTTCTGTCATGCCCCCCTAGAAAGAGGTAAAAATGTCATCGCCCCCCCTCCCCCCATTTTGGAACTTTCGCCTCATTGTTTCCATGGCAACGCATCATAATTGTCACGTGACATACCGCAGCCACAAAAAGCGTTGTATAATAGATCACATTTACTTAATTTGTTTTTTCTTTTTTATTCAAAATAGTCACAGTTGAAAACACTCCGGAGCCGCGGGTTGCCGACCCCTGAACTAAGGCAATCAACAGAGTGATCATTACATAAATATATATATATATATATATATATATATATATATATACATATATATATATATATATATATCAGTGGCGTGAAAAAGTCTATGCCCCCTTCCTGATTTCTTATTTTTTTGCATGTTTATCACACTTAATTTTTTAAGATCATTAAACAACTTTAAATATTATTCAAAGATGCATACACAAAATGTAGTTTTAAAATGATCTGAATGGCAGAGTTCCAAAAAGAAAACCACTGCTGAGCAAAAAGAACAAAGGCTTGTCTCATTTTTGCCAGAAAACATCTTGATGATGCCCATGACTTTTGGGAAAATACTCTGTGTACTGACAAGACAAAAGTTGAACTTTTTAGGTATGTGTCCTATTAGATCTGCTGTAAAAGTAACATTTAAAAAAGAACATAATACCAACAGTAAAATATGGTGGTGGTAGTGTGATGGTCTGGGGCTGATTTGCTGCTTCAGGATCTGGAAGACTTGTGGTGATAAATGGAACCACAAAATCTGCTATCTACCAAAAATCCTGAAGGAGAATGTCCAGCCATCTGTTCGTTATCTCAAGCTAAAGCGAATTTGGAATCCTATTGAGATGCTGTGGCAGGGCTGTGTGTAGCGGGTAAGCACGGAGGCGAAGATTCTGGAACATATACTTTTAATAAGTCCGAAGCTAGGGCACACGGAGAAACACTACATAAAACATAGACGACAACCGACGAGGACGTAGAGACACACATAACATTTATTCACAGGATAATATGGAATAGGTGACGAGACTAACAAGGAGAAGGAAATGACAAGGAAGTACACAGAGGGGACAAGCCACACGACAAGACTGTGATAGGCATGACCTTAAAAAGGTAGTTCAAACCTGAAAACCCTCCAATGTGGCTGAATCACAATTCTGCAAAGATGAGTTGGCCAAAATTCCTCCACGGTGCTGTAAAAGACTAGTTAACATTAAGCAAAGTTAACTTTTTCCAAAGCAAGTTATGGCAAACGCATGATTACAGTTGTTGTTGCTAATGGTAGCCGAACCAATTATTAGGATTAGGAGCCAAGCATTTTTTCACGTAGGGTCATGCAGGTAAAGATTTTGTTATTAATAATAACCACATTTTGTGTTTACTTGTGTTTATCTTTAAATCAACATTTAAATTTGTTTGATGATCTGAAGCATTTAAGTGTGACAAACATGCAAACAAATAAAACAAATCAGGAACAGGCCAAACTCTTTTTCACACCACTGTAGTTGATGACAGGACAGATCATAGTCTACAGCTCTATTCGGGGGTGACTGGTTTTAAATGAAGGTGGGTTTTGATATAATTACCAGAGTTTCTTTTGTGTTCTTTCAGACCCTGCATTTCTTTCCTTGTAAAGATTGCTGTGTCTTTTACCTGTAAAACGCAATACTGCTCCTCTGTGAAATTACTTTGCCATTAATAAATGGAAAGTACCTAACATATATTTTTGTTTTCTTCAACCAAGGGACTCAAGGATTCAGTTTTATTTCCCTGCACACAAATCCATTATGTGGTACCATGAAGTTGCCTTGAAAAGAAAGTTCTGAGATTTTTTCTTTTGTATTGTAACAGTTTGTACATCTGAGAATATTGAAAAACAAAATAGTTACATTTTTCGTTATAGAAAGTGTGAGAGCAAATATTAAATATTTAAAACTATCCTAATAAACAGCATTGACCTTCATTGTGAAAATGTGAAAAAATTCAACTTATTCAATTTTGACTAAATGTTAAACTTTTGTAAGGTAGCACATGTACGTGAATAAATGGGTCAGCATATAAGAGTAAAAAACAAGTTGCATGTGTTAAAATAAGTGCCGTGTTTTGCCTATGTAAAGTTATAAACTTGTGAATATGGGAAATGGCGGGAGAATTGCTACAGATGGTGGAGCGCTTTGTCATTCAGAATAAAAACTGTACATGTGGCGACATGCTGTCATTGGATCTGTGCTGCTTTTGTGGTGAGCAATGGTACGGGGAGTTGAAAAGGAAGCCAGCATCCAAATGAGGCCAGTGCTCTGGTATCTCAGAGCTCGGCAGAGGGGACAGAGCCAGGGGTGAAGGAGATGTTCCTAAGCTGAGCGCTGCTGTGGTCATCATTCACACTTACCCTGCTGACAGTACACCATGGCAGGGCTACTTATCTCGTCCTTGCCAGAGAGAGAAAACGAGCTCTACTAATGTCCTGCACAATTATCACATGCTGAAGTATTAAGGTTGTGCTTTTCTATCCAGTCCTTCGGGTGTAATTGCTGTTTAAAATCGGCAGTCACGTATCTGCTGAAGTGCCTTAAATGTGCCATCTTTTTTCTTCATTTAAGGTTTTGGTTTAGAGATGATGATAAGGAAGTAATCTGCCTATGTAAAAATGCAAGGAAGACCCATGCTGAGGTTGCTTCAAAAGCCTTGCCAATGGATCTGTGGAAGGGATGGAGTCCTCCATCTGTACTGGGAAGATATATCTGGAGTGACATTAGGCCTCTCCCAGAAAACCCTGGGATGCCTTCTTAACTGAATTGCCTGGTGCTACTTGACTCGCTCGACGCAGCATGTCTTATAATGAAAGCTACTTCCCGTCTTGGGTAATGAAATTCAAAGGTTTCTGTGGTTCTGTCTGGTGCCTTTCAATACGCTCCCATGACTTTTTTCGCATCAGTCAGAGAGCATTCACGTAAGTATCTGAAATATCTTTGATATAACTTTAATGATAATGATTGGATAAAGATGGCAAATGGGAAGACTTTTTGGACTCACTTACAGAAGTGCTAAAGCGAGGGCAGTGCAGTCTGCTGTTATACCGTACATCTCATCTCTGTGGGATCTGAAGACAATCGAGGAGAGCTGGAAGATTGGCTTCATTGTGATATTAATGAAAACTCTCTCACCCATAGACAGTGGGCTGTCATCAATTATAAATCATCGGGCTCATTCAATTTTGTGGTTTGGAGAGGCGGAGTTAGTAGAAATGAAAGCGAATGCACTTAATCATTTCTTCCCCAGCCCATTACATAGCATGAACGCATTGCCGAAAGTTATTAGTGCGCTGACACAAAGATACGCTCTGTTTATGGAAGACGAGTCACTGCATTTTATTTCATAAAGCTCGTTCTCCCAGCTGAGCTGTGGATCTGAGTGTTTCAAAACGCTCATCTAGTGTGAAGGGTCATTCCAGCAATATTAGAAGAAAGCTTATTACATTCCCACTGTTTCTGAGCCGTACAAATATAATTGTTAGATCAATCAAGAAGGGGAAAGTTGTAGTCCATGCATACAATTTCATAGCCTATATAGCCAGCGTGACTTGAATTAATTGAATCGATTTTTTTCTTGAAACACTATATTCCATTCCTCTTCCAGTACAATCTCTTATCCTGCTAAACACATCGGGAGCAATTTTACCATGTATATTTACTTTCTGTGAGGAAAAACCAATGGAATGAAATTGGATATTTAACCTCTTTTTACAGCTGCACAGAGCCACTTCCTGTCATTTTCACTCGGTCGCTCAGTCATTTGGTAATAGTTGATCAAACAACAGGTTTAAAATCAGAGACTAAAGCATACTTACAGTATTTGGAAGAGAACAGATGATGTCTCCGGCTAGTGTGACCTTTGAAATCAGTTCCATTAGTGCTAACAAGACATTAGAGCAGTCCAGAGTAAGCAGGGTAATCTGCTTGGCCTTTTTCTGCCACCTCTCCTCTGAATCTCGGAATTTGTTCCAATGAACTCTTGATTCCCCGCAGTCAGAATGTGACTGTGAAAATACATTTACATTCACACCAGCCGCCTATAAGCAGAGTTTGTCAGCTTTGTTCAAGGAAAGCTATTATTTCCCTGGCAAAGAGCTCTGAAACAAAAGAGGAACAGCAGGCTGGTGAGAGCTACTGGTGTTCGACCATGAAATGAAAGGGTCATGTTGCGTTCGGCTGCCGAAATTCAACTTGTCAGTGTGATCCTTGATCCGTCAGTGCCATAAACATGTTTAGTGTTTAGAGTGCCGCTGCTGGTTATTCATATGCAGTAACTGTCATCCCATTGACAAAGTACGCAGAGGCAGTTAGCTGCCGGGAAAAAAAATCCCATAATGCTTAAAACCACTGCAATCGGGTAATTTTGTAAAGATTGTAATTTATGTAAAATAAAAGAGAAAACGACACACATAATGCAAATCATCGAATATGGTAAATTAACCCATGCTGAGCATGCTCTTTTTAAAGTTATACATCAATTAAGAAAAAAATAAAATGGAAAATTCTGCTAAAAAACAAACAAAAAATAAATCCCAGTAATTAGTGCTTGCAACAATTGTTCTTTTTTTACCCCTTGAACAAAACCTCAGCAATACAAATATAGAGCTCTGGTAAGCTTTTTGTTGTCTTGCAGTTAAAAGAGAAGCAGGCGAATTTAAGACGAACTCTTAAGGGGATGGGGGACTGTCTACTGAGACTTTCAGTGGCTTTGAAGTTGCAAAGCAACGCTCACATGTTTATTGTTGACTCTCACCGCAAAGCAGTTCTGTGCAGTAGCTACAGGTCATGCGTCTACTCAAACAACAAGCATGAATAATAACACAGAGCACCATCTGGGGCACTTCAAAGCATGCTTTTCAGATAGACGTAACAATGGAGGTGTTTTGGGGTCACCTGTTGAATCTTTGACTCAGTGGATTAACTGTCATCTATCCAGTGGTGGAACAGTGCTTTTGATTGAAGGAAACCTTCATCCCTATATTGGTAAAAGTGTGTGGAGCCACCGATATGTCATCTTAGTGTGATTTGCACCAGAGAAGTTATTCTGTTTTCTGGTAACGCTCTTTGTATGCTGCCGACGAGCATTGCTTTGTGCCCTCGGTGGAATGAGAAGACATAGGGTGGCTTACATTAGTATGATCTAGGCACTGACACATTCTGTTCCCACCTGCACGACTCTACCTGGGGGCTGATGCTCTCCTAGAGGCGAGCAAGTGACTGGTAAGCTCTCCAGTCGAAGTCGCCCCGTCTTGTGATTGTGAAAGCACAAAGTATCCCTGAAAAACCACCTTGCTTGCTGCTGCTTCAGGGAAAGGCAGACTTTGGAGGTGGCTGTTGTTACATGTGCAGACATCTGCTGTCTTTCTGAGTCACATTGTCCTTGAGAGCAAGGTTCTGCTGCCTTTATTGGCATGAATATAGAATAAAAAAAAAAGAATTCATACAGAAATGCAGTTTCAAACAGTTTCTTTGTGTTTCAAACTAGACATAACATTTTTTATTGTACCAAAATCATACTGTGTAAGAGTTCTGAATTGTTACTTTTTAAAGTAATGCATTAAAATATCCTGCAACATTATAAATTGTTTAAAGCATAAACTTAATTTTGCTAGATTTATACTTAAAACAAGATACAGTTTTTTAGTTTAATTTAAATTTGTATGGGCTTTGTATGTTATACGAAAATGTATTTTTTAATTTTATATTAAAATGTATTTATTTTATTTTTCTTAAGAAATAAATCACAATTTTGAACCTGGCTTTATTTGATATTCAGGTTTCTGTTCTGAAAACGCTAGTGAAAACGTCCTAGGTTACGTATGTAACCATAGTTCCCTGAGAGGGAACGAGATGCTGCATCTCAAAGCGCTATGGGAACGCCTTAGCGTAATTGTCACTGAAGCACAAATTAAACAAACTGAGTGAATGCACGTGGAGGACGTGATGAGCCAGGAGTATAAAGGCATGCCAAAAACCGGAAACGGCAGCTTGCCCAGAGTCTGAACAAGTCCGACATGCACCGGAGCTGAGGCTAAGCGACGCAGCGTCTCGTTCCCTCTCAGGGAACTATGGTTATATACATAACCTGAGATGTTCCCTTTCTAGGGAACTCGAGCTGCGTCGCAAAGCGCTATGGGAACGATATACCAACGCCACCTCAGTGAATGAAGTATGCTGCCCGAACGTGTTCCTACTAGGAAAAGCCTCAACTAGACCCGACTTCCGGTTATGGCGACTTGTTAACGAGACGCACGAGTTGGCTCCGCTGTGAGTTTTAATAGTATTTATAAGTTATACCCCCTTTTCCTTCAAAATTCGACCACAATTTGATTTCTTAGTGAAATCTGTTTGAGATGTCGCCTAAACCAGCAAAGCAGAAGCTGAAAAAAGTCATGGATATTGCATCGGATTCTGAGGGCCTGGATGAACTGTCGCGTGTTCCTCGTGGCGAGGTAAATTCACCATCGAGTCAAGGAGATCAAGCTTGCGACTTTCACGCTGACACAAGTGATATCCTCCAAGCTATTAACTCAGTGAAAGTGGATATGGCTTCTCAATTTGAATCGGTGCTTTCAGCTGTACGAGATGTTAAAAATCAAGTTACCGAGTGTTTCGGAAGACTGACGCAGGCGGAGGAACGCATTTCACAGGCCGAAGACTCGATCACTACGCTTCAATCGATGAACAGCACTCTTGAAAAGAAAGTTGCTGCTCTTACCTGGAAAATGGATGATCTTGAAAATCGAAGCCGACGCTCCAATCTCAGACTCATCGGGTTACCAGAAAAGTCCGAGGGCAGTGACGCGTGTGCATTTTTGGAAAGCTGGCTACCCGAGGCGCTGGACATGGAGCCACTGCGAAAACCCCTGGCCATAGAGAGGGCGCACAGGATTGGCAGTGTGCGACGGGCTGATTCGGATGCGAATTCAACACCGAGAGTGATGATCATGAAGTTCTTGGATTACAGGGACAAGGAGCGTGTAATGCATGCGGCCAGAGTGAAGAAGGACGTGCTGTTCCAAAACAATCGAGTCATGTTATTTCCAGATCTTTCTGCTGAAGTCAACAAGCAACGGAGACAATTCGACGAAGTCAAGAGAAAGCTGCGAGCCAAAGGCCTAATGTACGGATTCATCTTTCCAGCGCGCCTCCGGGTGACTGTTAACGGCCAGACTCGCGTCTTTGAAACTCCATCCCAAGCTGACGGCTTTCTGACGAACATGTAATCTGGTGACATTATATCAACGGTTTCTTTACACTTTGGAATATGTAAATAACGGTCGATTAATCAACAGATTATTCCTGACAAGGGGACAAGGTAAAAGCAGCGGAGCTCAGGTGGGAGATTCATCGTTTCGGTGTTCTCATTTAGATGGGGGAAGTTAGAAGTAAAGTAGTGGGTGAACTTGCTGGTGGTTCTCGGCAAGTCACAGTTCTGGTGTTGATTTGTTTCTATTGGTTGATTTTTCTAATTGTGTTGCTTTTTTATTTTATTATTTATTATTACAAGGTACAGGTGACTTTTTGTTTCAATTGTGGGGAGAGTATCTCATGTTAGAAGTTATGACAGAGGTTAGTGGGGTTAAGTTTATTTCCTGGAACTGTAGGGGTCTGCAGACTCTTACTAAAATAAAACAAGTGATGACTAGGATAAAGCAGCTACAGTCAAAAATTGTCTTTCTCCAAGAAACACATTTAATGCCAAAAGATATCGGTAGAATACGCAATAGATGGCCTGGTCAAATACGTTCAGCTTCATTTAGTTCTCAAGCAAGAGGGGTTATTACAATGATCCATAAATCAGTCCCATTTCAAATAACTAAGACAATACAGGATCCCTCAGGTAGATATTTAATTGTTCAAGGGACATTACTGTCCAAATCACTGATTCTTGTTAATATTTATGGCCCGAATGAAGACATTCCAAAATTCTATAGTAATCTCTTTCTAACGCTATCCAATCTCTCTGGGTTCTATGTAATTGGTGGGGATTTTAATTGTACACTCGATCCAATTAGAGATCGTTCTTCTGGCCCTGACCAGTCTCACAAGCAGACCAGAAAGACCCTTCATTATTTTGTAAAGGACCTAAACCTATCAGAAATATGGAGACAATTACATCCTAAGGATATTCAGTACTCTTGTTTCTCCAGAACACACCAGTCGTATTCCAGAATTGATTATTTCCTTATCTCAGCAACACTTATGTCATATATTAGTGATTGCTTTTACGATACAATAGTAATTTCTGATCATGCCCCTATATTATTCACTTACACCGATCCTAGGCTATTAAGTAATCCTCCAAAATGGAGATTTCACCCTAAATGGCTCCTTGACGAAAAACTCTGTGAATATGTCGCACAACAGATAGAAATGTACTTTGATATAAATACAACACAAACCTCAGCTTGTATTAGATGGGAAGCTTTTAAAGTTTTCATTAGAGGGGTCCTTATAAGTGTAACAAGCAGCAAATCAAAAGGTTACAAAAGAGAGATGTCGGTGCTTGATACAAAAATTAAACTTCTTGAAAATAACCTATTCTCTGTTGGCGATTCCAATATTCACCAAGAGTTGTTAACTCTTAGAACTAAATATAATGAACTATCATCTAAAAAAGCTGCCGCGAGTCTAATGATGTTAAAGCAAAATTATTATGACCAAGGTGAAAAAGCAGGGAAATTGTTAGCTTGGAGAATTAAGCAAAATCAATCTGAAAGAACAATAAATGCTATTGAAGATAATAGGGGCAATATAACAAACGACCCAGTTAAAATAAATGATACTTTTAAAAACTTTTTTGGGACTTTATATACCTCTGAATACGTAAACAATGGTGCACAAACAACCTTTCTTAATAGCTTACCAATACCTATTCTTTCTGAAGAGGCAAAACTGTCCCTGGACATAGATTTAACGGAAGAAGAAATAATAGAGTCCATTGATAGTTTAACAGCGGGTCGAACACCAGGGCCTGATGGCCTTAACATAGACTTCTACAAGAAATTTAAAAGAAAACTTGTCTTACCAATTTTAGATATGTTTAAAGAATCTTTTGAAAATGGTGTGCTTCCAGAATCTCTAAGGAATGCTCTCATTACGTTACTTCCTAAGCCTAATAAAGTAAAGACCAAATGTGAGTCGTTCCGACCAATTTCATTACTTAATACAGATGTAAAGATATTGAGTAAGATCCTGGCAAAGAGGTTGGAGTCACTACTACCAGACATTATATGTCGAGACCAAAACGGATTTATTAAGGGTAGGCAAGGACTTCATAATGTTAGAACTTTGCTTAACATCTTATATCTTAAAAAGGGAGCTTCTGATACAGCCATCCTATCCCTAGATGCTGAAAAAGCCTTCGACAGGGTGGAATGGCCATATCTATTCGAGGTCCTTAAAAGATTTGGGTTTGGAGACATCTTTTGCAAATGGGTTAAAATACTTTACACGCGTCCTATGGCTGAGGTACTTACTAATAGTATAGTTTCCAGTGCGTTTAATATTCAGAGAGGCACCCGTCAAGGTTGCCCCCTATCACCTCTTCTTTTTGTTTTAGCAATTGAGCCTCTTGCCATAGCAGTCAGATCGCATAGCGACTTATTAGGCATCAGACTAAACACCACAGATATACGTATTTCTCTGTATGCAGACGATGTCATTTTATATTTAACGGATTTGGTTCACTCTATTCCATCGCTAATAAAACTCCTTTCAACGTTTGGTAGCTTCTCTGGTTATAAAGTCAATCAATCTAAATCGTGTATTCTTTTACTGAATAAGAAGGATAGTCAATTATCAGCTGTTACTCATTTTAATGTAGTAGACTCTTTCACTTATTTAGGAATCCAAATTATAGCTAATGTAGATAATATATCCTCTGCAAACTATCAACCCCTGCTAAATCACATATCCAAATTCACTGACAGATGGAAAAGTTTACCCATATCGTTAATTGGACGTATAAACACAATTAAAATGAGCATACTACCTAAAATATTATATCTCTTTCAAAATATTCCCCTATGCCCTCCACCCTCCATTTTTACATCACTTCGGAAACTATTTACTGATTTCATTTGGAATAATAAACGAACTCGGGTTCGAATGCCATTATTATACTTGCCATACGACAGGGGCGGTCTTCATTTTCCTAACTTACAGTGGTATTATTGGGCAGCGCAACTGCGATCTACTCTGTACTATTTCTCTTCTGAAACCCACCCATCTTGGCTGGACATCGAGTCTTCCTTTATAAAGTCAAAACTACCCCTCAGTCTTTATCTTTACTCAACAAACATTAAAACTCTCAGAAAAGAAAATGATGTTGTATCTCGTAACCCTATTCTTACCAACACAATTAAAGTCTGGTGTGATGTGCATAATTATCTAGGTCAGCCAAACACTTTATCATGTTTCACACCGATATGGGGAAATGAGAGTTTCAAACCAGCTAGATCGGACTCAGGATTTAAGCTATGGTACGATAAAGGACTAAAAAAAATCGAGGATCTTTATAAAAGAAATGACTTAATGTCCTTTGCGGATATTGTTGCACAGTTTGACATTCCCAAAACACATTTCTTTAAATACCTTCAATTTAGAAGCTATGTTTCTTCTTACCAAGGTACAAACCTTACAAAACCCACTAAAACTCCTTTAGAAATGTTACTATCAAAGTCGTCCCAATCTAAAGGCTTAATATCGATGTTTTATAAATTGTTAGAGTCACACTCTAAAGAATCCTCAAAATCCAAATTGATCTCCTGGCAAGAAGATTTAAAAATTACCATTCCGACAGATGTCTGGGAAAACGTATGTAAGAAAGCACAATCGCAAACTATTAACAGCAATCTCAAATTAATACAGTACAATTGGATTATGAGAACATATTTCACTCCAGTTCGGTTAAATAAAATTAATCAGAGCATTCCAGACACTTGCATCAAATGCTCAGCAGATAAAGGCACACTTCTGCACTGCATGTGGAGTTGTCCTACGGTGCAGGAGTTTTGGAAAGAGGTAGTCTTACTTATTTTTCAGATGGTATCTATTGATCTCCCATTGAAACCAGAAATTTTTATTCTGGGAATCTTTCCTGAGAATATTGCACAATGTAGTAACATTTGTAAACTCATTACCATGTGTATACTTCAAGCAAAACGTCTAATATCTATATATTGGAAGAAAGTGGAAATGCCATCTATTGCACAGTGGATCAATAATATGTCCTTTTGTTTGTCAATGGAAAAGATCACATATATACTGAAAGGTAAACTGTCTTTTTTTAAGAATATTTGGAATCCCTTTATATCCTTTCTCTCTAACTCTGATTTTAGCAATATAGTGAATGGGTTAGGAAAAGACTAAGTGGGTTGACTATTTTCACCATACCGTCACTACTATTAAACCAACTGTTTTATTTGTTTGCTTGTTTTTTCCACTAAACTGTCCCTTCCTCTTATGGTCCATCTTCTACACCATGCTCATCTCATGTATGATTGTGTTGTGCTCTTCTTAATGTGCAGCTATCTGAATTTACCTGTACCCTTTTCTTTTAATTTTCTATTTGTTCCTTCTATTTTTATTTATTTATTTGTTTTGTATTGTATTTATTATGTATATGTGTATATATATTGTTTGTTTTTTTTCTTCCTTTTTTTTTTCTTTTCACTATTATATAAAAGAGATTTAACTTTTTTAATTTATTAATGTTGTAATATGTTGATATAATGTGTTATTTCTCAATAAAAAAAGTGTTCAAAAAAAAACTAGACCCGACCAGAACACACGGCCTGCATGAGGCAGGGGGCTTCAGCCGCACGCCACCTATACCTAGTGCCTGCATTAAGTCGCAGACACTCCTGGCCCACCAAGGGGGGGGGGGGGGGGCCCTGCAGTACCAGCTAGCCATCACATAGAGCCCCTCAGTGAGGTCAGTGAGTACCGAAGCCCAGTGAGGTCCGGGTACCGTGGGGGTCCGCCTACCCCGTGGAGACAGAGCCGCACCGACCTCAGTCGAGGGCCTGTACCATGAGACGCATAGCGGGGTGACCCGAACGGGGAAAGGGTACAGCTGAGCTCCTAGGAGGGGCGATCAGGGGCGACCTCACTGCGAGGACGCCACCGGGGCCGCCAAAAAACTGCACCATCCGGCTCAGAGAGGAGCCGGCGTGCTAAAAATCACAGCAGACAGTTCATTCCTCCTTTTCCTCTTACTTATATATTTTCTTTCTTTATGGCCTTTTACACTTAGCCTTTCCCCCCTCCCTCCTGGTCTGAAGCACAGCCCTCAGATCTGGCTTCTTGGCAGACTCAGGAACCTGTCGACCCGTGCCTGCAGATTCATCTCGAGGCTGACGGGTGGAGGCTCTATATTTATTCACCTGGAAGGAGGAGGAGGTGCTAGGCCAAGGGCTGCGGCTTCTTTTACGTGGCAGAACCTTCTTAAACACTTCCTGTTGTTTTGCTGCCTCCTGGAACTTCTCCACCACCGTCTCAAAGGGGCATCAAGGAGTGCGACTTTATCTGCCTCCTTGAGCGATGTAAGGCCAAGCCACCATCGAGGCCATAGCGCAACCTGCAGCCCCCGCGGCTTCCTTAGAAGCACGGAGGATCAAATCCGTTGTCCTGCAGAGCTCCGCAAGAACGTCTGGGTCCAGGACATCAGCCCCGTCCAGATCCCCCAGTAACTCAGCCTGATATGCCTGCAACACAGAGACTGTGTGCAGGCACGCGGCTGCCTGACTTGCCGCTGAGAAACCCTCAGCGGCTTCGATGGGAGAATACGGTCTTTTAATGGGGAGTCACCCGAGTCCAACCCCTCCGCGAGATCCATCTGCAATCCCCATGACAGAGACCGCCCCAGCGGTGGACGGACCCGTGCCACGGGGAGCGCACGCTCTGGCGGCGCCCTCGAAGACCGCCAGGCGAGAACGACGTGTTCGCGGTGGAAGCCGCGAGCAGTCTGCACAGGCAGCGCCCTCAAGTGCAGCCTGTGTGTGTTCTACCCCCAAACATTGCACACACAAACTACGCGTGTCCCTGCCCGAGATGAAGCAAGGGAAAGCACAAGGCTTAAAGTTGTCCCCTTGTTGTGACATTTCTAGCTCTCCCTGTTCTTTTAAACTAGATAGCCCTCACACACTGCAACACACGTTCGATATAATTGAGCTTGTGAAGACACTAAAGCTGCCGTTTCCGGTTTTTGGCATGACTTTATACTCCTGGCTCATCACGTCCTCCATGTGCATTCACTCACTTTGTTTAATTTGTGCTTTAGTGACAGTTACGCTAAGGCGTTCCCATAGCGCTTTGCGACGCAGCTCGAGTTCCCTAGAAAGGGAACTAAAATAAAAGGTTTGCGATTATTCATGTTTAAAGCATTATCATCACTATATTTAGCTTGATTTAGACTTATAATTAGAAAAACAAAACCGAATGCCAAAAGTGTAAGTTTTACAGTATAACAATTAACAATTTAAGCATGTGATACATCTGTAACTGTGAATGTGTGATTCTTTAAATGCATGTCCTGGCTTTTTCATGTTCCATTTAAAGAACCACACATTCACAATTACAGATGTATCACATGCTTAAATTGTTAATTGTTTTACAGAAAAAAATCAAATGGCTTGAATAGTTGAAATAGTTATTTTATGTTAATTTTGTGGTATTTAATGTATTTTTTAAAGGTGAGAAAATGGAAAGACTTGTTAATGTTGGATTATGTTGGTATTTAAAAGCTTCTGTTATGTTAGTATTTGGGGGTTACCATTGTGATGAACTGTTGAGCTTGTCCTTGGACAAGTACCTGCACATAACAATGTGATTTTCTGTACTGTTATGGATAAAACTAGTCTCTCTGTCAACACTAAACATCACATTTAGCGAAAAGCAATATTTTGCTAGTTATTGTAAGAATTAATAACCATAATAATTAATTGAATAAAACAAAATGAAAGCAAATCTTTTAAACAGAACCATTATTTTAGGTTAAATGAACACCATTGATTCTAGTTAGTGGTAAATAGTTAATTCTATTTAATTGGAGTTTACTTGTTTTAGTCACACAGAACCACTATCCATGAATATCCATTGAATCATATTCATCCAAATAGCTAGTTCTACAAATAATGCTTCTCAACAAAGAAAGTCCACTGGAGTCCATTAATGCACACATCTAGTTCAGCCAAAAATTCACCGTCCTCATCACACATATTCCTAACAGGAAAGGCTCTGATCTGACCTTTTCCATCTAACTTTCTTCACAGTAAATGTTTATTAGTGAAATTATTCAAAGTGTCTGTTTTTCCAGGATAAAAAGGGTCAAAAGAAAAAAAGATCAGTGTCTGCCAATATGTAGAGGGAATTTGGTCCATGCATTGATTGTCCGTACTTGCAGAGGACAGACTACTGTTGAAGCAAATCTGCTGTCGGGAGAGAATAATGCAAACTTAATTACCACCAGCTAATAACTTCAGGCAATCAAAACCTACTCAGCTCAGAGACTCCATCTAATTGTCATGACAACTAAAACCTTTTGTCTTCCATTTAGTCTGATGCTAAGCAGGACCTCCAGCTCTGTAAATTTCTTCTAACTGGTGTGACTCGTGTGATAAGAGTGGCTGTGATGACTGTGGCTCAGTGGCTTTATTCTGCTGCCTGTCTGTTCAGAATGACTAATTGCAGTGGAATGTGAACACGCTGGAGATGAAATGTGTATGGTTAATCCAATCATTTCCAGTAAAGCTGCAGGAAAATGAGCACTGAAGAGACACTCAGTGGCGAAAAAAGAAGACGCACATGTGCCAGGATAATTTCTTACAGAGAAAATAATTTTTATCATTACACTTACCTACTCATTTGCAAGGCATTAGTCTCGTCTTTAAATGTTCAGCTGGTATGAATCATTACAGACGCTTAATAATGCCGTTGTTGAACCACATCATTGTTGATTTCATATCGCTGGGCAATTATGGCCTGCTGATCAACTTCCTGCTTTTTTAAAGCTTTTTTTTTAACTTTTAAGACTTAATGCATTTGAGACAGTCTATTCTATATTCTCAGTCTAGTTTTGGCTGGATATCTTTGGCTGTCAGCAGTCCTATAGACAGTGTGCACCAGAGAAACTTAGTTTGAACTTCCATTTTGGGATGGCCCTATTTCTATGGCATCACTGTTGAAGAATAATTAGCTGGTGAAAAGGATTTACTTATAGTTGAATTAATAAAAGTTATCATGTGCATTTGTTATGTTTTGTAGTGGATGTCATAACTTATGTCAGGGAACTGGACCAGGAAGATTTTATATTGAGTGGTTAATTTATAATTCCATAAGTTCTTACCTTCATGCAGTGGAAATACAAACTGGAAGACAGAACACAATTAGCACACCACTGATGGGCGGACTGCATGAGGTCTATATGACAGAAACATACTATGTGGGGGAAAAACAACTTTCTCTATTGTTATTAATTCAAATTTAGCTGTGGATTTACTTAATTTATTTTTAAGTTGAAAACGTTTTCATATTTTATAGCAGATGTTTTACTAGTGACAGTTCATTTTCCAAGGCTTTTCCAAGATATGTTTACATTATAATCGGGTTCCACTGTATTATAATATATCGACGGCCTCGGGGGTTGCAAAAAAAGCATCAAGATAACCAAGGATAGGGATAATCAAAAGCCAATATGGCGATTTGTTTGAAGTGATCGGCATGCTATAAAAATGTACATACATTGTATATGTTTGTTAACAACAAAAGGCATATGTGCACCAACGAACAACAGATATTGTAACGGCTACTTTATGTTGGGAATATACCTTTAAGACAGTGTATGTTGTTCTGTGCGCGTTGTTCTGGTGTGAGCGTGCACTGGGAGGAGTGTTTTTGAGTGAGGAGAGAGATGGCCGCTCCACCGCTGACTGTTATATAGCATAATCTGCAGATACTCTTTTCCTTCTTTTATTTATGATGTTTGTCAGTGTGTTTTCTTTTTCCTGGTTTGTACTTTGCTCTTTACATGTTTGAGAAGAGTGTGCTGATACGAAACCCATCTTTAAATCTTGTGTGACCAGTTTAATCGGCACAAGTTTTCTTTAATTTCCATTTAATATCTGGGCAGTTGTCAACCACTCTGACAGCCATTACAAGATTTACCAGTATACGATAAAAAACACCTTCAATTCTCGATACAAACCTTTAATTATATTATCCAACATTGCAAACACAATTTCACTCACAGCATAAACAGTCACAACACACATAAACACAGTCGCTCATAACAGTGATTTCGCTCTGACAGTTCTCAAAAGTATTTGCACACGCAGTTACTATGTTTTTTATTATGCTAAAATGCTTGTTGCTTTTTGCCTTTAACATTCTGCTTGAAAACAAATGCTTCTAAGCTTCTATCAGTAACAACGTCTTTGTTGATGTCAATGTAATCTGGGAATTCCGAGACAGTGAAGGCGAACTCCTGTGCCTCCTCTTACAAGATAGCATCTGTAAGACTTGATTTTTGCACGAGTTCTTCTGCAAGAATAAGTGAAGCGTCATTGGAGTGAGTGAGAGACTATACAGACCATGATACACGTGCAACGCAAACTCAGCGCATGCGCAGTGAACTCTGTACTATCATTAGGCTGGGGGATCGAGATAAATGATGTTAAGTGGGAAAGATTAGTATGGACTTCGTAAGGACTTCGTCCCTCTTTTGTGCTCGAGATATCAGAGTTCGGCAACAAAATAATCGAATGCAAAGACAAATAGAGAGTTTGGAGGATCCAATTCAAAAACGTTGACATAACAGGGTTGGCGAGTTAACCGAGGTTAAGATAAGTGGGTTCCACTGTGTATTATATCAATTTAACATAATAGTGATATTCCGGGAAAACTTGTTTCTGCCATATAATAAAAGATATTTAAATGGAAATTGTAATATCTCTGTTATTAAACTAGCTTGTGTGCGATGCAGAGAACACTCAGAGGCAGCAGCAGAATCCATTGGAACTTCTTTATTAGCAAACAAGCAAATACAAAAGACTTTAAATAGAAACGAAAGCGGAACACAGTGCGCTGACATCCACACACACAACATAATGTGAAACAGTGACAACAATCGACAAAGACAAGGGAACACAGGAGGGTATTTATAACAACACGGGAAGATGGGGAACAGCTGACGTGACTTAGGAAGTGATTAGACACGGACAGGTGTGTGAAGGACCTGGAAGATACAAAGAATGAACCCGGATGTGAACAACGGGACAAGACTGTGACAATCTCATTATTCCAATTCCCACCCACCCCCTCAAAAAGACAAAGACTTTTAGTGTATTTTAATTCAGTCACATGTGTTCCTTTTGTTTGAATATTTTTTAAATAAATACATAAAACATTTTTGGACTCTCCTCTGTCATCTTGTAAGAGTAATATCACATCTAACAATTCTGAGGGAAAAAGTTTTGAGATCTAAACCCATACCTGTGATAAATAAAGACACATTTTCAAATAAGAAATCTCAATTAGCTTTTTAATATTTATTTATTCCATGGCAGGAACAAGCTTTCATAGAAATATAATACATTACACTACACTACAATACAATACAAAAGAATGACATGATTTTTTCCTGCAGTTCCAGAGTAGGTTGTCTGGTTTGTCACTCATCAAGCAAAGTTTTTGCAAATTGAACCTTTTTTTGTTATTTTTCGACTTTCTTTTACATTTAGATTTTTAGGCTAAGCAAGCTACATGCATTTGTTCCTCCTGGATACTGATATATGTCGGTACCCAATCAATACACGGAAAAACAGTTCATGTATTCATCACCCTCCGTTAGAAGCATCTCTTGAAGGTGCGGAATTCTACGTGGACACTTTGTTTTGCCGTTGCAGACATGTCAGACTCTACCTAGAAAAAAGTTCAAAGCATTTGGCAGTTTCTGAAAGCTTTGAGACATGAGGCTCTAAAGACAAAAGGGGATCAGAAACCACTTTAAAAAATGATGTCAAGAAAAAAAAAATCAATACTTAGTGCAAAGAAACACAAACGTTGCTTCATGGCAAAGCGAATGACTGCACAAACCTTCAAACACTTCAAGCAATATGAAGCAGTGACCCAATGTCATTATTAACTGTGACCAAATGTTTTGAATGACGTTCCCAATTTGTAGCATAAGGCAAAATATATTGCCAATTTATTTACAAAGGAAAAGATTTAATTTGCCCTCGAGAAAAATTATATATGATCGTCTGTTCTCATTCTAATAAAGCTTAATCACGGCAGATTAGATGTGGTGTAGTAGGAAAATTAAATTTGTTCTCATCAACATTCATATCTGTGATAATATAATCATCTGAATTAAATATTACTGTGAATACTCATTAATGCTTTATAAGAAGGTGGGCTGATTTGATTTTTCTTTACAATCAGTTTGTAATTACTGGAACTGATAATACTGCTAGAAATTCCTTCAGACATGCATGTATCATTAGCTCTGTTTCTTTGATTTTATATCATCAAAAAGAAACATGCACTTCTTTAGGGTCTCTATTCCCAATTACAGCTTGTATTTTAACTGGAACATTGTATTACATATATCTGGACAGAGTTTCTTTATGAAACATTATTAGAACTTTTATGGTATTTTATATTTGGCTCCAGGGCATTGAAAACGGTTAATAAAAAAATATGGAAAGCTAATGATGTGATCATGGAGTCAAAATATTTTTTCGTCAAAGTTGGGGTTGAATAATTTACTGTTGCGGGCTAATGGGTAAATATTGTTGTTATTTATTTTGCATTGAAAATGTATTAACACTGAAATTCACGTCAGCCGATGTTCATAAAAAATGCATTCAGAGATTGCAATGCCAGTCTGATTTATCTTTTGAGTAGGCTTTTTCAATGAATCTGCTGCTTCAGTTCATAAAACTGAATGATTCCTTCACAAAGCAGACTGATTCAACTGACTCTGTGACCCCACTGGAAGGATTGATTATGAGTAAATAACGACTTTTTAATATGATTTCAGGTTGACATATCATATAAAGTTGTTGTATATCTTCAGATTTTTTTTTCTAGCTTTAGTATGCTTTAATAGTGTTCTCACATCCTTTTTGAATAATTCTAGCTTTGTGCAAAAAAGAGTAAACAGCACATAATTACAAAATTATAATTTGTGCTCCTCAGAAAGTAATGCAGGTTTGGAAGCTACATGAGGATGAGAACATGGAGACAGAAATGTCATTTTCATGTGAACTTTTCCCATAGCCTTGTAACCTGACCTCATCTAAAGTTATTATATCCTCAGCAGAGTTTGTTGATGGACTGAGCACTAGATGCACATCCCATTATCACCAACACCATAACCCTACAGGACGATCCCTTTATTGATAAAGAAAGCTACACTCAGTATTTCATCCGCACAGCCTCCATCAGTGAACTCCATTTAGGTGCGGTGTGAGATGATTGGGTCGCCCTGATGGGAGGTCACTGCTCTCTGTATAACTGCACTACGGAGAACTTACACAGTGGGGGAAAAAGTATATAGTGGCGCCATTTATTTGCCATCCCCAGAAAAGGGCACCAGCGATCTGTGAAATCACTTTGTTCGTTTGAGATGGTTGCACATTCTGTCCATTTAGGTCTGATAATGACTTAGATTATATGCCTCCCTCTCTGCCTGCCTCTTTTTGGCATCTGCAGTTATTCAGACTGGGGTAGCTCCACACCCTCCCATCTACATTTAATTCAGCTCCTGCCAAAAACCATAACAGCTTCTGCCCCATACTAATCAGAGAATGCATTAAAGATGGAAGTCATTCCTTTGGTTGCGAAAGCGAACGTTTGTTTTCTGTGATCCATGCAGTAATCTATCTGTTGAGATGTTGTTCCTTTGATTTACATTTGACTTCTATTTTAACATGGGTGTTGTTTTCTACCTCTGAGTTTTTTCTAATTTGTGGTTCAACTATCTTACTAGGATTGCAAAGGCTTGAATAATTACTCTGCGATCTAAAGAATAACAACCATCACTCAGAGTTGTCTTCCGATGATAAACGCTGTATGCCTAACATTGCCAACTCATGGTAAAAACAACACTTCTGTAAGGATATTTTTTTAACTTTCTGTCAATAGAATGTGATTTAGAATGTTGTCGCCACGCACACACATTTCACCTTTTACTGCTTTATCCAGTTTTGTACACACAGAGTTAATTAATTTACAGTAGTTTCAACTGCATTCTACAACTGAAATAACTCCATGTTTGCCATGTTTGCATAAATTCTATGTAGTGTGAATGAAACCGAACTAAACAAGTTATCAATGACATTTAAATGCATCTCTCTTCTGTATGTGTGCGGTGCAAGAAAATCGTAGGGTAGAGGTGAAGCTATCTCTCTGAAAGAAAATCTTTTGAAAAAAAGTCTCTTTTGAAAATTCTCTTGACTATAAGCAACTTTGCTACTACATGTCAACTAACTCTGCCTAATACGCTACTAACACTAATAGTTAAAATAGTTGAACAAAATGAGTCTTTGTTCGCTGTATTAATATTGGCGCAATATGCAAAAATGTCGCAATGGTTACCACACTGTTTATCATCGCAATTTCAGGAGTGATTGTTATTTAAATGTGGTTGTAAGTAGACATTATTTACTCGCCATCATATAATTCTGAACCTGCTTGACTTTATTTCTTCAAAGTGTGCCATGAATGGGTGCAACTGACTGTAATATGAGTCATCACTGCAAAGTGACAAAACTGGATTTCCATAGCTGAAAGTCAGACTTTGGACTTGATATACTTCAGACTACACATTGAAATAATTTTAAAAGTGCTTGTTTTAATGCTATTTGCAGATTTTAAGATTTGAGCACATCAAATTTCACGCTTCAGGATGCAATATGAAATATGAAGTCTTTCTTTACAGTCTCTTTTTATATCTGCCCAATCATCTCTTTTTCCTTTGGATTGTTTGTGGGAGGAAATAACTTCTACTGTAGTTGCTTTTATAAATAATGAATTAATGTATGCTGTCAGGTGTGTGGGAAGGGATGAATGAGGACTCAATGATGCAATGAGACTGGGGATTTATTCATAACAAAAACGTAAATAAAAACTGAACATAACCAACCCCGTGGGGAAAAAACAAGACTAGAGGACAGACTCAAACTAGGACTAGACTTCAGACTTCAAACTTGACAGACTTGACTCAGGACAGCATGAACACTACCTTGAAACGACGAGAAACCAGCACAAGACAACAGACACGGATGGATTAAATACACACATGAGGGATGGTAATTGAATGAGACACAGCTGGGAACAAATCAAACTAAAACAGGGAAACAAGGTGGGAGGGTTACACATTGACGAGACAAAGACGACGCGCAGCTGGCGACAACAGAACTGCGCGTGACAGGAAACATAACATAAAAACATAAACACACGGACGAGAGGAGGCGCGGCTCGCGCAAGGCTTGAAACCGCGCCCACTCACATAACGTAGAGCTCGCAAGAACGAGTTCTCACGAGCTCACGACAAGGACTAACACACACGAGTTATGAATGCCCGAATCCCGATCCAAAACCGAAACTGAACCAGACCCAAGTATCGGGACCGGACATCATAACTCGTACGAAAGACGTCACAGACAAGCGCGCGCGCGGCTCGAATCCTCGACGCCGTGCGCACACACACCAAACACGAGACATAACGGTAGTGTCAGAGCTCTGCCACAAAACCAAGAAATGACTACTAGAACGAATGTAGCAGAACCCTGACACTACCCCCCCTCTAAAGGGACGCCACCTGGCGTCCCTACGAGGAACACCAGGAACAAGACAGAGACATGACAACAGAAAGCACGAACATGACAAGGGGAAAAAATAAATGAAAATAAAGAACACCAAGACAAGGGGAGAGAGGGAAGACAAGACAGGCTAAGACAAGCAGGCAAAAATAAACAGTACTCAAATCAACATCATGAAAATAACTCAAAAAGTCCTCGAAAAGGTACTAATTAAAAAGTCCTCAATGTCATGAAAAATATTAACTCAAAACAGTCCCCAAGCATCATGTAAACATAACTCAAAACACAGTCCACCAGTACCACGAAAATATTCTCAGCAGTTCTCAACGGGTCACAAAAGATAAACTCAAACAGTCCTTAAGCACCATGAAGGAAAAAAAAAAAACTCAAAACAGTCCAATATGAAAAACACAGTCCAACACTTCATGAAACGTGATAACCCTAAGCAGTCCTCGATCCCATGAAAAAAGTAACTCAAAAACAGTCCACCATGAAAAACAATCCAGGGAGGGGGAGCTGGAGGGATGAGCCATGGTGGCTCAAGCAGTGCAGGGTCTTTAGCAGATGGCCAGGGTGGGGCCGGGGGAACGAGCCAGGGGGGCTCCAGGGGTTCAGAGATCCTGGCAGACAACCAGGGTGGTGCCGGGGGGGAGAGCCAGGCGGACTCAGGCAAGAAAAGGTCAGGCGGCACCGGAGGGGTGAGCCAAGCAGGCTCCGGGAGGTCTAGAGTCCCGGCAGACGGCCAGGGCAGTGTCAAAGGAACCGGTACCTTGGTTGGGTCAGACAGGACCGGCTGAGACTCTGGCAGGTCTAGGCGTTCTGGCAGGATGTCTGGGCGCTCTAGAGGGTCTGGGCGGTCTGGGCGCTCTAGAGGGTCTGGGCGTACGGGCGGCGCCGGCATGCAGAGGCTTTCAGGGCGCTTGGGCGGCGCCGGCAGGGCGAGGCGCTTGGGCGGCGCCGGCAGGGCGAGGCGCTTGGGCGGCGCCGACAGGGCGAGGCGCTTGGGCGGCGCCGACAGGGCGAGGCGCTTGGGCGGCGCCGGCAGGGCGAGGCGCCTCTCTGTGGCTTGTGGGTTGGAGGAAGCCCTCTTCTTCCTCCGCCGCTTGCGAGGGCGACGAGGCGGCGTCCAATCCGTCGACTCTGGTGGGGCGGCCTCCTGGACGACTGCGGCCTCTGGGGCGGCCTCCTGGACGACTGCGGCCTCTGGGGCGGCCTCCTGGACGACTGCGGCCTCGTTCTTCCTCCTTCTCCGTTTCCGGGTCATTGGAGGGCTGGGGCCCCCACTGACTGCAGATGGAACAGGGGAGCAGTCAGTGGGCTGGGAGCTCGTTAGAGGAGCGGGTTCCTGCTCCCCAAGATGGAAGATGTGGTACACGAACTCCCAGAAGCTAAGATGCCCCAGCTTTTCCATCTCCCAATAGACGAGAGGCTGGTCGAGGCAGATGTTAAATACCTCCTTAAGATCAGCCTCCTCATAGTCGAAGTGATGCACCTCAATCAGGAAGTCCGCAGCGAACTCCCGCACATCAGCGCCCAGCTGGCGGAAGTATCGGGAATTTACGAGGTGCATCATCTGCTGACGGGTGGACGGTCTTGGAGAGGGAGATGGAAAAAGGAAGATCCCCATCTCTGCTGAGTCCTCTTGTGGCTGGTTTCTTCTGTCAGGTGTGTGGGAAGGGATGAATGAGGACTCAATGATGCAATGAGACTGGGGATTTATTCATAACAAAAACGTAAATAAAAACTGAACATAACCAACCCTGTGGGGAAAAAACAAGACTAGAGGACAGACTCAAACTAGGACTAGACTTCAGACTTCAAACTTGACAGACTTGACTCAGGACTAGAAACAGGACAGCATGAACACTACCTTGAAACGACGAGAAACCAGCACAAGACAACAGACACGGATGGATTAAATACACACATGAGGGATGGTAATTGAATGAGACACAGCTGGGAACAAATCAAACTAAAACAGGGAAACAAGGTGGGAGGGTTACACATTGACGAGACAAAGACGACGCGCAGCTGGCGACAACCGAACTGCGCGTGACAGGAAACATAACATAAAAACATAAACACACGGACGAGAGGAGGCGCGGCTCGCGCAAGGCTTGAAACCGCGCCCACTCACATAACGTAGAGCTCGCAAGAACGAGTTCTCACGAGCTCACGACAAGGACTAACACACACGAGTTATGAATGCCCGAATCCCGATCCAAAACCGAAACTGAACCAGACCCAAGTATCGGGACCGGACATCATAACTCGTACGAAAGACGTCACAGACAAGCGCGCGCGCGGCTCGAATCCTCGACGCCGTGCGCACACACACCAAACACGAGACATAACGGTAGTGTCAGAGCTCTGCCACAAAACCAAGAAATGACTACTAGAACGAATGTAGCAGAACCCTGACAGTATGCAGGTCTCAAAAAGTGGTAATTTGTAACCCTGGATCACATGGATTACTGTGTTTAAGCAAGTTTCTAGAATATATAAAGTGCTTCTGGATAGACCCCATGATACCTGTAAAATGTTGCGACAAAATACAGGAGCGGTAAGGGGCTGATGGTTTAAACCCAAATAAAGTAATGTCTTAAAGTTTTCACAAGAAGATTTCAAAGTGCCATTCCTTAAGGGTCTGCGCTCAGCTAAGCCCCGGATTCTGTGTACTCACACAGAGAAATAATGAAGTCCAAAAATGGTCGAAATGGCCTTCAACAAGCAGCTCTACTTTCAGGGTTGAGTATCTGACACTGCTTTGAACCTACATGGAATATTAAGGCATGCATCTGGAACTGACAAATACACATTTGAATTCCACTCTTGGGTAACAACTTCAGCTAACAAAAAGGGGATTTTTCCTGCTCTCTCTCTGTTCTCTTTGGCAAAAGCTGAGACGAACCCAATTAACCCGTGTTAGAGAGAGAGAGCAATGCTACCAGCAGTGCCCTTATCCAACACTCAGGAGATCAGTCTTTACTATTAGACTGAATACACTAGGATGCCTCACACTTTCCTAATTGAAACCTTTGGGACTGGATTTTTAAGTTTTGAGAAAACTATGTGTAACTGTGAGCAGTGAGCATGTGCAATCAAAGGTTTCCTTCTACTTGAAACATGTGTAAAAAAAAAGTGCTTTTAGTCTCTTGTTATGAAAGGGCAACTTATGTCAAGAGCCAAACAATATTTTTTGCACCTCTTTATTAAATTCTGGTGCTTTTATTTTCTATGTACATTGTAAAGTATCTACAACACACTTTCACACAAGTGTTGCGGTGTGCGATTTGGAGAGAAGCTGGTTTCAACTGAAATTCACTTTATTCCAAAACATAGCAAATAAAAGATTTTAACTTCAAAACAAATCTGCACTCTTGTGCAAACCCTTGGAAGAACAGAAAACAAGGCACTCGGCATCCACACACAGGTAAACCACATAATCAATAATAAAAAAAACAAAAACATGAGACCACAGGAGGGTTTTAAACATCAGGAGATTGAGAACAGCTGAATGACTAACGAGGGGGGTAATTGACAAGACAGGTGCAGGAATAACACCGGAAATACACAGAAGGTAACAGGAAGTGAAACAGCATGACACTACTGTACTACTACTGCATCATCAATCACCTCATTAGTCTGGTCAGCTGTGTCTTTTTCCCTCTTTCAGCCCTTGTGTATATCTACCCTGGTTTTCCTTCAATAATGGTCGGTTCTCGTCAGTATTATCTTGCGCGTATTCTCTCCAAACTTTTATTTAATAAATAAGATTTCCAGTGTTCTCCTTTATCTCCACGCCCTTATTCCTCATCGCTAAAGCAACTGTGACAGTAACCAAAATTAGTGTGAACAGCCAATCTGATACATTGGATGGTGTGGTGATGATTTTAGTGCGTCACTGAAAACTCATTAAAAAGTTAAGTTAGAATGTACAACACGCCATGTATTGTATTGTAGTGTGCGTGTGTGTGATTTATAAAGACATTTAAAATGTTTAAAAAGGGGCTCATTTTAACTTAGTGAACTTTGAACTTTCTGTTCATCAAAGAATCCTTCACTCTTTCCACAAAAAATATTGATTTAACAACATTATTATTCAATAACATAAAATTTAATAATAAGAAAATAGATAATAACAAGAAATGTATTGAAGTAATTAGTACAATAAATTATATATATAAAGTAATAATAATAGGATAACATCATACTAATACTATAATATTGTCACAGTCACCGTCACCAAGGACTCTTATTTTGCCCATTGTTCACGTTGTTTTGGTTCAGTTCCTTCAGTCACTCATTTGTTTCCATGGCCACAGATCATCACAAATCATTCACAGGTGTTTTGTCTTTTGGTTAATCACTGTCTATGTATTTAGTTCTCCGTGTTCTCCATTCAGTGGTCGGTTCTCGTTTACGTTTACTCTGTGTTTATTGCCCTGCCTGAGTTCCTTGCGATAATAAAACACTATGTTTCTGGTACCGGTGTCTTCGAGTCTGCCTCCGAAACGAAACCGTAACAGAAGAACCGACCACAAAAACGCGATGAGGAGGAACGCGGCGGCAGAGAGAGAGAGGGCGGAGGATCTTCTTCTGCGGATTGTCCGACAAGGAGGGCGGCCGTTAGAGGAGTACGTGGAGGAATTTTTGGAACTGGCTGAGTTGGTGAGTTGGGAGGACACCAAACTCAACATGCGCTTCTGGGCTGGGTTAAATGACAACGCGTGCTATCGGCTGGACCCGGACCAGTGCTGGCAGCCCTTCGAGACGTTTTTAAATCATGTACTCTATGTAAACGGTTCCACCTTCTACGTCGGGGAGGCTGACGCGTCAGTTCCCGGGACTCGTCAACCCGCGTCAGCTCCCGTGCCTCGCCTGCCAGTGCCAGCTCCCGTGCCTCGCCTGCCATCAGCGCCTGTTCCCGCGCCTCGACGCCCGTCATCAGCGCCTGTTCCCGCGCCTCGACGCCCGTCATCAGCGCCGGTTCCCGCGCCTCGACGCCCGTCATCAGCGCCGGTTCCCGCGCCTCGACGCCCGTCATCAGCGCCTGTTCCCGCGCCTCGACGCCCGTCATCAGCGCCTGTTCCCGCGCCTCGACGCCCGTCATCAGCGCCTGTTCCCGCGCCTCGACGCCCGTCATCAGCGCCTGTTCCCGCGCCTCGACGCCCGTCATCAGCGCCTGTTCCCGCGCCTCGACGCCCGTCATCAGCGCCTGTTCCCGCGCCTCGACGCCCGTCATCAGCGCCTGTTCCCGCGCCTCGACGCCCGTCATCAGCGCCTGTTCCCGCGCCTCGACGCCCGTCATCAGCGCCTGTTCCCGCGCCTCGACGCCCGTCATCAGCGCCTGTTCCCGCGCCTCGACGCCCGTCATCAGCGCCTGTGCCAGAGATCCTCAAGCCAGAGATCCTCAAGCCAGAGATCCTCAAGCCAGAGATCCTCAAGCCAGAGATCCTCAAGCCAGAGATCCTCAAGCCAGAGATCCTCAAGCCAGAGATCCTCAAGCCAGAGATCCTCAAGCCAGAGATCCTCAAGCCAGAGATCCTCAAGCCAGAGATCCTCAAGCCAGAGATCCTCAAGCCAGAGATCCTCAAGCCAGAGATCCTCAAGCCAGAGATCCTCAAGCCAGAGATCCTCAAGCCAGAGATCCTCAAGCCAGAGATCCTCAAGCCAGAGATCCTCAAGCCAGAGATCCTCAAGCCAGAGATCCTCAAGCCAGAGATCCTCAAGCCAGAGATCCTCAAGCCAGAGATCCTCAAGCCAGAGATCCTCAAGCCAGAGATCCTCAAGCCAGAGATCCTCAAGCCAGAGATCCTCAAGCCAGAGATCCTCAAGCCAGAGATCCTCAAGCCAGAGATCCTCAAGCCAGAGATCCTCAAGCCAGAGATCCTCAAGCCAGAGATCCTCAAGCCAGAGATCCTCAAGCCAGAGATCCTCAAGCCAGAGATCCTCAAGCCAGAGATCCTCAAGCCAGAGATCCTCAAGCCAGAGATCCTCAAGCCAGAGATCCTCAAGCCAGAGATCCTCAAGCCAGAGATCCTCAAGCCAGAGATCCTCAAGCCAGAGATCCTCAAGCCAGAGATCCTCAAGCCAGAGCCTGAGCTGCCGTGGCCCGACCCGCCAGAGCCTGAGCTGCCGTGGCCCGACCCGCCAGAGCCTGAGCTGCCGTGGCCCGACCCGCCAGAGCCTGAGCTGCCGTGGCCCGACCCGCCAGAGCCTGAGCTGCCGTGGCCCGACCCGCCAGAGCCTGAGCTGCCGTGGCCCGACCCGCCAGAGCCTGAGCTGCCGTGGCCCGACCCGCCAGAGCCTCCGCCGGTGCAGCCGCAGCCGGCCCTCCCAGAGCCTCCGCCGGTGCAGCCGCAGCCGGCCCTCCCAGAACCTCCACGGCCAGCACCCCAGCCGGCACTCCAGCCGGCCCTCCCAGAGCCTCCGCCGGTGCAGCCTCCGCCGGCCCTCCCAGAGCCTCCGTCGGCACCCCAGCCGGCACTCCAGCCGGCCCTCCCAGAGCCTCCGCCGGTGCAGCCGCAGCCGGCCCTCCCAGAGCCTCCGCCGGTGCAGCCGCAGCCGGCCCTCCCAGAACCTCCACGGCCAGCACCCCAGCCGGCACTCCAGCCGGTCCTCCCAGAGCCTCCGCCGGTGCAGCCGCAGCCGGCCCTCCCAGAGCCTCCGCCGGCCCTCCCAGAGCCTCCGCCGGCACCCCAGCCGGCCCTCCAGCCGGCCCTCCCAGAGCCTCCGCCGGCCCTCCCAGAGCCTCCGCCGGCACCCCAGCCGGCACTCCAGCCGGCCCCGCCTGAGCCACCGCCGGCACCCCAGCCGGCCCCGCCTGAGCCACCGCCGGCACCCCAGCCGGCACTCCAGCCGGCCCCGCCTGAGCCACCGCCGGCACTCCAGCCGGCCCCGCCTGAGCCACCGCCGGCACCACCCTGGAGGGCGGCGCCACCTTGGGTCCCAGATCCTCCGGCACCACCCTGGAGACCTCCTGGACTCTGGATACCCTGGTCTCTAGGGTGCCCACCCCCCCACCCAATTTTGAACTCTCGTCGGCGCGAGGTCGCGCCTTCCGGAGGGGGGGTGTAATGTCACAGTCACCGTCACCAAGGACTCTTATTTTGCCCATTGTTCACGTTGTTTTGGTTCAGTTCCTTCAGTCACTCATTTGTTTCCATGGCCACAGATCATCACAAATCATTCACAGGTGTTTTGTCTTTTGGTTAATCACTGTCTATGTATTTAGTTCTCCGTGTTCTCCATTCAGTGGTCGGTTCTCGTTTACGTTTACTCTGTGTTTATTGCCCTGCCTGAGTTCCTTGCGATAATAAAACACTATGTTTCTGGTACCGGTGTCTTCGAGTCTGCCTCCGAAACGAAACCGTAACAAATATGAAATATCAGTTTTTTTTCCTATAATATTCCTGACTTTCAAGGTACCCATCCCACACATTTGATCTGTTCACCCACAACTATGAGATTTTTGTTGTATATTAGTTACATGAAAAAGGTGGATTTAAGGTGCATGGGGCTTCTTTGTTCCAAGAGAATGAATTTAAGATTATGCCTAAGGGTGTAAACCTTTTTGAAACTTGATAGAGACATATTGCAAGGAGCCAGAAGAGAATCCTGAGATTATAATTTTTAGCACTTAAAGCAGTGAGTCACTGGACTTTGATGATCATGTTCAAACCGTTAGTGTTAAGAAAATATCATTGCATGGAAGTCTGGTAATATAGTGAAGATAATATTTTCTCATACCACAATTCTCATTTTATTGCACGACAATTTGTCTGCACCCACACTTTTAGTGTCTAAAATCAGCATTTCTTACATCACATATTGTTCCTTCCTGTCATCTGTGGCAGACCCGCTCATAAGCTGATTTGGCATGACCTCTAGAGTAGAGCTGGTTTTCGGGTTTCTGAAATTGGATGTATCCCTACCAGCCCTATGATTATGCCCATAGCAGAAAATTCAAGGACTTGCAAATTTTTGGAAGATTGGCTAAATCAATGACCCAACTCATTAAGAACGCAGCATACTTTAAAGAAAGACCCCCACAAATCAATTAAGGCACTGTGGGATTAAGAGAAAGAACATTTGTCAAATTAAGTGCAACCTGTGCTATTGATTCCTGCTAACCAAGGTAAATGAAAGGGAATTAATTAAAGCGGATTAATGAATAAATGAGGGCACGGCAGATGCATTTCCTTAGGCACTTTTAATGACCCACAGGGCAGATGAAAGGACTTTTGGTACACTTTATTTGTGTCTGCTGGATAGTACTCAAATGAAAGCATTATTGTTATGTATGACAGGCCGTTAGAAAGTTGGCATGAAAAGAATGGTGAGTGGAGAGCAATGACTGCATTTTTAAATTCAGGTCTAGTGTTTTAGGTGAGAAGAGTTGTGGTCGGTGCAGCTGTAATTGCTCTTTTCTGGGTTTGGGGTCATTTGTCCGCTGACAATGGATTACTGGTCCTACTGTTTGTGATTAAGCCTACAAAAACCCGAGCGATTACGCATGGGGCTCCTGGCTCCAGCCTCCTGAGAGGAAACAGCTGTCCGGGCCTTCTGTCTTCAGGAGGAGGATGAATCATTGTATCCCTTTAGCAAGTTTCCTTTGTCAGTTAAGCTACCACAAATTATTTTTTAAACACCTCTACTCCAGAGTCCACATGTTCAAGTGTCAATGTCAATCACAGCATACACATATCTTCTCATTACAGAAAGGGGAGAGAGAAGTAATGTCTGGGTTCTGTCACATTTGGTCTAGTCATTTTCTTGGTTTTGTGGAAGAGCTCTAACAATCTTATAATATCTTGCCTTATGTCTTTCCTGTCCTTGCTATCTGTCTTGTGTGCGGGGCGTGGTGCGATTCTAGTCCTTTTCCATTTTGGTTTTGTGTTTCGGGATTCGAACATGTATCCTCTGTGTGTGTCTTCTGTTGTGTGCACACAAAACAAGCGTTCGTGCTTTGTCATGTTCTGTGAGTGCGTTCGGTTTCGAGTTCGCTTGGGTTTCACGCGCTCTTGTCTGCGTCAGCTGTTGTGCAGCACTGTTTACATCAACTGCGTGTTGTCATGTCGTCTTGTTTTGTGTGGACACACAGATTATGAGTGTTCTCATTGGCTGTGTGTTCATGTCTTGTTTTGTCTGAGCACATAGCTTCTCGTGCGTTTTTCTTGTGCCATGTGCTCTCTTGTCTATCGCGCAACCTCGCCCATCTTTTTTCCTCGTTATTGATTTGATTTGCCCAACCTCTCTTCCCTCGTTACCTACATTGTTTGTTCCCTATTTATTCTCCCTGTGTTTGCTGTCCTTTGCTGGTTTGTTGTCATTCCTTCCTGTCGTCAAGTCAAATCAGGTCAAGTACTGTTTTTAAATAAATTAAAAATTTATTTTAGTGTCTCCTCAAATTTTTTTTATGGATCATTAACATTCTTTGAATGACACATCTCACATTTTATATATAGAATTAATTATTTTGTTTTTTGGAGTCTCAAATCAGCATATTAGATGTAAGGATGCTAAAAATTCTGGGTAACTTGAGTGAAAAAGATACACAGCTTACTCCACTCTTCACTGCTGTCAAGACTGTGAGTAACTGTTCATCTTGAAGTCTTCAACAGGGTGTAACTTTCACCCGTGGTAGTCCAAAATGGGACAACCAACAATGCTTTATTACTATACAGGTTCACTCCCTTAAATGTGCACTAGAGAGACAGCACTATGACCCAATAAACCTCTCAGCACTGGTGCAACTCCTTGAAAAATAATATCTGATCTCCTTTTTTAAAGCAACTGAAGTGCCCACAAATCATTTCCCAATGTGTGGAGAAAAAAAATCAATGAAGAGTTCTGCAAATTGAGTTTGCAGCCTGCTTGACAAACTTTATGCTCAGCATCCATTGGACCAAAAAGTCTAAATCATGTTGTCAACAGGCGTTATATCATGGTGGAATAGGGATTTCAGAGCATTTTATAAATTCTCTTTAATCGCTCCTAATGCACACCAGATGTAATGGAAAAGGGTATGAACTTAAAATCTTCACTTCTCCCATGAAGTAGTCTATATTCCACTCTATGGTGCCAGAAGCATCAAGACATCCCAATGAGACAGAGAATGTTCTTGTTCATAAATACTCATTTTATTGCACCCTAACTGAAAGCTATCGGCCTGCTGAAGGAAAACCCAGCCTGTTGTATTGGGCGTCATGTGAGATCTCGAAATTAAACTCAGAGGAATGTGAGTGCAAAAAAATATGGTTTTATAGGGAATTAAGCAGCCTGAGAGAGTCTGTGCAGATTAACTGTCTTATTTGGCAGCAAGAAACATGGTTCCTGGGCATTCCCCCCTTTTCAATTTATCAACACGAATGCAGGATGTTCCTCCAGAGCTTGTTGTATCTCCATAAATTTGCAACTCATTTGCACTTGCCGATTTTGACAGAGACCCCTGGACACCGACACTTAAACCGGTCATTATTTATTTTATCTCATTTGGTGTGATTTAAGGCCGGACCTGGCCGGTAATTAAGCTGTGTCAGCGTGGAGACGTGTAGCCGGTATAGGTGCTCATTGATTTACAGTAGATTACCATCTTTAGGGGAGGATCGGCAGAGAGCAATGACTCACTTGCACATTCTCTTTTGCCTCAGGCAGTAACGTCAGTCGGCCTTTCACAACTGACCCTTCTCTTTGTCAGCCGCTCTTTATTGCTACACGCGTCAGATGCACTCACGGTGCCGTCCACGTATCAGTGTGTTGCAGCGTTCTATTTGCATAACTCATTTTCAGGAATGTGGTTGTCCGTTGCTGTGCTTGACAAAAAGGCAATATGAAAGAAAGGTGGTGACAAAATATTAATAAAGTAGACGAGGCAAACTACATTGTGGCAGAAGTCAAGTGTCATTTAACAATGAACAATGACATTCTCTCGCACAGTGCTCCGAAGGGAATAACAAAATATTACTGAATGCACTCCTGAGCAGGAGGATGGGTAGGGAGGAGAACTCATGCAGTGATAGTCAAAAAGACCTGACTGTAAGAAGTTTTTTTTTTCTGTGTACGTCAGTGAGACCTTATGCATCTATGTGTTGTCATTAGTAATGCAATTATTAACATATGATATATAATCTTGCTACAAAATTCACCTAATATAATGTGCTTTGTGCTTTATGACTCCATCAGAATACACAATTTTGAGTTTCATATGTTCACCAACACTGCATTTATTTAATACAAATGCAGTAATACATAATATTGTAAAATCTTATGGTAAATGTGGTAATTATTGATTTATTCAAAATAACTTTTAATTTGATAGATCTATCCATCCATCCATCCATATTTATTTATAAATATTTTTCATATAATTTAATTTCAGTAATTTATTCCTATCATGGCAAGGTATAATTTTATGCCGAATCATTTCTTCAGTGACCCAAGACTTTTGGACAAATATGCTTTTTCCAGGCAATGTTAACCAGCCAAATCTTGAAGCTTTGTTGGATTTAATGAGTAATCTGGCTATACTGTAGCTAGTATATTTAGTATTATATGTAGGAAGATCTTTAATAAATAAAATGTCTAAAAAATTAATAATACAAGCTATGTGATTCCCAGCATTACTTCTATAAATGATAACCCAGTTGTTGTTGTGGAACAGGTTTGCAATTCAGAGAAACCATTTTGTGTGCTGCGCATGAATGCATCTGTTTATCTTCTCAGTTATTTGGAGACCCATCCATTGCTATGCTATTTGTAGCTTTCTCTCAGTTAATAGTCTTGGCCGTCAACGCCCATGCACCAGACGAAGACGTCAATACATCAATACATGGAGGATCGGCTGAAAAACGTCCATGGATGCAATCGTTTCTCTTTTTGTGCTTCCTCCGAGGTGTTTTGCACACCCTTGCTCCCTCTGCACAGGCGCCTGCCAAAACAAGTTTCATGCTTATGGTCTGCCTCTCCCTGCCTGCTGCACTTTGCTCTAGGGTGGTTCCTTTGTTTTTATGTTTAAAATCTGTCCTCTCCATCCCTGCTAATGTGGTTGCAGTCCAAGACATTTTTATTTGTTGGGAGTGAGTCTCAGAAATGTAGCAGCGGCACATGGAGGGAGGGGTGGCCTCTGTTGTCCAGAGGCTCTGCTGATGATGTTTGTGTTGTCTTGTCGGTTGCTGTCTCTTCCTTCCCTCAAGCTGTAAGATGTAAGAATACTGTTTTTATCTGAAAATTTAGGCTTCATCTACAAGTATCAGGATACATTTGAAAATGGATCTTTTTTTATAGCGCTTTGGCCTTCCTTCTGCTTTTCCCAAGTGGATACATTTTAAAAACAGCATTTTCATGTAGTAGTGTTGACTATGAAACAATGAGACTTGTTTAGTCATGTGACACGTATTGTACTCATAAATGTATATAAAAATCTGCTACGGGGTAATTAAATGTAACAAAAAAGTTTTAATAAAGGTAATAAAAGCCCTAATCTTTTAAACAGCTGAGAGGATGTTTGTAATCAAACTTCATTTTATAAAGACTACCTGTCAAATTTATAATATATATTACATCAGCAAATGAGAGTCATATTGGACTACAGGGACTATCTCAAGATCACTTATTTAACAGTTCATCTATTTTTGTCCATCCAAAATTGTGAAAAATATTAAAATCTTTTATTTTTTATTTTTTTATTTTTTTAAATGTGTAATATTCATCAAAGCCAACACGTTGAATGATATTAACTAACCTGGCAAAAATTCAGTTGGATTGGCATTTAAGAATTACCCTCAGTTCTTGATCTTGCCGATTCCATTTCAGAGAGTGAAAAACAAATTTATGCTCACGTGCTTTTTACATTACGCATGTTTTATCGTCTCTGACAGACAGCATGTTGAAGCCACTCAGGCTGAAATTTTCTCTCTTTTTTTCGGAAAGCGACAACTCATTCATATGTATTTGACGCATTAAATGTGTGTACTCACTGGAGCTTTGCGTCACATAAATACTACAGTGTATTGTGCATGTTATTTTTTGACAGACGTCAATGTTGTTATATTCAAATGATGTGAATTTGAAAACAAATGGGTTGAAAGGTAATAATTATTAATTAAAATTGCTGTCCGGCAGCGCAACATGAGGGCAATAGCATTTTAGACCAGGCATGAAATGGCAATTTTGAGTTTGATCTGAACAAATCAAGTTCAATTCTGTTTGCATCATTCAAGCTGTATTCTCTGGTTCGTCACTGTAAAACTGTATTTAAACAATCTGTATTGTCTAAAGCGCTATATAAATAAACGTGACTTTACTCGACTAAGGATATTTTTTGAATAAAACTGGAAGAAATGTTTGTACCAGAAGAATAGCTTGAGAATCTTTTGAAACTAAAACTCAGATGTAGCCCGAGTTATTTGAGCAAAAACGTGCCGCAAATCACACGTCCGAATGTACATCATAACGTGATTACCCCGCCCTCTGCTTGGTCTTATTTTACAGTCAATAAAAGAGTCACTGGTTTGGGATTCTTGTGTTACGTGCAGTAAATTACCCAGAAGGATTTGTTTTACATCTGTGTTGGCAGAACATATGCCAATTGAGGGGGGAGGGGGGATTTATTTAGTTAATAATGCAGAGCCTGATATAAACTCCACAGTGGAACGAGTTCTTTAATGGTCCCTTTCGTTGAGTTTAACAACTCATCGTAAAGCCAATCTCTCCGATGACACCTGTCTCCCATTACTGCTCATAGAAATGGCCAGGCCTCTTCGGTTTCCCAGACAGTATTTCAAGAAGCCTTTGCTGAATCTGCACAGGTCCTGCAAGCAGACGGCTTTAAGCTTTCGTCATGCCACCAGACAAGTGTCAGGGATGCTATGATAGTTGGCAGGTTGTCTATGAGCCTTGAGTGGATGTGCATCTCATTTGGCTATATGGCTTTTCAGCCCTTTCTCTTCTCAAACCCATGAATCCATCTCAGCGCACGATCCAGTAAACACTGTTCTCTCCTCTGCCTCCACGCTCTCTCAACGATTCACCCCGGGGAATTGTCTTCAGATTTGTGTCAATCATTCTGTCTGCTTAAGCTGGCCAGTTAATCCTAACGCTTCATGACAACAAAATCCATTCTTCGGAGTCTCTCCACAAGTCGCTCTGTTGTGATTTACTTCTCTCTCACATGCAGTTAGACTAGATGATGGTTCAGACAAGGAATTTTTGCTAAAATCGTATCATAAAATAATAATATCCATGTAAAATTTGATTCTTTATGTTCACGTCAAGTGTTTCAGTAGAATGCACTATCACTGCTCAAAGCTTACAGTTACTGTTTGGGATGAATGCGAATACATATTTGTTCTCAATCTGTCATTTAATCAAAATTGTTATTAATATTTGAAAAATATTATATAAAATTAAAAAAACTAAAATAATTAATGAAATTCGTTGATGCATATTATTGTTATGATTATGAGCTCTGCGCTCCCCTCCATGGCCACCAGATGGAGCTCACACCTATACTGACACTTCACTACACACTACATTTCCCAGGAACCATCACACTGCACTGATTACACATACACAGCTGAACGTAATGATGTCTGTTTGTTTCTCCACCTGTTACCCATTCTCAGAGACTATGTAAACCCGGTCACCCCACAGCTCAGAGCGAAGTCTTGTTGTACCCCGGTTAGCATTTCTGAGCGTTATTTCATCCTGTTTATCTGTTCCGATTCTGCCTGTTACCTGTTTCCTGATCCTGTTCTGCCTGCCCCGACCTTGTGCCTGGAATAACGTTTACGATTGATATCTGCCTGCCTCGACCTCTCGCCTGGACTATCGTTTCTGTATCTGTTCTGCCTGCCTTCCTGACCCCTGCTTGGATTATTGACCACGATTGCTCTCTGTTTTGCCCTGACCCCCTGCCTGTACGACCATTCTAAATAAAGACATTGCGATTGGATCCCTGCCTGTTAGTCCTCAGTTACAGAAGACTTCGCCACTACAGATCCAGCTGTCTTTCCCGGATATTCGTTCACAGACCAGGTCTACCAGCTACAAAATGGACGCACTCTTACTAAAACTCTCATCCCTTTACCAGGGAGGGCGACCACTGGAGGATTACATGTCTGAGTTTCTGGAGCTCTCCAACCAAGTAAGCTGGGATGACATGGCTATCAATTATGGTTTCCTGCAAGGAATGGATGAGAAGCTCCGATCATTCATTGACCTGGACTTCTGCTTCAGGCCAACCATGGACTTTTTAAATATGGTCTTACTGCTCTGCGAATCACAGTTCATGGTGGATGAGATCCGCCAGCCAGAGCCCGATCCAGAGATCCGCCAGCCAGAGCCCGATCCAGAGATCCGCCAGCCAGCGCCTGTTCCTGCCACGAGCCCAGCGACCGAGTCAGCGCTCACGAACCCAGCGACCGAGTATACACATTGCCGCCGAAGACGACGAGGTGGCCGGAAGGGAAGAAAAAAGACTTTCTTGAAGCCACCTGTGACTCTCGCCCTGCCGGCGCCACCTGTGACTCTCGCCCTGCCGGCGCCACCTGTGACTCTCGCCCTGCCGGCGCCACCTGTGACTCTCGCCCTGCCGGCGCCACCTGTGACTCTCGCCCTGCCGGCGCCACCTGTGACTCTCGCCCTGCCGGCGCCACCTGTGACTCTCGCCCTGCCGGCGCCACCTGTGACTCTCGCCCTGCCGGCGCCACCTGTGACTCTCGCCCTGCCGGCGCCACCTGTGACTCTCGCCCTGCCGGCGCCACCTGTGACTTTGCCTTTTGCCATGGCTGCCATTCCTGAGCCAGAGCCTGCAACGACCCGTCATCCAGAGCCAGAGCCTGCAACGACCCGTCATCCAGAGCCAGAGCCTGCAACGACCCGTCATCCAGAGCCAGAGCCTGCAACGACCCGTCATCCAGAGCCAGAGCCTGCAACGACCCGTCATCCAGAGCCAGAGCCTGCAACGACCTGTCATCCAGAGCCTGAGGTACCATTTCCCACCCTATCCCACCCATTATCACCTCTGTCCCTGTTTGTGTCTGCCAGCCCTCCTGCCCTGTCTCTGCCAGAGATCGTCAGTCCTGCACCGCCACTGCATGTGCTCAGCTGGATGGTCCCGCCGCAGATCCTGCTGACTCCAGCCTCGACGGCAGTCGGGGAATGCCTGACTCCGCCTCCAGCCTCAGACCCCTTCTCTCCACCTCGGTCCGTCAACACTTCGGCACAGCCTGGCTTCTCACTCCCTCAGCTTCACCAAAGTCCCTCGACCATCATCTCCATCGGGTTCCCTCGTCCTCCAGGCTCCACCTTGGTCGTGCGTCGCCTTGCCTACACCTGCGGCTCCAGCTGGCTCCTTCCTCCCTCCGGTTTACACCTTTTGTCCTCTGTCACTCCGTCTCCGACTCTGCTCTCGGTCCTTTGGATTCCGCCTCGGTCGTTCGTCGCTGCGGCTGGCCTTCGGTCTCCGGAACCTACGGCTTCGATCGGGTCCTTCGGCTCGTCGGCTACGTCCTGGGACCTGACAGACCTCACAGACCCGCCAGTCTTGCCTGGTCCGTGCCCCCGGCACCACCCTGGAACATTGAACTTTGGGCGCCGCCATGGTGGCGCGCGGTGCCTGTAGCTTCCTCACGCCAGGAGGCGTTCGTAGGGGGGGGGCTCTGTTATGATTGAGCTCTGCGCTCCCCTCCATGGCCACCAGATGGAGCTCACACCTATACTGACACTTCACTACACACTACATTTCCCAGGAACCATCACACTGCACTGATTACACATACACAGCTGAACGTAATGATGTCTGTTTGTTTCTCCACCTGTTACCCATTCTCAGAGACTATGTAAACCCGGTCACCCCACAGCTCAGAGCGAAGTCTTGTTGTACCCCGGTTAGCATTTCTGAGCGTTATTTCATCCTGTTTATCTGTTCCGATTCTGCCTGTTACCTGTTTCCTGATCCTGTTCTGCCTGCCCCGACCTTGTGCCTGGAATAACGTTTACGATTGATATCTGCCTGCCTGGACTATCGTTTCTGTATCTGTTCTGCCTGCCTTCCTGACCCCTGCTTGGATTATTGACCACGATTGCTCTCTGTTTTGCCCTGACCCCCTGCCTGTACGACCATTCTAAATAAAGACATTGCGATTGGATCCCTGCCTGTTAGTCCTCAGTTACAATTATATGGACAATCTGATGAATGTATTCATTTATAAAAAAAAGAAGCTCTGTAGTTCATTCACTTTGCTGAAATGAAAAACACCTGATGTAAATTAATGTGAATGAAAAATACTGTTTAATAAAATAATGCAATTAACAACATAATTTATTTCACTTTATTTATTCCTGTTTAGAATGAAAATCTCTGCATTCAATTATTATTATTTTAAAAGAAAATATTCCAATCAATACATTTCTCCAAAACATATATTCCCTTTTAAGGGGATCAAAATCGCTATGGGAACGCTCTGTGTGACTCCTGACTCGGGAAGCTCCTGTGAAAGCAAACAAATGGTGGGAATTACGTCGGAGACAGGATGACGTCATGAACCATGAAGGTATAAAAGCATGCCAAATGCCAGAAGTGGCAGCTTATGTGTCTTCAGTAAGCACTTTCTGTGAAATGAATGGTGTGTTGTTGATGGTTGTTTGTCTCCCCAGTTAGTAAAAAAAAAGAAAAGGGAAATGACGAGCAAATAATTTAGGCTGTATGTCACTCACATCCCTCGCTACATCACGGGTAGGGACACACAGACTCTTGTGTTGTTTTGGGAGTGGAGTGCACGGTCAGTGTTGGCTGTGATCATTGTGAAAAAATTACCGCTGCAGAAGCTCTGCTCTTGCCTGCCGTTTTTTGATGAAGCCGGTCAGCTCACAGTACTCTGATTCTTTATGTTCACATCAGTATTTCAATAGAATGCACCATCACTACTCAAAGTTTATGGTTGATGTTATGGATGAATGCAGTGATTTTCAGCGAACATATGGCAGAACATGCAGCGATCTTCACCTGGTAGGTCCGATGTCCTCTTTTGGGATCTGGAAGCATGCTCTGCATTTAATTCCACCCCAGTGGAGGCAACGGTGCTGCAGCTCTCCAGTACTGAGGAGCTGGATGTTGTTAGCATCGAGGCTGGAGAAGAAGACTCGTCACTTCTATCTCCAGCTTATTAGGAGCTGATTGATCTTGTGACTTTAGACTCAACCTCGACTGCCTGGCTGAGAGGAAGGATGTTCATCCCAGAAGCAGGTTGGAAGAATGATAACTTCCCTATAGAACACAGCCTCATTGCCGGGGTCTGTCCTTCTTTCCCAATCTCCACACTGAGGTGTTGGAGTCATGGAATAAACCAGCCTCCCACCGGATGCAGAGCTCAGTCATTCCACAAACCTCATCATCCCTGGAAGCTCTGAAACTGCCCACCAAGCCAGTCAGAGTGACTTCTTCCTTAGTGGACAGAGTATATGGTACCTCGAGTCAGGCCTCCATACTATGGCACCGCTGAAGGCCTACCAGGTGAACCTGCTCAGAGACATCCACAAGGGTGGAGGAATTAGCCCAGAGACGGTTGCTGAGCTGTGCCTGGCCACAGAGTTTTCTCACCTACATGTGTTCACCTACATAAATCACCAAGAGAGTCTGCACCAGATCCTTCTATGGTCTCAAGGGAAACTTCTCTCTTTCAGAGCAACATACAACCCTGGAATCCAAAACATAGGTGCGAGGGAGTGCCACCAGGGAGTGGAGACACCACCCAGATGTGGTGGAGCAGATATGGGAGAGGTTCGGCTGAGCACAAGTGGATCTGTTTGTGTCTCAAGACGGGAATTTGTCCTTGGTGCTCCAGGGCCTTTCCAATGCTATTTTGAACCGATCAAGGAGGTTCCAGTCAAGTTTCCAACTTTAAAGGCCATATTCCTCCTCACAATTACTTCTCTGGAAAGAGTAGAAGATCTTCAAGCCCTGTCGCTCTCACCCTTGTGGTTGGAATTCGCCCCTGGCTTGGTGAAGGCCTTCCTTCACCCTAGACCGGTTTTGTTCCCAAAGTACCAACTAACGTGGCACACCCTATTGTACTGTATCCTCCCCCCTTTCATGACCATGACCAGGAGCAAAGAAATCTGCTGGATGCTTATGTCCACAGAATTGTGCTGTGGCATATATAAGATCAAGAGTAATCCCAATAACCCCAAGGGTGTCCCAGTGACAAAACTGAGAATTAGCAAATGGATAGTTCAGGCAATTTTTCTTGTTTATGAGTTCGATGGACTGCCTTCCTCTTTGGCGGTTTGAAACAACTCTGGGAATGTGGTTGATTCTAAGACTCTTCTGTCAGGACTCTCTTTTAGAAGTTTGTGATGCGGCAGCCTGGTCTGACCCGCACACCTTTGCAAGGTTCTACCATCTAGGACCTTAACACCTCTCCAAGAACCCTGCCAGGCCCGCGTCATTGAGGCAACGTGGGCATTCTCGTTCTTCGCATTCAAAGTGCTTTTGACGCAGAGTCTCGTTCCCTTTAAAGGGGATGTCTCGGTTACGCAGGGGAACGAGATGCTGCGTCACCTTGCCATACCTCCTGCGTGCCTGCAGGTGTCTTAATGTAGACACTTTTAAGCTACCATTTCAGTATTTGGCATTCTTTTATTCAGCTTCCTGGTTCATGACATCATCCTGTCTCTGATGTCCATTCACACCTAGATTTAGATTCACAGGCTAGATTTCACAGGTGCTTCACAATGTATTCATGCAGAGCTTTCTCATAGCACTATTGACGCAGCGTCTCGTTCCCTCTTCAGTGAACCGAGGTTACATGCATGTTTTTTAAAAACGTATTATCGTATTTATTGGCATGAATGAGACTGTCATAGGACAAAAGCTAATCCAAACATGAATTCACACCCAAAATCTGAAGTTTGAAATTTACATTTATTTTTATTTGACATTTGTGATAGATTTCTGCAATATGGATTTTTGAGCAGCATTTCATGATTGGCTATTTACAATCTCAGATTACTCATTAAATGTGAGACTTTGTCAGGATATGATTAATTATGCCGCAACACAAGACTTCTGTTTGTGTCAAGTTGATGTATATTCTGTTTTTCTTCCCTAATGAACAAGGGAAGCGCAAGCCTTGCTCACACCCGCACAAATTCTGCACGAGCATTACTGCTTTTAATCTGGCATCAAGCCCTTTCCAAATAAAAACACAAAAATGAATCTCTGAATAAATGTCTGGAGAAAAACAATCACTGCCCACGCGACAACTTTAGAGCTTATTAACATTTATGTAAAACTTATATTATAAGTTTATATTATATTACACCCATAGATCAGTGTGGCCAATGCTGAGAGCCTCTGTGACAAACATACATGCTTTAGTAGTTTCTCTCAAGCTGTTAAAGTTATATTATGTGTGATTTATACAGTACTATTTATCAGAGCATCCCAGAGTGAAGTGAGGGAGCAGGATATAGAACTGGAAAGGTAACTCCCCACACAAAGAGGAGAGAAAGAGAGAGAGAAAACAATTTTGTGCCTGTTTTTTTCTGCTCACACTGCATGTGCTCTTATTTGTCTGATGGACAGTGCATCAGATTTCTCTGACCGTCTTTAACTTCTGCAACTGTACTGTAAATAAAGCAATGGTTTTAAAAATTGCTGTTTTGACCCTGGAGGAAAGAAAGCGCTACTCTGGGAGCAGCACATAGTGCTTCCATTTTTCAAACCTTGCCATCAAACTGTCAGAGCAAAACGGACAATTCCAACCCCCCCCCCCCGGCCCCTTAAAAAGTGGTTAAAATAATAAAAGCTACAGTTCACATTGTATATACAAAGGTTTATGATTGTAATACAGATTACCATATATTCTAGAAAAGTCGCACCATATAAAACTAGTTTTGCTTGCAGCCATTGGATAGAGTCGACAGTCGACAATCTATGGTTCACAGTCACAGTAATGTGTGGTTATCAATGTTTTTGTATAATTTTCCAGGGGAAGACAAAAAAGTGTATGTCTGCTAAATGTTTACCATGGTAACTTTAGGAGTGCACTAGTGTATTGATGACCTCAATGATATCAAACATGGACTACTTACAACTGATTCAAGATTTTTAAAAATAAATTAAAAAAATGATCTAAAGTAAATTTTTTTAATTTTTAATCAAGTCACCTTTATTTATATAGCGTTTTCCAATGGATATTTTTTCAAGACAGTGTTACAGAGATAACGGGAAAATAATGCAACAAAATTTGTTTTGGCTGTAAAGCATCTCTAGAAGATCAGGCCAATCAATAATATTTATGAATATTAAGTGTTAAGTATGCCCAATTATGCAAGCTAAAGGAGACAGTGGTAAAAAAACAAAACTCCATGTGGTGACAGTATGGATAAACCAGGAAAAAACCAGGCTCAGGTGGGGGATCAGTTTTCCTCTGGTCAATAAAAGAACAGTACATAATTATGATATACACTGCATTTCAGGTCAGAAGTCAGAGTAAGATCAGGACATTCAAAATATTTAATCCAGTTCTGTCGGTTGAAGATCGGATTCATGAGGCCGTCACAGGGGAGGGTCTAATAGAGACTGCAGACATGTCAGGGCTGTTTTGTGGTTGTGCCTAGGTATAGGTCCTTCAATAGAATGCTGGAAATTATACAGCAGAAATTTACATAAGCAGGAAATCTTCCCTAACAAACAGAAGTGGATTGTGAAGATGTTACCTTGGAGGTTCATAAGGGTGATGATTTTTTCTACAGTAACAAGATGATGATTCTTATTACAGTGAATATAAAATTTATTGACATTATTTTCTCTTACTGCATGTGGTTGAATATATGGGAGTTTTGAATATCATTAATTTGTTTAACCTTGTTTTATTTTCAAAGTTAGTCTTTCCCCAGTAGTGTTGATACTTTTTATAAAATTTACTCTCCACCTTCCTAAGCAGTGCTCTAAGAACAAAACCAAAATTGTAAAAGGTATTTATTGTATAATTTTTTTATCTGCAGACTTTAATTTATTTAGATTACAATAGTATTATTATTATTACAATTAGTTCCTCTGATAGAATACATTACTGCTAGTAAGTAGCCATAGTTTTACAGTGTTTACACATTTTAAAAACTTTGTTCCATATAGTATGTGTGTGTAATATGAATGTAATCTGGACTTACTATATTAACCATGCTGTCGTTATCATGCCATTCACAAATCCTCTCCGGTGGCCTCATGGGATAATAAAGTGTATATCATATGGACACTTCAGAATCTTGCTGGAAGTAGTAGGCCATCCTGGGACTTCTTGCTTACTCATGAGTAGCCACTTGTAAATTCAGGCATACTGTCACTCTTATACTGTTTTTCACCTTCTATGTAGTATGGAAATATGCAGTTTTAGATGGCATTTGTTGTCAAAATCTGATTTAGATTAAATGTAATTTTGTGTATAATATTTTTTGTTTGTTTTAAATGCTTGAAATTCATACTTGTTTCAAATGCAGATTTGATGTTGCCTTGTATCTTGAGAAATTTTGAGAAAGCTGTTTTGGCTTTCAGGAATTGAGGAAAAACTGTGATATGGACACACACGGAGCTGGAACTGTGGAGTTTGACTAAGGCAATGGTGGATAATGATGTCAGATAAAGCAACAAAGGGTCAGTATGATCATGACCAGCAATGCTCAGTAAGCAGCCATTTCTGTCAGGCTCATTACCTTCAATGAGTTCCGTCCAAAGGGGACATCAACTTTTTGTTATTCCACCATTGCAGTCATAGAGATGTCCAATTTTGCCTGAGAGTCTATACATGTTTGCCTTGAACCTTTATTGTTTTACTTCTGTGCTTTGAATTTAACCTGCGTTTTGTGTTTAATGTGAGGAAAATTACAGCCCACCCTAATCATCAGTGGATGACATGGAAAGCCTGGTACTCTATTGTCAGCACAACAACCTTTTATAAAACAAAAGAATTATTGCAATACATTAAAGAAAAAAATCCAGGAAAATTTCTCCCAACATTTCTTATATACCTTACTCCTTATTTTGGCCCCTGGCACATTTTTCTTCATATATAATGCATGGCTGAAATATATTTATTCAAGGCATATTTCATCTTTAGTATCATAACATGGTGGATCAAACTAAGCTGAACAAATAGAATGGATTTCAGTGATAATGTAAGCACAGGGTGCAACAACTAATAGTAATGGTAGAAAACTATCTGTTCTACCATCCCAGTTGACAGCAGCCAAATATTTGCAAAGGTGAGAAAAGTGAGAGAGAAAAACATGAAGCATATTGTTTTACCATATTGTCTGCATCCAGGAACAGCCTTTCCCTTTAATTAGTTCTTGACATCATTATTTAAATTCAGGAAATCTTGTCTGTTTTACTCTGATTTGTTTTAATAGTTTATTTTTGTGGTCACTTGTTGTTTTACATTTAACAACTATTTTGTCTAGTCAAGATTTTGCTACCACACACAACAAACTAACTCTTCCATCAAGCAGCAATTAACAATAACTCAATTAAAATTGATTGGTAATTATACGAGCCAAGACACACTTCAGTTAGCCTTCGTGCTAAAACTAGACTATTTCTGTGAGTCAGAGACACATTAAAAATGGTTGTATGCTCCTATCTGACCCAAAATCTGGCCAACATCAGCCCCCGAATCTGTGCCACATCTCTGAGCAAGAAAAATGTTGGGTGACGCGGGGTCAGGGACTGACAGTTCCATTCGCTGGTTTACAGGTACCTAAACAACAAGGCGGCCCAGCCACAATAATACACCACAATATATTTTCCTGACATTCGGTCGCAACACATTTCCCAAGACTCTAAGGATATGAGAGGAAACCTGCACGAAAACACATCCTCAGAGCCGTTCCCTCTTCATTTGTTTCCTTGTAAATATACGTGAGGCAGATTGTATGCAGAAACGGACAAAAAAGCCAACCAGGCGTTCAGAGGGGTATTGACATGAGGAGAAATGAGAGAGTGACTGTGGACGCAGAGCATCATTTAACAGAGCCTGGGGCGCTGGCATGTCTCGCTTTTTCCTGTGGAAGGCCTCTGCCACTGCTTTTGATTCTTGCTGTTTCATTATGATGAGGCTATGGGCTAAACGTAGCCAAGCAAATCAAATATCCTCGAAGCACATACTAAATAAATCATTTTATTCATTTCATTACTGGTGTTTGCCCGGTGAAGCATCATGGGACGGAAGCAAACAAGAAGCTTTGGTGTTTCTCTTGAAAGACTTCCATTCTCAAACCAATTGGGGACACAAACCATAAAAAACCATCAGTCCACCTTATGTGATGGATCCATCCACCTTATGTGATGGATTCAGGGCTAGACATTAACATCCGCCAATGCAGGTGGATTTCAGGATTGGCGTGTAACCTAGTTAATCCTATGAGTCACTTTGTTGGGTTGAATTTTAGATAGAATATGTACTTTTCAATTGTAGTTTTTTAAAAAAGGGTTCATTTTTCTATACATATAAATACTGAAATATTGGAAATGCTTTCAATTCTCAATTTTCGAAGAATAGATACACAATAACAGCTGTGCTTTCTCGCTCTCTCATCTCTCTAATAGCGAGTTAACACACAAACCCGCCTCGCCTTACCTCGCTTCAACTCCCCTTATTCACTCGTTTAATATGTTTGATTTCATTCGTGAATAAGGTTTGTGTTAAAGGACTTGTATTTCTTTCTTATGTTCAGAATTTCACGTATTGTGCGTAAATGTACTAATTTCCGCATATCTTGTGCTCACATAAACCTGCCTCATACTAAATCTGATTATTTTTTCATAATCAGATAATGAACAAATGCCAGTCTTGACGATTATTCACATAAACCCAGAACATTTGAGAAAGAAAACACATGTTTAACAATATAATGGAGTGTGTGTCAGGTCTTAAAGTGACAGCAGCTTAATATTCCTGGGGTCCATTTTTCGTACCTGGCTTACTACATCCAAGATCAGATGACACATCCGAGATGAGATAATTGCGCTAACCCTGATCTGGATGATTCGGTTCTTCGAACGCACCTGTTGTTGATGATTAGTATAGCTGGATTGAGTTATCTGAGATCATTTCAAGTTCGTGGATTGGCTTAAACGAGATTATGTATAGATAGTAGAAACATTGATCAGCAACATTTTGATTGGTCAGCGAGCATGGCAAAAGAGCGTTTGCTCTGTAAGGCTGTAAGGCTTTGCCGAATTTCAGTGTTTAATTAAAACACAAGGGAACACTTCAAATACTGCAAAAGCCAGGAGAGAGGGCTGGCAAAAAGTTGCCGACAAATTAAATTTGTGAGTAGCCTAGTGATTGTGTGTTTAATTATCTTATCTTATATTAATTGTATTTCATAATCCTCTTTTATATTAGAGCCACCAAAAGACTCACTAGAACTTTGGAACAAGTACAAGTAAAATACAAAAATATTCTTCAAACTGGTAATCTTCACCATTTGCGCTGTTCTGCTGTTGTCTCTTAAAAAGACTGGATTTAATTTGTTTGGCTAGTTCTAACAGCAAATAAGAAGAAGGCTGACCAAAAAAAAAAAAAAAAACAGGTAGTGGTCCTGCTCCCCCCCATCACACCCTGGCAGAAGAGCTGGCTCTTGGGTTAAATGCAAACCAATCTATTATTGAGGGCATCCCTGGGTCAGCTCTAACTTAGATCCACAGCCAGGGTCCAATAGCAGCAGCACCTTCATCACTGGTGAGGTTGTACAAAGATACAATTATAAAGTAAATTACTTTGTTCCCCTCACCTAATTGTTACAATGATTTATTTATCATGATTTACTGTATAATTTATTGACATTGTCTTTCTTATATGCAGTTTCACATAACAGCCCAGCACATTTACCTGCTCCCATGCAAGTGGTGACTGAGACATGCACAGTAAGTTCATTCCTTTTCTTTACATATATGGGCAACACTGCATCACTTGGTAAGATCATTTGTTTCCATTGCACAGGACAGTGAAGAAACCCTCTCAGATAACTATGGTTTGGAGGGAGTACCTGTAAGTGCACAAATGATTTGACCTGAATTTATCTACTCTATATTGTACTATACTACTATATTGTAATCATAAATTCAAAACATGCCAGTTGCAGGAAGAGAGGCCTGCAGAGACTCGTGGTACAGAGGTGGGCAATCTTGTAATGTCCTCTTCTTTTTTGTTTATGGCTTGCCATTTTTCTTTCTGCAAATTGCACAGTGTGACATCCATTCCCTCTACAAGAGGAGTCTCGTTAAAAAAGTTGACTACATAGAGTTGAAGAACAAAAAGTTAATCAATGAAATAGAATTGCAAGAACTAATGAAGCAAAAAGTCAGACTTGAGATTGAATTGCTTCAAAAGGAACTTCAAAGTTAGTAAAATGCACAAAAAAACACTGTACTATTGTACTATTGATGACCTTGCATGATTTATTTCATTCGACAGGCAAAAGATGACCAGCTCGATTTTTCAAAATAAAAAACTGTAAACTAGACTCTGTGCAAAGTTCCCTCTTTTCAAAAACGATACTGGACAATTCTGTCCCGTGCAGCTCTGCCACTAGACTGGTCCAAGTGCACTGACTGGAGCTCATCATCAGGCTGCATTTCCACCACATTGGTCCTCTCCTTTCTGATCATGGCAATGTTGCGCAATATTGCACATGCAACAATAATATTGCATGCCCTGTCAGGTGCAACCCTCAGACTTTTCAGATATTGAAATATATAGTTCTGTTAGGCCCAAAATTAGTAAAACAGTAAGTGTGAAAAGTCTTTAACTTACTACGTTCAAATACGTTCATATTTACTGGCATGGTCATGATTTCATAATCTCTATGATCAAGTATAATGCAATAGCGAAAAAGCTTTCTTTAACAACTTGGGGTCTTAAGTGGCTTGGAAAAACCACCAAAATACCCCAAAACTGCTTGAGTGCCAGGCAAACTTTGTGAATGGTATAACAGGCAGCACTTTTCACAATGTTCTCTCCATCTCCAACAATGTAAAGTAGCGCGAGGCAATACACACAGTTTGAGCTGTTGTTAATGCCCGACTACGACAAGTCAGACTTTTTTCATAAGGGTCCAACAAATTAACTAGATAAATCATACCCTCACATGAAAAACTATTTCCAACAAAATACTGTTTCGCTCTGCTAACAGATCCTGTCTATCCTGCAATATGTGCTTTGAAATTCTGAAAGCTCTCTGAATTATCCTTGCACCTTCAGCAACAGGTTGCTCTCGTAAAAACGGACAGGACATGGCTGCGACAAACTTCCCATTTCACCTCCTCTTATAATGGCGTGATCTAATCCTGCTAACATGAAGTAAGCCTGCTCCCGAGCAAGTTTCAGCTAACAGACCTGTTACTATTACAACAAGTACCGAATGAGCGTCAAAGAACCAAACAATCCAAGATCATGCGAAATCGTCAATAATCAAATCCAGCTAACTCAGTTAGCGAGATACGAAGAACGGGGCCCAGCTATGTACAGATTGTATCCAGTGAAAATGCTGAGTGGCTAAAACCACTAACCTGCGTGGTTGGTGAGTAAAAAAGTTAATGTCCGACCCTGGATCCATTTAATTTTTATATAGTGCAGTTGATAATTACATTTCAGAAAATAACAGACTAAGTGCAAAGCAGCACGTCTAGAAATCAATGCTGTCACTTTTAAATTCTATTTTCCTCAAATGTCTTCCTGTGAGCCTTAGGCAGCCAAAATTATTATTATTAGTGCAATCATGTTGATTTGAAAATGTCCTGCTAAGATAATTCTTGTAAATAAGACAATATGTTCCAACATAAGATTATAAAGTGAAAGAGGAAGGCATTATGATATTTTTTTTTTCTGTTTGATGCTTATGGCTAAATTTACTGGAGCTCAGGTGGTTTGTCAGAGTTCACTGTATTTTGTGAACCTGCAGTAATGTGGAAAGCTCCTGGTGAATTTGTAGTCATCGTTTTAAAGTATCCACAGTAGCTCTAAACCATTCCACCCCCCCCCCCCCATTCTATTTTAGAGATTTCTTTCAATATTTCTGACACAAGGACAGGGAGAGAGATGCTTTTTCAGGAGTCTCTAAAATCATTTGAGTCTCATTCTGAAGAAAATCTCTCTAGAACATGATCTTGTGTCATATAAACAGCTGGTATATTTCACAAACTCGTAGGCGTGATGCGGTTTGTTAGTGGGCTAAGGGTGTATTTACCTGACAAAAACAGACTTTCTTGCTAGAACAATCTGAAAGATGATTGTCTTCTCTGGGAAATCTGGATAGGGAGAGGAAAAGTGTTGGGAGACTCACAGGGCTCGTCTCTGGGACTGACAGCTTGAATCAGTGTCTGCTAAGGGAAAATATCACAGGGCTCTTTTCTCAAAAGATAATTTGCTTTTGTTGAGGAAATAAACCCATCTTACTACCCCTGTGTGTTCGATGGTGAAAATTGAATAGTTTTATTTTTTTTCTGAGCAGAGAAACAGAGCTCCACTAGGGCCGATGACGACATGCGATGGCAATTACTTTCTCAGTTTAAGTTGTGTATCCTTATCCTTTGCCTGGAGATTATAAAAAGAGCTCTCTTAAGTAAAGATTGTCTCTTTCCTACAAAAGTACCCTCTTTCCCACTTACAGTAACAAAGAATATATAAACATTTTCTAGGGGAAATCAATAGTAACAATCAAACTGGACTACTTAGTCGTTTATCTTCATTTTCAAATCAATTTCGGCTTTGCAGAGATGACACCCAACTGTGAAACAATTTTGAGGTCAATAATGCTTTTAAACAAGGAAAATGAAAAAAAGGAGAATTATTTAGGTTTATTAGAAGTAGCAATATCAAGATATAATTGTTTAACTGTGTACATACAGGAGTAGAAAACTGTGTGAAGCAGTTCTACACCTGAAATTGTCACTGAAATTGAATGTGTCTCTGATCTGTGACTTACAAATCTTAAAGTAAGTGGGTAATTACTTTACAAGTATTGAAACATACAAGGATTTAGCATGACTGAGCTTATGGTGTAATGACAAGGCCAATGAAACAGATGACCTTCACAATTATAATGCCACCTTGGCTTAAATATTGTCCAAGATTTCCACAAATAGGGCTTAACAATAGGATCATAGGTTTATTTTCAAAATAGGATCATAGGTTTAACATTTGACATTATGTCAGGAATGAATTGACAAATTAGGATCTCGCCTGAGATCTTCAAGTTTAACTAAAGGCTTAGTCCTGTTGAGTTGTCTCAGCACTTAAAGAGGCATTTCCAAAGAGAGCCTCATCTCCCATCAAATGCCTGCAAGATCTTATCCATATTCATGGCTAAGGCTTACAGAGTTGTTGGCCCTCCTGCAATTCTATCAGGCTATGGCAATCACAGCTGCACAGGGGTAGTTCAGAACCAGATGCAGGAACTGCACACTATGACAAATCTACCATCCTCCTCAGTGGCCTGCTGCTGCCTCTACTCGGTCACTGAATGCAGAACCTTCGCCAGCTCATCGCAGAGGGCTTCTCCCCTGCAAAGCCCATCATCTTGAGATGGCCGAACCAGAGATGGAGGGAACAACTCTTCGGGAGACAGTAGCATCATCAGGGTCTGGTCCGAGAATGCTATACCTTCTCATGCACCCACTCCCCAACTGTGAAGCCAGGTAAGTGTTGCACCACATACTTTTCCTGTAGCTCAGTCAGAACTACACTTTTCCTGTAGTTTTCCTGTAGCTCAGTCAGAAGAGCATTGGTGTTAACAACGCCAAGGTCATGGGTTTGAACCCAGGGAAAGCAAGAACTGATGCAATGTGTTTCTTGAATGCAATGTAAGTCGCTTTGGATAAATTTGTCTTGTCATCAATTACCTCTTGTCACCTGTGTCTAATAATATCTTGTGTATTTAAACCCTCATGTTTCCATCTGTCGTTATCCGCTGTTAATGTTTGGTTGTGTTTTATGCTGAGTTTCTCCCCATGCTTAGACTGTTCATATCCAGTTAGACTTTCATTTCTGTTTTACACAAAAGGGTCCTTTTGTTTTGAATTTGAAGTGTTTATTTTGAGTGTATTATTAAAGTCATTTGGTTATTCTCGCCTTCTGTGTCATCCTCATCCTCCCGCACCTCTTATAAACTTATATTTCCTCCCCAAAGAGAAAAGTATATTTGTTTGTTTATTTTTCATACTATCACTTTGGTAACAATATTGCCATCAACACGAAATTTAAAAAATATATAGAATGGATTTACTTCTTGTTTGTGCCATTGAAAATGACCAAATTATTTTTTTTTTTAGGTTTGACAACTTATTTCATGTCAACAGATGGATAATCTTGTGGTACTGGCACTTGCATATTGTTACCCTATTGTTGGTATTATTGCTTTTATTGCTCTCCTCAATTGTAATTCACTTTGGATAAAAGACTCTTCTAAATTAAATTTAAATGCAATAAATCACTAAACAATCCCAGTAGCTTCACCAAGAGATCTGGTTTGCATTTTTTAATATCCCATTTATTTTACTTTAACACATGAGCTTTAAAATATGCATTATGAGAAGAATACTGGTATAGCCTGTTTTTAGTCATACAAAAATATATCTTGCTTGCTTAATACTTACATTAACATGAAATGCCAGGAAAAGGTTGAATCTGAGTCTCTAGAAGCAAAAACCTCTATGCTCTTTCTTACATTATTTACACAGCCAACAACAGGTGATTACTGTCTACAGCAGTTAATAGGGCCAAAGATAAAAGCAAACAAGAGCTAAACCCGGTTTCATTAGTTGCACACCATCACATCTCAAGCTTTAATGTGCTACAGAGAGTTAACATAATCTGTGGGACCTCTCTGATGGATAACCTGCTGTTCTCCTCAGCCTTAGGCATCTGCATTACAGTGTCAGCAGGGAGGCCGACATGAGCTACGCTGTTCTCCCACTGTATATTACAAACCAGCTGGTGGAATAATGTAACGATGACTATTTTTTCACATTGTCTAAGAGTGCGTTACAGTTCCACATTGAAGTTGAGTATTATCTCTACGTTCGCAGGTTGTCAGACACTTTTCTTACTTGACACACAGACAGTAGATGTCTTAGAGTTTTAATTGCTTCACAAGAAATGTGATGTAAACATGATATTTTAAAAATATTTTTCTAAATGTGTAAGTCTTTGGATTAAATAGACTTAATGGAGTTGTTTTTTGCAAAACAAAACAAAACATTTATTTTGTTATCAAATAAAGGAAATTAGGTTTACCTGAATATGTATACGTTCTCTTTTTTAGCTGAAATGATGACTACCAACTTGATTCAGCATGAGTGATATGGATTCTTAACAAAAATTAATAAATTACTGTGACTGTGAGTTAGTTTTATTTTTTTGTGAAAAACTGATCAAGTATCAATTCTGCAATTTCTGGAAAGTCTTTAAGTACAGATGGAATATTTGTTTCTGTCATGCTCATTTTTAAATCTAGTTAGTTTGTAGACTGCTGGTGTAATGGGTAATCGTGGGGTTGTGTGACATCGTTCTACGGAGACGGCAAGATGTCAAGTGTGTGCTTTAAGGTAGCACTGCAAGGCTACTGGCCAGGCAGCAGAAACTTGGCCCTGCCTGACATGTTGTTAGCCCTGGCTTGCACTAGATGGACAGTGGAAAACGGCTACTGTACGATGGATGGTCTCACTGCAAGAACAAATCTTGTGCTGTCCATGAGGAGGAGATGCACTGCAATACTTAAATAAGCTGGTGGCCACACAAGATAATGACTGCTAATTTTGATATTGTTCAGGGACTCATTATTTCATTTATATTACTTTGAAAAAGAAAGAAACCTCCCACCTTCAACTGCTTTCTTCTTGACATATTTCTCAAGTTGTGTAATTATTTATTTAATTTTTTTTCACATTCTTTTGATCAACAGAAATGGAATAATGGAGATGGAGTGTGTGTGTGTATATATATATATATATATATATATATATATATATATATACACACACATATATACATATATACATATACACATATATACATATACACATATATACATATATACATATACACATATATACATATATACATATACACATATATACATATACATGGGGTGAGCAAGTACAGCATTATCTGTATCTGTACTCGGACTGGGTGGGGCCTAACCTGGAAGCGAGCGGGATTTAACCCGGATGTGGGCGTGGCTTTACCTGTTATGTTATTTTTTTAATCATGCAATTGATATGGGTCGATCAGAAATTGTCATATTTATTCCTGATTATAAAACTATTTACATGACAGCATCAGCATTGAGCTTCAGATCAATGGTTTTGATCACAATAACAAACAAACCATATAGAAAACAAGTTTTGCAACAATGAATACAACACATGCGGTTGAAAAATGTAATGTACAAGAGTTTTCATTTAAACATATCTTTCTTTTTTTAACTTTTAATATTTTATGATCAGTGTGATTTTTATTTTTTATTTTTTTATTTCCACGCCGGGTATGCGTGTGTGTATGTGTGTGCGTGTGTGAGTGAGTAAGAGAGAGAGAGAGAGAGAGAGAGAGAAGAGGGGAGAGGGGGGCTGGAGGCACTGTTCTACGGATCAAATAGTCTGATACTGTTTTTGAGATCTTCATTCCTTTAATTTGTATGAAATACAGCAAGAAAGTGTGAGACACTCAGTGTGTGAAGTAAAAAAACTGAATAGAGCCAGCAGACGGTAAAAAAAAAAAACTCAGACAGGCAGACGCAACGCTAGTCGCATTCTTCCAAGCATCACGTCTGAACAAACGTCTCGGGGTTACGTATGTAACCCTGGTTCCCTGAGGGGAACGAGACGCTGTGTCGAAGCACTAGGGGAAATAGCCTTGCGTGAGTCACGTGAAGATCTATGCAACCAATGAGAAGCGAACGCGTGTGAATGCGTCACTGCCGGCCGCAGCCGGTGACGTCATGAGGAAGAGCATAAAGCGCGTCTGAAACCGGGGCGCGTCAGCCATGAATGCCTGAAGCGGGCCCGGAGGCGCCAGGAGCTGAGGCCAAGACACAGCGTCTCGTTCCCCTCAGGGAACCAGGGTTACATACGTAACCCCGAGACGTTCCCTTTCAGGGAACTCGAGCTGTGTCGAAGCACTAGGGGAACGCTATGCCAACGCCACCTCAGCGAGGTCAGCATCCGGGTGTGTCCCAGCTCACTGAGAGAGCACCCTGGTTCCCGGGGCGGCATCGAGGTCTAGCTGGTAGAACCTCATGAATGTGTGCGGTGAGGACCAGCCAGCCGCAGCACAAACATCAGACAAGGAGACTCCGGAGAGGAGAGCCTTGGATGCCGCCATGCTCCTAGTGGAGTGGGCTCGGACCCTCAAAGGAGAAGCATGACCGGCCGACTCGTAAGCTAGGCAGATAGCCTCGACTATCCACCTGCTTAGAGTTTGCTTGGAAGCTGGGGCACCCTCGGGGGCCCCAAAGCAAACGAACAGTTGGTCCGACTTACGCCAAGTGGCAGTCTTGTGAACGTAAGCGTCCAGTGCTCGCACTGGACAGACCTTGTTCTTGTGCTCCTGCTCATGATCGTCAAATGGGGGAGGGCAGAAGGCCTGCAGCGTGATAGACCGAGCCACATTAGTGGGAACCTTGGGGACGTAGCCTGGCCTCGGGTGGAGGAAAGCTTTCGCCATCCCGGGCGCAAACTCAAGACATGAAGGGGCCACTGAAAGGGCCTGAAGGTCCCCGACCCTCTTAAGCGAAGTGATTGCCAGCAAAAGAAGGGTTTTTAGCGAGAGGTACTTGATAGAGATACCCTCTAGAGGTTCAAAGGGTGGCTGGGACAAGCCTAGGAGTACCACGGACAAGTCCCAGGTAGGCACCCTGGTCTGGGCCGCAGTTTCAACAGCCCTGGTTGCGGGTGAAGAATGCAACCTTCCGCCTGGGACAGAAGGTCCCTCCTGATCGGGATCTCCCAGGGGACCCCGTCGAGGAGGGACACAAGGTCCGCGAACCATATTCTGGACGGCCAGTGGGGGGCCACTAGCGTGAGACGGACCTTGTCCCGGCGCACCTTGGCCAGAACTCCCGGGAGCAGAGCGATCGGGGGAAAAGCATACAGGCGCAACCTCGGCCACGCCTGTGTCACGGCATCCCGCCCCAGAGGCGCTGGATGTGTGAGTGAAAACCACAGAGGGCAATGGGAGTTTTCTACCGAGGCAAACAGGTCGACCTGTGCCTTTCCGTACCTTTCCCAAATTTGCTCCACCACCTCGGGGTGGAGTCGCCATTCCCCTGGTCTCGCCCCCTGTCTCGACAGGGCGTCTGCTCCCACATTCTGGACCCCCGGGATGTAGGCCGCCCGGATAGAGAGCAGCTTTCCCTGGGCCCAGAGGAGGATCTGTCGCGCCATCTTGTAAAGTGGTCGCGAACGCAGACCCCACTGGTGATTGATATACGCAACCGCAGTCATGCTGTCGGTGAAAACAGTGACATGGTGGTCGCGAAGGTCCGGTAGGAACGCACAGAGTGCTTTGCGGATCGCCAGTAACTCTAACATGTTTATGTGCCAGGTCTGGTGCCGACTGTTCCATAGACCTTGTGAGGAGCGGTCCCTCAAGACCGCCCCCCAGCCCGAGAGGGAGGCATCTGTCGAGAGAGAGACTCTCCGAGCCAGAGCCCCTAGCACTGGGCCTTGAGACAGAAACCAAGGATTCTTCCACATACTCAAGGTGCGTAGGCATCGCCCCGTGACCTTGATAATGCGAAGCGGGTTCCCTTTCGAGGAAAACCCCTTGGTCTTTAGCCACCACTGCAGGGGTCTCATTTGCAGCAGGCCCAACGGGATGACGCAGGATGCCGCTGCCATGAGCCCTAACACCCTCTGGAAGTGTCTGACAGTGAGTGGCTGGCCTAACTTGATGCTCCTGACGGCTGAACAGATAACTTGGATGCGCCCGGGGGAAAGCCGGGCCGACATCGCTACTGAGTCTCAGACGACTCCCAAGAAGGTGGTTCTCTGAGCAGGAGAAAGAACACTCTTCTTGGCGTTCAGCCTCAACCCCAGCCCCTTTATGTGTGCGAGCACTACATCTCGATGTTGCTCCGCCAACTGCGGCGACTGGGCCAGAATAAGCCAGTCGTCTATATAGTTTAAGACACGGATGCCCCGTGACCGCAGGGGAGCTAGAGCAGCGTCCACGACTTTCGTGAACGTGCGGGGTGAGAGCGCTAGGCCGAAAGGAAGCACCCGATACTGGTACGCCTTTCCCCCAAAGGCGAACCTCAGGAACTTCCTGTGTTGCGGAAGGATGGAGACATGGAAATAAGCGTCCTTGAGGTCGACTGTGACAAACCAATCCTCGGATCTGATCTGCACTACGATCTGTTTGAGCGTTAGCATTTTGACTTTAGACGCTTGACCGCACGATTCAAGAGACGTAAATCCAGAATGGGCCGCAACCCTCCATCCTTCTTGGGAACTATGAAGTACCGGCTGTAGAACCCGGACTTGCTCTTTGCGAGGGGTACATGCTCGATGGCCCCTTTCGCCAGCAAAGTGTCTACTTCTTGTTCCATGACCAGAGCCTGCTGAGGGCCTACAGCAGACTGTAGGACCCCCGAGAACCGGGGTGGTGAGACCCCGAACTGAATGGCGTACCCTAAGGTGACCGTGCGCAGGACCCACTGAGAGATACCGGGTAGCCGTGACCACGCATCCCGGAACTCTACTAGGGGAACCAGCCTCCCGGGGCTGGCCTCTGGTGCTGATAGCATGTCCACCACTGGGCCGGGATTTCCGGATTCCCGGGTGGAGTGCTCTAGGACCCTCCTCGGAGGGGGTGGTTTTCCCATGGCGGGCTGACTGGTCAGCTGCTCCAGGGATACACCACCTTGTTGCGGCTTGGCGTCAGGGCCGCTTGCTCTTAGCCTTCTTAGCGCTCAGGACAACCCTCAGATCGCCCCTCTTGCCAGAGGCTTGAGCCTGTCGACCCGACCCCCCGGGGTTAACCGGAGGAAGACGGGTGGCGACACTTCGTTTTTGAGCGGCCCTGTGTGAAGAGCTTTGAGACCCCCTTTGACTGGCGGTCTCACGTGGAGGGCGGCGGGGAATAACTTTACTGAACGCCACCTGCTGTCGTGCAGCCTCCTGAAACTTGTCGACAACGCTTTTTACGGCGTCGCCGAACAAGCCCGAAGGGGACAGAGGGGCGTCCAGCAAAATAAATTTGTCCCTATCTTTGATGGAAGACAAATTGAGCCAAAGATGTCTCTCCGTAGCCACCAGAGCTGCCATGGAGCGACTGACAGAGTAGGCCGTCTCCCTAGTGGCCCGGAGAGACAGATCCACGGTCCGGCGCAGCTCTGCCACTGCCTCCGGACCGATACCACCGGCCTCGTTGAGGTCCCCCAGCAACTCAGCCTGATAAGCCTGCAGCAGAGCAGTGGTGTGCAGGCACGCTGCGGCTTGACTAGAGGCTGAGTAAGCTCTCCCCACCAAAGACGACGTGACGCGCATCGGCTTGGAGGGGAGCGCCGGAGCTTTAATGGAGGACGCAGATTGGGGCACAAGGTAGCTCGCAAGCGCCTCATCCACCTTCTGCATCCCCCCATAGCAATAGCTTTGAGCCCCTGCGAGATTCGTATACATCGAACTATTTCGTGTATGAACTCTCTCAGAGGCTGGCCTTTCCCACGATCTGGATACCTCGGCATGCAAATCGGGAAGGAAAGGCATAGCTCGGCGCGGGGGAGTGACGCGAGCCGGCAGATAACGCTCGTCCAACATACTTCTTTTAGGACGGGCGCTTCTGGTCTCCGCCGGCCATTCAATACCCAGACGAGAGACAGCTCGCGCCACAACCTCAACTAGCTCTTCGAACGCCGGCGAGGAGAGTGGCGAAGCCTCCTCTGCCGGGTCAACACTAGCTAAGTCCATCTCACTATCGGAACTCGACAAAGCTAATGTTGGAGTCACAGCACGAACATCTCCTGAGGAGTTTCCGTGACTGGAACCCGTTTGGTCTCGTGAGGGCTGAGGTAAGGACGGACCCACCCCAGCAGCCTCAGCGAGATCCATTTGTGAACCCCAGGACTGAGAGCGCCGCAAAGCCTCGGCCGCTGCAGGTCCCGAACCCCGGGGAACACTAGCCTGGGCGGCCTCGTTACAGACCGCCAGGTGGGAGCGGAGAACATGCAGAGAAAACTGCTCACAGTCTTTACAGCCGGCGCCCTCAAGAGCCGACCGTGCATGTTCCACTCCTAAACAGATAACACACATAACATGTGTATCCCTGCCCGTTATAAAACGAGGACAGGGATAAACACACGGTCTGAAACTCTGTTCATCTCTCGCCACACTTTTCACACTCATTCTCTGATTTTTTAAGCTATCACAGTCTCAAAAACCACTCTCGCACAGACACAGCACGCTGAAGGCATTCAGAGCTGACGCGCCCCGGTTTCAGACGCGCTTTATGCTCTTCCTCATGACGTCACCGGCTGCGGCCGGCAGTGACGCATTCACACGCGTTCGCTTCTCATTGGTTGCATAGATCTTCACGTGACTCACGCAAGGCTATTTCCCCTAGTGCTTCGACACAGCTCGAGTTCCCTGAAAGGGAACCCCACATTTACCAGACCTCTACTGGTTAATAAGTACTACAAAGAAACCGAAATAAAAAACAAACCGTAAGCTGAAGAAACCCTAAACGTTAACGGAAAAGACCCGCGAACCTGAGTGACTGAGAGAGAAAGAGAGATGCAGGTGATGCAAATCTGCAGGTGTAGGGGAGGTGCGCTGTGACTAGCCTATCACTGAACGCAGACACAGTCAGCTACCCAATGAGGATTTTTATTCAATCCGAGCACAGATGATGACTCGTATTACTCCTATGATACTCATACTCGGCAAAATTGCTTTATCCGTACCGGATACTCGTTTCAGCCGAATAGCCGGCTCAACTCTAATATATATATACAGTGGAGTTCACTTATCTCGGCAAACTCCCATTTTATTGTGGCTTATGTCGATTCTTTTGTTGCTGAAATCGAATATCTCAAGCACAAATTCACCACTTAACATGGGTTATCTCGATCCTGTGACTAATGAGCATACTGCGCATACTGCGCAGGTGCTGAGTTTGCCTTGCACGTGCATCGTGGTCCACTCACTCCAATGACTAGTTCACTCACTGTGGTTCACTCACTGTCGTTGATTTTGTCTGAGGGGTAACACGCTGTAACTATTCTGTTTTTTTTTCTAAAAATGTTTGGAGCTGTTAAGAGAAAAGAGAAAACACCTCCTTTGTTGTTAGCAAACATATACACGGTAAAGTGTATGTAATTTTCTTTAGATGAATGTCGATCACTTCATCAAACAAATCGCAGCAACACTGTTGTGTAAAAAGACACCAAAAACACGAGCATGTACATTCCCATTTAATAACTCACATCATGTACATCAATACATTTTCATTTTCTTTCTTGCGAGGGTTGTTGTCTTTGGCGCTTGCAGTATCACTCTGACAGCTGTCGCTTGCACTATCACTCTGACGGCTGTCGCTTGCACTATCACTCTGACGGCTGTCGCTGATAGGCTGTCTGTCCTGTCAATCATGCAATGACGTGATTGGCTGTGCTGCCATGAGGGCAGGCTCTTCTCATCTCATTCGATGATCAACACGCTTCTTAAAGGGACGTGCTGCTGCACAGCGGGAGAGACTGCTTTTTTTTTTTGTTCTGATTCTGACTTGTGTTTGTTTTCTTATTGTGTGAATTTCGCACACAAGCACTGTGTACCGAGCCTGAACAGTTATGGATAATTGATGTCATACGAGCAACATTTGAATTTTGAAATGTGATCTTACAAAAAAAGTTAATCAATCTATAGGTGCGGGTTATGCCAACGATTATATATGGGAAAATCGGTAATATATGTTATATGGGTTATCTCAGCCCAAGGCCGTCGACATAACCGAACTCCACTGTATGTATATATATATATATATATATATATAGTAAAACCTTGAGATACGAGCATCTCTACATACGAGTATTCCAAGATATGAGCAAGCCTTCGGGCAGATTTTTGCTTCTAGATACGAGTAAGTATTCGATATACGAGCACGCGTACTGACGCCGATGCACGTTCACTTCACATGTTCGCTGACTTCTGTATGGAAGTCATACAGAACGCCCACGAGTAGCTGATTTTCTCTCTATTTTGTGCATTATTCTTCATAATAGCGATAAATTCAAAGAAAGTGAGAGGTAAGGATGGTAGTGAGAAGAACAAACGCATGATGAACATGGAAATGAAGCATGAAATTGTCGATAAATATGAGCGCAGTGTCCGCGTGAGTGATCTAGCAATTAAACATAATTCTGTCAGGGATTAGAAGGAAAGGACCCAATTGCAGAAAAAGACTGGACTTTAATAGAAAAATAAAACAAAAGTGAAAACAAAACAACCCCGAGGGTGCAAACAAGACAACATTAACTTGGCTAGAATAAACTGGGCTAGGACTGATCACGACTAGACACAAGGAAAAACAAACAACGCAACGACACAGGACGGCAAACACGGGGAGATTAAGTAGACAGGAGGAAGGCAATTGATGAAACACAGCTGGAATAAAATCAAACTAATGACAATGAAACAAGACGGGCGGGGTAACAGACAAGACATGAACATGAAGACAATTAAACACAGACGACGCGCAGCTGGTGACAACCAAACTGCGCGTGACAACACACAACAACAAAGCACGCGGCCGATGGAATGCGAACCGCGTGCCAAACATAAACACACGGACGAGAGCAGGCGCAAGGCTTGAAACCGCGCCCACTCACATAACATAGAGCTCGCAAGAACTAGTGTAAACACCTGTTCTCATGAGCTCACGACAAGGACGAACAAAGGACGAGTTATGAATGCCCGAATCCCGATCCACAACCGAAACTGAAACTAGACAAGACCAGTCTCAGGATCAGACATCATAACCTGCACATAAGACGTTACACAGACAAGCGCGCACATCAAACACGAGGACTAATCAAGGACTTAATCAAGGTGCCTCTTAATCAACTTTTTAAAAAGTTTTTTTAATGTATTTCTGGTGGTGAGAGGGAGCGTATTCCATAACTTAGCCCAAAAGTTCTTAGCCCATAGTCATTAAGTTTAAGGCCATACTGTCTGATAATCTGTCCAACTGGAAACATATACAGTGGGTACGGAGAGTATTCAGACCCCCTTAAATTTTTCACTTTCAGTGATTTTGCAGCCATTTGTTAAAATAATGTATTTAATCATTAATTACAAACAGCACCACATACTGACAGAAAAATATAGAATTGTTGACATTTTTGCAGATTTATTAAAAAGAACAACTGAAATATCACATGGTCCTAAGTATTCACACACTTTGCTGTGACACTCATATATTTAACTCAGGGCTATTCATTTCCTTTGATCACCCTTGAGATTGTTCTACTCCTTCATTTGAGTCCTGTTGTGTTTGATTATACTGATTGGACTTGATTAGGAAAGCCACACAGATGTCTATATAAGACCTTACAGATCACAGTGCATGTCAGAGAAAATGAGAATCATGATGTCAAAGGAACTGCTTGAAGAGCTCAAAGACAGAATTGTGGCAAGGTACAGATCTGGCCAAGGTTACAAAATATTTATGCTGCACTTAAGGTTCCTAAGAGCACAGTGGCCTTCCTAATGCTTAAATGGAAGATGTCTGGCACGACCAGAACCCTTCATAGAGCTGGCCATCTGACCAAACTGAGCTATCTGGGGAGAAGAGCCTTGGTGAGAGAGGTAAAGATGAACCCAAAAATCACTGTGGCTGACCTCCAGAGATGCAGTCGGGAGATGGGAGAAATTGGAAAGCAGTCCTCCACCAGTTGGGGATTTATGGCAGAATGGACCAACGGAAGCCTCTCCTCAGTGCAAGACATGAAAGCCTGCATGGAGTTTGCTAAAAAAAACACCTGAAGAACTCCAAGATGGTGAGAAATAAGATTCTCTCGTCTGATAAGACCAATATTGAACTTTTTACCCTTAATTCTAATCAGTGCATATGGAAAAAACCAGGCACTGCTCATCACCTGTCCAATACAGTCCCAACAGTGAAGCATGGTGGTGGCAGCATCCTGCTGTGGGGGTGCTTTTCAGCTGCAGGGACAGGGCAACTGGTTGCAATTGAGGGAAAGATGAATGCAGCCAAGTAAAGGGATATCCTGGATGAAAACCTTCTCCAGAGTGCTCAGGACCTCAGACTGGGCCAAAAGTTTATCTTCCAACAAGACAATGACCCTAAGCACACAGCTAAAATAATAGAGTAGCTTCACAACAACTCTGTGACTGTTCTTGAATGGCCCAGCAAGAGCCCTGACTTAAACCCAATTGTCTCTGGAGACATCTAATAATGGCTGTCCACCAATGTTTACCATCCAACCTGACAGAAATGGAGAGGATCCCCAAATCCAGGTGTGAGAAACTTGCTGCATCTATCCCAAAAAGACTTCATATTAGAGCAAAAGGGTGCTTCTACTAAATACTGACCATGTGATATTTCAGTTTTTCTGTCACTATGGGGTGCTGTGTGTACATTAATGACAAAAAAATGAACTTAAATGATTTTAGCAAATGGCTGCAATAAAACTGTCACACTTGCACACACTGATGACTCTTATTTTGCTTTTTGTGTTTTTCAGTTTCAGTTCCAGGTTATGTCAGTGTCATTCTGTGCATTAGTTTCACCTGTGTTCAATTCCCATCGTGTTAGTCCTGTCAGCTGTGTCCAATCATGTCATGTATAAAGCCCTCTCGTGGTCACTCTGGTATTGTAGGTTATTGTTGTTTCATGTCAGTGGATGTGAGTGTTTGTGTGGATGAGGACCTGCCTGTGCCCCCTTCCGTGTCTGGAGTAAACCTGTTCTCTGCATTCCTGGATTTCTTCTTTTTTCTCCACAACGCACTCACTCGTGACAATAACAAAAAGTGAAACATTTGATTATGTTTGGATACTTTCCGTACCATATATGCTAAATAGATAAGGGCTTAGCACTGAACTCTGAGGTACTTCCTGTCAAACAGGCATGCTATCAGATTTGTGATTTCCCAAGCTAACTGGACACGATTGATTAAGTAGGACTGATACCAACCGAATACTGTTCTGTAAATACTCAGCCAACTATTCAGCTTATTCCAGAGAACAGAATGACATATGATGTAAAAAGCTGCACAGGGGTCTAACAAGACCAATATACTGCATATACCAGAATCATCTGCAATAAGGAGATAATTTACAAAAAAAATTCTCAGGACTATGACCTTTTCTGAAACCAGATTGAAAAGGTTCAAACAGACTATTTAGTGTTAAGTGATAATTTAACTGAATAACCATAAATCGCTCCAGGACCTTTGGCAGAAATGGAAGGTTAGAAATAGGCATGTAGTTCGAAAATATCAGAAACATTACATTAAGGCTTCTTAGGGACTGGTGTAATGGTAGCTGTTTTTAATTCTGGAGGAACAAGAAATCTGTAAATCTGTTACAGAACTCTGTGACAGATTTACAATTTAAAGTTATATGAGGATAGATTGATGCAAGATTGTTCTTAATAACCAAACAGGGAAGTGGATCAAATACTTTTAGTTGAATTCACAGACTTAACTGTACTTACAATGAAGTAAATTCCAACCATTTCAAAATGGGAAAAAGTAGTGATCGGAAGATTTAAAGTCTGAATATCTAACTCAACCGGGGTAATAGAGAATAAAGATCTGTATACGCACTCCATCCTACCAGTGAAATAAGAAACTTATTAGACTGATCAGCAAAGGAGTGAACAATATCCTTAGCTGATTTAACAGTTTTAAATAGAATCTTGAGATTGTTTACAGCATCATAGTTTTTTGAATAATAATTCTTGTGTGCAGTGTCTAAAGTTGAATGATAAACAGACTGCTTTTGTGTGAACTTAAGCCAATTAACTTTTGAGATTTTTTTACAACCATTCCAATTGCCTTCCTGATTAATTAAACGTAATACGACAGGGTTTCCTAAATGTAACAACACTTGCAAAGGTGCAAACTGAAATTGTAATTCTCAACTAAATTAGCAATAAGAAGCCCAGAGACAGAATGTCACAGTTTAAAAAAATGCATTGTTTCCTGCTTGTCTCATGTCACTGTTGTTATATGTGTGTGTGTGTGTGTGTGTCAGTAGGCGTGCTCCAAGCCAATTGGATAATCAGCATCGTCAGCTGTCACTCATCATAGCACCAGCTGCAGCTCGGAGCGATCGTCTACTCTTAAGCCCTCTGTCGTCCCTGAGCCCCCTGTAGTCCCAGAGTCTGCTTCTGAGTGCCCTTTATTCCCTGAGTCTGCTCCTGAGCCCCCTGTAGTCCCAGAGTCTGCTTCTGAGTGCCCTTTATTCCCTGAGTCTGCTCCTGAGCCCCCTGTAGTCCCAGAGTCTGCTCCTGAGTGCCCTTTATTCCCTGAGTCTGCTTCAAAATTCTTGTTTGGCCCCAAGCCCATGCGAGAGTGTCCTTTAGTCCTCAAGTGAGTTCCAGAACTATTATTAGTCCCTGTGTCTGCACCAGAACTCTTATTGTCCCCTGGGCCCACTTCAGAGATTTGTCTTCCAACTTCCCACCAATGATCCAGGAGTTTTCCCCAAGAACCTTCCTTTCCCTCAAGATGGATTATACCCCTGAACTCCTGGTGCCACCCTGGAGACCCCCTGACTGGTGCCCACTGGTGCCCTTTGCCCTACCCGCCCCGGTCTTGGATGTACAAGGGATAAAGCCCTCTAGACCTGACTTTGGGACTAGAGGGTGCTCTGGACCGTTCTTAGGGGCTGTCTGGAGTCTTTCTGCTGATGTGTATGCAGCCCACACGCACAACAGCACTGTGGCCATCTGGTGGGCACTCAGTTGTTATGGTCATTGGATCTGGCATATATATATTTTCATACAATATATTGACGAATATATATATATAGGGGTGTAACAGTATTTGTCAATATATTAATGTATTTCAGTACTTCTGTCAATGGTTGTCCCCATGTTCTTGTTTGTTTTGATATTAGTCACCTCTGTCCTGACTAGATAATGATCTCATTCACCTGTTCCTTGTCAATTATCTCATTTGCTCCTTGTTTATTCCTGCATATTAGCAGTCTGTTTTTGTTCAGTCCTCGTCCAGTATTGAGATGAGTTTAGTTTAAAGTTGTGTGGTTGTATTTCTCTGAGTTCCTTATAAAAGCCTATTTTCCCTGATTCTCCATTGTGAGATTACTAACATACAGTCACCATAACAGTACACTGATTTTCGATTAGTTTTAGTGAGGCGCTCCACTAACTTGATGGAAAGGAAATTGGGATGACTGAAAGTTGCATCCTGTTTGTATTCCTTATTACACAAAAGCACAATGTTTAATTTTAATTGTGAGTTTAGAGCACTCAAATAAAAATAGATTTAGATTTTCACAACTACAGTCCAGAGATGAAATATGTATGTCATGGAAATGTAAAGCCTCAGGTGCTGCTTGGCTCGCTGTCTCCTCATGGAAAGGTGAAGCAGATTCAGATCTAGATGGCATTTTTTTCTTTTTTCTTGAAAAAGCTTAATATTGAATTTCAAATTCTGCCATTGTCACCACATGACCTCTCACAAACAAAGAAAAGAGAGTAATCTTCCCTACTGTCTCTTTAAAATGGATCAGAAGTAACCCAGCATTAGAGATTTGTTGCTTTTACCTGTTGTATCAAACTCGTATCGGACCATGACTCCAAAAATTGAGGTACATACTGTGACTTCTGTTTACCGATACACCCCTAATATACAGTCTTAGAATAGTTTAATGATTACGGTTTCTCACATGGTTTAAGAGTGCGATACAGATCCAAAGTATTGTTGAGTCTTCACATCCGGGTTCACAGGTTGACACTCACTTATCCTTGCTTGGAACATACAGACCTCTCATCAATCCAGTTTTATATTGGTGCTGTAATTGCTTCAGAACTGCTTCTTTAAGAGACCTCCAGAGATATAGCACTTTTTCTGCGGCGGCAACGTGCAACGTTCTCTGGTTTCACATCGGATGCTGCTCCACATATGTGCCCGCTGTCACACCAAATGTGTCTGATATGACTTGCCTACACCTAGGTGTCAGAAAGCGCACGGAGCTAACACAAATATAGCTCAGTGGAAATGCTGAAAGACACCATCATAAATATCAGGAAGCAGACATCGTAGGTCATGTGTGGGTGGACGTAGTTGCTTGCATATTGTTGACAGCATTATTCCTTTATAATTAAATATCCAACATTTACAGATTGAGTAAAATCCAGAGCTGGATTCATACCATAACATGAAACCCAAGAGCCTCTTCACTATATTTTTTTCAGGGACAAGTGATTGATTGTTTAGTATTGTGAATGTGGTGAAGCTGAACTCACAACCATAGTAAAATATCGGTCAGGGATACGAGAAGGCAGAGCTGAGCTGGAAACCATGGCAACTCTCTGTGCTGTGTTGCTCAGCTCCCCTGGCCCTGCCCGAGAGGAGAAGAGAGGAGGAGAGGAGACAGATACCTGTAGAAGCCTAATCCCATTCAACACCTGCATACAAAGAAGCCCTCGCTTTCGACGTGATATGAAAATACACAGGGGATTGACAAGATACATTTTTGATGGACTGCTGTTTTCCTGCACTGCCATATCACATGCTGCACACCAGAAATTACAAACAGCACTTGCTACCTTCCTTCTGATTCTGCTAGTAAAACATTTGAGCAAGGAAATTTGAATTAGTCTTCCTTTCTCTTTATTTCCTCCTCTTCAGCTCGAATGCCACTTGTCAGATGATTGATAGAAGCTGTCAGGGCCGTAATCACTTGTTTAGTTTGGCTTCAGTCATGGGCATTGCATATAGGCACTCGAGGTGATGATCTAGAGGAGGAACATGAAAGATGCTGTACGGTTCACCTATCGATCTATCGATTGATCTTTCTGTCTGTGTGTCCGTCTTGAATTTGTGATATATACACACGATAAGACATGAACAGAGTTTAAGATAGGGCAAATAGAAATTATATTGTAAATTCATTCATAATATTTTCAGTTACAGTTAAGATTTGCCTATAGACAAGAAAACACATTTTTACTGTAACTGTATTAAATATGTGTAAGACAGGCTAGTGGCACTTTTTATGTGAAAGGAGAACTGGGGTAGTATATATTTTGTCATAGGAGTGGGTAGATGATGACAGAATGTTCCTGTGTAAAGCAAATAATTTGTTGACTATTATGGGTGTGACTTCATTCGACTGACTAAATTTAGACATGTGAATGTATGATTTTTGCCACATACATTCAACTTAAAGAGAAAGTTCACCCAAAAAGTCTTAATTTACTCACCCTCAATTTATTACAAACCTCTATGCATTTCTGTCTTAACACAAGTACCGGTAGATATTTTGAAGAATGTCAGAAACGAAACAGTTGATGGGCTCCATGATTATGCACAAATATAAAATGAAACTTCAGAGCATGAAGAAAAAATTACCCTGACATAAATCGTATAGATCCAGAAGGCATTGAATGTAGCACTTATATTATGAATACATATGGCTTATTATGATGTTTTTTCACAAAAACAGCAGCTTGACAGCCTCTGGTCACCATTTCCTTTCACTGTACAGACAAGTGTAGTGTGAACATTTTGCAGGATATTTCCTTTTTATTTACACATAACAAATAAAATCATACGGTTTTGGAACATGTGAGGGCAACATAACTTTTTATTATGGATGAACTATCCCTTTAATGATATTTAGTTATTAGCCTATATACATGGTTTTCAGTCATAAGTTCATCATGGTTCACCTCACCATGGTTCTCTCATATACTCTCTGAAGACAACAGAGCAGGACCCAGCCTGGAGTTCAGAGATAATGGCTGAATTCATAATAGCATGCTGGTATACTCTTTCTGCTGGTATATTTCTGCAAAGTATATAACGTATGCTACTCTATAGTGCCATTTAAAATTCAGAAAGTTTGTGGTTATGAGTTGCCAGCGTCTTTGTGCAAATAAAATTATTTTTAGATGTGTAAGACAAAAAGAAGGTCTTTTTCATCATGAATAGTCCAGCTCCAGTGTAATGCCACGTTGTTGTAAGCAGCCCAGACCACTCTTGTGAAAAAGAAGTGTGCTTGATTGTTTAGGAGTGCACTTGTAATGTCCTCAAATTCTTAAAAGTATATTTTTAAAACCTGCTTTCACAAATTATTTATGTTTTTGTAATAATGTTAAATTACGTTTCACCTTTATTGCATGTGGTTTAGTATGTTAGTCAACAAATTAAATTCAGTATACTTCTTGAATAGCACAACAAAGATCATTAAAACATAATGGCTTAAAACGTACACTACTGGTCAATTTGTGTTTTTATTTTTGTTTTTGAAATAAGTCAAAACACAGTAAAACCAGTAACATTTTGAAATATTTGTACAGTTTAATTGAACCATTTTATATTTGAATATATTTTAAAATATTAATTTATTCCTGTGAATGAAAAGCATGTTTGGGCTGTTTTAATTAAAAGCAACTTGCACTGACATATCTTAAAATAAATCAGTGCCATTGTTGTGCCTCAAGATGAACACTAGTAATGGTTTTCTCTAAGGCACCGTAAACTTTATAAAGTCAACTTAAATAAATTTTTAATCCTGCCTGTGAAACCAGACCATAAAGATGTACTTAAGTCCTATTTAACTGAGTCAAAAAAACTTAAATTCAGTTCATTTAATTTATCATAAATTGTAATTTAATTGCAAATAACATACAGTTAACAGTCTGAAGACATTTAGTTCACACTTAAGTATATACTTTTAAAGGACAATATATTATTTTCATAATAAGTACTCTTTTGTATACTTAAGTGTACTTATTTTTTGAGATTTCATATGTGACAGCCTAGATTTTCACAAAACCATTATTCTCCAAGCAGTTTGGGGTGAAACCCTAAATTGTGCTCCACAATGGTATAGTGTCTAGCAGTGGGGAGCTAGGATTATGTTTATGTAAATGTCAGCGCATGTCACTCTCACCGTAAACTACACGCTACTGGATATTTGAGTGAATGTACCTCAACACTGATGCGTTCATCACTCATATTCATGGAGTAATATACCCATTTTTAACCATTATAGGAAGTTTTCATGATTCACTGCCTGAAAGTAATGGCGGCCATTTTATGTATAGTGCTCTTTTTGCCTGTTGGTGTTGCATGTAGCTCAGACTGAATGTTCTGAGAGGGTCTATCAATTTTAGGTGTTGTATTCATGGAGCGTTGCAACTGAGGGCCATCTTGGATTAGGTATGCTGTGTGTGTGTTTTTGTAAGTGCGTGGGTATGTCTGTGTGAGCATAAGCGTGCCTGTGTATGCAGGCATATTTTTTCTTCCATTTGAATATTAATTTGATTTTTATAACAGCACCATTTTGCGGTAATTATTTATCCCTGATGTAATTTTACAGTCTGTCAAGTTATCCACTAACACACCTTGAATAATATAAGTTGAAACAGAATCAGCCCATATTTTCTCTTTCCTTTTGGTAAAACCTTTGATTGTTTCTGACTTCACAGACAATAATTAACAAATGAAACAGGCTCAGGCATATTTAATTATATGCTGTACCATTTTTGCATAATTTATGACTGCTGAATTCAAGCTGAAAATGTGAGAATCATAATAATTCAGCTCCTTATGCAGGTGAAACATTTATTTGAAAGATAATAATGTGTCCATGAATCACATCCTGAGTAAAAGCAAAAAACAAAAGGCCATTCTTGTTCTACATGTAACCTGTAAGAAATGAAATTAAAATGCTTTAGAAAATGTGTCTTGTTTAGAAAAAAAATACAACAACAATCGATCAAATTAAAGTTCCATAGTGAACCATTTTCACATTCAGCAAAATAAATGTCAGGGCTTATCTTTTATATCTTAAACTCTGCCCTCCAAATCATACCATCTTTGAACCTGTAGTGGTTTTATTTGGAGTTATCGTCATAAAATAAATATCTACAGGAGAAGTCAGCAGCACATCAAGCATGAACGCTATGCTGTGTTTTCCCTGGTTCTGCAGGAAACAAGAAAAACAGCAAATCTGATTAACATCTTTTGCAATTCATTTCACAATGTGGTTGCTGGGCAATGAGGTAGTGTCTGTCAATATTGCCAATGTGCCAAAACATTAATTTACAATTTAGCAGGAGTTAAATCTCTGTCCCAAATCTCACGTCACATGTCTGCCACCGGAGGATGATGGGAGAGAGGAGATGGCACTACAGAAAAATAACTGTTTATATGCAAGAAAGAGGCATTGAATAAAAAATAACAGAAAAAGAATAAAGAGCGCCAATTAAAATGACACGTTAAAGCAGAGGCTTGAGGCTATGAGGAGCAGGAATGTCGGCTAGCTTTAATGGTGAAACCAAAACAAAGAGGAGTGTTTTAATGAGCATCTCTTTCAAAGGAACACATTGTCGGTGCCTCTCTCACTCGTGTGGCTGGCGCACGCAGTTCGTTACTCCAGGCTTGTTTGAACTTGAACACTCGAGTGGCAACCGGTCGCTGATCCTGTGTGTAAATCACAGGACCCAATAGCACAAACATCAGTAGATAACCATAAACACATTAGCCATGCTAAGTGCGACATTTGCGAATCTGAGCCACAAAGGCAAATCATCAGAATATAATACTTAATTCTACACACACAGTGCCAGTGTCTCTTGACAGATTCTCAAAACAGGATAATAATTGTTTTTTACTGTTTAATTAAATAGTCTACTATTAGGTCTACAATAGAGCAACTGCTCATTATAAACTGAGATGCAAAAAATAACATCCAGAATCTTAAATGGGCTATATGTAAGAATTTAACATATTGATCACTTTTTTATCGCCAATGTGTGAATGAAAGCCTGTAGACTGTTTTTTATGTGAAAGATTCTGTATGATTTTGCCTGGAAAATCAAAAAGATGTCAGGTTTACATGTGCTCCCGAGAACCTCAAATGAATGATTACATATCATATGCCCTAATATTCACAATAATGTCCATGTGTCACACAAAGAAAAGGGATTAAATCAAAGTAGTCTCACAGAGCCCAATCTATATAGTCTACAGTCTCAAATATTCTTTAAAATCAAACTATCATAAGTGTACTTGTCTTGTGTGTCAACATATAGACAGTGAATTACAGAGCTTGTGCAAACATATCCATATTGCAATTAACAGATGCTTTCTTAATTGCTGCCTTAACCTTGACATTTTGTGTGAGTGTGTGTTTTTTTAATAAGAGGAAAGCATGTTTACAGTATTGTGATTTATGTAATCAGATTACCCTTTTCAAGCAACTTGTAAATCAACAGCAAAATGTCTGGGTTGCTTTTTCAAAGTTACTTTATTTTCTCATGTATTGACTGACAGCTCTTCTGCCCCCATGTTGAGAGAAATCATGAGTAAGTGCAGAGGCGTTGTGTGCGCTGTGTGAATATTGATGGTTATTGTAGTTCTACACCAAATGTGAGCAGGCATTTACTCTTCTCACTTGTACAAAAAAAAGATTCAGTGAAATGCAAACTCAGTATTACGCAAACCTGGTGTAATTATTAAATGTTAAAACATATAAATATATATAATGTATTGGTGATCCTATTCAACCACACTAATAAACAAAAATGACTTTAGATAAACATCACATTTTTAAGTGTTTAACTTCTCCTGGGTTTTATTTTTCTTCAATCCAGAATGGCAGCACAGCTCAAAGGTTTGTTTGAACTGTGCCCTCTACTGTACAGGCATGAATTTGCATTTTCTTCAGCCAGCCGCTTATTCACTTGTTATTGAAAAACAAACAGGCAAGCACAGCCAGGTGAGAAAAAAAAGTCATGCAAAAGTAACATAATGCTTTACTTTCCAGAAAAATGAACTGAGAAACACAAAACATTTTATGGAGTAACACAATATTGTAATGCATTATTCTTAAAAGTAACTTTCCCCAGCACTGCATATTTACGTATTCATTCAAATATCAATCTCAGCAGCTTTAATGGCATCTGGGTGTTCGTTAACAGTATATCGTCACAAAGGATCCATCACACCTTGTTACCACTGTGCAGGCTGGTGGTGGTGGTGTAATGGTATGGGGATGTTTTCTTGGCACACTTTAGGCCCTTTAGTGCCAATTGGACATTGTTTAAATACCACGGCCTGCTTGAGCATTGTTTCTGACCATGTCCATCCCTTTATGACCACCATGTACCCATCCTCTGATGATTACTTCCAGCAGGATAATGCACCATGTCACAAAGCTCGAAACATTTGAAATTGGTTTCTTGAACATGACAATGAGTTCACTGTACTAAAATGGCCCCCACAGTCACCAGATCTCAACCCAATAGAGCATCTTTGGGATGTGGTGGAACGGGAGCTTCGTGCCCTGGATGAGCATCCCACAAGTCTCCATCAACTGCAAGATGCTATCCTATCAATATGGGCCAACATTTCTAAAGAATGATTTCAGCACCTTGTTGAATAAATGCCATGTAGAATTAAGGAAGTTCTGAAGGCGAAAGGGGGTCAAACACAGTATTAGCATGGTGTCCCTAATAATCCTTTAGGTGAGTGTATAGCCCTTTTAAAGATGAAGTAAATGTATAGTGAAGAACAAAGTGAAAATTACCAACATTATTCTACTATAGTACTGCTCTTTAAACAATATTTTTTGTAAAATGTGCAGTTCACAACCAATTTGATAGTTCAGTGTGACTGGCCCTGGGGGTGAAATATGACAATTGAACGCGAATGTTGGAGGTTGTGGGAAGGTGATTTTAAACTGTAAACATGTTAACAAAGCAACACATTAGCACATAGAGTGCCTTTTTTCTGTAAAAATGTACTAAAATAATCTTCTGACTTAATTATTGATTGTTAGTCTAGTGGTAACTTTTTAGTTTTGAACATGAGGCATTCAAACTTTTTGTTTTAATAAACCAAAATTGTATGGATATACTGTATACAGTGGACAGGACTTCATACAAATTTGTTTGCAATTTATTTTGTGATCCCAATGGAATAGGCAAAGAACTGTGGAAAAAAAACAATCAAGACATGAATCATGGTTCTGAAAGCTGTGTAAACACTAACTCTTTCCGCCACTGTTCCGCAGCAACCACTCAATAAAACATTAAAAATGACAAATCCCAGCACTAGATCACCAGACTCGTAAACAAAAAAAATCAATCCTGCTAAACATTTGGATATGCTCTCTCTGTTTTAGACACACACCTGCTGTGACCAAATCACTAATTGTCTAAATTGGCAAAAAATGGTAGTTATTCCCCAGCAAAAATATTTGCACGGCATATGCTCTCCAACTGTTTCTCCAGAATGCAGAGCACGTCTACTGCCTATTTTTCTCTCCTTTCAAATGGGGTCTTCACAACATTGTCCCTCACAACCCAAGGACAGAAGAATGAAGTTCTCACCTGCGTGTGCACAAGTGTTTTGCTGTGTTTCAGCTCCTATGTGCTGCAAGCTTCTACACTTCTGAAAGATTTTTGTCATTATGAATCTAGGCATTGTTTAAATCTTTTATTTTCTCTGCAAACTCAGCACTGATCATTGACTGTGGCACAGAGTGAATCAATACTGTTTATTATTAATGACTGTCTTCACAATGATGCTGAGGATTATTTTGTATGAAGCGATTTCCTGGAGTCTGTGCTCAATAATTCAAAGCTCGTTTCTAATAGGTGGTCATCTCACACATCAATGGAACACACAAACTCATACACTTACATAAAGCATTGAAATGTGTCTATGGCGTGTTCATTAGGCCCATCAATAAACTAACAAGGACTGCAGATGTTCCAGCAGACATCAAAACCAAATCTCTCTGATCTCTAATGAAACATCCTGTAGTTAAATCTCCAGCATGGGCATTCGTCACTGCCTAATATTTGGAGATGGAAGGCTTGACCTCATCTTGATGACTCATTTTTGATAGTCATGGATTAAAGCCTGGTCATTGTAACACATTGTTTGTCTGTTTGAAATGCAATTAAGGCTTCAGAGTTAATTTTTTATTTTTTATTTAACCACACCACATTATCGGTGGGGAAATTAAGAGGTCAGCTTTTTAATTGCCTTTGCTTTCTAGTTTGTACTTCTGACTAATCAGTTAATGCACATTATCATTCTTATTAACCCTAAAATGCGTAATGTGAAATATATACTCACACACATATGTGTATGTATACATATATACATATACACACAAATATATATGTGTGTGTGTGTGTGTTATATATTATTATATATTAATATATTATTATATATTTTTTCAGGGTTGCCAACAATTTTACCCAGGACTGTACTTGTGTGTTTATTATGATTTTGTAACTGCAGGACTAAACAGAAATGCACAGTTATTTGTTATATTTAACAAATAAGCTTTTTATATTTAACAAATAATGAAAAAAACTCACCAACCACAAAACAAGGTGCCAATATGTGTCAGTGACAAACCCCTAAAATAATAGAACCAGTCCTCTAGTTGCCATGGTTTTACGACTAAAAGGAAAGTGAAAGGGGTGAATTTACACTCTAGGACACTGATTGAAACACACCTAATGTCCATAAGAACTGATGTTCTTCACATTAATTCATTGACAATCCTTGCTGTAAATGAATGTATCTGGGATCTGTGCAGAGCACCAATGCACCTCATAAAGACTGTTATCACTGAGAGAGAGATCGGTGAGCAAGGTAAACTATTTTCTTTTCATTTTTCTCAAGGTAAACATTAAAGCATTAGTTTCTTATAGTTATTATGGAATTTAATATTTACTGCAGTTTATGTGTGTGTGTGTGTGTGTGTGTGTGTTTTAAAGGCAACAGCAACAAAACACCAAGAAATACTAGAGAATGCCAGTCAGTCCCTCTGCAAGGAAGTGGATGATAAGCAAAGTTGGCCTACGTTTTGGAGCAGCACAGTCTTATATGTATTCTTTGGCTGCTTATATTTTTCCAATAAATTTTCTGTTGCTTAAAGTTTTCTTTGTGAGGATAAATCCAGAGGATACAATGCAATGCATGGCAAAAAGACAGGAGACATGGCAAATATTGGCACTGTTTATGTTAAAAATAAAACAAATTAATATTTTGTTGGAAATGTGTCACAATTCAAAGACGAAGATGAAGATCAAAAGGCACTGTAATGCAGACGAGGGTAAAGTGTGAACACAAACATGTGGCTAACACAAACAACAACCAACAAACTGAAGAGTGGATAGAATAATTAAATACACGAGTAGTAATGAACAAATGATGAACAGTTGTGATAAGTGTAGATGGTAACAGATGAGTGGTGGGAGAAAACATCTCGGGGTACATATGTAACCTTAGTTCCAGAGCGAGATGCTGCATCAAAATGCTAGGGGAATGCCTTGGCACATAGTCTCGTGATTAGGGAGGGTAGTGGGTAACGACAATCTAGCGTGGAGTAATCCCTCAGGATCAACTCCAGAACTGTAAAGGATGCATCTGTTGATTGCATATGCGTTGCAAGGAGCATCAGTTATGGGTCCAAGAGACTGAGCCTGAGAGTGTCTGCCTAACCCCCCGGTTTTTAGGGAGGGTTAGGGGGTACTTGGATGCATCCATCTGTAGTATTATACATCGACACGGAGCTCCAATACAGGTCCTAAAACCAGGGTTCCTACACTATAGAAGGTGCGTAGGCATGCCTCGTGACCTTGATAGTGCAGAGATAGGTTTACTCCTCAGAGAAAAATACTGGTCCAGATACTGGTCCAGGTACAGCAACCCGAATGACTTAACACTGGGAGTCATTTCCCTGTTACCCAGCGCTCTCTGACAGTGCTAGCAGTAGATGCCTGGCCAATTATAAGCTCTTGACTGCTGAGAGTGTGGCATCAATGCGCATGGGGGAAACCGTGCTGACATCGATCCGGAGGAGACACAATGTTTGCCTGGAGACCGTTTAGAGGTGTTGGAGAGAAGACGTGCGGCAGCGTTTTGTACCAATTGAAGACGATTAAGCAGTGACATATTTAGTCCAGAGTAGAGGGCATTACAATAGTCAATCCAGAGCCAGCGCCCGAGATCCGCCCACCAGTGCCAGAGCCAGAGCACGTCCAGCCAGAGCACATCCAGCCAGAGCACATCCAGCCAGAGCACGTCCAGCCAGAGCACGTCCAGCCAGAGCCACCCACCGACCTGGGACTCCCACCGTGGCCTGAACCGCCGGACCTTCCTGGACCTATGGACTTACCAGATCTCCCGTGGCCCGAGCCGCCACAGCCGGTGCAGCCACAGCCGGTGCAGCCACAGCCGGCGCCCCAGCCGGCACCGCCTGCGCCACCGCCTGCGCCCCAGCTGGCCCCGCCTGCGCCACCGCCGACGCCCCAGCCGGTCCTGCCCGTCCCGCCGGAGCCACCGCCGGCGCCCCAGCCGGTCCTGCCCGTCCCGCCGGAGCCACCGCCGACACCCCAGCCGGTCCTGCCCGTCCCTCCGGAGCCACCGCCGGCACTCCAGCCGGTCCTGCCCGTCCCTCCGGAGCCACCGCCGGCACTCCAGCCGGGCCTACCGGTACCACCAGAGCCACCGCCGGTCATCCAGCTGGTCATCCTGCCGGGAGGGGGGTGTGATGTCACGTTTATGTTGTTATTTTGCCTCTTCTAGTCACGTGTTTTGTTCCTGAACTCCCCTTCACTCATCAGTCCCCATCATCACAAATCATTCACAGGTGTCTGTCTTTTGGTTTAATCACTGTCAATGTATTTAGTTCTCCGTGTGTTCTATTCAGTTGTCGGTTCTCATCTACACTGTGGTGTGCTTCCCTGTTTGAGTTCCTTGTTTGGATAATAAAGTTATGTTTGCCGTGTTTGTTCCATGTGTGGATGCCTCCGTTTTTGCACTCCCATGTGCTGTTTATTTTCTGTTTTATATTAAAGTATTTCTGTTCTGGAACTCCGTGTCTCCGCGCTTCCGTCCGCATCGCACGCCAGCTCAAGCACACACTTATAACAATAATGACGTCTGATAATGAACGGCTGACGTTGGCTGAACGTCACAAAGGCTAAACCTATAATATCCACCTGCCCAACCCACACATACTTAATCTAAATGATCCTTGTTCATTTTTTAGCGACAAAACAAATCAGAAAAATTCTGGCAGTAAATGTAACTATGTGTTTTAGTGTTAAGTATCCTATTAAGGTTTTATTCTGAATTCTTTATTCTGTAAAGTACACAAGAGAGTACTTTATATCAGCTACAATTATAGTAGGTTCATTTTCTGGGACTCCCACCGTGGCCTGAACCGCCGGACCTTCCTGGACCTATGGACTTACCAGATCTCCCGTGGCCCGAGCCGCCACAGCCGGTGCAGCCACAGCCGGTGCAGCCACAGCCGGTGCAGCCACAGCCGGCGCCCCAGCCGGCACCGCCTGCGCCACCGCCTGCGCCCCAGCTGGCCCCGCCGGAGCCATCGCCGACACCCCAGCCGGTCCTGCCCGTCCCGCCGGACAAAACAAATCAGAAAAATTCTGGCAGTAAATGTAACTATGTGTTTTAGTGTTAAGTATCCTATTAAGGTTTTATTCTGAATTCTTTATTCTGTAAAGTACACAAGAGAGTACTTTATATCAGCTACAATTATAGTAGGTTCATTTTCCCCGGCATAGAACGCCTCAAAGGAAACCTGGTAAATAACGCTGCAAATACTAATTCTCCATTATAGACACCCTGCACAAAACAAATGAGAGAAGATTGCTTTTGTGAATATGCAATATTCTGAGTGCAACGTGTTTTCAGCTTGAATGCTTCAGTGGTAACCTGTCACAGATCCTGTTTGTAAATCTTCCAATAGCACAAAACATGCTAGAATAACCATAAACATGGTCATGGTGATGTTTTATCATGCAGAATAGCTTTGTGTGGACAGCTAGTGCTTGGGAGTGCAATGAAAAGAGCTTGACAATGTACCTTTCACATAGCCTATGACAATTTTATTCTTATTCTTATTCATATCCTTTGACATGTTTGTTTTCATATAGCCTTTTTACATTCATTTTAATGTGCATTTTACTACCCTGTTTGCAGTGTGACAAAAAGGTGTTGACATATGCTGAAATTGTTCACAAAATCACATGAGTCCAAGATGAGTGGGGTACTTTTGTCTATCAGCACAGTAGATCTAAAGCGGAACAACAGAGATTGTCATTGATTGGTTCAGAGCTGTATAATTTCATTAGCTTGGTAAAAAATCAATGGCAGCCATTTCAGATTGCTTAGGTGCTTGGATAAAATAAATACGTGGTCATGGATTCATTCTGCGGTTGACTCTTGTCAGTCTGGTTGATCTGGAAGCCAGGAGTGAGTGACTTGTGAGCAGGTTCTGCTTTTTTATTGTTATTTATGTTTTGCTGAGTTATGTTTATATATGATTTGATGCTTTGAATCCTAGATTGGATTAGTAGTGTTCAATGCCTACCAAATCCCTAGAGCTGTTGACCACATAAAAAAAAAATGGTGACTAGAGAATATTTTACTAAAGTTTTAATTACAGTGGATCAAACATACCAACCAACAAATAAACAATAATTAATAAATGAGGCAGGTTAAACTATGTCTTGATCTTCTCAAAAATGTATTAGTTAATAACACCTCACAAACAGTAGTACTGTTGTATATGTTAATATTGAGTTCATTTTATTTTGGAGTAATGAGTGTTACTGAACAAATAAGTTGACTGGATGATTCTAGAGTGGGGGTGTAAGGGGTGTCCTGGTAAAATTCCCTTCATTGGCCCTTATCAATCATGGCCTAATAATAATCTCCCTGCTTTCAACTGACCTCTATCCCTCTCTTTTTCACCTTGCTGGTCTGTGTTGAGCACACTAGAGCTGTTGTACTCTTGCTACTGTCTCATCATCCAAGTGGATGCTGTACATTGGTTGTGGTTGAGGAGAGACCCCTGATACGATTGTAAAGCACTGTGGGCTTTTGGGGGTCAAGGATTGAGGGTGAATGAAGGACACTAAAGAAAACACTTGATGCATCATTCAAAATAAGCCCAATAAAGAACATGAAATGAAGGCTGCACGTAACAGTATGGATATGAAGCCTCACTAGACAGATTCATAAATGGATTAATGGTTATTTTCTATTTGCATGCTGGTGGTGCAAAAGGCATGGTAGACACATCTTCATGATGAGGTCCAACTTAAAAAGGCACAAATCAATTTGTGTTCTGACAGTTTGAAGAATAGCAGCAGGCTGTGACCTTAAAATTACCTCAGGTCTGTTCTTCTGCAATCGATCTGGAGTTATCTCTGTAGAATATTTAATTGTCTATGCACATTCCCAGCAGAGAGCTGCATGTGTAAAATCCTTAATTTTAAGAGAGGTTTCAGCCTGAGATCATTAAATGCTATGGAGGCTTTTTTTTTTTATCGACAATACTGATTGTTGACAATACTGACAGCTGTGTGCATTTTATTAATTCAGTATGAGAATAATGGTTCAGTATTTACTGACCCTTTGTACAAAACCAATAACATTTTGTGCCAAACGTACATTGCTCTAATTTTGGGATTTGAGGTCTTGTGTAAGCACCTGAATAATTTAAATGCAAAACCACTTGATGAGGTGCCATAGGTCATTATAGCACATGGTGCAATGGCTATCAGGACTGGAGCAAACGAATGGGGAAACAATATGAACAGACACTAAATATTCAACTGGTTTGAAGTCACCGAGCTGATGTCTTGCATTATGTTTCCATTAACTGCGTTTGACTAGATCCCACAGTATACAGAGCCCACTATGCTTTGATTGTTGCATTCACTTCTATGTTAAACATTTGTTATGAATGTTTCATTAATTGAAAACCGACCATGAGCTTGGAAATTAATTTGTGTTTATTTTAAATGACAAATAAATGTACAATATCAACAGCCGCACGCTGTCATGGTGGGTAGAAGGAACAGAAAGTCAAAGGAAATATGACAAAGGTAACTGTTAATGAACAAAATGCAGAAAGCGGGAGCAGACTGGATGGTAGGTCTTGGGAGAGCTGGAGTGCTTGGGACGGATCTGTGGCTGGAATTGTTCTCTACTTTTTTGAAAACAAACTGTAAACCGTTTTATAAGAGGACATTATTGATGAAATCTTCTACAGGCTCGTATCAATCATACTTAAAAATAAAATAAAAATACTTTAGAAATATATACTGTATGTAAAGTCATATTTTGGTCATTATTTGACTGGTATTGGAGGAGCCAATGAACAGTGCTTCAGAATATGCTGTTTTTATTTCTGTTTTTCTTGAATGAAAAAACAGGCAGATTCTGAAATAAACTAAAAGTTGAGATTATCTTAAGGACTGTTCAGTCATAGATAGTCCATATAGTAATCAATCACAATATAAAAATCATCACTGAAAAATTACATTAATAGAAAGAGCAACAACAAACGTAGATGTTAAAGTCCCCCTACAGTCAATCATTGTATCCTTTAAAAGTCACTCATCTGTAATGTTCAGAATTATGTATTTAAATAATTAATAATAATAATAAATCAATAAAAATTGTTCATGCCTTAAAATAGTTTGAATGTAACTCTACAACCTTGCTTCATTTAATAAATGTAACTTTAGTAAATGTTGCATGATAGCATTGGTTTAATTCAGCTATATATTTCTGTTTTCACCAGAAACTGACTCAATAGGAACAAGAGGAAAAGTGAATTATACAAGGTTGTCTACAAGTCAATGTATGTGGGGACAAGAGGAGACTGATGATCCAGATGCAGATTTACTTTATCAACAAAAATGCAAAACAAAAGACTTCAAATATAAACAAAGGGGCACTCGTGTGCAAAACTCGGAGAGCCGGCAACAGAGCATCGCCAATACCATCAGACATGACTCAGTAAACAACAACAACCAACAAAGACAAGGGAAACACAAAAGGGTTATATAGACAAGGGAATGACTACCACCTGCGAAGATTAACGGTGTGAGTGATGACAAGACAGGTGCAGGGGGGGCACGAGAGGATACACAGACGGGACCTGGAAGTGAAACAACACATGACACACCAGACAGGAAGTGACACATGACCTCACCGACAGGAAGTGAACGGATGACAATGACACGACTGACAGGAAGTTTAACAATGACCTTACATACAGGAAGTGCCCTGATGACAACAGACAGGACTAAGGGTAAGAGTATCAGAATAGTAATATGTTTTATGTATGGCTCTACACAAAATATTGATATGATTAGTTTTTGGCTTGACTACATTATCAAACAGCTTATAATGTGTTTATAACAAACCATGTTCATGTCCACCATGTAAGAGTCAGAAAGTATGTCATAAGTATGCTCAAAAATAATTATATTAAAAGCCCCACCCCGCATGTTGAAGGTATTAGTTATATATTTGTGATGGTAGTAACTGGGGCGGTAGAGATGGTTTCAAACTGCGTTTTTGTCTTTGTCTTTGATGCACTGCAATTTTAAGGAGAAAATATAAACCGAGGATTATGAAAGAGAAGTTCTTGCTGTTAATCAATCAAGAATATGATGTTTTATGTTTAGAGTGACATCTTTTTATATAATTCTGAAACTCAATGTGTAATGTGCTGGAATGGAAAATAATTGTGACATTGAAATTGTGTTGTTATCAGATGTGTTATCATGCTGTAGTTAGATGTAGTTCAATAGGTTAATAGCTGATGTTTTAAAATAATTAAATATCAAAGCAGATCTGTACCAAAGAGAGAATGTATGGAAGATGAAATGGTGATTGTCATCCATTTTGGGACAGTGAACCAAAGTGAAACCATTTGAGAACAGCATTGTTCTGTTTGAGAACAGCACCCATATGAACAGAAATAAGGATACAGCAGAGTTCTATGCTTTTACGTTAATTCTACTTGGTCTCCTGTTCTGTGACATGTGCCAGAGGATTCTAGACTGGATTTCTTCCTCTTCCTGGAAAGCTCCTGGCTTTTAACACAAGATACACTCAATACAGAGCAATGATAACTTCTAACACTTTTAGCAATATTTTCCCCATTCATTTTCTCTAAAACTTTAACCAAACCTGTTCTGGGATAACCACAACATTACAACATCTTATTTGAAGTAAAAAAGTATTTGAAAAGTCAATGTTGTATGCCAAGAGAGACTCGATTGCATCATTCACATTGCTTTATGAAAGTGGACAGTCAATGCTGAGCTCATTTCTTGTCCATTTCCAGTCAACAGCTGCTTTTTGGATTAGTGAATTTCTCTCTTCAGGATTGTGGGTAGTAGTTATTCATCTGGAATTCAGCAATTACATGGCTCCTATGCTCTAAAATAAATGAATGTGATTTTGACTGCTTTAGTTTAGCTCATTGCTCAATATAATCCACATTTCTTACAGCATTCTTTACCACCAAGGCTTTTTCATCTGCCTTTATCCATATTTTTATGCTTTGTTCGGAGATATAAACTCGCAATTGCAAGAAAAAATTCAGTATTGCGAGTTTGTATATTTGACATTGCATCTAAATTAATTCTGTCTATTATTTTGTTATTATCAACATTGTATTAATAATGCTATCATTTATAATATGTAATACAGTATAAGCTACAGTGTAAATCTAGTCTAGCCAGACATGAAAGGAATGGCGCCACTGTTCCTTTAGGAGCCCTTTAAGCGATGACTAATTGCAGAGCATTTGTCTGGCACTGCTACAACATTTGTTCAATGCTAGAACAAAAATCTTTATTAATACAGACAAATGCAGAAAGGAAGAAAGGGCTGCAACAGACCACTAAAATGCCATAGTGCATAGGCATAGTGGGGGAAAAAAAAACCCTCTAAAAATGCTATTACAAAAACACTTGGATGTCCCTCCCAGCGGATGCTGGTGCTATCAGCTGTAATGACATGGCCTGTACTGAGGCGGACACTGGGAATATTCAATCTGAAGGCCATAAAAGACTATTGTCAACTCCGTTAACAGCCAGCTCCTAAAAGCAATGTCTGGTAACATGTTAAGAGTTTGCGGGTGGAAAAGCTGGCTCTGTGCACTCCATCTACCCCAAGGAGATTTAGTGTGAAGATAATGCGGCGGGAAAAAATGTCATAAATAGTCAGAACCCTTGGTTTTTGTCCTGCTCTCCCACTGCAACTCTCTTACTCTCTCCATCGCTCTCTTTCTCTCTCTCTCTCTCTCTCTCTGCACCTTTACAAGGTGTAGTGATGAGTTGGTGTGAGATGTAATACACACAGACTCAAGGCTTCTGCCGCACATTGTTTCAGAACAAAATGTATTGTGAGGACACAAGAGTTTCATGGCACATTAAAAGGGCAAGGAGAAAAAAAGAGGGAGAGAGAGAGTACAGAGAGTACCGCTGGCTGCTGACTGCTGACTGGTTCTTTCCCCATATATATATATACCAATAAGGTTCTGTCCAGTGTGCTCCTGGGAAGCAAAGATAGTATTTGATTTATAAAGATGGAACTGGTTTAGAGGGTCTTTAACTGGCTGGATGCCCCAACTTCTCAAAGTCTGGAATGTCTTTAAATCTTCTGCTGGCACATTTCATGGACGAGACACACTTTTTGTGTTCCATTCATTTTTGTTATTGCATTTCTAAAATAAATCACATGTCATATAATCCCTCTTGTATTTTGTATTCAACTAAAATCATACAATTTCATTATTTTCAAATAAATGTTACATTTATATTCAATTAATGAAAATATTTTAAATAGTTTTTTTAATCACCAAAATCACCAACATTCATTTGTTTGTTTGGATTAGATTCAGACAATTGTTTCTTGAGAATGATGATTAGAATGATGATTAGAATGATGTCTGAAGGGTCATATGATACTGAAGACTGCAGTAATGATTCAGCATACAATTTAGCTTTGACATCACAGGAATAAATTACATTTTAAAATATATTCAAATAGAAAGCAGGTATTTTTAATGATTTTTTTTTTTTTTTTTACTGTTTTTGCAGCTTTGGTAAATGTAAAGGAGTCTAAATTTTAATTTGACATACTGAAGTTCCTGATGTACACAATATTTATAAATATATTGTATTATGGGATCTGACATGCTTAAAATAAATCACTTGATTATCCTTTTATGTAATTTGAATGAAATGTGGTTCTGTAACTTTTCTGTGCTGCCAGAATTTCACATGCACAATTTCAATCCTCAAGTGTTGTTTTCATGCAATCACAAGTGATTAAATGAAAAGAAACAACTTTAACATCCTCTGATTTTTCGTTTGATTTGTTTGGTGCAGTGCCTCTTTGTGAACAGGACTGCAGCATGGGAAAATTGACCTGAAGCAGCAGTTTATAGTGATATGGTAACAGTTCTCTTTGTAAGTCACCCCCTTGACCTTGCTTGAGTGAGCCTGGTAAAAAGCCATAAGTGGAGATTGAAATGTACTTTTCTTGACAGGGTTATTTCATGTGGTCACAGGGGAAATGTGGATGTCAGCGCACTGTTGTCAAGCAAAAATGTAAACAGATATTTTACATGCTGTCAGACGGGGCTAACGCCACTAACCCACTGGAGAGCAGTGGCAGCTGCCTCGGGATCACAAGTGCTCTAATATTAGATGCAGAACAGAAGCAGCTCTCCTCTGAGGACTGGAGACCTGTCACTGAATGCACACCCCAGAACTGCTCTCGAGTCAGACCTCAAGACATCATTCAGGGTCACAAACCAGCCATTAATGTGAACAAATTGCACAATGACAGGATCTGATGTGTTGACATCCTCTTTGATGGACTGACGGCACATGCAGTCAGGGAATTGAGGCTAGTTAGAAAGATATTAGCCTCACGGCCTGTTCCTTGTAACAGCTTATTTTGGCCAAGAACGACCCACTCAGACAACAGGAGACCATCTGCAAGACATTTAAGGCAACTAAATCACAATTGATGCAACTGTTGAGGAGCAGGGTAATCCAAACTAAATTATACCCCAATAATAGACTATGGGCCAGATTTACTAACTGCTTGTACCAGCGCAAACCCTCTTTTGAGATTAAAAACTACTGTTATTTGCACTTATTTGCACTGCTTTTGGTAAATTCCGCTGCCCGTTCTGGAAGAATTTCCATGTTCTTTAATTTGCACATAATCTGTAATAATATACAGAACTTTTCACTCCCATCTGCGTTATTTATTTACTTCTTTTTTTTTTTTGGAATTGCGCTTTCATGCTAATTTCCTTGTTTAATAAATCTGGCCCTATGATGGAAAAAAGAATCTTCACACAATGGCACAATAGCAGTTTCTGCAAAAGTATGAAGTGGTTCTTGCCAGTTGTAGGGCCTCAGTAGAAGTCTCAATGGAATGTCTCTTCTGAAGCCCTATTGGTTTCTTCAGCAAGTTGTTCTGTGAAAGGAATGTGGAAAGTTGATTGAAGCCTTACTACAGTAGGTTACTGTGGGTGGTCCGTGGGCGAGCTGTCTGAGGCTGAGACCAGAGAGTTATTGGTTTCAGATATTGGTGCTAATAATAAAACAAATGAACTGAATTATTTTAAGAATCTTTTGTTGTTGTTCAGAGATCTGTACTTTAGATCTCAAAGCCTGATGATTAAAACATGGTGCTGAATAAGTGTGGTAATTTCATTTCCCAAGCGCTTCATGCCTTTAATACCATAGCTGGGATTTTTGCTTGCTTTGCTAAAGAAATCAATTTTGGGCACAAAGGATTTGAAGATACTGAGGAAGTATTGAGGATTTAGATGAGTCATACATGGTCATATGCTCATTTACATCTTTTCATATTCATATAAGGCAAGGTAATTGTGAGAAAAAGTATAAATAGTCAGATTGTCACACTGTAAACTGTTCGATCTAAATTGTGAGAAATAGAGTTGCAGTTGTGAAAAGAATTTTACTTGCTGGGGATTTCATATGATCTGAATCGTACAAAAACGTAAGTTTTTCAAACGAATCTCATTAATAAGGACCACCCAATAATCCCACCACTTAACCTACCCTTCACTGGGATTTAAATAGATAGATGAAAACATATGAATGAGATGGTCCGAATTAACCACCAATTCAGCAAAACGTAAAATAGTTACGAACTGCTATGAGATTGTGTTGCATATTCTGCACAAATGTACAAATACAACTAAATAAGATAGCAATTTTGATAAATACAATCATAATTGAATGAACTAAAGTTTCAGTTTCAAGAAATAGTCACATCACAAGGTTCATCCGCACTCTTTTAAGGATCAGAAGTTAGACAGTAATTTATGAGTAATAACTGCATTTGTAAGTGACAAGGTTTGGATTTGTATGCAATTACAAGCATTTTTTAAGGCCTTTATTCGTTTGCTGTTTTATTTTTTATCTTATAGCCCCTTTATACTTTTTATGTCTTAACAATTAACTTATTAGTTAAAAATAAAACAAACTAATAGCTTGTATTGTGCAAAAAGCACACTTTATATGTTTTCGGTACACCTTGTGTATGTGTAGCTTATTTAGTACGAAATAAATATAGAATGGACATTTCAACACAGACATTTGAATTGACCAAAAAACACTATGGTGTTACATTAAAGCAGTCTTTGTAGCAGTTGTCCTGTACTTCGGCACTGAGCTGGTAAAGACTACATTTTTAAGTAAGGTAAATACACATCTGTCTTTGTTCATATTTGCTGATGGTCTGAAAAATATAATTTGAACAACAGTTTGATACAACATCTGTAGTTTTGATCGACAGGTGTATCTAAATTTCATGGGTAATTTCGACCTGAGCAGTATTTCATCAAAAACTGACAGAAAGCATCAAGATCCTGAAAAAACTCTCCGCACAACCAACGATTGAAATGGCATGTCTTTCATGACTAAGTATAACTTTGTTCTTTTTAGTAGTTTTAAGTAATAGCTTAGCATCTAATCTTTCCAACCAAGAGCGGCACAAATATGTGTCTCATTTAAAATGTGCCTCATCTGTAGTTTGTTCTCTGGTTGAACCATAGAACAATAACAACTAAATTCTTCATTGCAATATTTCACTGCAGTCTCTTTTCTTATTGGAAAACAGAACATGTTTACTTTAGAACAGGAACATTCTCTGAAGCAATATTGCATTTATTTATTACTGAAAATTTCAGTTATAAATAATTTGTTAGTACAGAATACTGCTACAAAGACTGCTTTTACATAACAACACAGATTTTTTTCGGCCAATTCAATTGTCTGTGTTGAAATGCCCATTCTGTATTTCGTACTCATAGGCTACACATTCACACAGTGTATTGGAAACTTTTAAAGTGTGTATTTTCACAATACAAGCTAATAGTTTGTTTTATTTTTAGCTAATAAGTTCATTGTTATGACAGAAACAAGTATAAAGGGGCTATAAGAAAAAATAAGACAGCAAATAAAATAAATACAAAATAAAAGCCTCATAAATAGCTTGTAATGGCATACAAGTGTAATATACATAAATGCTCATTATCCAATAGAACATTTTTCATGTCTAGTTAGGGGTTTTCATCTGTCATGTAGTTAATAAAGCACATATTCTCCGGAGATTGAAACCAGAGGGTTAATCACAACATTAGATTGATACACAAGGCACATGGTACATTAACGTGCACCTAAAAATGTATTTCATTCGACGTTCATTCTATCTTTCATTCAAGTGTTCATTCTACATCATACTGCTAGCAAGAAATGTGATTTTACAAACTATTTTAAGGATTTCCCCAATGCCACATCAATTGCGCTATGAATTCTGAGAGATCAGGTCAAATAACAGTTTTAACAAGCTTTTAAAGTTGACCCATGGAGGAAAAATGCCCTACTACAAATTCACCCAGTGTTGTACAGCGTTTGCTCAATGTAAACTAAATAACATAATTTTATAAGAACGTTTAATATGGGCAATCCCAATTCCATAATTAGCATCACATAATTAACTCCAAACATCAGAGCTTGAGCTGAGAGGCAGAATAATTAAAATTGCATGTAAGCAGGCGTGGAAAGGTCTGCTTATGACATGTAGACATCTTTTTGTGTCCTTACTCTGGTTATTGGAAATAATTTGCATTATCAGTGCACATGTAAATGCAGTCTCATGCAGTGAAAAATATAATGCGGAACAAAGTGGACACTGACAATGCGCTGAGATTACTTATTACTTTTTGGATGAAAAAGTCTCAGCATTCAAATATTGTCATTTTTTTCAAAGAAATTTAAACAAAGACTACCGTTTTCTGGATCTGAGCAGCATGTGAACTGATCGTCTTTTCCTCTATACTATTAGTTACAGTACAAAATAAATATGAATGAACATCAGAAGGTATGTTGTTTCAACTGCAGAAATACATCAATACACACCCTTTTTTAATCTACTAATTCTGGCCATACACTTTAAGATTTAAAGCCAGATCAGCAAACCCACATTTTTCTGTTCCCGATCGCTTCATAGCCCGCACAATGTTAACAATGTTAATCTTACTGCGATTAAGACCGTTTTCGAAATAATCGCATTATTAGTCCAGATGTAAGCGTTGTCAATGAGAGAACCGGGTGGTGCATGCTTTTGTTACACTTTTTAAGAACATTCACATTACTCCAGAATTTATAATTGTATGAACTTTGTCTTACTGCGTATTTGAATCATTGTTCAATAAATTATTTTACACACAGTTTTAACCCAGTGTCTGTCACTGTGTTTTAACACCACATTCTCACCTAATGAATAATAAAAGGATAATTAACACTAGCGTCCACCATTTTAGATGCAAACACTCTCAATCACCGTCAAGTTCAGCATCTTTTAATATCCCTGGCACGAACTACAGTATAAACACAAAATGCTGTTGTGCATTACTAGATGATTAATTATTGTCAGCTTACCTGTTGGAAATATGATAAAGTTTAGATTGGGAACGCTCTCTGTAGTGTCTCTCATCTCCTCATACTGAACGCTATGTCCACTACACTAGCGTCAGTGAAAAATCCCTAGTGTAACGCTTAGGGTGCTTTCTCATCTCTGCTTTGATGCTGAGTTTAACAAGAATAACACGCATAAAAATACATTGAAAGAGTATTATCAACAAATGTAACCATGGTTTTCTTTTTCTTTTTTTTTTTAAAAAACTCAGTCATTACCTGGTTCAAAATTTAAAGCAGAAACTGTATCTATTTTAGATAAGTAAAACATTTATTTTGAACACCTCAGCCATCCAAGGCCTACAGTAAACCTTAGTCTGTGTTACCCAAATCTCTGTTACCTTACAATTTCTTTGTTCCAAGGACAGTTGACCCAGTGTACCATAACTCAGTACAACAGACTGATGTCTCAGTCTCTGGGGTCGCTATCTTACTGCTTGTCGCTCTTCTTGCATCAGGACCAGAGGGTCTGCCTCTGATTCACCATGCTCTGGCCTGTCAGGACTCAAGTCAGAGGTTATAGTGGCAAATCCTCTTCACTTTGTAGTGGCACATCCTCTTCATTTTGCAATGGCACAGCCTCTTCGTGGTGCTGAAGACACTGCTGAAGCTGGAAAGGCTCTGCAAGATGATTCAGTCAAGCATGTCTCTGCCATCTCCCTCTCCCAGGTCAGAGATGCTATTGGTGAGTGCTCCTGTATTCATCATCGGAGGTGTCACTCGGCTCTAGCTGCTGCCGACGCTGTCGTTGTGGTTTGGTTCTTCCCTTTTGAAAAGCTCTGGGAGTCTTTCTGTGACTGAAGAATCTATGCTGGTGGCTGATCAAGGAGTAGGAAATAGAGCAGCAGAAGATTTCTATGAACCACTCTTTTCCTTATCAATTTTATCACATTCTTCCTTTGACATTTTCTTGACTGATGTCATTAATGGGACTACAATCAGCTTTTCTCTCTTTCACCTTGTAAACTTGGCCCTCCCAAGAGGATTGAATGTTTCCAGGCCCCCCACTGGGTTTTGAGTAGTTTATCGCCTGGGTGGAGGTCTCTCCCCTGCACATTCTTGTCGTGAAGGACTTTGCTCCTTTGAAAGCTGTTTTAGCCACAATCTTGTATGCCTCTTGCATTCTTGTCTTCCAATGAATCACGTAATCATCATAGGTGTCATGGACCTCATGCTTTGAGGAGCAGCAGTTGGAAGTCATGCAGCAGCAGCAGGAAGTCATGCAGCGCAGAACTCCATCTTTACCCACATGAACCTTTACCTACTGTTTCAGCAGTAAGGATACAGCAGGGTTCTATGCTTTCACATCAGTTCCACTTGGTCTCCTGTTCTGTGACATGTGCCAGGGGACTCTAGACAGGATTTCATTCTCTTCCTGAGCTCATGGATTTGATCTGAGGTTGGAGGTTGGCTAGTCTTACCGTCTTTCATCAGGCTCAAAGCACTGACCTGGATCAACCAAACACCCCTCTCCTTTCACCAACTTGCAGAGAAACCGCACACATAATTTAAACAGCTCACATTTCTTTGGGGTCAGTTTCACAGCATGTTCCTCATAACCCCGAAGGACAAGATGGAAAATGATTCAAGTGCTCTTCCAAGCTGCTACTGTGGTTTTCATCCAGGTATGGGAGGCAGATTGTGTCTCTCAGGCTGGCCAGGTACCAAGCTCAGACCAAAGGGTATACGCTCCCATTCGTATAGCCCCCATGATGAATGTTGTGAGTGGGTTACTCTTCTCAACCTGATACCCCTGGTGGTATGTCTTACCATGGTTAAAGACAGAGAATCACAAACTTCATCCCAACGCATCCAAAATGTCTTGAGTCCGGTCAGGGATTGCCTTCAATTCTCTGAAGTCATCACAGAGATGAAGACTACATCCTTTTTGCAGACACAGTATTGAGAAAGAAGATCACACCACCAACTATCTTTTGGTAACACTTTATTTTAAGGATCAGAAATTAGACAGTAAATAATGATTAGCATAACTTCAAGTGTGTTGACAGCCTTAGTTCAACGTCGATGAACTTGAAGAAAATGCATGTATTAACGTCTTTCGGTAGTTGAAACAACATACCTTCTGATGTTCATTCATGTTTATTTGTACTGTACTGTAACTAAAAGTTTAGAGGATGATCAGTTCACAAGCTGCTTGAACTGAGATGCTACAGCGATCTGTCAGAGCAACAAAACAGTATTGTTTGAACCACTTTAAAAAACGACATTTGAAAGCTGAGACTTTTTCAAGGCAAAACTAATTTGCTCTGATTCCAATAATCAGAGTAAGGACTTAATCGCAATAAAATGTTTACATGTCAAAAGAAAACCTTTTCACTACTGTTATTTACTATGATACGTTTTTTCACATGGGCTACAGAACAAATGATGAACTCGCATACAGTACTAGTGTTACTGGTCAAATGCAATCAAATACATCAAATGCAAATCACATTTCTATGGACGTGTTGGAAGGTTATTCTCCCTGATGAACATTGCAATGCTGCTATAGCTGGGTTTGACTGTGCTGTACCAATTTCTTTCTTTCGTCTCTGTTTGCATGAAGATATGGAGAAGAGACTGTACAGCGAAGTTGTGTTGACAGTTTAGAGCTTCGGAGTGGAGGGAAAACGTCAGAACAATGTCACGGAGTTCTTTCATGAAGTTGAACAACACACAGCATCTGTGTATGTCTATAGGACAGACCACATTGAGATTTAAGGTATTTACATGTCTGTTTTTGCGACTAGGCTTAAGATAAATAATAGGCATAAGTTTCTTTAGATTCTTAAGATACAACAATTGTGAGCTTAATCACATATTTTTAGTCAAAGTATTGCATTTACATGATGTTGTTTAATCGCAATATTGCCAGAAGTTATCCTGTATTTTCCACTCAGAGTTGAAAACCTCTTTCCATATGAATCTAATTAAATTATGTGAACAAATTTTAGCTCAGATTAAAGGTCACATTCATTGTGTATACATGATTTCCCACAGAATTTAAAAAGGACAGAATAATGGACATTGTAAAATTCCCCACCATGTACATCCACAAACTTTGTTTACAATATTCACGCACTTCTTGAATTTCAAGATCTATTGTCTCCCTTTTTGTCTGCTCAAATTCCGACTTCAGGGGTTAAGTGGTGCCCATGGTTCCGTTTAATCATTCAGTCCATGTTCCCAGCACATGAGTGTGCATGCACGAATATCTTCTCTTGTTTATATCTCTGGATGTTGTATCTCACTGGCAATAAATTAAAGATTCCAATAGACTGCCCCGTTGTGCTTCACTGTGACGTGTTGTGAGTGCTAAATATGACGGTGTGCCCTGGGCGCCCCTCGCTCTTGTTCCTGGGTTTCATAACTTTCAGAACTGTCATCACATATGACTGTTTTAAATGGAATAAGTGCATACATATATATTTTTACATTTTTTTATTTTTTTATCATCTCTCAAAACAAGTGACTTTGGCCAACCAAGCGATATATTTATCTAGTTCTGTAGGGGAGAGGTTATTGTAAGGCACACTGCTTCAGCTGATTTGAGGAGGAATAGATGAAAGTGGTTGACACTTGAGAACTCCAAAATGTGTCTTTGACAAACAAGAAGAAAACTCAAAGCAAAGACAAAATCATTCCTTTCCAAACTTTGACAGACCTTAAATCATTTAGTTTCTTGCTGTTTCTTTAAAGCGTGAACTAACCACAACACACAGGTCCAAAAAATTGTGTTAGTTTTAGCATTTTGTCAAATCCACGAAAAATGGATTTGTACTATAATTGTGTGAAATAAATTACATTTGTGTTTTTAATGGTTGGATATTTTATACACAGATTTCTTATTTATTCAGACATTTTTTTAATATATATTCTAATATGTTATATTGTTATGGGAAATATTGTCAACTCAGATACACAGAAGCTGTTAATTTAAGAGTTTAGCCTACCTGATTAGCTCAGGTTCTCAAGGTGAGCTATTTTTCTCTTTGCTCTTATCACTACTACTACTACTACTATTATTAGTATTATTATTTAAATAAACCGAGAATTACCAATCTGTGTGCAATCCCATATGTTTAACCACTTCAGGTTAATGAGCTTTAAACTAATTTGTTCCCAGTGTACTGCAAAAATAACAACGACTTTGAAAAATGCCACAACATGCACTATCCAATTAATCAAAATGAAATTTCCATTAGAATTGGGGGCTCAATACTTTAATTTCCTGGAAGTAAGAGAAAATATTTCCAAGATCAAGCAGAAATGTCAGCAGAGAAATGAAGATCTATGCACTAGGATCCCATATCATCTCTCCTCTATAGTATAACCAATCCCTCTCCACTACATTATCTAACCTTATAAAAGACACATAATCTACACTATCTTTTACAATTAAATATGTCGCCCCATTGCCAAATGCCTTATTGCTTAAATATTTATTTATGAAAGAGTTGTAAAGTTTAGGTCAGGGTCTATTCTGCCTCTCAGCTCAAGCTCTCATTTTTGGGGTTAGTTATGTAATGCTAATTATGGTATTGAGTTTGCCAATATTAAAAGTTCTTATAAAACTATATTATTTGGTGTACATTGAGCAAATGGCTGTAAACCACTAGCTGAATGCATGGTTGCAACTGCTTGGGTCATTTTTCCTTTAGTTAGGTTGTTAAGCCAGTCTGCATAGGTCACCTTCACAAGCTTGTTAAAACCATTATTTGACCTGATCTTCAGAATTCATAGCGCAATGATTGTGGCATAGGGAGAATCCTTAAAAAGTTTTTAAAATCATATTTCTTGCAGTATGTGACGAGAATGAACATTTGAAGAAATTAATTATTAGGTGCACAGATATAATATACATGTGACAAAATACCATGTGACTTGTGTATCAATCTACTGTAAACTCTCTGGTTTTAATTTTTCTGGCTTTATTAACTACATGACAGTTAAAAACACCCGACTTAGACATGAAATCTGTTCAAGCAGATTTTGAGCATTTATTTTTCCGGTTAGATACTTCTCATATTTCTAATGATGGTTTTAAACAATATAGGTTTGTAAAGAATTTTTGCAATTTATTGAGGGAACCTTGACTTTTCAAATGCACAAATGTTAATTCAAGTTTTAACTCAATTTAATCTATTAAGGAAAAGAAAATGTTTGACGACAAACTTTGAACACTGACAAAGATGGTGTCTGAAGGTTAAATGGGTCTAATGCACTTTGAATATTAGCTCTATAAAATGTTTTGAAGGTTGAAAACGTTGTTGTTGATATTGTGTTGTAGGTGGTTGCTATAGCCAAGATTATAGGCAGAGAGTAATAGATAGATAGATAGATCTTAAATATGCAAATGCAAAGGATTTATGAATTTTCTACAGTTCCCCACCAACGCAATCATGCAGCACTCAATGTTCAGTCATAACAACAGACTACTGAAGAGCATTTTTCGCCACTACTTCAAACCTATGGAGAGGCACACAGTAAACACTTTAGTATGAAAGGTACCTACAGTGTTGAACAATTTCTCGTTTTCTGTGGCAATGCAGTATAATTTGTATACAGAAATCAATGCAGAGAACCCTCCTCATGAATGCTGATCATTTTAACCATGCTCTCTTTTCAGAATTGAGCTGTATGATCAGATTTATCTGTATTGCCGGGCATCATGTTTACAGCTTTAAACAAAACAATGTGGCTTCCAACTGAACTTAACTAAACCACTGATTAAACTATCTCTTTTGTGATCTGAATGTTTTCAAGTCAAGTCATGCCCTCTTTTGAAGAGGAAAACATTCAGATCAGAGCTCTTTCAGTAATTACTCTATAGACTACTCTTAGAGAGATTGGACTATAGCTGCATGCAAATAACCTTGTCAAAGATTATCAAATAAAACAGGTAAAAATACTGTTTTTTCATAACCATACTGTATAAAATGTAGACTAGTGTCGTGTAGCGCACAGTACATTCAGAAAAAAAATAAAAGGTCATACAAATCACCATAAGTGCACTTATTGATTCTGGTTTGATATTCTTGAATATATAATCTCATTCAACTCTAAAACTCTGATGTTTCTTAACCCTCTGACGCATGGTGACCAATAAAATTGACAAATCTTTTAAAGTCATTTTAAAGCAAATAGCGATGTAACATCTAAATGTATAACTTTGATTCTTACCATAATTCTTATAACCCATCACTTGTGTTCTCCCTATCGGCTGAATTAGTGATTCAGTGCTACAGTAATGGGAGCTTTCAAAACGTGATGCTTCGAAAGCATTGCAAATCATTTGTTTCTAATTGGAGCATGTATGAAACAGCCAAACACATGTGATTTCACTAAATGAGGCTTCATTACACCATTACTGTTTCTGGATTTCAATGGTTTGTCTCTAGGGCTGATCTAAAAACTCATAAGCCAGTGTCTGAATTTTATCTGATCTCGGTTTAGTTTGAAATTTCTGGACATTAAATGACATATTTGTATAATTCAAAGAGTTGTAGTTAAAAGTCTGCTATTGCTCTGACTAACCAAACTCTCCTTGAAATAAATAAAACAAGCACTACAATACAATACAATAAAACAATAATCCAAAACAGGAAGACAATAATAATCCATTAGGGAATGGAAAAATCCAGCTTTACCAAACACATGCAAAGACAACCACTGACGAAAACTGAAACACAGGCGTATAAATACACCGACAACCAAGAAGCTAACATGAAACAGGTGTGGATAATGAGTTCCTAAGTGTCACAGTCACATCACAGTCACATCTGTCTTTCACATCTGGGTCCCTTCTGTGTATCTCCGTTGCCCTTCCAACACCTGTCCTGTAAATCAATTATCCTGTTAGTCATGTCAGCTGCTTCCCATTTCCTCTTGTATAAATTCCTCTTGTGTTTCCCGTTTCCTTGTTGGTTATTGTCACTGTTAAGTGGATGGTGCCGTTGTGTGTGGATGTTAGTTCCATGTCCCCCTGGTTCTGCACTAATGAGTGCCGTTTGAGTTCTATTTAAAGTATCTTTGTTTTCCTTGTTTTCTGTAAATAAAACTATCAGCTGTGATCCTTTCTCCTCGTCGTCTCCGCATCGCACATGGCACCCACACGCTAACACTATGGAGACTAACAAGGGTAACTATGGATACTTTTGCATACAGGAACTAAACACATGAAATGAAAACCAGAAACAGCAAGAAAACAGAATATCACGATAAGAGTCCTTGAACACAAAGCACAGGGGAAATAGTGGCATAGATACATCAGATACATACATCAGATTATATAAATTAGTTGGACACAATTTGAAATAAAATAATGATATAGATTTCACAAAGGACACTTTAAACAACATCAGTGTTATTTTTTGTTGGGGAAAAAAACAATAGTGAGGAATAGAATTGGGGATACATACAGTTAAGACACAATAAAGCGTGGGTGCGTGTGAGAGAACACCTGATATACTGATACAATCTGTTTTTTTTTTTGTTTGTTTGTTTCTGACTTAGGGAGAGATCATAACTTATTATGATACCCTTACATTGGACATCAAGTTTTATAAGTACTGTATATTAATTATAGTAGGTTAACTTTTCCTTACTAATCACCATTGACTCACATCCTATTACAATGCTGTGCAAGGTGTCAACTGTAGTGGATTTTTGTAGCTCATTGTTTTCATGTTTTTTTTAATAATTTGTTAACAAGAGTGTAATCTAATCATGTGTCTTCAACTGTGGGAATCATATTTTTGATGCACAAACAACAGGTGACTTGACAACATGAGAAGTTTCTGACATCATATAATTACCTTTCACACCTTACGAATGCAAATAGCAGTTTGTTTGAATAACAAAATGATATAAATGGATTTACTGAGTTAGATTTACTTTACTCAGAGTGTGTTTGGATAACTGGTATGTGGACTTTTTTTTGCATGCTAAAGTTGTCTGGGTAACCTAATTGCATAGATTTAAATAAAATTATTAATTATTATTATAATTCACTCCCACTCTATAAAACTTCTGACTAAGCACCACACAATAAATTAATTGAGTATATAATTATGTACACTATAAATAACCAAGCAGTTTTACCTTTATAAAAATTTGCATTACAAAAGCTTTTGTTCGTTAGAGCTTGAGAACTCAGGTTTTACATTGGACATCAAGTGGCTTTTGTACAAAACTGAATCTTCTTTTCATCCTCCCATCAACCAATATCACAAACCATGATTATTGTTGTGAACAAACTTCTACAAAGTGACAGATGAGTTAGTGCCAGCCTTTGACGTCAACAATAAAAGATACAGGAAGCTGTTAATTTTTCATTTCTAATTTTTTATTCTACCTATAATTATACAGTTATTTCCATATACTTCTTTGCATTTAGTATTGTATTTTCCATTCTCTCTATGACCTTGTCAGAACAGACCTTCGACCCATTGGAGAATTACTGCATTAGAGAAACAGTCCAAGCAGACTAAAAGCTCATTTACATTTATTCACTTGGCAGAAGCTTTTATCTTAAATGACTTGGTGCATTTAAGGTACACATCTGATCAGTATGTACGTTCCCCATTGGCATTGCTAGTACATAAAACATAAATTTAAAAAATGCCAGCCAAGTAACATAGTCATGTTATCACAAGATTTTGTTTCTAATTATTGTGTTCAACAGTTGTGTAAAGTAGTTGAGTAAAGTAGTTACTTTTTGTCTACTCTGTACTTTGACTGAATGATCAAAGATATAAGCAATTTTACTCTAATTGACTACATTGTTGAATAAGTATATCTACTCTTTACTCCACTTTACAGTAAGTATTATTATACAATAAGTGCTAAGTACAAAGTGTCCAATAAGTACTGCAATAGCTGTGTACGAAATTGCACCCTACACCATTAAATAGGGCATTATTTGAGGGGACAACCATTTGTTGTGGTGTCCAAAACCATAGTGTATGTTATTCCATCCCATAATGCACCGTGATAACGAGTGTGCGGCTCAGTGGCTAGAGAGTACCTAAAGAGAATTTGGCAGTAGGGCCGAATGAAGTTGGAGTTACAGTTATTTTCTTCTATAAATAATGATAGTGCTTTGATTGGACTATACTTTTCAACACGGCTATTTTACACATATATGTTTCATATATAAGATGAGGACGTACACTGCATTCACGCCATATTGTAATAGACCTTAGTCAGGTAGATGCCATATTGAATTCAGCGCAGATGAAAATAAGACTGAGGGATAGGCGTACAGTATTTGCAATGGAACACATTGTGCAAAGGTCCAAGATCACATTATTTCACAATTTACAACTTTCAAAACACTTTTTGGAGTTTTGGGCTGGAGAAAGCTCTTTTTGGGAATCGTTATGTTGTTAAACAATAGCTCAGGTTCTGAAAGCACTGTTTTATAGACTTGTTTTCATTCATTTCAAACATTAAAGATGGTGCTATCCTGCCTTAGGTCTTTTATTGTAATTACGAGATAACAACATGTGACGTTTTACTTGGAACTGTTCTTCGGATTCTGAATTATGCATATCTTTAGCAACACTAGCAATGCATTAATGAATTTCACGTGGTACAAGTCAGAGCTCTCGGGAAAATTCCAAGTTAATAGCGACTTAGTTTAAAAAAAAGTACACTTAAAAGTGTGTGTAGATGTTTAAAAGGCTATTTTTTCAACCTTAATTTATTGGTTTTTAGTTTCATTTTAATTTAGAAAATACTGTTTCTTGTTTTTTATAGGTATATATATTGTGTTGAGGACTAGTGCATCTTTGCATCTTTTCTAAAATCAGATTAAGATGATCTTGTATAGGAATTAGAATTAATTTTTGCTGTAAGGTATCTCTACTTTTACTCAAGTATGTTTTCTTGTACTCTTCAAAACTCTGGCATTCAGTACACTTTTTCTCATAATTAGTACTTTCTTAACATAGGTTGAATGAATATCAGGTGCAAGTGCAGTAATACTGTTAAACTCTGGGGGATTCCTTCGTTGTTGACATATGTTCCTTGTTTTCATCCATTCAGATGTGTTATCCTTATGTTAAATCTCCTACCTCTACAAAAGCAAATCTGATAATGAGAAGCAGTTTTATGAAAAAGTATGCAAATTTGTCAGAAACAAACTTTTGAATAATTATTTAGTTTTTTGCTGACTTGCACCTGATATGTTTATATGTATATGTAAAATGGCCTAACAACATGAGAAAACATATATGTCCCTAAATATGAATGGATTGTCTTATGAGAAGTGATGCACGGTAACACATCTCAGGTGTTCTATTATTAATCATCAAATATAATACCTCATATCTTGCAGTCTCATTAATCATTCAATTTTGTCTTATGAAACATAAACAACGATTGTATTAAATGAATTATTAATCTTATTAATGGGCCACACAAGCAGGCAGACCGACTCTCTGCAACTGTGAGTTAATAATTTGACAACAGTAATGCATCTTGTCTGTGTAATCGCTACTATTCCTGCACAGCATTGAACATAAACGGTTACACATATCAGTCAGAAGCAGTCTTGACTGTGGCCATTTAACTACCCGATGAAGGCATATCAGGTGACTCACACCAAATGATCTTAATAAGTATGCTAATAAGGCTCATTCATGTCTTTCATTTGTCACATCCTACAATTCATAATTAGTTTAGAATTATATCAGTAAATATTTAATGACTAAGTAAATTGTTCCGCATTGGTCCAGTCCAGTAGAAGATGGATATAAGATACAATTCTTGAAATATGGAAATTGTCTTGAAATAACACTAATTAGGGTGGAATGGAAATGTGTTTTGAAATAATGCCAAATCCGAATAGTTTTCAAGGGCTTCACGAGAGAGAGAGAGATTATTATTATTATTAGTTATTTAAAAAAAAAATATCCAAGCCATTATTTTTCACAAAATGAAAGGAAAATGGTGGCCATGACTGCTTGTGCAAACGAAGTGCACTTACATTTATTGATTGTGTACTTGTATTATACTGTGCATTTTAAAATTATATTTTAAAAAACGTACTTGCAGGTAATAGAATTACAAAATTAAAGACTGCTTAAATTTACTTAGAGAAATTACTTTTTCTATGGCTATGTTTCTTCACAGTCTGAAGTACACTTTAAAAAATATGCACTTTGTAATAATTGTTTTACATTTTATATATATATATATATATATATATATATATTTCAAATAGGTTTTTTATATGTATAATTGTTTGCTTTAAAGTGTTTACATTGTTGTGCTATTTACATTTAAAGCAAATTTATTTAAAAATGTGTCAAGTGTAATTACAATTACATTAGAAATATATACAGTAATCCCTTTCTGCTTCGCGGTTCAAGCTTCGCGGCCTCAGTGCATAGCGGATTTTTCAAAAATATTAATTGGAAAATAAAAATTCAAAAATACCACCATATCGGAAGCCATATTCCGGAAAACAACGTTGTTTTATCGTGATGTGAGAGAAACGGTTTCCAAGGACGCCAGACAAGGAGAGAAACTCTCTCAGAGGCTTTGTACACACCCACGGCACTCAGACAAGACACGCGATTGGTTCCTGGCATAAGATCAACCAATGAGAGCACGAGTGGAGTGGGAGAAGCAAATGTTGATGATCCAGTGCCGATATCTGACGATGAGGATTTCAAGGCCTCATTATACCAGTGCAGTAACACCATCATCATCACATTCATCGAACCGCACAGGTCTGTCATCGTCGTCATTACTGGAGTCAAGTCTCAAGATACTACTGACATTGATGAGTGTAGAGCACCATAATATGTATCGTATGAGAGAGAGAGAGTAAATGTATTATATTAGGGTTTTATAATTAAATAGATTTTAAATATATATGAAGTATAAATATACATATTTCAAACATTCTGGTACCTACACACACATATATGGAAATTCCTAAGGGGGGCCAATCCTGCTTCGCGGATTTTCACCTATCGCTGGGATTCCGGTCCACATTAACATAAACATAAACGTCTCAGGTTACTTACGTAACCCTAGTTCCCTTAGAGGGAACGAGACACTGCGTCGGAACGCATATGGGAACGCATTAGCGTGATTGTCTCTTGAAGCGCGATTGAAACCAGGTGTGCGAGTGCAATCACCGAGGGTGATATCATGAGCCAGGAGTATATAGGCACGCAGTGAACTAGAAGCCGCAGCTTGACTAGTGTCTGAAACAGCCGGCGTGCGAAGGAGCTGATGCTACGAGACGCAGTGTCTCGTTCCCTCTAAGGGAACTAGGGTTACGTAAGTAACCTGAGACGTTCCCTGTCAAGGGAACTCAACACTGCGTCGGAACGCATATGGGAACGAGAATACCCATGCCACCTCAGCGAACGGAGTACGCCAAGCTAACGTAGCTCACTACGAAAGGGCCAAGGTTCCCAAAGCGGGGTTAAGGTCTAAATGGTAGAACCTAATAAAGGTATGCGGTGAGGACCAGCCAGCCGCATCACAAGTATCAGCAAGGGGAGCCCCTGCGCAAAAGCTTTAGAGGTAGCCATGCTCCGGGTAGAGTGGGCGTGGACATGCAGTAGGCACTGCTGACCCGCCGAGTCATAAGTCAGTGAGATAGTCTCGACTATCCACCTGCTCAAAGTTAGTTCTGACGCTGGAGCTCCCTTAGGAGCCCCGAAGCATACAAAGAGTAGGTCTGACCTACGTCATGAAACCGCTCTGCGGACGTAGGTGTCCAGTGCTCACACTGGACAGACCTTGTTCTTTGACTCCTGGTCACGACTGGAGGGGAGGACATAAGGCCTGCAGTATAGTGTGACGAGCCGGGCTCGAAAGCACTTTAGGAACATATCCAGGTCTGGAAAAGAGGAAAGCTTTCGCCAGACATGGAACAGACTCCAAACAGGAGGGGCCACTGAGAGGGCCTGAAGGTCACCAAGCCTCTAAAAGGAGGAGATGGCTAAAAGGAACACCGTTTTAAGGGAGAGGAATTCCTCCTAGATGTCCTCGAGTGGCTCAAGGGTGCCTGGGACAGAGCCTGGAGAACCAGGGACAGGTCCCAGGGTGGCACCCGAGAGCGTACTGCTGGCCTTAGCCTCAAAGGGCCACGAAGGAAACGCACTACTAGGGGGTCCCAACCCCGAGGGGTACCACTTGGGGGTTCGTGGTAAGCCGTAATGGCAGCCATGTACACCTTAAGCGTGGAGGGGGACAGCCCGGCAGCGAACTTTTCTTGTAGAACTCCAGGACGATACCACATGGCAGGTCACTGGGTCTAAATGTTTGTCACTGCACCAGGAAGTGAAAATATTCCACTTATGAGCGTAGAGCTTCCTCGTGGACGGGGCTCTAGAGTGGAGAATGGTCTCAACGACCTCAGTCGAGAGACCTGAGTCTATGAGTCGGGCCCCCTCAGGGGCCAGACCCACAGATTCCACAGTTCCGGGCGAGGATGAAGTATCCTGCCCTAAGCCTGGAACAGAAGGTCCACTCTGATGGGAACCTCCAAAGAGTGCCGTCTAGGAAGGACACCAAGTCCGAGAACTACACCCTGCCCGGCCACTGCGGGGCAATAAAGGTGAGACGGACCCTGTCCTGGCGAACTTTCTCTAGAACCCTGGGAGCAGAGCAACCGGGGGAAGGTGTACAAGAGGAGCCTCAGCTACTCATGTCGTATCGCATCCAGCCAGAGAGAAGCTGGGAGAACAGGGGGGAATAGAGCAGGCAGCGAGCCGTCTCTCCAGACGGAACGGGCCGGAATTCCCCCCATCTGCTCCAACACCTCGGTGTGGAGTCCTATTCCCCGGGCCTCAGCCCCTGTCTCGACAGGGAGTCTGCCCCCGAATTTGGGGACCCCGGGATGTAAACTGCTCGAAGGGAGCTGAGTTTCCCTTTGGGTCCACAGGAGGTCTGGGAGAGTGCTAAAGTGCTAAACAGACAGCCACGCTTCCGGCACATACTATGTGCCAGGAGAGGTGGAGTCTGCTCCACAGACCCTAAGTCGAGCGGCCCCTCGGGGCCACCCCCCAACCCGAGCGGGAGGCGTCTGTCAACAGCGTCACGCGGTGACAGAGTGATCCCAGTACGGGCCTTCGGGAAAGAAACCAGGCTTTCTTCCACTGATGCAAGACCCGCAGCATCGCTTTGAGACCTTGATCAGGCGGGAAAGGTTGCCCCTCGAGGAAACCCCCTGGTTTTGAGCCACTATAATGGTCACAGATGGCGCAGGCCTAGTGGAAAAGCACTGGGAACTGCCGCCACAAAATTTAACACTTCCTAGAGCGTCTGACCATGAGTGGCTGGCCTAGCCTCATGCTCTTGACTGTGGGCGGGATAGAGGCAACACGCACGGGAGAAACCGTGCGAGATTGACACACAGTCCCGTACAACACCGAGGGACGTAGTGCTCTGCCTCGGCAAGAGTACATTCCTCCCGGTATTCAGTCTCAGCCTGAGCTCCTACATGTGTGCGAGAACGACATCTCGATGTCGCACCGCGATCTCCTGAGACTGGGCCAGAAAAGAGCCAGTCGTTGAAGAGATACGGGAGCCACGGAGAAACCGTCACCGAAGGTGAATTACCCGGAGGTATGTGGTAAGCAGAGTAGCCACATAAACCTCTCGGGAAGAGAGAGCCTTAAAGCCGAGCTGGCCCGCAGGAAACAGCTGGCAGGGATACACGGTTTCTAGTGGCCAGTTCTGGAGAGGAGAGCGGTCTTAGCAACCTTGGTTGTGAGACCAATACCATGCGCTAGGCCCCCTCGGAGGCCGAGCACATCTACTCCAGAACTCCCAGGAGCAGAGCTAGAGTTGCATCCACGCACTTGTTGAAAGTGTGAGGAGACCAGCTAGGCCGAACGGAAGAACTCAGTATAGATAAGCCTTGTCCCCAAAGGCGAATCTGAGGAACTTCCGGTGTTGTGGAAGGATGGAGACGTGTAAATATGCGTCCTTCAGATCTATCGCGACAAGCCAGTCCTCAGACCTGGCTTGTACTACAAACTGCTTCAGAGTTAACTCTCTGAATTCAGTGGCATAGAACTAAAGTAGGACGCAAGCCTCCATCCCTTCTAGGGACGATGAAGTATCGGCTATAAAAGCCCGGACCTCTGGCTGAGAGAGGAACATACCCTATGGCCTCTTTCCCCAGCAATGAGTCGACTTCCTGTCCCATGACCAGAGCCTGCTCGGGGACCACCAGAGTTGGCAGAACCCCCGAAAAATCCGGGTGGATGGACCCGGAACAAAGTAGCGTATCCTTCTGATACGGTACGCAGGACCCATCGAGAGATACCTGGGAGGCGCTGCCACGCCGCCAGGAAATCCTCTAGGGGTATCAGTCTCTCGAGACCGACCTATGGACATATATGTGTTTTTCCACTCGGGGCCCTGGCTGGCACCAGAGAGCCTCCGGAGCAGATGCTCTAAAACCCTCCTCAGAGGGGGCATCCTGCCCAGTGCGCCCTGTGTGGAGCACAACCGGAAGTGGCTACCTGGGAAGAGCATGACCCGGCCCCCTCGAGGTACCGAGCCTGCTACCGCACTTACAGGGCACTGATCTACCCCTCGAGGTAGACTAGCGGGGGGCCCTGTGAGGCCGAAGGACGCTAGCGTCAGGGCCTTCTGCTCTTTGCCTCCTTAGCCTGGAGGACAGCCCTCAGATCTGTCCTGCCAGAAGGCTGCAGCTGAGCGTGACAACCTGTACTGCCACCCAACAGAGGGGGCTGCCAGGTGACAACGTTCTGCCGCTGAGCAGCGCGGTAGGAGGAGCCGCTGCTGGGCTGCGGCTGGCTCGCAGTCCCAGACACTCGAGAGCGACGGGGAAGAATTCTCCTGAATGCTGCCTCCCGCTTTGCAGCCTCATGAAACCTCTCGACGGCTATCTCGATAGCATCGCCGAAGAGGCCAGGAGGCATAAGAGGGGCATAAAGAGGATATTCTTATCTCTCTCTCTCTCAGCGCGGTCAAAATGCATGGCGCAGAGAGAGGTAGCAGTGGCCCTGCGCAGCTCGGCGACTGCCTAAGGGCCATCCCCTGCCCTCATCGAGGATATGGGCGGCGTCGGGATTTCAGGGGCGGCGATGAGTGGTGGGCGAAATAACTCGCCAACCTCCACTCTAGGCATCGCCCCGTAACCGGCCACAAGAGTAGCATAGTTAGCGGCTTAACGCTGCTATACACTCTGTGAGAAGCGGGCTACTTCCAGGACCTCAACACCTCGATGTGGAGGTCCGGGAACAAAAGCAAACCCCGACGCTGAGGCTGCACTCGGGCGGCAGGCAACACTCGTCCCTGAACGAGCGTCCCTTGGCTCAGCTGGTCACTCGAGACCCAGCCTCGCCGTTGCCTGAGTCAAACCTCAAGCAGCTCCTCAAATGCAGATGAGGTTGATGGCGGTTCAACTTCATCCACATCGATGCTGACTAAATCCACCTCCAACTTCTCAGAATTGGAGAGGTTCAGCAATGCTTCCTCACCCTGGTCGGAAGTAGTCACCACGTGGTGCGCTTCCGAGTCCTTCGTGAGGGTAGATTTAACAGGAAAGGGAGAAGAAAAGGCGTCCCCGTCTCCAACCCCGCTGTTAAACCCAGTTGTGATCTCCGTGCGCGACCGCCGCTGAGCCTCAGCTGCAGCGGGGCCAGATCACGAGGACCGCGAGCCTGAGCAGTTCCCTCAAAAACTGCCAGGCAAGAGCAGAGAGTGCGCAGCAGCAGCCGCAAAACACTCTGCACACTCAGAGCCCTCAAGCAGTGAGCGTGCATGCAAACACAGAGAGCGTGTATATCACTGCCCGTGATGAAACACGGCAGGAGTGACACAACGCCAGAAATCTGTGTAACCGCCATCAAAACATAGGTAAGTGAAAATCAAACTTACAGCCAGCAATGCACCTTACACACACGTTAGCTTCGAGCGCTGTTGAAGACACTAAAGCTGCGGCTTCTAGTTCACTGCGTGCCTATATACTCCTGGCTCATGATATCACCCTCGGTGATTGCACTCGCACACCTGGTTTCAATCGCGCTTCAAGAGACAATCACGCTAATGCGTTCCCATATGCGTTCCGTCGCAGTGTTGAGTTACCTTGACAGGGAACTAGGGATCACTGTACATAAAAAAATCAATCAAAATCATATTATGGGTTATTTTATTTTACCATAAATAATTGTCAATATATCTGACAGTACATTAACCATTATTAAATTATGAATTATTAAATTAGTAAATAGTAATTATTAAATTACATATAAACATATAATCCGACTTAAATGGTTCAAAAACACTAACATTTATTTTTGCATTTATTCATTTTGTGGACACTTTTATCCAAAGTGACTTTCAAACTGAGGAACACAGAAAGCGTCATGAAGAGGCAAATCTACACAAAGTGCGCTCACAATACTGTACAATAGTTCAGATATACTGTAGTAGTATAAGCCTGGAAAACAGAGGGACTAAATCAAAGTAAAAGCTTAGATTTCTTGTTTGAATTTGTTTATGTTAGGTGCACACGGAAGAGATGAGTTTACAGTTGTCTTTTGAATATTGACAACGATTCTGCATTCAGGATGAAGGCAGGGAGATTGTTCAACCTGCAAGGAACAGTGAATGAAAATGTTCTGGAGAGTGATTTTGTGCCTCTCTGTGATTATGCCACATGTCGTCATTCATGAGCCAATCATTGGTTTCTGGTGGGTGTGTAATAGAAGGTACTGCACCTGTGTTAAGTCTCCAAGCAAGTGTAAATACTTTGAATTTGATGTGAGCTGCATTGGAATAATCAAATCTAGAGATGGCCATGACCTGTAAAAGAAGTTGTGTTGCTTGCTTAGTTAGGACAACAGAGAAAGGGTCCAATAACTGGACCCTGAGGAACCCCAGTGATCAGTTGACATTCTTTGGAGACCTCCCCACAACACGCAACCCTGAAAGATCTATCTGTGTGATAGGATTCAAATCAATGAAACTGTGATGGAGAGTGACGAGAAGGTGGGAAGACGATTCTGATGATTAACAGTGTTAAAGGCAGCAGATAGATCCAAGAAAATGATAACTGATGATTTGGAATCAGCTTTTGCAATCCTTAGAGCTTCAGTGACTGACAGTAATGCAGTCTCGGTTGAATGGCCCTTCTTGAAGCCAGACTGGTTGATGTCAAACTGGTTTTTCTGTGAGAAGAAAGATGATACCTGGTTGAAAATAAAGCATTCAAGCGTTTTTGCTCTGAATGGTAGGAGAGAGGCAGGTCTGTATTTATTTGTGGATTTAATGTGGGTTTTTCAGCAGTGGGATTACCTGAGCCTGGTTGAATGTGGAAGAGAAAGTTCCAGTGTGGAGATATGTGTTGATGTGTTTGAGTACTGGTAAAAGTGTGGGAGACGTGGTTTGTCGAAGATGTGAGGGGATGGAAACTAAAGGGCAGGTGGTAGGGTGGCTGGAGAGGAGAACTTCAGCCTCTGTCAGTGGAGAGGAGGAGGAGACAAGGTTTTTGGTTGGTCTAAGTTCCTGTGTTTATAAAGCCCAGAAGAGACTGCTGATAGTAATTGTTTTGTCAATGAAGAAATTGGCAAAAGCATTGGCATTTAAAGTGGAGGAGGGGGACAGAGGAGAGAGCTGAATGTTTTGAAGAGTGTGCATGAGTTTGTCTTGATTTGGGAATGCGAAGATTTAGCAGCATTGACTTCAGTAGAAAAGGTAGAGATTGATACATTCTCAGGACAGATGGCTCTTTTGATGTGTGCCATTTTATCTCAGCTGCCCTTAGTTTGGTCCGGTGTTCATGAAGAACATCAGTTAACTGTTAGTTGATTGCTGATTGCATTTAATATAAACTTAGACTGTAATAATTGAATTGATTTCAACATGCAATTCAATCTTAATTTTAATTACTTATTTTGTACAAAACTAAGTATATTATATCCATAGTAAATACTTGTATTTAAAGTATGTTTCTAAATAAAAGTATTCCACTAAATATCTCCTTTTATGTTTCACAGAAGAAAGGAATTCATACAGGCTTAGAATGACATGATGACCGATTTTACATTTTTGGGCGAACAGCCCCTTTAAATCATTGTGAAGCAGAAAGTCACACACTGAAGAACAGGAATTTCTGTGTGCTTGGCTGAAGGAGAGATGTCAAACATCCTTGACCTGAGCGTAGGAGGGAGCAACATGATGATGGCTCGCTCAGGCTTGAGTGAAAGCCTTGTTAAACGGGCCGTCCTCGAGAGTAGCACAATCGCCACTGGAGAATGGAACAAGAGAGGTCAGTCAGTCCCACACCATTCCCCAGATCTCCCAGGGCAATCAGCAATACCTGATGTAAGGCAATCAAAAAGTTTGGGTATATTTTCATCAATTTAAATCAGCAGATTCATTTTCCCTTTCTATTTGCTGAGCATGTGTGATTGAAAGGCAGCAGCCCTCCCCTCCCACATGTGAGGTTAACTGGCTTTCAAGACAGTTGTCTGCGAGACTGGCTTTCTGGGAATGTTTGTATTCGATTAGCTGGATCCTGGGCTCTGCTTGTAGCGGTTGCAGTTGCTGATGTATCTAAGACGGCCTTAACCTCTTTCCTCACCCTTTTTTTACTATGCAAATTTGCCCAGGCCCTCAATGGATATGGTGTCTGATCAGGCATTCATTTTCTCTGACCCTCTCCATCTAGTGTTTTTCATTGAAACAAATAGACATCACTGCCATAATGGAAAAACAGACAGTTGCATAATACTGTTAGAGATGCATCGCTCACAATATAATATGTCAAGGGTTGTGAAGGGTTTTTCTTTTTTTTCTGAAGATGCTACAAGACATTGTATAAAATGCTTTTCCCTCTGTCATTGTCTTGAAAATGGTTTCTTATCTGCTCCGTAAGCACAATACGAATATACTAAGCAATGCTCGGTCACCGGCAAATGGATGCGCAATGACAAACACACTAGGCACACAAGACAGCATTCTCTTTAATAAAGTTAACAAAGCGTGCTGTAAAGCACTGGCAAAGGGAAAAGGGCAGAGGAATAACAAAACACAAGAAAGTGGCAAAGACGGGGGCTTGATGTTTGATCTGGTGGATTTTCACATGACTGAAAATGCAAAAAGGCATTAAAGCATTCTGCAAGGTTGAGGAAAACAACTGTTGTCAAGATCCCAGGGTTGCACATCTTTCCCCTGGAGGAAAAGCGGTGAGCAGAGATTTACCTGAAAGGCAATAACAGAGAAGCTCATTTTATTCTAGTTAGGATCTTTCAACCACAATCAATTTGTCCTGTCACCATAAATAATGGGGGTCGCAGAGAGCTGAGAGGTGTGTAGTGTACAATGTTGACAGTGCGGTTTTGCCAACATTCGTTCAGACCACTCGTTTTGCATTTAAAATGCGTGTACATCAAATGGCTCAGTCATTCATCAAATCATCCCCTCTTATGAGCGCAGAGATCCTCAGCTTTATTATTTGAGAATAGTTTTGTGGAATTTGATTTAAAGTACATTACCTAAACTTTATGCTTACGCTAGGCTCAGATATGTCACCAATTCCTCAGGGCTAACATGTTGGCGAGATGGCCATTCCTTTCTCACAAAGAATCACTAGATAGACTTTTTTTGTATCCTTATAGAAAATGGTCTTTGCTTGAGCAAAAGAAAATCAATACTTGCCAATAAGCTGTTGGTTTGTGAATATTAAAAACTATTTCCTATAGTGTAGATAAATAACAGCATGTCTTTTTTATATGTATTTGATATGTGGATTTGAGACACTTTTACATGGCACATAACTGTTACCGTTAAGAGGTGGAGTGTGATGCAAAGCGAGACACAGGAAAAAACAGCAGGAGTCAATTCAGACTTTATTCAAAAGAAAACAGAAAAGACTTTAAAGAGAAACAAAACCGGGACATATAGTGCTACCTTGGAAATACACGGAAAGAGACAGCTGGGAAGGCATCCACACACAACACAGTCACATAGCAAAGAACAACGATCGACAAAGACATGAGAACACAAGAGGGTATTTATAACAAGAGGAGATGGGAAACCGTTGACGAGACTTAACAAGGTAAGTGATGTAAGTGCAGGAAGGACATGGAAGATACATAGAAGGGATCTGCATGTGAACAACGTGACAAGACTTAACACAAGACTTAACACAATAACAAACACATGACTAAAGGTTTTGTAATTAATGTGAATTACATCGCAAATGTCAGAGAATAACATAGTTCTATTAGACTTATTTTGTGTTTGTAAACAGTGATAACGTGTTTTGTGGGCGGAGCCTACCTGGCGACAGAAAATGACAGTTTTGCAGAAGCACTCTTTGGAAGCCATGTAAAAAAAAAAAAAAAAAAAAAAATCTATATATATACATTTTTGAGTTCTTTTCTTGCATTTCCGAGTTTATATTTCACAATTTAATGAAGAAATTTCAGAATTGCAAGATATAAACAGAATTGTGGGTTTATACGTCCCAATTCTGACTCTCACCCTTCAGAATTGACATATCAACTCACAATTGCAAGATAAAAGTCAGAATTGTGAGGCCCAAAAATTTTATGTTTAAATGTAACCTATATAAAATATTATAGGTTAAAAAAATGTCATGCTGTAACTTTAAAGCTATTGTGCACCTATATCAGCTATGTGAATATTATTGATTACATCATAATCCATGCCTTAATAGTAAACTAATCATAGCAGGATTGAGTTTTCTATAAATATGAAGACCATCATTTTTACATTCCAATTCTGACAAATGTAGGCACAGAAAGACAGAAAGTTTGTGTCTTATTCTGTGGATTTTTCCCATTTTCTTCCACTTGTTACTAATGTTTTTCTGCCACCACGATGTACACGCAGCTGTAAATGAGATTTCTGTGACGTTGACTCCAAATTGGTCTGCCAATGTGACTCACCTGAGCATCTGGAATTTAAACCTGATTAGTGTTTTCTGCTAGTTACCTTAAGAACTATCTAAATTGCTAAACAACAGATGGGATATTAAAATGTTAGAAGATTTTTTTAAAAAATAAATAAACAAACACTAAAAAGTGAGATAATTTTTTTTTTTACTTCAGTAAGACATTAACTTTTGCTATGGTTCCATAAAAGTGCAAATATCCCACTTTGTTGGCAAATCAGTGATCTGTCATGTAATACAAAGATTTCATGTCTGGCATTTTCAAAATAAAAACACTTGAATCACAAAAGTTAATAAGTAACAACCAAATGTCATAAACTAATAATTAGACAATTATTTACAATTAGTACGATAGGCTATGTCAGCAGCAATGAGATTTAAAATCCAGTTGTTAACATGCATCCAATGGTGCTGAAAAACTATGTGAATCCTGAGGCTCCAAAATCGGGGAAAGAAACCCATTTACATTGAAAAGGTATTTGCAAGTGTAACAATGCTAATCTAATCTGAGAAGCTAGTTAACATACTGTTGCATATTTTAAAGCATTGTCATTCGTACAGACTTTGTATACCTGCTGTACCCTCTGCTATTTAACCAGCTATGCAAAGATTAGCTTGACATTTGTCTGATAAAGTATACAATCGCAACAGCAAGAATTCTCTGAATTGTTTCATTTCTCAATACAGCAAGAATACATGATGTCACTTCAAAACAAAAAAAGACATGCAAGGAGAAAATGTATTATGAATATTGTGCTATTTATTAAAGCTTTAAAATTGTGCCCTTTTGAATCAGTTTTTTTAATTATCTAATAATAAGGCAGTATTAAATCTATACAGACGATGTAATAAATGAGCTGTATTAGATTGTGTTTAAAGGTCGTGCTTTAAGATGCTTGTTTGAGATGGTCTTCCAGCCTGCAGTTTTGCTTGGTTACTTTTTGTTTTGTTTTGTTTTTTTTCAGCAGGGAAGAGCATTACTGTGTAAAGAAAATTGGATTTAATATGTCTGCATTTTGATTCTGGTGAAATAACAAACAATTGGAAATGTTGAGAGTTTATGGCTTTCATACGGACAAAAAATTATTGGATGTATGAAAATTTGATCAGGGCAGAGCTGATGAGAGACACAAGCTTTGAGTTACAAAGTAAGAATTTAGCATTGATATTTTTAAGCAAACATAGACATAAGCAAACATTCTGCTTTGCTCTCTCTCTCTCTCTCTCTCTCTCTCTCTCTCTCTCTCAATCATAATTCAGTGTCTTTTGCTTTCTATGGACTTTTATGTGTAAGGACATTTTCTGCTACCATTGTTTCTGTGTCTGTTCCTGTGTTTGGTCTCCATTTTCTCTATTATATTAGTTACCATAGTCACCATCATTAGTTTCAGCTGTTTTTAATTATCTACACAGTGTTCTTTGTATTTAATTCCTTGGTGTTCAGTCATGCTTTGCTAGTCATTGTTTGCTGTTATCATGTTTGGGTCTTGGGTCTTGAGTTCCTGGATATTCCTGTTTTCCTATGTGGAAATTGAAGTGTGTGCAAGTGGATTCCTTCTCTCTGCTTCATCTCTCTGTAATATTATTATTTGTATACTGTATAAACTGTGTATTCTATCCCCCTACCCATAAACCTACCCATCACGAAATGTATTTTGCGTTTTTACATTTTTAATAAATGTGTAATGTGGAGGACTCGGGAGGTGTCTTCATAAACTACATACTATAAATGTATGTTGTTATACCAGTGTAATACCCATGCAATTATACAATGTGTGTCCTCATAAATCATATAATCACGTACGCAAACACACACACACACACACACACACACACACACACACACACACACACACACACACACACACACACACACACACACACACACACACACACACACACACACACACAAACCACTCTTCTTTTTTCCCTACACTGAGAAAAAAATATACATTTCTATTGAAAACTAGAAAGCTGACTATTTGACATTTTAACTTTACAGTTCAATGAGCATGACATTTTTTTTCTTTCTTTTAGGGAACTGTGTTATATCTTTCACAAGGTTTTGGGCTTTCTTTGACTACACCAACATATATGAAAAAGCGTCCTTGGGTGCCTGAACCACCCAGAATGGCAAAAAATACTCACTTACATCACCTTTCAGCAGCTCTCAGTCTTGAACTGAACGAATGCTCTGTACTACCATGTCAAACTGTGTCAAAAGTCTGTAGTTTCAGTTGATAGTTGCTAATTGTACAATCTGTCATGTCTTTCAACAGGTCTTGGGCTTTCCAGCTCCACACCAAAGTTGTGAAATGGTCCGTGGAGTTTGAGAATACCATTATCGCTGACAGAAAGCTCACATTCTAACACAAGGCCAAATTATTAACATTGAAGTATCTCAAGAAAAAAAGGTAAAAGTCCAACAGTTCAAGCTGTGATCTTGATCCAGTTAATAATAATCCATGCCGGTAATTAAAAGCGTTGGTGTATTAGCATCATCTAACTCATCTAAAAACATGTGCAAATTATTCTGTAATACTTTATTTTGGACTTGACAGTGGACTTTATATTATGACTAATATTATGACTATTATGAGTTCATATTCATTGTTATCCTTTCCAAACAAAGATCCACAGTTTAAAGTTGCTTGCATGGATTCACCGTGTTTACCAAGAGAAAGCTGCTTGGTTTTGAAAGTGACTGCTGTGAATTTCATACAATATTGAATACAACAGTGAATGGATGTTGTTTTGTCTAAAAACAATTGCTGAAATTTTGCTAATATGACCTCAACTTAAAGGGGATTTGTATTACTTTAAGGCTATCAAATGACAGTAATTCTTATACAGTTTATCAGTGGGTCCTATAGACTGAACCCAGAGTACGCACTCACGTGATGTCACAGTTTTCACAAATTTGCATTTTTATAGTTTATACAGAGACGATAACGGTATAATTTTCAAAAACTTGAATTTTCAGGCCCCCAAAACAGTATTGTTGTTTAGATGCACAGCCAAAACATGATGAACTGCTAAACATTTTCCATTTTTAGTTGAAAACAGTGTCATGTAAGAGGCCCTTACATTGCATTCAAGGAACACATTGAATCAGATCTTGCTTTCCCTGGGATCGAACCCACGACCTTGGTGTTGTAAACACTAATGATCTACTGATTGAATGACAGGAAACACACCTGATACAAGTCATCCGCTTGTTAGTGAGGACTTCAAGAACTCATTTGGGTGTATCAGATCCTAGAGAAATCAAAATTTTGCAGTGTTGAGCACTCCAGTAGCACGGTTGAGGACCAGTGCAGTATACAGTTCTGTATTACAGTATTTAGACCCCCTTAATTTTTTTCACTCTTTGTTATATTGCAGCCATTTGATTAAAATCAAGTCCCCCCCCCCCCTCATTAACGTACAAACAGCACCCCATATTGACAGAAAAACACAGAATTATCAACATTTTTGCAGATTTATTAAGAAAGAAAAATCAACATTACATGACTTTTAACTTCCTCCCTGTAAGGACATCGTGAACTGCGGATCCAGCTAGCTTAGCAGAGAGGACCCAGCATTGGTGGACAGATCGCAAACAAAAGTGCATCAAACATCTCTCCCTAGGTTCCTTTTTGCAAATGTCCAGTCTTATTAAATGGACGAACTTTGACTGTGGATGACAACACACAAACAGATTAAAGTACTGCAATATCTTGATTTTCATGCAAACATGACTCAATAATAACATACTCAGTGCAGTTGGACTACAGAGTTGCAGTGTTATTCATGCAGACAGAGCAAGGGAGGACGCCTGTGTATTTATGTTAATAAATCATGCTGTACAGACTTGACTGTTATTGAAAGTCGCTGCTCTGCTGATCTAGAGTATTTGATGATCAAGTGCAGGCCCTTCTACTTATTGAGAAAATTCTCAGTTATTGTTGTGACTGCAGTTTACATTCCTCCAGAAGCTAATGCTAAACTAGCTTTGGAAGAATTGCATGCAGCCATCAGCAAACAAGAGTCTGCACATCAAACAGAGATTTTATTGTTGCTGAAGACAATCACTCCAGCTTAAAAAACGATACTTTCAAAATTTTACCAGAATGTCTCCTGCTCTAACAGAGGTGGCAACACATCAGACAATGTATACACAAACACTGCTTAGGCCATTTTCCTTCCCCATCTGGGTCAGTTTGATCACCTTTTTTATTTCATTTTATTTTTTCATTACAGCACCAGTTTGCGAACATTAACTGGAGTATGTTCACCTCACAATCCACTTTGGGCTCAAACATAGACATTAATACTTTAAGATGTTTAACACTTTATTAACATTAACACTGTTTTGGACTATGTCAGTGTGTATAAACATTATCACTACTGCCAAACATGTGAAAAGATTTTCTAATCAGTGGCCGTGGATGAAATCAAAGGTCCACATCTTGCTGAAGGGAAAAGATGCTTCTTTTAAATCTGGTGATGCAGAGGCCTACAGTAGAACCAGAGCTAACCTGAAAAGGTGTATCAGAAAAGCCAAGCATGCATGTAAACTTCACATTGAAGAGGACTTCCACAACAATTCTGATTCCTAGACCCACGTGGAAAGGCATCCAGACCTTTACTGATTACAACCAAACAAAATAGACTCACTTAATCAGCAGTGTTCCTGCCTGATGAGTTCAATAATTTTTATGCTCGCTTTGATCAAGAAAGTTGACTCTATGCTACTACAGAAGCTGATGATGTCATATTTGACCACTCTGCTCAACAGATGTATTTAGCAATAATTAGAGTGGAAGCATGCAAGGCACCAGACCCTGATGGTATTTCTGGGGAGCCTGCACTCAGGGAATGTGCTGAACAATTGATTCAGGCCTTTATTGGCATATTCAACCTGTCACTGGCCCAGGCCATTGTTCCCACATGTCTGAAGTCAAATATCATCACACCTGTGCCTAAGCACTCTACAGCAGTGTGCCTGAATGATTCCAGCCCTGTTGTATTTACCCCCATTATTACGAAGTGCTTTGAAAAACTGCCCTAACCCACATCTGTAACAATGATACATACTTGATTTTAGTTCTGCATTTAACACTGTCATCCCTACTAAACTAATCAACTAAACAAGCTCAAGAACCTGTGTATCTGTATCTGCACCTGCATATGCAAATGGATTTGGAGTCTGTATTTCCTGTTTATATCAATGGGACTGAAGTAGAACATGTCTCCAGCTTCAAGGTCTTTGGTGTCCAAATGTCGGAGGATTTGTCTTGGCATAAAAATACTTTGTTTCTGGCGAGGAAGACCGTGTCTTTACTTTCTAAGGAGACTCAGGCAAACCTATCTATCCCAACAGATCCTCATACATTTTTATTGTTGCATCATTGACAATACTCTGACCAATTCCCTCACAGTGTGGTATGGCAGCTGCACAGTGGAGAAAAGGAGAGACCTGCAAAATGTAGTAAAGACTGCTCAACTACAAGCTATTGCACATATTCACCCCAATACTTGTTTGCACAAAAGAGACTGCTCTCATCCAAATCATAAACTGTTCAAACTGTTCCCGTCTAGGACGAGATACATTGGCATTCACATGATAACTAGCAGGCTCAGGGTCAGCTTCTTCTCTTCAACCATAACCCTATTTAACTCTACACCTTTAGGTACTTGTCATGATGAACCACTGGAAGCAAATGCAGGTGAAAAGGTGTTTATTGAAATGGTGGAAGAATGAGTCAATAAGTCACTGAGAGACGGGTCACGGAATGGCGCAGGGACTGAGACGATCCGGTGCGATGGTGAAGTGACAAGTGCGGGTGAAGACAATCCAGACGGTGAGTAATCCACAAAGACAGGAACAGGAACTGAGGCAAGACTGGAACACCGAACAGGAGGGACACACACCATGGAGACATCAACAACGATCTGACAATGGAGATGAGAAGTGAGTGAGTATATGTAGGTGAGTTAATGAGCTGCAGCAGGTGTGGTGATGAGTGACAGCTGCCGACGCTAATTATCCAAGTGGCTTGGAGCACACCTACTGACACACAAACATCACAACAGTGACACAAGACAAGCAGGAAACAATGTATTCATAAACCGTGACAGTACCCCCCCTCCTAGGAACGCCTCCTGGCGTTCCCCAACTCCCTTACCTGTCGATTGTAATCATCAATAAGGGAGTGATCCAGAATGTCTCTGGCAGGCACCCAACTTCTCTCCTCCGGACCGTAACCTTCCCAGTCCACCAAGTACTGGAATCCGCGTCCCCTCCGCCTTGAGTCCAGAATACGATTAACCGAATAAGTGGGTTCCCCATCTACGAGTCGCGGCGGTGGAGGAACCGGGGCTGGCGGATTAAGTTTAGAACGAAAAACAGGCTTTATCTTTGACACATGAAAGGCGGGATGAATCCTCCTGTACGCTGGAGGGAGTTTGAGGCGGACTGTCACCGGACTAATGATTTTGGTGATAGTAAACGGGCCAATAAATTTGGGAGCAAGTTTATTAGAAACGGAGCGGAGAGGAATATTCTTAGTAGAAAGCCACACTTTTTGACCCGTGACGTATATCGGAGGCTTCGACCGGTGGCGATCGGCCTTGGCCTTGGTGCGCTCCCTCACTTGGAGTAGAGTCTCACGGGCTCTAGTCCAAGTGCGGTGACACCTCTGGACGAAAGCGTGAGCGGAGGGAACCGCGATCTCGGACTCCAGACTAGAAAAGATGGGTGGCTGGTAACCTACACTACACTCAAACGGAGACAGGCCCGTGGACGACACTGGTAACGTGTTGTGGGCGTACTCCACCATAGAAAGTTGCTGACTCCATGAGGAAGGATTCTTGGAAACCAAACATCGCAACGTTCTTTCCAAATCCTGGTTGGCTCTCTCAGTTTGACCATTGCTCTGGGGGTGAAACCCAGAGGACAGACTGACAGTCGCCCCCAACAACTTACAAAATTCTTGCCAAAATTTGGACACAAACTGGGGTCCCCTGTCGGAAACCACGTCTGTCGGGAGGCCATGTAAGCGAAAGACGTGATCAACGACTATCAATGCTGTCTCCTTGGCTGAGGGTAATTTGGGCAAGGGAATGAAATGAGCCGCCTTCGAGAATCTGTCCACCACGGTTAAAACTACCGTGTGTCCTTGAGAGAGCGGAAGGGCGGTGATAAAATCTAGCGAAATATGTGACCAGGGTCTCGAAGGGACTGGCAGCGGTTGAAGAAACCCATCAGGGGACCGATTGGAAGTCTTACCAGTGGCACAAATTGAGCAAGCCAAAACAAAATTGTGAACGTCACGAGCCATAAGTGGCCACCAGAATCGTTGCTTAACGAGGAATCCTGTGCGTTTAACTCCTGGATGACAAGCCACATTAGAACAATGTCCCCACTGAATGACCATGGACCGTAATCCCTCCGGCACAAATAACCGATTCGGTGGGCACCCGTGCGGAGGCGTTACCCCTTTTAAGGCCGTCTTGACCTTCGATTCGACCTCCCATGTGAGTGTAGAGACCACTAACGTCTCTGGTAAAATGCACTCGGGAGTAGACGGGCGTTCGGAACGATCAAAAATGCGCGATAAAGAATCGGGTTTGATGTTTTTGGAACCCGGGCGGTACGAGAGAGAAAAATCAAAACGACCGAAAAAAAGTGCCCACCGAGCCTGCCTGGAGTTCAATCTTTTGGCGGTTCTAATATATTCTAAGTTCTTGTGGTCGGTCCATACAATAAAAGGCACCCCTGAACCCTCTAACCAATGGCGCCACTCTTCCAATGCAAGCTTGACCGCCAGCAACTCTCGGTTACCAATGTCGTAATTACGTTCAGCAGGGGATAACCGATGGGAAAAAAACGCGCAAGGATGCATCTTGTCATCTGCGGAAGAACGTTGGGATAACACTGCACCTACCCCCACCTCTGACGCGTCGACCTCCACCACGAACTGCCGTGATGGATCAGGGGCAATGAGAATGGGGGCTGAAACAAAGCAACCCTTCAGTTTGGCAAACACAGCCTCGGCTGTGTCTGACCACCTGAACGTAGTTCTGGGGGAGGTCAAGGCAATCAGAGGCGCGGCTAGTTGGCTGAAATTGCGAATAAAGCGCCGGTAAAAATTGGCAAACCCCAGAAACCTCTGTAGGGCCTTACGGGAATCTGGACTTGGCCAATCCACCACAGCCTTGACCTTCTCAGGATCCATACGTACTCCCTCAGACGACACGATGTACCCTAGAAAAGGAACAGACTGTGCATGAAACACGCATTTCTCCGCCTTGACAAAAAGCCCATTCACTAGCAACCTCTGAAGCACTCGTCGGACGTGCTGCACGTGTTCCTGGAGAGACGAGGAAAAAATCAATATGTCATCCAGGTAGACATATGTGAATTGGTCGACCATGTCTCGCAGCACGTCATTGACGAGTGCCTGGAAGACCGCTGGGGCGTTGGAAAGCCCAAAAGGCATAACCAAATATTCAAAATGCCCCCTAGGGGTGTTAAAAGCGGTCTTCCATTCATCCCCCTCCCTAATGCGGACCAAATGATAAGCGTTACGTAAATCCAATTTTGTGAAAATTGACGCTCCCTGCAACCTCTCGAACGCTGAAGACATCAACGGCAAAGGATAAGTATTCTTTACCGTGATGTTGTTCAGCCCCCGGTAATCAATACAAGGTCGCAGAGACCCGTCCTTTTTCCCCACAAAAAAGAACCCCGCCCCCGCTGGAGAAGAGGAAGGGCGGATGAACCCCGTTGCCAGTGAATCAGAAATATATTTCTCCATAGCCTCCCTTTCTGGAGCAGAAAGTGAATATAACTTGCCTTTGGGCGGAGATTTACCTGGCAATAAATCTATGGCACAGTCATAGAGACGATGCGGAGGGAGAGAAGCAGCCCGAGACTTACTGAACACCTCCTTCAGGTCGCGGTACTCAGCGGGCACGTTAGATAAATCCACTGTTTCCTCCTGAAAAACAGAAACAGAAACAGACGGACATGCAGACGCAAGACAAGACTCATGACACTTAATGCTCCAAGCCACAATGGATTTCTGAATCCAGTCCACTTTGGGGTTGTGTTGAATGAGCCAGGGGTGACCAAGAACGATGGGTGCAAGGGGAGAGTCCAAAATAAAAAAAGAAATAGTCTCAGAGTGGTTGTCAGAAGTGATGAGAGTGAGGTCTTCAGTGATGAGTGTGATGGTGGGAAGTTCCTGACCATTAAGTGCATGAACAGCAATCTTGTTCGTGAGAGTCTTGAGGGGAATCTGGAGTTTGACAGCAAATGCGTGGTCCATGAAATTACCTTCTGCCCCGGAATCCAGAAGTGCTTGACAGTCGTGCATGTTGAATGACCATCTCAGTCTTACCGGAAGGAGAGTAGATGTGGATGAGGTCTTCTCGGCGGAGATCCCACCCGATAGTAGCCTCATACTTACTACCGGGCTTGGCCTTTTACCGGACAGTTGTAAGCGAAGTGCCCGGCTCCTCCACAGTACAGGCAGAGGCCCTGAGATCTCCGCCTCTCCTTCTCCTCCCGGGAAAGCCGAGCTCGCCCTACCTGCATGGGTTCGTGATCGTGGGCGGGGCTGACCGCGTCCCCTCCGCTGAAACGGGGACTCTCTGTAACTCCAGAAATGCGGTTAGGAAGTGTCCTACGCTCAGCCCTGGTCAAACGAGCATCAACTCTCAGAGCCAGCTCTATAAGTCCATTGAGAGAAGTAGGAAGGTCCAGAGTATAAATCTCCTTCTGGACGCGGTCAGCCAACCCATGCAGGAACATGTCCCACTGCGCTTCCTCGTTCCATTGACTCTCCGCCGCCAAAGTCCGAAATTCGATAGAAAAGTCAGAAACTGATCCTTCTCCTTGGCGAAGATCCGCCAACATTCTGGCCGCTTCCCTCCCGGAAACGGCCCGGTCGAACACTCGCCTCATCTCTTCGGAGAGTTTCTGGAACGAGGCGCAGCACGGATCTTGATTTTCCCACACCGCCGTTCCCCATAGCGACGCCCTCCCAGTCAGCAGCGTCAGGACGAATGCCACCTTGGCTTGTTCAGTGTTGAATGTGCGAGGCTGAAGAGAAAAGTGCATTGAACAACGGGTGAGGAAGGCTCTGCAGTAATTTGGTTCACCTGAATAAGGCTCCGGGACCGGTAGGCGGGGCTCTGACTGGGAGGCGCTCTCCGGAGGTGTGGGGAGAACGGCCGGTGTGGGTGGCGCAGTGGGAGCACGTAGAAGTTGGAACTGCTGGGTGAGCTCGGACACCTGCGCCACCAGAGCTTGAACAGCGCGACCCGTCTCGTTGAGATTTTGCTCTTGTGAGTCCATGCGATGAATACTGCGATTGATGAAATCTTCCAGAGATGACGATAGATTGCCTGCTGCTTCCATGCCATGGTCAGATCGTTCTGTCATGATGAACCACTGGAAGCAAATGCAGGTGAAAAGGTGTTTATTGAAATGGTGGAAGAATGAGTCAATAAGTCACTGAGAGACGGGTCACGGAATGGCGCAGGGACTGAGACGATCCGGTGCGATGGTGAAGTGACAAGTGCGGGTGAAGACAATCCAGACGGTGAGTAATCCACAAAGACAGGAACAGGAACTGAGGCAAGACTGGAACACCGAACAGGAGGGACACACACCATGGAGACATCAACAACGATCTGACAATGGAGATGAGAAGTGAGTGAGTATATGTAGGTGAGTTAATGAGCTGCAGCAGGTGTGGTGATGAGTGACAGCTGCCGACGCTAATTATCCAAGTGGCTTGGAGCACACCTACTGACACACAAACATCACAACAGTGACACAAGACAAGCAGGAAACAATGTATTCATAAACCGTGACAGTACTGATGTTTTACTGTAAACTATCCAGGGGTTATATTACAACCTAGTATCTGAACTCATTTTAATTTTCTATCTTTGCTGTATATATTTATTATTCAGCTATTTATTAATGCAGATGTATATTCTTCAATTGCACCTTTGATATATATATATATATATATATATATATATATATATATATATATATATATATATATATATATATATATATATATATATCTTCATAATACACACCTATTTTTTAATGGCTGTCAATGAAGGCAAACAGTTGAAGGCAAACAGGGTGCATAATGTTGTAGATATCTTTTCTTAGTTTCTATATATATATATATATATATATATATATATATATAATTATGATTATTATTATTTTATTTTTTTGTCTTGCTAGCAAAATTTACAAGTCAGAGGATATTCGGTAGTGAAGCTTTAATTTACTTTTTTTTTGTTGTAGGACATATTTGACAAGAACAATACATTTACTGCCTGCTTACCTTGCTACTTTAATACCTTTGATGGAAGTTTACTTTATTGTTGATGCTTCTGTTTTTTGTTGCTGTTGTTTTTTGGAGTAGGCGTCGCTCTTCTTACTGCTGAATTCTGTAGTAAGGGAAAGTACAGGTTAAACATATTTCACATAACCAGAATGAAAACCATGAATCCAGAGCCGTTTTACCTGTTTTACTGCACCGATTATTCTGTGCTGGAGCCATGCTGATAATATAGACATTCAGAATCCCTATAAGACTTCAGGGTCTTATATAGGTCTCTGTTGCGTATCCTACATGTAGAAATATTTATGCAGCAATTCTGGTGAGGCAGCAATGTTGACAATCAATGGGCAGACAAATCTTACAGCACATAGCATTTAATAGCTTCTTGTCAGCCAGCATAATTATAGTGGAAGGAAAAAGATTGCATGCTGCACTGATACATTTGAATTATCCTGAAGGTGTGGTGTTTTATAGGTCAGGTGTTTTCCCTCAGCGGCTCTAATTCAATTAAACCGAGACTGGTTCAATTACCCATGCTGTTACAAATACCGAAAGATCTCATTACAGTGCAAAGATTGACTTGAGCCACTTCTCAAGATAACCCGAACAAATACCTATGATACAAATGTCATTGTTTATTTGAAGCAACACTTTTTTTAATCTTTTTGAGCAGTCTGCATTTTGGTTATGTTGTATAACTGTATGTTAAACGTTGTCATGCAACACTGCACTAGTGATTATCAAAGTTGCCATAGCAAGTTAACACTCGGATAGATAGAGTGGATTAGATGCTTAAAGAATAGCAAGTAAGTCATATTTCATCTAGATAAGGTTTTCCCATTTCACGTTTGAAATCCCAAGGCTACTGCAGAAGATTAGTGATTTCTTTGGTATTTTTCCAGTTGAGCACAAATAACTTCACTGGCTCAACTTTTTCAACCGCTTCCCATTTAGTACCTGTAGTTACTGCAACTAGCAGACTCTTAATATAGGAAGTCCCCCTGAACAATAGTGACACGTGTAATGACTCTCCACCATCATTTTCAACAGAATGGCTGTGCCTATTCTGTGGTTTCTGTTTTTTTTTTTAAAAGAATTGCTTCCTTTAAATTTTTTTTAAATAAGTACACTTTTTAGAACATAATGTAATGATTTCCACCATTTAATTGTATATTAATTGTAAATATATGAAAATGAATTGTGATTAAATGCAATATTTTTATCCATTTAACTAGGACTTTATTACATCTTTACATGTAATTTCATAATAGTGGCATTCACAACAGAGGAACATTTTCATAGTTTCTAAAACTATTGCCGAAAATACTTGCTTTTTGGTGTGTTCGCATTGTAGCAACTTTCAATAATTTTAGTTGTAAGACCACCAGTAACAATTTATCCCCAATTTTAAGCGTAGTCCCACACTAAAATGCATGTTTGAGCTGTTGTAACTGAAACCAACCTGCTTTCCCATATCTTCAATATTTTTTTCAATAATTAATTAAGAATTAATCAATAATTAATTTAGCCTCAACATGAACACGGGTAGTCCAGTACAGCATGTTCAGAGAAGCTACTTAAATGCCCTAATTGAGCTAAGGCTGGCTAGTGAGAACTGTTTACAGTTAATTTGTTGTTAACAAAGCATTATTCAACATATGAGTGTATAGTTTGACTTTTACTGGTGGATGGAACATTTTTGGCACATTTTCCAGAAACATGGAAAACATTGATAGATGAACCAACTCCAAAGTCCAGGCACTTCTCAACCTTTACGCTATGGAGTTAATGACATTGAATTCAGTGCTTAAATGACATTGCTGTCAGCCACTTTACGTCACTTCAGAGTTCCTATGGGTGGTGCGAACGCAGCCAGGAAAATGGCCCATGAAAATGTAGTTCTCAAGGGAGCATCTTGGCGGCTAGCTCCTATAACTAACTTCCTATAAATGCCTGCTGCAAAATATCCTATTTACTTCTATATTCTTTGAAATATAGTTAACGTGTACCGCTGAATACTGACAAACATTCGTGGTTAAGTAAAATGTACTTTTCAGCCATTTTTATTATTATTATATATTATTATCAGTTATTATCATATACTTGTAATTTAATGTAATTAATAATTGCACTTTTGTAATGAAGAACTTACAGTTTAGTACAGTTATGATATGTATATAAATATATATATATATATACATATCATAACTGTAAGTTCTTCATTACAAAAGTGCAATTATTAATTACATTAGATTACAATATATATATATATATATATATATATATATATATAATTTTATTTTTTTTGTATCAAATAATGAGCTACACACCAGTTAAAATTACCATCTCAGGAGCTTTAGTACACGTTGTACGTGTAGTATGTGTGTGCTAGTCAAACAAAAATGTACTTTACAGAAAAAACTATAATTCTTTATTTTACATGCACTGCCATTTTTTTTTATTAATACAAAAAAGCCATTTTTAAAACTGTACCTAAGTAATAGTTATGTAACAACTCATTTTTTCATTAATATTTCTTATCAGTGAATAAAGAAGACCTTATTTGTGCTCATACAGCAACATTACACACTAAAGGAAGTTGCAAATGTAAAATAAAATCATATTTGGTCACTTTCAAGATTTTAAGTGAACGTCTTTTTCACAAGGGTTCCTATTTGTTTTAAAATTCAGTATTAGTATTCACTTGCTTCTAATTAAGAAAATAAACTTCTCTAAAGCTGTATGATACACAAGCTTGACAACTTCCAGAAAGATGGTTTTAATAGTGTGCAAACATTGGTCTTTCTAGCCTTACTGGTGATCGTTGTCAAACATGTCAGCTATGGTGTCTGTCTTAAAATACCCTTGATACATGTTTCCATGGAAGAGCAGAGGGTATGTCCAGTAGCGTCCAGCTATCTGTAGTCATTCTTGAAGGCCAGAGTCACACATCCAGATTGATTGTGGATAGCGCTATCATCTCCGTCCATCTAGAACTCAGGGGAAATCACAGCTTGTTCTATCAATCAGAGTGAGGAACCGTTTCAACTTGTTCTGTGCCTCAGTGGTATTTTAGGTCAGATTTTTCACTACTTGCCATCTATGCAGAGATTGGGTTGGAAGAGAAGTGCACTGCATATCCATGTTCATTTAAAATATCCCTGACATTTTTCAAGCCTCAAACATCCAGAGTCTCTTAAATGCAAATTCTGTCACTTAGCTTGATTTTCTTGTTAGCTTTTATCATATTAATGCATCTCTTTGTATTCTAAGGGTTGTTTGTTAGATTGTAAAGGATGATAAAGATCAAACGGCAGTATTTACTTCAGCGAGAGGCAAACAAAAAGCAACACTAGAGTTATCCCAGCAAATCCGGTCCATTAGGCCTGGACATGCAGCAGGGAATCTTTTGTGGCATGCATTAAAGGGGCAATTAGCTTGTGGTACTCAATGTTCAGATAGCTTCTTTGACTTTTTTTCCTGCAGTGGATGAAATCCAATTTAATGACAGGAACTAACTCTCTGGGTTTTTATGAACCGCCTACATGCTCTTTGATGCATAAGCACAATGTTACAATGGAAGCCTGATTACAGGAAAATACATCACATTGTGCGCTGGGGAAAAGCAGGAGCCTAAATGACTAATACTGTGCGGAAAACCATCCTAAAAATTAACTGCAGTAGGTAATGAATGCTTTACTTTGTAAAGAATAATAATACCCTGACTAGAAAGGAATAAATTGATTTTGTTTTCCTGATGGTCAGATGATTGCATTAGGCTGCACAGAATAAATAAATAATAATTGTCATTTCTTAGACAACTAAAATAAGCTTTGTCTGTCTGTCTGTCTGTCTGTCTGTCTGTCTGTCTGTCTGTCTGTCTGTCTATCTATCTATCTATCTATCTATCTATCTATCTATCTATCTATCTATCTATCTATCTCTGTACACATATGTGAATTACATATGTGTACACATATGTGGCTATTTGCATTTGTTTTGTTTGAATGCATTAAAAATACTGAGACTGGTGTTAGTGTATTATTATTAGTAGTAGTATTGTATTTGAGTATATTTTCAAATGTAATTTATTCTTGTGATGTGAAAGCATCATTACTCCAGTGTCATATGGTCCTTCAAAACTCAATCTAATATGATGATTTAATGCTCAAGAAACATGTATTATTATTATTATTATTATTATTACAGTTTTGGATCAAACATTTAACAGTTTGGATCAAATCAGGATTGTTTAAAACAGGCCATGTTCATTATGTGGAGCAGGCTCAAATATTAACGTCTACCTCCATAAAGTCAATATAGCTTAATGTGTCTACGTGCCTTGAGATTGAGTTTGTTGCTTCATCCCTTTGCTTAATCTTGTCACACAGGAATAGATTATTCTTGTTGAGGGGTACAAAGTGTTAATTTCCCGTCAGAATCACTTAATTACCTATGGCCTCTGCTCTCACTGTAAACTAAGGGCAGTTCAACTTAGACACAGCTGATTGGTTTCTTTGTGGAGGGAGTAAATCATAATGAAAAAGGGATCGATGCAAATGAAAGTGCAGGCTCTAAACATGCTATTGAATTCTATTAGCACTGCAAAATTGCTTCCAGGACAGTACATATTAAGCTTCCTCCACAACACAAAGCCTGTGCCACACTATCCCATGGGCTCAGATGATATTTGGGCAAAACTAAAGAAAGCATTAATATTTGTAGAGCTTGGCTATTGTGTACCCATTGTTTCCTTTTTCTTAAAAGTCTAACAGTGTAACTGACAGTGCGGGCAGACAAAGCAAACTACATGTGCTGCTAACAGGGTTATGAACTAGATTGTCAGCATCTTTTATTATATAAGTATAGTGTAGTTCACTGCAAAATTGTAATTAATTTCAGATTTTACAAGACTTTCGTTCTATGCCTAACAATGCCCTAAACACACAACCCCTCGCAGTTTATTGCTCACATATATAACACTTGCTTATAGAAAAGTATACTAAGATAATTCAAAGACATCATTGAAGTAAACAAAGGTATTGAATAAGATATATATAGTGTTATGTAATTTCAACGTTTAATTGAACTGCTCTATTCTGTTAAGCTTTTGTTTAGCTGTTTATGAAAAATAACATTTCTGCCTGTATTCAGCATGTTTGGTAATGCGGGTTGTCTTTAATAGCCAAGAGGACTATAATATACAGGTTTGTGTGTGTGTTTTAAATCCCTAAAGACCCATTTCTCAATATTCAAATCTCTCCTCTAAGTACACAAAACTGTTCTAAACTGCTGGTCATTTGCACAAAGTATATTAAATAACTACATCTTGTGTCTGAGGAATTGAACTGAGGGATATGAGAAAAAAATACATTTATTTTACTCAACAGTAGGGTAAAGGGTATTTTTTTATATGTAGCTCTCTGTTACATATGTTAATTTATCTGTTTCCATTGTAAAGTATTATCTGTTGTAAAGGGTCATTTCATCATGGTTGTTGTTGCACTGTGCTGGAATTTATTTTAAAGTATGTACTGTGTCTAATAATGGGTAAAGCTACAGTAACATCTTCAGTCGGCTTGAGATTCTTTCCATTTAAATTGGTTATATCGCTTAAACTTAGTAGTGAATATTTTATGAGCAGTAGGATTATCATTTTTATTCATATATCATCGTATATAGTCACACAGAGCACAACCGAAACAATGTTCTGGTTCTGCAAAAATACATTACGTTTTGTTCTTTAGACGACCTGTAAGTTACACAGTGTACCTTTAACACCTACAGAGGTATTTACATTTCATCACCACCTATATAGTTTAAGTAACATATACTGGACTGAATTCTAAACTTGTTGGGTCACAACCTGGTCTTGATTTTGACATGTATGAAGTGTTTTGGTAGTTTAATACATTTTGAATGTATTAAACAGCTTTGTTGTGTTGAAAGTTGATATGAAGCTATGTTAAGAGTTTTGAAAATGTGACCTGTGTATAAGCAAATGCTAATGTTTTACTTTGTAATGCTTTATATTACAAAGTAAAACATTAGCATTTGCATCCATCTCAGCAGTAGTATTTTGACTAGTGCAGTTAAAAATCTACTTCAACAAAACAAAAGAAGTCAAATTCAGGCTTTCTTGTTGCTCAAACATTAGAGCATGGCACTTGCAACGTCAAGATCATTGGTTTGATTCCCAGAGAAAGCAAGAACTGTTTGTTCTTGAACAGAAATGTAAATATTTACCTTGAATGCAATATATTGTACTGGATAAAATCATCTTCCAAATGCATAAATTAACATGAGCAAATATCTGCAATACATATTCTTGCAAAATAAACAGCAAGACTTTTACCTGGTGTGTCATTATTAGCCAAATCTTGATCTTGTGGTAGTAGCAGGATTCCTTTTTAAGGGATAAAAGATACAAATAACACAAATAAATGAATTTTTTCCTTACTTAATGATACTTAATCACACAAAGCTAACACATTAAATTGACATCCCTAGTTTCAAGGTTCCCATTATTTCAAGATTATCCATCTCGACAAGATAGTTACAACATGCCTTTTAATTTAAAAGCAAATGACAAACAGGACTGCAATCATTCTTGATAAGTAGTGTCATTTAACAGACGTCTATTCTTTTTTCTTCCTCTTTCACAGCTCTTCCCCTGTTGAGAGGTAGACCACCATGTTGTCAGTGTTTCATGTTGAGCATGGTTCTTTCCCCTGTGTGAACTCTGATTTTCTTTTAAGTGGTTTTTCCAATCCTTTTATACCTCATCCCTCCTTACATGTCCCTCTAGATGGCTCTGAATTAAATAGTTCATTAGCATTTCATACATCAACGCAACCTGCCCCGTGAGGACCCAAGGTAGTAGAGAGGCGATATTACAACACAGGCTTTTATATTATTCTCTCATTGTTGATTGAGGGTTCATTAGAAAAAAACTAATTACTGGTTATAATTATAGTCCTTTTTTATTAATGCTTGTCTGCTTGTTAGAATGACTTGACTTTTTTAAAGTACCACATTGTAATAATGGCATCACTGGCATTACAATAATCATTTAACATACTTGTTTATTTTTTGTCTCTATACTGTTTATTATGTGGATTTATTATCACTAACACAAATCCTAATGATGTGTTTATATGGTATTCATGTTAGAATTGAATGCAGTGTTTGGTAATTTTCTAATTGTACCCTCAGGTGTGACTGATGCTGTAACATTATTAGCCATTGTTACTGTATATGGTGTCTGTGGCAAGAATATGTAAATTTGTTTGAAAATAAAGTCATTAATATTTTCAGATAGAGCCCAGCAGAGCGCCAATGACAAGTCATTAGTTCCTGTTTTTTTAATTAACAGGTTTTGGTGAGGATCTTCAGCTTCACACTTCTCAATGCAATTTGTATTTTCTTTGTGCTTATAATATGTGCCTTTAATTACCTCGTGATTGCATTGCTTCTGCTCCTATGAGAAACTAAAGCACCGCAACTTTTACATCAGTGGATGAGAGATACTGTTTGATCCTCTTTGTTCACACTTGATCAATCAATCATGAAGGTGCGACCAGACTTGCGTCTAACACACATGGGTATCTATAGAGGACTGTCTACATTTTTAAAGTAATTTCCGGACACTTTGATAGATCTTTTTTTTTTTTTTAGTTGTACATCATAGACATTGTACAGCCTTTTTAAGGAGTACATCTAGGCAGTTCTTATGGCTGAATAAACTCCGATGAGGTGATCAGGACCCTGAAGCGAAGTATACACATGAGTAAATAATTGGACATAAAATATTGACTTTTGTTGAAATATTTTATTAGCTCACTTTTTACATGTTTTTTCATCACATAAATAGTTATGGGGACAAGAGATGTTGATCTGTTTTGATATCTTACCTGTTTATTATCTTATAATACATTACGGTGTACAAAACATTCGTCCTGGCAAGAAGATGAACACAGCAATAATATTACAGTACTATTAATACTGCATCTTTCATCTCATTTCATTTTTAATACAACCTATAAATATAACAGAGATGGCAGCAGTTTTTGTATGAAACAAGAGAGACCAAGTCCGCAGTTTGATAAGAGAGACATGAAAGACATGCAGACGTCAGAGACCCGGAGGGGTGAAATGACATTCAGCGTTGCTATTGATGGAGGTTGTTATATAAACTGTGGATATCATTACCACTGTATATCAGCTTGGCTGTGATTCGGCCATAGGTAGAAGAAAAATAATATTTATATAGCACTTTTTTGTTGTTGCTCAAAGCACTTTACAAATGCAAGGGGGGAAACACCAATGTGTAGCATCCACCTGGAATGCCAGAATGCCCACCACACACCAGCTCATTGGTGGAGAGGACAGAGCAACAAAGCCAATCAGTATATGGGGATGATTAGGCCGCCATGGGAAAAGGACAATGGGAAAATTTGGCCAGGGTGCCAGAGTATAACCCCTGTTGGTTTTTAATCACAGAGAGTCAGGACCTCAGTTTAACATCTCAGCCGAAGGATGGTGCTAATTACAGAATAGTGTCTCTATCACTAAACTGAAGAGTAAGGGCCCACATAGACCACAGGATGAGAACCCCCTGCTGCTCTTCCAACAGCAACCTAGCTTTCCCAGGAGGTCTCACATTCAGGTACTGACCAGGCTCAAACCTGCTTAGCTTCAATGGGCAACCAGTTTTGGGCTACAGGATAATACAGCTGCTTGGGTATAATTTGCAGGTAATCGCAATGTGTGATATTGCATCTAGGTACGAGTGTGATATTGCATATTGCAAGTGTGTAAATAAATACGAAATATAACATTGTCTTTAAAATCCATCTTTTGTGCAAAACTGCTTCCTTCCGCCAAGGATTCAGATCTCAAGTTCATAGTTTAATAGTTGAGCCCTCCGTTACTAACTCTAACACACTTTAAAACTAGGAAGGAAGGAACACTGAGTTGCTTATTGTAAGGTACTCAAGGGTTCAGTCGTGACTTATTTACAATACAGCACTAGCATCGAGAACCTAATTGCTTATCACACAATACAAAGATTAAAGCCAAAAATATATCAACACAACTTTCATGAAAAAAATTGCCCCTGACTGTGAACAGCAACGAGAGAAACATTATTACACCATTAGAGGGCGGCAAATACTTTATGAGTCATTCAGTAGCTAAGACTTTTATATTGAAAGATCTGAAAGTTGTCGTGAACACAAAACAAAATGCAACTGACATATGCTTTGACGTACCAGAAACATGATTGTACAGTGCATGTGTGAAAACGGGTCTACTTCCTGTCTTATATATACCGAAACAATTCACTGTTGCAGATGCCACTGTCGCTACTCGATCCGTACCGGAAATAGTTCGTTTAGATTTAAAATTTCATTTTTAGTAATTTATACTTTAACAAATGTGTACATTTAAGAAACAGTTATTTGTTGATTTATAAACAAATTAATTCAAATTATTAATACAACCTTGCAAAATCCTCATTTTTTAAAATAAATATACTTTTTATAACATGTTGTTTGAAGATATTGAACATTTATTTGTATTGGCCTTTTTCTATTTCTTTTTGGACTGACTTTAAAATAGCTCTAAATGATAAACACATATTATTATGAAAAACAAGTTAAAACCCCCACAAGTTAAAACCCCCTCATACATGACCTTTTATAACACAGAGCTCACAATATATGTTGAAACACTTTCAAACATGAGATCACAAAACAAAACGCTTATAAAATAAAACTTTCACAGATTTTTTTATTCATATAACTGCCCTAATATTACATGGCTCTTTTTATTTATTATAATTTTTTGTAATCACTATTGGTTATATTTTCTTTATATAAATGTTAATTTTATATTTTAGTCATTGCTTTTACTCTTTGTTTTATTTACTCTGAATTACAATTACTCTTTTATATACTCTGAATTGTATTACAATGTCCTTATATTTTCCTTGCACTGTTTGCATTGTACTTGTCTGTAATTGAATACAAATACTAATTTAAGAACAACGATTTCAAAATTTTCATGCATAATACATCAGTATATATCACGCACGTGCGCAGTACAAATTGTGACAGTGACGTAGTTGTGGTAAAAAAACCCGGAAGTTGTAGCAGTTCCGTGCATGCGCAGAATAAAACTTGCGTTTTCACACGTGCACAGTACCAATCGTGTATCAGGTATGGATCAAGTAGTCACAGTGCTGTCAATGTCTTGCACGGAAAAACCCTTAACTGTTAAAAGGACAAAATATCGCAGCAGATATTCAAATAGATTTATTTTATGAACATAGAACTTTAGCTGGAGGAAAATGCTGAATTGAAATGCCGGAAGTAAACTCAATTGTTCCATCTCTCTCTCTCACAATACACACATACAGTAAAGCTTCAGTGAAAAATATCAATGAGAGCAAACATATGTTTACATTGCTAGGTGTGGTAGCTAAGGGTGTTGTGTAGTGATACACAGAACTGTGAAGCGGTTGTTCAATCATGAATAAAACACAGCAATACCAAATACGACATGTTACTTAAATAAAATAATATTAAAATAAGCAATATTAGACATTATAAAACTATAACCAGTTTGTACAATAGGAAAAAAAACAAGCAAACAGTTCAGTCAAAAGTACAAAACCAGTGCGAGTTAAAGGAAAGGATTTCAGTTAAAGGAAAGGTTAATATATACAGTTATGAAACTACCCATTAATTCAAACAAACTTGCTCTGGAACAACTAATATATTGCCCATTTGATAAACTCAAAATGAATTATACAGCATATTTAAACACTCTCAACATAAGAGCCATCGGCAAACTCCCGAAGGACAGGCTGAAATGAAGCTGATCTCTGCGGGCACATGAGTGCTGAACTGATGCTGGTTGGCTCTGAAAACCTCTCAACAAATTGTCAAAAAGTTGCTATGTTTATATATAAGTTGTATATTTGAGGTCTAAATAACTATTCTCACCTAAAAGCTCTTAAAACTACATTCCGTGACACAACAACAGTAGAATTGGTAAAATGATGGTGTTTGCTTGTCTGCCATGACATTCGCTGTGAGAGAAATGATTCTGTAGTGATACTGGTAGAGTACATTTAAAAAGCTTGATTTTTTTTTGTGGAATAGTGGGTCAATTAGTCATGAGTCAATTACTTGAACACACACACACACACACACACACACACACACACACACACACACACACACACACACACACACAGAGTATATAGTTTTAAGTTCTGTTTAATTTTTTACATTGTGAGTCTTAATTATGCAAAAGTTCAGAAGAAAATGTTTGATTTCTTTTTTACCTTTTGAAAGCACAATAAAACAATTGTGCTTAACCCATTTAAATCTGAGAATGAGCATGTATTCGTGGGATGGTAAAGCATCTAGAGCTTAAATATGTTATCCTCCTTTAGAGGATTACTGGAATTCTGTAAATTGGTCAGGGTGGATTTGCAATTTTTGCTTGGTAATCAGTCCCATTTTCTCTGATGGCTTCTATGTCCCTTCTTGTTCAAGTAAATGAAAATAGCTGTCGGAAGTTATCTATTTATGAAACGGGAGGAGGTTTTGTAATAACAGTGTTTGTTCTGTATGTTCCAGCGTACAGCTCTTCTCCAGACAGAATGCTATTGTCAATCCAGAAATGTACTCTGAGAGGAATAAAAGATAAAAGGTGAAATAAATGGTTCCTCACACAAGGGAAATGCAGATACAGTTGTATAATGGCTCTGTGTGATATAAAAAGAGAAAATGCTACAGAAAAGCTTTTCCAAACCCACAAAACAAAAGCACTTCAAGGGTGTCATGTATGTTCGCAGACATTACCATACCCCATGCATCTGTGTCACATATGCTTTTGCAGGCATTCATTTATATAACTCAATGCAATTTTTGTTGTTTTTGGTCTCTTTTGTAAGGTTTTTCTCATGTATAAATGAAAATTGCTTATATTACATCACAAGTATATATTTTTATGAAAAAATATTAGAGCTGCACTGTTCCTCCTCTGTGCATTCGTTCTACAACAGGGGTGCAAAGTCTTAGTTCCCTTTCAAGGGAAAATGTGCTGCATCGAAGATGTTTTGGGAACTCTTAGTGTGACTACATTGGGAAGCACATGGAAAATCGAACCAATGGTGTGTCAGAGGAGGGTGAAGTCATGAATCAGGAAACTATAAAGGCATGACAAACGCAGACAGTAGCAGCTTATGTGTCTTCAGTAAGCACTGTATGTTGAAATGTCTGTCCTATTTGGTGTTGTTTGTCCCATATCAAGTTTAAAAAGTCATAGAAAGTAAAAGAAAACGAACAATTCTGATTGTGTCACTCCCTGCCCTCACTACATCACAGGCAGGGACACATATGCTCTACTCCAGCCTGGTGCATTTTGATAAAGAGTGCCCAGGCTCGTGGTCTTCGTGGCTGAGGTTCCACTGTTGCTGAGGCAAGGTGGCGATCTGCATCTTGGGGATCGCAGATGAACTTGTCAGAGGGGCCCTTCCTTATCTTTGTCCTCAGCTGGCGGGTTCAGTTTCCTCTACCAGGGCTCGGAAGCAGCTATCCAGTTCTGAGGAGCTGGATGTCCCCAGCAATGTCCCTGGGAAAGGAGCTCCAGCATGCAAGAAGAGAATGAGCAAGTGGATAGACAAGTGTCACGGTCTGGTAATGTTGTTCTCAGTGTCGCGTCATATGTTTCACTTCTGGGTCCCCTCTGTGTCTCTCCCTTTGCCCTTCTTATCCTGTCATCAGTACGTTGTCATTCTCCCAGGTGTTTGTCATTTCCTTGTGTATTTATTCCCACTTGTGTTCCCTTGTTGTTGTCAGTCGTTAACGTTATCGTTTGATGTGTGTGGATGTTTCCCATGTTTTTTCCGGGTTCGCACCTAGAAGTGCCGTTTTGTTTTTGTTTCTTAATAAAGTCTGTTTCAGTTCGGCCCCACGTCTCCTCGCCTATCTCCGCATCGCACACATGCAACCTGTGACAAGGCTATATTTATTACTTATGAGTTGGCTGGGTTACCTTCTCCCATGGCAATTACTGCCTACTTGTGTCAGGTTCTACGAGTTAGACCTGAACCCCACTCCAGGAACCCGGATGTTCAAGTTCAAGTTCAAGTTCAGTTTATTCAGTTCAGTTTATTTTGTTTTGCACATTTAAAATCAGCCGTAAGGCAGACCAAAGTGCTGTACAATACAAGTTAAAATAGAAAAAGAAAGAAAGAAAAAGAAAACGAAAACAGATGAAAAAACAAGACATTATAAAATATTAAAAGCTAATGAAAAGATATATGTTTTGAGGTTTGATTTTAATGCGGATAGATTAGAAGCAGCCCTTATGTTGTTGGGAAGGCTGTTCCATAATGTAGGACCAGCCACAGAAAATGGTGTTGCTCTTCCACAGTCTTCAGGTGAGTTCTAGGAATCTGCATCAATTTTAGATCTCCAGACTGCAGGCTTCATGAGGGATTATAATGCCTGGAGAATGTTTGCCCAATAGCTCGATGTTTGATCATGCAGAGATTTATGGACTAAGAGTAAGATTTAGGTTTCTATAACTAACTGGCAGTCAAGTTCCTTCAAGAGGGGAGGGACAAGGGTAAATTTTGTGCAACCTTTCAGAAATCATGCTGCCGCATTTTGAACTACTTGTAAGCGCATAATTTGAGACTTAGCTATACCATAGTAGATGGAGTTGCAATAATCCAGCCTAGTCATAGTAAGGGCATGAATTGTAGCTTCCAAAGTCCTCTCTGGTAGAAAAGGCTTATTTTTTGCAAGCAAGCAAAGCTGGAAGAAGCTTGAGCTAATCACAGAGCTAGTTTGTTTATTAAACGTGAGAGAATTGTCAAACTCCACACCCAAGTTCCTCAGTGTCACAGGGTGTTAATGTAGTGAGCTACATTTCACCAGATGGATACTGGTGTTCAAAAAGTGTCTTTGATGCAGTAAATTCCCTTGAAAGGGAAAGTTTCAGTTACGAATGTAACCTTGGTTCCCTCAAAAGGGAACAAGACTCAGTGTAGCTCTGCCACACCTCCTGTATGCCTGTCTGCGAGTTACTTCAGCCACTTTAAGCTGCTGCTGTTTTGGCATCCCTTTATAGTTCATGACGTCACCGCCTCTGACATACGTTCACATTATTGGTTAGATTTCACACGTATTTCATGACATAGTCACGCTAAGCGTTCCCAAGGAGTCTTTGATGCAGCTTCTTGTTCCCTCTTGTTCCCTACAGTCGTAACTGAGACGTTTTTAGGCTTATTTGAAAACTAGAGGTATGTGTGTTGGAGCAGGCTTGCAACAAAACTTGCATTTTAATTTTAATCTCTGCTCTACAATGAACATTGTGAAGTTTTTTTTCAGCAGATGAAAATCAATGGATAAATAGAAATAATGTTACAGTGAATTTCTTAGTTGTGATAGTGGAAGGGTGCTGTACTATATGACATACCTATATTTGTATCAAATCGCTTTCAGTATTCTTCAAGTTGTAAGACACATGAAAGCATCTGCTAAATGAATAAATGTATAATGTAAATGTATTGTTGTTTTAGTGTATTGTTAAACAAATAAATGCAACCGCGGTAAGCATAATACACTGGAGTTCACTTATTTTGACCTCGGTTAACTCGCCAGCCCTATTATTTCGACGTTTTTGAAGTGGAACCGCCAAACTCCCTATTTGTCTTAGCATGTTTTATGGATTATGTTGATTCTGTCGATCCTTACCTAGTTCATTGCGCATGCACTGAGTTTGCGTTGCATGTGGATCGTGGTCCATATGGTCGCTCTGTCAGTGACTCTCTGTAAGTGACTGCAGAAGAACTTGCGGAAGTGACGGAAAAATCAAACCTTGCAGAAGCTATATTGGAAGAGGAGGTGCAGGAGTTTGCCATCACTCTCCAGGAATTCCCAGATTAGATTGACATCGACAAAGACGTCGTTACTGATAGAAGCTTGGAAGCATTTGTTTTCAATCATACCGTTAAAGGCAAAAAGCAACAAAGCAGTTTCGAGTTTGTAAAGAAACCATAGTAACCATGTGTAAAATACTTTCAGAACTGTGTCCAAGCGAAATAACTGTGATATGAGCGCATGTGTTTATGTGTGTACTGGTTACGCTGTGAGCAAAATTGTTTGCAATGTTGGAGAATATAATTAAAGGTTTGAATGGAGAATCAAAGGTGTTTTTTATTGTATTCTGGTAAATCTCTGCTGTTAGTTGGTGCACATATGCTTTTTGTTGTTATCAAACAAATACAGTGTATGTACATTTTCATAGCATGCCGATCGCTTCATCTAATAAATCAGCATATTGGCTGTTGTTTATCTCGCTAATCAGTTAACTTGATGCATTTTTGAAACCCCCGAGGCCGTCGACATAACCGGATTCCACTGTACTTTCAAAAACTTTAAAAATTAGAAATGGCCCTGATGTTTTGAATTATACACTAACTTTCACCCCTAGGAGGAGCTAATGAAAAAAAAATGTTTCTTAAAGTTTGTACTATTGGACATAAAAATGACCTCAAACGTTTTTTGGTAAAAAAAATATTTTTATTTGAAAAATACATTTTATTTGAACTCCACCATAAAACAACATCTCCACCACCGGTTGAGATATCAGTTTATGGTAATCATTTGCTTTACATTTGCAGTATTATTATATGGGCTTATTTGACAAGTAAACATAGTCACATACTCAACCTCACACTCAGCACTCCTACGCTCCGCCCACTTGTTCACAATCCACATAATACTGATCACCCGCACCTGCAACCACTCAGTGCACTCCCTACAAATGCTTGTAAACTGACTACTGGTGGTTATTGGTCCTAATGCTTGGATGTCACTCCAAGTTCTCCAGTTTCCTGGCTCCTCATCTTCTCATTCCACAAAGTTAAAACTGTTAATTATGTTTACTCTCTGACTCTTCTGCACTGTACTCGCCATCCCAGTCAGGTTACCAGCTCTCTGTCTTTGTGTATAAACTCTCGTCTATAAGATCTCATCTATATCCATGACACATGCCTGTATTGATGTTAGTAGGTTTTAGATACTTTCCATAATTATCAGGGTCCAAAGTGAAATTACATTTATTTTAAAAAGTGTGTGTATATACATAATTAATACATATAATTCATTTTGTGGTGACTGATATAATTTCCAGGCCGTTTTCAGTGATTTTCACAGATTTTTTTTTAAATTTAGCAATTAAAAGGAATTTACTTTTGTGACTGGTACAACCAATCTATTCAAAAATACTTTTATACATGTGCTACTGTGTAAGCACTCTATTATGCTCTGCTGAGATGTGTGGTGTGAAACAGCTGTTAGACGTAAATTATGTAGGTGTGTGAATGCAAATACTAACTGCAATTTGCAAAATAGACACTATTGTTATTGCCATAACTCTTCTTCGACATCAGTTTTCTTTCACAACTTTCAAAACCACATACTGCTGAAGCATTACTTTTCAAGATAAGGTGTACGTTATATATGAATGCAATGCAGACATGCTACATATGCCATTCCATTGTAAATTTTGTTGCCTTCATAATTTATTATACACAGATTCACATATGGAACTATGGACCGTAACGAGACAGAGCCTGTTATTATTATTATTAGTCATTCAGCATTAGTGAAAGTGAAAGATCATGTTTTCCCCTTGGAGTACGTAACCAGGCTTTAGCTTTGCTCAAGGGCATGCTGGTGATAGAGGATCCCAGTGACTATCATGGTCATGCATGAGTCATCCCTACTAGGGTTTGAACAAGCAGCCTTTGAATTACAGTCTCAGATAACCAACCGTGGAGCCACTATCACTTTCACTGGTTTTCACAAATAAAATGAGATCATACAAGGATTAACATTTAAAGGCAACAGCAGAACTTGGCATATCAAAGGCAAGGCCAATGACAGGCAAAAGAGACATTCTATTTTTTTTCTTATTAAAGAATCTTGTGCTGCTGCAGATGAATGTTGTAGTGCAGAAACTGACAGCCCTGGGTCTGTATCTCCATAGCACTTGCTGAGGTGAAATATTTAATTGAACACCCCTTCCTGCTTCACTGATCACAGCTACTGCTCAAATTTAACTTGTCCTGATCATGCCTCCCTCATACTCACCCTAGTCCTGTGATGGCTGGAATTTGAAAGCTGTCGGGATATGCTCTCTTCATCTCTCTCTCTCTCTCTCTCTCTCTCTCTCTGGGTTTCCTCGGCATGACTGTCAGGCATGGTTGTAAATGCATGCCTGACGCTTCAGTGTCGGTGGAGGATTGTTTGTTAGCTGTGAGTTCAGTGATCGGTGGAGCCAATATAAGATCGGCGTCACGCATGAACAAAGCTATAGTGCTGTTTCTGAGTGAGATTCAGATGGTGGATGACTTGATTGAGAGTGGGTTAACGATCAAAGACACGTTTATAAATGTTATGCCTTTGTCAAGCCCAACCAAAAAAGTTGTTCTTTCAAATGTGCCGCCGTTTGTTAAGAATGATAAGCTAGAGGAGATTCTTAAGAGGTACGGGAAGCTAATGAGCCCTGTAAAGATGATTCCTCTCGGCTGTAAGAACGCCGAACTCAGGCATGTGATGTCGTTCAGACGACAAGTTATAATGATTCTCAATTCACAAAATGAGGCTCTGAATTTGTCCGTCAAGCTGAGTATTGACGGTAAGGACTACACGATTTTCATCAGTTCGGAGACAATGAAATGTTTTGTGTGTGGGGAGTTTGGGCATGTTCGGCAGAACTGCCTGAACAAAAACGGTGCTAATGTTGCTACTGCAGCTGCCGCTGTAGAGGTAACAAGCCAGACAAACAGTGATCTAAATGCGACTGCTTTATCGGAGTCGTCAGGTGTTGAAAGACCCACAGTGAGCCCCTCGCATGAGGAGAGTGTAGAGTCTGACAACACAAGAGAAGCTCCTGTAAATGTCTCTGAGAACAGGACTGAAGCCCAGGAAGACACTGATCATGATCCTCAGAGTCAGGTAGAGCAGGCTCAGTCTGCCAACACAACACTAGACACTGAGGAAATGAACAGTCAAAGTGTGGAAGATGTGGATAGTCAGGAGTTGAGTGTATGCTTACAAACTGATGAGTCTGATGATGATGATGATGATGTTGAGAGCATTTTAGATGAGAATAGTGGTGCTGGCAATAAGCCGAAACTCTATTCACTCAAACAAATCAATGATTTTTTAGATTGTACCAAAGGACTTCGTAAGCCCAAGATTGAGACCTTTTTTCCTGATTTAAGTTTGTTTTTGGCATCTGGCACAACTGCTATGAAGAAAACCTCTTATGATGAACTGGATAAACAGAAACGCTACCGTCTTAAAAAGATCCTGAGCAATGTTAGAGTCTCCTTGCAATCACGTAAGAAATGAGTGGTCTAGTTTTATCAGAATTCAATTTTCTTTTTGTTTTTTCTTTTCTTTTTTCCTTTAGCATCATGGCACCTTTATGTTTTGGTTCTTTAAATATCAATGGGTGTCGTGATGCTGTGAAAAGGGTTTCCCTTTTTGACTATATAAATTTGAAACACTGTAGTGTGATTTGTTTGCAAGAGACTCACACAGATGTGGATAATGAGGTCCAGTGGCAGAGTGAATGGTGCGGACAGGCCGTTTTAAGCCATGGCTCTAGTAATAGTGCAGGAGTCGCTATTCTTTTTGGATCTGAATTTAAGGATCAGAATGTGGTTGTTTTTGATATTTTACCCGGCAGAATGCAAAGAGTGGATGTTAATTTGCATGATATTGATTTTTCATTTTTTAATATATATGCCCCTAATATCGGGACAGAACGTGGCTTGTTCTTTGATAAACTCAACACAGCGTTAAGCAGTGTTCCACAGGGCAGGACTGTTGTACTGGCTGGGGATTTCAACTGCACCTTAGATCACACACTAGACCGAAATCATGGGGAACCTCATAGTTCATCAGCAGATGTTCTTAGAAAATTAATCATATACCATGATCTTGTAGACGTGTGGAGAGAAGCTTTTCCTGATGTAAAGCAGTATACATGGATGAAAGTAAACTTTAACATGATCTCTGCAGCAAGGCTTGATAGAATTTATGTGCAAAGAACTGCCAGTGAAAAGTTTTCAAATAGTCGCATTACCCCCACTTCTTTATCAGACCATCATTATATATCTGTCAATGTCACTTCTGCACAGAGCACATTCACATGCCCATATTGGCGTTTTAATAATAAGCTGTTACAAGATCATCACTTTTTACACTCTTTCACACTCTTTTGGGAGGCATGGAGAGAGAGAAAACCCCAGTACAAGTCCCTGAGTCAGTGGTGGGACATTGGTAAAGTCCAGGTCAAACTCTTCTGTCAGGAGTATTCTGCACACAACAAGAACAATCTTGAGAATAAAATGAAACAACTTGAGCAAGACATTTTGCAGTTTGACATTGAAGAGTCTGATGGAAGTACTGGTGAAGTTTTGGAGACAAGGAAAATTCTTCTCCATAATCTCCTGGAAGAGAGAGCTAAAGAGACTCTGGTTCGTTCGAGGTTCACGTCTTTTAATTGCATGGATGCTCCAACATCATTCTTTTTCAACTTTGAAAAGAAAGTTGACAATAGGAAAATTTTAAGACGTCTGAAACTTCCAGGAGGAGGTGAAACAACGGATGAACATGAGATAATCACACATGCACTGAGTTTTTATGAAAGTCTTTACACAGCAGAAGCATGTGATGGAGAAACAGCAGAAACACTTCTTCAGGATCTGCCTCATCTGACGGAGAGAGAGCACTCCAGACTCGATCAGCCTTTGCTGATGGAGGAACTGACTGCTGCTATCAAAGACATGTCTTCAGGAAAAGTCCCGGGTTTGGATGGTTTAACTGCAGAGTTTTATAAACAGTTTTGGCCAGTCATTGGTGAAGACTTGTTCTCAGTGTTTTTAGAGTGCTTTGATAGTGGACGCCTACCATTGAGTCTGCGGAGAGCAGTGATCACCTTGCTGCCCAAGAAGGGGGATCTTGCTGACATAAGGAACTGGCGACCAGTGTCTCTGCTTGGAGTGGATTACAAGATCTTCTCCAAAGCCTTAACTAATAGACTAAAACTGTATATATCAACAATAATTCACGCAGACCAGTCATATTGTATTCCGAACCGTACAATATTTGACAATTTGTTTCTGGTTCGTGATTTGATTTCATTTGCCAGAGGCAAAAATCTTAATGTAGGGTTTTTATCTTTGGACCAGGAAAAGGCTTTTGATCGTGTAGATCATGACTTTCTTTTTAAATGTTTTGAAGCTTTTGGATTTGGTCCTTTATTTATTTCCTACGTTAAATTATTATATGCTGATATATACAGTATTTTAAAAATCAATGGTTCATTGTCAAGACCTTTTTTAGTGAGCAGAGGCATACGGCAAGGATGCAGTATGTCAGGCATTTTATACGCCATTGCCATCGAACCATTACTGACTGTTTTAAGGCGTCAACTGCGTGGGATTTCAACGGTGGATGTTTCTTCTTCAGAGACGGTGACTGTAAAACTCAGCGCTTACGCTGACGATGTCACTGTTGTGATCCGATCCAACGAAGATGTTTTCAGCTTGGAAGCGGCTCTTGAGGCTTATCAAAAAGCTTCCTCAGCTCGAATTAACTGGGGAAAAAGCTCATCATTGCTTCTAGGCCAGTGGGAGGAAGAAAGCGTTCCCAGGCTTCCTCAGCGCTGCCCCTGGAGTTCAGAGGGGTTTAAAGTGTTGGGGGTCTTTCTGGGAACAGAACAATACATGCTGAAGAACTGGGAAGGCCTCTATGAAAAGGTGGCTGGACGCCTACAGAAATGGAGATGGATCCTTCCCCGAGTGTCCTATAGAGGGAGAGTCCTTGTGGTGAACAATCTAGCAGCATCTATGCTGTGGCATCGTCTGACTGTTATTGATCCTCCGGGAGACTTACTACAAAAACTACAAAAGGTTTTTGTTGACTTTTTCTGGGATGGTTTCCACTGGCTTCCTCCTGGAATTTTATACTTGCCAGTTAATGAAGGAGGACAAGGACTAATTGAACTAACAGCCAAAGTCAGAGCTCTGAGACTAAAATCTGCCCAAAAACTGCTTTTTTCTACAGAGTTTGTCCCCTGGGTGACATTTGGACTCACGTTATTGCGATCGCTGTGTGGCATTGAGCTTGACAAGCAACTGTTCTTAATGGCACCTTTTAATGGAAGGGTTACGTCTGGTCTTAATTTTTATGCATCAGTTTTAAAATCTTGGAATGTGTTTAAAGTGTCCAGGTCAGAAAATGATCATTATGGGATAGATGAACCATTGTTTTTTAATCCTTTTTTAGGGAATGTTTGTGTGTCTAACAACATTGCTCTGCAATGCATGAGGAAAGGTTTTACTAAAGTCAGACACTTGATTGACTTGGACTCAAAAGAGTGGAGATCAGCAGAAGAGATTGCTAGACAGGTTGAAGTAAGGTCTGTGAGAGTGGTGGAGCATTTGCTCTTAGGACTGAAGTCTGCCTTTCCTCTTCCTCTTTTACAGTTTTCAAACCATTCTTTGGAGGGAGGGCCTTTACAGGTCTCCTTCCCTGAATTAAGTGTGTCACCTAAAGTTTCCTCTGAAACCAACCAAGTTGGAAAATTATTACAATTGGAGAGATTAGAAGAGCTAATTTTTCAAACAGCGGGGAAGAAAGAGCTATATCAAGCCTGTGTAAAAACTGCTTATTTTAACGATCTTCATGTAAGACATGATACGAAATGGAGAGAAAAGCTCGCAGTTGCAGACCATATTCTCCCTTCCTGGAGGCTGTTTTATAAAAGCCCTCTTCCCAAGCGCTCAGGGGATCTCCAGTGGAGAATACTGCACTGTGTGCTCGCCACTAATGTGTTTGTTTCTAGATTCAACCTAAATGTTTTACCAGTGTGTCTTTTCTGTAACAGTAACGAAACTGTTTTTCATGTTTTTATTGAATGTCCGAGGTTGGTCCCACTTTTCGCGCTGCTGGAGAGAACTGTGACAGGACTGGGTTTTGATTTTAACCAAGTTATTTTTATCTTTGGATGTAAATATTCCAAAGCAAACAAAGAAAGATGCACTGTGGCTAATTTTATACTTGGGCAAGCAAAACTAGCCATTTGGAAGACCTGTAGACTGGCTCTTGAAGGACGAATGGTTGATGTGATCAGAATGTTTACGGCGTTGGTTGAATCCAGAATCAGAGTTGAGTGTGTGTTTTTTAACAGTACTGGAAACATGGTTGATTTTATGTCTTTTTGAATAATTGTTTTTTGTTTTGTTTTACTGGTGTTTTTTAAACTCCATTGATTAAAGATTTTATAAACTCAAACTCTCTCTCTCTCTCTCTCTCTCTGAGTGCATGCTGGGAGTGAGTGGGCGGAGTTGGCGTGTGAGTGAGTGTGCTCCTTCGGAGTGTGTGAGTTTTTCAAACTTTTTCTATTATTCTACAGTTGTTTGTTTTTTTTTTTTTGTTGGTCTATTTGTTTATTGGTTGTTGTGATATCTAAGTTGTTATTTGGTAAACTTTAGTTTAATACGCGGCCGCCTGCGTTTGTTTTATTGTTTTTTAGCGCTGTTGTTTTATTCCTAGACAGCACGGATAAAGTAAACTTGGTTGTAGCAAATGGAGTTGTTATTAATGACACGTTTACTCCCGTTATGCCTCTTGTGCAACCGGCAAAGAGGATAACTTTGTCCAACGTGCCACCGTTTATTAAAGATGAAACGTTGGAAAGAGAGCTGTCGAGACACGGAAAAATCATGTCAAAGATTAAAAAAGTCCCATTGGCCTGCAGTTCTCCTCAGTTGAAACATGTGGTTTCGTTTAGAAGAAATGTGTATATGATCTTAAATAATGAAAATGAAGACTTGAATCTCGTGATGAAATTCAAAGTTGATAACTTTGATTATGTCATATTTGCAACATCAAGCATGATGAAATGTTTTGGCTGTGGGAAAGAGGGGCACATTATTAGAGTGTGTCCAAATAAGGAAATTCAAGGTACAACTCAGGATAATGTGCTGAATGAGGAAAAAAGTGATGTCAGTGAGAAAACAGGGGATCCCAAACCCACTGATGGGAATCAAGGGAGTGAAGTCCAGGAGATGATTGAGGTGAACACTGATGTGAATGAGGAGGTGAACACTGATGTGAATGAGGAGGTAAACGCTGATGTGAATGAGGAGGTGATTATTGTTTCAAATGGTGAAGAAAGATGTGAAGCTGTACAGGAGAGCAGTGTGGCAGCCGCAGTGGCTCAGGAAGCTGGTGAGGATTTAGATCTTGCAGAAGATGAATCAATTTTTAAAACGCCTGCAATTAAAAGAAAGACGAGCAAAGGAAGAAAAAAGAAGGCAAAGAAGGTAGTAGATCAAATTGGTCTAAAGGTCAAAGAAGTTGAAGCTGAGTCTGACACTAGCTGTATGGATGAGTCGGCCCCTGGAAGTGGGAGTGAGTCTTCAGACTCGGGTAGCTCTGTTGCTCTGAGGAGATCAGGAAGAACTGCTTATACCCCTGAGAAAATAAGGACTTTCCTACAGGCCACTAAAGGAATGAAAGGGGTGAAGGTTGAAGAGTTTTTCCCAGATAGGCAGAGGTTTCTAGAATTGGCTAAATCTTTGATGAAGGACACCGGGGAATTTACTGACCAAGAGATTTTTAGATTAAAGAAAATAATGCATAAAGTCAAACTTAACATCCTTAATGATGAGTTTGAGATGGCTTAAAATATTATTTTGTTTTGTTGTTGGAAAAAGGAATGGGAAGGTGAAATTATATTGTGCCATAAAAATGCGAACAGTGGAGGAGTGGCTGTTCTTTTTCAGAAGAATTTTAAACCAATATCTTATGAAGTTGATAATGTGGTGGATGGGCAGCTAATGGTTTTAAAGGCACAATTTGATAATGTAAATTTAGTTTTTATAAATGTATATGCGCCCACTGTAGGGGCAAATAGAGTGATGTTTTTAAATGAGATTAACACTGTACTTTTAAATTGTCGGACTGAAGATTATATGTTTATGGGTGGAGATTTTAATTGTACTGAAAATGACAAATTAGATAGGAACCATCAGGAACCACATATGGCCTCAAAGAGAGCAATGGTTGGGCTCAGTACTACACATGACTTGTGTGATATTTGGAGAGTTTTTAATGCAAATGACAGACAATACACTTGGGCACAGACAAGAGAGAACTCTATTTCAATGGCGAGACTTGACAGATTTTATTGTTTTAAACATCAATTGAACACGGTTAAAAGTTGTGATATAAAACCAGTTGGTTTTACTGATCATTTTATTGTTACTTTTAATGGTTTTATAGCTAATATAAAACATAGAAGTGCGTATTGGCATTTTAATATTTCCCTTCTTGATGATGCTTTTTTTAAAGAGGTCTTATGTGAGTTCTGGAAAAACTTTTCCACTAAGAAAATGTTTTATACCTCAATTCAACAATGGTGGGATTGTGGGAAAGTTCAGATTCAGCAGCTATGCCAACAATACACTTTCAATGTATCCCGGGATATAGCTAGATCATTGGACGAATTGGAAAATGAAATTATGAAGTTGCAGAGTTTTTTAGACTCAACGGGAGACCAAAGGTGGTCTGATGTTCTGAAGTCCAAAAGGAAAGCAATGAAGGATCTGTTAGGGATTCAAGCACAGGGAGCGTTGATTCGTTCGCGCTTCCAAACCGCAGCAGAAATGGATTCCCCTTCAAAATATTTTTTCGGTTTAGAAAAAAAAAGTGGCCAAAGTCGTCAAGTTCATACTCTTCTTTCAGAGTCCGGACAAGAACTCACAGGTATGAGTGAGATCAGAAAAAGAGCTAGGCTGTTTTACGCTGAATTATACAAAAGTGAATACAAGGAAGCGGAGGAACTAAACAAAGTCTTCCTTGAAGACTTACCAAAAGTCTCAAAAAGTGGCAATAGTAAATTAAAGAAGCCTTTATCCAGGGAAGAACTCCACAAAGCTCTAATGAGTATGCATAATTGCAAAGCACCTGGGATAGATGGTCTTCCTGTAGATTTTTATAAAACATTTTGGGATGTTTTAGGAAATGATCTACTGGATGTTTTTAACAACAGTCTAGCTGAAGGTCTTCTGCCAGTGAGTTGCAGGAGGGCTGTCATCACTCTCTTGCCAAAAAAAGGAGATTTAAGAGAGATTAAAAATTGGCGACCTGTTTCTCTATTATGTGCGGATTTTAAGATTTTATCAAAAACTTTGGCTAATAGAGTTAGAGAAGTAATTGGGGAGGTTATCCATGTTGACCAGACTTACTGTATACCGAACAGATCCATTCTTGACAATGTTCACTTGATTAAGAATATTTTGGATGTTTCCAGCCTTTTAAACATTGATATTGGTCTGATCTCGTTAGATCAAGAAAAAGCTTTCGACAGGGTTGAACATCGCTACCTTTGGAGGGTGTTGGAAGGATTTGGCTTTGGGGAAAATTTTATTGACATGATTAAAATCTGTTACCGGGACATTGAAAGTGTTTTAAAAGTTAATGGTGGTTTGAGTGCACCTTTTAAAATTTTACGTGGAATCAGACAAGGTTGTGCTTTATCAGGAATGTTATATTCCCTGTCTATTGAACCTCTTTTAATGAGAATTAGAAATACAATTAAGGGCTGGGATTTACCTTTTTCTGGAATGTCTTTTAAAGTGTCTGCGTATGCAGATGATATTATTATTTTAATAAAGGATCAAAAGGACTTAAAATGTTCACAGTCAATTATTAAAGACTTTGGTTTGATTTCAGCTGCTAAAGTAAATTGGCTAAAGAGTGAGGCAGTTGCTTTTGGAAGCTGGGAAAGAGGTCTCCCCACATTACCTGATGGGTTAGAGTGGAATAGACATGGTTTTAAATATCTTGGAATATATTTGGGCAACAATGACATGCTACAGAAAAACTGGGAAGGGTTATTGGAGAAAGTGCAAGGACGACTGGAAAAGTGGAAATGGCTCCTTCCCAAGTTATCCTACAGAGGAAGAACCTTAATCATAAACAACTTGGTGGCCTCTGCGCTGTGGCATCGTCTTGCGTGTGTTGATCCTCCTGCTGGACTTCTTGGTAAATTGCAGTCCATGATGGTCAACTTCTTCTGGGACAAGCTGCATTGGATTCCACAAGCTGTGCTGTTTCTTCAGAAGGAAGAGGGAGGACAAGGACTAGTGCACCTGGCTAGTAGAGGTGCAACCTTTCGTCTACAGTACATTCAGAGGTATTTAACAGGACCCAAAAACCTCGTCTGGAGAGAAGTAACCAGCACCATTTTAAAGCAGGCCGGGGCCTTAGGACTTGACTCCACGTTATTTTTAATGGACTGCAACAAAGTGCCAGTGAACGGATTACCTCCCTTTTATAAAGGACTTTTTAAAATATGGACTCTTTTTACAAAACAGAGGCTGACGACAGATCTCTCTCTCTTCTGGTTGCTAGAAGAGCCTTTAATAGGCGGTGCTCGCCTCGATGTTTCCTGCGAATCTATGCCTGGAATCGATTATTTGCTGAAAGCTAAAAAACTTTTAAAATTGAGACAAATTGTGGAGGTTAGTGGTCTTGATTTTAATAACATTAAAGACTTAGCCTCACATATGGGTATGATGTCCCTTCGAAAAGTTAAGACTTTTGTGGATTTGATTAAGCAGAGATTGACTGCTGAGGAACAGACACTTCTGAGAGACTATTGCACTGGACAAGTCATTTCTGCATGTACTGATTCATACCCAGATATGTACATCACACCTGATTTTCAAGGACTTTCTGGACCTTTATTAATGTTGAACAGACTACAAGAGCTAACACTTTACAAAGCAAAAGGAAAACAAATGTTTAATTGTTTGGTTAAGGTTTTAAATAAAAAGGTTTTAAATGGAAGAATGGATAATGTATGGAAAGAGAAACTGAGTGTGGAGGATGACTGTAATCCAAACTGGAGAGTTTTGTACAAACCGCCATTAACAAAAAGAGTAGGAGATATTCAGTGGAGAGTTTTACATGGCATAGTTGCTGTCAATGCTTTTATTTCTGTGATTAATCATGATGTGCAGAGCAGCTGTCCTTTCTGTGATTTAAGAGAAACTGTTTTTCACTGTTTTATGGAATGCAATAGATTGGTTTATTTATTTAATGTACTTACGATTTTGTTTTCTAATTTTGGTGAAGTGTTCTCTTTTAAGAGCTTTATTTATGGACCAAAATATAGTTTTTTAATTAGAAAAAAGAGTCAACTTTTAAACTTTTTAGTGGGTCAAGCCAAACTTGCCATTTATATGAGCAGAAAGAACAAAATTGACGGTATTACAGGACAAGAAGTCATTTTAATGTTTAAAGGTTTTGTAAAGGCAAGAATTTTGGTTGATTATAAATTTTATAAAGCGATGAATAATTATGAGGCTTTTTTAGACCAATGGTGTTACAAGGAGGCTATTTGCACTTTATTTGAGGACAATTTAATCTTCACGCCAATATTGGAGTAACTATTGACTTTTAAGTTTTTGGATTTTTATTTTTGTACTCTTGGATAGTAACTGAATGAAAATTAAAGTACTTTGAAAAATCAAATCTCTCTCTCACACATACACACACATTCTCTCTATCTATCTTTTTTTTCTTTGTCTGTTTTGAGAGATGAGAACACAGATTTTTAATGAATGTCAAGCATTCAAACGAAGTCTTCTGTTGTTCACAACGTATTTTTGTCAGAGAGTGAGGCTGGATTTTTTTTAAACATTGAAAGATTTAATATATATGTATGCATTATATTTTCACCAAAAAACAAAACAAAAAAACAATTCACTAACAATGAACATTGTTATACTTTACTCGTGGTTTTTCAAACCTGTATAACTTTAATTCCTATGGAACACAAAGTGTACAACTGATTTTGTGAATGATCAGCTGATTCATTGAAAAAAAAATGAGTAAGAAAGAAAGTATAAATAAACAATGAAAAATGATTTCCTGGACCATAATCAATATCTTAGCGCAAATATTAGCAGATCAAGATTTTCTTTAATAATGGCTAACATGTTGATATTTTTCTCGCACAAAGTTGTTCAAAAATGTGTGATATGTGTATTGTCAATGCACAAATAGACCACATTTCTGAACATTTTAAGGTGATTTTTCATTGTCTTTTTAGAGCCCTTTCATTAAATTTAAAATAATTGTGATGATGTCTGTCTTAAGAATTAAAAACAATTGACAATAGTCTTGGATATTCTGGTGGATTCAGGCCTTAAAGGAAATAATTGCATTATTATATTTTACGTAGACTTCAAATGCAGTTTGCGTACTTCATAAAAGGCAAGACTCAAAAGAAAATAATGTTTCACTTAAATTCTTTATTATATCTTATAAGACCTTTGAAAGGATAAGATGTAACTGAAACCATTTAAATCAATATTCAACGTTATTTTATCAAGACATTCCGTTTTGAATGTTATCTGTAACTAATTCACTACACCCAAGGGCGCAGTCATTTCATCATTTTGCTGATGCATTGTGCTTAAGGCTAATAAATTAGCTATAAATGGATTTCACTTAACCAAATGATGCCATAAATATGTCATAACTGTTCAGTCTTTGGTGGTCGAGCTGCACAAGAGTTTCAACGTTATGGAAAGGCCAAAGCGCAAGAAATGCTCTTCATACATCATTTAATCAACACTCAGGGTAATGACCAGCCTTTGAGATGAGAACTGCCTCTGAAGAGAGTGGCTACGATGTACTTGCATATAGTACCGGTATGTTAAATACGTTTAAATTACAGGTCTTGGAGTTTATAGACTTTGCAATAATATTTGTGTGCTATTAATAATTTGCTATTAATAATATTTAATATTGTGGCTTATATGTTGCTGCACGACCCCCTTCTTATACTTCTGTTGTCTTTGCGTTTTTAATGGCAATTTTTTAAGCATAGTGCTTTAAGGACTGGTTGACTAATATGTATATATATGTTCGTTCGTTCGTTCGTTAGTTAGTTAGTTAGTTAGTTAGTTAGTTAGTTAGTTAGTTAGTTAGTTAGTTAGTTAGTTAGTTAGTTAGTTAGTTAGTTAGTTAGTTAGTTAGTTAGTTAGTTAGTTAGTTAGTTAGTTAGTTAGTTAGTTAGTTAGTTAGTTAGTTAGTTAGTTAGTTAGTTAGTTAGTTAGTTAGTTAGTTCGTTCGTTCGTTCGTTATTAGATTCAACTTTATTGTCATTACACAAGTACAAGTACAAGGCAACGAAATGCAGTTTAGGTCTAACCAGAAGTGCAATAACAGGAGGTGCAGGATATATACAATGGTTGCATAAGTGCAGGATATGGAGATGTACAGGATTTACAGGTAATATGTACAATGAATATAAATATACAGATGGTTATTACTATGACAGGTGAGTGTGTGCTATAAATATAATTACAGGTGTCTATAAACAGCATTTACAGGTGGATGTGCTATAAATGTAAATGTATATACAGATGTCTCTAACTATAAACAGAATTTTACAGGTAGATGTATACAATGTTAGCTTAAGGTAAGCAGTAGATTTAAGGTAGTGCAATGAGCATGGACAGTGCAAATAAGTGAGATGCGAAATGTAAACAGTTGGTACTGTATGAACAGTTGGTAGTGCAAATGAGCATGTTCCAGCTAAAGTACAGTAGTGCAAGTGTAAACAGTTGTTACTGTAAACAGTAAACAGCTGTTACTGTTATTCATTCATACTATGTGATCATTTTAGAAAGCTGAACTGAATGAATGAATAAATAAGTAAAATAGAAACTTTTTCTTCAGTTGATTTTCCCTAGAGAAAAGGACACACACTCTCAAACTCTATTTGAAAGCTTGGGCAGTGACCCATTGCCTTTCTGCCGTATCAGGCAAGGACTTTGCATTTATGCACGAAGTGCATCACAAAACTGATTTTGGACAGATTTCTAAGGCAGCGTAACAGTTTAATAATCTACAACTAAACAGAGAGAGCTTTAGTGATAGCTAAATTAATATTTAATCATTACAATAGTAATTCCTCACTAGAAATATTGCAGATAGCTTATGGAATGAATGATACATCTATGCTGCTTTCAAAAGTCGATCAGATGAAGGACTCTTGGGAGAAAGGAATGAAGCTAACTTTGGATTTGGACATGCCTTGACGCCTTATATCTTGGAATGCATCCTCTGAAGCCAAATTTTACAGCTTTCGGACATAGCCTCAGTCACACGCTCTCACTCACTAGAGTTTTGATTACACCTCCAGTTCATCATCCACTTGTTTGGACACACACAAAAGCACCATGCAGTCGCACAGTCTTTGGCTGAAATATTAGACTCACCTTCTGGATGTTGTTGCTAGGAAGGACTTGTGTTTTCTTTGAATGTCTGATATTTTCTGAATGCATTTTGTTTCAAAAAAGATAAATTACTGTGTTAATAAATTAGTGAAAGTCAAAGTCATCTGTGTATTTCTTAGCACATGGCACGGCAATGGTTGAAAATGAGACAGTAACTTCAGTGAACAAAGATGACACTGAAGGAAAGGTTCAGAAGTCTGACTGCAAGTGGGGAAAAAAATGTTTTTGTATGTTCTGGCCTGGATTGATTGACTGGTCTGGATGTTCTCAGCCTCTTGCCAGGTGAGAGGGATTTGAACAGAAGTGGGAAGGGTGAGAGGAGGTGCTTTTACAAGCCTAGTGTTGTCGAGATCTTCAATGGCAGGAAGGCTGGTCCCTTTCCTGTCAGAATGCAGAGAAGTTTCCATTCCAGACGGTGACAAAGCTATTTAGTGCACTCTCAATGATCTGTAGAAAGCAGTGAGGACAAAAGAGGTCATGCTCTTCAGCCGCCTTAGAAAATACAAGCGCTGTTAGGTCTTTGGTGCGTTTAAAGTTAACAGTCATAATCTTTTGTCTATTGACATTCAAGGGGAGCTTATTGCAGACACAGCAAGATATGAGTTGATCCACTTCATCCCTGTATGCTACTTTGTTATTGTTGTTGGTAATCCCGACCACTGTTATGTCATCGGGAACTTCACAATACTGTTGCAGTGAAGTCATGAGTCCAAAGTGTTTTATAACAGTGGGTGATGGACTGAGAGGTCTTTGTGTTGTTTCTGACAACATGTGGTCTGTTAATTTGGAAGTTAAGGATCCAGTTAAGCGCTGATTTGCTTAATCCAAGTGCTGACAGTTTTTCGATTAGAGTCTGTTGGATGTTATTTTCGCTATTACCTGTTTACGTGATTCGTGTATATGTTCTAATGCCGGTTTCGCAGGTTCACGTTCTTGGGGTTTGTATAGGGATGGTGGTGGTGTTGTTTTTCAAATGCTTGCTCTTTGATATCTATTTTGAAGTCTGCAATTTCGGGCCAATCTCTGTCATCTTGGTTGCTGTCCAGGGTTCATTGGGAGTTTACGGTTGAAAATGGTGTAGTGTGCGTGGCCCCTAAGTTAATAGCTAATGATTCTACAACATTAATCAGTCAAAACTTACCTAAGCTGGACAATGATTTTCTTCTAGGGCTGCTGTACAGCCAAAACAATCTTTGTTGCATTAATATTCTATTATCACTGTAAAACTACTTTGAAACAATCTGTATTGTAAAAAGCACTATGAAGGTGAATTAACATGAAACCCAGTAATCTGTTCTTCTGAATGAAGATCTTCAAAGCCTTGTGATATAAATATATAAATATATAAATATAATATAAAGAAAAAAATGTAAATGTAAAGAAATAAGTTTAGTTTTCAAGTTAGTAATGGATGTTTTAGCACTTACGATTCGAATCGCCCCTAGGTTCATCTCCATCTCCTTTCATAATGTTTTGTCACAAATATGTATCAATGATCTCAGTAATGTTGCAAGTTGTGATCAGTTTTGATAAAATACTAGTCTACTCTATCAAAAGTCAGAGATTATGTATGTAATCTCAATAATTTCTCATCCATTTCTTCATAGGTCAAATCATGAATGTATTCTATTTCATTTATCCTGAATTTTGGCAGAAATATCTGTGACAGATTAAAAGATCTCTGAGAGCTCCATTGCTCCAACTTAACAGAACATTACTTCCCTTTTAATGCAGTGAGATTATGCACATTTGAACATGGAACAACACATTTTATGTCAAATTATAGAGACTAACAAATGAATTAAGTAAATATTAAAATTGTAATAGCAAATTAATTTCAAGATAAGACTGAAGAATACATTTATGTACTGTATATAACAGATAAAGTGTATGAAGATCAAAGTATAGAGAAATAAAGGCCAAAGGAGAGAAAGAAAAGAGAAGCAGACGTAGAAGCGCAGAGTCCTCTGAAACGAAACATTTTATATGCTGTGCCTACATAAAAGAAAGGGGCTAGAGAAAGGGCCTGTTGAAATTCTTTGTACTTCTCTTGCAACCATTTAATGATGCACTCAAGACAAAATGTACCCTAGCAGGTCTTATTAGATCACCATAGTTCTTGTAAGGCAAGGTCTAACATTAGGTTTCAGTAGGTTTTAAAACCTTTAAGACATTTAAAGGGGTCATGAACTGAGAAAACACATTCCCTTGAGCTTTTGAGTCTTGATCCTATAAGAATGTCCTATAAGTTTCAGAAAGTAAATGGAAAAAAGTCCAAACATGTATTTTACTGTAATCAAGCCCGGTGAACGACTCGTAGTGGAATTTGCCTATTTATGACTTAATAGTGCATAAGCTTAAAGTCCGCCTCTGCAGAAAAAAAAATCAACGCCTACTTCATCATCGCAACTTTAATCACTGGACTAAAAGAATATTACCATCCAAAGGATCCTAGGACTGCTAGGAATGTGGTTATTTATTTTCAACAATGTGAATGTATCAGTTGAAAATTATTTATATTGTATTTTGTATATTTAAATGTGGATTCTTTGGTAAATCAGCAATTTTGACACGTTTTGCAAACCGACTTTTATGATATAGACTCAACAGTACTGACACAACAACATGTAAGAAACTGTTCATTCTAATTCCTGATTTGTAAGGATTTATGTACAGTCTATACACATTTTCTTTGTCTTTGTATCAGTAAATCAAACCAATAACTAAACGATAAACTTCACATTGTTTCTCTTGTTAGGATAAAAATAATCTGTTTTTTAAACTGTGATTAAATTATATATAGAAAGCAATCAAGGAACAGCTCAATCACTGGAGCTGTCAATCAAACTGAATGAGTTTATCAGTGACTGAGTTCTGGACTCTCACCAAAACTCCTGTTATAATCAACGAACCTATTATTCACACTGTTAGTAATAACCAAAGCATTCATGAATGTGCAAAAATCAAGTTGCAATGATGAGATCCCTTCATTCATGCACTCAACATGTCTATGATCAACTAAAATGCTCATCACTGCAACCTTTCATGCCACAATCTAGATCTAATGCTATAATCAACATTTTTCACAATTAGTTAACTTTGACCACTGTAATAGTGAAAACAGAGAGAATAATACTTATTTCATATACAAAAATGTCAGCCAATCACAGCATTGAGCATTTACACTGCATTTTCAGCAGAAATGCCCCTTCAAACAGAAAGTTCTCTCGTAGTGAGCTTTGTAACACTCATCAGCCTTTGTCACTAAGGTACATCGTTCCCCTAGCGTTTGGACGCAGCGTGAGTTCCCTTAAAAGGGAACATCTCAATTTACGTATGTAACCATAGGTTCCTGAAGAGGGAATGAGATGATGCGTCAAAGCAAAAGGGGAATCCCTGGTCTCGTGAAGCACTATTGAATTGATCAATCGAGTGTGAATGCATGTTGCGGGCATTGACATTATGAACCAGGATGATGAAGGTTCACCGGAAACTGACAGTGGATAGAACCCCACAGAAAAGGGGTGGGCGAGACCCAAACTGAATGGAAACCCATTTGATACTGTGCACTGCACCCATTGAGAGACATCTGGTAGGCACATCCATGCGATCAGAAACTTTACCAAGGGAACCAGCCTCTCGAGGTTAGCCTCTGGTATCTGATGAACAACCACTCCAGGGTCCGTGGAAGGGAGCAGCTGTAGTGACTGCTCTAAGACCCTCCTCAGAGAGTGCGATTTTTCCCTGGGAGGCAGCTGGGAGAGGCCGCCAGTGCAGGACCTCTTACTGGTAGCCTTCTTTGCGAGGAGGATGGTCCTGCGAGTGTCAGCCCGACCCCGTTTTTTTGGGTAGGTTGAGTGACGAGACTCCCTCTCCAGCTTCAGTGCTGATAATGCCCAGCTCCTCAGAACCAAATCGTTGCAGTGCCAGGGCCCTGAGAGTGCGTGGACAGGGTAGAATTGGATCTGCCGTGTTACGGCCCACATCTAGGGTTCGGTAAACGAATAACTACAAAGGGAGTAATTAGTGAAGATGTTAAGATCCCTTTTAAACTCACTCCGGCCGATAATCAAACCAAACAACACAACTGAAAGTAAGGTTAAATTTATTAAATGAACAAGTGAACAAAGAGCGTCTCGTCAAGGTATCCCAAGGCCAAAACAACAAACAAAACGAATACAAAAACCGTAAAAAACCTAACCATTTAAAAGAAACCAACAGACATTTACCTTCCCTAACTCCCTGGCCCAAAAACAATTGCAAACAAGTTTCAAAATAATGGGCAGGACACCCCTACATTCTATACTGTTAACACAAAGCTAAGCGTTGAACAGAAAGTTAACCATAATCAGCTTTTACTTTCTCCAATCTTATTACCTTAAACACAGGAACAGGTGACACAAAACGAAAGTTCCAACAATATCGACCCGAGGACGGATCCAGGAGCTTCTTCACTCGTACGCGGACGGATCAGAAATGATTCCCTGCCACCTCCATCTTGCCAATGAGAGACATCCTAAGGTTCACCTATGACAAAGGCAGAACTAGGGAAACACATGGAAAACAGAGTCATCGAACCACTTAAAAGAAAACGAGGATCGTAACACTCTGCAGCAGCGGGACCCGAGCATTGGGTGGCCTGGGCGGTGCGTTAACAATCGCCAGGTGGGAGCAGAGCGAAAGCTGCGAGAGCTGTTTGCAACACTGACAGTCAGCGTTCTCGAGCGCCAACCGAGTGAGCTCCGTTTCCAGTCAGACAAAACACATCCCTGGCGTGCATCCCTGCCCAAAATGTAACACGGGCAGGAAAAACACATGCTGTAAGTCTGCCAGCTCATATTTTACAATAAAAAAATTTGCGATGTGGAAAGTTTTTTTTTAAACTAGACTAGGGAGTTCACAGGCACACACTCTCAACTGTTACTCAAGTGCTTACTTAAGTCACTCAAAGCTGCAGATCCCGGTTTCTGGTGAGCCTTTATCATCCTGGTTCATGACGTCCCTGCCCACGACATGCATTCACACTCGATCGATCGATTCAATAGTGCTTCACGAGACTACATGCCAAGGCATTCCCCTAACGTTTCGACGCAGCACGAGTTCCCTTGAAACGGAATGAGTTGTATATAAATTATGATGTTTTTTTTTATTTAAAAATTATACTCGCATTATAAGTGCACCACAGGATATATTTATAAAACAATAAAACAATGTAGTTCATGACCCCTTTAAGAGACTATCCCAGATCTTGCATTTTCTCAAATCTGCGGAGATGGAAACAGACATAATTTGATAACAATGTGTCACAAAATCAATGCTGATGGAAAACACAACTGTTCAAGAAGATGCACCTCTCAATCTTACAATAGAGAAAAGACACAAACGATCTTACATCTGAGAATAATCAAGCATATCAAAATACATGGACAAATGTATAGAAATGATTCAGCTAAAAATGAATGGAATTCATTAAGATTAATACTGTTAATAAAAGTAAAAATAAATACAAGAAATGAATAAAATACCTCAATAAAACTGAATACATTTGAATATGCATGATGTGCCAGTAGTCTTCTCACCATTTTGATTTTGCCGTGTGAGAAGGAATAATTGATTTCTAAAACTGTTTGGGCAGCTGATGAAGGAATAACATTTTGTCATTTGTTCATTTGTAAATAAGGTATTTTTACAATGCTTACATGTAATGGTGAATATAATTTCACTAAGTACAACATGTTCCTGGTTGTACATCTTTGTTGATTCTGGAACAACATTCCAGTCAACCAATCATATTTTAAGGCCAAGTTTATAGTTTATGTAACGTGTAGGCTTAGGTTTGTTATGTGCTTCTACATGTTATTTATCTACATTCTGCATGTTATTCATCTATAATTTCCCTCTTATTTTATAGATAAGTTATGGGTAGTGTTAGCTTTAGGAGTAGGGAAACTGTCAGGAACAAAAATGGTTGACCCCGGAACAAGTCTTACTTGGGAAAATCACAGTGGTTCTGGTTCTTTAGAAATGAACAGTTTCTCAAAATAAGGTGAGATCAAAGAATACCCTTTGAAACTCGCCGAAATTACAAGTAAATTTCAGCATACTGTCGTTTCAGACATAATTGGTAAATTGCATGTCCTCTCTTTAGTAAGATAAGCTAAATTGCAGAGCATCCCTAGGTGGAGTGATTTAAAAGTTTTTATTGGGCTGCAGTACTGATGAGTATAAGACATGATCTAATCTTCTCATGAGAAGTGACAAAAGGCGATATTGATATATGTTGTCATAATTGACGGTTTCTAGAACTGCAGCAATCATTTGAGTCCATAAATGCTATTCAGCTGTCAATCTGTGGTCTTTGAGCAAATAAGTGAGAAAATGATGCAAAATGGACATATTTGGTTGCATAAAAAGGCCTGTATTTCTCCCATGCACATCTAATGAGGATGCTTTCAACTCTACTTTCCTGTAATGAGTGCAGACAGTTCCTGATAGGATTATTGCAAGAGTGATATGCACAGCCTTACCAAAAATAACCCAGTACATTTATAGAAGCAGTCATTACTATTTGAATCAGTAGCATAATTTTCCTGAATTTCTCTGAGCTGTCATCTTCGAACAAATGGAAGTTGTTTTGGCAGCGCTATTACAACAACACATGATCTTCAATATTCCTCTTTGTCGCCTTCAATAACGTCCCGCCACTTGCTGTGTAAATGACACTACCACCCCACAAAACAGGTTTCTACATTTCTAGCGTGTCTGCCGTTGAGGCTGCAGGTACAGCTGAGCATGTTAAAATATAATGAATCACAAAAACAAAGACTTGTAGGAATTGCAGGCACAAGCCAAGATCGTGGTCTTCAAGTACTGGGACCTTTGACAGCACACACAGTAGTGCTTGTATGCTGCTGTGTGATTCTGCATTCACTGTCTCTCGTGGACCAGACACCCACACTAAAGATTCAGCTACCTTCAGGCAGAAAGACAAGGTGTCAGTACCACAAAATGAAAGTCTGATAAAACTACAAGGGCACACATTCTCTCTGTTAATGTGAATCTAACGATGGTTTCTAACAGAAGCACACAAAGGAGCTGTTTATGTATTGTATTTTCTTTTGACAGATCAGCAATTACACATTATACTATTTGACATTTTTTTGGTGTGATTTTGTGATATGAAAACAATTGTCCTTTGTTTTCTTGCTATTCAGAAAAAAAGTTGCTGTCTAGGACATTGCAGTTAACTTAGCAGCAGTTCACCAAAACAGTGTTTTCAAGATTTACATAAATTTCAATAACTAGAGATAACCTAACATACTGTAGTTTTACGGTAAATTGAGAAAATATGTATTTCACAAAACCCAACTGGATATAACACCTTTCATGCGTTGATGAACAAACACAGCTACGGAAATACCAAGAAGTAGTATTAGCTAAGCAATGATGATGAGGTTGAAATTTAAGAACATATTTGTAGATAAATTATAACAATCAGTCAGTTTTTAGTAGATGGACTTCGCCATCTGATAAAATGTACTTATGTGCTTATATGTTGGTGCATAGCAATTTCATTTAAAGTGCTTGTATTCAATTAACATTTGTTTTTAGACCCAAACTGTTCCCCCAAACCTAACTCTAACTATTATAATCCTAACCCTACCTTTACTCCTAAACCCTACCATACCTCAAGCTAATTAGTAAAAATAAATCTGGGAATTTTCCAGAATAACATGTAGTTACATAGTAAATCCACAGTCTTGTCTGTAATGTTTGCGCAGAGTAGTTAAGACCACTTATATGAAGTGTGAACGAAACATGCATTAAGGGGCTGTTTGCACTTTTTTTAAAACCAAGAATTGAAAACGTCTCGGGTTACTTATGTAACCCTGGTTCCCTGAGGGGAACGAGACGCTGTGTCGAAGCACTAGGGGAAATAGCCTTGCGTGAGTCACGTGAAGATCTATGCAACCAATGAGAAGCGAACGCGTGTGAATGCGTCACTGCCGGCCGCAGCCGGTGACGTCATGAGGAAGAGCATAAAGCGCGTCTGAAACCGGGGCGCGTCAGCCATGAATGCCTGAAGCGGGCCCGGATGCGCCCGGAGCTGAGGCCAAGACACAGCGTCTCGTTCCCCTCAGGGAACCAGGGTTACATAAGTAACCCGAGACGTTCCCTTTCAGGGAACTCGAGCTGTGTCGAAGCACTAGGGGAACGCTATGCCAACGCCACCTCAGCGAGGTCAGCATCCGGGTGTGTCCCAGCTCACTGAGAGAGCACCCTGGTTCCCGGGGCGGCATCGAGGTCTAGCTGGTAGAACCTCATGAATGTGTGCGGCGAGGACCAGCCAGCCGCAGCACAAACGTCAGGCAAGGAGACTCCGGAGAGGAGAGCCTTGGATGCCGCCATGCTCCTAGTGGAGTGGGCTCGGACCCTCAAAGGAGAAGCATGTCCGGCCGACTCATAAGCTAGACAGATAGCCTCGACTATCCACCTGCTCAGAGTTTGCTTGGAAGCTGGGGCACCCTCGGGGGCCCCAAAGCAAACGAACAGCTGGTCCGACTTACGCCACGTGGCAGTCTTGTGAACGTAAGCGTCCAGTGCTCGCACTGGACAGACCTTGTTCTTGTGCTCCTGCTCATGATCGTCAAATGGGGGAGGGCAGAAGGCCTGCAGCGTGACAGACCGAGCCACATTAGTGGGAACCTTGGGGACGTAGCCCGGCCTCGGGTGGAGGAAAGCTTTCGCCATCCCGGGCGCAAACTCAAGACATGATGGGGCCACTGAGAGGGCCTGAAGGTCCCCGACCCTCTTAAGCGAAGTGATAGCCAGCAAAAGAAGGGTTTTTAGCGAGAGGTACTTGATAGAGATACCCTCTAGAGGTTCAAAGGGTGGCTGGGACAAGCCTAGGAGTACCATGGACAAGTCCCAGGCAGGCACCCTGGTCTGTGCCGCAGGTCTCAGCCTTAATGTACCACGGAGGAAACGAGTGACTAGGGGGTCCCTGCCCAAGGACACCCCACCCAGAGGTACGTGGCAAGCCGCTATAGCAGCCACGTAGACCTTCAAGGTGGAGGGGGACAGCCCTGCCACAAATCTTTCTTGCAGGAACTCCAGTACTTTGCCAATTTGGCAGGTTACTGGGTTCAGCTGCCTTTCACTACACCAAGAAGTGAAGAGCTTCCACTTCAAGGCGTAGAGTTTCCTCGTGGAGGGAGCTCTGGACTGCAGGATGGTCTCAACAACCTCGGCTGAGAGACCGGCCTCTATGAGCTGGGCCCCCTCAGGGGCCAGACCCACAGTTTCAACGGCCCTGGTTGCGGGTGAAGAATGCAACCTTCCGCCTGGGACAGAAGGTCCCTCCTGATCGGGATCTCCCAGGGGACCCCGTCGAGGAGGGACACAAGGTCCGCGAACCATATTCTGGACGGCCAGTGGGGGGCCACTAGCGTGAGACGGACCTTGTCCCGGCGAACCTTGGCCAGAACTCCCGGGAGCAGAGCGATCGGGGGAAAAGCATACAGGCGTAACCTCGGCCATGCCTGCGTCACGGCATCCCGCCCCAGAGGCGCTGGATGCGTGAGTGAAAACCACAGAGGGCAATGGGAGTTTTCTACCGAGGCAAACAGGTCGACCTGTGCCTTTCCGAACCTTTCCCAAATTTGCTCCACCACCTCGGGGTGGAGTCGCCATTCCCCTGGTCTCGCCCCCTGTCTCGACAGGGCGTCTGCTCCCACATTCTGGACCCCCGGGATGTAAGCCGCCCGGATGGAGAGCAGCTTTCCCCGGGCCCAGAGGAGGATCTGTCGCGCCATCTTGTAAAGTGGTCGCGAACGCAGACCCCCCTGGTGATTGATATACGCAACCGCAGTCATGCTGTCGGTGAAAACAGTGACATGGTGGTCGCGAAGGTCCGGTAGGAACGCACGGAGTGCTTTGCGGATCGCCAGTAACTCTAACATGTTTATGTGCCAGGTTTGGTGCCGACTGTTCCATAGACCTTGTGAGGAGCGGTCTCTCAAGACCGCCCCCCAGCCCGAGAGGGAGGCATCTGTCGAGAGAGAGACTCTCCGAGCCAGAGCCCCTAGCACTGGGCCTTGAGACAGAAACCAAGGATTCTTCCACATACTCAAGGCGCGTAGGCATCGCCCCGTGACCTTGATAATGCGAAGCGGGTTCCCTTTCGGGGAAAACCCCTTGGTCTTTAGCCACCACTGCAGGGGTCTCATGTGCAGCAGGCCCAACGGGATGACGCAGGAAGCCGCTGCCATGAGCCCTAACACCCTCTGGAAGTGTCTGACAGTGAGTGGCTGGCCTAACTTTATGCTCTTGACGGCTGAACAGATAACTTGGATGCGCCCGGGGGAAAGCCGGGCCGACATCGCTACTGAGTCCCAGACGACTCCCAAGAAGGTGGTTCTCTGAGCAGGAGAAAGGACACTCTTCTTGGCGTTCAGCCTCAACCCCAGCTCCTTTATGTGTGCGAGCACTACATCTCGATGTTGCTCCGCCAACTGCGGCGACTGGGCCAGAATAAGCCAGTCGTCTATATAGTTTAAGACACGGATGCCCCGTGACCGCAGGGGAGCTAGAGCAGCGTCCACGACTTTCGTAAACGTGCGGGGTGAGAGCGCTAGGCCGAAAGGAAGCACCCGATACTGGTACGCCTTTCCCCCAAAGGCGAACCTCAGGAACTTCCTGTGTTGCGGAAGGATGGAGACATGGAAATAAGCGTCCTTGAGGTCGACTGTGACAAACCAATCCTCGGATCTGATCTGCACTACGATCTGTTTGAGCGTTAGCATTTTGAACTTTAGACGCTTGACCGCACGATTCAAGAGACGTAAATCCAGAATGGGCCGCAACCCTCCATCCTTCTTTGGAACTATGAAGTACCGGCTGTAGAACCCGGACTTGCTCTCTGCGAGGGGTACATACTCGATGGCCCCTTTCGCCAGCAAAGTGTCTACTTCTTGTTCCATGACCAGAGCCTGCTGAGGGCCTACAGCAGACTGTAGGACCCCCGAGAACTGGGGTGGTGAGACCCCGAACTGAATGGCGTACCCTAAGGTGACCGTGCGCAGGACCCACTGAGAGATACCGGGTAGCCGTGACCACGCATCCCGGAATTCTACTAGGGGAACCAGCCTCCCGGGGCTGGCCTCTGGTGCTGATGGCATGTCCACCACTGGGCCGGGATTTCCGGATTCCCGGGTGGAGTGCTCTAGGACCCTCCTCAGAGGGGGTGGTTTTCCCATGGCGGGCTGACTGGTCAGCTGCTCCAGGGATACACCACCTTGTTGCGGCTTGGCGTCAGGGCCGCTTGCTCTTAGCCTTCTTAGCGCTCAGGACAGCCCTCAGATCGCCCCTCTTGCCAGAGGCTTGAGCCTGTCGCCCCGACCCCCCGGGATTAGCCGGAGGAAGACGGGTGGCGACACTTCGTTTTTGAGCGGCCCTGTGTGAAGAGCTCTGAGACCCCCTTTGACTGGCGGTCTCACGTGGAGGGCGGCGGGGAATAACTTTACTGAACGCCACCTGCTGTCGTGCAGCCTCCTGAAACTTGTCGACAACGCTTTTTACGGCGTCGCCGAACAAGCCCGAAGGGGACAGAGGAGCGTCCAGCAAAACAAATTTGTCCCTATCTTTGATGGAAGACAAATTGAGCCAAAGATGTCTCTCCGTAGCCACCAGAGCTGCCATGGAGCGACCGACAGAGTAGGCCGTCTCCCTAGTGGCCCGGAGAGACAGATCCACGGTCCGGCGCAGCTCTGCCACTGTCTCCGGACCGATACCGCCGCCCTCGTTGAGGTCCCCCAGCAACTCAGCCTGATAAGCCTGCAGCAGAGCCGTGGTGTGCAGGCACGCTGCGGCTTGACTAGAGGCTGAGTACGCTCTCCCCACCAAAGACGACGTGACGCGCATCGGCTTGGAGGGGAGCGCCGGAGCTTTAATGGAGGACGCAGATTGGGGCACAAGGTAGCTCGCAAGCGCCTCATCCACCTTCTGCATCCCCCCATAGCAATAGCTTTGAGCCCCTGCGAGATTCGTATACATCGAACTGTTCCGTGTATGAACTCTCTCAGAGGCTGGCTTTTCCCACGATCTGGATACCTCGGCATGCAAATCGGGAAGGAAAGGCATAGCTCGGCGCGGGGGAGTGACGCGAGCCGGCAGATAACGCTCGTCCAACATACTTCTTTTAGGACGGGCGCTTCTGGTCTCCGCCGGCCATTCAATATCCAGACGAGAGACAGCTCGCGCCACAACCTCAACTAGCTCTTCAAACGCCGGCGAGGAGAGTGGCGAAGCCTCCTCTGCCGGGTCAACACTAGCTAAGTCCATCTCACTATCGGAACTCGACAAAGCTAATGTTGGAGTCACAGCACGAACATCTCCCGAGGAGTGCCCGTGACTGGAACCCGTTTGGTCTCGTGAGGGCTGAGGTAAGGACGGACCCACCCCTTTTTTTTTTCTCTTTTTTTTTTTTTTCTAGCAGCCTCAGCGAGATCCATTTGTGAACCCCAGGACTGAGAGCGCCGCAACGCCTCGGCCGCTGCAGGTCCCGAACCCCGGGGAACACTAGCCTGGGCGGCCTCGTTACAGACCGCCAGGCGGGAGCGGAGAACATGCAGAGAAAACTGCTCACAGTCTTTACAGCCGGCGCCCTCAAGAGCCGACCGTGCATGTTCCACTCCTAAACAGATAACACACATTACATGTGTATCCCTGCCCGTTATAAAACGAGGACAGGGATAAACACACGGTCTGAAACTCTGTTCATCTCTCGCCACACTTTTCACACTCATTCTTTGATTTTTTAAGCTATCAAGTCTCAAAAACCACTCTCGCACAGACACAGCACGCTGAAGGCATTCAGAGCTGACGCGCCCCGGTTTCAGACGCGCTTTATGCTCTTCCTCATGACGTCACCGGCTGCGGCCGGCAGTGACGCATTCACACGCGTTCGCTTCTCATTGGTTGCATAGATCTTCACGTGACTCACGCAAGGCTATTTCCCCTAGTGCTTCGACACAGCTCGAGTTCCCTGAAAGGGAACTCATTTTTGCCATTCATTTACAAGACAACAGCTTTTTGATGGCCTTAAAACACGGTCTTTTGAAATTTGGATTCTAAGAGGAAGTTTTTGAAAACTATAATATTAGACCACTATACCATTATCATTATGTTATAAAAAATGATGTCATGCACATGCATATTACAAGTCAATACGTGCGCAGTGCTTCTTTGCAAATTTTACAAAGACGTAGCTAACTACTGGCCTGGCATGAACAAAACGACATCATCAGTTGTTTCCACAGATCAGTTTAACAAAGTTGTCATCTGTACGCAAAGAAAGATATAGAAAAACATTTCCACTTTTTATAAATAAGTCATATATCGCTCATAAACCCTAAATTAACAGAGACATTGACACTAATTCTAATTGAAAACAAATTTTCTATGGTGGTACAGTATGTGGCAACATGTCCTCTTGATTAATTGATTGATTTATTTTCATGTCAAATCATGATAAAAGCATAATCAATATTTATCAAATATTACATCAAAGCATAGTTTTCACCACAGGACGTGTGTTAAAAGCAACAGCTGAGTGATTTCTATGCATTAATAAAATCAAGTCAATGCACTTTGCATTACTTGATTAAAAAAATCATATTTGTGTATCTGCTGTTGTTGTTTGTGCTGACATAAACGTCATTCCACTATTATTGATGTTTTTGAGATTGCACTACCTGATAAAAAATATAGTCTATAAACCTTTAGAACAGCTTGTGCACCTCTGCTGCATTTGTATTCCAGACACAGTTGTCAAGTGCAGTAGAATGCAGGAAGCGCTCATTACCAGCTGTCATCATTTCTTGCATTAATGCACACTATTCTGCTTCTTAAAGAGAGCTTTTATTTGCTGAATCATTTTTCATTTTTTGTCAGTGTCAGGTTAGTCTAATCATCTCTGCCTGGATATTTCTGCCATTGTTGCTTTCAAGGCAAGATTTGAAATTAAATTTACAAAGAAATTCTTGCATAACATTCAATACATTTTGAGTACTGATAATGTAACAAAAAATTGATTTGTAATACTAATAATTATATTTTCCATAGTGCTAAATGACCGTGTGTTGTTTCAGACAATATGGATACAGTCTTCAACCTTTTCAGTACCCTTGTCTAAATAGCAGATTTAAACAAATATGTATTAGCATTATGCATCACTTCTTTTCATCTCTTTCAGACACACTAATTTCACCAAAGATAATTATCATATGTGTTGCTTTACAAACCAGAGAACCTGGAATATAAAACAAGCTATTTGCAAACATCAAAAGGTTACTCTGTATTTTCTCTGCAGGGCTAATTATCCTATCCCAGAGTCTTAATCAAGAATCACACCATTTCAAGATGTTTGACTAGCAATCCAGTAGCTGAAGAAGGGCATGTTTGTTTTGCAGATACTCTAGCATAGCCGTTATGAGCAATCTACACTGTCAGGATGGATTAGCTAGAACAAAATGAGTTTAAAACCGAAACAGTTTTAAAAGAGTTCGGATTCCTACTCCACTGCACAGATGCAGTGTGACAGCGCCCCATCACAGATGTTTGTCTAGGTGCCATGCCAGTGTTTTTGTGAGATTTGCATTCTCTTGTTGTGCCTCTGGCTATCCTGCTTTTATCTAAACAGCTGCTTGTGTTTCAACAGTAAGACTCTTGGCTCTCAGATGTTTAGAAGGATTGAAAGCCCCTGAAACAAACCATCTTAGAGATGTATGGTTTTAACATAAATCACAGGGAGTGGATTTTTGTTGTTGTTGTTGTTGTTGTTTTTTTCATTGCCCTTGGTTATGTTATTTAAAACATATTCTTATGTACATTAACATCCTGACAAGAAGAAGGAGCCTCTTCAGGGAAAAAGGAAAATAAATTACAATGGTTGAAGCTCAAAAAATGATGCATAATAAATATATAATGTACAACAGCATCATCTTGTTGAAACAAACAAAACTTTGGAAATTTATGCTGGTCTAGATCATGGATTGCTGTAGATGCTGTTCACAATTTGGATTTCCTATACAACTGTAACTCGCTGCTTACTATCATAGTATGATGCAACATTAAATAAATTAACTAGCTAGTCACGACTCTTTCCTGAACAGAATTGTCGCAAATCTGTCACTTAACCACATTAGTAAATTATATCATGCAGGTGGTGGAGTAATTCTTTTAATTAATCCATTTGAGTTTGAAGTAATTCTAGATTATTTGCTATAAATCATGGATATGGAATTGAAGCACAAATTCTCCTTTCTCTCAGTTCTCTCACTAAATTTTCAGATTCAGTCATAGGCTCCATCTTACGTAGGCCTACTAGATCACACACATACCCACTCTTCAAAAATGGTGCTTCAAATTGCTTGACCAATTAAAAAACACAAATAACATTTGTATAAATTTGAAATAAAATATATTGATTGTACTCAATCTAGAGCTTGCTTATTTTGCTCAATGCAAGGATCTATTAAGTTCACATGCCATTTGACCAGAAACTGTGCTTCTAACCACAAGCAACTTTGCTATGCTGTTTGCGACTGTTTGTTGGAGCAATGGATTCGGGAAACACATTTAACATTTAATCTGTGTGTGTATATATAGAATCCACATCAAAGTGGATTAGTCAGGTCAAGTAATCTTTATTTATATAATGCTTTTTACAATGCAGATTGTTTCAAAGCAGCTTAACATTGAAAATATGAAAATAATACAACAAAGATTGTTTTGACTGTTCAGCAGCTCCAAAAGAAGCTCAGTCCAGTTGAAATGTTGATTCATTTCTGTTGTAAAAATCACTAGCCATTAATTTTAATTTAATTTAGGGGGTTGTTTACAGGACTATTGTCAAATGAAAACAGAAAACTTTTAATGTGTTCTGGCAGTTCGTTTACATGACGATGGCATTTTGGTCACCTGAGAATGGAAATTTTGAAATAGTTTTTGAAAAGTAATCTTGATACCATTATCATCTCTGTGTAATCTTCAAAAACATGAATCTGTTAAAATGGTGATGGTATGTAGATATTGCGTATTACGTGTTTCATGAAGATATGCACATGTAAAAACATGTGTGCACAAGTGCGTAGTCTTTCTTTATAAAGTGACATTGCCTATAAAGATTATATGTAATTATTGTGTATATGTTAGTATATTACATTTATATGTAAATGACATTACATATAAAGTGTTTTAATTGTTTTCGTGGATCTGTGCAAACTGAATCATTTTGATAACGTTGCCATCTGTACAGAGAAAATACTTTTCAGTTTTTAGTAAATCATCGTCATGTAAGTGTGCCCTTTGTTAATTTATTGATACAGCAGCTTTGGAGACTATGTCTGGATATGTGCCCAAGGTTCCCATCACTCCTTTGGGATGAGCTGGTGAACCTGCAAACACTGGCCTTGGAGGAGGCATACTCAGCTATTCCTTTGCTCTGTCCTGTTGAGATTATCTCGCTCCTCAGGTGAGTTCCCCAGCTAGTGAACCCTGGATGGAGTTTCTCCAGCACCCTGTGCCAGGCAAACGTATAAAAGACTCCCAACGCAAGGCCTAACACTCGTAAGTACACCCAGTGGTTATCCCCTATGCTAGGCTAGGTGCCCATTTGCTGTGATCTCATATGTGTATTCTTTCATAGTACAGCTCCCCTCTTCGTAAGCCCAAAATCTTACCCAAAATCTTCCCTAAGCAAAATCCACTCTACTGTCTCTGCTCAGTATTGACTTAACCCTAACTAGTCTATAGCACTGCCCAGTTGGCAAGTCCATATGTATAATTCCCACATTATACCTCCCTACATTCAGGATGTCGGCTCCTGCATGTGTACTTTTTTTTACATGCAAGTTTACTCTTAAAGGTGAGAAATTAATCAGTCGTTCTAACAATAGTAACATAGACGATTCACTGTTTCACAATTGCAGTACAAAAAAAAAAAAATCTTGCAATTGTGTGCACAGCAGATCAAATACGTAAATGATGCATGCTGATTGACACAATGAACCTGCTCCAGAATAATGGAATCTGAATTTCATAATTGACAGAAATCTAGACAGATGGATATTTTGGAACAGTCTTTAACAATATTTAAACCAAAGTAACACTCGGTCAGCGATGCCAGTTCACCCCCAATACAAACGCACATGCATGATGTCAAAACTATCTGGGTGGGAGATAATTTAGGAAGAAATAAATTAATTTAGATGAGGATTTGTTTAGCTGTGTGAAACAGTGAGTTTCATTTTGGGAAAGACATCAGAGTGTAGATTAAAACATCCAGTGATGGGCAGCTGAATAGATGATTGTTTCTTCTGCATAAAGATGAACACTGGTTTGTCCATTGCTAATAGCTTTGGCTTGTTGATACAGAGAAAAAAGGGTGCAGGCTCTGAAACTGCTTTAATTTATGATCTCCAAAGGCATTTATTTAAAAATCTGTACATCCCAAATAGTCTCTTTATGAATAAAAGTATTGCTTTAAATTCCTAACCTCTAAGTAATCCATTTATAAATTAGACAATTTCATTCTTCATAATTGCCTTCATAAGTAAATATACTTGTACACTAGTGCAGTCATGAATACACATTCATCTGAAATATTTAGAATAATTCTGAGGATGAATGAATGGCCCAGTACCCCCATAGGGATTATAAAGCAAAACTGAAACACAACTACATTTAAAAGCAAAGGTTTATCATGAAGGTCCCTCTTTTGTGGTAACCGTAATGTGGTATTTGTTCTAAATTGGCTTCATTTGGGCCTGTTTTGAGTAAGGGACAATTGGGTTCATCTCATAAATATGCATCAGTACTATGTGTGTTTCCTCAACTGAGAAGCAGGTGCCATTTTTATGATCATTTAAATGCAGGATGCTTATTGTAGTATACAAATGAACTCTTACAGTACATCTGTTCAGAGTTGAGCATTGTGTACATCTTTAACAGAAGATATCTTGGTTTAATTTGTGAGTGCTGTGATTTTTTTTAGGTCAACCTGGAAATTAACATCACACTGATTTATTTGACAAAAACGCAATATGATGTTTCTTTTGGATTATTGCAAAAAAAAATTAGCTCTGTGAAACAACAAATTCTTACTTGTTTTGTTCATCATAACAATCTCCATAAAAGAACTCAACCTTAATGAATACAGTAAAAGCTACATCACGGTTGCAATGGTTGCACAACATCACCACCATTAAGCTTTCAACAACTCTTTCGTCTTTGCTTGTGATTTCTGTCGCGTTCCCTGCCGTGAATTTCCGGTTTGTTTTATGTTCAAGTTGCGTTCTTTGGTTATGTTATGTTTTTCCCCCCTCGTGGGTGTTTGTTGTATGTTTATTTATTTTTTGTCAATAAATCATCCTTTTACTTGCACGTGAGTCCTCCCGTTTTCCCAATCTGTGACAACAGTAATCTAATCAAATCACCCTTTCTTACATATGCATTTGAATAAAGAGGTATAAAAATGGGTAAAATGAATTCCAAAGCTGTCTTTTCTGAGATATGTTTAAATGCTTTAATGAGTAAACACCTCTTTATTGTAGAAAACGTTAAACTTTATAGGTGAATTCTTATAATGTAGTATGTAAAGCAACACCCATCTTGTTATACAACTTGCTATGAAGACAGACATGTTTTTCACCTTTTTTTCCAGAATGGTGTTTTATTAGAAGCTCTGTTTTTTTTATGGATGGTTTTTTTTTGGATAGTATGAACTTGTTCATCTATTTCTGTCTATCACATTTTGAGTAGGCTATATATATGAATTAGCAAACCTGTGAAATGCAGATTACTATACAGCTGTCTAACAGACAAGCAGAGTGTAATGCAAGCTCAAAAAAGTTTTCAAGATCCCTAGACGGAATTTGTTTTTCCACACTGCAACATGCACCTCAGGCACCATCAGTTCTGAGTTGCATTGGTTGGTGAAGGGGATCATTACTGGATACCATTGCAATGGTTTCTTTGCTCTGTTTAAATCAGCAGAAGGGCTCCTGACTAAATCTGGCATGTGTCAGTGCCCATCAGAGGCTTTATGTATGACTTTTCACTAACAACCACATCAGTTCTGCGGTGTAGGTAGATCCACAGGACCCTAAGAAGCTCATCACCTGGGTTTGGCTGTGCTTCAACTGAGCCAATTCAAAGTCACTATTGGTGATAAGCGGAAAGTTAAGAAATAGTGTTTACCCTGTGAGGGATGCCTCTTCTAAACATCTCAACATTTCAACCAGAACTACAGAAATCCAATAGCTACACATGGCATTAAGACTGCTTCATTTGGTGGAATACCATAAGGATCTGCTGGAAGAAACGTTTCCAGGATTCGCCTTCGAGCCTATAATGTACAATTCTCCAATATTGACAAAAGCCAGCTATTACCTCTTAAGAAAGAAGCACTTTTGCCTTTAACTGACAGAATATTCAACAAAAGATCCCTTCATTAAGTATGTGTTTCTCAAAGCCTATAGACTAGTCACAAGTCTAGAAGCAATTGTTAGGCTAAATATAATCGCGAGTTCTGTCTTTACCAATATTCCTGAAACCGTACACACTCGGAAACAACATTAAATGATGTAGCCTTAATTAGATCATGCTTTTTCAGTGCAATAAACAAGCTAAAATTCAGTTCATTCTATATTATCCATCATCTATTTAGTATATATGTGTGTGTGTGTGAGTGTGTGTGTGTGTGTGTGTGTGTGTATAAATATATACGGTGGAGTTCGGTTATGTCAACGGCCTCGGGGGTTTAAAAAACAGTTTGGCGAGAGAACCTATACCGAATATATCTATTTATTAGATGAAGCGATCGGCATGCTATAAAAGTGTACATACACTGTTTGAGGTCATCACGCTGTACTAGACTTTCTTGTGTTCTGCCTGTCTAATGTGCTTTCTCAATTTTTCTCAAACTTTCTTAACAAATTTGGCTTAGTCTCGTATTTTAAGAACCTTCAATCCCTTCTTCAATCCGCAGCGGCGCTGAGCAGAGCTCACATCAGAACCAGAAACTGGGATGTGTGTGTGTGTGTGTGTGTGTGTGCGGGTGCGTTGTGTGGCTGTACTAGATTGCACATTTTGACTGAGCCATGATAAACAAGCCAGCTAGTTAGCTTTTGTCACAGACAGGCACGCACATACAGTGGATGAGAGTATGTGACTGCGGTTGTGTGAGTCAAACAAATGCAGCGATGCAGTGTGCAGTGATTTAATTATTTTTTAGACAAAGGACATTTTACATTCCATACTGCCATTGTGTAATCAGCCAGCGTCGGCTTGCCGGACATGCGCGATTCATTTGCAAGTGGAGGAGTGAACATCTCCTGTTCTGTTTGCATCTGGGAGGATCTGCTGCACGAGGACCAGGCTGCCTGTGAGTGCTTTGGGATGGGGATGCGGCAGCTCTCGCAGCTCCTTGAGAAGAGTAAGAACGATATGTGCTTTCACTTCAGATAGTCTCCAATAACTCCAGAGAAAGTCGTTAGATTTGTCGCTAGTCGCTTTTTTGAAAATGTGGTCTGAATACTCGCTAAATATAGCGACAAAGCCGCAAAGTTGGCAACACTGACCGCGATCCAAGTGAAGTAGCGTACATGTCCCTCGTTTTTGCTCGAGATACTAGGATTCCGCAGCATAACAGAATCGACATAACCCAGAAGAAAATAATAAGATCAATAGAGAGTTTGGCGGTTCCACTTAAAAAACATCGACATAATAGTATTGGCGAGTTAACCGTGACTCGATAAGTGAACTCCACTGTATGTATATATATATATATATATATGTATATGCACACACACATATTTTACCCTGTATAATTTTGTGGCAAGAGTGCACATGTGACGTATTAAGCAGCGAATGCCTTTGTTGTACTGTAAACAAACCACTGATCAGACAGTTATTGATGACTAGCTGCCTAGCTTGCTACATAGTTATCAAAACTCCAAAGGGGGATGCAGATGAAACTTAAAACATATCTTTTAAAAACATATTTTTTTGTTAAAGAAATAATGCTAAAATTTATTAAAATACTAATTATAGACCAAAAAATTAAACACAACAAATTATATTATTATAATAATAAAAATGTGTAAGTGTAAGCGTAAATTGTAATTTTAAGCTGAAGCATTAAAATGACTCAATACTCCAACTGAACTCAAATTGAAATTAAGAACTGAAATGAAAAATGAACCCCAGTAGTAATGTGTCATTTTACTACTTTAAAATGACAAAATATCATAACAAAATCACTAAAAATTAAATATACTATAACAACTAAATGTTTTACAGAAGAAAAAAAATGTTGAAGGGGTACATTTAAATTTGACACCTTGGTTTTTAGTTGTTTTGGTGTATTTTAAGTAACCTTGCGGCTCTACTAGTTGAGACTTATTCACAATAAAAATGACAATTGAGACATTCTCTGCTCTTGTAGGGTTCATGGAATCCACATCTTTAATTTGGGACAGGGCCACAGAATCGATCGCTCGCAGTCAGAAGCTGTCTGACTGAGAGATAACCATCTATGTATATTTTCTAATTGAGAGTAGTAGGCAGTAGTGGAGTGCACAGCATGTGATTCATGCTGAAAGACCTGCAACCTACTGGGCATCAGTGGTGAACAGAGGAAATGAGCCATTAGATCCATCAAAGTGCCAGAGTGAATAGAGTTGTAAAACATCTAAAAGTATGATCATCTTGATTTGAAGGGCAAAAGACCTTAAGCACACAATGAACCTTGTTTTACAACACTTGTGTAATATATACAAAAATATGTGTTTTCTATAGATGCCACGGCCCACACGTGGCAGAGGCTATGTCTGTATGCGTTTACCCTGATTGCTCTGCTCCCGGGCGTTCTGGAGAGAGTTCGCCAGGACAAGATACATCTCACACTTCTCGCCCCACTAATGTGGTTCACACATCTAATGTCTCTCCTAGACGGAGTCCCCTGAGATATTCCAGTCAGGGAGGGCCTGCTGCAGCCCGTGCAGCAGGGCAACTGGGTGACTGTGAGACGGCATAATCGTGGGTCAAAAACCCACTGTTCCATTCCGATCAGAACATCAAACAGGTTCTCCCCACTCAGAAACCTGTTGAAAGTGCCCTTGTGATTGGCGATTCTATTACTCGGAATGTGAAAATAGAGACTCTAGCAACCATAGTCACATGTTTGCCGGGAGCCAGAGCGCCTGACGTCAAAGCAAATTTAAAAGTGCTGGCTAAGGCTAATCGTAAATATTCTAAGATTGTTATTCACGTCGGCTCTAATGATGTCCGACTTTGCAAGTCGGAGATCACTAAAACTAATATTAAAAAGGTGTGTGAACTCGAAAGTACGATGTCAGGCACTGTAATTTGCTCTGGCCCTCTTCCTATGCGCAGGAGTGATGAGATGCTTAGCAGATTATCCTCACTCAATGGCTGGATGTCTAAGTGGTGCCCGCAGAATAACACAGGGTTCATAGACAATTGGAAAGGTTTTTGGGGCAGACCTGACCTGTTGAAAAGAGATGGTATTCATCCCACCTGGGATGGTGCTGCTCTTCTCTCTAGTAATTTAGTCTTAGAGCTAAACCTTGACTAACTGGGGTCCAGGTCAGGAAGCAGACAAACTTATAGTAACACGATCAGTACTGCTCAAAGGTCTAATTTGAAATTATATTAATAATTATTTTGAAGTGATGGTCCTTAATTTAAAATTATCTAGTGCAAGTAATAATTCCTGTTTAACTTTTGTGTTGGCTATTCTATACAGGCCACCAGGGCACCATACAGACTTTATCAAAGAATTTGCTGATTTTCTCTCAGACTTAGTAATGTCTGCGGTGATTTTAATATCCATGTAGATAATGAAAAAGACTGAAAGCTCCTCTAAGGTTCAAAAGGGTGCCTGGGACAGGCCTTGGAGTACCACAGACCAGTCCCAGCAGGCACCCTAGTCTGTGCCGCAGGTCTCAGCCTTAGTGTGCCACGGAGGAAATGAGTGACTAGGGGGTCCCTGCCCAAGGACACCCCACCCAGAGGTACGTGGCAAGCCGCTATGGCAGCCACATAGACCTTCAAGGTAGAGGGAGGGGGGGAGGACAGCCCTGCCGCAAATCTTTCTTACAGGAACTCCAGCACTTTGCCTTACTTGACAGGTTACTTGGTGTAGTGAAAAGCAGGTGAACCAAGACATGAAGATCAAGAGTTTCCTCGTGGAGGGAGCTCTGGACTGAAAAAATTGTCTCTACGACCTCAGCTGAGAGACCGGATCCTATGAGCTGGACCCCCTAAGGGGCCAGACCACAGCTACATTAGCTCTGGGCGGGGGTCAGCAACCCTCCGCCTGGGCCAGAACTCCCGGGAGCAGAGTGATCGGGGGGAAAGGTGTACAGGCGTAGCCTCGGTCAAGAAAGCAAGACTTTCCACTCCACATATAATCTGCTTCAAATTGTCTCTATTCACCATTGCATTTCAACAACACCAAGAACCTCCAAGCCAGCTTCACCATGGGTTACCTAGGTGAAATCTACTGGATTTCACCCAAGGATTTCACCCAAATGTTGTCCAACCGCTCAACGCCATAATCGAGCCATATTGGCTTCAGTTCCTCAAATTCAATCACATCCAACCTTAATCCAAATCCATCCATATTCTGACCCGTCAGCGCTGCATGACGAAAGTAAGGTAAACCAAACCATAAAGGCCTTTAACTTCCACGAACAGCAATCCCTCATAGCCTACCTTCATTTCAGAGATCAGGCCAAACTCACATCCGACCCACACGACTTCAATCACCCCATCACATGTTTAGTTCTAAAACTAACAGATCCAAGCACTGGGCCGCAGGTCATCGGAAGCCAAGAGATGCATTCAATCAAATCAATCTCTCCAGAAATGGCTTTCACTGCCACAGAGACAGAAGATGAGGAAAGAGACGATCTCCATCATCCAACACGTGATAAGTTTCCAGAGGAAGTTCTCTACTACTGCAGCAGCGACGCACCTCCACTCCCCCATGAGCTCGGTTCAAATGGAAATTATTCAACTGCCATCATTACTACTGCTGCAGCAATGATGTTCCCCAACACTCCCGCAGGAGTTAGCCAAGGGGAAATTATCCCACTGCCGCAGCAGTGAAGCTATCCCCATACTGGCTTTTCGGTTCCCTCAGATTCCAACCCATTACACTTTTTGGTTCCAAACTTCTTAAAGCTACGCTTGTCACAGACTCAGCCACGCCCCCTGCACCAGACTCCCAAGCTCCACCCACTCGTTCCCAATCCCCGGAATACTGAGCACCTGCACCTGTTCCCCATCACTGGAATCCTATATCACCTGTCTTCACCATGCACTCATTGTCTGATCTCATTTCATGTTACTCAGACTGCTTCGCTACCCTTCTCTGTTACCGCTCGAGTTTGCCGTGGAATCCTCCCAAGGATCTCTACTCTCTAGGATATTCTCAGTGCTCATCTCTCCAAGCTAAGAGACTTTGATATTCACTGCTTTGTGTCTGATTTCAATAAACCAGTATCGCATACTAACCTCTGTGTCTTCAGTACACCATGACAGAAGATCAGACCAACCGTCAGGCCGAAGCAGTGGCTCAGGATCCCCCGTCGCCAGCCCCGCATCCACTCAACGAAATCACTCAAGCCTTCCTCCACGCCCTGCAGCTAGGATCTTCCTCGTTGACTGCCTCAGCCAGTCCCGTGGCCCGACCAGCGCCCTATGCCGGTGAGGCGGCGGAATGCAATGGGTTTCTTTTGCAATGTTCACTCTATTTTGAGATGCAGGCTCATCAGTTCCCCACCGATCGCTCCAAGATCGCCTTCATCGTCACTCATCTCACTGGACGAGCGCTCCAATGGGCCAGAGCCCTTATGGAGTCCGGTGGATCGGTCACCCAGTCTATCGACGCTTTCACTCGCCATTTCCGAGAGGTCTTCACCCAATCCTCTGGAGCCACCACAACCCATGATCAACTGCTTAAACTTCGTCAAGGTACCCAATCTCTTCATGATTACAACATCCAATTTCGCACTCTTGCTGCTGCCAGTGGTTGGAATGAGCCTGCTTTACTCGCTGTGTACCGCGCTGGATTAAACCCACAACTTCAACTCTCTCTTGCTATCTACGATAACCACTCTGGACTCGAAACCTTCATGAATCAGGCCACCTTAATATCTCAAAATCTCTCTGCCAATACTAACCCCGTCCGTCCATTGCATTCCCCGTCTCCACCGTGGGAGCCAACCCCTCCAGCACCAGAACCCATGCAACTGGACCATCACCGTTTATCGACCACGGAAAGAGAACGACGTATGCGTCAGCACCTTTGCCTTTACTGCGGAGGGTCGGGTCATTACCGAACTAACTGCCCTATTCGACCCCCACAGCCCGCGGTGAGTACTATCCACACTGACCCTATAACACTTAACCTTCCAGAAACCCAGCTGATATTAACCTCCCCCTCTGGTTCTGTTCCAGCGAAAGCCCTTGTAGATTCCGGATCTGCGGGAAATTTCATTTCTGCTGAAACCCTGGTTAAATTACATGTCAAGACCTCACCTCTATCAAACCCGTACCAAGCACATTCTATTTTGGGTAAACCGCTGGGCAGGAGGTGCATCCGCTACGTCACCGATCCCATCACTGTACAGATAGGCTGTCTTCATCAGGAACAACTTTCCCTACTGGTGCTGGAGGGTTCCACCGTCGATGTAGTCCTGGGACGCCCGTGGCTGGCCGCCCACTAACCTTCCGTTAACTGGTCCACCGGGGAGGTCATGCGTTGGAGCGACACCTGCAAACAACACTGTTTGAACCCCATCACGAGAATCAAGTCACCACTACCGCAACTCACTTCTCTGCCCATGGCTACTGCATCCCTGGACGAACCCGGGCCCGCTCCAACGCCGACCATCCCTGATGAGTATCGGGCGTTCCAGGACGTGTTCAGCAAACAACGGGCTGCTGAACTCCCACCACATCGGCCATGGGACTGTGCTATAGACCTGCTGCCTGGGACAACGCTCCCCAAGGGTCGTATTTACCCACTGTCCATCCCGGAACAGCAGGCCATGGAGGAGTACATCAGGGAGGCACTCAATCAAGGATTCATCCAAGCATCCAATTCCCCTGCCGCTTCCAGCTTTTTCTTCGTGGGCAAAAAGGATGGGGGCTTGAGGCCGTGCATCGACTACCGGAAACTCAACGAGCAAACTATTAAAATCAGGTACCCACTTCCCCTGGTTCCCGCCGCTCTGGAGCAGCTGCGGGGAGCTCGCTGGTTTACCAAGTTGGACCTGTGCAGCGCCTACAATCTTATCAGAATCCGAGAGGGAGATGAGTGGAAAACGGCTTTCATAACCCCCGCAGGACACTACGAGTACAAAGTCATGCCCTTTGGACTGTCTAATGCCCCCGCAATATTTCAAGGGTTCATGAATGAAATCTTCCGAGACTTCCTCAATAAATTTCTCATCATCTACATAGACGACATCCTGATTTATTCCCACAACCTGTCTGAACACTACCATCACGTTGCGCAGGTCCTCCAACGACTCAGAGAGAACCACCTGTTTCTGAAGCTCGAAAAGTGCGAGTTCCACCGCAGCTCTACCCATTTCCTCGGATACATCGTGGACCAGAGCGGCGTCAAGATGGACCAGGGGAAGGTTCGAGCAGTGCGGAGTTGGCCCCAGCCCAAAACTGTAAAAGACCTTCAGCGCTTTTTGGGCTTCGCAAACTTCTATCGCCGGTTCATTCATCAGTTCAGTACCATCGCTGCACCCCTCTCCGCACTACTTCGAGGAGGCCCCAAGTCCCTGTCCTGGACCCCAGAAGCCCAACAAGCATTTCTTCAGCTCAAGGAAGCCTTCAGCACGGCTCCCGCCCTTGTTCATCCCGATCCCCAGACCCCCTTTGTCGTGGAAGTGGACGCCTCCAGTGTGGGGGTAGGAGCCGTGCTTTCCCAGCGGCAGGGGAATCCTCCACAACTCCATCCATGTGCCTACTTCTCCAAGAAGCTATCCCCGGCGGAACGCAACTACGACATCGGGAATCGTGAGTTGCTTGCCATCAAACTGGCTTTGGATGAATGGCGGCATTGGCTGGAGGGAGCTAGACACCCATTCCAAGTCATCACTGATCACCGCAACTTAGAGTACTTGAGAGAAGCCAAGAGACTCAACCCTCGTCAGGCCAGATGGGCCCTGTTTTTTACCAGGTTTAACTTCACTGTGACCTACCGCCCGGGAAATAAGAACATCAAAGCAGACGCACTGTCTCGCCAGTTTCTCCCAGATCAAGCTGCAGCACAAACAGAACCCATACTCCCTCCGGCCGTTATCATCAGCCCCATCCAGTGGGCCTTGGATCAGCGCATTGCCGAAGCAACTCACGATGACCCAGTTCCGCCGGGGTGTCCTGAGGGACGGTCTTATGTCCCAGCTAGTCTCCGGCCGTCCCTCATGGATCAAGCTCATTCATCTCCGGGCTCTGGACACCCAGGCAGCCAGCGAACCCTCTCGCTCTTACAAGGACGTTATTGGTGGCCCAGTATGGCTCGTGACATCTCCCGCTTCGTTCAAGGATGCTCAGTCTGTGCCACCACAAACACTCCCCATCACCTACCTGAAGGCAAGCTGGTCCCGTTACCCCTTCCTCGCCGTCCCTGGTCTCATCTGGGCGTTGATTTCCTCTCCAACCTCCCCCCATCCGATGGACACACATGTATCCTTGTGGCAGTGGATCGATTCTCCAAAGGATGTAAACTCATACCCCTGCCAGGACTACCCACCGCCATGGAAACAGCTGAGGCACTCTTCCACCACGTCTTTCGGCATTTCGGTATCCCCGAGGACATAGTCTCTGATAGGGGCCCACAGTTCATCTCACGGGTTTGGACGGCATTCTTTTCACTTCTGGGAGTCACCGTCAGTCTCACATCCGGATATCACCCCCAATCTAACGGCCAGACTGAGCGAAAGATTCAGGAAATTGGGAGATACCTCCGAGCCTACTGTGGTTGCCGCCAAGACAGCTGGAACCGGTTCCTTCCGTGGGCTGAGTACGCACAAAACTCACTTCGTCAAGAATCCACTCACCTCACCCCGTTTCAATGTGTTCTAGGTTTCCAACCCCCATTGTTCCCCTGGTCTGGAGAGCCCACGGACGTTCCAGCTGTCCACCATTGGTTTCAGGAGAGCGAGAGGGTGTGGGACTCAGCACACGTCCATCTGCAACGGGCAGTCCGTAGGCAGAAGACTCAAGCTGACCGTCGGCGAGGGCCAACCCCCCAGTATCAACCCGGCCAGCTGGTATGGCTCTCAACCCGGGATATTCGCCTACGGCTGCCCAGCCACAAGCTGAGTCCCCGCTATATAGGCCCATTTAAAATTCTGAGGCAGATCAACGAGGTCACCTACAGGTTACAATTACCGGCACAGTACCGCATTGCACCCTCTTTTCACGTTTCCCTCCTCAAACCATACACTGACCCTGTTCTCCCTTCCTCCACAGAGTCTGGTGCAGATGCGACACCTCCCCCTCCAGTAGACCCAGAGGATCAAAACATCTTTCAAGTCACCACCATCATCGACTCCCGACGGCGAGGCGGCATTCTGCAATATCTCGTGGACTGGGAGGGATTCGGCCCCGAGGAACGTTCTTGGGTAGTGCGGGATGATATTCTGGACCCCTCTCTTCTGGCCGACTTCCACGCCGCACACCCGGACCGTCCAGCACCTCGGGGCCGAGGCCGGCCTCGCCGTCGTCCGCCGCGGTCCTCAGGAGCTGCCCGTGAGGGGGGGGGGTACTGTCACAGACTCAGCCACGCCCCCTGCACCAGACTCCCAAGCTCCACCCACTCGTTCCCAATCCCCGGAATACTGAGCACCTGCACCTGTTCCCCATCACTGGAATCCTATATCACCTGTCTTCACCATGCACTCATTGTCTGATCTCATTTCATGTTACTCAGACTGCTTCGCTACCCTTCTCTGTTACCGCTCGAGTTTGCCGTGGAATCCTCCCAAGGATCTCTACTCTCTAGGATATTCTCAGTGCTCATCTCTCCAAGCTAAGAGACTTTGATATTCACTGCTTTGTGTCTGATTTCAATAAACCAGTATCGCATACTAACCTCTGTGTCTTCAGTACACCATGACAACGCTACTCCAAACCGGATTCTCAACAGACTGCCCTTTGGTGTAAAACTTACCAACTGTTTGTTTGCTTTGGGACCCCTAAGGGGGCCCCAGCATCCAAACCAACCTTGAAAAGATGGATAGTCGAGGCTATCTCTTTGGCTTATGAGTTGGCCGGATCCCCGTCTCCTCTGAGGGTCTGTGCCCAGTCCATTAGGAGCATGGATACGTCTAAGGCTCTTCTATCAGGAGTTTCCCTGTCTGATGTCTGTGATGCGGCAGGCTGGTCCTCCCCGCACACATTCTTGAGGTTTTATCAGCTCAACCTCATATCTTCTCAGAGAATGGCGGTCCTCTCGTAGTGAGTTACGAGATACTCATCGGCTTAAATGCATAATCATATGAATATGTATTCTGTATCACAACATATAAGTGACACTGATTTAAAAAAACAAAACAACAACTGAATAATCATGAGACTGTTACATCCAGCGAAGACAATGATTATGCAAAAATTATAAAAATTTGTTGAACATGTTACATATAAGTTCAAAAATAGTTTCAGTGTTTCATAATCCTTTAAAGGTCAGGTATTATCACTGAAGAAATTTTACATTTATATCACAAAGGCAAAATCTCTCATATAAACACTCAAAGCCACCTAAGGATGATCTGTTAAAACAGGCCCATGAAAATAGTTTTTAGAAAGTGTTTGCTTTTCAGGACCATCAACAGACCATGAAGATTAGAGCTGCCCACATGAATAAGCATTTTGCGTGTCTAAAAACCCCCTATATTTCCCCAGTAGTGCCACAATAATAGGCAGCTATTTCATCTATTAATGTGGTATCTCCAGCTTCAAAGCACATCTCAGACAAAAATAATAGCTTTGCTGGTTCTCTGTTAATTATAGAAGCTCTGCAGCCTCAGCATCTTCACATATGTATGTCCTAATGCCGGCGGATCAGAGAAATAGTTTCCTCCACTTTACCATGGGAAGATTTTCAATGACTCGTTTTTTCAACTATAATATATAATAAGTTACTCAGTGTTCAAATGCAATTGCTACAACTTGATTGCTACAACAATACACTTAATGCACAGTATCAATTCATACATAATTTAGTTTGAAGCATAAAAGCAGGTTCAAGGAGATAAACTACCATTTCATATGGAGATAATGCATATTGCAGTAGACATATAGTAAACCTCTCTCTGGTTCTCCTTTCACGAGTTCACACTTAAAAATGATTAGAGGAGCATGTGTACTTGGCATGCTGTCTGGGAGAGGGCTCCGAGCTCGGAATGTGGCTTGAACCCAGAGAACTCCCCCGTGTCTCTGGTTAAGATGGTAACCAGGCAATTTTGAGGAGACAGAGTTATGGAAGGATGCAAAGAAACTGTCGAGGAACAAATATGAGATGGCTACTTATTTATAGGCCTTGTCTCATATTGATTGGGTATATAATTTGAACATGCTCCTCCCGAATTTTGATAACAAAACATAATTTTGTAAGATACAATGATAAAGACCTCTAGTTATTGCTTTGTGTACATGGCCCAGAAAACCAAAAATAAACACAACAACTAGCATTGACATCAGATGTTCTAAAGGCTTATACATGAAATGTTTTAGCAAATAAGAGTCTTGCAAAACCGAATTCAAAACATGGCGAATAAGGGAACCCTCTCTGGGCTCAGCTACTGTAAACATATCAGGGGTGCTAGATGTTGCCGCAAACACATCAGAACCCTTTTTACAGTATTCAGACATATCAGATCTCACACATGAGCGAGTAGCTGGGAAAGGTAAAAATGTAGTAATTTCTCTCTGCGACAACATGGTTGCATAACCTATGGCAATATGGAATAATTGGTCATTTGCATTTGTTGTGAAGGGTCATTGACAAAACAGAGTGGTAAATTACACCTGGTGGGGAGAGTTCGCTGATCTGTGGCTACCTTTACATTTTCAAATTTATCAAATGAAAGAAAAAAAAAATCCAAATTAAATGTGATATCAGAGGTTGCCTAAACCATTTACCAAATAAAAAAAAAATATTGACAGATTAAGAAACCTATTTTAACAGATGGTATCTAATATATTGGGTTTCATTCTTGACCAGGAGAGAGATGAAAGTGAGGATTTGGAGAGAGAAGCGAGAGATGCCAAGTGCAGTCCAGTGTAAAAATACACTGGATATAGGATTTTTTTTGTAATATTGAGTGACCAGATCACAAAACATGTCAGGTTACTTAACTGTATCCCTGTTCCATGAAAAATAGTGTGCTGATTTAAGCTCTATGGGAAAACATATTTGCTTGACAAGTCGTCATTGGAATGCACATATCAGGGGGTAGAAATAGATGTGAGATCGGTACGTTTTCATTTCACTTTGATTGAAGAACCTCCTTAACACACCCCCAGTGTGGCAATGTAGTACAGCATCTCATACCTGCTTTTTTCAGTCAAGTAACCTGATATGTTCCCTTTCAAAAGCTATTCTCAATGATGTGCTGATTTAAGCACAATGGGAACGAGAATACCAACTCTGCCACAATGGAATTGTCTGAACCCCTCCAGGTTGTGTAATATGTAATAGGTATAGGCCTCATGGGCTAGGGTTATGGCATCCCTCACCCAATGCAACATAGTCTGCTTTCTGATTTACACTACTGAGTAATGTGGTGGACATAAATCTGAAGTGCATGGACTTGCACAGTAAGTGGAGTTCCTCCTGCTCTAGCATAGTGGACAGAAGGCTTCAAGGATCACTGGAAACACGGTTGAAAATGAAACTTTAGGAAGATAGTTGGGGCACGGGTGTAAAATGGCCTTGCCTAATCCAGGGACAACAGAGCCTGCAAATCCCCAACTCACTTTAGTTACAAGATAGCCATGAGGAAAACCATAATTAGAATCAGAAGCTTGACTGGCAGTGACTCTTCAAAAGAGGTTCAAGAGGTTTGTCGACCCATGAGGGAAATTTCACTCTGATGGGTGGTCTTAGTCACCTAGCTCCACGAATGAAGTTGGTGAACTGAAACCCTGTTAAATACCCTTAAAGTAGCAGGACATATCCCTGCTGACCACTTTTCCTGAAGAAACTCCCACAGTAAAACAATCTGTCAGGGAATTGGTGTCAGGGTTCTGCCACATTCGGTCTAGTCATTTCTTGGTTTTGTGGCAGAGATCTGACACAACCGTAATGTCTCATGATTTGTGTGTGCATGCGGCTTCGAGTGTCGAGTCGGGCGTGGTGTGGGATTCGGTGTCGATATATGCACAGCTATCCCCCGTGCGCATCAATACCATCCTCTCAGCCATCAAGAGCATCAAAATAGGTCAGTGACTCGCTGTCAAACACTTCCAGCGAGTGTTAGGGTTCATTGCAGATTCTCCCGGTGTGATTCTGCTTGAACTGCTGTACATGAGACCTTGTAACTGTACATGAGGAGGCTCAGGACCAGGGGGGTTTCCCCGAGGGCTAACCCCTTCCGCTCTATCAAGGTCATGAGGCAATGCCTACATGCCTTGGGCATGTGGAAGAGCTCCCTGTTGTCGAATAATGCTGTCAACAGATGGTTCCCTCATGGGTTGGGGAGCAATCCTGAGGGACCATTCCTCTGTGGAGCTATTGTCAATTGTCCTGGCACATAAACCTGTTATAGATTCTGGTCGGTCTGTCGAGCAGTACAAGCATTCATCTCAGACCTGTGCATGACCATGATGTTGCCACTGACAGCACAGTAGTGGTCGTGTACATAAACCATCAGGAGGGTCTACATTTGTGATCACTTTTCAAACTGATGCCAAGGGAGACTATTCTCTCTCCCGGCAGTCCATATACCTAGGACATAGAATGTAGGAGTAGACATCCGGTCGAGGCAGGGGCCAAAGCCCAGGAAATGGAGGCTTCATACTGAGGTGGTGGAGCAGATTTGGGCAAGGTATGGCCCAGCACAAGTAGATCTGTTCGCAACAGAAGACTCAACCCCTTGTCCTCTGTGGTTCTATCTTATCCACTCATGCAGGATGCCGTCGCACGGACATGGCACAGTAATTTACATTAATTCTTCTTCCCATTATAGGCATTATTGTCTTCATTCAGGTTGATTCGAGACTGCACATGGAAAGAAGAGGCGGGATTTATCGCTCAAACCAATCATAACCAATCATATCCAATCATAGTGTGATGGAGACATTTCCTCCTTTCCGTGACTTTTCCCTACTCATTCTCAATTATCACACACTTTATAAAAAACAAGAGACTTTTTATTAATTTATTAATTTTTAATGTCACATTTAGTTATATTTGCATTATTTTCTCTTCATTGAGGAGACACTGCCTCCCTTGAGGAAAATGCCCCTGGAAGGATTACATTTTTCATCTGCACAGCATCCTAACATCATGGAAAGATGAACACTCTAAAGTGTGTAGTTACTCAAATAACTTACTTGATTATTTGACTTTGATGTTAATGCTGCTTATGCTGCTAACCAGTGACACAATACAATCCACTCATGTAAAACACACATGCAGGTCTCATTTCAGTTCTTTGCCTCATAGGCAGGTTTAGTTGTGTCCGGCCAGAGAGGAAGCCCTATTGCGAGTCAAAAGTCCATCCTTTTTTCAGGAGGTCAATGTGAAGAGAATATACCCCAGGATTTATCCTCCCTAATCCACCCCAACATTTCTCAGCTGTCACCTGTAACCTGACTCAATACCTGTGAGTGATTGGCTCAGACAAGGTCAGTTCTTTTAGATACTGCATCATGGCTCTCTTCAGCACAGCACAGCAGGCTGATTTCACAGGAAGCTTCAATCAACTAACAAGAAGGCAGAAATTATCAAACGATAGGCCCTGCTGGGTCTTCCTCTTCAGTTGCGCTTCGATTTGACTTTTCACGTAATTCTTACTATTACTATTTAATAATGAAAACAGTGATTATGTTAAAAAAGTCAGATCTTTCTGTTTATAGTTAAAAATATTGGGCAGATATTTTTATATCTACAGAATAAAGTCAGAGTTTGTTGCACATTTTTTTTGGTCAGAAATATTTTTTATTCACAGTCAAGGTCATTTTTTCATGTTTTAGATGCTGAACATTTAATTATGGTATTCTTATTTACGCTTCCAAAGAATTATGAAATTTGGCATTGGATTTCATGCCCATGCTTATTGTTCAGATGTTTTTTTTTTTGTTGTTGTTGTTCTGCACTGTATTAACTAATAAAACATTACACTACAGCAAAGCCAAAGTCAGTATGTTCCTACTGATCATACATGTATTACCTTAAAAGGGAATGAATACATGTTCTTTCAGTTTATTTAGTTGCCCTGTGTGTTGGCTGAACAGCCCTTAAGTTGACATGAATTCAAACATTTTCTATCGTACATTTTGAAAACTTCATAAATAGTATCTCAGGGACACCTACAACTTGAAATTAAATGAACCCAAATTTAAAAAGCCTTACTAAATACTTGAATTTAGAGCTTATACTTTTAAATTGCAAGACCTTTGTCGCTGGTTAATGTGTTTCAATGACATCCTTTAGGTACTATTTGCTGTTTTTTGTTTTTCAAGGTAGAGATAAAAAAAAGAAGAATTTAGACACATATATGAAGGCATTCTCACTTCCAATAGAAGTGTACTAGTTGCTAGGATACAGAGAAAGTGGCCATGGTAAGATGTAAAGTATGATAAGAAGAAATGAATGCCAGAACAAAGCCCCCCAACAGACAAAATAGAGAGAGAGCGAGAGAGAGAGAGAGAGAGAGAGAGAGAGAGAGAGAGAGAGAGAGAGACAGAGAGACAGAGAGACAGAGAGACAGAGCACTCTTTCAGAGCATTTTACTGTATGAGTACTGTACTACAGTGCGAACATTGATTTTCCATCAGATGTAGCAATGTGACTGGAAATCTGAACAATGGGACCTTTGATATATTTTTCATGCAGTACAACACAGGATGTGGAAACAGGTGATGTATTAAAAAATACAAACTACACTTGCTTTTATGTAAACCTGTCTCTGTAAAATGAATGTTTTCAATAATATATACCTCTATTCTAAAACCCACTGCCTACATAGACCACAGGCTTCTAAGATAAGATCCTATCCATCATAGAACCTAATAAGTGGCCATCTGAAACTCTATATAGACGGCAAGTCTGTGCACCACTCAAATGTGTTTCTCACATTCTGTTTTATTTTCATTTTATTTTTAATTGATCACTCTGATCGTATTGATTGATTGATTGCATTATTTATGCTTATAAAGCAAGCATATATATATATATATATATATATATATATATGCTTGCTTTATAAGCATAAATAATATATATATATATATAATATATATATAATATATATATTCAAGTATATACATATGTATATATGTGTGTGTGTGTATATATATATATATATATACACACACACACACATATATACATATGTATATACTTGAAATAATGGGTTCCCTTTCAGGGAACTCGAGCTGCGTCTAGCGCTAGGGGAAATAGCCTTGCGTGAGTCACGTGAAGATCTGTGCAACCAATGAGAAACGAACGCGTGTGAATGCGTCACTGCCGGCGGTAGCCGGTGACGTCATGAGCTAGAGCATAAGAGCGCGTCCGAAACCCGGGCGCCTCAGCTCTGAATGCCTTCAGCGTGCTGTGTCTGTGTGAGAGTGATTTTGAGTTGAGATAGCTAAAAATCATCAGAATGAGTGTGAAAATGTGGCGAATGAACAGAGGTTCACACCGTGTGTTTATCCTTGCCCACGTTTCATAACGGGCAGGGATACACGTTATGTGTGTAATCTGTTTGGGAGTGGAGCACGGTCGGCACTTGAGAATGCCGGTTGTAAAGACTGCGAGAGGTTGTATCTGCATGCTCACTGTGGTACAGTGGATAGTGTGTTTACCTATCATGCAGGAGACCGGGGTTCGGAGCCCCGGTGGAATGAACTTTTTCATTGCATAATCTCCGCTCCCGCCTGGCGGTCTGTAACGAGGCCGCCCAGGCTGGTGTTCCCCGCGATTCGGGACCTGCAGTAGCCGAGGCTTTGTGGCGCTCTCGGTCCTGGGGATCACAAATGGATCTCGCTGAGGCTGCTGGGGTGGGTCCGTCCTTACCTCAGCCTTCACGAGATCAAGCGGGTCCCAGTCACGAGCACTCTGAGTGAGATGCCCGTGCTGTGACTCAACACTAGCTCTATCAAGTTCAGAGAGTGAGATCGATTTTGCTAGTGTTGACCCGGTCGAGGAGGATTCGCCACTCTCCTCGCCGGCGTTTGAGGAGCTTGTTGAGGTTGTGGCGCGAGCGGTCTCACGTCTGGGGCTTGATTGGCCAGCAGAGACCAGAAGCGCTCGTCCTAAGTATGTTAGACGAGCGTTATCTTCTGACTCGCGTCATTTCCCTGCGCCGAGCAATGCCTTTCATATCTGATTTACATGCCGAGGTATCTAGATTTTGGGGAAGGCCAGCCTCTGAGAAAATTTATACACGTAATATTACGATGTATAATAATCTAGTAGGGGCTCAAGATCATTGATATGGAGGGTTGAAGAAAGTGGATGAGGGCGAGTTACCTCGTCCCTCAGTCTGCGTCCTCCATTAAAGCTCTGGCGCTCCCCTCCAAGCCGATGCGCGTCACGTCGTCTTTGGTGGGGAAAGCATACTCAGCATCGAGTCATGCCGCAGCGTGTCTGCACGGCACGACACTGCTGCAGGCATATCAGGCGGAGTTGCTTGGGGACCTCAACGAGGGCGGCGGTATCGGTCCGGACGCAGTGGCAGAGCTGCGCCGGACCGTGGATCTGTCTCTTCGGGCCACTAGGGAGATGGCCTACTCTGTCGGCCGCTCCATGGCAGCTCTGGTGGCTACGGAGAGACACCTTTGGCTCAATTTGTCAGCTATGAAAGATAGGACAAATTTGTTTTGCTGGACGCTCCTCTGTCCCCTTCGGGCTTGTTCGGCGATGCCGTGAAAAGCGTCGTCGACGAGTTCAGGAGGCTGCTCGACAGCAGGTGGCGTTTAGCGAATTTCTTCCCCGCCGCCTCCAAGTGAGACCGCCAGTCAAGCACGGTCTCAAAGCTCCTCGCACAGGGCCGCTCAGAAACAAAGTGTCGCCACCCGTCTTCCTCCGGTAATCCCCGGGGGGGTCGGGCCCACAAGTTCAAGTTCATGCCGCTGGTAGAGGGGGTGATCTGAGGGTTATCCTGAACGCCAAGTAGGCTTAGACTAAGCGGCCCTGATTACAAGCCGCAACAAGGTGGGGTCTCCCAGGAGCAGCTCTAGAGTCAGCCCGCCATGGGAAAACCACCCCCTCTAAGGAGGGTCCTAGAGCAATCCACCCGGGTTTCCGGTATCAGCCCCGGCTCAGTGGTGGATATGTTCGTAGTACCAGAGACCGGCCCGCAGAGGCCGGTTCCCTTAGTAGAATTCACGGGCTGCGTGGTTACGACTACCCGGTATCTCTCAGTGGGTCCTGCGCGCGGTAACCTTCGGGTACGCCATTATCTTGGGGTTTCACCACCCCGGTTCTCGGGCAGTGGTAGGCCCTCAGCAGGCTCTGGTCATGGAGCAAGAAGTGGACACTCTGCTGGCGAAAGGGGCCATCGGGTATGGACCCCTCGTGAACAGCAAGTCCGGGCTTTTCAGCTGTTACTTCATAGTTCCGAAGGGAGGATGGAAGGTTGCGGCTCATTCTGGATTTTTGTCTCTTAAATGGATGCGAAGAGATGCGACGCTCAGGCGGATCGTAGTACAGATTAGGTCCTATAACGGGTCCGGCACGATCGACATAAGAGACATATAAATCCCTCATTCCCATCCTTCCACAATAGGAAGTTCCTGTGGTTCGTCTTCAGGGGGGAAGGCGTACCAGTATCAGTGCTTCCGTGTTTGGTCCGGCTGCTCTAAGCTCCTCTGTACTTGCAAGGTACTATCGTGTCCTGAACTATGTCGACAACTTGGCTTACCCTGGCCAAGTCGCCGCAGTTAGCAGCACAACATCGAGGTGTTGTGCCCGCACACAGAGGAGCTGGGGTTAAGACTAAGACCAGGGGTTCTCCCTGAGGGGTACCCGCTTCGCAATCAAGGTCACGGGGCGATGCCCACGCACCCTGAGCATGCGGAAGAACTCTTGGTTCTCGTCTCACGATGCTTACGGCTGAACACCAAGAAGAGTGTACTTTCTCCTACTCAGAGAACCACTTTCTTGGGGGTCATTTGGGACTCAGTGGCCGTGTCTGCTCGGCTCTCCCCCGAGCGCATTAAGGCCGTTCGTCTAGCCGTTAGGAGCATTAAGCTGGGCCAGCCACTCATGGTGGTGGCTAAAGACCAGGGGTTCTCCCTGAGGGGTAACCCGCTTCGTGATCAAGGTCACGGGGCGATGCCCACGCACCCTGAGCATGCGGAAGAACTCCTGGTTCTCGTCGATGCTTACTGCGGAACACCAAGAAGAGTGTACTTTCTCTCACTCAGAGAACCACTTTCTTGGGAGTCATTTGGGACTCAGTGGCCATGTCTGCTCGGTCCCTCCCCGAGAGCATCCAGGCCGTTCGTTGAGCTGTTAAGCGACGAGTGACACTCTTACGCTGAACACCAAGAAGAGTGTTCTTTCTCCCACGTAGAGAACCACTTTCTTGGGAGTCTTTGGGACTCAGTGGCTATGTTGGCTCGGCTCTTCCCCGAGCGCATTCAAGCCTTCGTTCAGCCGTCAAGAGTATCGAGGGGCAGCCACTCACGTGAGACACTCTGAGGTGTTAGGGTCCATGCAGCGGCTCCAGCGATTATTCCATGGGGCCGACTGTGTGCGAGACCCCTGCAGTGGTGGCTGAAAACCAGGGGTTCTCCCCGAGGGCTGGAACCCTTGGTCCCCTTCTTATTTGGAGCAGATTTGGGACAGATACGGCAGGCACAGGTCTCCTGTTTGCCTCCGTAAGAATTTCTCTGCCCTCTGTGGCTTTCGTTTAAACATCCATGGCCTCTGGGGCGGGTTGTTATGGTACAGGCGTGGCCGAGGCTACGCCTGTACGCTTTTTCCTCCCATCACTCTGCTCCCGGGAGTTCTGGCCCAGGCGGGGGGTTGCTGACCCCGCCCAGAGCTAATGTGTCTGGCCCCTTAGGGGGTCCAGCTCATAGAATCCGGTCTCTCAGCTGAGGTTGTAGAGACCATCTTTCAGTCCAGAGCTCCCTCCACGAGGAAACTCTACACCTTGATCTTCATGTCTTGGTGTAGCGAAAAGCAGATGAACCAAGTAACCTGTCAAGTCGGCAAAGTACCGGAGTTCCTGCAAGAAAGATTTGCGGCAGGGCTGTCCCCCTCCACCTTGAAGGTCTACGTGGCTGCCATAGCGGCTTGCCACGTACCTCTGGGTGGGGTATCCTTGGGCAGGGACCCCCTAGTCACTCGTTTCCTCCGTGGTACACTAAGGCTGAGACCTGCGGCACAGACCAGGGTGCCGGCTTGGGACTTGTCCGTGGTACTCCTAGGCCTGTCCCAGCCACCCCTTGAACCTTTAGAGGAATCTCTATTAAGTACCTCTCTCTTTAGACCCTTCTTTTGCTGGCAATCGCCTCGCTCAAGAGGGTTGGGGATCTTCAGGCCCTCTTAGTGGCCCCTTCATGTCTTCAGTTTGCGCCCGGGATGGGAAAGGCATTTCTCCACCCGAGGCCAGGCTATATCCCCAAGGTTCCCACTGATGTGGCTCGGTCTATCACGCTGCAGGCCTTCTGCCCTCCCCCATTTGATGATCATGAGCAGGAGCACAAGAACAAGGTCTGTCCAGTGCGAGCACTGGACGCTTACGTTTTCAAGACTGCCACTTGGCGTAAGTCGGACCAATTGTTCGTTTGCTTTGGGACCCCTGAGGGGGCTCCTGCCTCTAAGCAAACCTTAAGCAGGTGGATAGTCGAGGCTATCTGCTTAGCTTACGAGTCGGCCGGACATGCTTCTCCTCTGAGGGTCCGAGCCCACTCCACTAGGAGCATGGCGGCATCCAAGGCACTCCTCTCCGGAGTGTCCTTATCTGATGTTTGTGCTGCGGCTGGCTGGTCTTCGCCGCACACTTTTATGAGGTTTTACCATTTGGACCTCGATGCCGCCCCGGGGACTAGGGTGCTCTCTCAGTGAGTTGGGACACACCCGGAGGCCGGCGTCACTGAGGTGGCGTTGGTATTGCGTTCCCCTAGCGCTAGACGCAGCTCGAGTTCCCTGAAAGGGAACGTCTCGGGTTACGAATGTAACCCTGGTTCCCTGAGGGGAACGAGACGCTGCGTCTTTGCCTCAGCTCCTTGAGCCTCCGTGCCCGCTTCAGACATTCATGCTGAGGCGCCCGGGTTTCGGACGCGCTCTTATGCTCTAGCTCATGACGTCACCGGCTACCGCCGGCAGTGACGCATTCACACGCGTTCGTTTCTCATTGGTTGCACAGATCTTCACGTGACTCACGCAAGGCTATTTCCCCTAGCGCTAGACGCAGCGTCTCGTTCCCCTCAGGGAACCAGGGTTACATTCGTAACCCGAGACGTTTTTCATTACACAAAAAATATTACTCGTAGTAGCCATTTTTTTCTATGCAATTTATTCTGGGATTAGCTTCTCCTTGAAAGGATATATTCTATAATGACAGCATAATTAATTTGCCTGCATTCGGAACACCCTTTGCATCTGGAGTGTACCTATGATGCCGTAAAATGCTCTCCATGTCTCTGTAGGCAGCTCAGGTTTTGAAATCTGATTACATCAGTCACCAATGTCATAATGTCCTCTGCTATTTAAAAAAGGAAACATATCACTTATGATTGATCATTATTATGTTTAGATAGAGGTCAGTTTATTGAAGAAAACATATTTGCCCTTCTTTTGTCTTTGTTCCATCTTTCATTCATGTGTTTTCCAGGAGCATCTAAAAGCTGAATGGAAGTCATCGCTTGCCTAATTTGTCGCTTAGAGATCCGACAAGAAGGCTAATGCCATATGGCATCGTTTAGAAATTCACATTGTATAAACTCAAATCATCGCTCATTAGTGTCAGGTAGGTATCTGCAGAAAATGCACAATATTATTTTTAGAGTGTAAAAATAAATGAAAATACTCTTTCTTCGTTTGGAAACATCTAAGTATTTACATGCCTTTTAATTGTAGGCTGTATTTTTTTCTTTGGAAGTGCAAATAGTTTGATCCACCTCTTTACAATCCTTCTTTTTAACGTCAAGTAATATAAAAGGCATTTTGTAGAACACTTACATGTGCCACTGTGTACTGACATGTTTACTGTTGTATCATTAGTAACTTTTATTCTAGGCACACAGCTAGTTATGTTGCCAGCATGCTCTTTTCAAAGTTGTTATTTGTAGTTGCAGACTTGCAGAGAATTATATTGCTCTTTCTGTTGAATAATTTAATGTTTCTCAAGCAGGATTCATTAATTCTGTTGTTAGGAAGTCAAAACTTTAACTGTGCAAAGTTCTTAAAATGTACAGACATAAAATCTCATTGTTTTTGTTAGAAAAATTGATTTTCCCATGATAAACTTTTTCATATCAATGACACACATTTATCAAAATATAAAATATCTATTATTTAATGTGTAAATAATAGATCTTGTTGTCGTGCCGATGGTTGCAGTACAGAAGAAAAAGAGGAGGATCTTTGCTCAGCAGTCTGTTATTAAATTCAAAATAAAAAAGGGACCATTTACACTTTTTACACAACAACAGCATTTTTATTTTTTTTTTGCTGGCTTGAAAGGTTCTTTACAAAGTGACATTGTCAAATGGCATGAATAATACATTTTGAATAATACATTAATAGATATTTTTAACAATAATGTCGTCTATACGCAAAAAAAAATGCATAGAGAAAACTTTTCCTTGTTTTGTAAATATACACAAATGAAATAGAACAGGAAATGATGTACAAATAAAAATATTTTAAAATCCAGCTCAAACAAAGGCATAATTAAACCTAGCATTACACTAAACAGTAAACTTTAAATCATTCATAATTTTCCATTACGGCAAAGATCCTGTACTAACAGATGATGTATTTCATGAAATGGGCAAAGAAAAAAAGTCTGAAACTGATTTCTTTTGCAGCAAATAATCAGTGAAAGATGTTTAACCTTCAGAAAATATTGAACCTTATGAAAATCAGGCGATACATTAATTCACCTATTTTTTTTTTTTCTAGAAAAGAATGAAGTACACATTCAAATTTCATATGAATCATTCAAAATGGTTAAAAGGGTTGCTGATTTATCAATGCAGATTTATGATTTATTAAGTTGTCACTCAGACAATACCAGCTAATGTGTTTTGTGTTTTGTTGTTCTTGATGAGCATAACATTATTATATTTCTAAATATTAAAGAGTGAGAATTATTTTTTTTATTTTTTATTACAATACCTTTTGTAACATGTTGAATGGTTGAGCTTGATGAATGTTGTCAGCACAAAATTATATTGCATCTGGGGAAAAATTTTTGTTATTAAATGAGAATGATTGTGAATAACAACCAAAACAACTACAAAACGCATATGCATTTAGTAGGTGATTTTAAACAAAGGAGGAGTGCATTAAATGCATACATTTTGGTAAGGTCATTTCCTAGGAACAATTAGCTATAGGGACTTACAGGACTTTAACAGACACATAATCATTATAAAACACCCATAGAGAACACTATAATTTCAAGCTTTCCAGTTTATGATCCCTCTCTCTTACACTCCTCCATAAGTAATAACATTTGAATGATTTTACAAGTTTCACAAATCAGTTTTCATTTATAATGCATACTACATTAATAATTCATACAAGGGTTCTGGACAGGCCCTTCCAAAAATACTAATACTGGCAAACTAGAAAACATAAGTGGGCAAAGAGGATCCAGTCTTTCTTTCCCTGCAACAGTTGTCACCAGACATAAACGTAAGGTATTATAGTGCTCTCCCTGATTTATGTAATTGAAAAGTATGTCATGTTGTATGTTTATATCAGTGTGATCTTGTCAGAATTTTAAAGTCATCTTTTTTTCTCTTTTCAAATCTTCAGCAAGAGAATAATATGACAGGTGTGATGTTCAAACTGCAATTCCTCCAAATAATTTGGTCTCTGGAGCTCAGCGCTACACCGGGGTAAATCCTCTTCTGTAAATCTGTGAACTTGGAACACTGTTCATTACCAAAGAGAAATTGCAATGAATTTGTTGGAAGTTAAAGCTCAAGTGTGCTTATAAAATATACATTCACATTTCTGTAACCTATTAGACATGCGGTCTAAAAGATTCAGTCTGGATTACCCTGTTTACATTGATTTGTATGGCCTTCTTGAAGCAAGATGTTTCGTTCTTTTTTTTTCTTTTTTCTTTTTTTTGGTGTTCCAACACCTTAACATTTCATCATCAAAAATAGTTCATTTTCAACGCGCAAGATGCTTTTCAAGGTGATTTGCATCTCTATAGTAGTATTGCATCATTAAACGGTAATAAAATAATATATATCATAACAATAGTCCAAATTTGAGGTTAAAGTTATACTCTTATGTTTTCAATTCTAGTAGAAGAAAACCGAAACAATCTCATTTTTGCCCAAAAAATGGGTCAAGTTTTTTTTTGACATTTAACTTTCAAGTCCAGATGACTCTATAAACAGTCTCAGGCTTCATTCAGCTGAACCATTAGAGGAGCTTCAGTCTCTCTGTGCTGGCCGGTGACTGACTGAAAGTACTCTTGGGGAGAGCAGCAACATACTGCCAATTTTTTTTTCAGTGTGTGATGACACTGTGGGCAAAACGCAGGTGCATTCATTATCCTGTAATTACCCCGCTGTTAGTCCTCTGGTATATTATTCATTACATGCATTCTCCACACAGTGCAGTGACAGGGTGGGGAGAGTCCACACTGCAAATAGATGAGCACAGCACAGCACACCGCCTAACTATATCATCCCACACCATCATCATTAATACTTCAGTAAAGGTGAAAAGTAAATCATCACAGTTCAAGGCCAACTGTGAATAACCCATCTTTTTTTTCCGTTGCTAGAGGAGAAATTGTCCTCTCCTTGTCATTTTTAATTTGTTTAATGGTGAGCATCACATTTAAATTTAAGCTTAACAAAATAGTTCATATTTCACTTTTTTAATTTTTACAAAGTTTCCTTAAATTAAATGCGTACTAAATATTTCAAGTTTTATGAGACCATTTTTGATGCCCTCTTTTATACTTAAACAAGTTGTGTTTTGTGCCTATACCTTGCAGACACAAAAACTTACATACATAAGTGCCTTTATGCTTATATCTATGGGAACTGTGAGGACCGCGAGCCCGGGCGCTCTCCTCAAAGAGGTTCGGGTCCCTCTGTAGCTGAGATTCAGCAGCAATCTAAAACCATGCGATCACTAATGGATTTGTCGGAGGGATTCGACACTGCCTTCACCAAGGAGAGGCACCTGCGCTGCAACTATCCAGTTCTGAGGTTAGCGTTGATGCTGGAGATGAGAAATCACCAACCCTTTCTCCAGCCTATGAGGAGCTGGTGGAGTGTGCCAGAGCTGTGTCAGAAGTGCCTTGGTGTCACGAAAGCAGGAGTGCATGCTGCAGATCAAGGAATATGAGCACGAGGATCTCAACAAAAATATACTTTAATAACAAACGAGAAACAAAAGACTTGGCACGAAACAGAAAAGGCACTCAATGGTGCAAACCTGAAAATACATGGCATAGCTAGGCAAAAACACGAGACGACCTCCATACACTAACATAACTTCATGCAACTTCAAAGACAGACAAATATAAAGGAGAAAATCTGCCTACGCAAATCGTTACAGGAGGGAACAGTGATGACTATAAACATGAACAGTGATTAGCAAATGACAAACAACTAGGAGTGTAAGTGTCCATGGAAACAGGCAGGTGACAGACAGGAACATGTGACAAAGGCAAACTAAGAGTCCCATATGTGTATAGTTTCCAAAAAGAAAAAGGCACGACCTCGCGTCGTGAAGATGAGAGGGGACAGGCAGGCTAGACAGTAGTAGGAGTAGGTTCTGGAGGTGGGATGACGGCGGAGCAGCAAAATCCTGGTGGCCAAAAAGGAGGATGGTCCAGGCACCAGACCTAGAGAATGTAGTCGACAGCCCTTGGTGGAGTCGACGGAGGTCGGAACAAGGGAATGCTGATAGCAGAAAATGGATCTGCACAGTCCCCGGACACAGCCGAGTAGCCGAATCACCCGTGAAGGTGTGGCAACGATCGGTCGAGGTGGAGCCAGTGTGCCTGAGGACTGGGGCGGGGCCGGTGTGAGGGAGGACCGAGGCGACAACACATGGAAGGAGGAGCCTGCTGCAGCCAAAGGAGTGGAGGAACGGAGCGCAAGTCCACGGGGTAGCTGGAGCGAAGAATGACTGAGGAGTAGCCGCTGGGATGAGGGAACCAGGGTGTGAGGAGCCAGGGTGGAGCCGACAAGTCGACTGGCCGAGGTGGAGAGAAGGGGTCCAAGGCCGGAGGCAGAGCCCAGGGATTCCCAACTGCAACTGAGGCTGGAGGCGGCTCGAGGCTGGAGTCCTGTGACTCCACATTCACGCAGGATGCATCCAGTGGCAGCGCAGGACTGAGGACATCCAGCTGAGGCAGGGAGGGAGGACAGGGAGAACATGGGGATGCGCTGTGGAGGATGAAGTCAGAGACAGTATCATAGTTTCCACAAGGAAGGGATTGACATATCAGGGAGATCTACAGACGGACATAGAACAACAGTTGATAATTTGGCGTGAGATAGAGTGGGAAGTGGTACCTCTGACGCTGACTGACGGGTCACCACGGGCTCTGGGGCGGCAGCCCTGTGCAGTCTCTAGGCTTGCACAGCTGCCACGGCGTAAAAAACAAATTCACCGCCTTTTGGGGCATGGTGGGGGTGATGCCATAGGCCATCATTGGAAAGTCGTTCTGGGGTGACTAACCCGGTCCGTTCTTCTGTTACGGGAATGAAGGGCAAGGCAAGGATGTGTACGAGGAAGTGTGATCCGAGGTATAGGAAACATGCAAAACTTTTTTTCTCTGATAGATATGAGACTAATTACAGTGATTACAAGACAGGTGTAGGGAGTGAAACAATGACACAATAGACAGAAAGTGAAACAATAACAAGACTGGCAGGAAGTGACAAAGAAGACCCAGACAGACAGGAACAAGTGTTACACCTCTGTTGTCGGTTCTTGAGTTTGTGTCTACACGTGTTATGTGTGCACGACTGTTACAATCTCCTTTGTTGTCATTAAAGTTCTGTTGGATCACTCTTCCTCATCCGCATCCTTGCCTTGTCCTGCATTCCCGTAACACCCTAAACCTTTGAACACATACTATGACATTTTTATTACATGCAATGCCTTGAGTTATTTTTGTTGATTAATTACTTTCTGCGTAACCAAATATGTTGGAGGCTAATAATGTCAGTTGCATGCATATGATTAAGAGACTTTAACTGAATCTCAATTCTCCTGCAGAAAATTGTAAGATGTGAGTAAATATTACACATCAACAATTGAGCATTTTACATACAACCTAGCATTTAGTGACTAACAGGAAGGAAGAACATACTGAAACACTCTGGGAGATCATGGCACAAGAGTAGTGCTCTGAAAACAAGGGACACTAGTACCCAGCCTAAAGGAGAATAAATTGAGGATGTATCGATCCCAAAGCAAGCCCAGCAAAAGCAGACATCGCAGCTCAGAGAAAGAGCTCATCAACCACAGAGATGTTGCACTACATGCGAGGAAAAGGACACGCTTGAAGTAAAGAGATCAAATGGACTCCTTAATGGGGTGGCCTGCAAGTCTTGCACAAGAAAAGCCAATGATGCTTTTAATTCAGAGAGGGTAAAATAATGCAGTTTATTATGCAGAAAAATATGACATTCAGTTTGACCTATCCACTTTTGAAAAGCTTTCATAAAACGAAGATTGATCAAATCATTTTCAACATTATTTCATTATAGTAGCTACTGGGTGTTTTTCACTTCAGGGCAAACAATAAAAGAGAAGTTAATCATCATTTTAAATTATTTTATCAAGTCATACCTTCATATGGCCTTTTAAAAAAGGGCTTTAGATGTCTGGATGGTTTAAATATGTATACTGAGGATATGATATTATCTTGTATCGACCATTTCTCAAGAGCAGCAATTTTATTACACTTTTTATGCCACTTGGACTATATATTAAACCTTAGCTTATAATATCCAATGAAATATCAGTACCATGTGTAATGTTCTCACACAATTGAAGTATTTAAATTAAAGTATTAAGTATTTCGGTCAAATCAAGGTCCTTTTTTTTTGTTATTAACCTCTAATTTTACATTTTTGCAATATTAACCAATTTAATTTCCAAAATTGTAATTATATTAAATGGTAACACTTGATTTTACAGTCCTGTTCACTATGTACATACTGTTACTTATTAGAATAATTACAATAACAGGAAAATAACTTGGTATTAACCCTGCGCCTACTCCTAAATCTAAACTCAACCCATGTAGTCCTTTCTTAAATAAGTATATTTACTTTTATTTACATTTATATTTGTGCATTTGGTAGACACTTTTATCCAAAACGACTTACATTGCATTCAAGGAACATATTGAATCAGTTCTTGCTTTCGCTGGGATAAAACCCATGACCTTGGCTTTGTAAACAGGTTAAACTACAGGAAAGTGCATGTAAGTGAATGTACTGTAAAAATGTAATTATTGCATAAGGATACCCATTGTTCTCAAAAAACAAATTAGTAAGATAAAAACACATGGTACGAAAAGCCTGGTTTCTTCTGAAGAAGTAAAAAAAGCATAAATGTTATTTTGTTAAAAATTTAGTGTTTCTTTCAGAGCATGCTGACATGTCATCCATGCATAAATACCGCAGAAGCTGTGTTGCTCTGATTAGACTCAGATCCATTTGCATTTAGCAGTCAGCATTTCACGTTGAAATGACAACGTGCTGTTTAAATGTTGGATTCCTGGTTTAATACTTTGAATATGAAGGCTTGAAAGCTGTTTATTGTGCAATGAAGACTGTCAAAAGCATGAGATTCAATGCATTAGTGGACTCTGCAATTATACTGATGCATCAAAGACATATTAGATAAAAATAACAGGAGTGGAATGTGTGAATTCATTTCAAAATTTGAGTGATGGGCAATTGAAGTGAACATGCACATTTTTGACCCATTATGGGTGCTTCCCATGATATTTCCCTACTGATAATAATAATTCTGTAAAAAGTAACTGTCAGCAAGACACTAAGAAAAATACACTAAGAAGTTTAAGATCTCAAATAAAGGAACAGATGTGATTAATGAAAAAGCTAAAGGTCCATGAAAATTACAAAGAAAATTGACAGAGCAATGCAAACAATTTGAAAGAACAGAACATATAACATAACATAACCAAAACAATTCTCAGGTTATGCATGCAACCATGTTTCAGTCAATCATGCTCAACGTTCTGTTAGAACAGAGCTGACAAAGTGAAATATCACTGTCATAGTCTCGTCTTGTTTCACTTCTGGGTCCTGTCTGTGTATCCTCCCGTGCCCTTGTTTCACCTATCGCGTCAATCACTTACCTTGTCAAGTCCTGTCAGGTGTCCCTAATGTGTCCTCTCGTTAAATACCCCCCCTCATAATAATGAGTCCCCATGTGGTTGTCGTTTGTTGTAACTTTTCAATGTCTCGCCTGGTGTGGTTGTTCTCAGTGTTCTTTGTTTCTTGTTCTCGAGTTTTGCACAAGTTTCATTAAAGTTGATCCCTTACGTCTGTGTCTTCCGTGTCTGTCAGCCACCAAAGTGTGACAGTCTAAGAGCCCAAACAACTTTGAGTGTAACTAACAAAATGTCTTAGGTTACGTACGGAACCGTAGTTCCTTGAGGGAGAACAAGATGCTTAAAGGAGAGGAGTGTCTGGCCGACTCATAAGCTAGGCAGATAGCCTGACCCTCAACGCGCATTCACACATTGTCCGTTTATCGATTACACAGCGCTTCACAAGACTACATGCCAAGGCATTCCCTTAGCATGTTCGATGCAGTTCAAGTTCCCATGAAAGGGGACATATTGATATATTGACAGTAGCCTAATTCTCATTAGTCATCAGATTCTTAGTGAACACCTCAGGTATCGTGAAGGGTTCAGGGACGGAGGTGCGGCTTCAATTTGACTGAGCTGAGTGCTCTTTAAAAACCACCACACTCACATATCATCCCTTCAAGCCTTTTTAAGTGCACTTGGATTTGGACGAAACCGATTGCAAGATAATAGATGGGCATTATTGCATTGATGGAGTAATCAAAAATAAAAACAGAAGAAGAAAAGAAAGACTCATCATTTCAAAAGTCTGTTACCTAACACAATATGCAATTTGTTTCTCCACAAAATAATATTAATGTATCCTTTTAATTTGTATATATATATATTAAAAATTATTATTTTGTATCAGACTTTAACTTTACTCTAAAGTTATTAAAATACAATATACAGTAATACCTCGGTTTACGAGTGACCCAGTATACAAGCAAATCGGTGTACGAGCATTTTATCATTTTAGAAAAATATTCCCTCTCCCACGCTAATTTTTGTGTGGAAAAGATCAAACTCTCAGCATCATCATGCGCATTTTTACTTGAAATATCCTAAACACAGCCTCTCATAAAACAGTCACTAGTTGCATCAAAATCCACAGTGCATTATTTTATAAGTTGTTTGTTCATTCCGTTAGTCATCACAGCGACTGTTACATGTGAATATGATGAAACTTTATTAAAGGAGCCAAAGTTGCCAGATTAGACTGAAGATTTCCAGCCCAACTACAGCATAAATCCATAAAAAAAATACCAGCCCAAAATTACGGAGTTGATCGTCTTGTCAACCGGAGATGGGGGATCAACCAGCCCAATGCATTTTTCCCCAGTCGGACATGACCAAAAGGAGCCCAATTGGGTGGGAGGCAGGAACCTGCTCAATCTGGCAACACTAAACGGAGCATGTGTTACCAACACAACACATTGCATACTAATGAGGCTCACGTATGTTCTCAGTCAGGGGGTAATGACGTTCTGTTATGAATATGAGCTCTGCGCTCCCCTCCATGGCCACCAGAGGGAGCTCACACTCATACTGACACTACACTACACACTACATTTCCCATCATGCAGTACACTGGACTGATTACACACACCAGCTGAAAACATTTACAACTGTTTGTTCACACCAGCTGTTATTCATCTGATGAACTATAAAAGACTCCTTTACCCATTCACAAACTGCAAAGTTTTGATTATCCCTGGTTATAATTTCTGAGCGGTACAATTCCTGCGAGATAAGCCTGTTTCTGATTCTGCCTGTTTGCCGTTGTTTTGATCCTGTTCTGCCTGCCCTGACCTGTGCCTGGATTACGTTTATGATTGATAACTGCCTGTCCTGACTACCGCCTGTACCACGATTCTGATTCTGCCTGCCCGCCTTTGTGACCCCTGCCTGGATTACTCTTTATGTTTGATCTCTGTTTGCCCTGACCTTCTGCCCGTACGACCACTCTTAATAAAGACTAGCGATTGGATCCCTGCCTTTGAGTCCCATCTGTTACACGTTCTTAAAGGGCCATACACTTTTAGAGAACAGCATTTGTCACAATGATCTACATATGTGATTTATAGCGGTTTTACCTTGTGTTGTTGCATGAATTGTTCGCTATTCTTCATGTTGTAATATCATTACAAATGTTGAAGGAACTAGTTAATCTGACGCGTTCAATAAGTGTAAAGTTAACAGTCTTGTCACTTCAAGAGGGCGGGGTTTCAGGGGAGATAGTGTCTCCTCTCCTCTCCATCACGGCAGCAGTGACAGGTAGAGTGCGCATTACAGTAAATTGTCAAGTATTTTTACGAACGAATCAAGTGATTTTTAGTGCAATCTTATGGGGAAAATTATTTTGGTGTACAAGTATTTTGGGTTAAGAGCTCGAATTGGAACAAATTAAACTTGTAAACCGAGGTATTATTGTATTTATATGTAGTAATATTTGGGATAGATTTCTGACATGACTGTGCACATTTATTTTCTAGCATGGAAAAGCTTATTCTGAGAAAAGCAGATCCCTGGAAGCAGATCATTGATGATTTTGTTTGCAGTTCTGTTTTGTGGTATACAGACATTCAAAAATGAATGAGAAATGAGAATACAACTACACACCCTGGGTCTATAACTAACATAACAATTGATGAGAGTGAAAACCCTTTCAGATATTCAGTTCAGTGTGTAGAGATAAGTTAATATGTGCATGATTCAATCATTTCATTCCTACGGGAAAGCCTGTCTTCACCTGTCAGTGTATACATCCACCTCTGTTCAATATTCGTCCTGTTTTGACTCTTTCACCCAATCTGACTTATAATCAGAGAGTTTTTTTATGATCTATATTTTCAAATGAGTGGCTAAATGAGTGAATAGCCGTTGAAGCTTTTCCTTTGGTCTCCATTCAAAATTGATTACATCTGGACCAACATGAACTTCCAACACAGCCCTCCATGTGGATTCGTACTCTTGACTCTTTAGAAAAACCTGACCAAACATGATGGACTCACTGCAGAAGAGTTTATGGGGCTCCAGTCTTTGAGAGCTTCAGCAACAAAGCTCCATTTATATTTCAACGGCTCGATATGAATAATGCACAGAAACCAGTAAGACAGAATTTAATGATGCCTTTTTGGTAGGGTCTGCCTCTCGGAGCAGACACATCCCCTCTTCCCATCCACGTTCACTAGTTTAGGGCTGATATGAACAAACCTTGACCTCATCTGTCTTATACGTGTGGAGGAGAGTGTGGGGGATTCTCTCGGGTTCGGAGGAGGTGGGCTGGCGAATGGAGCTCTTCAGATTCTTGGCATATTGATCTATTCTGACAACTCATGTAATGATCTCTATTCAGTAATGAAATGACTGGAAACTGAATTATCAAACAGCTTTTAATTATGACCCTTGTAAAAAAAAACAGCTAGCTTCACCTAGCAAGAGTATATCTATCTATCTGACTTAGCAACCACCAAGAACATCCTGGGATCAACCTAGAAACCTGCTAGAACAGCAAGCAAATGCCTAGAAACACCCTAGTAATGCTTAATAATCTATTTATCTTCATAGTAAATATATGAATATAAATTTAAATATAAGGCTTTGTGAAGCCAACATCCCATTCTGACTAACATTTATTTATTAACATAGTATTTTAGTTTAGAAATAGCATTCGAAAACTTTTTAGATAATTAAAGTCTTGAACAATGTTTGGCCATTTCTGTTGGTAAAAATCTTTGCAGGCTTTCAAGACCTTCCCCCTAACACAAGCTTTCCCAAACAGGCAAGATCCAACAGTGATACACTGTTGTATATTTGAGGACTAAATACAATATTGTCGGAATAATTGCAGGAGAGTTTAGCTTTATATGACACTTTGTTCCTAGCAACATAAGGAGTGAATTGACATTTCCAGGCAATACACAGGACCTTTGCTCTGAAATCAATGAGTACAGCTCTTAATAGACACTCTACACAGTTGTTGTACCTTTTACCAGTCCAGGTGTGACATTATTTTGCAAGGAAACTGTAAAAATCTATCTAAACTGCTATGCTACTTTCACTGCAGACATCGATTAATGGGCAGTCTTATATCAATGTACAATAGTTTGTACCTAATACATTGCACTGTGTGTGTTTTACCATGTAATTACCACTATAACTGTTGAAGTGAAAACAAAAGCCAAAGGCCTTGTGCAATGTGAAATATCACAGCAACCTCTATCTTACTGGGTCTTTGCATTTCAATGTATCCTCAAATATTGTTTAAAGGGATAAATAACATTTTTTTCATCATGTACTCACCCTCAAGTTGTTTCAAACCTGTACGAGTTTATTCCTCTGTTGAGCACAAAATAACATATTTAGCTTAATCATGTTTGGAAAATAATGTTGGTAACCAGACAGTTGTTGGTAGCCAGTGACAAATGTATAGATTGTGGAAATCTCCATAAATAGCTCCATTATTTTAATAGTAGCCTATTGAACATGGTTAGTTGAAAAAAAAAAAACCGTTAGCAATTAATAATGCTCTTTCTCAAAAAAAAGCTCTTATTTTATTTATGTTGTTCTGTGTTGAATTTCTTTGCAATCTAAATATTTCCTATCACTGTCATTGCAATTCACTTTACAATTCAACATACTGCGTATGTTGCATTCACACTTGTGAATTAAAAGTGAACTAATTCTTAAAGTCCGATTTTTACACACCCTTGCTCTCAGCATTAGTGTTGTTTCCTCTAAAATCTGATCAATAGCTTTATTACTGCAAGCTATGTATTTACATTATAACTGGAGACAGAACACGCCTTACTGAACACAACCTCAGCACAGTGATTAATGATGTTACTGGAACATCACACACAAAGAGAGAAAGAAACACAGGGAGAGAGTTTTATTATTGCTATTTTTCTGTTACTATGTGGTCATAAAACTTTTATGCACCCCTAAGGTTTGCTCAAGGTTTTTTGAAACTTCAAAATCTGAGTACACATTTTGATGCCTTGCTCTTATTTTCAGTAGAAGACATTCAAATGGATTTTAGGATTTCTGTTTCTGCATGTCAAACCCACAATCTCTAGTGATTTCCTCTACTGACTGTTTTCCATGCAATTAAGTGATAAGCATTCTTCCACACCATCTATATACTACGTAGGAATTCTCTGAATTCATGAATATAACATAGCGGTCTCGAAACACAGCAGACAACAATTCTTTTGCTTGACTCCCTTTTTTTCAAGTGAATGCATCTCATATTCCTTTTGAGAGACATCTGTTTGTTCAAAACAAACAGACTCAGACACATCCTGTCAGCAGCTGCAAACTCCCACCCTGAGGCGGGTGTAAATCCGCAACATTATAGTAATTGAGAGAATAGCAGTAATGTTTTGCTCAGAAAAAAACATTATCTCTTCAAACACTAAAATAAAAGATCAGATTATGACAATCTAACCAAGATAATATGTTCAAATTTATAGTTCAAAAACCGCAAACTTGAACTTGTAAGATTTACAAGACAAATTAATACTTATAACATCTCTCAAGACACAGAATCCCTAAGTTTGCTATTTCTTTTAGATTTTATTTTATTGATTGATCACAACAAGCTTAGCCACTGGACGCAATAACCTGAATTTATTTATTTTTTATATATTGTTTTCTTCATTTATTCAAATGTGCTTATTTAGCACAATCCTTAAAATGTTGCTAAAGACAGTAAAAAATTATCTGAAAAGGCATGGATAGGGTTATTTTTGCATCTGACCTTATTACATTTGTAGAAGTAGGAATTTATGGGAGGATAATATTGAAATGAATGGCCGGCGGAAATCCAATCACCACCTCTACGCGGTGCCGGCTATGAACAACGACCTTCGGGAAGAAGCTAACGGTGATGGTCTTCGACGTCAGGTGGAGCGACGCACCGGTCGACGAAACTTCGGTCGCAACCTATGAATATGGCCTTTCAAAATCCATACCCGATGGAGAAAGGCCATACGACACGCGGACCCTGCAACTTGAGCGGGAAATCGCGAGGACGAAGAAGAAGAAGAATATTGAAATGAATAAGGTAAGGTGATTTACTAAGGTTTACTTTACTAAGCTTTCACTTTATTGGTATTAATTATTTAATTCAAAATAGTTTTACACTAATTTATACTGCTCTTGGTTGATTGACTTAGTCATTATGGAAATCCAGCTATGTCTGTTTTTATTAAATTGCACGTTAGATCCCCCTCATAACTTTCTTTTCCCACCAGAGCTTTTTTAGTATTGCGATCTCACGCAAATTTGCCCTGTTTAGTAAACATGACCCTTAATCCATGTTTTCCTTTTCCATTATTTGTTGTGTTATATACTATTGTCATCAACTGTGGTGTGTGCGCGATGCAAAGCAAGGAATACTCGGAAATGTGGAACTGTAGCGACTCTCTTTGTTCATAAACTTGAAAACCAAAAACACTTTAAATAAAGAACAGAAAATGGCACTTAATTAGTGCAAACCAGGAGACATATGGAACAACAGGGAGAATAACATCCACACACTTATAACATCCAGGAACTTCAACAAGAGACAAAGACATTGGAACACAAGAGGGTACATATTGATTAACATGTGATTATGAACAACTGACGAGGCTTGGGCAGTGATTAGACACAGACGGGAGCATGCAGGACCTGGAAGATACACAAAGGAATCCGGATGTGACAGACAGGACGAGAAAAGACTGTGACAACTATATACTAGTATACAGTATATATACTTTAGTATATATTATACTGTATATTCTTTAATCAGGAAGTCTTCTTTCTTTAGATTCTAGTGGAGCTTTCATGTGGTTGTTATTGTAATGTATATTTTTTTGCATGTTTAAGTGATCTGTTTCTAGCTAGTAGAAGAAGAAAAGACTCAGTTAGATTGGCATGTCTAATGTTTTTGGTTCTACTCAATTCAGTGAGTGTATTTATACTTGTTTTCAAGCTTCTGTTTTTCAAAACAATTTGTACTATGACAAATCCTCATAACCCTACAGATTTACTTGTTGCATACATCAACATATCTCAGACTAATAACAAGCAGTCTTGGCTGGGAAATAATCCCTCACAGGTTCATTACTACAATATTGTAAGATCCTGCAGCTTGAATGCAAAGAAGAGAATATTGTTAAATTGCTAAAATAGTTATGTTGTAAGAAATGAACATATAGGATGTTCATACTTTCACAAAGAAAAAAATCTATATATTGTACATTAAATGTCTCAATACTAAAATTCAAGATATGATCTGCTGGATAAAATAATACTAATAACAACAATAATAATAATAATAAAGATATGAAAAGAAAATGAGATTATAGAACAAAAACGGAGAATCCTTCAGAACAATTTTATTCATAAAATTCACAAGTTTCCACTCGTCTTACATCTCAAACGAACTGAAACAAAACAGAGACTGTGTTATACTAGAGCATGTAAATCTCTATTCAACAACTTATTAAAATTCTTCCTTTGGGTGCAGGCACACATACCAATCAGATCTGGCGTCTCTTTGTCTTGCATCATTTATGTGTTGCCAGGGCAAGATACAACAGAGATGCACAGACCATTGCCAAAGATCTCTGCCGTGTTTGGAGGAATCATGGCTTCTGTGGATTTCTTGCCTATTTAATCAGGGTGGGAAAGTCTCTGCTCCTGAGGTGGAATATATTTGCATAAAGAACCTTCTACCATGACTGGACTCTTGTACTAAACTCTTCTGAGAGTTCATTTCTCGAACTGTAAAGATGTGAACAGAATCAGTGATGTGTGTTTTTCTCTGACTTATTGCATTTCACATGTTTTAAAATTTTGGTTCATACTGGCATTTCACATTATAAATCTAAAACAAATAAGCATGCCTCATAATTTAGAAAGGTATGCAAAGTACAACTTTAGCAACTTTAAAGAACATAACAGGGTGACATAACCTATAATATATATGACATATATAACATAACTTGACATGTAGTATCAACAACCTTATTGAACAACTTTGCATGACAACCAAAAAACTTCTCTGGTTACGTATGCAACCATAGGTCCCTTTCAGTCAGTCACGTTCTATGTTACGTCAGAACAGAACTGATGAACTGACCCTCGCTTGAGAGCACAATCAACTTTGAATGGAAACTAAATGAGCCAATGCACATTGGTACTACGTGAGATTTGCATTGATCGCTCTGCCCAGCAAAGAAGGTATATATGGAAGACCGCATGCAATTGGAAATTCAGATTTCACTTAGAAGCTGAGCAGTTCTTCTCTTCTGCTCAGCGAGCATCAACAAATCAAGGGAAGCTCTCTGTTGGTGTTGGTATGATGACACTTCAGCGTTGGTAGTGATCGCTTATTGCCTTCTAAAAGAACATTTCACACTGAAAACTCAGTCCTGTAAGCTGTTTCCCTATCCGTTTCTGTGTTTTCCCAAAAGAGAAAACACGGTTGTGACACTGGATCTTTTTAAATATTTATCTATCCATGTTTTTCTGGATGTGTTCATTACCTGGCCCCATCTGACAGTCACAATCACTGCCTCACATGTCTGGGCTTAAGTGCCGTTACTGGAAAGATACTTTTGTGACTAGGCAGGGTGACTTGAGGATCACAGTGGGGGCTAACCTGCCAAATCAATCTATATGGGCCCCTCACTTCTCTAATGCATAGCAATCTGTGGAGTTTTTCAGTCCTTCCCATGTGTTGTCCCCTTCTGGAATGGTAGCGTTGTTTGAGACTGACCCAGTGCTAGTCCACTGTAGGTGTTGATTGGAGGGCCTCCACCATGTCCCAATGCTCAAGCTGGACAATTGGTCTCATGGGGAGACCCATGCAGGTTCTCAATGCCCTGCCCCTGTCCCATTCTTCAGTGCCTCTACCCTGCACGCCATTGCCCTCCTGCAAGTGTATCAGGCTGAGGCTCTCAAAGAGTTGCATGATGGTAGCTCTGTCTCAGGTTTAATGCACGAGCTGCACACAGTGGGGAACCTAGCCCAAAGCACGATGGAAGTCATTGTGTCCTCCCTAGCATAGATGATGTCCACCTTAGTGGTCCAAAAACTAAATTTGAACAAGACCAGCCTCTTCAATGACTTGGTTGAGAACTTTGCCTGGCAGTTCCCGGCAGCACAAAAAAAGACAGATGCTACATTTCACACAAACACATCCTGCCCCTGCAGACCGCTGCAGCACCCCTGCATGCTTGTCACCAAGGGCGCTCCCTGTGGCTTTCTTCCTCTGCTCACAAACGGCATCAGCAGCAGCCTCCACCTAGGTTGCAGCGTGGAGTTGTCCAAGCTCCTGCTAGGCCTGCCCAGTATCAGGCCAAGCGTACCTGAGATGGGCAACCCAAAAATGAAGGGAACAGCTCTTCAGGAGACGTAGTAGGGCCATATGGAGAATCTTTCTCTTGGTTTTCTTGCTGTTCTACTATCTACTGATAGTGTCCAAATTGTCAATAAAAGAGAAGTTTCCAGTGTGTGACTCTATGCCTTGCCACTCTCATTACTCTTTCCAAACTCCAGCAGGCAGCAGGGTCTGTTGCCTTCTCACATGTCCTTTACCCAACTGTGGGGCATGGCAAGTTTTGTACAGTACGCTCAGACCCCACTCCAGGACACTTTGTCTTCTGGATCAGGTCCCTGCACTCCACCTCTCTGCCCCACTTCGGGTATGTTCGTGATCCCTCTGACCACACAATTTGAGGGTTTCATGCTTTCATGTCTCAATTCTTCCTTGACACAAACCATTATCATTCATTGCGTTCGAGGGGAAAGTTCATCAGTACAATGTCCTCCCCTTGGGGCTGTCACTGATGCCTTGCATCATAATTCAAATAATTAAAAATAGTCACCAACTTGTTGGCTCAACTTGTTGAAAACTAAAATAATTCTTATGTAGATTACAAGCTCTGAGCACGTCTTTTTTTTTGGATCAGTGCCAGATATCGCGTGGAAACACGTGTGAATTTAGTGGTTGATCACGTGACACATATGAACAACGGTGTGATCGTAAGGCAAAAGATGAGGGGACGGTTATCTGAACTTCATATATGCTGCTCTTGTTCAGAAAAAAGAAAACCTACTCCCTGGCAAAAAAAGCATGCACGCCAGGGTCACGCGCGCCCCCCCTGGCATCGCTACCCCACTATTTGAGAACCACTGCCATGAGGGAACGTGACATTTCCAACCTCAACTATCTCAGCAACTTGCTCATTCTTGCCCAGTATCGAGAGCAGTTGTGCGAATAAAGGGACCTGGTGCTTCAGCATCTCAGCCATTTTGGCATTTGGGTTAACTGAAAAAAGAGCAAACTCTCCCCCATGCAAAGGATCTCTCTTCTCCGTATAGGGCTGGACTCTGGACTCTTTGCCTTGCGTAGTTCATGCTGAACTTCCAGATATCCCTCAAGGGCAAGACAGCGGCCCCACTGAAAAGTATTCAGGGTCTCTTGCGCCAAATGACATTTACAGCCACAGTAACTCTGCTCGGATTGCTTCACATGAGGCCACTTCAGCACAGTATGTGTCCCAAAAGGGGTATAACAACATGACACTCACCAGGTGACAATCACACTGGACTGTCAAAACACCTTCAACACCCTGGTTGGACTATTAATTTCACCTGAAAAAAGTGTCCAGGCATGCTTTTGTTTCCACCGATTCCTCCATCACTGGCTGAGGACCCGGCAGACCCGGCCTGGATATGTGTCCAATATTATCACCAAGCCTATCAGGGACCAGGTGAGGAACCTACAAGTATTACCCCTGGATGAGGCAGACCCAGTTATTGCCTTTGTCTTTTTGGTTGACGCTTTGGGCCTGTATCCGGACCGAATACAGAACCTCAGGACATCAGACCAGCTCTTTGTCTGTTATGGAGGACAGCAGTAGCTGAGGCTGTCTCCAAGCAGAGGCAGCCATCATCTTGGCATACCAAGACAAGCTGTGTTGCTTCCTTATAGTCATTGGTGATTTTCTGGATGTGTAGATCTGTGAGCCGAGTGACTCCTAACACATTTGCAAGGTTCTATAATTTTCATGCAGAGCCAGTGTCCTCCTGTGTACTCGCCACCAGTACTCAATAGTGGGGAGGGCCCATATGTTTTAATTTATCGAGCGTTCCCACGTATGAATTCTTCCATCATACTGGTCCCCTCTTGGTAAGCGCATGTCTTTCCCTGTTAAAACACCTGACATCTCTGCATGGTGTTGACATCACCCTAACAAGGCTGAATCTTCTACAGTGACCTTCCATGTGTAGCACTACCCGGTTTGCCAGTCCATATGTGTATTTTCCATATGATACCTCCCTGCAGCCTCCAGAGCATTCCCCTTCAGGGAAGGCTGAATGTTCTCCATTATCCAAATCTCACTGAATGTGTCAAAAGGAACAGCAATGACTGACTGTCCATGTGTAATTCCCTGCCCCATCCTCTGCCCTAACAGGCATATCAGAAAGCACTGTAACAGACAGCAATAGTGGCGCTTTGGCAGAGATCCCAATTTGTTAGATCCATTCTGACGTAACGTGACTGACCGAAACGTCTCGGTTAATATTTTTTAACCCCAGTTCCCTTATAGATGAAACATTACATTACATCTTAACGCTACAATTTCTGTGCTAACCATGAGCAGCCAGGCCACTGACTCCTGGCCTCAGGTGAAGGATAGCTTTCACCCCACCTGTAGTAAACTCCAAACAGGAGGGGGTGACTGAAAGAGCTTATACATTTACAAGGAGATACAAGGAGAAAATTTCTGAAACTTTGACCTAAGCTTTAGGTCTCAACTTCAAAGTACCAAGTACCAAAGTACCAAGTAAACAAGTTACCAGATGTGCTTCCTCAGTGACCCAACATTTAATGGTTTAATTATAACATTTAGTGTGGATGTCAGGGATGTATGTGAAGAGAAGAGTGAGGACTCAAAATTTGCAGGGATTAGGGCTTTTATTAAACAATAAAACAAAAACAACATTCAACATAAACATCCCAAGGGGTAAAGAACAAGACTGACTGACTAAAGAACATTGCAGACTGGACTAGACTTGACTGGGAAGGCAGACCATGAACTCACAAGCAGCATACATGGCATGAAAGACAACAAGGTGACACAGGACAGCAAATACGAAGGGATTAAATTGACACAGGAGGAAGGATAATTGAGTTGGAAACAGCTGAGGCAAATCAAATTATAATAGGTTAACAAGACAGATGGGGTTACACAGTGACAAGACGCAGTGAATTATTTCCACATGTTCACATGAAGCAAAGACAACTGAAACTGCGCGCGATGACACAACATGAAAGCACGCGGTCAATGTCAACACGAACCATGTGCTTACAACAATGCACGAGAGCAAGCATACCCAAAACCACGCCCACCCACATGATGTAGAGTTCACAAGAATGAGCAACCACCCGTCTCTTACGCTCGCGACAAGGACGAACACACCAAGTCCTGACACAAAACGAGACTACAGCAACAGCTGCCTGGCCGAACTTCCTCCAAATTAGGTGCACCCCGAAGGGTCATCATATAATGCAAAGTGAGTTCCCTTGAAAGGGAACTTTAAATAAAATACCTTTACAGATCTTAATATCTGATACCATGATATTCAAACATAATATAAAACGTCACATGACAATTATTTTTGTTTCATTTCAATCCTTAACAATAACTTTACAGAACATATCTACGCACAGCAATTTAAAAAACATTGCACAATTTTACAGAACCTCATAACTCTTCACAGTATACTTTCACATTGTGTAAAATTACACATAACAAAACAACTTTTTATACAATTACATATATTCCACCAGTTATACTACTATAACTGTTCAGATCCACAGCAAAATTAAATGCAGAATTATAATAGTAATTAATAAAACACACATTCAAACAAATGAATAGTAAATTAGTAATTTTCTTAGGGCCATGACTATAAGCAGAAAAAGTAACTGGTTAAATATTAAAGTAATACTTTAGGCAATTTAACGTGGAAGTTAACCGCATTTAACATTTCCGATATCAGTCTTCATTTCAAGCTACACATAGAACAACAGAGCTGGATGCTATTTAATAATTGAGGCTCCTAAAATAATTTAAAAGGCATTATCCACGCTCGTTTAGTTTCCTTTAGTGCTCAGGCTGACTGACCTGAGAAAAACTGCATTAAAGCAGATGCTTATATATAGGGAATAATGGCTATGCTCAATATTACACATAAAAATGTCACTTTGTGTGCTTGTTTAAACGTGTCAAAAGCTTTGTTCATTTGGCATGATGAGAGAGGATCATGCAATCACTTCTCATTACACATGTGCACCTAAAAATCTTGTTTCTGTATTTAAAATCAATGAAAGAATGTCAGGGTAGATAATGGTCATAGATAACAATTCTCATTGCCATGGTTTTGTCAATATTTTTGTTTCACTTATAAAAAGAGCTCTTGTATTTCTAAATTAGATTTATTTAGCGAATTAGCCATCTAAAAGAGATTAACATGATGTCTTTGTATGAGAAGGGTTTTATATGCAAGTTTTGAAAATGACAGATATATATACATTTTCTTTTTCTCAGGTGTTACTATAGTCTATGGTAGACAAGTATTTTATGAGTGTCAAAGACAATTATTGACAATTACATTAAGTTTATGCAAAGAGTCAATAATTTCAGTGTTGATCCTTCTTTTTCAAGACCTGTGCAATTCACACAGGCATGCTGTCAATCAACTTCTGGGCAAAATCCTGACTGATGGCAGCTCATTCTTGCTTTATGAATGCTTGGAGTTTTCAGAGATTTTGTTTGCCCACCCTCCTCTTAAGGATTTACCACAAGTTCTCAATGGGATTAAAGTCTGGGAAGTTTCCTGGCCAATAACCAAAAATGTCAATATTTTGTTCCTCAAGCCACTTAGTTATCACTTTCACCTTATGACAAGGCACTCCATCATACTGGAAAATGCATTGCCATCTTAGATGGTTGGGAGAAGTTGCTATCGAGAATGTTGTAGTACCATTCTTTATTAATGTCTGTGTTCTTAGGGAAAAATGAGAGAGAGCCCACTCCCTTGGCTGAGAAGCAACCCCACACATGAATGCTAATGGGATGCTAATGGTAGCGCTTCTCCATACAAGCTTTTTTTTCCGGATGCTGCAAACAATCGGAAAGAAGATTCATCAGACAGAACGACTTTATCCCAGTCTTCAGCAGTCCAATTCCTGTACCTTTTTCAGAATATCAGTCTGTCCCTGATGTGTTTCCTGGAGAGAAGTGGGTTCTTTGCTGCCCTTCTGGACAACAGGCCATCAAAAACAAACAAAAGTCTTTGCCTTACTGCCATTACTGCCAAGAACCTGCCTGCTGCCATTCCTGAGCAAATTCCCCGATCCCGCAGCTGAATCAACTTTAGGAGATGGCCTTGGTGTTTACTGGACTTTCTTGGCACCCTTAAGCCTTCTTCACAACAAAGAAGGTTCGTGATGATCCAATAAATGCTCTAGTTGCAATCTTACTAGCAACAATGTCCTTGCTTGTGAATACCTTTTTGTGCAAAGCAATGATGACTGTACGTGTTTCCTTGCAGGTAGCCATGGTTCACAGAAGAAGAATGATGATTTCAAGCACCGTTTAACATGTCCAGTCTGTTATTCTGACCCAATCAGCATGGCAGAGTGATCTCCATCCTTGTCCTTGTAACTAGAGAATCACTGATATGATGTCAGCTGGTCAAGTTGTGGAAGGGCTGAAATGCAGTGGAAATGGTTTTTGGGGTTAAGTTAATTTTCATGGCAAAAAGGGACTTAATTGCAAATCATCTCTCTCTTCAAAACATTCTTGAGTATATGCAAATTGCCATCATAAAATTGGAGGCACCTAATTGTGTGAAAATTAATATTTATATCATTCTCAAAACTTAAGGCAGCGGCTGTATCAACAGGGAAGATCGATTTGCTTAAAAACATAAGCAATAATATTGTGCATTTATTACTGTGTCTCTTGCATGAACATCTTGCAATTTGTTTAGGCCTTGTGTGCTTCTAGCCAGACTGCTAAATTCTAAATTGCTAAATTCCTATAGCTTAATTAGTCACATTTAATTGCACTTTTCTGTAGAATATGCACTTTAAGATAACTCAATGCAAATGCTGGTGGGGCAAAAGAAACTGAATCAATTTCTGCTGTATTGCTGCAAAATGAAGGTCTTTAACATGGGAAGCTTTGCGGCTGAAAGTTTCTTAGTGTGAAATCCTTCCAAGTGTCATTTGGTATTCTAGCGTCACACTCTAATAGAACACACCTCTCACAAACATAATGAATGTTTACTGGCAAAAGGTTAATATCCACTCTGCAGAAAATGAATCAACACTATATTAATGATACTATTACCAATAATGATGGATAGAGAAACTAGACACCTCCACAGCCAGGATCATTTTAGGGGTATTGATTAGTGAGATCATGCATTTTTAGACATCACTGTCTAGATGGCCTAAGGGAGAATTCAAGGCATTGTAGCCCAGCTTAAACCTTTTAACCATGCTATTACTACAACCTGTTGTCTTTTCTCAGTCATACTGCTAATTCACTAGACTATAATTTTAAAGGTTTTAAATATCTATAGGTTATCTCTTATCTATAGGTTTTTCTAGATTCCCATTGAGAAAAACACAAAAAACATATCCAAATGTGTTCTTTATTTGCTATGTATTTGGATTTATATTGATTGTCATTGCTTTCTCAGAGCAACAATGTTTTTGTTGTTGTTGTTGTTGTTTTTCAGCTTGTGATAACAGGCCAGCAGTGGTTCGAATAGGAATGAATGACTCCGCCTGTAGTCTAGCAGAGATCAGTGCAACTCAGAACCACACGCCATAAACCCCCCCCATAGGGACAGGCAATTCGAGGACAGCTTTGCATGTCTTTCATGCAACAGATCTCTGGTAGGGTGTATCAAAGAGGTATTTCTTTGAAAACAGGCCCTGCATACCTGAGGGGTTGAGCAGAAGAAACAGTTCAAACCAAAGGCTAAAATTAGGACTGTAGGTTTTGTTTTTTAAAGTGTGATCCTTATAGATTCCTTTTAGAAAGATGTCTCAGCTTAAGATAAAAGAGAATGTAATTTACTGTTAAATCATTTTGTAATTTACTGTCAAATAAATTTTAGCAATTGTATTTTTCTTTGTGTGTACTTTTAGAAGCTATATCAAATTAGTGTTAGATGCAGTTCATAATTTGCTGAATTTTATTTAAACTAAATTCTGAATTTCTTAAGTTTAAAAGAAATAAATTAGAGGCTAGCTCGCTAGCTAGAGTTTTGCAGTACTTGGTGCTGTTGTGCGCAGGTGCGGTGACCCATGTGTCAGACTGACTGCCCTGTATGTCAATCAAGTGACACATTTCATAGTGAGGATGGATGATGGGCAGATGTCTACTTTGTTAATTCCATGCAATCAACCCACACTACCTTTGTGATCGACTGTTAGATCACGATCTAGGTATTGGGCACCCCTGCACTAAATCATTCCAAAGGGACTTAATGATGATATTGGTGGTAAATGGTGTTTATGGTACATTTCCAAAACAGACTAGAAGTGGTTGACCAATCAAAATACACTGATCCAGCTGACTGATCTGTGCACACTGAGTGTCACCCTACTGTGGACTCTTATTTTGCCTTTTGTGTTAGTCAGTTTCAGTTCTGGCTTATGTCAGTGTCATTCTGTGTTTTGGTTTCCATCGTGTTAGTCTTGTCAGCTCTGTCCAATCATGTCATGTATAAAGTCCTCCAGTGTTCACTCTGGTATTGTTGGTTATTGTATGTGGTTTCATGTCGGTGTGTGTGTATCTTTACCTGCCTGTGCCCCTTCTGTCTGGAATAAACCTGTTCTCTGGATTCCTGGATTTGTTCTCCGCATCGCACAATGTGCACTCTCATGACAGAATAACCTACCAGGTTAGTTGCCTTAAAAAGACTTTTGGAAAAGACTGTCTCCATGATGGATCCCATCATCTCAGCAATGGCGAAGGGCTGCCATCCCAGAGCCTGAGAAAAAAACCCTGTCCTCGCACATCACTCCTACAATGGCTAAAAAGACTGTTGGCTTTGGTTTTTGTTTGAACAGCCCTGCGAGTGTGGTGGACACACAGAGCTGCTGACCCCAAAGCCTACGATGTCCAGCCAGTCTTTGCCTGAGACTCCGCTTTCCACCATATCCCACCCTCCCTCGTCTACACTCCTGACTCCATCTACCGATCCTCCAGTCCGCTGAAGCATCCTGGAAGCATCAATCATTGGAAGCATCCTGCTAAGAGGCACAGTCGCAGGCCTTGCCGCCTCCAGCCTCATCGGCACTTGGAGATCCCGTGATCCCACCTCCAGCCTTGGACCCCATCTCTCCACCTTGACCCGTCGGCTCCTTTTTGGTCTATCGTCTCTCCACCTCCGCTGCGGACTTGTGGGACTTCCGCTGCGCTATGTTCCTCCACCCCTTCAGCTGCAGCGGGCTCCTCTGTCCCTTTGTCGTCACCTCGGGACTTGGTCACACCAGCTCCGCCTCAGTCCTCGGGCACCCTGTCTTTGCCTCGGGGGGGGGGGGGTCGTTGCCGCATCTGCGCCTCAGTCCTCTGAGCCAGCGGTGTCGAGTGGGTACATCGGCTCGTCAGCTATGTCCGGTGATTCGTTTGCTGCATTACCGTCGGTCGTCACCATGGCTCCGTCCATCAGCACACATCCCTGGCTCCTCCCTCTGTCCACTCCACCTTGACCTGTCATCGTACTTTCACCTTCCGGTCCACATCTTCCACAAGAACCTCATCTTTCAGCTGCCTGGTCTGGGCATAATGTCCTGGGGGGCAAGTCCACCCTTGCACCCACTGTGTACTCTTATTTTGCCCTTAGTTTCAGTTCCGGGTTATGTCAGTGTCATTTTGTGTATTGATTTCACCTGTGTTTAATTCCCATCGTGTTAGTCTTGTCACCTGTGCCCAATCATGTCATGTATAAAGTCCTCCCGTGTTCACTCTGGTATTGTTGGTCATTGTATGTTGTTTTATATTGGTGTTTGTGTGGATGTCTTTAACTGCCTGTGCCCCTTCCTTGTCTGGAATCGAGTCTGCTTTGTTGAGAACCGCACATGCTCGTGACACTGAACTTCTTGAAAGGAGGGGTTCCATAGAGACAGGAACTAAACAGAGTGTTACGGACCGACTGGGAAGAGATGTGCAACAATAATTTTGAATTCTAGTAGACCCCATAAACTAAATTAATACTTTGAAATAGGGCATAATAGTTCAGCTTTAAAATAACTATTAAAAATAATAATAACAAAAATCCTAATCCAATCCATATGAGACTTGGGCTTGTGCTCTTTTGTTGTTTGTCAGTTAGCAACCATGTATTTCCAACTCCAAACCATGAATGATTCATGCTATGAGAAGTTTACCTACAGTGGATATTTGACTCTAGCTCTGATGCACTCCTACTGTACGTTTTACACTATCAGAGACTGACTTAAATGTAAAACCTTAGGTTTAACTCTTGAATAACAGTGTCAAAAGAGGGTAGGATTTTTATTATCCCTCTTTTATAATCTCAGAGGACACTAAAAGAAGCGTCTCTTGTCAGAGGACAGGAATGAAAGACTGTAATGTAATCGTAATTTAATTCCTTTCAAGTTTCACTTTTTTCCCCTGGTCTCTCAGAGGTTCGGGTTTCTTTTCTCACTGCACTTCTGAGCCTTCAAAGCTCTTGTTTCTATCTTTTTGCTCACTGAGTCAGCTAAAGCATTGCCAGTACATAACAGTGGCACATCAGTTTTCGCACACACACATACAGGAGTCTGAGACCATGGTGGCTCTTGTTCCACTTTTATTTTCTGTTTGAAAAAGAATTTTAGCTGCATATGTACATTATACACTTCTGATATTTACATAATAGCAGATTTTTTTTCTAGATCAATGTTTTCTTTATCAGTGTGCAAATACAGAGAATATTCATGAAGCTGTACATTCCAAAATATCTGCAAGAACCTATTCACTGCTGCAGCTTATTCAAACCTTGAGTATTTTCAAACCAAATACTCATATCTTCATTTTTTTTCTTCACAGTGTGTTGATTGTAGTCTCATCCTGGTGAATAATTCTCCTCATAAAACTAAAGGTTTATACCATGTCCTAACCAGCAAAATTCGAGCGAAAAGCTAAACTGATATGCACACATAAGTTATTTGATGACATTTTTGCAGGTCAACTCGGAGGTTGGCACCACTTTGGTTCCCTCAACAAAAAAGTCTATTGCAGAAAATGACCAACACAAGTTTATAATTTTTTACATGGTTTGCTCATCATGATAAACGTTATTTATAAATGTTCATCATGATAAACATCAACCTTTATGAATTTTGAAACCTAAATATAATTGCCAGAGCTAAAAACCTGGTTGGACTATAAACGAACTACACCACAGTTGGACCAACTTCAACATCAATACGATTAAGTTTCCAATGACTCTTTAAATCTTTATTTATAATCAACAAGTTGGAAAGCTTGTGTTTATAATAGTTTGCAAGAGGCTGTAAAAGTGGACTAGTGAGTAGGTTTAATGTCCGACAACCTCTGTAGACCCATTTAGCCACTATTGAGCAACTGTATTTGACTAATTTATTGTTTATGTTCATAGAAAAAAAATGTTACGCACAATTTCAGACATTTAGACTGAAAAAAAAACCTATATATATATATAAAACAAATGACCATTGACTTTAGAATGATGGAACCAAAAGGCCAAACCAGCTTTTAAGACTAATTTCTGCAGAATAATGTCACTTGTTGTGAGGAAGTGTGTGGATACACTTTACTGCATCATGCCTGGTTAGGACATAGAGTTTGGGAAACCATCATTTAAAGATAGCACTGCTTGGCTTGAGCAAACTGTAAAAAAGAATGAAAGATAAAGAAAAAGCAGCCAGCCAGGTCCCACCTGTCTTAATCCACAGATCCGTCATTGAGGGATGAATGGAGGTGTGTTACATGGAAGAGAGAAAGTTGAAATCAGAGCGCTTTTCAGCAGAGCACCAGGGGGATAGATACACAGCTGAGGCTCAAAGCAGAATGGGTGACCTGGGATATTGTGGTTCAGGCTCTAGTGTTCAGTCAGGGGGATTTAAAAGGGCAGCACAGCTCTTACTCTGATTGAACCAATTGCTCTGTGTAACTATCTCTCAGGTCTGCCTTTCCCCTCGGGCAAAAAAAAAAAACACACGCAAAAAAAAAAAAAACACAACAGCTCAGCACTAAGAACATACAACAACTAGAGAGTTGTACAGAGGGAGGGGCTGATACACTGCAAGGGATGTGTATTAAGACTGTGTTTATTGATTTATTGGTTGAATTGATTGTCGAAGTTGTTAAATACTTCAGAGTCATGGCAAACAGATTGGATGTAGGGGGAGTTCAAAAAACCATGTGTATCTGAAAATAATGTGTAATGGACAGTGACACCCTGTTACTTTTTTGTCTTATCAAACAATCTATATTCATGTAAACCATGTTTCTGATTTTTTTACCAGTAATTTCTGTTTCGGGAAAAAGTAAGCTGGAGTTCATTATGGCCTGAATGTTTGTAATCAAAATATGAGGCCATTGAAATGTACTTATCTATTTTTTTTTTATCCTGAGGGTTTACTTTAAATGTCACAGCCAAAATGTAATTAATGTTTTCTGAAAATTATTCAATGAGCTGTTTCGTTTAATCACTGCTTGTTATTGACACTTTTTTTCAGCTGAGACTTGGAGTCATGTGGTTTAAATAAGCTTATAGCATATAGCTAAATTAATAAATAAATATGTATCCAGGGATATTAAAGAGAAGTCTTGGGCATGAACAGGTCATGCAACAGTGCTTTGCATAATATTTAAATGTATGTCAACAACACCATCTGAGAGGAGGGACACATGGGTTACAAATGGCTAAGACTTACACATTGTCAGATTCATACTGAAAAACATTTGTCTCTCCCAATCATGTTCTCAATATATTGTAAGTATGACAAAATCCACTATATTGTCAGGTAACAGATTACATTTGAAAAACAACATGGCTTTTTGCAAAAACTAAGAGCATTGAGGATCACGCTAAATGCAGCGATTCCAGAAATATAATTTCCATACAGAGTTTCTATAACATGAACCTGAAATGTATACATTAGGTAAGTTGCACATTGAAAAACTCACATCCTTGATGATTTTCACAAGAATCTCTTTTAATGTCCCATTTGTCTATAGTGACAGGACTTTGTTACAGCAGATGTTGGGTAACTCCCTGCTGCTTCCTCCGCCAGCAATGGTGCTACACTCATTATCATGTTGCTGTATCACTATGCCAGCAGCTGCATTAAAAAACAAAACATAACAAAAAAACAGGAATGGAGCATATGTGCAACACTGGAGGTTTCTGAAATAAGCAGAGAGTGTGATGATGACAGTTTTAGGAGCTGGGATCAACTCACATAAGAGATGGCATGAGGTTGTGATTAATGACACACAATGTTGCACAGTGTCAGAAATTATATTTTTTTTTAAATAGATTCAGGAACTTTATGAGATAAAAAGTGTTTTGCTGCTAAATCACCCATATACCATTAAATATATTCTGACCTGGCATCTATTGTATCCATATTCATACAGTGAAAATAACTATGCAATTTTGTTATAGTGGTGTTATACATACTGTATATAACATTGATACTGTATACCATGGTAATGCAACTGATTCCCATATTTATAGACCAATAATACCACTATACTAATTCTCAAAGAATACCACTGTATTTGCATGCCAGGTGTCTAAAAGTCTCTTACCATGTACACTGTCATTCAAAACTTTGGGTTTAGTAAGACTTTTATTTTAAGAAAGTTGTATTTTTATTTAGCAAGGACTCACTAAATTGATAAAATGTTACAAAATATTTATATTTTAAGTAAATTCTGTTCATGGTTCTCACACAAAAAATATGAAGTAGTTCAACTGTTTTCAACAATAATTGATCAATTAATTGTTGATAATAATAAGAAATATTAGAATGATTTTTGGAGGATAAAAGGGCACTGAACACACTGAAAATTAATAACAACTTAAAACTTAAGGTGTTTTTTAATGTATTGTTGATCAAATGAATGTAGCCTTGGTGAAAATAAAACACTTCCTCTAAAAAACAATAAATCCAAAATCTTACCAACCCCAAACTTCTGAATGGTAGTGTCAGTGAACAATTATTTAAAATGAAGAAATACTGCATGTAGTGCGTTTGTTAATTTATTAAATACACAGTATGCACCAAAAGCCTCATACTACTACCCCCCCCCCCCCAAAAAAAAACAAGAAACTGAAAAATATATTTTAAGATTTGAAAATGTAAAATATATGCAGTCAATTTTTCATTCTGATATTGCATATAATATGTAATATATTATATAATTGAAAGTATGCATATAGAAGTATAAGCTTTTGGACCCATTGTCCGAATTGTTATTAGCCACAAAAAAAAAAAAATGAATGCATACAATTGGGCAGAAATAGCTAAAACATTCTCATTTGAGAGTATTAATAAAATCTGATTGTATTTATTTTTAGCTTTCAGAATCCACAAACAACCTTGGTTATCATGAATAAATGTACTGCACTCACTGCTGGTGTGTGTGAGAGAGAGAGAGAGAGAGTAATTAAAAAATAAAACCCTCAGTATGATGGTGGGTAAGGACACTTAACTCATTGCATGCATCATCACAGAAGACATGATTCGTATAGTAACTCTTTCTGAACAAAATTAATAAAATCCTGTTCTCGACAAATATAAATATTTTTTATGTTCAGGATAATATCTACAATAACTTTTGCCATCATAAACACCATTGGTATTGAGGGTTGACAGAGCAGATTAGCACTCTTGCTATGGGAACACACACTTTCGCAAAGACAGCAACGATCGATTGACGCATTGAAGTATGGATTGAGGGCACGATGAGGGATGGGAAAGGTTCGGCTATGAGAAGGCTGGTGGTGCGGAGAGCAGCAGGGGTTTAGTCCCGAGAGCCAGGCGAATTGCCATCCTCCTCCAGTTCCCACTGAAAGTTTTGCCCTGTCATTTGGTAGAACATCATGTTAAAGGGCTTGTAGAATTTGTGCAGTCTGCGAATAACATCGGGGTCTATTTTGGGGTGAGTTCTGCCCTTGGACTTGCCAAGGCACCGTGGGGTACTGCTGTCCTCTGGCTTCTTCAAGCATGGGAATCCCTTAGTTTTATTAAAATAGAAATGTTTGTCAGTAACAATACGCTTGAGTCCGAGGAAATCCTGTACCTTTCCCATCTCGCCGGCTGGATCAACGATAAGCCGCTCTCCGCTGACAAAGTGCATCTGTGAAAGCGGGAAATACTGCATCCAGCTCTCCAGGTGAAGTGCGTAGATCCCTATTCGCAATGCGCTCCACGATGCATCAATCAAGCCTAGCGTTCGGTTCTTGAACGCCAGCACTTCGAAGGTGGGGATCTCGGGCCTCTTTGAGAGCGTCTGAGTATAGTCCGAAATGGCTCTGGTCACTGGATTGCGGACGACTATGATTAGTTTAATGTCTCTCGCCATCAAGTGGATTCGCTTCGGCGCGCTGTTTGTCACAAAGTAGCTGGGCGTCTTCTCCATTGTGATCTGTCCCTCCAGAGTAGATGGCATCAGCTCCCTGCAAACACCAGAAGTGAGACAAGTAAATTAGTGTGAAGCAGTAATTCGCACCATCTTCATCATTAAACGCAATACCCAAGGACATGGTATGTGCAAAATTGATTCAACTAGTAAGTGGTAAATTATTTGAAACACACTTTAAAATAACTGTTATTATCACTGAACATAATATTACAAGTAGAAACGTATAACTAATTACAGCCACAGAGTAACATACAAGAGATAAAAGACCAAAGATGAAACGTGTGCGTGTATGAGCATGTTCCTTGTTTAACTGACTCCCATCTGTGTTACTTCTGGCATTGTCTTAGAACGTTAATTACAAGTGCACTGCATATCATTAAAACTGCTGAGCCTGTGTTATTTGTTTTTTATCATAAATTTACTCAGAGTGTTACACTCTGTCCCACCGAGCACAAAGGCTTTCAATGTGGTTGCAGTCAGGTAATGTTGCTGAATAAATGTTTAGAAATCACACAGAAACAATAAATGCAAACATAAATATATATTAGGTATGTTTTCTTTAACCGCATATGCACGCATGCATTGTCACGCTGACTCGGAAGGAACTGACAAAAGCAGCCGATGACCAGAAAAGACCTTTTAATGGCAGCACTCAGGAGCTTGTAACACCAAACAATAACCGACAAGGAATGAACAAAACAGGTAGACTATATACACACAGGAAATGAGGAAACTAACTAGGAACACCTGAACATAATTAAACCCATTAGACACCATGACAACAAATGACTAACCCAGACAAGACAAGATCACATTGCATGGAATAAGTGTAACATTACACCCCCCCTCGGCAAGGTGCGTCCTCGCACCGATTAAATGTCCAACTGAAGAGGGAGGAGGCTTCGGAGGTGGGCGTAGCGCTGGAAGTTGGTAAGGACAATCAGGAGTCACTGAAAAACCCCATGGTGGTGCCGCCGGTGGGAGGAGCCAGGGTGGAGCTTTGGGCGGAACACGGGAGCCGATCGACGGGGGCGGAACCAAGTTGTGTGGATGGACCGGCGAAGCAGAGCGGCCGATGGACCCGGGGACCTTCGATGGCCTTGAAGCCCGAGGCAGAGCTGCTGGGTCGCGGGGCTGAGATGGTGACGGGGATTCGGATGACCTGGACGATGCTGTGGTGAGTGAGGATGACAGAGAGGTCGGAGAAAGGGAGGAGCCCGATGACGCCGTAGGGGTGGAGGGTTTCGGCATCGCCGAAATCCCGGAAGTCCGTGGCGGAGGCTGAGTTACGATCGTCGGAGGCCGACCTGGAGAGACGAACGAGTCCAGCGGAGTCACAGGGCAGACGGACCACGGAGGCGGCGAGGACATGCAGAGCCGAAGCGAGGTCGATGGGCTGATGGGTCGAGATGGGGACCTGGGACTGGAGGTCCTATGTGCAGCCGGAAACTCGGTCTCACGCTGAGCTGGTGTAATTGAAGCCTGAGGCGGAGCTGACGAACTGCATAGAGTCGGTTGTGAGGACAGAGCTGAAGGTTTCAATGACACCATTGGAGTCGACGGATCCAGGGGGCTGGCCATGACCAGCGGGGAAGACGGGATCAGGGAGTCAGGCAGGACCATAGACTGAAGATTTCCGGACGGGACCGGAATATCCATATTCCCGGATGGAACCGGCGAGGAGAGTGAAGAGATGGGGGTGGGGATATGGGTGGGAGTCGAATCCGTTGGCCATTGATTCAGGTTAGTTTCCCTTTCAGACTCTGGGGTGGACTCATCAGCCGACTTCCGCTGTCTGGATGACGTGGCCGCGGCGCCCGGGATCCATGGCGTGGACGCGGCGCCCGGGATCCATGGCGTGGACGCGGCGCCCGGGATCCATGGCGTGGACGTGGCGCCCGGGATCCATGGCGTGGACGCGCCGCTCGGGAGCCAGGACGTGGCGGCCTGCTTCTGCTGTCCGGACCGGGGATGGAATTGATCCATTGAGAAAAAAAGTCTTTGTAGGCGACTTAGCCTTGGTCGGTTATTCTGTCACGCTGACTCGGAAGGAACTGACAAAAGCAGCCGATGACCAGAAAAGACCTTTTAATGGCAGCACTCAGGAGCTTGTAACACCAAACAATAACCGACAAGGAATGAACAAAACAGGTAGACTATATACACACAGGAAATGAGGAAACTAACTAGGAACACCTGAACATAATTAAACCCATTAGACACCATGACAACAAATGACTAACCCAGACAAGACAAGATCACATTGCATGGAATAAGTGTAACATGCATACACAAACACACTGCAATAAAAAACAAATACAGAACAAGCTGCAACATTTGTTGAGGTTTCATTTAATTATTAAAATAACGTAATTTGTACGTTGTACATTTGATTATAAAATTTCAAAACTGTATTGGAAAAATTTGATCCTGCAAAATGGCTAAAAAATATGTAATAATAATAAATTGTATTTACAGTGCAACTTTCTCAAACTCAAAGCACAAATTACAAGGAACAAAATAGCAATTCAACAAAGCAAAAAAACATATAAGAAATATACATTATACAACATTTTAAATCATAGTCATATTTTTTTACTTTATTCAAGTGTGCTAGTAATTAATTCTACAATTAAAATTAAGTTAATAACTAAAAATAAGAAAAATCAATTTACATGTTGTCTTATAAACTTGCACTGTTTGAAAAATATTGATTTAATGAGATTAAACCAGCGTACTTTCATAAACAAAAAAGCGGTGCTACTAAACTATATACTAAACTAACTAAACTATCAGTATAGCTATATGTAGTTGCAATACAAACGGAAAATCTTGTTGTAAGCTAGTTGTATTCTCAAAGTTGTGTTCAAGTAAAGTATACTGTGTAGCATACTTACAAGTATTCTAGTACACTGAAATTAGCCTACCTACGACATAAAGTATTCTTAAAAATATACTTAAATCTTGGTGTTGCTGTAACATTGTTACAATATGTATTCAATAATTTTTGAACCTAGACATCTGTCATAGTAAATTCATTAAAAAAACATTACCAACATTTTTACTGCTTAAAAAAGGAATCCAATGACCTTTCTCCTTTTCTTACTTTGATTTAATGCTCAAATGGCTCACTGGAAAGAAAACATTAATTGTGACATTTTCTGTCAGAAGAGATGTTTGTGCTTTGAGCAATACATTTGAGTGATTACAGTCAGCTTTTTGTCACTGTATGAAGTATTGTGTTCAACTTTTTATCATCAAGATCAAACTGGGAGATTAATGCTGTAGGAAAGAGTCATTCATAAGTGAAGGAAATTAAATAAATATTTATCTCTGTTTTGAGCTTATATTGCAATGTGATCTGTGCCTCAGGAGTGCAAAACAAATGAATATTTAGCAAGCTCTCTGCTCTATGATCTATTCATACTGATCTATTCAGTATGATCCCTCATTAAATCTCACAACAAGAATTTGACCTAAATTTAGGACTACATAATTAATTTGCCTTCAGTTCTACGTAATTGAGACGATGTGAATATGAGGGCCTTCGATACACAGACTCGCGTATCAGACTAGTTTAGTTGATTAAACTAAAATTTAATCAAAATTTTAATCAAAATTAAAAAAGTAGCTTGTTTTAGGAGATGTTATGTTACATCACTTTGACACTGTGAAGTTGGAAGTTCCTTAACCTGTAAGCTCAATATAGTAAAAATGAAAAAACCTTTTAAGGGACAAAACAAATGTATAGTTTTAAATAGACAAAGTTGGTGGTAATATCATCCTGTGTGTGGCTTAATAGACCCAACCGCCCAAAGGCAAATAATAACTTTTGTTGAACAATTTTGGCTGAATTAAACCATTCTTGGCTGGGGGTCTTACTTCAGGGCACAGCAGTTAAAAAGCATGTCTTTAAATTTAGCTGAACCCTGTCAAAATTTTCTGCACTCTTTATTGTGTAACTCTTGACATGTTTGCTTTCTTGTTATGTTTGACCTTTTCCAGCTTTAGAGTGGAAAATAAATAAATAAGAGTCTTTGTTAAACCTGCCATAAACAAAAACCAAAACAAACAAAAAACAATTCACAACTTAATAACCTTGTTGCACACATTATCAAAACCGTACAGACAAATGAAATATATATTAAAAGCTTTTTGCAACTTCACACTGAACAACAGGACTCACTTTGTGCAAGGACAAAATACTTCTGGCAAAAAGAAGAATAGGTGTTTAAAAAAGTAAAGCAAATTATGCTTCCTCATTCTCTTTAACCTCTTTAGAAGGTATTTTAGTTCCACTCAAATTGCCACCTCCTGCTCCTTTTAGTCATCCCTTTTATTGTGGTCAACAACAAGAATAGCATAAGAGTTATCCATGTTTATCTTGCTAACACCATATTATCTGACAGTTCAACAAGTGGGACATTATCATGTCATTATCATTACCATTATCATGGCTGATAGGCAGGATTTAATGCTATGATATTACTCGAAAAAAAGATATTGAGAACAGCAATAACCGTTGATAAACCTTCCCTTTCAAGGGAACTTGTGCTGCGTCAAGCGTTGTGGGAACGCCTCACTGCAAACAGCTACTGCTGAGAACGCTCCGCCTGGTGCTCTTTGAGGAGGGCGCCCAGCCTTGCATTCCTCAGGGCTCTGATCCCACTCTTGCCGAGGCTCAGCATCGATCTCAGTCCTGGGGATCACAAATGGATTTGTCGGAAGGGCTTGAGATGAGCATCGTCCTTTCTCAGCCTTCACCTGGCAGATATAAAGCCAATTCTCAGGTGGAAGCATGCTCTGCGGTTTCTTCTGCCAGGGGAGAGGCATTGACGCTGCAATTATCTAGTTCCAAGGAACTAGATGTTGTTAACATTGAGGCTGGGGATGAGGACTCACCACCTCATTCTCCATACTCTGGTGGTTAAAGCGTATGCTTCCTGGTTAGGCTGCAGCATGTCTCCACACAATGGGGTACTTGGAGATCTTGACGAGAGTGGGGGGAATCGGTCCCGAGGCAGTCGCCAATATGCGTTGGGCAAACAATTTGTCTCCCAGGGTCACCAAAGAGACTACCCATGACATTAGGCATTTCATGGTGGCTACAGAGATACATCTCTGGATAAATCTCTTGAGATATGAAAGAGATAAGAACTTCCTCCTCGATGCCCACTGGTGCCCCCGGGCCTCTTTGGCAACCCTGTCTCTAATGTTGTCAAGAGGCATCAGGAGGCCACCAAGCAGGCAGCAGCGTTCAAAAAACTCATCCCCGTCGCTCTCAGGTCTCCGGGGCTCCTGACCAGGAGCAGCCCCAGAAACCCAGCTCCTCCCATAGAGCCATTCAGAAACAGAGTGTTTACACCCAGACTCCTCCCCAGAGAGTGGAGGGCCGGGGGGAGGACACTCTCACTCGCAGCCTTTAAGTGGTAGGCTGTATCTGTGGACAGTCCTTATTTCAAAGAAGGCTGTGGGGAAACAGTCCTGACGCCAGGAGTGTCGAGCCGCTGAGGGCTGTCCCCATTGAGGCCAGGCAGTGTTTAAGTCCACCTACGCACTCCACGCTCCACTTGGGGAAAGCCCAGTTTTCTCTTAGGATGGTCAAAGCTTTTCTCCATCCCAGACTCTGCCTACATGCTTCACGCTCCACTAGGGGAAAGCTAGGAGTGTCAAGCTGCTGAGGGCACTATGTTCCTGAAGTATATGTCCCTAAAGTACCCACTAATGTGGTAAGACCTGTGGTACTGCAGGCCTATGTCCCTAAAGTACCCACTAATGTGATAAGACCTGTGGCACTGCAGGCCTTTTGTCCTCCCCCTTTCTGGGAACTGGACCAGGAACACAATAATCTCCTCTGCACTGTGCAGGCACTGGATGCCTGCATCCACAGAGCTGCCCTGTGGCATAGGTTGGATCAGTTATTTATCTGATATGGCCCACCAAAGAAATGGACACCTGTTTCCAAGCAAAGAATGAGTAAGTGGCACTTACAAATCGGCCGGGCTGCCCTCACCTTTAACAGTTCGTGCCCATTCAACTAGGAGTGTGGCCACTTCCAAGGATCTTATTCCAGGGGTCTCCACACACTTTTATCAGGTTCTATAAAAGTAACTTACATTGCTTTCAAGGAACACATTGAATCAGTTCTTGCTCTCCTTGGGATTGAACCCATGACCTTGATGTTGTAAGCACCAATGCTCTACTGATTGAGCTACAGGAAAGCTGTAAATCGGTAATATTTAATCAGTACTAACAATTATGACAATGAAATCAAAATAAATTAGCAAAGTTAAGCTATTATGAAATAAAATAGTGTTTAAAGCAACACTCACAAAATTGTGGACATGCAACATCTCAGGTTACTAATGTAACCATAGTTCCCTGAGAACAGGTAATGAGATGTTGCGTCCCCTAGGGGTCACTTTGGGGAATACCACCGGTATGACTGGTGTCTGAAAAATTAATCCAACCATGACAATGAACTTGACTTTGGCCGACAGCCGCCTATGATGTCGCCACAGGTGCAACTGCAGGTATAAAAGGGGTACTTAAACAGTACATCATCCACTTCATATCTGAAGGAGACACTTGCAGGAAGGCTATAAGCATGGCAAAGGGATGCAGCATCTCGTTCCCTGTCCTCTGGGAACTATCGTTACAATAGTAACCTGAGACGCTCCCTTTCGAAAGGGAACTCTACTCTGTATCCCCTAGGGGTCGCTTTGGGGAACGGAACACCAACAGTGCCATGCCGAAGGGCTTACTGCACTTAATAGGCAAAAGCCAGCAGTCAATGACCCCCAGGGGATCTGTCCTGTGTGAATTTATATATATAAAATGTTGGATTAACATATGAATATTTAGTTTGACAAATGTAATAAATTAAAACTTATTGGTATATATCAGTGGTATATATCAGTGTTGTGTGTTGACCAAACTAAACTGGTTTCATTTTTATGAAATAAAGGAATCAATTAAATTAAGAGAAGGTAATGAGTTTTTTTTTTTTTTTTTTTTTTTTTACTAAATATTGCTGTTTATAGTATTATTATCTCAATTTCAATTTATATGTAGAGAATGTCTTCTGGTTTGACAGCTGTTGCTCTCAAAAAATATGCAGATCGCACGAGACAATCAATCATTGCATGTTGGACACATTTTAAATGAGCATTTCTCTGGGTCGTATTTGAATTCTCCTTCTGGAACACATCAAATAGAGTACATATATCCTCCATGCCCCTCAACACACGCATGCACACACTTGCTCACAAGTGCCTCTGTAATTTCATTTCTGTAACAGCATTGCACTTCTGATGGGTAATTTCCCAATGGATTATGCTTTGCTCAACATGCTATAGAGCTGTGGCCACATCTAGAGCAGTAATGGGATATAAAACACATCTGTAGATAGCACAGTGAGTAGAAAGAGTATTAGTTTTCATTACATTCCATCAATGTTCTACACTTCCTCAGTGCAGTAATGAATGACTAAAGATTTTTTGCCCTCTCAAGGTCTTCAGGAGTTGGCTATTTAAAGTCCACGATAAAGCATACGAGATGCCCAGGACGAGGGGTTGTTTGCTCGCAAGTTGAATTAAATAATAAAACTTGCTGAGATCAACCAAAACGGAGAAAAACCCATAATGATTCACCTTGGATTCACCTATGTAAATTACATCTAAAGTACAGGCACAACGAGTAGCAGGACTCAATGTTTAATAACAACAAGTCATGCTTCTCTGGACAAAACGTTCCGTCAACAGGACAGATGACTGATGCTCAAGGTAACCTTCCTCAATGAAGACGAGCACATAACCGACCATTGTCCTCATCAAGCTCGATGCAACTCATTATATGTGTAATTGCAAAAATATGGAGATTACGGAGGCGCGATACCTTCATTTGTGATTGAGGTCGAACTCATTTTGATTGCTAGAGAATCAGTCATGGATGGTGTACATTTAAAATGTCAGAGGGAGGGAGAGGTGGAACAGAAAACAGAATGCTGATAAACAAGCTAATTTTCCTACGCGCCGTGGATGACTCGGCTGGCCTCGCACTCAGCTGGAACGGTGAAAAACTGATACAAATGGTTAACAATTGCTTATGCCTGCATGAGGAGTTGCAGCATGACACGGGTCATTCGGGTGGGCAGGTAAATACAGCGCGAGGGGCTGAAAAGGCTTCCCTCGCCATCTGCTGTTTACCTACTCTCGCAAATAGCATAATATACCGGAGCTATTTATCTATAGGCCTTGCCATGCTTGCATAATGTTAGATAAACAAGCTTAGGACAACAAGACTTAAACAAGACAAATTCCTTTCTTTAGCTCCATGGATCATGTGATTTGAAGTGAATTTTTCTGCTTAAAAAACAAAAAACAATGCATGATGCATAGTTGATAGTGAGTTTTTATTTTAGGTTTTTACATTAAACTGACATTCTGCGAATGGTAGGTGAGCACACTTATGAATAAGGACTAGAAGTCTAATGAACATACTTTTAAAGGGAAGTTGCTTTCAGAGCACAAAACTATATTGCCTCTTTGTGCTTTGAAGTTAAAAGCACTCTGATTGGCACTTGCAGGGATCTACAAGATAGAGAAAGATAATGCATGATCATGAGGTATTATTTGACATGGGTATGTCTCAAGTTTATCTCTAAATATACCTTTTAAGCCAAGGAAGATATGCAGGGGAAAAAAAGGTTAAGGTTAGAAATTCTAAATAGCTAACCTTAAGGTCTGAATTCTGAATAGCTGTTGGGGTGTAAATAGAAGCTAACTTAGACTTTAAATTGATAAAGAATCTGAAAAGAAAATCGAAATTTTGTAACTAAACGTCAATGGTGATATGAATTTTGACTAATTATTATAATTTCTTGAGCACAACTGAATAAGAAAAGAAATAAAACTGAACCTGTAGACTGCATAATGCATTGAGTGAATAAGAATAATCCTGAACAATAGTCATTCATCATCTTCTATAATGGTCCATAAATTAAAGTTAATTTATTAAATAGAACGACAAATATTTAAATTATACAGTGCATGCATTTCTCTAATTATCTTTCACTGATATCAACACTGATTACTATTATCCATTGCTTAATTTTCATAAACACAGCATTACTGTGCCACAATGGCTTTTAATAAAGACACGCAAGAAACTCACAGGTGAAATACAACCACACAACTGTATACTGATGCAATACCAGACAATGACAGGACTGAAAAAGAGGGCTTACAGGGACAAACAAGCGCAAACGAGATAATTAATGTGCAACATGTGAATTGGATCATTAACTAGACGAATAATAGATGAATAGTATCAAAACAAAGAAGTACATGGAGAAAACCATTGACAGGAGGAACAAAAATAATTTGTAACAATTTTATATCATATTTCATACAAAAATGACATTCATATGACATCTCTTATTTGAGATATTGCTGCATTGTTTGAGTCCATTTACAATAGTTCCTCACACACTGTTTCCCACAATAGCTCTGCATGTACCTAAATTGTTTATCAGCAGGAAGTAATGGCAGAACTGCCTGTTTCTTTCCGAATGAGGGAGGGACTCATGGCAGTGTTTCAAGAAGAAGTCAATAACAAGACCAAGACTTTCCCCAAATTAAGTCAATGAGTGCAATGATGAACTGCTCCAAAACATAAAACTGTGTTGTAATTATAGAAAAGGCATTCAAGCAATATCAGCATATAGCATATTTTTAGCATTCCAGTTTTGTAAAACTAAAACCTTTAGATTGTTTTCAGGGAACACATTTCTTTCTGTAACAAATTGGATGGTGAGCAAAGTTGTCGTACATTTTGGAGCAGCACATGCGTGTGGCAGACGTATGTATTTTTCGGTTGCTTATATTTCTTCCATTAATTGTCTGTTGTCTAAAGTTTTGTTTTTGAGGATGAATCCAGAAGAACATAATGAACCACAAAATGCATAGAAAGAAGATATGGTGAAGATGCACTGTCTGAGCATTGGCACTGTTTAAGTTGTTATATATGTAGTTTATAAAAAAAAAAATGTTTCTAATAATTGTGTCTGTTTGTGTCAGTAGTGTTTAGGTAGGGTAAAAACAATCTATTGAAATTATCAAATAATTCATATTTACAAATTTATGAATTACAGTAGCAATTACCTTTTTGTTTTGTTTTTACAGTAATTGGACCTTATTACATAATTAAGCATGTAGTGTACAACTAAACTATGGTTATAGTGCTGTAATTCTTAATTACAGCTGCTTACTGGCAACAGTAACAGTGGCAACCAAAGATAAAGTTTTTTTTACCTATAAATGTTACATACAAATACTTGGGTAAATACAGAGAGACTAAGCTGAACATTAAGTGCACAGAAAACATTTAACAGACAACCGCAAAAGCCAATGCAGCCAAACTTCAACACACAATTTCACTACAAGCGCTCAAACAGATCTAGACTTTTGGTATGATATGAAGTGGGCCAAAACACACAGGGAATTGTTTTCTTTTTTTATGGGGTGAAGAGATAGGCTTTCTTAGACTTGACAGGATGAAGCACCTACGACATTTCCCTAGACAGTTGTGCTTCTGTTTCCTTTGCGCTTTCACCCGCCTGACTGATGTTATGTTAAGAGAGCTGTAGAACAGTCAGTTTAGAAGTTACATGGAGAGAGGTGCGAGCAATTAAGACAACAACACTTTCTCCCCACTGCAAGAAAAGCCCCTTCCGCTTCCCTGAGAACTGTTCACTTCAATGAAACCGTTTTGGAGAGAACTGACAGCTGGTCTTGATCAAAAAACCTTTTCTGTTCTCTCCTCCTGTGATCCCCAGAAGGCCATTCTACGTCCAACAGCGAGGCAGCACAGTGCATTGCTACGCATCCTGCCAGTCTGCTGCACTTAGATCTAAAGCTATGTTTATGAGCCTCTCGGACATGCTGAGCGTGATGAAATGAACCAGAGGAGAAGCTTTATGGATCTTTGGAATATCACCATAAAGTTGATAATTGCCCCATGAAACCAGCCTGTATATCACCCTGTAAATTAGCTTGTTTTCCCTCGCAACATCATTTTAACGAGAAATTGCAGAGGAAGGATCCACACCTCCGAGCGTCAGGCTCTATTTATGAACTTGATCCTGAGGGGAGAGCAGAAGCAAATTTTGTTTTCCTTTTTATCACTCACGAGGCATGGATGGCTCTAGAAACCTGCCATTCACTGGAATATGTATGCAGCTACTTTCAGAACTTGTGTTTGTTTACGTTCCTTTTGATGGGGTGAGAGGAGTGCTTCGGGCTACACGCATACAATTTCCTCACAATAGCCCTGAATATTTTGTGATTGGTGAGGCAATTATAAAAACAAGTAGATGCATCGTGTGGCTCCCTGCTATAGAACAACAGTGACTACACAAAATGCACTGATCAGTCATTTTACATATTACCGAGATGCAATTGAAACATAATTGCCATCTGAAAAAAAAAATGAAAAAAAAGGTAGAAGTCACACCTGGGTACAAAAGAGGCAAAGAGTAGAATTTCTATCCAGAAAATCAAGCTGATATGGTTCAGTTAAGCAGAACTGATTAATATGACAGATTGGATGTGATAGATTTTATTGCCAAAAAGAAACAGCGATGAGCACTCATCCAGGTACTGAGAGAGATTGCACTGCTGCCCATGAATGATAACACCACAGCTTTCCTACTCTGCATGAGTGACAGGAGTTACAGGCATCCATTAGTGATAGGATAACCGTGTAGACCCACACATTAAAAGCAGGCTTTTCCATATGGCTCCCATCCATGATAACAGACTGACATCAGAGAAAAAATGTACCAAGAATCAACCATGTCATTTCTTCCACTTGTACATACAAATAGTACATCATGATCCAATGTGTAGGAGACATATTTGACAATTAGATATGCCAATTGATTCAAGATTTTAATCAAATTAATTGCATAATATGGCAATTAATTCATTGAATTGATGACAATTAATTTTATGTATCATAATTTGCTGAGAAATTCAGTTAACTTTACTACTGAATCTGATAGAGGTAGACTTTCACAGAGAACATTTTCTTGCTTTTGTTAAGTTTTCAAATTGATTTATATAAACATCTGACAGGCTGTGTTGTTTTTTTTATTTGGATCACATCAATTCTATAAAACAGTTATTTTACGAGAAGAAAATTTTGCAATATTACTGTTTTTAATGTATTTTTAATTAAATAAATTACTGAATATTTTGTATTGCATTATTTTTATTTTGTAACTATTTAAAATAACTATTCACAGTAAATGCTTTAAAGCAATAAAATGTTAACAACAGTAAAGAAAGAAAACCTGTGGCATAGCAATAATCCATTAGCTTGTGGCACACAAGAGCACAGGTTCAAGTTTGACCTTCTTTTCTTTCTCCTTCTCTCTTCCGAATAATTTCCTTCTCTCTCTATACTGTATTATTTAATAAATGGCAAAAGCCCATAAATAAAAAAGGAGGATGCAGTCTGCCACTAAGAACAAAATAAGTAGAATGTCTTATGCCGTTGTTTGTCTGATGTACTGAAGTCCTCTGAAGCACAACAGTACTTTTAGAGTGCTGTTAGTCTGCAGGCACTCCAATGAGTCTGATATTTGCTTGAGTCAGCATCACAGGACCCCATTTGTCCAGTGCACTTACTTATAATAGCTTTGTGCAAAGCAGCATTTGGGAGCAGCTACGTCTCCACTCATTCCACGAATGACACTTCACTGCTTTAACATCACATACGACGGGACATTTCTCTCTTGATACTGACAAACGTGATGTATTTTCTCAATTTCCCTGCTCTGACTCTCTAGACTGGGAATTGCTTGCCTTTGAGGAAATCTAGGCACAATGGATTCATTTATTCACTAACAATGCACAATAAGCGAACCATTCAGATATCACTGTAGACGTTATTGAAATTATATCAAAGTTGTCTGTGTCTTCTGCTCTTTGGTGATAGTTTGATTTGCAGCATGAAAGTGAACTCCTGACCATATTTAAATTAAAATATCCCCCCTCTCCCTCTCCAGCCAGTTTTGCTAAATCCTTTAAATATATCTAAGATTCAATTTATTTCTCTATCTGTGCGAAAGGCTCAGGCCGACAGAAGCTGTTCACAGGTATGGTTGAGCTCTTTGAGATATGGAGAACCTGGAAGGTTTCATATGTATTTAATATATTTATTATTTTTTAAGAACAGATTTAGTAAAGTTTATCAAAGCAATTTACTTTGATCCAGTTCTGCATCCCTAATTTTTTATTTTGTAGAAGTCTTTAACTGGTATGTGGTAAAAACTGGTATGTGTCTTTATGGTGTGTTTACTTTGTCTAATGTAACTGACTAAACTGACTTACAGAAAGGGATTTTGTCAAAATCACTTACACAGTGATTTTGTCTTACTTGACAAAATCACTGTGAATATTTTGAAATTTTGTAAAATGTTCTTGTTTTTTTGTAGAAGGTGCATTGTGAATAATTATTTTTGACTAAGAGTAGTCAATAAACATGAGGTACACACAGTTTTTAAAACATACCAGTGGCAAAAACAATTATTATTGAATTGGTTTAATGTTACATTTTTTGATGAAAAGCCTAAAATAATGTCTTTGGTCAGCTTACCCCATATAGTGTGACAGTAGAAATGACAATGTGCATTCAATGAACTATAGATTTTTTTCTGTGTAATGGCAGTGGAAATTGTCTAATAATATTATAGAATTTTTGTAGCCAATACATTACGGTGTGTATCTATACAGATAATTACTTTCAAAGATAAACCAAAACTGATATATTTTCACTTGAATAAAAAGTGACAACTCTTGTTCTCTCTTGGCTTATTTTTATCACTCAATTAGCACATTTCAGTCTTGAAAGACTAGGGTATTTATTTTTATTTGTTTTGGTATCACTGGTATAGATGAAACCAAAGGTAAGTATTTACCTTGGTGAAAGCATACCTGTCAGGGTTCTGTCACTTCAGTTTGGGTTTCTAGTGTGTTGGGTGACAGAGCTCTGACACTGCCCCTTTGTTGTGTCTTGTGATTGTGAAACCCCACCCATCTTGTTCCCTTGTTTCCCTTAATTAATCCCAGCTGTTTCTGCTCGTTACCTTTCCTCATGTGTTCCCTATTTAATCCCGGTGCGTTTCCTGTCCTCTGTCGTGTTCTTGTCGTTCCATGTGTCGGAGCTCATGTCGGCTGTCCACTCAAGTTCAGTTTATTTGTATATCACATTTAAAAACAACCACAAGGTGGACCAAAGTGCTTTACAGTACAAGTTAAATAGTTAAGACAGTTAAAAAAGACACAACAAAAAAACGGATATTATAAAATATTACAAGCCAATGAAAAGAGATATTTTTTGAGGCTGGATTTGAATGCGGAGAGAGTAGAAGCAGCCCTAATGTTGTTGGGAAGGCTGTTCCATTAGGCCGGACCAGCCGACCCAGCCGATCATCATGGCTCTTCATCTGAGCTCTAGGAATTTCCAGCAAGTTTTGAACTCCAGATCTTAGGCTATTTGATGGACTATGTACAGATTTGCTTGATTATGTACAGATTTGACTAAGAGTAAGATTTTAAATTCAGTTCTGTACTTAACTGATAGCCAATGTAATTCCTTCAAAAGGGGGGTGACGTTTGTGTGAATATATTTTACAACCTTTCAGAAACCGCGCTGCCGCATTTTGAACTACTTGTACACGTGTAATTTGAGACTTCGCTATACCATAGTAGATGGAGTTGCAATAATACAGCCTAGACGTAATAAGGGCATGGATTGCAACTTTCAAAGACCTCTCTGGTAAAAAAGGTTTAATTTTTGCAAGTAAGCGAAGCTAGAAGAAGCTTGAGCTAATCATGGAGCTGTTGTGTTTATTAAAAGTGAGAGAATTGTCAAACTCCACACCCAAGTTCCTCACAGTGGGAGAGATAAAAGGCTGAAAATTTCCCAGATTGATCTGGTTATTATTCTTAGAAGTAGAGGGGCCAAAGACAATAACCTCAGTTTTATCCGCATCCGCATTCATTTTTTTTTTGAGAGCCAACATTTTACTTCCTCCAAACATGCAAATAGTGACTTAAAAGAAATTTGATCGTTTCCTGCCACAGGCAAATAGATTTGTGTGTCATCAGCATAACAATGGAACACTCCATATTTCCTAAAAATATTACCCAGGGGGAGCATATATAGTGAAAAAAGAACTGATGATAAAACAGAGCCTTGTGGCACTCCACAGGTCAGGTTTTCTGAAGGAGAGGTGATGTTTCCTAATCTAACTGTGAACTTTCTATTGACTTGAACTATTTTAAAACCATTCCTCCTAATCCCACTCAAGATATTAATCTGGAGATTAAAATATTGTGATCAATGGTATCGAAGGCAGAGGACAGGTGTAACATAACTAAAACTACTGAACTACCTGCATCTGTAGAAATTAAAATATCATTAAGAACTTTCAATAAGGCAGTTTCAGTACTGTGTCAAGCCTTAAAACCAGATTGAAATTCTTCAAAAATCATATCCATAAGAAATGCTTGAAGTTGTATAAGAACTATATTTTCTAGTACTTTTGAAATAAAATAAAATTTGTAAGAATAGTAGTGTCGAGTGAGGGTTTAACAGTGAGGTGTAACAGTGGCCATTTTCAAGCTGTCTAAAACAGACCCAGTTAGAAGGCTTTTATTTAAAAATGACACCAGCCCTGGACCACCAGAGTCCACTATTTGTTTAAAGTATCTTGGGTGGGTTACATCATTAGGACACTAAATCCAGTATATGGCCATGAATGGGTGTTGGACACTTAGACCACTGAAGCAAGTTAAAAGAGTCAATAATGTCAAGGAACACTTTTGATAGTGGTTTCGAGACATAGAATGGTAAAATCTCCTAACAACAGTATACAATCAAATTTAGTAATAAGATCCTAAAGACTCCAAAAATTCGTTCAAAAAGTATTTTGTTGAGTGTGGAGGCCGATAGATTGTAGCTATGGCAACCGGTCCAGACCAGTCAAGTTGTAAAAATTGGACGCTCACTTGGTGAGCCTGGCGGGCTCCGGCGGGGCCGGCGGGTGGAGCCAGTTGGGCTCCGGCAGGGCTGGTCCTGTGAATGGCAAGGTAAGAGCCTCCACGAGTCCCCAAAAACTCAGGTGGTTATGTAATATAACAAAATAAATACCCAGGAGGGGGAAAACATAACTAAACATAACAACTGAAAACAGAACATTACCAGGACAACCGGATGGAATGGTATAGAACCAGGAAAATGTCGCAGGAGACCAGACAGGGAGAGACACAGAATGACATCCGACAACAACATGACACAGGGCAGCAAACACACCCGGATTAAATAGGGAACACATGAGGAAAGGTAACGAGCAGAAACAGCAGGGATCAATTAAGGGAAACAAGGGAACAAGATCGGCAGGGTTTTACAATCACAAGACACAACAAAGGGGCAATGTCAGAGCTCTGTCAACCAACACACTGAAGTGACAGAACCCTGACAATACATTTACATAAAGTGAACTGCTAAATAAAGCTATAATTCACTCAAAAACAGCCTTCTGCATACTGTGAAGTGTTAACATAATCCTTACACCAAACTACAAGAGCGTCAAAAAAGAGAACGGAACTAAGACAGAAAAACGTTCTTGGACTTCACTAATCCATCAAAGCACTGTGTACTTTTTTCCATGCTCTGATACTCAATGCATTGACCTTTGCTATACTTTCAGGTCGAAAAATATTAAAGCGTTGAAAATGGAGCAGAAACGCCAATGCTTACAGCTAATGTGCATGCAGTGTTGTCATTCAACTTTTAAATGTCACCATTTCTTTTTATCTTGTGTGTGCTGCAACTTCAAGAGGACATCTTCACTGTATAGTTTAACCAAGACTAGAATATACTGACAAGCATTTATGTTAAAATAAAATATACTTTAATATAATTTAAATTGAGAGTTGTTTGTCATGTATTTGAATAATATTTACACATTTGTAATAATGAAGTTGCAATTTAGTACACTTAAATATATTAACTTTAAATGTAATATCAAATAACACAATTCTGTGAAAATTATAATGTGCTTAAATATGTCAATCAACCCACCCAACTAAGTGTACTCCTTTAAAGCTTGACAAAATTATGAAAACATTGATTTAAAATGTACTCATTTTTACACTAATGCACTTTTAAATTTGTACTTTATTATTAATAATATTTTCTGCAAATACAGTCTTTTTTAAATATTCCTTTAAGTACACAATCGATAATTAAGCACACTTCTTTTTTTCTTTGCATAAGAGAGGAGTGAGTTTTGACCTTTTCTAGCATTTCAACAGCACAGAAGTTTGAGATGAACATTTCCTAATTAAGGAGCACCTTGGCATTGTAAGCGTCTTTATTTTAAGACCAAAATTATGCGGGTCACTAAAAGCCAAACTAGAACTGCATTAGCTTTCATGGAGGCATGAACGCACGATGCCGTTTATTCGTGAACATCTGGCTTCATGGAAAGACCCTGCTAAGAACGTTATAATCATGTACTGAAGGACTAAGCTGCTCCATTAAAGGCTAAGCTGAACTATTACTGGAACATTTGGTAATTCAAATTGTGCTTTTACTGCCGCAAATAACGCTGTGAAAAAAGAAGAAACAGCCTTTCTGTTACCAGATGATCATACGTCTGAGATGAAGACTCTTCTCTTCAAGAGTTGCAGGTACAGTCGTGAGGGATTTCTGGGTAATTAAAGCTGTAGCAGTTGTCTAGGAGGCTCTTATGCAAGTGTAAAAGGGACGCAATGGAAATTCAAGCAACACATTTGTCATGTGGTCTGTTGCAGCATATGGAGGGGAACGTCTGTATACTCCCTGTCGCCAAATGTCCATCATTTATCTCTACCTACATATGCAATATACAGAGCACACTGGCATGTATAGAGCTTTGGATGACGCAGCATTTCCATGTGAAATTACTGTAAACACTAAACAAAGATCCTGCCAAAAGCTTCTATTGACATAAAACACGTCAACGGTCTCAACAGCACAAGTCCTAGATTACAATGTTTTCCAGCCATCATTAATGACCGGACAGCTTCATTCTTCATTTTAACTCTAGTTCCATACCTAGAGTATACTGCTTTAGCCCTCTTTTTTATTTAGTTTTGGTTTTCATGTATATTTGATGATGCTGTGGATCAAAGCAAGAGACGTACAATTCAATTTCACTACGTCACATGCAACCCTGTTATGTGCAATGTTGCACCGCTGTTGCTCAATGGTTTCAAGCCTGTCAAAGTCCTGCATAATATCTCCTAGCAGCATGCTGTGTCGGCTCAATAAACGAGAAAAATCATTCTTTATCTTCAGAGAGAGCGACATAGAAGATGCCAACTGTGAAATGACTGTCCCAAGTCATTGAGCACTTTGCAGGCTTGCGATTCAAGAGATGGGTCTCGATATAAGCCTAGAATGGATCTTGGAACATCTCTCAGAAAACCTAGGGGCAAGGAATAGCTTGTTTAAGCACTTCCAATAAACCACTGTACATTTCAGTAATCTCTTCATCAGAGGTGGAGAATCGTACATTGCGAACACAGGATAACGTTTTACAGATATTCAGATTAACTTGTGTAATCTGCATGGCCGAAAGGAAGATTTTAAATGGGACGTGTCAACATTTATGGATTACTTTAAATCTCAGTACTAAATCCTTGTCTCCAGGGTTTCTGTCATCTCGATAATCTCAAAGATTGCTCTCTTCTTAGAGTAGCTGGTCATACACAGACACATCTAAATAACATTTCAAAGTGTCTGATCACATTCGGACCTTAACAAAAAATACAAATTAGTGAATCAAAAATGCACCTTTGAAATACTCACAGTTAGAGTGAGTATAAGTATAAAGGCAATATACAGTCAGCAGTAAATATGCTCAAAGCTCCAGACCTTATCCGCATAGAATTTCACAATTAACATTAAATACATCAGTCAACACCAGCCAAATCATAATTTTCAGCATTTATAGGCCCTTTGAAGTCACTGTGAATCATTGATTAGAGAATGTAAGCACCCCGTGTGTATTGTGGGACTGACGGCATGGGGGTGGGGGTGGGTGGGGGGGTGTCAAATTAGGCAGGTCTCCAGTAGCTCTGAATATTCTCTAACCAGAAACAAGATCCTGCAGGCACAGATCTCCAGGCGCTGATGGAAGATCCTGTCCTTCGATCCCCAGCTGCACATCCAACCTTGAAAAAGCTTAATTTAGGCAGCAGGCAGAGGGGGATGAAAGATTACGCTTTCAAGAAACTTTGCCATTATCACATCACACATGTAAACAGGGGCCAATTCACCGAGAGTGAAAGACAGATAGATTCAACAAAACCACTAACATTTTTAGTCTGCAATCCAAAGTGACAACTATATGTGGAGATTTTTGTCTTCCATTATGCATTTATGTTCTTTTTGCAATTATTGGTCTACTAAATACTGTTGGTCAACCTTTACATCTCTCTGTCCTATTTAACCAATGAAAAGTATTTTCTAAATCTTTAAATACTACCTAAACCTAAATCCTCAATCTGTCAATAAAACCTGATAACTCCAACCATCTCAATTAAGAATGAAATGCTGCACACATTTTTGTTCTTTAAATGAACAGAACGAAGTATACAAATAAAGGCTGCCATTGCATTTACTCTTGTAAATGTTAGAAGTGTATGCAATTCTGGAACATTTGTATTTCTCGATTTCATTCATGAACAAGTTCCCATGTGTGTATTTGCTGTCAAATATTTGAAATAATTAGGAAAATATGAGAACAAATCATTGCTAGAAGCAAAAAGTAATCTCACTTGATAATCAAAATATGCCTTCGTCTTTGTTTTATTTGGGAGTGATTTTGATCTCTCAGTACATGCAGTATACTCAGTGTCATGGAATAGTGGAACTGGAGTTTAGTCAAACTCGTTTAACATTCGACCCTCAGACAACTCTATCATGATCCACTTTTCATTTAGCAACTTGCTTTGTTTATGACTTTCTATTAGAGCACAATGCAATTAGACTGAATTTTAGCATCAGTGACTTGTTACCTTATTTAGAAAAAAAATCGTTTAGAGTTTTTAGTATAAAAACTACATTTATTAAAAATGTATTTCTGCTTAAGAACATCTATAGAATAGCAAGCAGAAACTAGTCTGTGCCTGTTGGTTAGAGATAAACTATTTTTCCAAGCACTTTAAAATTATGATATTACAGTTGGGTCAACAGTACTTATACTCTATGTGAAAAGTGCAAATAGACTGTGGTGTCAGCCCACAAGAGCGTCTCTGCAGGCTGTAATAATCACTGCTTTAAAGTGAGTTACAAGACGCCAGTAGATAACCCCCCACTGGTACTTCTGAATGAGCCTGTGGACTCAAACAGATCCTTAAACTACCTTATTTAAAGGCAGCTTTTATGAGTCTGCTCATCATCAGACATTACGTAGCCTAACCGTGTGTTATATATTACACTCTTATGCCCAGTCTGACGAAAATACCCTGAAAGAGACACCACAATCTCAGCTAATGCTCATGCCTGCTAAGCTGTAAGATGAACTCCAGGTTTAAAAATCTGACCTCATAATGTGTTCATGAATGATGAAGCCTCTTATTACTTTTTAAAAAGACCTTAAGTTTAAAGGGGACTGTTTTAGTTTAGACCAAATCAGATTAGCTACCCACATTCCATCTAGTCTTCAGGAACAGCAATCAATGAGTTTCCAAAACATTACCTGTTTGGTAGATTTTTTTTTTTTAATTCTGGTTATAAGGCCCTCTAAACCCTGCATAAATTTCCATGCGTGTCCAGCTGGTGAAGCGGAATTATTTTCAGTAGTCAAAACAAATCTAACAACAATAATAATGTCTGGCAGTAGCTTGACAAAACACAAACATTTTGGGTGAATTGTGTAATTTTTAATTACACTATGTAAGGATGAGGCCGAAGCCGTGCTAGAATCCATGTGCAGAAGTTTATTGGGAAAATCCTGACCAGAAACCGCGCAAGGAGTCAAAAAGCCAAGCCCTCAGAAGCCAAGCAAATATATATACACACTCTCTCCAGAACTCCCGGGAAGCAGGGCGATCAGGGAAAGGAACAGACATAGCCTAGGCCATGTACAAAACCTAGTATGCAGTCCAAAAAAGGTCTGGAAAAGAAGGGCATAGTGCAGAGAACCACAGGAAGTTCCCCATATTTCACCGGGCCTCGGCCCCTGCCTCGACAGGATGTCTACTCCCATATGATAGGCGACCACAGCCGTGTTGCCGGATTAGCTATCTAAGTTGATAGCCCCTAGAACTGCCTTGAAGAACCCATTGGGAGCGATCAGAGACTCTTCAAAGGCAAACAGCCTCTCAAGGCTATGTTATGAAGGAATGACTCCTTAGGACCCTCAGGCAGCAGTTGAGGAGGATTGCCAATATGAGGTCAGACACACTAGGTGTTAGGACCTCTGCTCAAAGCCTTCTTAGCAGAGGGGGCGTCCTCAGATCCGGCCCCATGCGAGAGGGGCCTCTAGAAATGTAAGGGATACATTCTTTGATAGCATACATGTTGACAAGGAGCATCGATTACGGGTCCTAGAGACTAGAACCTGCTAGAAAACTCCAGGAGGGGGCGACTCCCTGTAAGGGATGCATCCGTTGACAGCATTAAGAAACAACAAGGAGCTCCGACACGGGTCTTACGGAAAAACTCCACTGGTTCTGGCCACGACTGCTGTGGTCTCAGATACAGCAACTCGAGTGCCTACCAACACCGGGAGCTGCTGGCCTGGGATCCAGCACTCTGGGAGTGCCAGCAGTGGGGCCTGGCCTATTAAGGCTCTTGACAGCCGAAGGATAGGATTGACGCTCACGGGGTAACCATGCTGACATCGATACTGATCCAGAGGAGGAACACTCCTCAAGTTCAGCCTCAACCCCAGCATATTGAAAGTGTGAGAATGACATATTGATGTCGAACCGCTAGCCTGGTGACTGGGGAGATAGTCGTCTGCGAAAAGCGATTAGTGGAAATGCAGAACTAGGCCAAGAAGAAGCCTCCGAAACAGGTAAGCCTTCCCCCCGGAGGTGAACCTGCAGAGCTTCATGGATGGAGATGTGGGAATGAGCGTATTCAGGTAGACAGTGACCAACTAGTCCTCAGATCTGGTTGAGACACAGTCTGTTCAGTGTAGCACTGAGAAAAAGAGAAAAAACGCTGAACTCACTGGGCCGCAAACCCCTCACAACCGGATCCTCTAACCGAGAGAGGGACATGTACTCTGGCCCCTTGCCTCAGGAAAGTGTATTTCCTGTTCAATGACCAGAACCTGCTAGGGGCCTACCACAGTGAGTTGGACCCCTGAGAAGCGGGACGGAGGAGATCCAAACTGAATGGAGTACCATGTTGATAATGTGCGCAGGACCCAACAAGAGCTATCTGTTGGCATAACCACGTGGCGAGAAACTCTAGGACTCTCCTCGGAGGGGGAGACTCCCCCAGAGTAACCCAATTCGGGGGCAGCAGCTGGGGAGGATCACCTATGTGAGGTTTGGTGCACTCTGTGACAATACCTCTTGCTCTGAGCCTTCTTGGCAGTGAGGATAGTCCTCAGATCCATCCTTTGCCAGAAGGATGAGTTTGAGAGTGTCGGCCCGACCCCCTGGTTTTTTTGTGGGGGGTAACGAGTGACGACATTACTACTGCACGGCCCTATGGGAGGAGTTTTAAGGCTGCAGTTGGCTCACAGTCTCAGCTTGAGGGTAGTAGCTTCCTGCAAGCCACCTGCTGTCAGCACCCTCCTGAAACCTCTCGACGACAGATCGAGTCGCCGCGATTTACCCCAGACGCTGGGATAGAATTGTGGAGGAAACGTTCGTCCAGATACATTTATTAGGATTAACATCTCTGGTCTCGACAGCCATGATTTTATTTAGACGTGATTCACAACCTCAACAAGCTCCTCGTAGACTGGGGAGGAAGAAGGCGAAACTTCCTCTCCAGCCTTGACACTAACACGTCCAACTCAGTTCGTCATTAATATAAAAGGTGTGAAAGTCCCTTGTCTTTTTAAACTAGCTAGGGAAGTGTATGTTTTTTTTGTTTCACACAAACACAACCGACACATTGCTTTTAGGAAGACACTTAAAGCTGCAGCTTCCGGTTTCCGGCACCCTTTTATGATCCTGCATCATGATGTCACCACCCCGCGACACAGTGCTTCACGAAACTACAATGCCAAAGCATTCCCCTAGCATTTCAAGGCAGCTCGAGTTCCCATGAATGGGAATTACGTTTTAACGTTTAATCAAAATGTTTTATCTTTAAAGATTTTTTTAATTGTGATAATATGTTTCTGTTTCTGCATTTTTTATATAAAAAACAACAACTTTTAAACAATTTTAAAAATATAATGTCTTAACTTACCCAACCTTTTGAATAGGAGTGTATATGGCAACAAAAGTCTAATATGCCAATAAAAATGCAACATGAATTGAATTGGTCAACACAACATAGCGCTAAACCTTAAATCTCCTTAGCTCAAGCTCCATTTGCAAAATTGGCATGCCAAGTTAGCCTCTTTTCCAACCCATGACAGTCTCCATATCCTCGTTTTTCACAAAGTGTGATTCATCTTGCTCATTTGTTTACCACTAGCACATGCTAATAACATTTTATTCTTCTATATTAACTTTCATTGTAGCCTATATATTCAATAGGTGTCATCATCGTACAGTCTACATACAGGTTTATTAGATCCATGTCGGACAGTGTGATTTGTAATGATCTTGAAGGATTGCCGAAATCGCAGTCTGTATCAGGCATAAGGCATAATAGTTTAAACCTTTTTTTTTGTGCAAAAAAATTAATGAACAAATTGACATTTGCCATGCATTTGGCACATTTGTCACAATGCATTCTATTATTTCCTTATTAGTGACAGAGACATGCGATGATGCCTGTAAAGAATTTCTGCCCACTATGATGCCTGAAATTGTTGTTCAGGTAGGCCACTGATTTTATTTTGGAACAGTTTTAATGAGCTAAATGTACTGCTGTCAATGTTGATCTTTTACTGTCTGCTATTTTACCAGCATTCATTTAAAGCCTGCGATCTGATGATTTGACACAGAAAACGGCAATCTGGCTTTTCTGTGTTTCCCTACTGCGAGAAACACTAAACAGATGTTATTTCAAAGCCAAGATTTTTAATGCTGATGAAAGAGGAATGGGATTTAACCCAGATTATAGACACGTTTAAAGGATACCACTGACTGGGAGCTTGCAAACTGCAAAATTCACAAATACAAACATCACGCATCGTTAGACATGCAAAATTGTCTCTAATGTTGGCAGTGTTGCCATGTGTCAAGGAGGAGGGGTGAATCCATTCTTGACTGATTGATTTTACATTGATTAGATTTACAATGACTCATGCGTGACTTAAAATGCACCAAACAACAGCTAGTACAAGCCTGCAGTTTCAGTGCATGCACAGAAGGTGCTCCGGTGTGGAGGAGACATACTGACCGCTCCTTGAACCCCAAATTGCTTGGAACTGACAGAGCTGTATCAAGAAAAGCCTTTTAGAAGGCATGTTCTCAACTGATAAGTTTTACAATGCCATGTCTACAGCATTGCACTGATTTGATTGCAAGAAAGGGCTCAATTGAGTTAAGAAATAAGCCGCTTTTAACATAACCCTCTCATTCTAAGGACGTTTTCACACCTGGCTCGTTCATAGCGATTGTTTCGGAACCTGTTTAGTTTCCTCCCTTAGTTATTTTAGTTTAAGCATATACTGTATGAGTATTGTAATCACGCTCGCATCTTTGCCAAAACAATCACATTGGGATGGTCTGACTGAGGTGGTCTCAGGCCAATTGAAAAAAAACTTGGGAGCAGTTCGGTTGACGTGAGAAAGCAATCCGATCTTTAAAATCGACAAACCAAACAGAATCATGATTCATAACGGGAAATGTGTTATACAGTGGTGTGAAAAAGAGGTTGTCCCGTTCCTGATTTCTTATTTTTTTGTTATGTTTTTTTATGTTTGCCACTTGTTCATTTCGTTTTGCTTCAGCTGTTCAGAGGGGGATTTTCTGGTGTGTTTTGGATCATTGGCCTATTGCAGAACCCATGTTTGCTTCAGCCTGAGGTCACGAACAGATGGCTAGACATTCTCCTTCAGGATTTTTTGGTAGACAGCAGAATTCATGGTTCTGTTTATAACAACAAGTCTTCCAGCAAAACAGCTCCAGACCATCACACTACCACCACCATATTTTACTGTTGGTATGATGTTCTTTTTCTTAAATGCTGAGTTATTTTTATGTCAGATGTATTGGGACACACATCTTCCAAAAGTCATGGGGACCACAAGATGTTTTCTGGCAAAAATGAGACAAGCCTCAATGTACTTTTTGTACTTATTGTACTTCATCTTTGAAATTTGCCATACAGGCCATTTTGCCTAGTCATTTTCTTATTTTTTTTTCACTTAATAATAACAACCTTAATTTAAAACCTGCATTGTGTGCTTATTTGTGTTATCTTGACTAATATGTAAATTGGCTTTATGATCTGAAATATTTAAGTGTGACAAATATGCAAAAAAAATATAAGAAATCTGGAATGGGGAAAACAATTTTTCACACCAATGTATAAAAAGTAGTGTCTGATTCTATGAGTGAGCACATTAATTATCACTGTTAAGAGTGCCTCTTCACCAAAGAGAGCCTCTTCATCTTTAAATGTTGTTTTATTTCTTTTTTCCATGCATTCAAAGAATGCTGTCTCAAACGCATTGATCTGAACTATAAATTGTATACAGAAATACATTGTTATGACCCCGTGCTTCCTCTCCCCGCCTGCTGGTGGCGATATATTTCTGGAGAGTGCTGAGGATTGCACCCCCTTGCTGATTCATCATCTCTTGATTGTGGAGAGGATAAAACATTAGGCCTAACCTCTCCTTTTCACTTCATCCTGGGGACCAGTAGACCTCAGGAGGAGTCACCTTTTGAACACCTTTGTTTTGATAATCCAAGCGCCCCTTTTCTCTCTCTCTCTCTCTCTCTCTCTCTCTCTCTCTCTCCACCCCCCCCCCCCCCCCCCCCTTTAGATTATTATTTCATTTTGAATTGTATCTTAGACATTGAATATTATGTTTTGTATTTATTATTTTGACTCTGGAAAAAAGAACCTTACCAGTAAATCCGTTCTAAGTGGTGTTCCTGTTTTATGTATGACCGAGAACGAGCTGGTCGTGACACCATACATATATGTATACAATTTTAAATGCTACATTTGTCTAAGTGTTTGCATGTCACAACAGCCCCAAATAAAGCCACAGTAAACATGCAAAGCAAACTCGTCAATTCATGTTGATGGAACAATGACCAATAAGAGGATGCTTTATACACATGTGACTTGCATAAACACATTTTGGTACAAGCGAACCAAACTAACAGAATGCAACAAATGAAGTCTCTGTTTCGTAACAAAGCAAACAATCTACAAGTCTGAAATTGCATTAATACAGCTCAACAAAGTTATTCTGGAAAGAAAATAATCATATAAAAGCTTTAGACCTTTGATATGCTTTCATTCAGACCGTGATATGCATCTAATGAGTATTTTACAAATATTTATTGTAATATATGTTGCATGAGCAATACAAAGGGTTAGTGTTTCTCACAATTTCTCCTGAATGAATGAACAGACTGACAAACAAATTAATGAATTATTCTTTAGCCTATTTGCAATATTTATGTTTTACACATAATCAAATAATTTACAGAACTGTGTCCTTCTTTAATGTGATTTTTCTCAGTCCATTAAAATGTGCTGAAAAGAAGCAGAAACAACTCTCACAAGCTGAAGGTGTTTGAAATGACAATCAAAACAGGATTCATTTTGGGCTATTTTGGACAGTCATGCCGATTAATAGCTATTTAAATGCAATGATGCAATTATGTGTGAATCAAAAACACATTTCCATTGCATTACACACATTTGCTGGTGGGCAGCATTTATAAATGTTGTGAATGTCTTTTATAGTTATTCTACACGATCACCTACAAACAGATTTTGCTAGTAAATCTGCCTTCCGTGATTCCCACAAACCTAAACACATGGTGATAATCTGCCATCTTTGTTTGCTTGTTTATGTGAGGTTTGTTTGCATGTAGAGTAAGGTGAAGCATATGAGCTGTGCAGAGCCTTGAGCGCTAGCTGAACGCTTGCTCAATGCAGTGAGAGGAAAGCCCTTGACTACAAATAAAGAAAGACCTAGCTGATGACGGACACATTATTAATGGATTTTCTGTTGGCATGGAGCTAATCTGCAGTGATTATTGCCCCCTTAAAGGTTCATTATTTCTGGAAGAAATTGATGCATGCACATCACACAATTCCCTCAGAGAGTCTACTGGGTCCTTCCTTTCCTTACAGCTGGTTTACACCAAGATAAACCAGAGAAGCTCACCATGCTCATTATAAAATTCATTTCTACCTCAAAACACAGTGGCTCTGCCCAGAGGAAAATTGTATTGATCAGAGGTTGCTCTTTCACAGCTCAGAAGTCCTAGTGGTGACCTAATTATAATTTATTTACGTTTCAACTTAAACTTCTTTTAAAAAACATCTTTGGATACATAGAGATTGAGCCAGATGAGGCCTAAAACACTTGGAGCATTTACTAATTATAAAATTTATATAATTTACTAATTTTATTTAATTAATTAATTTTCTGCTGTAAAAATGTCCATTTATTTAAAGTAAATGGGGAGAAACATTAGATATTATTTATCATTAATTGTGATTTTATTTTAATTGTTTTGGTTATATGGGTCTATATGTTTTATTTGTTTCTATAATTTATAAATTATTACTGTACTTAGTATTATTTTGAAATGGCTATTTTAAGTTTTACTTTTTATTTCAGTTTAAGTTTTCGTAATGTTATGTGGTTCTGTCATTTTGTTTGATTTATTTTATAAATGTACATTTTTTATAACAATTTACATAACGATATTTTTCCACCTTTGAACTGGTCACCTCACAGATCCCGACTCACATCCAGCATCTTAAAATAACAGCAGTTTCAAAGATACATAAGCCATGGCTGCCCTGGCTGTTGTTCTTGAAGATATTACGAGGCCAGTGTGATTCAGACGCAGTGGGGGTGCCTGAATATGTCTTTCATTATTAATAAAGATGTGACTACAGTCCCTGCCTGACAGCCCTCAAGTCCCACACTGCCTTAATGTGCAGCCTGTGACAAGCCGAGAGCGGGAGCACCCACGCACACTCGAGCCAGGCTGTTGTCACACCATCCCACCATAACCTGTAATTATTCATGCTGCCTAAGTGCTCCCTACCAGATATTGGGATCATTTGTTAGGAGAGTCTAGTTTCAGAGTGAGAGAAAAGGGGAGAGCAAGTAAAAGAGTGAGGGAGTGAAAGGGTATAATCCAAGCTACTGTAGTGAAAGTGCCTTTCTTTTCCCTTCAGCAACAGAGCTTGATTGATTTGAAATTACTACCTGAGATGTGAACCATGGACTGAAACACTAATTTAAAACATCTCATCTCTGGTAATTTGAAAGTCCTGGTGTTTTCTTAAACATGCCACTCATGGGAGACTGGCAGCGGTCGAGGATTTGTTAGGGTGCAGGGCTCAATATTCCTGTTTAAATTCTTCATCAAACAATTGTTGTCACCGGAACAGGTTGGCAAACAAATCTTCGCTTACAATGTTCAGCCACTGAAACCTCAGGGATGAATTTTCTGCAAAAACAAGTGGCATTGCAAATATTTAAATGTCCAAAAGGAGGGAGTTTATACTGCTTTTTGCAGTCAGGCCCATTCTAACTAAGATTTTCAACAATTTGTTTTTCAAAAATAGACTTCCTAAAATTATGAGTGAGTAAATACATAAAGTCTCATTATTTCCCCCTTTGAAAATGTAAAAGCTGCTTATTTCCAACAAAACCCACATGGTTATCAAGTTAGGTTTGAAATTGTATTGCTAGACTTGCTCTAGTAACTATGCCATTTAAAGTGTCATTTTCTTTTGTCATGTCTTATCTCACTGAAAGCACCAAATGGACTGACACTAACACCCTCTCAAAAATATGTGGATAACCTCTATATTTTTTGGTCCAAATAAACATGCAAGGTTCACCCCTTGCACTTCAATTAATGTCTCAACAAATCAGAGTTGAATCCAGCGTGTGAAATAACATATTTGAAGGGGGATTCAATGTGTCGGTGTTATGGCCCCTCTCTGTGAGCTGAGTCAGACAAAATCAGCTACTGTCAGTCTGTCAGAGCCACTGATGATGATGGAGTGACATGCCTGCAGGTCCCTCAATCGCTCTGCACACAATCTGCCTCCATGTGTTTTAAAGGTATACTTCACCAAAAATAAAAATAAATTGTCATCATTAACTCAATCTCATACCATTCTAAATCCATGTGAGGCTTTCAAACATAAAAAGGACACAACAGCACTGTCAAATTATCATAAAAGTGCCTCATATATTGCTATATTTCAATTCTTTTGAAGCTATATAATAGCTTTGTGTAAGGATTGCTATTTAAGTCATTTTTTGAAATTCTATTGTAATGATTTAATAGTGACTTCAGATTTTTGAAAACTTGATGGTGCTCTTGTGTCCTTTTTGAAGCTTGAAAGGCTCAGTCTCTTTTTATTATAATTGCATGGAAACCTTATGTTCTAGGAAAGAAAGTCATAAAAATTAGAGTGAGTAAATGACAGAATGTCTATTTTTGAGTGAACTATGGTTTAAGGTGCAGGAAGAGGATGATCGGCAACAGGCATGCATTTCAACGATCAACAGTGAGACATTTCCTCTCAAATGGGATGAGCTCAGTTTGAAAGCCCCAAAACATCCCAATGGCTGTCTCAAATGGATAATGCCACCACAGGAGTCCTGGAGAGCAACCTGACAATTTATTCCTGAGGTTAAAAGGAGACACTTAAAACATAAATTACGAACACATTGCACGACTAAAATAAAGAGATATGAACATAATGAAACAAGTCGATGTTGTGATAGAAAAAAATCGGGCATTTGTGGAGCTAACAAGATATATAAAAAAAAGATGATTATTATTATTGCTGCTCTTTAATATTTAATGAAACCAATCTGGGTCAATTAATCACCAAACTTAAGCTTCTGAAGTCTTACTGTTTTTTTGTTGTTTATTTTTTAATTAAAAAAAAAAAATTCCCCTGTCAATGATCCCATTAACTCGTTACATGAATGTTTCGCCAATCATTATTATGAGGGTCTTTAGTGACCTGGATCTATATCTCCCATGGATGAATCTCTTGTCGTAATTAATAAAACCCTTCCTGATATTAGAGTAACATTTACAGAACCGTATGCACAGGTGTTTTAGACCATCATCACTGTCCTCGTGAGAGCTTATTTTCCAGCATCTGGCTAATATACAAAATCTCAACCATATTTAAAAATATATATTTTTCAACATATTCAAAATAAATGTGTTGCTTCCTGATAGATACTATTTTGATCTGATTCATCATCAGATCCATCATCAAGTGACAATGATACTAACTGATACAATTGACTATTTGAGTACTCTGCAGTAAATCACTGAGCCGTGAACATTTTTGCCGATGACACTTCCTATCTTTTGTTTTCTGCCTGCGTTGACTATAAGTAAAATGTCTCTTCATCTTTGTCTATCAGACATGGCTACCTTGTGTAATAAAGGTGAAATGCACTTAATCAGTCATCAAACATTCAATTATTTTTGTGCTGGAAAAATGAATAGGGGAAAAAGGCATTCTTTTATATTTGTTCTTGTTATATTCTTTATTTAGAATTGATTGAGGAATTCTAAGAAGACTGAAGTTAAATTTAAGAAATAATTAATTCATTAATAAGGAAGAGTGAATGAGGACCCGAGTCATTCAAGACTGTTCATTTGACTGTTTGTCTAATCACTGAAAAAAAAAGAAAATTCCACAAAAATATTAATATTAATTAGGTCAACTGTTTTGAACATTATTAATAAATGCCAAATCAGCATATTAGAATGTTTTCTGAGAAATCATGTAACAATGAAGACTGGAGTAATGATGCTGAAAATTCAGCTGTGCATCACAGGAATAAATTCAATTTTAAAATATATTCAAATAGAAAACAATTATTTTAAATTGTAATAATATTATATTTTTATCAAATAACTGTTAAATGTAAGCAATTTCTTTCAAAAACATAAAAAATCATATCTGTTCTTATCGACTCATGTCCAACTTTTTAATGTTAAACTCTTTTTAGAGTTTAACTCTTTGTGAACTGACTGAAATTTCAAGTCATTATTCTCTGAAAATTGTTGGTTTTTAAATAAAATATTTCTGTAAAGTTTACATTTCATCCCGTTTCTCATAAAAAATCTTATGGCTTTAGTATAGTGCTTCTTTAAATTGTACTTTTATGGAGTTGTCAGTAATTTGTGGCGTTTGAAAAGATCAGCAACTTCCATGTTTAATATATACATAAAAGTGTATAAAAAAAGAAAAGAAAATCTATATATACACACACGCACACACACAAACACACAGTTTTTTCGAATGACATGAAAATGTAGGTGAGAAAATAACATAAATGTTTGAACAATCACTTCAAGTGGCATTTCAGTCCTAGTTAGCTGAATAACTATTTGCCTGTTTTGTTTTGCCTGAAGCACAGAATCTGACTGATATGAGCTATAATCCTAACTATTGGCACTTGCACCACACCAGTGTGTGTGGCCTAGTGTCTGAAGGCATGATTGAAGGACTGCAGAGGCTGAAGATGATATGAATGCCGGTGAGCACTACCAATTGGCAGAAAGAGGTGGGTGCTGGGATTCGCCTGACAAAATCAGACCAATGAGAAGAACATGATGTTAATGAGCCTTTTCATTCCAAACCACGAGCAAGAACCCTGGGGAAACGGGTAATTAACAAACGTGCTGACGAAAAATTCTGATACTTTTTAGAAGCACTTGCTGTTTTCATTAGCCAACTCAAAACATGTTTTCATTTTTTTTTATAATTCTCCGGCGTCGGGACAATAACAGGCCTCTGAGGTCCTTGAAACATGCCGGATGTCATTATGAACTGTTATTTCGGCAGACATGACGTAAAGGTCAAATGTACAGAGGGTAATTATGGAGAGCGCGACCGAACTGTGTCTATCAGTGGCAATTATGGAAGGGCATTAAATAGTCTCAATGGTGGAAGTGAAGAAAAATATGTGTTCTTTCCTTTGTGACAAATTCTGCTTCATAGTGACATCGCTTGAATCACAAGAGCAGACATTGTGGCTCAGACTACAGATGACTTCCTGGCTTGAAAAGAAACATATTGGTTTGCTTTTATCATTTCAGTGCCATGTTATCTTTGCTTAATGTCTGTCGAAAATGACCGTCATTCAATCAAAAGTGCAGGCATTTCAAAAGGTTGCACAGAAAAGGGGGACGTCAGAAAGAAGGCTATTACCCACATAGGCAGACGAGTTCTGATGGGCACATTGATATGATGAACTAGCAGAATTTGTGTGCGAAGAAAGCGAATAAAATGCCAGTCAAGGCAGCAAATGTCATCTGGAAAAATGGGACAGATCAGAGTTATAAAAACCTTTGCAAGACCAATTACAGATAAATACAACAAAGATTGATAGGGGAACCATTGGGTTATCAAGGCACTTTCATTTTGGAGCAATTAGCGGCCGGGCTGACGAGGCAGCTTTATAACCAAAGAGGAGCGAGAGAAGACTAGAGACAAGGAACATAACATCATATTGCTTGAATCAATGCACGCGACCTTTGCAGTCTGAAATATCGTTGCGTTTTTAGCCGGAGGATTTGATAGAATTGCAATGAACACGAGTCATACGAGACATAGGGATGAACCGCTGACCTTCTGGACAAGATGCCAGTCACAACCCGCAATGCTCTCATACGTGGTTCACGGCCTTTTTGATTTCGTTGACATAACTCAATGCCACAGGCGACCTTTCTGAACTCTTGCAGAAAACGCTGGAGAAATTGACCCATTGACGCCACATTGATCAGTTTTTCTTTCTCGTGTCCACAAAATTCCAATGTGATTGTTTCGTAACAAAGAAAATATTCAGGATGAAGAAATGATGTGTCCAGGCGGAGCAATGGTGGAAGGCAGAATTCGCTCACGTGAAGAGAATCTCACAGATTGCCCCATGAAAAATGCACTTAACATTGGAAGTGGTGCCAGTTGAATGCTAGTTGAGTGGGTATGGGACTCAGGAGAACAAAGGATGAGACAAACAATATCATCAAATATGGATGATTGTCTTTCTCTCCAAAATGATGCATTTGACCATGTAAATGGTTCCTTTTTATTGTCCGGTGAGACTCTTAGAATATGCAGTGGAAAACAAGGCAATAAGGAGTCAGATATCAAACCTGCAAAGGTTCAGCCTACTATTGCACAGCTCCCAACAATGGACTTTTTAATATAAATATAAAAAAACAACAAAATAAACGAAACAAAATGGTAAGCCTATATGACATATAAAAGAATTATGTAGCATTTGGTTTTATGTTTTATTGTTTTTTTTAAGACTCGCCAGTGGCAGTTCCGTCTCACCAAAGCTGCATTTATTTATTAAAATAAATTATTTTATTAAAATAGCTCTTTTATTCTATTGAAATATCTTTCACAAATAATTGTAATATGGCTTCTCAATAAATATTTTCTGTTATCATCAATGTTGAAAACATTTGTGTTGATTAATATATTTGTATAAATCATAGTTTGTTTTTGTTTTTTAAGGTAAAAAAAAATTGACTAATCTTTGCCTTCAATTTTTCTGGATAAAGCATTAAGAATTTAAAAAAATTAAATTCGATCAATTTTAATTAATTTTGTGATAAATATCTACCTGGAAAAAAGGTTTGAAATGGCAAAATCTAAACCATAAACATTGCATTCTAAGCATACCTCACCTTACCCCAACACACCACATATCCAATACATTCAGTCTTCTTATATTTGCTCAGTTATTTGAAAAGCCACATTATGGAGGTCGGAATTCAATTTTCCTGCTTTGAGCAAGTAAATGCTTGAACGATTAATCAATTACAGTTGCTTAAAATCTGATTCACTCTGCATAATGCCCAAACAGCCATGCCACTTCTCACACTACTGGGCTCGGCAATGCCAACTCTTCAATTTTAGTCACTGAAATGGAGTGTTTATTAAAACTGCAATTTAAACTTGGCCTGGACCTGCTCCAATTATACAACGCTATAGAAAATAAATCGACTTAGATCAGTGCTTCTCAATCCTGCTCCTGGGTGCCCCCCAGCTCTGCACATTTTAGGAGTCTCGCTAATCTGACACCCAATTTAGGTCTAGGAGCTTCGACTAATGAGCTGAAGAGTTGAATCAGGTGCTTAGATGAGGGACATATCCCAGTAGAGCATTGCTGGGAGGCTCCTGGTAGCAAGATTGAGAAATCTGAAATTTCACACCACTGACGGATCAAATAAAATTTTATAAATATCATGTTTTAAGTGTAAGATCATCTTGCATTCAGTCTAAAAATGTTTCATTCTCACGCACTAATTTCTTGGCTAGCACAGCATATTTTTTAATACGACATCAGAAAATAATTCCCATAGGTGGAATCCAGTCTTATTCTTTTCACCTCCGGAAGGAGATTCCACCACATCGCAATTCTGCTTTTAGACACAGGCTGAAGTACGCTTATTTACTTCTCGCAGCTATCATCTTCATGTCAAAACCACTTTTAAACTCTTATCACTTAATCTGCGGGAAGAGGAATGAAACGGCATGGTAAAATGAAAAATGTGCTTTATAATGATAGTGGCACGGCGTGTGATGAAAGGCGAAGCGGCACAATGACACTTCCTGTGACAAGTGCAGGTCGGCATCAACAAATATCTGAAAAGCACAATATAGGCCTGTTATTTTTTAATTCCTTGTCTCATTTTGAGCCGAAGTGACAGACCTATGTGGAAGACATGTTTGCAGCAAACTTTCATCGGCTCGCAGCAGTTTCCACGGTAACTGTGAGGGAGACAGATATTAGAGAATCCTCGGTACTGGCACAAATCGTGGCTGGTATATTGGAGTAAATCAATAAAGAGGAGTCACATATGAGCAGGAAATCCATGAGAATACACAATGAATTTTTCAGACGATCAACAGTTAAAATTTAACAAAACCACAAAGCATTGTCAAGCACACCAGGTGTCAGTCATATGACTTAACTTCCGTATTGTATTCACAGTTCAACTGATTACAGTGGCATTGTTCTCCAATTTAAAACGTGGCAATTTAGAGGCTGTAGCAATGAATACTGACAAAAGCTTCTCATTAGAAAATCTTTGATGCAGTCAGGGACTAGAGAAAGTGAATTCTCTGAGCTCCTAACCAAATCAAAAATCACCAAAACTCAAACCTGGCAAATCAAATTGCCTGGGGCCAAAATAGATTTGAGCTCTGGTACAAAACAGCAACAACAAGACAGATATTGAAAACATATATAAGAAAACAGTTGTAGATGTCACATTCCCTCACCTATATAAAAAGTATGTTGGAAAATGATCACGCCGTAATACTATTGTGACAAATTGCTGCACAAACTACGTCCACATTTTTGTTTTTCATATGCATCTCTCAGCCTTGAATATTAATGGGATTTTATATGTGAGTTTTTACTTGCTAATTGTAGCCGTCTCATAAATAGAGCATCTGGCTGTTTATGCTTTAAGGAAAGCAACAAATGTAAATGAGATTACTTATCTCCTCTGCCTCGTTTGGATGCTTTATCTGGGCTACATAAACCAAATGACTAATGTGTCAAAAGGCGAAACGCTTACAGGAATTGAGGGGCACTTTTTTTTTTTGACAAGCACTGCTCTGTTTTCACACATGGCTGATAGCAGGCATGGAGCAGAGGGCATGTTGAAGACGCTGTCCCCCTAGGCTCTGCTCCGATTGGCCACAAAGGGTTAGCAGCAGGGGAGTGTAATGTCTGTCTGAGCTTTGTAAATAAATAACGCAAGTTGGGGTCTAATTAGCCCAGAATGTAATATGGGTTTGTTTAGCTTATTTTGCCAAGCTGATGCTGGCTGAGAGATAACTGAATATTTGTGGTTCCCTTTTAACTCATTGTACTGCACATTCACAACAACAACAGGAAAGAGATGTCAACAGCTTCTGGATTGTTTGCGTTCTCTTTTGTGAAGGCTCGGTGTAAAAAAAAGAAAAAAAAAGAGAGGTGTTTGTAGGAAGAAAAATGAAGGACATATCACGTGATTGTTTTATTAGTCTTTTTAGTTAAGTTTTAACATATTCATTTCCAATTAGTTTTATTGGTATTAGTAATAGATTATTAGTATACTGTATGCTTAATATCTGCAATCTCTTTATTGTGATGTTGCCCAACAGACATTCTACTGTCTAGAACAGAGGTGCCCAAACTAGGGCCCGCGGGCCAAAGTTGGCCCGTGGCCACCTTTGATTTGGCCCGCCGAACCGTCCGAGGGGAGAGATAGAGAGAGAGAGAGAGAGAGAGAGAGGGCGAGGGCGAGCGCGAGATACCTTCGACACAGATTGTCATATCTAATTTGACATAATAATTTTGTTTGTTTTATAGTTGAACTACAACAGAGTAAACTGAAATTAAATGTAAATTTATTAAATGTATTGTAAATGCGCAATCCAAGGCGCAGCACTGCGTGCTTCGCGACACATGACGTCAATAAACGTCAACAAATTAAATAATTTCTCCATTAATAATGGAGAAATCAAGGCAGACAAGAGATATTTTTTTTTTAATCTGGGGAAGATGAGTTTTTATTCACAGAAGTCAAATCAAAGGCAATATGTCTAGTTTGCAAACAGTCTGTTGCTGTCTTAAAAGAGTATAATATCCGTCGTCATTATGAAACAAAACATTATGCAGCTTTCTCAAAGTACAGCGGCGAGACGCGAAACAGCAGGCTCACGAGCTGCTTGCTGGACTTCGATCTGAACAGAGCGCGCTGCAACGTCCTTCCTCATCACTGATGTGGTCTCTGTTTGGCAGTACAGTGAATCCCTCGTTTATTGCGGTTAATGTGGACCGGAACTATCGCGATAGGTGAAAATCAGCGAAGTAGGATCAGCCAATCAGCTCACGGGATACATCCACTCGTGCTCTCATTGGTCGAGCTCGCGCTGGGAACCAATCACGTGTCTTGCCTGAGTGCTGTGGGCGTGTTCAAAGCCTCTGAGATAGTTTCTCTCTTTGTCTGGCATCCTGGGAAACTGTTTGTCTCGCGTCACGATTGAACAACGCTGCTTTCGCAATACGGCTGTACATGAGGTATTTAACTTTTATTTTTTGATGAATATTTTTGAAAAATCCGCGATGCGCTGAGGCGGCGAAGTGGCGAGGGATTACTGTACCTACCTCTGCGAGCAGACTTTCAGTCTGATGAACTTGAGCAAGAGTAAACTAAGAAGCCAAATAACTGACTCTCACCTACATAATATCTTGTCTTTGTCTGTTAGTCAGCTACAGACCAATCTTCTGAAAAATAAGGACCAGCTTCAAATCTCTCATTAGGTCACTGACATTGCAACCATATGGTTTTATTATTGATTGTGTATTTGGCATTGAACTGTATTGTACATTAAACACTTGGGGATTGTTGCCCATTTAAATTGTTCATTTAAATGCAAAGCTTTACAAATAAAACTGCATTAGTGAATCAGATAAAAGTTGTTTTATATTTATTTTAAATATTGTGAAATAAATAAACCCATAGCAACTTTAATGTAATACAATTTGATTTATGATGCAAAATTTACTTTTGGCCCACGGCTCTCAATCAAGTTTGATTTTTGGCCCTTCATAGGAAAAAGTTTGGGCACCCCTGGTCTAGAAGTAACTTTCCAACAAATGTCTAATAAAATTATAAAATTAATAAAATAAAAAAATCAAGAAGTTCTCTGAATTTGTGTAAAAACAATCTTTAACCAGCCAAATTTTCTGATCTTTAGCTAGTTTTAGGTTTGCTGGTCATTCTATTGTTGCCCATTTTGTGTTTTTGCAGTGTAATGATACTTTAGCTGTTAATTCAGTTTTACCACAAATGTCAGGGAATGTCCAGGGCCCCAAAACACCCTCAGACCCCAGAAGGTTAAAGGTGAGGTATCTGGGAATCTTGGGAATCTGCCAAAATGTCGAAAGATTTCACAATAGGTTTCAGTTATCAAATTGTTTGCACAAATTCTTTACATTGGTTTTAAAATGAGTTCTGTTCTTCATATATCACTACACTATTGACAACAATGGACTGATTGCAACTTATGAGACTGCATTTGACATCTTCACATTAGCACTTTTTAAATATGTTATATTTCCACATACCTCAACACTTAGTACGTACAACATGATAATAGTATCAATAGAAATATCAACAATTAAAATAAAAAGGCAAACAGTCACTGTAACCATTTTAAGGATTGGCGTCCCAGAACCACAAAGCATTTTGTAGCAGCGGAAGCTTAAATAAATTTAAGAATGTATTAAGAATTGTATTAACACATTTAACGATGGCTTTGTTTTACTTCAGTATATCACTTTGTCTGAATATCAACATGTGTGTGATTTTAGGCAGTTTAAACATGATGTTTTGATGTTTAATTGTGCATATCTGTAAAAAAGTGATCTATGATATTGTATTATTTTGAATATCAAAGTATTTTTTGTAATGAAAGATTTGTGCACAGATTTTGTGTTTTTAGGTTTGTGGAAAGTGTACAGGTACAATTAAGCTCTTGGTATAATGCATATTTGATATGCATTTAAATCTATATGCTAATTGAGTGAAATTATCCAATTTGAAATCACAGTGTTGCTATTATGATATTTCTTCAATAAAAATGTTAAATTAAATAAATTAGATCTGTAATATATATATTTTATTATTATTTTACAGCGCTCTCCATTTCCTGGAATGCCTGAATTTGTCTTCTTAAGAAGCTGTGATTTACCCTCTCCACCAATTATATTTGTCAAAGAGAAATGAGAAATGATGAGTAAGTAGAAAGTAATTTGGTGTATGTGTCACATGGCCATTTCTTCTCTTCATCTTGTGTCTTAACAGTGTGTTTATTTCTTCCTTTGATTATGGCAAATTGAATGCAAGGATTACTTATGGATAATCTTTTATCAGCAGCATGGTCAAGGATTATAGCAAGTTCAACATTCAGTAGAGCTGGTTATTGCTTGTATTTTTGCTTCAGAATCCAACTGGAACGGCTGTAATCCTCTTTGGAAACCATGTTTGCGAGGTTTAAACCATGGATCTATGATCGTTTGGCAGCCATATTAAATAATAGAACATTCTCCTGTCATGAAAATCGAGGTAGGGTCAGAATTTTTTTTTTTTCCAGCTGGATTTGAAAACCCTCCTCTCACTGGGTTGCTGTTTCAGTGAAGGAATTTTATTCAGCAAGCATGGCATTGTGGAGCTGTAGATCTGCCTACATTGCACTTTGATTTGCTCTAATTGCAAAATAAAATAGCAAAAGAATCATACAGCATTAGCAGTTATGTCAATGCTAAACAGGAAAAACGATAGCTGTTAAATAGCATTCAGCTTGCCGTGATAGATCTTCCTCACAGATAAAGCGAAATTAAAAATAAAAACCTCCCACCGACAATGAGGCAGTAAACATCAATCACAGCTGCAGTAACATCTGGAGTTGGCAGGCCTCTGCAGAGTTCTACATGTCCCATTAATCCCTTCAAATTCCCCCAAATTCTGGGTATTTGGTAGAATAATGGAGTTTCATGGGCACTTGATATTTTAGAGCGTATTTGTACAGCTATATCAGGGGGTTATGGCCAACAAAGGATTGAAAGTGTCTTTGCATACGTGTTACAGTTGGTTTTAGATGGTAGAGACATGTTCTTGTTAAATTTAAGAGACTATAAAATAATCCCTAGCATTATTTATTGCAAACTCAGTTGTAAATGTAATAGTGAGTCATGTTTTCTTTCGTTCAAAGAAAATATTTTCCTTCATAAATAAATAAATCTTAGGGACTTTGTCTATTATGCAGGTCTTTGATCATAATAAGCCTCTTTTTTTCTGGAGTGAATGGATGCACGCATCAGTGTGTTGCATCAGAAACCACAGTCATCAAAAATATCAGATGAACCAGCAAAAATAATAACGGAGGATTTACCAGTGTTGGGTATGGAAAATTTTAAAAGTAAAGTAAGGGATTACTCTTAATTTTTCTGTAAGTTAGGTAGTAACTTCTGATGTGACTGCTTTAAATACTGTATAGACTACTGAACAATACTATATAAAATCATCAGTAAATCATGCTGCTACTATTACAGGATATAAAGTAAAATTAACAACTGATTGTGATATCAATTAATTGCTGAAAATGTAAGCATATTGTCTATGAAGGAATCTGTTTGAATTAAATCATTACAAACAGTTCCCCAGCATGCTTTGCACAGGATTGGATAAAAAGGGAATAAATGTTGAAAGTATTGTGTTATTTGTTAATTTTTTGTGGACAGAAAGTCATGCCAGTGTTTTGTATTTATTTATTTATTATTATTATTATTATTATGTATTGTTCCACATTTTAAGTTTCCGTTGTTTTAAAATGTATTAAAATATATATTCACATTTGATTGTCTCTGTTGTGCTCATGAATAAGTCACTTTAACTTTTGATTTTTCTACATGCTTTGGTACTTTAGTACGGAAAAAGGAAGGATCATTCCTTGTGGTCATAAAAAGTCTTTTTAATAGTTCATATAGATTGCGCGGCTCATTTAGTGAACAGATGGACATTTCTTTAAGCTTAATTCTAGAACTAATATAAATTCTACAAGCCAAATCAAGCCATATACATTCACAATTTCTTATAATTCGTTATAGTGAATTATTAATATACAAATTCCTCTTTTGGTTAATTTATCTACGTATTTTATCATATTACATTATTATCAAATGTGTGCATAAATCCCTTCCATTTAAGCTGATTCGCTACAACATAAAGGTAAACATTACGTTTGACTCTAAGCATTACAATGACAGTGAAAAGTAATTTATTACTCATTTAACATGTCAATTTATTTAATAAGTTATATTTAGCATGTGCAAAGCTGTGGATTGAAATATATAAGGCAGCAACTCAAGTAGTTGGAGTAACTTTTTTTTTGGAGTAATCAACTTAAACATTGGTATTTGTTACAAATGATTTAGTCATAATTTATTCAACTTAAAACAATGCACATTTTAGTGTACTCTAAATCTTAATGCATAATGTTGCCTTTAACAATTCCAAATACACTGAACTCTAAGTTGTATTTACAGTAATTTTATGAAATTAATTTGTATTTAAACATGTACAAAAATTCATTTTATCCTATACAAATTAATCAAGAACTATACAAGAACAATCATATCAGCAAATCAAAAATCTTTCTGGAAACACACAATTCGAGTCCTTCCACATTGCAATTTTTGAAACGGTAGACACAATTACAAGACACTTATATGTTGGCCAACTGAATGTCTGAATGTCTACCTGTATCTGTAAAGGCTACCAACAATCAAACCAAATCAGCGGCCTTGCAGTCAACAAAATAAAAGCAAATGTCTTTACAGAAAACACACACACATTCAGTAATTATTTGATTTGAGCATAAAACTCTATAATTATTATTAAAAGGTATGACAAGAAAAACACAGAGTACCTAATTGAGCGTGATGAGTATCCTCAGTCTAAATGAGGTATGACTAAACGTCTCCTTGGATATATAAAAGCGGCATTTGCCGAAGCTCACAGAAGATAAAAAGCATGACGTTTTGCAATACATTCTGGAGGATGCAGGGCCGCGCTGCAGCGTGCCAGTTACATAAACACAGTAATCAGTAAAAAGGGGGTGCCAAAAGAAAATCTATGATGCTTTGACACGCTGTGACTAAAATGGATGTCTTAAATGAGGTGAGTGTTTCACAAGCTCATCCTCTTCATCACCGCAAATAAAGGCTGATATTTGATTTCAACAAGTCAATGCCAAATCACACGGGATCAATCAAGACTAACAGGCAAATGAGAACCCATTTGTAAGTCATTCAAAGCTCTTCTCCATCTGAATTTCTTGAGAAATAAGGGATGTATCCCTGCGCCCGGGAGCTCAGATGTAGCAAAACCGCCTTCGCTGTGCTCTCCCTTTCATGGCAACAAAAGAAGGCAAAAATAGACACAGTGATCAAAGGCACATCTGGAACTGGCAACGGGAGATAAAAATCACCATCGTAAGATAAATAAAGGAGGGGAAAAAATAGTAGTTTTGCTGTTTGTACAAGCACAGCACACTCTAGAACACTCATGTATCCCATAGATGCTCTACATTAGCCGGGGTCACTTACGCTCCAACTGCATGGGCTTCACAACAGGTTCCATCAGTGTTTCAAACCCGACAAGTTTGTTGGTGGCATGGCAAAGAGGGAGTAGAGAAGGGATGGAGACAGGTTTTTTGACACCGCTGGAGAGAGATGGCGAGAAAGTGGGATTCAGACAGAGAAGGTGGTCAAATGGAGTCCACCCATCCTCCGCCGATCCTCTTTCCAAGCTTTAAAGTAGGTCACACGTTTCACCACACTTTGAGCTGGAAATTCATGCAAAATCAGCATGCAATGTCCCCACTACCGTTAAAAGCAGAGTATGACGATGGCTTTAAAAATTTATGGAAATACAGAGTTCTCTGAATGCCAATTAAACCTCCAGAGATCTGTCCTCAGAGGCCCTCAAAACAATGAAATACATAAAATATTTTTGGATACAACAGATTTGCATGACATCCTAACACTTAGATGGGTTGCATTAGTCACCTCAAGCTTCAACGCAAAGCAAATGTGGTTACATTGAAGTTCTCAGATAATTTTTTTTTGGTTTATTTCCCCCACTTATGTTTTTCCATACTCTTTCCACCCACCTCATTGACCCTTACAAATGAAACAGCAATTTTTGCTGACTTTGATGTAAACACTCTCTTTGCATGTGAAATTAGATGTGGAAGTGCTTTTCTGAACTTACTGCAGTGTTTCTGTCGTGTACAACATATTTAAGTGATCCATTCATGTAATAATATGTCTAAATGGCACTCTGACATATTCATGCATCTGCACTAAAATGAAAAACACAAACACATATTTTTTATGTATAACATGTCAAGTAAACTTCAAGGATATCTGTCCAATTAGGAAGCATGTGATTGCGAATAAGTTTCACCTACTTCGATGCAAAAGAAAGTGACAACAGGTTTACTGAAGAGGCAACAGCAAGACAGCCAAAAAGGAATCATTTTTCAGGTGGAGCTCATAGACGGTTGTTCTCTCCTTATTTTTCCTTACTAATTTGTCTTTAATTCTGTGTGTTTTTTAGGGTCCTTGTCACTGTCAGTTACTGAAACCCAATCAGGTTGCACAGACAGTCCTGATCCTCCAGGATGGCGCATCCATTTGTGGCATAACAAGGAGGTTTGGTGTGTCTCCCCAACACAGTTTTAAGAGCATGAAGGAAATAAGAGGAGACAGCACTTTGCACGAGAAGAGCTGGAAAAGGATGTAAATGGGCAACAAACCATCAGAACAGACTGGTATCTGCTCTTTTGTGTGAGAAGGAACAAGAGAAGCACTGCCAGGCATTTATATAGCACTTCTCAATGTACTGCTGTACACCCCAAGCACTTTACAATCATAAATCAAGGCTCTCCTCAACCATCACCAGTGTGCAGCATCCACTTGGATGACGCAACAGCCACTCACCACACACCAGCTATAGGTGGAGAGGAGAAAGACTGATAGAGTCAATTGAAAGCATGGGGATCATTTGACCACTCTTTTAAGTGAAGGGCTATGGGATTTTAAATGACCTCAGAGAGTCAGGACCTCAGTTTAACATCTTATCCATAGAACGTGCTTGTTATAATATAGTGTCCCCATCACCATACTGGGGTGTTAAGAGCCATACACACCACAGGATGAGCACCCACTACTGACCTCACTAACACCTCTTCCAGTAGCAACCATTTTTTTGCAGGTCTCCCATCCAGGTACTGATTAGGCTCAACCCTGCTTAGCTTCACTGGGCAGCCAGTCTTGGGCTACAGGGTTACATGGCTGCTGGACATTCTAAGAGGCCTCAGGACACTCATCAGGAGCATGCTCAGACATTGCTGTGAGTGCACACAGGCATGTGGGGGTCACAAGCACTACTGACTTACATTATGAGTTGCTTTGATGAACTTCACACAAGTTAGATCAGCCTGTAACTTCAGGGTTTTTTTTTTTTTTACATTGATGGTATGATTTTGGTATGATTTTGAATCCTGCCCTCAGTGTGTCGATGGTTTTGATTTGCATTGACTTTTTGGTTTCCATTTGGTTTCCATTTTGTTCTTGACAAATCATAGAATTTATGTAAATAAAGATTTTTTAACTGAATATGTAATAAATTGAGATTCTTTCCTTCCTCTCCTTTCTGTTAAGTTAGTGAAGCATGTTACAAAAATGTATCTCAACTGTCTGTGACTGACTGTATTCATATGACTGTATGCACATAAATTATAATAAATCATTGATATATATATGATGTATTTAAATATTTATTATCTTTTATTGACCGTCATAACACTCTTAATACATTCTGGTGTGACACCGAAGTTCATCGATGTGTCTGCCTCACAGAGACTTGGTTTAAGCTGTAATTGAGAGCCAGAGCCCTGTTGTGTTTGTCATGCCAATCACAGCCATCTGCTGGGAGCTGGCTGGGAGGGACACCCATTACTGCAGACACTTGTGCAAATCACGAAGTGCTCTGCAATCCAGCTGAGCGCCACCGGAGAATGAACAGAGCATGGCAACTGTTTAGCTGGGTAGAGCAACACAGAAAAGCAACACATAGGCATCTAAGAACATTTTCCTAACACTCTTATGAACACGTTCCGAAAGGGTCTCTTGACTGTCTCCAAAAGTGTTTTTTCCTAAAACATTTTCATTGACATCAAGAATGTGTATGCGCATTTTTGTATTTAGAGCAGATAGTCAGACAGTGTGTATAGTCTGCCTAGATGCTGCTATTGGAACGACGGCGTCTCCTCAAACCTGGTCTCATTTTTCATGGTATCATTATCTGAGCACTCACATCCTGACAATCAGCCCTATGTTAATCCAACCAGAAATATGTGACTATATGTAATGACAAATTTGCATGATGAAACACTGTGGTCTTTCTAGTGACATGTCATGATTTCTTCTATCTATCTATTCTTTTTTATATATGTTTTGTAATTTTGGGGCTTTATGCAAACAGCTTGCTTTGATTTTGCTTTTAGACAGTTGCATGGTAAAATCCTTATGGGAAAAGAAGTGTTTTTAAATGAATCCCCTTTAAAGCACTGCAGCTACAGGCAAACACATTCAGACAGATGCCTTTGGCAGTTCTGTCATGTTTTGCACTGTGTTTTAAGCGTCCCGCCATAAGTGTTGTGTTTAAAGTGCTGTGTTACGTTAAAAATAGTGCAACATTTAAAAGCACTGCACTCTGTCCAGCTGTTTTTGAATGCAAGAACATGTCGTATGTAAAAGTGCAAGTGAATCCAAAACCATCATAACATCTCATACCATCACAGCATATTTACAATAGAGTTTCACTGATTTGATTGCAAACTATGTCTAATGTGTGTGGACATAATTCTAAACACAACACTGAATGTAACCTGAAAACCTGCGAATGATGCACCACTGCTGTGCAGTAAACGAGATGTGACGAGGCCTGGTGAGAGGTGTCTGTACAATCTGTCTTACCATATTGTCTTGCTAACCTTGTACTGATGAAGTTTTGACGGAGCACAAACTCCCCTTCACGTAACAGAGCCTCCGCCTGGAAATGCAACTGTAGCGAAACTCATCAAATTACATACACAGGTGAACCGTTTTAGAGGGGAAGAGTAATTCCATTTTCATCTCAGAAAAGCTTATAATGAAATCTTACAGATGTCAAGGGTGTCCTCTACAGCGTACCATAATTATTTGCGGAAACTGCAAGCCACACAGTATTCTCATGGTTTGGTGCTATTTTTTTTCTCTCCTCCCTATGTTTTCACTTCCATTTTGAATGTGTAAAATAATAATAAGAATAAAAATGTGATTCATTACACAATTCATTATGCCCCAAGCCTATGCATTCATTCATTAAGTATTTTTCACACAACCTAAGCTATTCAAGCTAAAACTGTGAAGCCTCTAGACATATTTAAAAGTTGAATTTAGTGTGGCATCTTAAAATTCACTTTAAAACATGATCCAAGACACGTAAAATAACCAATCAAGTAAAATCTAGCACATTTGAACTGACAAAAAAACGTTTCAGGTTACGTATGTAACCATAGTTCCCTGAAGAGGGAATGAGATGCCGCGTCGAAATGCAAGGGGAATGCCTTGGCATCTGTATCGTGAAGCACTATTAAATTGAGCGTTTGAATGCATGTCGTGGACCGGTGATGTCGTGAACCAGGATGATAAGAGGGTGCCAGAACCAAGAAGCGGCAACTTAGATTGTGTGTGAAACAAAGCCCCGAAGGCACAAGAAGCTGAGACCATATAATTTACGGAAGGATTAGTCACCCTTTCCAGTAAAAACAATCTAACAACTCCGGAAGAACTGGTATCCCATTATAATGATGTGCTTCAGTCACTTCTTAAATTCTCATACACCATTAAAAACCAGGTCTATTTAATTTAATTATGCCCTCTGATGCACCCGATTTGCGTAGGCTAAAAGCTCAACGAAGCCATTTGGAACGTGAAAAGCCATTTTATGTAAAAACCAGACTTGTCGTACACAAACACATGTATTCTGAGCATATATGAAAAACGTCTCAGGTTATGTATGTAACCATAGTTCCCTGAAGAGGGAACGAGATGCTGCGTCGAATGCTTTGGGGAATACTTGGACGATATCTTGTGACGCCGGTGCGGAGTAGAGGTCAAAACTGCTATTACTACAGATAAATCTAATTATTACGTACATTTGATCATGTCTGGTGAAAGAAACTCAAGAACTCTGAATTTCAACTCAAGGATATCTTGAAGCCTCTCGATTATCTGCCATCACACTTGCACTCAGTTGAAATATGTGATGCTTTTGTGACTTTTTTCAATGTGAAACCTATCTATAGCTGATCTGCTTTCAACACATACACCCTCTTGAACCCGCAGATCCTCATCTGTACTCCATTTAGTTTCTCCTTGCATACATTTCGCTTCCATAGGATCTCAAGCTTTTAGCTATGCTGCTCCTCACTTGTGGAACTTGCTTCCTCAAGACATTCGTAACAGTGATTCTCTCCCTATTTATTTCTGCTTATAAATTACTGTTTAATCTGCTTGTAAGGTCTTACAATTATTATTATTATGATCACCGAAGTGGGGAGGACAGAAGACCTGCAGTACGTGAGTGGCTATGGCAGCCTTGTAAACCTTCAGGGTGGACGGGGACAACACTACAGTAATTTATCTTGTATAAACTCCTCCAGCACAGTGCCAACCTGAGAGGTAACTGGGTTCACCACACCAAAAAGTGAAGAGTTTCCGCTTTAGGGCATATAGTTTATTTGTGGCGGGAACTTTCCAAAGTTTCCACAATTCTGGGCAGGGGTGAAGAATCGAGCCCGCTGCCTGAGACAGAAGATCCTTCCTGATCGAATCTCCCAGGGGACTCCATCTAGGAGGGACACCAGGTCCATAAAACACACTCTGCCCGGACAGCATGGAGCAATCAGTGTGAGATGGACCTTGTACCAGAAAACTCTCCAGAACTCCTGGGAGTAGAGCAATCAGGGGAAAAGAATACGGATTGTAGCCTTGTCCAGGCCTGAACCATGGCATCCAGCCTGAGCAGAGATGGATGAGTGAGGGAGCACCACAACGAACATGGAGTCACTTTTACAGATGCAAACAGGTTGTCTTGTGCCTGACCAAATTTCTCCCAAATCCCAAGGTGGTGGAGCTTCCATTCCCTGGGCCTCTGCCCCTGCCTTGACAGGATGTCTGCTCCCACATTCTGTGTCCCAAGTGTGGGAAAATCTAGAAAATGTATATTGATAGATTCATTTTGACCATAGATTAATTGATAGATTAACTTAATTTCTCATGGAAAACTAGACCCACCCAAAAATTTATTTTTTTGTAATTTCTGTTCTGTTATCAATAATGGTTGTTTAAGTATTCCTGAGGTCATGCAGGTATATTTGTAATATATTTACAGCCATGTCATGGGTGTCCAGTGGGTGGCAGTAGCCAGGGAGAGAACCCCAAAAGTAGACAAAGAAGAAGTGAGGATGTTGACAGTGGTTCATGTGATGTTTGGAAGAGAGATTGTGTTGTACTGCTAAACGTGGCTGTATTGGCCGAATAAAAGAACCCAACCAAATCACGCTTGTGATTGCCTCCAAGTGTGTTACACAAGCATGTGGACTTCCCAGAGAGAGAGCAGTTGGGACCAGAGGAGGAACTGTCGCACCAGTTTTTATAGTGGCTGCAAGTGTAGACCCCTCTGATGGTTTATAGAGGCGACCACCACTGTACCGTTGGTATGGACAACAACACAGTGGCATGAGAGGTCTCGGAGGAACGCTTATAGTGCTTGTTGGACTGCTAGCATTTCTAGCAGGTTTATGTGCCAGGAAAGGTGGTGAACGTGAAAAGCAAGTGAACCCAGTTACCTGTCAGATTGGACGCCACAGCCATGTTTCTTTGGACGAACAACCCTGGTCTCGGCCGGCCAGGCGATATTTAGCTGCGAGACAGCATGAGTCACTACCTCGACAAGCTCCTCATAAGCTGGAGAGGAAGATGGCGAGTCTTCCTCTCCAGCCTTGATGCTAACAACATCCAACTCCTCAGAGCTGGACAGTTGCAGCACCGGTGCCTCTGCCTGGTCGGAAGTAACCGCCCTTGAGTGTTCTTCTGGTTCCAGGCAGGGGAGATTGGATTTGCCGGGTAAGGGTTGAGATGGGACAGAGCCATGTATCGATCCATGCCATCAAATCCATTTGCGAGCCCCAGGACATAGATCGCTGCTATGCAGCGGCACCAGTGCTTTGGGAAACGTGAGACTGGGCGGTCTCGCTAAAGACTGCCAGGTAATAGCGGACCATGCAGAGTGAAAGCTGCTTACAGAGCTGTGTGTTACCTTGCCCCTGTGTGTGTCCCACAGAGATGTGTGTCCCTGCTTGTGATGTAGTGAGAGCAGGGAGAAGCACATGCTCAAAAAGTCTGTTCCATGATAACAATAGTATTTATGGTGAAATGTGGAGAGCTTTGGTCTTTTTGAACTATCTAGGGATATAATTTCTCTCTCACTCACACACACACACACACACACACACACACACACAGCGACACAGTGCTTTTGATGAAGATTCTCAAAGCTGCCGCTTCCAGGTTCTGGTGACCTTTTATCATCCAGGTTCAAGACGTCACCGGTCCGCGACATGTATTTCATGGTGCTTCCTGATACAAATGCCAATGTATTACCCAAGCGTTTTAACTCATCACGAGTTCCTTTGAAAGGGAACAAACAAACAAACAAAAAGGAAAAAAAAATGCAAAGCAAAAAACAAGAAAGCTAAAACATTGTGGATGTCATATAAAAAAATATTATTGTAATGTTTAGTAAATCTATGATATAATAAAATTTTAATCTGCCACAATAATGTATTTGAATTATTTGAATAGTTCAATGAATGTGACAAATCCCATAACAAACTGGATTATAATTCTTACTCATTTGACAATACAATTATTTTTAATGACAGTGATAATCACTGATGCTTTTTAATTTCTATCATGTCAATTCATAACTACACCATTTTCGGAAAAGTAAACCTGCTGGACAAAGTGTGCCAGGATTTTAACAAGCCATTAAAAGACTTTGGGAGTGTCTAGACTGAATTTACTCTAGACCTATCCCAGCACTTCCACTTACAATTTCTGTGCAGAGAACAAGTAAACCATGCATGGAGCTTTTTACTTATTCATTACGCTGTTTCAGCTGTTAAAGGACATGGACCATCTACACAGAGGGCATCCTGACATAACTGAACACATCTATAAATGAACTCAGCTGTACCTTTATGGATACATTGTGTTCCATCATATAAGCAATATGCCCCGGGTGAGATGGAAGTAAGAAGAGAGCTCCTACACAAAGCTAATGTCTGCCCTAGAACAGATGTAATGAAACGGAAATATGGGAAACCAAGGTGTATGTTTGAAAGGTTTGTCAAAGGAAACCATATATGTCACACACACACACATTTATACAATATTGTTAAAAATCTGAGAACCAACTGTGAAACAGCTTCTCTTATCTTTTCTATTTTAAGTCAGATTATATTAGCATAAGCATTTCATTGAAAAGTTATTTTAAATGTTTCAAAACTTTCTGTTTGTTTCCATATTCATCTAATAAAATGAAAAAATACAAAATGTCATTTCGCCTCACCCTCAGTCAGTGTGTAATGAACTGGAAATGTTTACAGTAATGAATGCATAGAAAAGACAATGCCATGAATAAAAATTTAAAATCTCACCGTTTTAAAATTATAACCATTACACTTCACGTTGCCTTGGGACTGATGTGACAAAATAATATAACAACATTGTCTGTGCAAAGTAATATCCAATCTTTCAATTAATGTCATGACCAGACTAAAAGTAACTATGGAAGGATAAAAAGAAAAGACCTAAGACTTATGTATTCATAACTGTTTATACTGAGAAAAACCTTTTAGCTTACCTAGGTTACATCTTAGTTCAATAAGAAGGAAATGAGAGACTTCCGTGTGAGCTAGTGTCTTGAAGCACAAGCACATGGTACTCTGAATGGCCAAATGTATGGAAAACGTAGTGTAGCATGTCAAAGAGTCCATAAATAGATGCATTTTCTGAAGAAGATAAATCTTAAGAAGACACATCTATAATCCATATAGCTCCAGGGTGTTAATAAAGGCCTTCTGAAGTGAAGCGATGCATTTTTTTTATTTTGTATAATCATTGGCTTCCAGTAACAGCCATATAGGAGTAGAGTTCTGACGTGAGACTGATCTCTGACCAGACACACATCAAATAGACATCTCAGAGATGTAGGTGTGCTATCAGGGATTCACTCTCATTATAAAGCTTGGAAGAAGCAGGATTGCTTTTGTTTCCAATATAACTCTGATTGTGTTTGTCTGAAAGAAGAAAGTCATACACACCAAGGATGACTAGAGGGTGAGTAAATTATGGGATCAATTTTATTTTAGGTGAACTAATCCTTTAACTCCTCACTTATTTCATACACCAAGATTGAAGTAGACACATGCTCAACAAATATACGGTTTCTGAAGACAAATCTGTCAATGCAAATTTATGCCATCTAGTTAGGGATGTACATCATGTCAGAGCGTCTAAACATTCAGACTGTCAGATTTGTGTTTATAGATGCGTAAATTAGACATATTATCAATCAAACTGCTATTTATTTGAAGAATGGTAGCCCAAGCACGTTTCAAGTAACACTTTTAAAAATATCAAATATTTTGCAATATTTACTACTAATACAGTTACTAATTAGTTTTATATTTAAATGTATTATATTTTAAACAATGAAATGGACGGTCCCACTTTATTTTAAGTGTCTTTACTATTAACTAACATTTAAATTAGTAATTTCATACAGTGCTCTTATTGTGTACAGACTGTCACAACTTGGCTGTACACAAATGGACGACCATGAAAGAAATAGGTATGACAGTTTTTTAATAATCATCGCTGAAGCTAAACCAAATGGCTAAGGACAGAAAATACATCCAACAAATCGAAGAGAATTGACAACAATGAACAAAAACCAGGGAACATGGAAGATTAATGATGATACAAATTAACATCAATGCCAACAAACTAATGGTGCTAACTGAAAACAGAGTCCATGTTGTGAGTGTGACAAATACATGTTTTTACAATGTACTTATATTTTAAAAATATATCTGCAACATCTGTAATTACTTTCTGTTAGTATGTCTATAATTACACTGTGGACCCTTCCCTCACACCTCAACCCACCCTTAAAACTGGCCATACCATCAAACCTGTCCCTAACCTTACCCATACTTCACCTCACTAGAAGCAAAAAAAAAAAAGTTTGCAATACAACATGAACACAATAAGTACATTCAACTTATTTCTGATGCAAATACATTGTTGTTAAAGACACCTAATATAAAGTGTGACCAAATTTGTCCATAAATTGTTACAAAAATAAACTGAATGGATGAGTTAATATTGCCACAAATGCTGTCCTCAGCCATTAAGTTGGACTCTGCCTGTACTACCACAAGGCATCACTATTGTTGAGTACCAATGATGAATAACTCACTTTGCAGGGTCCATGTTGTCTCCTTGATCAATGTTATCTGGAGTTTTTTAGAGATGTGAATTGTGCACCCCACACTCGTCCGCTCTCATTGTCTCACTTGAGATAATGTCACTGGAAGGGCATGAGGAACACTTTCATCCCTCTCGACTCTACAGCCGCTCTCCGCTTTTCATCAAGCACACAAGCGGACATGGAGAAGCATGTTGAAAGGTTATCGGTGGCCCTCAAAGATCAGTATCAAAGACAACACCTTAAGCACATAACCTGACCAAGAACAAAAAAGTGACAAGGAATCATACTTGAAAAAGTCAAGATATGGCAAACTAAAGCACAGCTGCAGCAAGAAAAAGCTAAAACCTAAACAACAACAACAACAAACGCCTATTGTTCCATAACTTATCAGAAGTATTTCTGAGGACTGCTATGAAGGCAGTAAACAATGCCCTCAAACCCTGACTAAACTGCGATTTCTCTGAACCTTGAAACAAAATGTCTCTCAGGAGATGTGCAGACGAAAGAAAACAGAGCTCATTTGATTTAGAGCACAGTGGTGCAGAGGAAAGACTTGAAAGACATACGTTTACCAGAGTGAGGCAGGGCTTCCCCCGACACACTGTAAATAATCTGACATTGACTGGAGCTACAGTGAGAGCAGTCACAGATAAACCTATTTAGAGGCCAAAAGGACAAAAAAGACTGAGACAGAGGAACATATGAGACAAAATTGAGGAACTTTACCTCATTACTTTAACACAAACAGTGGTTATATTGTCAATGAAAGTACCAACAAAAATATTCATCAAACACATTTTTTTTTTCAAAGACAGTTTCTTGTATTCTATTATTTCAAGAGAAGGACAATTTTGCCATGTTGTATTTTTGCTTATGTTGTCAAACATTACATTAATGTTGGAAGTAATACTTTTTTTTAATATTCAGTTAATATTCATCTGTTACAGTTAAACGTAGGTTTTTTTAATGTGTGCAGTATTATCAACTAAAATAAAGTTCATACATGGTTCATACCAAGAATGGTAATTAAAGGTGACTCTAAAAAGAATTATATTTTATGACAACTCTTGGAGTGTTTGACATGATAATGGCGTTGATAATAGTGTTACGTGTCTGTCGTGTCTCTGCGCACTTCCTGGTTACTCCTGTGCTCTCTCAGTGTTTGTCCATGCTCCTGTCTTGATATTAGTCATCTTGTTATTTTTCTCAGCTTTGTCTTGTTCCCTCATCATCCCTTGTTTATAGCTACCCTGTGTTTTCCTTCAGTCTTTCTCCATCGTTGTCAGTAATCATTGTGTTTCTTCCTGGTCTCAGCCTACATGTAGTTTTTGAAATGTTTTGCACAATATATGCAATTTTTGTTATATTTAAAGTGCTTTTTGTTTAGTTTCATTATTAAAGCATAATTCACAGAATTTGTGCCAATATAAAAACATGACAGAACGACAGAAGCAGGTTAGTTGCCACCAACGGACTGTACTGCAGAGATGAAGGCAGTGGAGAGTAAAATGTGGGCTGAGGAACAACTCTTCGATCTCAGCCAGGGTGGACATTCACTGGAGGAGTTTCTGGAGCTGTCCAACCAGGTGAGTTGGAAGGACGCCACGCTCAATAACAGCTTCTGGTTGTGACTAGATGAAAGCTTGCTCGCTTTGTTTATCCGGACATGACTGTTTCGATCCAGTCATGGACATTCAGTTCTCTCCTCATAGTTAATGGATCTAATATTGTTTTTGGGGAGGTTGAGGACATCCTGAGCAGTCATACAGCCCAATCCAGTGAGCACTGGGGTGCCACAGCTCACCCTACATCGACTGACCAGCCAGCTCCAGCACCAGCAGTCCTCCGCACTTCTCCAGCAGACCCAGAGTGCGTGCCAGACACACACACATTCCGCTCATCTCCTACGCTATTCAAGCTTTAATCGTCTCCTGTGCTCCCTAAGCTCCAGTCATCTCCTACGCTCCCAAAACTCTAGTTGACTCCTGCGTTTCCAAATCTACAGCTTGCTCCAGTGAGCTATAGACCTGAGTGACCACCAGAAGTAGCCATGTTTGCTACCCTTTTTCTGTTCGTGTGTGTGGAACCCACACACAGCCATTCTGGAAATGTTTTCACTCCCTGAACACAATTTTTTGCACACCCCGAGCAAACTCCTGACCTCAAGTCACTCCATGTTCTCCCTTTTGAACTATTTCAAATCTGTTTTTTGTTTAATTTCATCTTCTACAAGTGTTTATTGATGGTTGGCAAGCAACATACTGGTGCATTACCGCCACCAACTGCTATGGAGTGCGGACCAGAATGTTCACTCTATACATAGTAAAACTAAAAACCTAAATACTCTCTCTTACATTAGTTTCTCTAAGATATTGCAACAGTAAATTATAACTTGTATTTTTTGCCACAGCAAATCTATTAAAGCAAAATGTATATACATCTCTCCTAATTTTTGGATCAAATGTTTTCTTTTTCTTTCATATGTCAATATATCACAACATGTTCTACTGAACATGAACACCAAAATCTAATTGCACAGTGCTCTGTTTACCTATTTTGAAAAGAGTAACATTTAATCCATTGTGTCCAAACCTCAGCCTTGATATTATCTTGTCCCTCCTATTCCTTCCTGTATACCTCATTTCACCCAGTTTCCTTTCGATCTTGCAACACTATTTCCCTTTTATTGTTATATTCCACTGAATTTGCCATCTTTCCTTTAATCTCTTTTTAATAATGATGCTAACTGTAAAATCAATATGATTACTTTTTTGTAACTTCCTTTTCTCTATTGTCAGCCATTACATTTCCTTTAACCCCAGTGTGTGATGATATACACAAAAATGCAACCATATGCTCCATAATTGTAATTCTGTCTAGTGTTTCTCTCATCTCTATAAAAAGGTATGGTCTGCTATTTGAATTAATGCACTATAAACTGGTTAATGATACATTTCATATTCTTGTTTCATGTATGTTATTTTGTAATTAACAAAGTCATGCTTCCTGCTTGGTATTTGTCATGTGATTCCCCGGTCCTCATGTATCCTGTCATGTGCTTTCCTTGTGTGTCATCTTCTCATTGGTTGCTTTTTTCATGTGATACTCAGTTCTGTTTTGTGATGGTTTATTGTCCTAATTGTTCACAGGTGTTTCTTGTTAGTTATTAGTTTTTTATTTATTTATATATATAGACTATCTTTTATTGTTATCACTGTTTTTGTTCTGGGTGTGAAAGTTCACTTAAGTTTTTGACTAGCTACAAGTATTTTAACATTCACAATTTTAAAGAATAATTTATCTATATCCTCCTGATTTAAAAATATATATCTATTTATACTGGGAACATTATCAGATTTTTGTCTTTATTGGATTTTTTTATTTTTTTCAAACATCCTATGACTGCATTCTAAAGCAAACGTTCTCAAGTTTCAACAGAGGCATAAATATCTTGTTTTTGTTAAAAATGTAAAACTTATGTATTAAGCAATGTATCAAGAATTCATCTTGTAACATGATTTTGTTTTATCCTGAATCGTGGTATACCTAAATTATGATAACACTTCAAATTACGGTCCAACTATTAGCATGCATATTACTAGTATACTGGAAGTTCATTATAATTTACAAATTATATATCAATGGCTTATTCTGAATGACATCATTCTACGTTTCTTAATCCTACCCAATTCCTACCAATTACCTACACATAACAACTATCTTACCAGCTATACATAACCAGTAATTAGGATTTTATTTAGGCAACAAAGTAGATAATAGTGAGAATGGGAGAATAACTTAAAGTTTGACCGGTAAATCCTAGTAACATGCTATTCTAGTTTAATTCAAATACATGCTTTTGCACGTTCACTGAATATAACTGCGAAAATGTACAAAACATGGACACTTACAGAGCTAGCTGGAAAACACACATAACTATAGGTTTGACTGATGTGATGTCAGAATTTTATGACATCTCACAAAACATTGATCAAAGGTCAGCTGTATGACAGCACTATTATAACCATCACAAACTGTTATTATCTCTCATGACTATTGGCAACATCTGTTACAGCTGGCATAAAACAGTCTCATGACTCTGAGGATTTGAGCCCATGTAAAATCCAAATGCTTGACAGCTATAACATTGATTAATTCTTGTAATAAGTTGTCACAGATGGTTTGTGCTCAGTGTTTTACTATTTATGCATTTTTTTAAGGAATAATGGAGCTGCCATTAGTTTATTTACAAATTACTGACCACATATTTAATTTTCTCAAATGTTATCAAGTGTTACATTATATATTTCTGCCTGGGCCAATTCAATACCCGTTCTTGTAAGAGCACAAATCAATTTTAGTGCCCTGACTGCAAGCTGTCATGGATAAAATAAAGGAGTCGAGTCAGCTCAAGGTAACATGCCATAAATCTTTGACAGCTATAATAGAAACATAGACTGTTGTGGAAACACATACTGTACATTGTACGGGAGAAAAAAAGAAAGCTTTCCTGCAATAAAATTAAGTTTGCCCTTCTGGTTCCTGACATGCTCAGACATGCTCCAAGTTCACTGCATTTAACGGTTTACACGCGCTGTGGATTCCAATATGTTCGCTAAAGTAAAAGGGAGGAGGATAGAGGCAGCCAAGCATTTTATAAGCTGAGCAAATGGCTTTGCCACATTTAGAGAGCTGGAGGAGTTAGTAGGAGCACTATGAAGCAGGCAGTAGTACTTAAGCCTAACAATGACTCTGTTTGTGTGTTTGTGTGTGTGTATATATATATAATCAGCAATAATCAGCAATGAGTCACTGGATCAATGTAGCCTTCTTACGTTCTTGTAGCCAAAGAATGGTTTCCGGACAGTCAGTGAAAAATTGAGGCGCTGGTGTTTTTTAAGCCGAGCGAGAGCTTCTTCACCTCATGCGAGCTGATTTCGAAGGAGATTGGGTATGTGAGACAAATTTAGAATTGAGTTTGAAATGTCCATGTCACAAGCACGGACATCTTTAAGCATAAATCAAGCTATATAAATGGCACATGCTTGCCATGTCAGTGCTAACTCATTCATTTGTGTAGGTAGTGCCAATTTGAGACCCGAATGACTGACGTGGTGACAGAATACACTTTATTAAATGCTTAAATCTCTGGCTGCCGGTATTTGACTGTAAACGATCATCTAAACTGTTCAATCAATCACAAACATCTGCTCTTTCCACGTGTCACATGAGAAACAGTGATTAAGAGGCTGAAAGAGCTAGAGACAATATTTACACATGCAGGCTTGCTGAAAGTGCTGCAACATAATTATGAAAATTACAGAGTCTCACATAAAAAGACATTTTTATGGGCCAAATTTAAAGGTATTGAGAGTGCTACTCATTTGTGCATCAGTTATGCCTTATGCTTCACATTATTTAATGAGCGCCATGTGCATATAATTACCGTAATTGGTAACATCTTCTGACAGGATTTTAACTGTATTAACATTCATTATACATATTCAGCGTATGCAAAAATACCAGCCAAGCCAAATTAATGCTATTTGCATGTGCAATTCAACATGCAGAAAGCTTGAACAAATTGCATTGTAAATGGGAGAAAAATGTAAGAAAAAAAAATGAGACCAAATTTGAAATTCATATCAACTATTTGTTATATTTTATTGATGTAGGAGAGACCAGGGCTTGCTGTAACAAAGAAGTTGACCTGAGCTCTATTTTTCATTTTTTAAGTTGAGGTTCAAAGCTGTATTTTAAAAAACCTTTTGAATTAGTACATTTTTATCTGCCAGATTATTATCGTTATTATTTTTTTTTTTCATATCAAAATTGTGTCCAGATGGGCTTTTGAAAGTCTGGACAGCAAAAAAACTCAAACAAAATCTTATTTATTTATGTATTTATTTATTTATTTTTAATCTGAGGTGGTAGCACATTTTGAGGTGGTTTAAAATGTTATTCTAAACAGATTTTTATACATGTCTCCCAGTATAGATGCTCTGACTGCTAAAATAGGATTCTAAATGGTCTCTTGCATCACTTTTAATGCAACATGAGATGAGTTTGAGGTAACGCTTTGGACGGAAAAAAAGTTACAAAAATTAAACATGCATGGATGAATCTTTCAAAATTGACTTTCAAACATTACAAACCTTAGAAATATTATCTGAAGCGTGACAGATAGCCCCAGTCTCCTCTTAATATTTGTTACCTACATAACCATGGAGTCATTCATTCTAGCATGTGATTTTACCATCTGTTACTGATCTTAATTAACACTGGCAAGAGTTTGAGAATCAAACTACAACAAGGTGTGAGCTCTAAACTGTTTGATTTTGAAATTAACATCAATGCTTTATCCCATGAGCTTTTATCTTGGAAGCAAGACTAACCTTCGGTTCTGAAACCATCTTTTATAATCATAACAATACAGTTTTTTTGCTGTGATTATACTAAGCCAATCTAATTGTTAACAGGTCATTCTCTGTCAGCAACAACAATCCTTAGTGATTATGAAAAACAATGAACGGACAAAATGACAGGAAAAAATAATCATAAAGCTGAATTGCAAACAACCCAAGTTTCCTTTCAACAGTCTCTGGCAACCACACCACCTCCAAAATTACAGCCTGTGCCACTGTAGTCATGGGATTTAAGCCTGAATGCTGGCAAACGGGTAAGTATAAGGATTTTTCTTGATTAGCACATAAAGACACTCGGCACAAGCTGTGATGGAAACGAGAGTGAACGCCTGAAAATGTCTACAGAAAGGAAGCGAGTGAATCAAATTCAGCAAATCTTCTCGTGATACTACGAGGAAACATATGAAATGCCCCATTGTTAGAGACTTAATTAATTGTCTTTGAACTCTTGACTTGTCTGGCTTCCACACAGGAACTCAGAACAAAACACAAAGAGATTAAATAAAAAGTATCCAATATTGAATATTATGCACAACGCCTTGGGAATCTGTAATGAACTCCATCCAATTTAATTTGAACGGTTATCAGAGCGATTTGAGCCTTCCATTGCTTTTGTCTGATTATTGATTGTCTGACGAAAGGTAAAATAAACAGCAGCTAATTGGTATTCCTGGTCACTCGAAACTGTGCTTTTATTAATCTGACCAAACAGAGAGAAAATCTTCACCTTGCATGCTGAATAAAGAACTGTCTTGTGTCTCTGGCCAGACAGCTTTTATATTTCTCATATCCAAAATGATTATGGTAAATGGAGACGGGCACAAGTAGAGATTGGATAACAATGACCTTTTGCGGTTTGGCGAAAAACTGACAGAATATTCTAAACCAGTCATCTATTAGAACGGAGAAAACTGAGGTGTCATATCAGATGACACATCTGTAACCAAATTCTCATAGGAGAATCCGAGAGGCTTGCGTCTGCTCCGTGTTGTCAATGAAACAGAATGGAGGGGAAGGGACTGCCGCAAAGACGGCGTTATTGAGTGGAAAGGGGTTGAGATGAGCTTGTGAATAGGCTGCCATCAGCCCTCCTCGTGGCAGTGGCAGCACTATGAGCACAGTGGGGATCAGGACAGCTTGCTCACTGTTTACTCAAGTTAATAACTGCTTTCTACATACTCACAAACACTGATTACTTCAGTCACAGCAGGCGGCCTGCAGAGCGTGCTCTTTATAGAGCGCTACATTAATTCACTATTATGACACACGCACGGCACTGGGGCATTAGTGATGTCAGTCCACATCTCGTCTAGAGAGTTAATGGTAATTGGTTTGGCGGAAGGTAGCGGGTTTTGGTTGGCATGTTTTTAAAAAATACTTTTTGTGCTGCTGGAAAAAGTATCCCTATGGTAAAAAGGATGATTCCAGTTTGAACTTTTGATACAATGGGCTGTTTTCAAAGCTGTTGTATAATTGAAATGATCTCACACCTGTGGCCACACTCATCCTATATAAATGCAGCAATTAGACAGATTGCTTAGCAAATGTAAACAGCCTACAGTTAGACTGGGGGTGCATCTCAATCAGCTCCCTATTTTAGTAGTCAGAAAACAGATCAAGGAGTCAGCCATTTTTTTGGGCTGTCTCAATTACAATATCTTACTAGAGTACTGAAATGTTCGCAGCCTAAAAAGTCCTGCAATGCACTGTGAATACCAGTTTCACAGTTCTCTTAGCAGAAGTTCTGAAGTGCAAAATAGGAATCAGATGAGCAATCCCAATACACACAAAGACACGCAATAGATGTTTGTTTGTTTTCAAATACAAACCATTTTTAAATTATATTTCCGCATAAGCATACATTGCTATACATACATACAGCTAACATTTAAATTTATTTATGACTGAATCATTGTACATTTATGTAACAAGTATTCATACTTTAAATAGCATACAATTATGACAGAAAGATATCAATTCTGCTGATGTTCACCAAGACAGACTTGTTCCTGAATCAATATTTCTGTCCAAAAAGTTTGTTCTAATATTATCCCTACCCCTAAACCTAACCTTACCCATAATATATCTCTAAAACAAAAGGGAACATTCAAGTGAATACACTGAAGCCTAAAAGCAAGGTTGTAAAACCTTCCCTGGTTGCAAACATTGGATTTGAAGCAGTCGGTCAAGTTTATCATTTAGTAAACTGATTTCCACCTTAATGAAAAAAAAAAAAAAAAAAAAAAAAAATATATATATATATATATATATATATATATATATTTATAACAAACATTATTAATGTAACCATTTTAAAGAAAACCGATGTGTTTTTTTTTTAGCTTTTGGAGCAAGTTGTTAGGGGTGTGTGTTGCAGGGAAGCGCAGAGGCGAGGAACTGAACTTTATCTAAACACGGAGTTGGGTTACACGAAGTAGTACAACACATAACATAGATGATAACGGATGCAGATTGAGAGACACACAGGGAATATATATATATATATATATATATATATATATATATATATATATATATATATATAAAATGGGGAACATGTAATGAGACTAATAAGGGAAGTGGCTGACGCAACAGGTGATGGAAATGACACTGGAAGTACACGGAAGGGAAAAGGAAAGGGGTGGAGACACGATAGAACTGTAACAGTAGCTCAACCTCCCGGAAGGCCTCGTGCCTACACAGGGACAACAGTGGAGTTCAGTGGAGTTCCCCTACTTGAGAGGGGGACCAAGAGGAGGATGATACAGAACAAAACATAGTCCAACAGATGAGGGTGAGAATAAACAACAGTACAAGGGGGAGTGGATTGTGGAAGGAGCCAGGGGGAAGCCAGGAGCAGGGAGCACCAGATGGAGCCCCAGAGACTAGCCAGGATGAGCCCCCAGGGTGGAGTCGAACCCTGTGGATGGAACCCTGGGGACAATTGACTTCGAAGACTTCCTCGCAGAAGGTCCAGATGGAGCCAACCAACTGCAGAGCCCACACAAGACTGCTAGCTCTGAGGTGGAACCAGAGAAGCAAAGGACAGAGGCGGAGCTGGTGGGACTAGGATGAAGGCAGAGCCGGTGGGAAGGAGGAGCCAGACAGAGCCAAATTGACGACTGACCATGGTGGAGCAAGAGGGACAAGGGATCCTGGTGGAGTCGTATGGCCAGAGGGACAAGAGCGATGAGCACAGAGGTTGCAAGAAGAATCTAATGAACCTCTGTGCCTGTCAAGGCTGGTGGACCGGTGACAAGGCGGCTCCCTGGTGTTGGACACCGAAAGAAGCGGGGCAGAGTGCTGGACTGTATGAGGAGGTGGGAGAGGGAGACTGAGTGGGGAAACAGGAGAGACAGAGGGTACAATAGTTCATACAGTCCAAAAAATAGTCCAGTAATCACAAAAACTTCCTCCACTGCAGTGAGGTCATGGGGAGGGCTCTACTCTTATATGTACAAACTTTTTCTCTTTATTTCTTTTGAAATGTATTTTATTACCTCAGCACATGAGTGATCTGATCTGTGAACTTTTCCTAAATCAGTCCCATTAAGTTATTGGAGTCATGTTTTTAACCGATAGCCTTCTTTAGCCATTGTGTATGCTTATCCTAAAAGAGTTCAATGTTTCTTGGACTAAGCAAGCATTAATTTCCATGACTTTGTTTGGAAGCTCTTCCTTTAGGTAAATAGCCCTCAGATATGATGTACTCTCCGTGTTTGTAATTTTTCTTTGCCAATGAATTTTTGTTATTACTACTTACTGTTCCTCTGATCCACTCATCAGAAAGATGTTACTCAGTTTTCTTTTCAGACAGTAACTCATGGTCTGCTTCTAGAGAGAGTTTGCCGGGACAGGGTTGGTCTCACTTTGATCACCCCGCTGTTGCTGGGTAGAGTGTTATATTCACACCTGGTATCCCTCCTCGACTGCGATCAGGAGGGACCTCTTGTCCCAGGTGGGGGGATCGATTTTGCACTCCCTCCCAAAACTGTGGAAGCAGTAAGCTTGGCCTCTGAGGGGTCCCAGCTCATAAATTCTGGTCTCTCAACTGAGGTTGTTGGTTACTCTAAAGTAAGGAAGCCCTGTGTTCATATTCAGGCTAGAGTCAAAGGAGGCTTACAAAGAACCTAACACTCATAAGTCTTGACTAGACAGCCCTGAAGAGTAGAGACCTCAAACAAGAGGCCTAGCAAAACTCCAACATAGAGATTCATGCACTATTTATAATGTTTAAAACATATATTAAAAATATTAAGTCAACAATATTTACATTGTCAAGAAAAATATTTACTTCAACTTGTAATATTTTGCAGTAATATCCTATTTTATTTATACTATATATTAATTTATTACTTTATTTTTTACCTGATAAATAACTTTCAAACACACTAACAAAATGTTTTAAACACATGAACAAGCCCAAACATTTGAACAGCAGTGTATTATACATTTATTTAACATTTTGCAAAAGTAATATGTGTGTAGTCTGTTTTTAGCAACTCAGATTCGTGTTGTGCCTGCACCTCTGTTGGCTTTATTGGATATCTGCTGAGGAGCATGTTACAAAACAATGAACTCACAGCAAGATGATGATGATGCTCCCAGATCCACATGTCATGGGAATGAGCGTTGTATGGTCGGGTAGGTGTGAGGTTGTGCCGGTCATTAGCAACAGGGGGAGTCAGTGAGGGAGCACGACTGACTCATATGCAAGCAAATCTGCTGCTAGTAATGGTGCTGTGCTGCTGTTTAAGGAATGCTTACTACAAATGCCACCTCAGTGCGTGGCCTGGCTCTCTGCCTTCTCTTCAGCATGCCGACAGAGACGCATCGTGCTGTTCTGTGCCATGCTTCACGCCCCAATCACGCTTCCTTCCAATGGTTCTTGGAGAGAGGCGTGACTCAGTTATCTCCACAAGCACTAGCAGTGGCCCTACATGGAGAGTCAGCACAGGGTGACTAATGCTGGGCTTCTTTAACATTTCAGAAGTCACCTTCTGCAAACTTTTACTTCTCACTCCAGTTATCTTCCGACACACAATCCCCAGCTGCTCTCGGCCCAGATGATTAGCGATTCTTGCATTCCTTAAACTCAGTGGGCAAGTGAACAACCTGTCCTCTGAATAGTGTCTTCTGCCCAACATTGTTTGTAAAATAAATTATGTTCAGAAAAACAAATGTTCGCATTATATTACTTACAAGAAATATGGGTTTCATTAATCATTATGTAACCTTTGCCACTTGACTAATCAAGCTATATTCAGTGCAGTTAAATGTTGTGCTAACACAAGCTTTTAAATCCAGCACAAAAGTGAGAATGGTGGGCATCTAATATGCATGCTCAAGAGAAAATGAAGGATGTAGAATGCTTTACACATCCATGCTTTAACAGGTAGTCTGAAAACACAGAAAATCTGAAATTACAGTGCAACAGTTTTCCTGTAACTTAACTGGTGAAATATTGTGCTAGCAACCTCAAAGTTATCGGGTTGAAAGTTATCGGGTTACACTTCAGCATACCTTTAAAAAGAGTAGTTATTGTGGAAATAAAATCTGATAAATTATTATGTTCAAACTGAATGCAATGTATTCACAATCTTAGAAGAATAGTACACAAATTGTTTTGATTTTTTTGTATTCTTTTGATCATTTTGCTTACCTTTTACCTTTTTTGTTGAACTAAGCATAACTGAACTAAGCATATACAATTTTTTTTTTTACTTTTCGATTTTATATTATTGTTTTGATTTTTTTTCGACTTGTATTCTTTTGATCCTTTCTTTTGCTTTTTTTGCTTGACTACCCTTACTTTCACTTAGTACCTATCTCGTGACATCTGCTTCTGCTTTATCCAAAACAACAGAAGCCTCTCCGTTCATCATTTATATTTGAACATAAATTTGATATAATTGTCACACCTGTTATGAATATGAGCTCCGCGCTCCCCTCCCTGGCCACCAGAGGGAGCTCACATTTATACTGACTCTACACTACACACTACATTACCCAGATACCCTCACGTTGCACTGATTGTACACACCAGCTGAACACCATCAGGACTGTTTGACACCAGCTGTTTCATATTCACAGAGACTATTTAAACCTGGTTTCCCCACAGCTCAGGGCGAAGTCTTGTTTAGCCCTGGTTAACATTCTGAGCGTTTATATCCTGTTTTGTTACCTGTTACTTATCCTGCCTGTTTGCCCGTTTTTTTATTCTGTTCTGCCTGCCCTGACCTGTGCCTGGATATACGCTTGAGATTGTTTTCTGCCTGTCTTGACCACTCGCCTGGATTATTCTGCCTGATACTGCCTGCCTGCCTTTGTGACCCCTGCCTGGATTATTGACTACATTTATCTTTCTGTTTGCCCTGACCATCTGCCTGTACGACTAGCATAGCATTTGGATCCCTGCCTGTGAGTCACCTTCTGTTACAACACCCTTGGAAGGATTTATGTTCTCCTTTAGGATGGTACATGTCGTGGATGTACTGCAAACGTACATGTGTGCTAGATCACTCACGCGGGCACCACGCTCATATTTATGTACAGTTTTATCCTTCATTTCCATGGGCATCATGCGTTTCTTTTTCTCACTACTATCCTTACCACTCACTTTCTTGGAATTCATCGCAATTATTAAGAATGCTGCACAAAATGAAGAAAAAAAAAACACACACTGGGGATACATATATGAGACTTGAATGAGCTTTCTTGTAGCTCAATCAGTAGAGCATTGGTGCTCACAACGCCAAGGCCACAGGTTTGATCCCAGGGAAAGCAAGAACTGATTCAATGTGTTTCTTGAATGCAATGTAAGTCGCTTGGGATAAAAGCGTCTGCCAAATACATAAATGTAGAATGAATATCTGTCTTATGAATATAAATTATGTGACAGTATTTAATTAATATTCGTTAGCATCAGTACCCTTACCTGTCTTGCTTATAAAAGAATTGCATCTTGTGTACTGACACAAATGTAATTATAGACAAAAAAGGTTATCCCAAAATATGGTAGTTGTTGATAGCAGCTAGGGGGCTGCTTTAATATTTCAGAGATGGTAGCTACGTTTTGAGTCCTCAGACGATAGCATACTCTGCCTTTGATTGAGCAGACAATGCATTATTTAAGTATCTCTTAATGGCACTTAGGGAGGAAAAATAATTGAATAAACTTCAGAGGAGGAACAACTAATTAAAACAACCTTTTTATGTATGCACATCCACTGCAGTATGTGCAATGCAGTATGATACAGGTGGACCCGAGGCTCGCTGGAGTGCTGATGGATGGCCCGCCTCTGGGCTCGGCTGTCTACCACTGACGCGGGATAGTCGTATTGATTACACCTGCTGCCAGTCTTCCTGAGAGCTGCCAATACTGCTATCAGCCTCCGACAATGAGGACCCAGCCAAAATAAAGGCATCAAGAGTGCATCTTGAATGAGAAAGATGCCTTGTTCTCTGTTCCCACACCCCTGAGAGGCAAACAGATGGAATATTTGCCGTCTGCCTGGTGGAGAACAAACCCCGATTCACTGAAATCCATAAACCATAGGCTCCTACTGCGCGCTTAAATATGCACTTCATTTCTATTGGAGACTTAATTCTTGAATGTGCTTTCAGGTGAGCTAAAAAAGGAGGATATAAGCCTCTAGACTGACCAGGTGATAAAATGCTATCTATGGAAGTGGGTACATATAACTGTTTTTCAGGTACAAGGTAATTATTCATTGCTATTTTGTCCCCTGTGGTGTTTCAAGTCATCTGAGACAGCATAGTCGAGGCTGATGACACTTTACATCACAGGACGAGAGTTGGAGGTCACACACTAATGTCTATCACAGAAAGGAAACATCCACCTGATATGTAAAAGATGAACGTGAGTGAAATCCTTTGTGGATGCTGAAAATCTCACCATAAAACAATATATATTTTTCATCCGTCACACATGCCACTGTGATTAATTCAGCTAAATAACTCATTCCTTAGAATTTAAGATTACAGAGTGCAAATGGAAGTGTAATTACACGATAAAAGTTAGACAATTACAGCCGTGCTCTTTCCCTGTATAAAACCAGTGGCATAATCACATGCAAATTACCCAGGAGCCTGTATTCAGGTACCTACTTGAGTGGCATTGTGAAATCATCTGGAAGCAATATCTGTCTAACATCACTTATTCTACTGTCAGAAGTAGCAAAAGAGTAAGGGGAAATTGGAAATTGGAAAATCAATATTGCAGCAAAAACACTATGTATAACACATCTCTTTTTAGTAAGCAACAATGTGTTTTGTAGTAAACTGATTATTGAGAGTGAAGGAACTGCGCGTCCTTTCTTTTTTGCTTACTTGTGAATTTTATACATGCTGTGTCAAGTTGTTGCACAGACATGCAAAAAATGGTCAAAATGGCCCATACTAGACTCACCTTTGCAACCCATAAAGGGGAATGCTACTAAGGCCACATTTCACCCTTAGGGAGGTAACGGGGAATTTACACATATGGACTGACAACATGTTCAGTGCACCATATGGAAGGTATCTGTAGTAGATTCAGTCTAGTAAAGGTGAAGTCAATGTCATGAGAAGATGAGACGGCAGATTTATGGTTGGGAAATACACAGGCTCACCGTGTATGGAAACCTTACCAGTGTAGAATACACATATGGGCACCTAGCCAAGCACAGGGTAAACCAATTGGCATACCTTGGGATACTAGGCCTGGTCTTGGACGCTGGTGCTGGAGGAATTCCAACAGGGATTGGCAGCTGGGGAACTGACCTCAGGAGTGGAATAAGTGCCCGCATCCGGTCCATAGAGGGAATGGTGTGGCAAGCATTTGGTGGCTAGCATACAAGAGAACACTAGGTTATATATCCTTGCAAATGTGTTATGTCGCCCAGCCCACAGCTCTAGATATGTCTGTCAGTAAGCCCCCGTGAGCCAGCACCCAGGAGGAAGCAAGATTTCCGGTAGAGTGCGCCCTCACCTCTAGGGGGCATGGCTTGTCTTCCAGATTACTTCCAGTGGGCCAACCTCTCTTTGGAGAAAGCCTTTCCCTTCTGCTGTTGCCTATAACAGACAAAGAGCTGGTCTGAGGTCCTGAAACTCTGCATTCTGACCACGTACAGGTTCAAAATGCGGCTGGGACAGAGCAAGGGCTGAATCTACCTCCTGCGGGGGCAGCACTTTCAGGGTCACCCCCTGATCTCTGTAAGGCATGGTGGGAGCCTTGGGCATGTTTCCAGTCTGAGGTCTGACGTATAACTTATCGACCGAAAATACCTTCAGGTCCCACATCCTCTTGATGGATGCCAGTGCAGTCAGATAAGCTGTCTTTAACGACAGGATCTTAAGCAAAACTGACTGCAGAGATTCAAAATAGGCACTCTTTTGGGCAGACAGCACGAGAAAGAGGTTCCAAGAGGGTATGAGGTGAAAGCGTGGCATATTTAGCCTGCTCGTGCCACAGACTCGCCATCTACTGCATCATGATGTGTGGTGATGGACAGGTGGAGGGAGACAGCCTTCACTCCACCCCTTCTTTCAGGAGGCATGGATCGAGCATTTCTGGGGGTCTTTTCAGGGAGAAGAGGATCATTTGATGAACAGTTTCCACTTCTAGGAGTAGGCGTGCCTCATAGTTCGCCCATGCTAAAAAGATGTCAACTACTGCTTCATGTACGTCATCTAGGTCCTCCACATCCCACCCAGAGACCACACGTGGAGGTTCCATAGATCTGGATACGGGTTTCAGATCATTCCCCGTCTCTGAGAAAGCAGGTTCTTCCTCAGAGGAATGCACCAGGGCGAGGCTGTCATTAGGAGCATGAGATCAGGGAACCAGATCTGGTTTCTTATCCTCCCTTATTTTCTTATCCTACCTATGTAAATGTTTGCTTAGGTAGCTGGGCAGCTGAGAACCAGTACATGCTTTTCTCACAGTGGCAACTGTAAGCGGCTCAAAGCAAAACGTGGTGTTAGCAGCTCAATGCAATTGATATTGGACCGACTGATATTCTGCAAAAGGTACAGGGATTGGACTCCTGAGGACTGGGGTAAAGTAATTTTCTCTGAAGATTCACCTTTCTGATTGTTTGGGGCATCTGGAAAAAAGCTTTTCCGTAGAAGAAAAGGTAAGCGCTACCATCAGTCATGTGTCATGCCTGCAGTAAAGCATCCTGAGCATCCATTCATGTGTGGTGCTCTTTCTCAAGCAAGGTAGTGGGCATATTCTTACATTTACCCAAGTATACAACTATGAATAAAGAATGGTATCCTCTATGAGCAACTTCTTCCAACCATTCAAGAACAGTTTGGTGAGAAACAATGAATTTTCCAGCATGAACTAAGTGGCCCGAGGAAAAAACATTGAAATTGAGGGTCCATGACCAGGAAATCCCAAACATGTATCCTCTTGAGAACTTGTCGTCAATCTTCAAGAGGTGGGTGGACGAACAAAAACCCAAAAATTCTGAAAACTCAAAGCATTGATAATGCAAGAATGGGCTGCCATCAATCAGTTTTTGACAGCATGCCAATGTGAATTGCAGAGGTCTTGAAAAAAAGTTCAACATTACAAATATTGACTCTTTGAATTAACTTAATATAATAGTCAATAAAAGCCTTTTACACTTATGAAATGCTTGTAATTATACACTCACCTAAATGATTATTAGGAACACCTGTTCAATTTCTCATTAATGCAATTATCTAATCAACCAATCACATGGCAGTTTCTTCAATGCATCTAGGGGTGTGATCCTGGTCAAGACAATCTCCTGAACTGCAAACTGAATGTCAGAATGGGAAAGAAAGGTGATTTAAGCAATTTTGAATGTGACATGGTTGTTGGTGCCAAACGAGCATTTCACAATCTGCTCAGTTACTGGGTTTTTCATGCACAACCATTTCTAGGGTTCACAAAGAATGGTGTGAAAAGGGAAACACATCCAGTATGCGGCAGTCCTGTGGGTGAAAATGCCTTGTTGATGCTAGAGGTCAGAGGAGAATGGGCCGACTGATTCAAGATGATAGAAGAGCAACTTTAATTGAAATAACCACTCTTTACAACCGAGGTACGCAGCAAAGCATTTGTGAAGCCACAACACGCACAACCTTGAGGCGGATGGGCTACAACAGCAGAAGACCCCACCGGGTACTGCTCATCTTCACCATAAATAGGAAAAAGTGGCTACAATTTGCTCAAGCTCACCAAAATTGGACAGCTGAAGACTCAATTTCTGTTGAGACATCCAGATGGTAGAGTCAGAATTTGGTGTAAACAGAATGAGAACATGGATCCATCCCGACTTGTTACCACTGTGCTGGCTGGTGGTGGTTGTGTAATGGTGTGGGTGAGGTTTTCTTGGCACACTTTAGACCCCTTAGTGCCAATTGGGCATCGTTTAAATGCCACGGCCTACCTGAGCACTGTTTCTGACCATGTCCATCCCTTTATGACCACCATGTACCTATCCTCTGATGACTACTTCCAGCAGGATAATGTACAATGTCACAAAGCTCGAATCATTTCAAATTGGTTTCTTGAACATGACAATGAGTTCACTGTAGTAAAATGGCCCCCACAGTCACCAAATCTCAACCCAATAGAGCATCTTTGGGATGTGGTGGAATCTGAGCTTCATGCCCTGGATGTTTATCCCACCAATCTCCATCAACTGCAAGATGCTATCCTATCAATATAGGCCAACATTTCTAAAGAATGATTTCAACACCTTATTGAATCAATGCCATGTAGAATTAAGGCAGTTCTGAAGGCGAAAGGGGGTCAAGCACAGTATTAGTGTGGTGTTCCTAAAAATCCTTTAGGTGAGTGTACTTCAATAGACCGTAGTAACATCTGTCATACACAAATACTACCTCATAAATCTAGTGACTGCACCATTGATTGGTTACCTGGCACCATACCACTTAGAGGCAGAGTCTTTCCCGTGTCAGAATCTGAAGCCAATGCAATAAAAATGTATATTGAAGAAGAGCTAGACAAGGGTTTTATCCATCCATCCACTTCACTGGCACCAGCAAGATTCTTCTTTGTCGGAGAAAAGAATGGGGGCCTTTGCCCTTGTTTTGATTATCATGGCCTAAATTATATAATAGTCAAATTCAGATATTGATTTTCACTGGTCCCAGCAACTTTCGAACAACTAAGAACTGAGAAGTTATTGATTTATGCTGTGCTTACAACCTTGCAGTCGAAGTCGAGAAGGGGATGAAGGGAAACCAGCAATCTTGTTTAGCCATTCAGGCTGTCCAGTAGTCTATCTATTCCAACTGTATGCTAAAGCGGAGAAATTACTCTCCTCCTTCAGTTACAATATCAGTCCAGAAGGGATATCTATGAATGAACGCGGGCTAGAGGCAGTTATAAACTGGCCTCAACCTACCACAGTCAAGGAACTACAATGATGCTTAGGATTTACTAACTTTTATAGAATATTTATCAGAAACTTTAGCTCTGTCGCTATTCCACTCACCCCCATGGTAAAGAGAGGAAACCTCAAGCTCCACTCATCTACTTACACCACTGAAGCTTTCAATTACTTAAATGATCAGTTTCTCTCTGCCCCCATCGTGCATCATCATGACTCCAACATACCTTTCTTGGTAAAAGTAGACGCCTCAAACGTATTGGCACTATCCAATTGCTGTTGGCTGCCTGCCCAGATCTTTTGCCTGTTATTACCATGTTTACTGCTCTGTCTCTGATATTGTTGATTATCCTGGTATTCCGTTTGTACTCTTAGCTTGCTTTATTTTAATAAACTGCACGTGGAGCTTACTCAGCCTGAGTTACAGCCACTATGTTAGTTTACACCTCAGTCCAGATAATCACATCTGTCAGATTTACAGCACTTAAATTCATCAATTTCGTTCAAAATACATAGATGTGGCCATAAATGCCCATTTTAAATATTTTTTGGTTTTACCCTATTAATTACAGTTAAAATTAGAATCATTAAGATCTCATATAAATACTAATCAATACTTGACAATTTACTGTAATGTACTTCACCTTTGAGCAGTGTACATGGAGGAGACGACAGGAGGGAGGAGGGAGGAGCGGGGAAAGCAAGGATTCAAGTGCAAATGAATGAATTTATTATAATAGTGCAGAAAACAAACAAAGTGATAATCCAGAGGTGTATCTGGGAGCCGCGATCAAACACACAGGAGCCGCGAACAAACGCACGGGAAACGCATGGGAGCCGCGGCCGCAAACGAAGGCGGGAGCCGCGAACGACAAGACAAGAGTGGAAAAAAATGAACTAAATGGGCAGATGATATGAGAATCAGTTGTGTCAGTGCTCACACACACACACACACACGTGTGACAATGACAATGAATTCATGAACCGTGACAATTACTGCTTAGAGGTACTGTACATATATATTTCACTACGTGAACAATAGCAATCACAACTAGATAGAGGAAGTTTATGATATAAACTTCAGTTGGCTTGAGAAAGCCTATTGTGAAAGTTAAATTTATTTGTAAAAGCTTAACAAGTTGTTTAAGTTTACAGATAGATAGATGGAAAGAATTAGTTCTTGAGCATATATACACTTGTTAGTTATTGCTTTGCGTTGTTTCTAGGCAGTTACTAAGGTGTCGTTATGTTCTTTGATCATAATTTAATCTTTAATCAATTAATGATCAATTTTGCTAGCAAGATTTAATGTTAATTATCTTGTTGATAGCAAGATTTAGTATGAATTCCGAAGTCATTAGCAACATTTAACATAAATAAGCATGTTGCTGGCAAGAATTAGCTGAATTAGCATATTGGTAGCAAGATTTATTGTTAATTAACAAGTTGCTATCAAGATTTAGCATGATCTAGCATGTCACTAGTGAGAATTTGCGTGATCTAGCATGTTGCTAGCAAGATTTAACGTTAATTAACAAGACGCTATTGACATTTATTGTGAACTAACATGTCGCTAGTGAGATTTGTTAATTCGTAGGTCGCTTGTGAGATTTAGGCCACGTCCACACGATGCCGGCGCGTTCCCTATCCGATCTTTTTTTTCCTCGTTCAAAAAAAAATATCAGCGTCCACACGATACCACTGAAACCGACTGAATCCGGTGTAGTTTATATGCCAGACCAGTATGGGGCGCTGTAATTCTGCCACAGATAATACACTATACACAGAGAAGACGACCTTGAGCATGCGCATTGTTGTTGCTGTTCAGTGTTGCCAGATTGCTAGTTACCTTTTTGTCACGTCCGATCGGGAAAAAATGCATTGGGCTGGTTGATCAAATTTGGGATGGTTTTTGATGCATAAAATCGCTCAATATTTTTCATTATTTATAAGAGTACGCACTTTGGGCTGGTATTTTTTTAAATTGGAGGGTTTTAAGCTGTAGCTGCGCTGGAATCTTCAGTACAATCTGGCAACACTGTTGCTGTTACTGTGACGCAGCCGACACGTGATGTGATTACATCATCGGTAAACAAAAAAATATACGGATTGGCCGTCCACACGAGTCCGCAAGGGTGTCGGATTCAGATCTATCCACTTTAGGACCCGGTATCAAAAGAGAGCGGATTCAGTCTCCCAAATCGCCGGATCAGTGTGGACGGAACGCCAATCCGATAAGAAATGTGTGCGGATGCAGTGATCCGCGTCTCCGTGTGGACGGGGCCTTAACATGAGTTAACATGTCACTGACGAGAATGAATGTTATTTAACAAGTCACTAGTGAGATTTAATGTTTTAAAGAACACAAGAGTCAGTTGACGCAGAGACTGGAGGTTATTGATGATTCAGCTGAACAGTGAGTGGTCTGAAATATCAAAGAATAATAATGAATATTAAATATTAATCTAAAATAAACAACATTTACATTGGTAATAAACATGAGTAAATAATTAATTGATTACAGAAGTGTTGCAATACTTGGTTAGTGCACAAAATGGCATCTAGGGAACATACATGGAGTTTTTTCATCATGAGGGATCATCGGTGTTGTAACGAAATACCAAAAAATAAATAACAATGCTTTTTGATCCCCAAAGTGTTGAAAATTGCAATTAGTTTATAAAAATGTTTACGGTTTAATTACAACCTTGGCTTTTAACGGTCAGTTTTCACTAATGTGAATACTTTGTTTTATTTCTATTTTAAAGATGTAATTAAGCATTATTAATATAGTCTTACCACTTTCTAAACAGACTGCAGTTACACTGCATATATATGGAGCCCTTTATACATTTATTTACTATATAAATGTGTGTATAGATAGATATGTATGTGTGTGTATATATATATATATATATGTATATGTATATATATATATATGTATGTGTGTGTGTATAAAGCCTTTCTTCATGTGAAATAAAATAACTTAAATATTAGTATTTCTTAAATAATTCCTGCTAAAGTACAATGAGGAGAGTAATGCTGTTTTTTCTAATCTCAAGCAGTTTTCAGATTGAATTGATCTGCCATGTCAGACTTCAGTTCAACACGGCAATTATAGCAGATAAATGAATCAACGCAATGTAATATTTGTATAAAGCCTTCCTCCATGGGAAACAAAATAACTTAAATATTAGTATTTTTAAAATAATTCCTGCTCATGTAATGCAGCAGAGTAATGCAGTTTTTTTGAACTCAAGCAGTTTACAGTTTGAAGCGATCTGCCATCGTTTTTGCATCCTTTTAAATACCTTATTTCATTTATTGTTTAAGTGTTCACAAAACATCGATCTATCAGCGAATCTGCTCAGGAAACGCGTTTGAACTCGAGAACAGGAGTCAGACTTTAGTTAAAAGCAGATAAAAGAATTAACACAATGTAACTATATACTCGAGAATTAGTTATAAATAACTTTGACTGTTAGACGCTGCATTTGAAGAGAGTCAGCGCGCTCTGCTCAGGGAAGCCGTTTACATGTGTCTTCCCCGTGCAAACACGAGCGAGAGTCAGAATTCGGCAATAAAGTACATAAATGAGCGCTATAAATAAACTTAGGCGATTAGACGGTTATGCTTTGGCGCGAGTCCAGGAGGACGCGCGTTTAAACTTCACTTACCTTTCCTATAGTATCATAGTGCTCAACAGCGAAAATCCTTTGCCGAGTAAAGACGAATGAGAGTCAGAATTTGGCCACATAAGTGCATAAATCTTCAAGGAAACACGTTTGCAGCGTGCTGTACACTGCACGCTGCAAACAATTTCCGTTTGATCATAAACTCTCTCACATAAATCTATTTTAGGAGATTATGATCTCTCTCCAGCAGTAATGGCGTCTTTGAAAAGCTTTGAGGCTTTGAATTGCAGCGCTCTGATTCGTTCAAACTTCAGTGCTCTCACTGACAGGGGTGTAATTTTGTGATATTATGAATGTAAAATAGAGAGATTTAACTTACTAATTAAAGTAAAAAATCGATTGTAGACCTGCAAGTTTTTTTTCAGGATTTAAAAAAATAAAACGCATGCCCATTGGAATGGACATGTTCACACATACTGTATTGAAATGTATTATATATCAGGTGTAATGTTGTGATGTTACCAACAGATGGAGTGGACGCTCTATCTAAAATTCAGTTTTCACTTCATTAGTGAAAGTCTATGGAGATTTTATGACTTTAATCTTCAGTTTTATCAAAAATCATAAGTCTGATCAGTCTGAAAAGGGATAGCAACTCAAGTCAGAACAGGTCTGAAGTCTGAGCAGAGTTTAGTGGTTGTAGCTTTAAAGCTCTAGGAGGAGATGCATTGAGAATTTTAGGTAAGAAGAATAATAATAATAATAATAATAAGTTTAGATACAATATCACTAAGTTGGCTTTCTCAAGCCAACTTAATTAATTAATGTTAACAACACGAGGTAAAACCACTGTAAATCACTTATAAAAGTATGCACTGTGGTGAATGATGCAGCCAAACCAAGCGACGCTTAGAGAATGAACAAGTTAAGGGGTGATACTGCGTGACTGTGTTATGAGAGGCAGTCATTAGGATATTTCCCGTAAAACTGCGCGACAATGCTGAGTGTTAGGACTTTTCCACAAAAAAAAATGCGCATGGGTGAGGGAACATTTTTCTCGTACACCGATTTGACCCTCCATGCTCGTACACCGATTTGCTCGTATACCAAGTTGCTTGTAAACCGAGGTATCACTGTATATGACATTGACAGATACAGTTCACATTTTAGATATTTTTATTTATTTCCCCAAAATAAATACATTTAAAAACAGCACCAAATATGGTCACTTTGAAGAGTTTATTCATTCTAGGGTTAACATCGTTATGGAAATGCATGTTAAGGCTACTAGCACCTGCCCTCAAAAAGGTTGTGACCAAGTTTCAACTCTGTGAGCTCATAAATTGTACACTCAAGCACAGTGGACCTAATCTAAGCATAGACAGTGGCACATCCCATCTCCAAGGCTCCGACTCAGTCATCTCTTATCAGTAGGCAAAGCAGCTTAGTCATTGACCCTGCGACCTCCTGCTCTCATTAGTTGTGACTGTGACATTGATGGAGTAGTGGGGCTCTCCTGCAGTCAAAGCTTAAAGGTCAGTGCTGGTGGGTGGGGAGATTAGCAAGCACCATAGAGCTCTCTCATGTTACCCTGCCCGAGGCTAGCACTCGCTCACAGAGCTGTGGCGGGACAGTGAGCGGGGAGGGTATCTCATCACCCCTCCTCCCCAGTCCATTTTCCTGTTATTTTTGTCCTCTTTCCACCACTTGTTAGATACAGGATGACATGGATGGAGAGAGAGCCATCTGAAAAGCCTCAGTTGACATGTGGTTCATGTGAGCACTCAAGGCATTATGGGTCCTGTGTGGTGAGTGCTCGAAAATGAGACAGAATCAAGCACAGTTTTCAGCCAACAGGGATGCGAGAAATAGAAAGCTGTGCAGCCGCAAGAGAGAGTGTGTTCATGTACACTGTTACTTGTCAAATTATTAATGCCGATAGAGTCGCTGACACATGAGAACTGTTTAAAGGAAATACACAACAGAAACTCATACTGTGATGGTTTCATAAGAGGAAATATCCCTTTACTGCCACTTTTGATAAATTGTATGCATCCTTGCTGAATGAAAGTAATAGTTATTTTTTTATTATTATTACAGTATTTTATTTTAAAGTTTCACCATGGAATCACCAAAATCAAGTAGAATATTAATTTAGGAATCTGTTCCCACAACTTATTATTTTATTGCCTTGTTTTAGTCATTTTGTAAATCAGATTAGTAAAATGTGCTAATATAACGCTAATTTATGGCCACTATATATGCATTTGTATATGTCTGAGCTTCCTTAAAAAGTAGATATTTAATTCTAAAGCTTCATTTTTAATTCTGTTACTTCACATACAAATGTGGTCTCTTTAGTTTATGTTTGTGCAGTTCACAGGTATTTATATTTGGTGTCAAACTAAAGACACCCCACATGCCAAATCTCTCAAAGCAATTTTGCAGTAAAATACTTTCTTCTTACTTTCAACCTTGCTACTTTTGAAGGAAGAACCAAGAGAAGAAAAAAATGGAGTGGAGAAAAAAAAAGAAAATGAATCAGCCCTTACAAGCTGGGCTGTGTACTCTAAACTCACGCATTCGTGTGCATACATTACAACATTTACAACAAAGTAACACCGCGTGCTTCTAAACGTTATGAAGGTATTAGCTCATCAGCTGGAAAATAAAAGAGTAGGCTACCTGAATATTTTAACTTAATTTCTGATACACCTTTTTAGATTCTCCTCTATCATTCTGGAAAAAAAAGAGTAAAAAAAAATAATAAAACCTGTGTGTCTGGCACATAACAGACAAGGTGAATGCAATGAACTACATTATGTTCTAACATTTTGATTTACCCTGATGCATTATTTTAAAATATCAGCTGTGATATTCCTCCGCAGCAAGAATAACAAGAACGTCACGGGTTACTATTGTAACCATATTCTTCCTGTAGCTCAACCAGTAGAGCATTGTTTTTTGCAAAACCAAGGTCATGGGTTAGATTCCCAGGGAAAGAACTGATTGACATTCTAATATATTCCTTGAATGCAATGTAAGTGGCTTTGGATAAAAGCGTCTGCTAAATGAATAAATGTAAATGTAGTACCCTGAGAACAGGGAACGAGATGCTGCATCCCGTAGGGGTCGCTTTGGGGATTACCTCCATTATGACAGGTGTCTGAAGCATTAATCCAACCACGACAATGAACTTGACATTGGCCAGCAGCCAACTATGGCCATGTCCACACGAAGCCGGTGCATTCCCTATCCAATCTTTTTTTTCCTCGTTCTAAAAAAAAAAATTCCCTAAACACGGCGTCGTCTCAAGAAATATCAGCATACACACGAAACCACTAAAACCGAATGAAAACTGTATAGTGTATATGCCAGACCAGTATGGGGCAGTGTAATTCTGCCACAGATATACACTATACACGGAAAAGAAGACTTTGAGCATGCGCATAACGACGTGGGGTGATGCAGTGACACAGCCGACACGTGATGGGATGACATCATCATTTCACAAAAATAAGGATTGGCTGTACACACGAAACCGCAAGGGTGTAGTTTTCAGATTTATCCACTTTAGGACCTGGTTTCAAAAAATAGCAGTTTCAGTCTCCCAAAACGCCGGATTCGTGTGGACGAAACGCCGATACGATATAAAAATGTATACAGTGATGCGCGTCTCCGTGTGGACAGGCCCTATGACGTCTCCATAGGTGTGACTGCAGGTGTAAAAGAGGCACCTGAACGGTACATTCATCTGAAGCATGGCAACGGGACGCAGAGTTGAGTTCCCTTTCGTAGGGGAACGTCTCGGGTTACTATTGTAACCATAGTTCCCTGAGAAGAGGGAACGAGAAGCTGCATGCTTCGGGCATTCCTGCAGGCTTCTCCTTCAGATATGACGTGGATGAAACGTGTACTTCAAGAGCACAGTGAGGGCTCTCAGGGCAGAGGCCTGATCTCCTAGGAGAGACCTGATGACACCCTTACATGTTGGATGACAAAAGGAGGCAAGAACCATTTTCCCTTGCCTACACTCATTAGGGTCGCCAAGCAGAGCTTTGTGGAGCGGAGGCCTCAGTAAAGAAGGCTCTCGTATTGAGAGGAGACCTACTATGCCATGGCAAGGAAGCTTAGTCGTAGAGAGCTCAGAGAGTGATTAGTAGGTAAAGCCCTCTCAGACCCCAGGCAGCCGCGAGGAGGTTAGACCAAGCCACTGCTTCGTAACAATGTGCACCTAAGGGAAAATAGGGGAGCGGGAGCTCTACCTGTGCTAGATATAACTCTCTCAAGAGGAGCTAGCCACTCTACCCATAAACCCTTTTCTACAACTAGATTCCTCACAAGCTCAGGAGTTGGCATGATTCACTTATGACCGATTGGAGCTTAGGGGAGGGAGGGCCCACTGTTTGCAGGGCTCTACTACAGCTGTTCGCCCTATCACTAGGGTCTAGCAGGCCGAGCACAGGAAACAGCAGGGTGCACCGAGTGCTGACCTTCCAAGATTCTGGAAACCCTCTCAAGGGTTGTGCCAACGTGCTGACCGCTCTGTGCTCCAGACTGCTTGCAAGGAGACTTTGGCCTCATCCCAAAGAACACTCCTCTTTACACCACAGGTTTTGGCAAGGGGGCCCGATTAAGGCTGCCGATAGGCTCCAACTATCTCTTATGTAGCATGGGCGGAGCTCAGAAGAGACCTGAAAATGCTCCCTGTGCTTGCGAAGCTCTGGGGGTGAAGGCCGAGCACACAGTCTTACCATGCTCGGGACCCATAAAGGAGGCCAGAGGGGGCCTACACAAAGAAGCTCGCAAGGTCGAGACCGGTGCATCCAGGAGGGACTCTATCACTGCCCTTCTGATGTCAGCCAGGTTCATGCAGAGAGGTCGCTCAGTTACCACCATGGTCGCCATACGGCAACCAAAATAAAAGCTGTCAGCTTGGTGGCACAGAGAGCCAGGTCTCTGCTGTGGCGTGGCTCAGTGACTGCCTCAGGGGGTAGCCCCTGGCCCTGTTCCAGGTTTTTCAGCAGGTCTGCCTGGTACACCTGCAGCACTACCATGTTGTGCAAACTACCATGTTTCCATTTAAAAGCCTCGCCCAGCAAAAGATAGCTAGCCAGCATCTCTTCCACTGGAGGCAACTTTGCATAGCCATACATTTCGCCTTTCACATAAGCGCAAATTCGCTGGAGTGTGCATGCTGAACATGGATTTTTTATGGCCGCGAGCCATAATCTGCCAACAGCTCTTTATACACGCACGCGACAGGCAGGCTGTGAGTGATCAAAGAGATCTCCATCACAAACAGCCCCCTGTTTGCCTAGGTTTGCGGGGAGCACGCTCACCTGCGATGAGGAGAGAGAAAATGCATCCTCCCACGAAAGTTTGCTTGTATCAGCGTCTGACGGCTGAGAGAAAAACACTCTTACTAGTTCGCCGGCAACCCCCATCTGCTCGCAGATGGATGTCCCAATTCACTCGTGAAAAGGGGACAAACGCGAGCACAGCTTCACAGACAGAAGCACCCTCAATGTACACCCAAACGCGAGCGCCTTCTCAGAGAGAAGCCCTCGCGACACACACAATCAAATCCCTCAAGGGTTGGCATACATGCTCCTCACCTAAGCATTTAATTTTATTATAACTCACAACTTGTATGTATCATCGGGTGTCAGAAAACCCTGACATGGATGAATACAACGAAAGTGCTTTTCCTTGCCGGCCATCGTGGCAGACAATGCTTAAACCAAGCTGTCTCCCTGAAGATATGAAAGAGAATGACGTGTTTTCAGGTGCCTCTTTTATACCTCCAGTAACACCTGTGGTGACATCATAGACGGCTACCGGCCAATGTCAAGTTTATTGTCATGGTTGGAGTAATGCTTCACACACCTGTCATACAAGAGCTATGATGCAAGTGCAGTGTTGAGTTCCCTTTTGGAAGGGAATTTCCTTTTTCCTCACAATACACACATAATAATGCACCAGATATAACTGATTAAAGTATCATGGATCAGACTGGCCTGCAGCCAATGACTTCAAGAGTTTATTTATTTATTTATTGTAAGATCATATCACAGTTTTTTTCAGCTGCTTTGATATATTTCTTGAATCATCCTTAAGACTTGCAAACCACTTAGTCAATTTTTCAAAACAATTTGTACAAACAGCACTACGCAATGGATTATCTGCAAAAGCCTGTAACATGCTCAAAATCTTTAGTTTATCTCTCAAAAGTATTTACATCAATGAACATATCAGTGCCATCAGAATGACAAGTCCTTATGTCATTGTTCACGAATGCTAGTCATGTTGTCAGTATAACACTATAAGTATTTTCAGATGTAAAATAGAGCTTAGATTTTGATGACAATGACTGAAAATGCACAAGAGTGCACTTTATCTGTATTGCATATATACAGTATTTTTCAACAGTATACATTTACACATTATTTTATGTAGGATATTGAATGCAAGAGACTGGACAGGATTCACAGTAATGCATTTTGTCAGCAAATTACAGTATAATGTCATTGCACAAAGTTTGTCAGTTTCTCTGAGGAATGCAAACATTCTGCAAGTGGATGCAAAGTTTCTCTGAGGAGCAGAAACATTTTGCAAATGAACACAAAGGAATGCAAACATTTGTGAGGCAATGCAAAAGGACTGACCTATTTATTTCTTCCATCTAATATTTTTTTTATATCACCATGTCCCTTATTATGTTCTGTAATTTTGCTCTATAATGAAAGTGAAAGAACAATAATTGGCTAAAAATGTTTATGTTGTCTTCAGATGCTAAATTCATCTATCTGAATAATTAAATCCCAGAAACAGGCTAGAAAATAAAAACTTACAAAATCAAGCAGCACTGTTGGAACAAGCATCTGATTGTTTTGACAGAGACCCCTCGTGATGCACAAGCTGACAAAGTTTTTGTTTCACAGAGAATTGTCATTTTTACAAGTTTGTGTGTCTGTTTCTCAGCAGTGAACCACAGGGGAACTGGAACTCAATATAGATGCATAGAAACACTCCTACCCCTACACACAACATGTGTGAAGTGAGCTAAAAATAATCAGAACACAAAAACTTCCAGATTGGATTGCCTCTTGTAATGAGACAAAGACAATGAAAGTCATAATGAGCTTAAGACAAACAAAGGAGGAGAAATGTATCTGTTAAATATTTTACCAGTTTTCATTTAATATTCTCAGGTTAAAATCAGTTTTGATATTTGTTTGAGGTTATATTTTGATAGAACAAACCAAGCAAAACTGCATCTGAACTTGATAGTCAATGATCAGCATGTTTTTGACAGAATGGAAAAGAGTAGCAAAATATCTCCTGTTGTGTTTCATTGAAAGAGCCCATTTATTTTCAAGTGACATGAGATAGGGTAGATGATGACAAGACTTTCAGTTTAAAGTAACTTATCTCCAAAAGGTGCGACACGACTGATTGAACAAACTTAGCCATGTGAATGGGTGAAGACAAAGATGCAAATATTTTCTCACCTTTTTTTTTTTTTTGGAAGTTACATTAAAGGCCACTTGGCTCACAAATGTGACAGGGCATGAAGCTCCTAAAAACAACAGAAAACGGCAGAAAAGATACAATACAATGCTCAGGAGAGGACAGCAGCTATAGGAATCTATCTTGGAATATGAATATATATATATATATTTTTTTTTCTTCATAGGCTGATGTGAATGCTATATTTCACCCACAAATAGCGTACCAGTCTGACAGAGATCCAGACTCTACAAGCCATTTTGTCTCAAGTATAGGAAAATTAAAAGTTTTTTTTTTTTTTTTTTACTGCACTATTATTACTGAAACAGCATGTCCAACAAAGGAGGAAAAAGTGTAAGGGAAATTGACAGAATTCCGAGGAGTAAAGGTGAATGGGAGGAAAGCTTTTCAGTGGAGGTGAATAAAGAAAAGCTAATTCCCCTTATCTAAACCTCCAACAGGGATTTTAATTGGCCATTCAGATGTTCAATTACAGAGGATTTGAATAGCACTTATTTCTAATATTTGATCTTCCATTATGATGGCAGGTGTGAAAGCCATTAAACGAAACCAATCTTGTTATTGAATACTGCGCAGTACAGATGACCACTGCGGAGCAACACTTACAAAGATCACTCTGTGAAGTTTAAAATTGTGCAAAGTTCAAAAGTGAGACATTTACATGTTTATTTCTACAAAAACCATTGTAGGGAAATCGAAAACTCAATTTTAAAAAAGATTTATTATTATAATCCAAATAAATGATCATAAAAAATAAATGATTATAAATTATTTCTGTCAAAACCATAATGTCATAACAGTGATATAATTGATAGCAACAAATAACTAATTCTTGTTTAGCCATTTATAATAATACATTTAATTTCAAATTAATATTAATATTATATTCATGAATATTAATATTAAATTAATATTCATTTATAATAATAAAATTAAATAGATATGCAAGTCGATTAAAATATATTGAATTAATTTAATAAGTAATAAAATTAAGTGAATTAATTTAAGTGGATTCACTACTGCTTTTTTATTCATCAAGGATACATTCAATTGATAAAAAGGAGAAAACATGTTAGAAAATGTTTATATTTCAAATAAATGCTGTTCTTTTGAACTTTCTATTTATCGAAGAATCCTGAAAACAATGCATGATCTTTCCACACACGCACACACACTTACACACAAAACTGTTTTTGACATTTACAATAAGAAATGTTTCTTGAGCATCCTTTTCATGTGACACTGAAGACTGGAGTAATGATGCTGAAAATGTAGCTTTGGCACCACAGGAATAAATTACATTTTAAAATACAATCAAATAAAAAACATTTACTGCAAGTGTATATCAATATTTTCCAAGCAAAGCAACAATGAACATAAGCCTTATTGGCCAACAGTCCATATCAATCAATTTCAGATGTCCTTAGTCACAGCATCAGCATCAGCATTGTACAAATATTTTAATCACATTATTTTTATGTATTTTTTTCAAGATATTAATTTGGCAGCCCTAAATACTAATAATAACTCGTGTACTTGCAGAGTCCACAGTGGTTGTAGACTTTGTAAGTGTCTAAATACAATTTCAGCAGAGACTGGGGCAGCAAAATGCCCTGAGACTGTGCTAAACTTTAAATGAAGTTATTGACACAAGTGTTATAGTTGAGAAGAAGCTGGCATGGTTGACTGTACCACTAGAGATCAGAGGAGCATGGTTAAGTGTACTGAGACGGACTGATGCGCCGTGCTGAGGCGGGTGTGACTCAAATGTGTGAAGAGTCCAAGGGTGAGATGGAGAGGGACCTGTGCAGCCATGCAGACTCCCCGTACTGTTCAACTAATGCAGTTGTTCAAATAATGCTGTCTTGCTGAGAACAGTACAGCAGGTGTACGACTGCCGACACTAAAAGGCCATTACTGGTGCAACTATAAAACCTAAAAACACATACAAGCAGCATCTGTATGCTTCACAAAATGGAGCTCAAAAGTACAAAAGGATAATTGCAAGAAACCTGAATTGTCATTATGAACATATAACAATATTAATGTCCAATTATAACCTTTAGGCCACAGTGCATTTAATCAGCAATAGCAAATTCAGTTGCAGGACCCATTATCACTCAAATTTCTTATTAAGCAGAACATGGAGGAATATGAATGAACTATTTTGCTTTCTGAGGCAGTGCAGCAAAGTGTCTGACATCCAATTAGTCAAAGTCAACGTGCAGGTTAGTCGGGTCAAAAAAGTTTTTAAAGCTGCACTTTATATTTTCATGTGACCTTACCTGAGCCTCAGGTATGACTAAGAACATGTAGACAGTGTGAGGCAAATAAGATATATGAATGCATTAAATTGTGCTGAAACATGGTCTTTGATTTAAATGTCTACTTCGGAAAAAGTACTTGCCAAAGGTTACCAATTAACAGTAGATCTGCGACAAAAAAAACAACATTTGGGAACAGACTGGAATTTGCTTGTACCAACAAGTTCCCATACGTCAAAAAAGATGCTTTCTGAAAGAAAAAAAAACATTCATAATAGTACATTTCTCAGCTTTCTAAGATGTACATTTCCAAGCAAAACATGCTTTATGATTGTTCTTTATGCGTTTTCACAAGCTCTTGGTGGAAAAGACATAAAGAAGATCTTCTATATTCAGCACAATGTAGGTCAGCAGCCCCTGGGGCAAGGGTCAGGCACCAGAGCGTATTGTATGGCCAGCTCTGAGACAAATCAGAGAGCTGTACAAAACCCAGAGGACCAGCTTTGTGTTTAATGTAGTGTGAAAAAATGCACTAGAGGGGAAGAGTAAGAAACAGAACACAACACATATTGAACGATGTTTACCCTCAATAATTAAACCATAACGTTATAGAGGAGAATTTCACTGTTATAGCAGAAGTTAAAAATAAAATAATATTCGAATGTCAGCCATTTCACATGTGGTAGTTGATGCATATTGTCTATTAATAAAATTTATATTAATACACGTGTTACCCTCTGGCCCTCTTCATTTAGTGGTCACACTTGGCTCCTTCATGGTCAAAATTGACCGAAGCATTGAAATGAATTTTTACCCGCAGAAAAACTACACTGTTTGAGTGGGTGTATCTCTTTTGTACTGTTGTGTAACCTTTTCCTTGCTGTTCATTTATTTTATTGCATTGTGCCTTTTTTTCTTAAATTTTCAAAAACTTGTTTTGTGTTATAGTCGCACTAGATCATATATGAGTGGGGGAGTTGGAGATATGTGTCTGCACTCTTGATATTTTAGAGCGTTAAGAAAAAGTAAAACAATTGAAAATGTATTGTGTTCATTAAAATTAAGCTGACATTAAATACATATTAGATAGAAATATTAGAAATTTGCCTTTGCTAACAGAAATATAACTATAAAAAATATAATAGAAATTATAACTAACTATAGAAATATAATAAGTCAAAGTACAACATTTTTAAACTAAAGTTAAAAATCCAATCAATGTAAGGTTAAGCTAAACAGACATTTGGGGGGTAAAGTTACCACATAACTAAATTAAAACAAATGAAAACGAATAATATAAAAATAAAAGCTAATTCGAAATATTAACAAATTCTACATTTGCATGTAAATAATAATAAAAAAATACTGGTTAATTATTAATATTCTTTTTTATTAATATCAGAATTTCATTTTTTTTAAAGTTATGGTGTTTTTTATAATAATTTGTGTATGTTAGCCTTTTGTTTTTTACAAAAGTTGCCAGGAATATTACGTCAACAGCAATGGCATTTTCTCACAAATAATGAAAATTTCCATTAATAGGGGGGAAAGAGTTAAGAATCATATAAATGTGCATATGTGTAAACACTTAATATATACATAAATCTACATATATATATATAAATACTAATACTGTACTACCAAAAATACCAACAGCTTGTTTACATAATTATTTAATTGATATAATAATTACTATATAAATAGCAACCATTTAGTTTCCACCGTCAATTTAGTTTCCACCGTCAATATATATTTTGTCAATTTTGTCAAACGTTTTGCCTGTGACTAGTTTTTCTAAAAAAAATCAATTTGAGCTATGATAGTGAAGGAATCTAGTAGAATATAAATTTGGATTTACAAGAATATTTGCCTCCATTTAGACAGGAGTCACAATCACATTGTAAGCAATATGGCAATGTGTCTGCCGCTTGTTTATTCCTGTGCACATCCGACAGAAGACAAGACATACACTGATGGTCATGACAACGGCAAGGTTGAAGAGGGCTCTCATGCGGCATTTCAAACAGAACCAAAGCTGGCTCAAAACCAAGGCCAAACTTGTTTTAGTTCAGTATCCGATAATAGCTCTAACACACAGCAGTCCGAATGTGTTTAAGACACAGCGAGTAGTTGGAACAGGCCGTAAAATCTTAGCGACTGTCCTTGGCTTCTCTGATAAGAGAGCGTTTCACAGTTAGCAGCTCTGACTCAGACTGACTGCCCTGGAGATCATGTAGGGGAGTGAAAATATGAAGAGCTGATTCACAACACCTTCTCATTAGCATGTTAAAGGTGGGAGCTGCCATTTGCAACTCAACAGCTACAAGGTGCCAAAGAAGCATAAACACCATTTGCCGGCGCACGTTCTTTCGTGCAGTTGTTAAACACCTCATTTAATACCACACACAATCACTCAATATAGCTTTCGAAAATGGCCGAAAGCGTTGAGTAAGCCTGCTGTTTTTAGAATCAATAACCCTGATGTTTGATACACTCAGCCGTCCGGCTATTACTCTACAGCAAGGGCCCTTTTGGCGAGTACAGAGCTTTCAGATGCTCTTCCCCTCTAGTGGACATGTTGTCATGACAGGCTGTCAGTTTGAGGAATGGCTCATTATTGTCATGCCGTTGAACGGCTCCGATTGAGCCGCACAGCTGGAGTTATGTTAAGTGTAAAGCAAAGTGACAGAAATGCTAATCAAGTATCAAAACTGACACCGCATTCCTATCGATGCACATCAGGCCGTCAATGATTTATTAGTCAAAGTAAAAGCATGTGTCACCATCCGCAGGCCTCATGGGTAAATATGCCACGGCTCAAGGTCCAGCACTTAGCGATGCTTTTTTTCACCGATACACAACAAGGACAACAGTCTCGATGGCAGCATGTGGTGCAGTTAAGTGTCATGCGACAAAGCCTCCTTCCTTTTCAATTCATTAAGGGATAATCCTAAAACAACATCCTTCTTGTCCTGTGTTCAAATCACATAAGTCTTGGTAAGTCATAGAAATAATGTAAATATAATTAACTATAAAAATCTGATTTCCAGGCATGGAACAGTCATGAATATAGCTATTTATTACAAAATTAGAAAATCATTGAATTTTCTTTATTTCTTTTGAATAGTTCTTTAAACTACAGACTAAAAATTACAATTTGAGAATGAGGTGAAATTTTTTGTATTAATATTATTATATAAAGATATAAATATGAAATGATTACTTGCTGGAAAAGTGATATGAAAGTCGTAGAAATGTAGAAATGCAAATTCAGTGGTGAACCTGGCCTTTTCTCAGGTAGCAAAAGATAAATATAACATGCATTTACTATATAGACTACCGGTATATATTTTATTAGTATTACTAATTTATTATAAATGATCACTTCAGAAAATGTTTTAGAACTTTTCAGCCAAAAACTCACTTTCAGACTTTCATGAAAAATAAAACAAATATATAAAAAATCTAAAACGCATATCCCTCAGTTATCTCAGGACAATTATTTAGAACCATTCCTAATTTAATGAAAAACCACCCATGTATTTTTCATGTATTGGTTCTTATCAGTTATACTGAAGCGTGTAAATTGCTGCATCGATTCATGGGGTCAGTTAGATAAAAAATATAATATTTTATTCTTTATTAATATTTTAAATAACTTTTATTCTGAAAGGACTAATTAAAATGTATCAAATTCTACAGCAGGGTTTCTCAACCTTTTGCCTATTGTGACCCACTTTTTTTTTGTATGACAGTCCTACGACCCACTAAAGCTAGAAATAAATTAATAAAAATAGTAAATAATAAGTAATGAAAAATAATGAAATAATTCGTTAGACCTATACCGTGTGTGCTCATAATTAATTTCACAAAACACTTTTTCAAAAATTAGGCAGATTAACTGATTTATTTATTTTCACTCACGTTCACACACGTTAATGTGACATTTGAGACTGCCGCTCTGAAACGATGATATCCAGACGCGGTGGAATTTGGGAAAGGGTCACTCGTAGTGTCGCACTCAAACTAGAAGTTGTCAGTCTATTCCTGCTTTTTTTGTTGCACATGGGATAACTAGCTCTTCACCAGTATTAAATGATTTCTTTGCAAGGGCGATGTGGCCAGCTGCCAGATAACTTGCCTTCAGGGTGCTCTTGAAGCTGTCGTGAGCGACACAATACTGCTTTGCTGTCTTTTAAGTACATCGCGCTTTCGCACAAAGTAATCCACAGGTTTACCGACACCTGTTGGATGTTTAGTCTGAAGGTGACGTTCAAGTTTTGATGGCTTCATGGACTCCTTTGCTAAGACCTCACCACACTCAACGCATTGTGGTTTTTCGTCCGACGTAGTAAATCCATATTTAATATAGTCTGGGTTGTACTTGCGTTGTTTACATTTTGCTGTCTTTGAAGTGGAAGGAGTTTCAGAATCCTCTGCTTGTTTTCTTTCTAACTAACTGCGCGCAATATTTCTGGCATAGCGATGCAATGCAATTGCGCCGTCGTTACCAAGAAACAGAATAAACCGCTTACGTAAAGAGTAGGACCTTGTCCAATAAGAGCCGTTCGCTGCAGTGATAAATTATTGTGATAGGACGGTTTAGAAATAGCATTAGAAAGCAAGGACAATAATGATTAAGAATACGACATTCGAAAATATGAGAACACAGTAAAAGTCTCGCGACCCCCTCTGGAATGTTCCACGACCCACTGGTTGAGAAACAGTGCTCTACAGCAACCTTCTGAAGGAAGGTTCATGTTACACTGAAGACAGGAGTAATGATGATCAAAATTCAGCTTTAACATCACAGTAATAAATTACATTTTAAAATACATTAGCATAGAAAACATTTTGAATTGAAGTAATACTACTGATTTTAATTTATCATCAAGTAAATGCAGCCTTTGTGTGCATAAGAAAAAATAAAATAAAATGTATCTCCAACCACAAACATTTAAATGGTAATGTTTATATCTGAACTATGGAAAAGTTTATGTACATGTGCTCTGGCTGCTTCAATGTCCATGTCTGGTAAAGTTTTAATGTCAAACCAGTAGAAAGGTCAGATGAGGTCTTTTGAAATCAATGGTACTTTTCCCAGTTTTAAAATAAAAAAGTAAACCAATATGAAATCTCTTTTTCTTTTCTTTTTTTGCATTGTCAGGTTATTGTAACGAGTTGAGTTTTTTTTAGATATTAGCCTGTTTTGTAAACACAGTCAAAATAATTAAAGTGTTTGCACAGCTGCCTTAGTATCTCCCTGTGTACATTAATGTGTGTCTGTGTACTCTTAAAGTTCTTCAGCTGTGCTGAGTAAGCGTTCACCCCTCTTCTATTCCTGTCCTCTTGATCTGAATGTAGAAAGAGGGAGAGAGAGAGCCTCACCAGGCCCTAATTATCTCACAGTCATTCAGCATTCCTCATTCAATTCCCATAGCGACACCCACTACTGCTTTCATTTCTGTGAGGAGATTCCAGCCTGAGCCTTGGGGATCTGGGGGTGGAGAGGTTAAACACTGCACAGCTCAACTGAATTTGGCATTAGAATCACAGGGATGAAAGTTGAAAGAAAGCTGGCTCAGCCAATCCCGTAAATTTTTTTGTATCTTGGGCTGAGAAGAGAAGGGTACCGGTTTGCCGGATCTCCACATAGCTGTTGCCAATTAAGGCTGAGCTTCTTTTAGAGCAGGATTTTGAAAAGTGTCCTAGTTTGATGCATCAACAATTTGCAGGCCCATAATTTAGCTGAGACATGTAAGTGACAAAACAGCACAAAATGAGGCTGCAAAATTCAATTTCCATCACATAGCAAACTAACCTTTTTTAGCAGATGCTCTGGATTAACAGACAGAATATATGTTTATACGTTATGTATACGTTATGTTTGTCCCAATACAGACTAGATAACAGCATTACAGATAGCATCATACCGAAATAGATAAAAACATATTATAATTAATTATAATAATATTATTACATGAAATATATATAATTATAAAAAATTAAATTCATATTAATATATATAATTCATATAATATATATATTTATAGGCTAGGTTGGCTTTGAACATGAATTTCAACAAGAATTTCAATTATAATTTCTTTCAAATCGACAGTTTGTCTACCAAACCGAAAACACAATTTTCAGCAACAGATGCAATTTTATTGCAAATGACAGATTCATAAAACTGAGCTTAAGTAAAAAAAAAAAAAAAAAAAAAAAAAAAAAAAAAATATATATATATATATATATATATATATAGTTGTATTGTATTGCAAATCTGTTTTGCAAAAATTACATTGTATTGTTAAACTAAATTCATTGGCTAGGTATAGTAATATAAAACAAAATAACAATAAACAGCAACACAAGGCAAAAAGGTTATTTGAGAGGAAAATAGTAAAAAAAACAAAAAACAAAAACATTGCCTGGTATCGTTTATGTTAGCGTCTTCAATTCAACATGGTTGTATCGCCTGAGTTTTAGTTTGTGGATTTATTAAATACTATTTTTGTTACTCATCTTCTTCACCATCATTACAGTCACATCCTGACAGAATACCAGACCAATAACATTTTTTTACAGCTTTTACCCCTGTTGTTTTTCTTCATGGATTGACCAGCTGTCCGACTGCTCTGCATGGTGCAGGAACACTGAAATCTGGAGTAACAGAGCAAGGATTTATTAAAGATATGGCATGCTCAACAAACTTCCCTGATCGCTCTTTGTGTGTTTTGAACTATGGCAGCCTGAATGAGTACACAACAGCATGCCTTCCAGGTGTTGGTCTTCAGGAGGAATTTATCACATCTGTGGAGTGGGTGCTGGTGAACAATGAATCGGCATTCACCATCTTCCCAGTTGAGGATGACATCATCAGCACGACTTCAGCCATTACCGCATTGCATGTAATGCAATTCAAGATTGAATCTTGAATGGATTTGTCGCCAGAACCCTTCACAGATGCAAGCATGTCGCGATGCATGAGTGAGCGCCATTAAAGAAGGCCAATCATCGCCCTGGAGCCCGAGCCTCCCTAAATGTCTGACCAGGTGCCTGAGCTGGCATCATTTAGTCCCAAAGTAGGAGCATTAGTGGAGTACAAAGGAATGAAGGAAGTCCATGCTCACTACTGAGGGTGAGCTGCAGCTCTGCAAACTGTTTTTATGATAAATTAGATGAGGATGGTTCCCTGGTTCTCCTGTGTTTAAGCTGGTTTCTCCTAGCTTGAAGTATTCTATTAAGTCTCCTGTGTCTCCAGAGTTCCCCCTCAGCCTCCCCTCTCCTGGCTCCACTTCCAAAATTAGCCAGTTCTTGAATCCTCCTCTGACAGCATTCAATTGTGTGGATTTGGCTTGGGGCTTCTGGTCACAAGCTTCGCCTAGTAAAGAGGATCACCTGCCTCCAGCTGCTGATCAAGTCATTCCACCTTGACTCAGTCGGGTCCTCCCTCCCTCAGCTTCACCAGGGACCATCATCCTTATGGCTGCAAAGTGCTTCCTCGTCCCTCCGGCTCTGCCTTGGTCAGACATCACCCTGCCCGTTCCATAGACAAACAGGCCTTCAACTACTCTTCATCCCACATACACACATTTCTCTGCATACAGACCCTTCCTTCTTGCTCTCCCCAAAAACTGCTGTCATTTGCTGATGGAATGCACAGAATTACCATAATAATAAGTATATTACGGAAAAGTGCATAATACCTTCTGTCAGAAGCAATGGGAGTTATTTTGATTGTGAAAACAGTTGAAGAGTTCTGGTAACATGGTTAATGCTACAATTAATAGCACAATTAAACAGCTTATCATATAATTGGGCAAGCAATGTGTTGTCTTTATCATTTTTTAATAGGTTCTTTTTAATCTTTTTCTTTTTAGTTGAGTAAAAAGTTTGAAAAACCCTGATATGTACTTTCTCAAACATTTACACAAAATTGTAAGCTAAAAACTTACTGATGAAAGTTAATAATTTTAGAAATATATTATAATAATATTATATGAAATTATGTTATAATAATAGAATAAGTTAATACAATTAATAACGGAAGGAAAGAAGGAGAAACATGTATGACACTCGAGTACAACTATTTTATATCCTTTAAAGCATATTTATACATTCTGATAAATGTTGAAACCACTGTTTTATGCATAATTTATGAATTTTAAAATATGAGAGAATACCATCCCCCACAAAGCTTTTCAATTGGTCCCTGAAAATCAAGGCAAGTCCTCATTGAAGAGCTGCACATCTTGCACAGGCTGTTCATTTTTAATATGGGTTGGAAAAAAAATTGCTAACTATGTTGATTTTTCAGCAGGACAGACCAACATGTTGCTTTTTTCCTTAGGCAAACCGTGACTTTCAAGAATAACAGATTGAGCTCAATATATTCCACCAAATCTTGAGCAAACAGACACAATGGAAGAGCAGGACGTGCACAATTACACACACATGCACACTCCCACAATTGATTATTCTCTGAGGATCCCTTTTGAGTCCTCCATTAGCTTTGATGTTGATAGCCATTAAAAGGATTTCTTACTTGATGTGTGTAATTAATGTTCTCTCTTTGTTCTCACTTCAAGTCTTAAAAGAGGAAGAATATCCATAATTTTAAACTCAAGTGAATATTCATACCATAATCTTATCTCTTTTCATTGAATACCCCTACTAATTTTCATGTTTACAACAGCCACGCATTTCTATTTCAAGGCAAAATCAGTTATGGCATCCTGTGGCTAAAGTGAATGTTTTCTGGGTTGCTTTTCAATGGACAGCGTGATGCATTGTTTGCTGCATGAGAGCAGCCTGAGGCATTTTCTGCTTTCATAGGTGAAGTGCAGGGATGAGGCATTGCTAGACTAATGATGTATAAACAATATGGAGTGCAGGATAAGCGCAAATGTCTGAAGTCATGTGCTCTTCATCTCATCGACAATGCTGTAAATATATACATTGAATGCAGTGTTCAAGTGTATTATTGTAAATGCAGGGTTGATAACTTGAAAGCATTATGTTTAGGGAGAAAATTAATAAAAAATATAATTGTATGAATGAGAAATTCAGTGCCGTGGGAGATCAACACTGTTTAATCTTCCATGGCAACAGTGCTAACAGACTTGTGGGCAATGTAACGTCAAAGCGTGAATATGTCATGAAGCACGTAAGCAATCCAACCAATCACGAGAGAGGAGGTCAGAGAAGGTGACGTCATGAACCAGTAATCTATAAATGCATGCCATACCAAACAACCGGCAGCTTCTGTGTCTTCAGTAGCGCTGTATGTGATCTGTTTGTCATATTTACTGTTTGTCTATGAACTAAAAGTGATATATACACATAATGGCGAGCAAAGGGCACATTCGATGGCGCTGGCTGTCTGCAATGTGAACAGCTATGGCTGAAAACGCTCTACTCCCACCTGGTGCTCTTTGAGGAGAGTGCACAGACTCTCGGTTCTTGTGTTTCTGGTCCCACTGAATATATATACTAGATATATACAATATATATAGAAAAGAGGAATTAGAGATGGGCGCTGCCTTTTCTTCTGTCACATGGGGGCACTGGCGAGCCAGAGATGAGGATTCAAAAACACCTATTTTTTTTATGGAAGGCTTCAAGATCTGTAGTTCAGGTTAGTGACAGGCTTTCCTCATCTCTTTTCCCATCACTAAAATCCAGCAGCAATCTCCCGAAGCATGCTCTGTGGTTACCTCCTCCCAGGGAGAGGCACCAGTGTCGCAATCATCCAGCTTCGAGAAGCTAGATGTTGTTGACACAGAGACTGAGATAAGGATGGCTGCTTTCTTGCGAATTCAAGAATCCCCCCTACAAACTCCGGTCTCAGGGGCAGCTGAGCGAGACCAGCTCCTAGAATTGTCGCTCCGCATACTGTGCCAAAAATTAAATAATTACATAAAGAACTAATGTCATTAGCGTCAGGTCCTTGAGGACAATCCCCACTGAAGGAAAGTGGTTTACACCTCATTTATGGTGTCTGTTCCTGTTCTGCTAACCCTACAACCTCATGTGCTTTAGGGCGTAGGGGTTCCCATCGAGCGCTTATCCCACTCTGAGGAGTGCTCCTGAGCTGGTTGCTCAGGAAACACTAGAAACTAGTCTCGAGAGACTGGTTCCCTTAGTAGAATTTATGGCAGCATGTGATACTTCTACCGAATATTCTCAGTGCGTCCTGCTTACAAACAAGAAGGCTTCGTTGGGTCTCGCCCACCCAGATTTATGGGGTTCTACCCACAGTGGTGGTACTGAGCTCTGATTAGGGAACAGGAAGTAAAACTCTGTTGGGGTGAGGGGCCATAGTTTATGCATCCCTAAAGGCTGTTACTTCATTGTTCTATAGAAAGATGGTGTTGAACCTGCATCCGGTAAATGCCTCAGTCTGCAGCATTGGTTCGAAGGACAGGTCAATCATTTCCGATTGGTCCGAGGACTGATCTGTGGTGACAATGCATCCAGGAAGTCCCTGAGATCTGCCTTTGGGGTAAGGTACACCAATATTGGGTTCTTCCATTAGGTCTAGCTCCGCCTCCTTTTTCAAATGTATGGACGCAGTACTGAGGTGTAGCGCTTCCAAGACATTACACATCTCCTCTGGACTGGATGCTTTGGCTCGGAATTGGCAGAGGCTTCGTCTGTACTTCATAAAGAATTCCCCAATCGCTTGGCTCCTAGTGGTTCTGGAGAGAGTTCACAGAACTGTGGCTTGGCCTCTAAGGACCATAGAGACCATTCTCCACTCCATAGCTCCTACTATGCCCTATGCCTTGACTATGAGACTATGCCTTGAAGTAAGGTTCTTTATGCGGTGATCAGCTGCTGGATCCAGTTAACTTTTTAACTTTAAATGTATATGTGGCACTCCTTGTTTCTTTCCACATCCCTTTGGGTAGAAGGTTTGGAGAGAAACCCACTGGTATCCTGTCTCTTCCGTGGCAAACTGAGGCCCAGGAACTGTTTTGCTTGCCCCTCAGGCATTGGATGTTTTTGCAAGAATTTGAACAACTGTTTTGCAAGTTTGGGCCCCCTAAACGAAAAAGGTGGCACTCAGTGTCCAAGCAGATACTGAGTGAGTGGTTAGCCGAGGCTATTTCACTAGCTTATGAGTCGGCCGGGATGACCGCAGCCTTGGCAATCCAAGCCCTCTCTACCAGGAGTATGGATAGCATTCAGGCCCTTCTGTCAGGAGTCTCTTCCTCATGGAAGAAGACTTGAGGATCCTCAGGGGCTACTCACGTGGTGTTGTTGGAGTGATGGTGGGTTGTGTGGGACAAGGTGGGATGCTGCCGTTTGTGAGGGAGCAGAGGAGTCGCCCCATTTGAGCCTGCTGTGGTCCGTTGTGATCGGGGAGGAGCAGGGAATGGCGATCTCACTGCCAGCTGCCCTTGTAAGGAAGAGCCATCATTGGGGAGAGGGCTATTGTTTTATAGAAGATTCTCCAGGTGGAGTTTTCAATTGCTGTGCATTTATGCCTGCAAAGTGCTGCCTCTTGGAGGAATCGTCCATGCAATCCCTTCTTGCATGCAATGGTTGCCCTGTAGACCAAAGTATTCATAATGCGAGAGGGTAGTTCTGACCCGAGGTTGATACAGGACCTGCACTCGGGGACTGACCTCACCCTCCTGGAAGTCCCGGCGCAGGTCCTTGGCCAGATGATGGGACTTGCACTGCAGTTCTCAGTAGACCAGGAGCAGTTTGCTTGTCACCAAACTCGTCCATCAGGTCTCTAGGAAAGCAGGATCATCAGATTACTAAGAAGGGCTTAAATCCTCCCAGGCCATGCTGCTGGGACCTCTGGGGGTCCTCTGGGACCTCTCTATGTTCCTTTTTGGTCTACAAAGAGATCCAATCGAATCAGTTGAATTAAAATCCTTTCTCTAAAAGACAGTGCTCCTGACCCCGCCTCCTTAAAGGGGATGTGGGATCTTCAGGCATTTTTGGTCAGTGAGTCATGCCTTGCGTTCAGGCCGGCTCTGTCTCACATCATCCTGAGACACTGGAAATGGATACATGCACAAAGTTCCAAACTCTCCTTTTTGGGACCAGGTGGTAAACTTGCAAGTGCTTGCCCGGAGGAGGAAAACTCAGTTCTTGTGCTACTGTATACCATTTGCACACTGAGTGTTTACGTGGACCGCAAGCAAAGCTTCAGAAGCTCAAAACAGCTCTCTGTCTGCTTTGGAGGCCAGCAAAATGGAAAGGCTGTCTCCAAATAGAGATTGGTCCACTGGACAGTGGATAACATCGCCTTGGCGTACCAGTCCTCTCACCAGTCCCTGGTTAGGTAGGACCTACCATAGAGAGCTTCCATATGTAACACTATCCCTTGGGCCAGTCCATATTTGTAGCCACAACACATTAACTCCCCTGTGGGCAATTAATGTGGGTACCTCTCCATAGCATCCCTCTTCTTTGAACTTTGTACGCTTCCCCAGTGTTAACAACACTGGTCATGGCTGAAAAACCATGGAAATGGAAGATCTGAATCACTCTTTCCCTTGTATTACCGTGTAAATATCACATTTAAGGAACAGAAGCTATGACCGGTCCATTTCATACTATTTGGTATGGAGGACTACCCTTTGGGCTTACTTGGGGTGATGGATAGGTTACCACTGTGTGAGCAGTTTCCAAAAGGAGAGCAGTCTCCGACACTCATAACACAGTTCAGTGGCTGTGGAACTTTCCATAGGGACCGCATGATGTGACGTAACATTGAACATGACTGACTCAGTGGGAACGTCTAGGTTACTAATGTAACCCCGTTCCATGAAGGAAGGAATGGAGATGGACCAAACAAAATAAATATTAAAGCCAAAAATATGTATGTCTGAAACTTCATTAAGTAAAACCACTGGAAAAAAAATTCCCTGACCGTGAACATCAATAGAGTTTCATTATTATGACATACAATGATGGCAAAGACTGTCTTTATGAGTGAGTCACTCAGTAATGAAGACTTTTATATTGAAAAGACACAACTGTCAAATGCTTTGACTAACACTATCAGGCATGGGAAAACATTTTATCTGTTAAATGGAAAAGATATTGCAGTGGAAAAAATCACACATATTTTTTATTATGAACATACGACTGACCTGAAGGAAAATACTATATCTAAATGCAGGTTATAAACTTGCTCCCTCAATCTCTCTCACAATGCTCTACTTTACATAACACAGTAAGCTTCAGTAAACAATATCAATGAGAACAAACATATGTTTACATTGCTAGGAGTGGCTGCTAAGAGTAGTGATACACAGAACGATTGGGTGAAACGATTGTTTTATCGTGAATAAAACACAGCTGTTGGCAAATCAGAATCAATTACTTGAACTAACTGTGATGTATATTTTTTTTACTGTGATACACTTTTTTCAGGATTCTTTGATTAACAAAGTTTTAAAGAATGGCATATATTTGTAATAGAAATAACTTGTAATATTATAAACGTTTTGAATGTGTCCTTGCTGAATATTCTTAATGTCGCAGACGGGATATTTCAAGAGACCAGAGAGTCAAACATTTGCTCCATTGCTGTGACATTACTTCAGTTCCTGGTTCAAAATAGAGTCCCATTCTGGCAATGCCTGTGACAGCATTATCTCTCCACTTTCCATAAAAATCCACTCTGAAGTAATACACAGCTGAGGCTTTTATTTAGGATGAAAGTCACACCCTGGTGAATCTGAATCATATTTGAGAGATCAGGGATAAGCTTTGGATGTGAGTGTCGAGTGCCGAGTCTTTTGGGGATACGTGGCTGTAATTCACCTTTACACGTCCTGTCAGATGTGGTGAGACGATCCGAGACGGATTCTGAATTTTCTAAACACACAAGTCATTACAGCGTCTGGAGATAAATGACTGAGATCATTTATTCATTAATAGAATGACAGAAGCGTTGTGTACCAGAAATACACAGACCTTGAGCCAAATGAATACAATGAGGGGTGATTCATTACAGACTACTCTATTAAGCAGTCTTGTAGTCATGGAAACATTAGGAGATAGACTCTAATGCCAGAAATTATGAACTAATGAACTCCTTAAGAACTACCTTTTCCAAAGCCTTATTTTTTATCCATTCTGTGTAAATATGGACATCTTTATGGATTTCACTGGAACTGGACATTGCTATCTAATTAGCTTTAGTTCTGCTGGACATTAATTAATTCAACCACACTCAGTGAATCTTTAATTACTTCAATTGAACAGCTGAATGCAACAGGAAACAAATGACCATGACCATTCACATACATTTGATTTGCTCTAGTTAACTGGAAAAATGAAATCATTAATCAATTATTAGACTACTATCAGGAGTGATACAACATATTCTGCAGTGTGAAAGGAAAGCATGTCTATGGGGAAAATTGGTAGTTTGAAAAGAAAGTAATAGGTGAAAGTATAGCGTTTAGTTATAGATGTCATGGTGCATGCCGTTCAGCCTGTAACATTGAATGAACCAGGTAGCTGGTTAAAGCTGTAAACCAATGTGTTAAAATTGCTGTCCCTATCATTGTTCTTTTAACTTTACATCAGCTTCAACTTTTATTTAAATACAACATAAAAAAATACTATTTATGTATTTCTCATTTAAAAAAATCAAGTTTAATTTGCAATTTATTTGTAATTTATTGATACTTCCTTTCAATTTCAGAGTGAAAATTGCTTAAAAGTACATCTACTGTCACAGATCGACCAGACTCACTCACCACCGAAGCCCAGCGTTCACAGTCACAAAAGTACTAATTACACACAACTGAACTTCATTTGCACTCTCATCAAGCAATCCTCATAAGCACACACCTCACCTCAGCTCATTGTCTAGTCTTGCTTACACGAAGAGAACTCAATCCCTTTTTCTTGCACGATTCCAAATTAACACTTTCTTACTCGTCATTACTCAGTTTCAGTACTCAGTGAAAGAGTTAATAAATATCACTGTCAAATTTCACTGACTTCCTCTGTCTGAGTCATTACTTATCAGAAGACCAGACCAAATAAAGGAATACAGCGACTTGAGAACCAAGTCATCCCGGGAGAGTGTGGATTTCCTTCCGCAACTCTCCACCAAAACAAAACCACTTCTGGGTTCCTCCGTCACCACCACAATCATTTCTTCACCTCCAGTAGTCCCATGGACAGAGCAGTGTCCTTTCTCTGGCGCGGCGGAGGAGTTCAACAGGTTTATTCAACAGTGCTCAGTAGCCCTGTACATGCAGCCACATCTCTATCCATCAGACAGAGCAAAACTCTCACTCCATTCCTTCGCCAACAAGAATCCATCAGCACTCCAGAACCAGGCCACAAACCCATGCAAATTGAAAAAAACCTGTCTATCCCACTAATTTGATTCTCAGACACCTGTGACTAGTGCAGCACAATCCCATCCTTTCCTAGAACACCGGTGAGGTCCTGAAGTGGGGTAGTACCTGCTTTCCTGACTGTTTTCTCTCAAGTTCCCCAACCGCTAGCACCTCAGCATCCGAGGTGATGTGCTAGCAACCGCCAGAGACCCTAGCTATCCATTCCACATCAATCGAAAGTCAGGTAAAGAAACGGTCAGTCGATATCCCAATCCGTTACGCCCCTTCAACAACGTATTCTGTCCGAAGAAAGCCTCAATTGTGCCAGAGATTTATTTCTGTGCCACTGCCCCATGGAAAGAATTACCCATTTTCATTCCATGAACAGAAAGCCATGGAGCAGTATATTGAAGAGGCTTTACATTGCGGCATTACACCAAGGCTACATGTGGCGTTTGACACCCCCTTCTGCTTAGTTTATTTTTCATGGAGGCTTGTGGCCTTGTATTGACTGCTCACTGTGACGTTCCGTTACCCACTTCCCCTTGTCCTAGCGACTTTAGAACAACTCCGGAGAGCCACTGTCTTCACCAAGTTGGACTTCTGCAGCACATAAAACCTCATCTGGATATGAGAGGGGGTGAGGGAAAGCCTCACAGGCCACTATGAATATCTGGTTATGCCTTATGAACTGGTAAATGCCCCATACATATTCCAAAATGTTATGCATGAGGTGCTCCGAGAGTTTCTCCATTGGTTTGTGCTCATCTATGTAGATGATATCCTCATCTACTCCCGGAGCCTATCTGAATATCACCGCCACGTTGCAGAGGTCCTGAAATGCCTGCAAGAATTTCACCTGTTCCTCAGAGCCAAGAAGTGGTCCATAAATGATGTCGCAGCAATTGATCACTGGTTCCGAAGCTCCACCACTACAACTTCAACGTGCACTGTGCAGGTGCAAGATGACTTTAATGAAGGGGTACTCACAGGCAGAGATCCAATAGCGTGTCTTTAATAAGAATGGTCGTACAGGCGGATAGTCAGGACAGGCAGATAATCCAGGCAAGGGTCAAAGAGGCAGGCAGACAGAATCAGAGTAGTTGTATAGGCAGGGAAGTCAGGGCAGGCGGAGAACAATCGCAAGCGAAATACCAGGCAGAGATCAGGACAGGTAGACAGAATCAAACACGGAAAAACAACAGGGTCGGTAACAGGAAGATCATACAAAGGTATAACAATGCTTAGTAATGTTCACAGCAGCAAAACAAGACCTAACAGTGCATTTGACAGAGTCTTTTATAGTTTGTGTAATGGTGTCCAGCTGGTGCAGTAATCAGTCCACTGAACGGCATCATGGGAAATGTAGTGTGTGTGTGTGTGTGTGTCAGTATACATGTGAGAGCTCCCTCCGGTGATGATAATATAATAATAACAGATAATAGATATAGATAATAAAATTGATAATAATAAGACATATATATCTCTTAAAACATTCTTAAGCAGCAAATCATGAAATTATTTCTTAAGGATCATGTGTCACCAATGAACATTCAGCTTTAAATTGTAGGAATAATTTACATTTTAAGACATAATCAAATTAAAAGCAACTATTCTAAATTATAATAATATTTAACAATATAACTTTTTTGCTGTATTTATGATCAAATAAATGCTGCCTTGGTGAGCATAAGAGAATGTGTGTGGCTCAGGAAAACCCTGTATTATAAGGACAACATGTCTCCAATAATCCGAAATCGTTGTCTGTGTGGGGACATATTTTGGTTATTATTATTATTATTATTATTATTATTATTATTATTATTATTTTTTTTTTTTTGGAGATAATTTGTTCGGTTTATATCTATCACCATGTTTACAGCATCACATTTGCCCGACGCTGTTATCTTAAGGAAGTGCACTCTAGGTTTACAGTTTACCAGTAAACTGTTACCAGTCACCAGTTCACTGGGAATCTGGTCCAAAACATGCTAGCAAACATTCTAGTAATATGTCGAACTACAGGAACAACATATTGCCACTATAACCAATATAAAATAATTTTTTGACATAACCTGAGATTTGTGACCTGAACTACTAATCACTCTAAAAACAGAGGCTCTTCAATGGCGACACACTTCATCAAGAAACCTTCTATAATCAACCATTTTGTGCTCTACAATGGCTGCATGGGTCTTTGGAGAGTTACTGATGTGACACTATAGGTTTTTTAGATCAATGTGTTGGTTTCTGGGTTCTTTAAAGTACCCGTACATAGAAAGTAATATTTTTATTTACATAGAAAGACCCGTATGAACTTTCTATGTAGACCCGTACATAGAAAGTTATATTTTTATTTATTGACACAGTCTCAGCACCAACTCTAGAGTCTCAGCCTCTGACAGCACATTCACTAAAGAATACATACTAATACTAATTATACTACAATACTAATGAATTCATACTTGGAATGTGCACCATGAGCAATTTCATAAATAAATTGTATAACCCAATAACTTCATAAACGCCTAGAAGAGAGTAAAAAATAAATAAATATGTAAAAACAAACCATTTGAAATAGCCTACTTTATCTTTTAAACATGTGATCAAATCACATAGAAAGCAGCTGAAAAACAGTTCACATCAATGTGCTGCTTGCAATTGTATTCTGGTCACTGTGTATATTGAACTTAAGAATTCATTTATTCAATGTTAGCCAATTATGATTAGGCAGTGCAGGACCAATAAGTATAAACTCAATATTCTAAAAATATTTCCTGTATTATATAAACAAATCAGTAAACAAATCAGCACATTCCAAGGTATCATTGTTAATTATCACCAATTGCTTCTCGTGTATGACACATCTGTACACATAATAGGTGGCAAAAGAAAAAGCTTGAAGCGTGTACACTATTTAAGTGTATTTTATTCATTAGGATATTGATATTGGACGCGTTAATATCAAGTTCCGTGAATAATGTTGTATTTAATAATCGTATAGTAATTCTATGAGAATAAAAAAAAAGTTAGCCAATCAGAATCCATCCTGCTTTAAAGAGCTTGAACATTTAAAGCGGAAGATGGCATGATTGCAGCTTGATAATTAAGAATACATTATTAGCCACTGGGTTGAATGTTAATATAGGTATTATTAGGGGTGGGCAGCGGACTCAATATCTGCATCTTTATCTGTATCTGTATGAGTAGCAATCTCAAAAATAGTTGTATCTGTATATGTATAAGACTGTAAGTAGGTGGGCCTTTACCTGGAAGTTCATACAATTAATTGAGATTACTGTTATTTCTTCGGTTTTACAGCTCATCTGTTTTCTTCATAGTTATCACCGAACAAATATGCATTGTAGAACTGATAAAATAATATATTTTTATAATGAACATAACAATTACTTCAAATCTTCTAACTGTCGGAGCCAATAACCTCATATAGGCAATACTTTGAGGTGTAATTCAGTTGTGCTTCAGGTCACCCAAGAGTCCCAGCTCAAGGACTTTGGTGATTAAAAAGTTATATTTAAAACAGTAATAATACATGTTAATAAATGTTAAATAAGATCATTTTATTTTTTCTCCCGAGGAAGAAATGTATGACTCTATAAATAGAAGATTAAGAAAGAAAGAAAGAAAGAAAGAAAGAAAGAAAGAAAGAAAGAAAGAAAGAAAGAAAGAAAGAATTTTAAAATGTATTACTATGTATACAAATGCAAATATGCACAAATTATAAAGAAATATTCCTGCAGAGAGAGAGAGATAGATGTTTAAACAAAGTTTAAAACATTTAAATAGGCATATCAAGTAGACAATGTAGTCTCTGTGTATCTTTGTTCATTATTAGTTTACTCTTGACAGGGAGCTGGTTTGTTTTCTGAAAGATACGCAGAGGTGGAATGCAGCTCTTTGATTTACAATTTTCTGTGCTCATTCCATTCATTTGTGCATCATATCGTGCAAGGTTTAAATAATTTAAACATACATATAAAATTATAGAACATGGCTATGATGCAATTTCTGGGAGACACATGGAGAGGAAATGTATAGTGTTTATACTCATTCACTTATTATTGCTTAAGGCGTAGTGAGTTTATGTATAATATTGTGCTTTCCTCTGGCTCACCTGTTATCCGGCAAACACGAGGAGTGAGTGTGTCAGCCTCAACCGAATATCATTTGGCAGAATTATATGTTATTCGTTGTACGTTTTTAAGCCATTATCCGTGTCTTTCCAAATAAGGTATTTAGCTTCGGGCACACCCCTAGATATTTTCATAGTTATCTTTATTGCTCTTGGTAAATCACATGAACCAAGGATGACTTGCATATGGACTCTGGGCAACTGGGAATATTGTATGTATTCTGAGATACAAGGGGACGTATAGAAATGACATGCGATAGTAAGAGATAAAGAAACACACACACACACACACACACACACACACACACACACACACACACACACACACACACCACTGGCTGGAGTTTCATAGGAGTAATGCTCTCCTCTCATAATAAACATGTCCACATCTCTCATCCAAGTTTCTCCAATATAGCAGAGAGACAATTTATGGCATATCCCTGATTTGTTTGCTGTTATTAATGGGGCAGGGAGGAAGGAAGTGTTCTGTGCCTGCCAGCGCAATATCTGACCTCTGAGAGTGCATTAAATCAAGGCATTAGAGCCTGTGTTAATAAAAAGGAGAGCAGAGCCGGAGCACCTCGGCCAAAACAAACATACCCCAGACACAACAAGTGAATGGCCCAGGCTTCCAGCTGCACAGGGAGGATAATTATTATTGGGTTTTAATCTACCATATTAGGCCAGTGACCTGCTGCAGTTGAGAGTGAAGATCTCTGCAGAGCCTTTGCATTTCCAAGCCCATGTCCATCATACTGGAAACCAGGTTGATGCCATGACCGCAGATCATAGAACTTAATGCTGTAACCATAAGTGATCGCTCTCAGAAATAAAGTCTCCAATTAGTAGCAAAATGGATTTCACCGCAGGATAAAATTGGAGAACCTTTTTTAGTTTTCTTTGTACTTTATTTACAACATGTCATGCCAATGTTACCAGTTCTACTCCACCTGCTCCAAGTGGGAATCGAATGTCTCCAGAATGGAAGGTAGCCACACTAACTCAGGATGTTAAAGTCTCTAGTGTCAGTTTGAAGTGTGCCTCTTGACGACAGGATAGTGAGATCTTTTTACGCGCACAGCTCTTACTAGCTTGCTTCCAATAAAGTGAATGACTCCTGTATATACTGGTGTTTCCAAGAGTCCACAACCTAAAATATTTTACAACAATATATATACATTTTTAACTCTGTGTAAAACAATAGAAGAAATATCAATGTTTGTAAATGTATGCAGCATTGAACAGCAAGAACAGAATTTCATATTTGGATGAATCAATTTTTTAACTTTGGAAACCTGGAACAATACACTGATCTGAAGAACCTGTGACGTATCATCAAAACGTGTTCAAATGATCCATACAGCCAACCCTGTAAAGATAATATATATATATATATATATATATATATATATATAAAATAAGTGGATTTCACAGCAAGTTACTCTTAGAATGAAGCCTCGCATTCACATAAATTGTGACAGATGTCTGTTTTCATTTTGACAGACACTGGGTAAGAGTATGTGGGTGGAAATCATAAAAGCTGGACGATGACTGGTACTGAGAATTTCTAAAACCAGAATCAGTGTGAAAAATTAAGCTGCTTTGTCTGAAAAGTTTTGGTAACCACTTGTACTCTGAGCTGTGGTCACTTTTAGTGTAACTTACAATGCTAATCAGCACATGCACTGACGGAAATTTATTTTATTGTGCTCGTGCCACGGGAGACTTGATTATATTCATTATCACAACAGGACTGCTTCACTGAGTTTCCATAATTGACAGAGCATGTGGTGGACTTTGTTGTGTCTTTTATTTGAGAATAATGCAAAACGCAAAAAGAAAAGTGCACAATGTCAGGAACAGGATGAAATGAGAGCTAAAAAGCAAAAGGCACATGCAAAGCACAGTGGGGCTTCGTTTTCTTTAGGTAGGTAGCATGTCATTTCATTTTCATGTCACTTTCTTTTGTGTACTTCATTTAGAATTAATGTAATGCTGTCCAAACTTTAGAGTTCACAAGGAACTTTTATACTCCCATTTTCACCTCTCATTCAGGCCATTTTCATCAAAACGTGATTGTGAATCTTTATGTACCACTTCCCTTACTTTTGGACCTGTTTACACCTGGTATTAAGATGCGTTTCGGTCATTAAGATCAATCAATGCAATCTACATTGTTTTGAGCTTGGCCATTTTCGACCAATACCATGGATAGTTGAAAATGCACCAGACTGCTTTCATAGTGGAAATGCTACCATTTGGTCAAATGCATTCAAACAGCCACAAAAAAAAAAACAGATGAGTACCAAGCTAAGTTTGGTTTGAAAGCATCCTAAGTACAGCGTTCTCTCATTCCTGATTTCTTGCAGCAATTAGAGCTCTCTGTATGTTTTCATTCATCTCTGGTCACATTCATAGGTAAATTGCGTAAATTATTTAATTCATTAGATTGAAACTCCCTGCCCGGGAAGTAATCAGAGCACAAGTGGTTGAAAATGGAAAAAAAGAGATCAGGTGTAAATGTAAATATGTCTCCATCATCTATTTGTGATCCGATCAACAAAAATGCATCATTAATACCATAATTTAACCAGTAAACAGGGTTGTCCATTTTACAGCAGCCTGATGTATAGCACCACATTTGGGATGTTAAATGCCCAAGACAACAAACAATCAGGGTTTAACCACTATACTTATTCTGCAGGGATTTCATTCCCTCTGCCCCTTAAACTAAAGTTATTCAGGCAAATACAGTACTGCACGAAAAAAAAAGCAGAGTATTGATGAACCAACAACTTTCCCATTTCAATATTTGTTTCTCACGTGATATTGTAAGAGAGATGTTTTTTTCTAAAAATTAAGTACAACAATGCATCGTAAACCAATTATGTGAAGCATGTGCCATGACCACAGTGTCGACTCTGGATAGCTAAATGTGTGTGTGTGTGTGGTGAGCAAGGCGAGGTCAGGGACCGTGCGAGCATCACGAGAGCCGGTGGAGTGATTGGTAATGAGCACCACCTGTGAGCCACCGCTCTCATATCTGTTTAGGAGTGGAGGCCTAAAAGGAGGAGCGACGACAGAGGACCAGGCCTGGGTTTTATGCTGTGTTTTGTGTTTGTGTGGGTGGCTTATGTCATCCTTGAGGGGCTGCAGCCGGTACTTTTATTTTGTAGTTATGTTATTTTCATATTAAAGCCTGTTAAATGTTCCCCGGTTCATGCCTCCTTCCTCCCTGAACAAAGAACTGTGTCACGTTGGTGCCGAAATCCGTGAGGTAGGAGGGACACGTTATCCGATAGCTCTCGCTGCTGGGAGGGATCGTGGTGCTGCGGAAGTCGGGCAGCACATAAGAAGACATAAGGATTACCAGGGGCTGCCCGCAGCAGTGGTGCTGGAGGGACACTGGATTGTGTGGGATGGAGAGCCCTGATGTCCTCCTGGGATGAGGTGGGGTGGTTGTCATTCGAAATGGCTGCTGTCCATGATAGATCAGAGTAGTCGCCCCGTTTGCCAGAGTGCCGGAGCCTGCTGCGTCTGCCGTGAACCAGGAGAAGCAAGGTCTTACTGCTGGCTGCCCTCGTGAGGAGGAGCCATCGCTGGCTGCCAGGAGGCGGAAGAGAGCCGGCCCGTCCACAGAACTGCGTTCAGTGCCATCGCACGGCACCGCGAAGAAGAACCTCTTGGTTGGTCGAGGACAGCGTGAAGGAGGCTTAAAAGGAGGAGCGGTGACAATGGGATGGGACAGGGCCAAGCCTGGGTTTCATGTTGGCATGAATATGCCATGTCGTCCACGAGGGGCTGCCGCCAGTACTTTTATTTTGTGTTTGTTTAATTTCACATTAAAATCTGTTAAATGTCCACCGGTTCCCGCCTCCTTCCTCCCCGAACAAAAAACTGTGTTACAGTGTGTTAACAAACTGTTGAGCACAAATTAAAAAGAAATGGCAAACTGACATTGAATTTCCCATTTATGATTGTGGTTCAAACCAAAGTCTGTGAGCTGTCTGTGCTCAAATAAAACTTTCTGTAACAGACTGCATGAATCTCATCTTAAGCTTGCACAGTGGCCCAGTGGTACTTGATGTCAAATAATCCTGTCAAACGTCACCATCCATGGCTACAAAGGTACTGCTAAAGCATGTGATGATAGTTAAATCCCAGAAACGCTGTGTGTATCCACCCTGCATGATAATCTTAGCATGACACAGTCAGCCAAAGGCGAACTCTAAGAGAACTAAGCAAACAGAAATTCACTGTCTCAATGTGCCTCAGCCCTAGGCATCTATCAGCGTTGAAAATGTTTTACAACACTTTGACACCTCAAACCAAAAACGTCAAGAAGAGAACATCAAATATGTTTGCGAGGAGGTAAAGAACAGAAGGAACTGTCAGAAAGCGCCAACGCGGTTTGAAGAAATGGGCACATTACATGAGTTGCAAATTAAACTATCTGTTATTAAACACTAGGTATAGCATTCCATCCTCTGTCAACGCTCTGTTAGTTAACTAATTATCATGCCACATTCATTTTCTACGCCCCGAAGCGTTTGTTGGATTTACCCAAGGTGGAGCGTGGCGTGCATGTGTTCTGGCAGTTTATTCCAAAACAGATATCTGTGCAAGCGATTCAGCAGGAACTGTGGCTATACAAACCCAAGGGCTGCTGGGATTGCTTCATTTACATTCCACAGATTGCATCAGGAATTCTGAGGCGTTTTTCTTTTTTTCCTGCCTGTTAATTGGGGACAGCATGCATAAAGAGATATGCACTGACACGTAAGCACAATAGCAGCATCACAGGCGAGTCCCTAATTAGAGAGCGTTAATGACTACAACACATACTTGAGCATGTTCGTGATATTCTATCAATCAGTAAACACTGGCATTTTTCTAAGAACTCGGCCGTATCCCCCACATATGATGGTCAGGCATGCGTGCATTTTGCATCTAGTGGCAGACGTTGTGGCAAACTCTCCTCTCCATTTATCTGAAGAAGTGTTTACATAGCTTTCGTTTCTGAACGATTCTCAGCCCATGCAGTGAGCACGGCCCCAGCGTGACGTTGATTAGGAGGCTTGTAAGAAATAAACTGGAGAGCCCCATTTTTCCACAAACCTGTATTCATTTAGTTCTGCCAAGTTATACAGTGCCATATCTCTGCAGGAAAATCCAGCATGACATGAGAGCGAATTTTGCCCTTTTTAAAAGAGGGTTAATCTTTCTTTCTTTCCCACAGCAACCTCAATCTCTCTCCGGCCCACATGCCTCTTGTGATCCTGGGCTGCTGCAGTAAATTAAATTAAATAAACCCATTAGTTACAGCACTGCTACCTTCTCACCTCTGCCCAGATGCGCTTTCATGGTTTGTTGGCCTTTTAAAGTAAACGGAGGAGTGAGTATGTGGCAACTGTGATTGGAAAGTGACCTTGAATGAGTTCAGGTTAATTGTTTATCGTAATGATCAATTAAACATTTGTGTTTTAACACTTTTCCAACTGTGTGCTCCAGGTTAAAATGTACATGGATTTAAAATATGTACAGGCAAGAAAGAGGAAAAATGGGGATGGATGGCCGTGAAGAGAGAGTCTGTGGGCCCGTCCACACGGAGACACGTATCACTGTATACGTATACATTTTTTTTTAATCATATTTGGCGTTTCGTCCACATGGATCCGGCGTTTTGTGAGAATGAAACCGCAATTTTTTTAAACCGGGTCCTAAAGTGGATAAATCTGAAAACAACACCCTTGTGGTTTCGTGTGGCCTGTGTCACTGCAAACATGTAAAAAATGTGTCACATTTGACTGAATGGAGATCACCAATCCTGCAATACACTGACAGTCCGAGCTGCATGCATGCCTGAAAGGAAATAGTCTTATTTCATTATTTCTTTCACATTATTTCATTCCATCTGTTGTGGTAAATCATGATAAATGTGTATAACTAAATCTGGGAGATCATTTAAATGACAATCAGAAGTGAACAACGAATATTTAGAATTCCTCAACAAGTGGCATAAGTCTCCTTCAGTTTCCCAACTCCATTCATAGAAACAATAAATTGATTTTAACAGTTCTGAGATATGCATGCTGTGAGCTCAGAGGTTATTTAATTATGGTAAATGCTTTTATTCAAGTCATAGTTTGATCCTCTAACAAATAATAATAACAACAGTCTTTAAAAGATCATAAATCCTTAAGCGAGAAATTCCACCAACCACAGAATTGTAGCAAACAAATCTGTTTGCTCTGTGAAGCGCTGTCTAAAATGCAATTTTTCAATATACATTCCACAGTCTATTCAACAATTTTATACATTTGATGAAACACATAAACACATTTGATGAAACACATAACACATTTGATAAAAAAAAACAAACTGTTTTCTTTTGTAAGGTATTTTAAATCCACTTTATTCCGGTGGTGGCAAAGCTGGATAGTATGAGGAGGTCACAAAGAATACGTTTTCCCATTCCACACACTATATGGACCGCTTTAACCATTGCGCTTGAAAATTTTTGCAGAATCTCAAGCAGAATCTCAAAAATGTGCCACTCTTTAAAAAAATCTTTTAAAAAAGACATTTCTTTTGTTGTTTTGTTTTTTTGGTTCCGCTGACATTTATCTTGCGTTTTAAATAGCAAAAACATGTTCTTTGTAAACCGGCCCTTACTCCAGTCTTCAGTGTCACGTGATCCTTCAGGATATCATTTCTTACTATTATTAATGCTGAAAACACTTCTGCTGCTTAATAATATAAACAGTGATACATTTTTACAAATGTATGATTTCATAGAAAGTTCAAAAGAACAGCATTTATTTTAAAATGTTACATTTTTTGTAACAATGTTAAGTCTTTACTGTCACATTGTATCAATTTTAAAACTATATCCTTTATACACATAATTTTTTTTTCTTGTTAATGATTCAAACAGGTGTAAATGGAGTTAATAAATAAGCATTGCATGGTGTTTGATTTAGTAGGATATGAAATCTTTAAATAAGTGAGGAGGAGAAAACGAATGGGGTTTGTGAATGAAGATTTTGTATGCTTTCAGTTTCATTTGAGAAAAAAAAAGTCTGCTACAGCTGTTTATGTTTGCATGTGATTTTTGAGTAAAGATAAAGTATTGCAAAGATACTTGCCAATATTGCTATAAAATGACAGGATATGCTGTGACTCTAATTCACTACCTTCCAAACACTGGGGGTACACATCCTACCTTTGATGATAATTAGAAATCCTAGTCAAGGAATATTAAATACAGTTTGAATGCAATATACTGTTTGCAAGAAGCAACACTTCAACCATCTACGATGTTACTTGGCAGGCACAAAACAAGCAAAATATGTCATGTCACCTTCATTTGTACAGCGCTTTTTACAACACAGATTGTTTCAAAGCAGCTTTACAGTAACAATAGGAAAATAATGCAACAAAGATTGTTTTGGCTGTGCAGAATCCAGTAAGTAAGTTTTTATTTGATTAATTTTCATTGTAAAAATCATTAGTTATTAAATTAGGGGCTACTTATACAAAGTACATCAACAAAACATTGCCCTACATCTCAAATGCTGATAATCAAAATTACCTCAGCAAAACAATCATCGTCTGATACACAAATTAGCAATTACCATAATCCTTAAAACATATTTTTTCATCTCATCAGCTTAGTCTAGATCTCAACGGACGCTTAGCACATGTGGCAGCTGCTGTATAAAAACTATTGTGAGCTGAGCTGATATCGCGGAGCGTTCTCTTGGGGGGTTTGATCAATTGTGTATGCACGTTATTGACGGCAGGTAGCTTTAAACCTCAATACACAAGTAGACTGTACAAGTACACAGGACAAGTTCCCAAAAAACACACATTCAAAGTCTTTGAAGAAAAGATCTACAGAATCTAACCACCAGAACTTGATGTTTCACTCAGTTTACACTTCCAAAACTCCATACTCACATTGTTTCACACTATGCTAAAATTATTCTAACTGAAAACCTCATGGAGATTCGAGGCATGGAAAAGCACATAAATAAATAAACAACAGAATGCAAAGAGAAACTTCAAAGGCGATGGGACAATCATGGCAAAAAAGCTTGTGTAAGCCAATGAATGTGTTTGTCTTTGTTTGTGACAGTGACTCAGGGGTGTTAACAGAGGAATTAGCTCACACCTACAGAGTGTAAGCACATCTCACCATCATAATTGAATTAAGCCTGTCACAATCTTCTGAGCTGTGTTTATTATTGAAGAAACAGGTGGTGTGAGCTTTGTCACAGATCCTTCACCGACCAACATTGCTAAAAAGCTGCCTCATTTGTTTGGTCAGATTTGTTTGGCTTTAAAACCTTCATTTTCAATCTATCAATCCACTAGCAAACTGTTTCATGTTGGTCCATATGTTGTAGTTTTTGAAGAATCATCGGACAGAACAAGTACATAGTGATGATGTGCTGTCAAGATGCATATTAAGCACCATAAAAAATTATAAGAGTAGCCCATCCAACTTATTTCAAGTCTAGTGAATTCAAACAATAAACTTTTTTGAGCAGCGGAGCAAATATCTAAGCAATGTAAAATGTAAAAAAAAATCATTTTGTTTTTTTACTTGATTACTTGATTAAAACCATGCAGTGGAATCACAATAATGTTGTCAGATTTTCAATGAAAAACAACTTAAATTATGAGGTTTTCTTCACACAAAAAATACTTGAAAGTTGTATGTACCACATATGGTAATACTTTTGTCTTTTAAAGGTATAGTTCACCCTAAAATGAAAATTCTGTTGAAAGTTAATTCTCGCCAAACGTTCATGGTTCAAAAAGATCATAAAGACATTGTGAAATGTAATCCATATTAATCAAGTTCTTGTGAAGAGATGATCACTTTTATGAATTAAACAGATTTAATTTAAGCTTTTATTCACATTTATGCATTGATCTATGCACATGCATATTTTTGCCATTGGGCAGAAACCGAGTCCTATGTCCAAAACTGCTACTTTTCAGGAAATGGAAAAAATAAATGCATTTTTTAAATAATCAAATAGTGTTGACAAAGATATGCATGCATATATGCATGCATTATTATATCATAAAAAAAATTACCTAAATCAAGCCAAAATGGAGTTAAAAGTTTTTTGACCAGTGAATTTAGATTTTCTGTTTTCTTTCTCTGTCAGAAACAAATAATAATACCTCGGTTTACGAGTGACTTTGTATACAAGGAAATCGGTGTATGAGCATGGAAAGTCAAATGTGGAAAAGTCCTAACGGTCAGCATCTCACAAAGCCTTTCACCCCTTAACTCGTTCATTCTCTCAGCGTCGCTTGGTTTGGCTGCGTCATTCACCACAGTGCATACTTTTATAAGTGATTTACAGCGGTTTTACCTCATGTTGTTAAAATTAATTGTGATCGCTACAGTTCACGTAGTGAAATATATACGTACAGTACAGCATATAGACAATGACCCCCAAGATGAGTAAGAAAGAAGGTACGAAATTCTCCCCGTAAGCGGTAACCACATCCTCTCGTCTCCTTCACACCAGCAGCTTCACGCTACTCAAAGGTAAAGTGTGCGTTACAGTAAATTGTCAAGTATTTTTTTGAGCTTAATTGTCAATTATTAATTAGTATTTATATGAGATCTTAATGCATATAAGTTTAAATGTAATTAATAGGGTAAACCAAAACAATATTTAAAATGGGCATTTATGGTCATGTGGATCGAATCGAGTCATTTTCATTGCATTCTTATAGGAAAAATTGTTTTGGTGTACGATAATTTTGAGTTACGAGCTAGCTCTTGGAACGAGTTAAACTCATAAACCTAGGTATTCTTATGTGTATATGTATATATATATATATATATATATATATACACACACACACACATATATACATATATATATATATATATATACACATACATACACACACACATATATGTGTATATATGGAGAGAAATAACAGCATACAAGTGTAGAACATGAAGGACAGTAAACGATGACAGAAATTTCACTTTTGTGGAAAGTATTCCTTTAACTAGAATCCTCTATCTGTCAGAGCCATATGGCGTATTAGGATTTCTGTGTAGTGTGTCAGATGTCACAGAGAGATGCAGGTGAAGCCATGTGTCACATTCCTAGCAGGGAATCAGATTTTTTTCATCCCTCAGCTTCTCTGAGGAAAGGTAAAGCCCAGTTATGGTAAATGTCAGGTCAGAGGAGCAGCCGTGAGACACGCTGGAAGCCGCATGTTTGCCCTCACTGCACAGCTTCAACGTGTCAGAGTTCCTGTCTGAACTGCATTAGCTTGTTTTTGGGTCATGTCTTGAGACTGTATCACTCACCCAATATGCAAAAAGGGAGGGGGGTGCTGCAAGAAACGCAGGGAGAAAATTAGAATCTTGTCAAGTATGACTGACATGCCTATTTGTCCCTGGGAATTCTCATTCAGAGAGATTTTAAGATGGCTGTAAACCAGCTCTTTGTTGAATGAAATCATTGTTCCTTCTGACTGGAAACACATCATGGCAAATCCGTGGAAAGTAAATAATCCCTGGGAGAATTCATTTATGCTCAAAATGACTTAAGTTTACACTTTATTTTTGGTTCAAAATAAATAATTTAATACTTGAGGCAGCGGCTGTCATTTTCAAGCAATCCATGCAAAAAATAAAAATAACAAGGCTTAACCAGCCTCCCTATTTTCTTTGCGATAAGGACAAGGCTCATGTTCTCATCCACAGACACAAAGCTGGACAGAAGCTGGGCTTTAATGGCAAATTGTGTGATGATGCCAGCATTTTAATGCCTGCAAATTAAATTGACAAATTAGATTGTTAGCTTAAATTAATTAAACTTGTGGAACTGGGTGAAGATCATCATTTCAGAAACTTTCCAGCATGAGTCAGCTCAGCAGGCAGCGAGGATGTCTGTCAGAAAAAGCAAAGCATTGAGGAGTGAGCACGAAAAAACGCATTCTAGAATCTTGACGGTGGGAGAAGTTTCCTCTCTCAGCCTTCAGAAAAAAAGAAAAATTCTGGGATTCCACGTATAGCTCTGGTGCCACCAACGAAATGGACTTGAATAACTCTGAAGGTCGACCTCTGAGTAAATTCCGCAATATGAGCTCACTTTTCACCTTGATTCTTTAGGCCATGGAAAACCTTTCTCATAGACTGTGGCGCCATGTGAACGCTTACGCCTTAATGCACTTTGACTTTAAATCCCAGATGTAATTGAACTGTCAAGACTGCTGTCTGGGAATGTTTCCGGAGGGCCAAATAATCTGTGCGTGAGTATCAGTGCAATCCCGAAAGATACGGATTTCGAAAAATGCCTACATATCATCGGTATGTCAAAACAAAGAAACAGTGTAAGTGCATTTGTGATTTTCAACCGTCAGAAGACGCAGCGGCTGAATCTCAGCATTGGAATGGCATAATGTTTGCACCTTGGTTATAAGCATGTGAAGTGGCAGGACGGGCGCTCCTGTAGTCACTGGGCCTCTTTTGTGCTGCTGAATTTAATTAAGTGGAAATAGGGGGATGAGACAGACCTGACTCCAGCAGTCCATTCGCTTTCGACAGGCACAGGGGCATGCTGCTAATTAAAAAGTTTAATTCCACGACTGCCGCGTTGGCATCCGAGTACCCAGAGGTGCGTCCTTCCACGCCTTGGCGGAAGCTTATCAGGAGCAGGCAGATTGGGGCATCCCAGGGAGGAGCAAGAGCTGAGCTGTGCAGAGAGATGGCATCCAGCTTGAGCTTGGAGGCGGCCCACTTCCCCATACAGCTTTGAGCCAGCAGTCGGGAGGCGAGAGTCGGGCTGAACTGCAGCGCGGCGTGCTGAGGCAAGGTAAACAAGGGATAAACGGTGGATTTGGGTTCTGTCCTGCTTCTCTCAGCAGTGGATCTGCATCTGTGACTCACTCCTCCTGTCAGAGGCTTCTGTCTCGACTTCTGATGGGGAGGAATCAACTCTGCATGCTGTTCATACTCCTCACAATACTCGCCGACGATTCACTACACTCAGTGGCTGTAAAAGTATTAGGACACTTGACCTGCACTTAATAGAAACATCTGAATTGTATTGCTTCAGATACACAAAATAAACCAAAAGCAAGTGGCATCTGCAATCAAATAGCGATGGAGCTTTTCTCAATCTTAACTTTACTTTTCAGAGCCATTTTTAGAGCCATTTTTAGCCATTGTCAGGATTTTGATTAAAATTATGAAGTCAGATTCATAGATTCAAATGGGTGTCCTAGCAGAGTAACCTAAGTCATTCATCACATTAACTATCCACTCATGATCCACTAATATCTGAACCAGAAAGTGCACAAGTACTTTAACAAACTGAATAAAAAATGTTTTAAATTAACATTTTATTTCAGCAATATTTCTCATTTTCATATATTTTAATTTGACGTACTAAAATAACGAAACTGAAACTGAAATAAAAAATTAATAAACATTATATAGAAATATTTAAAAGATATTTTCCTGGTTACACAGACCAGGTTTCTTAGACTAAAATGCTTTTTTGAGCTGTTTTAACTGAACGTTGATATGTCAAGAAATATGAAACGTGTATATGTTTAGAAATATGTCACTGCCATTGTTTTGTCTCACACCGGTTTCTTTTTTCTTTACAGTTACATTTATAAAAGCTACCTAAATACCTAATTGAACTAAAGCCCAATCCTGGCTCAATCTAAGCCATGTTTGTGAAACCAGGCCAAAAATTAATGAAAAAGGACAAAACGCAAAATAATTTAATTAAACTTCAAATAAAAAGAGAAAATCTCAAATTAAAAAGTAATTCAACTTATTACCAAAAACGACCATATCTAAATTACACTAAAATAACACTGGTATGGAACAACATGAGCATGAGTAAATAACAGACAGCTTTGGATGAACTATCCTTATTATTCTTTTGGAGATATTGCTTTCATTTAGTGTTTAATGAAGCTATTTGTGAATGTAAAACATCTGCAAAGTATCAAAGATCAAAGTGCATGACAAATGGAGTTAGTCTCCTAAAAGAGAAAAAAGGTTTCCTATTCAAACCTACACAGGTTTGTACCACATTTGCGTAATGTTTGTCTATGGGCTTCATTGTCTACCCACAAACAATGTCTACTTTGACCTGCCCTCAAATACTGTAGTTGAAAAAGACACTTGTTGAGAAGACACTGTATCCTGCACTGCAAAATGTAATCCACCTTTCAGAGAGACAAAATCCTTTATTTGACCATTTCATACTGTGAGAAAAGAGGTGATGCTGCAAAGTATATTATGAGAAAAGGTTGTGTTTTTTGACCTTGGACACATGTAAACATATTGTAGAAGACCTTCAAAACAAAACAAAAATAAGGACATATATACTAAATACTTTATTATAAGGTCATACTGTATCTATCAAAAGTATCTCTGGTACGTTAGTGGTTACCACATAAAATAATTATGATTCATCACTCAGTTTACTATTACAATGGAAGTCTATAGGGCAAACAAGCAAAATGGTGTTGATAAAGCTTAACTTGCCTTTTACTATCAATATACCTCTAAACTTCAAAAGTTGTAAAGAATGAGACATTTCTGAAGTTTACTCTTTCGGAAGAAGCAAGGGGGCACCAGGGAATAAATATGTGTTGAAATTAAAGTGCCTCGTTTTGTAGCCTTGTACAGGGCAAGAACAATGCGTGGGCTTCAGCAGTGTATAGCTCTCAGTGATCTGAATGTATTTTATCTCCAACAAAAAGGAAGAGACCTTGGTGTAGGCAATGCTGATTCTTTGCTATCTCTTGAAAGGCCACCTCTGTTACAGGCTCACGACCAGACACAAGCATGGAAAACTCTCCTGAGGTCATATAGCCGAAGGATCTCCAGGTCTGAATACTGTGTGGGGGGACTATTGAATAGATTGAATAAATAACAGATCAGAGAAACTATAAAATCCTGCAAATGTCTAATTTGTTTATTTATTTTTTTGAGCAAGAAAACTTTGCCTAATTTCCCTGTATATAGTAAATTTAGGCTGTTGGAATGTGCATATCGTCGCAAAATATAACTATATTAATTGCACAGGTCTCTATATAAAGCTGAATACAAACAGTATTTTATATTCATCTCATCTCATATCATATCATATCTTACTTGTGTCATTGCAATATTATCACCCACCCAGCTCTGATCTGCAACATGCAATTATAAGGAGTAAACATATTAAGATATTATAAACATTACAAACATAATGGTTTTCAGTAAAGGTACTTTTGTGTGTTGTGAACAGAGCTATAAAAACTTAGAGTTAACTTACAATTAACAGACTTATCTTTATACATTTTTTTAGTAAAGCAATAATTTAAAGCTGTAGTCTGTCTGACTTCCTGAACATTTTCCCAATCTACCATCGTTCTAACAAACAGAGAGTCTCACCGCAAAAGTCAATGTTGCTGCGTGGTGCTAGTCCAGACGCTCAAAAAAGAGCAATGTTTTGCCCAAAAAATTGTATACTTGGAGTGTCTGCATATTAAAAAAATAAGTCTTTTTAACGCTGCAAAAATGACACACTTCAGCTTTAACACGCTCTCTTTTTTTTGCCTTCCTGCACTCCTTTAATCTGAAAGTGGACCCCAGCAGTGGTGCTCTTCATCTAATGATGCCGAGCTATTATTATTTGACAGTGGGAACGCATTACCCACTCAGTGAACGTTTGGCTTCTGTTTAAAGTAGACAGGAGTTTAACAGAGCATCCGGTCCTCCTTGACAAGCCTTTTAAACATTGCGTCAGGCTGTAAAGGAGGAGAACCATCATATTTCAAGACTGAAAATATTGCCTAACTCCTCCTGGTATATATGCCCAGCAAATGAAGTCCAAAGAGCCTTTATGACTGGATGTTTATTCATGACGGCTTTAAAATACAAAACCGGCTTGTTTTTTAGACTGCGTGTAGAACATGTGTAAACCGACTTGTATCTTAAAGGGACAGATCACACAAAAATGAGGATTCTGTCCTTATTTAGTCATCCTGTATGACTTGCTTCTAATGTGGAACATAAAAGTAGATATTCTAAAAAATGTTTGAACATTTTTGTGTTTGTTTGTTTTTGTCCATACAATGCAAGTCAGTGAGGCCTGAAGTAACACCGACTTTCAATATATGGACTAAAAACTAAATAAACAAGAAAATTCTCATGTTCCACAGAAGAAAGTAAGTAATACAAGTTTGTATTACTATATGATGGTGAATTAATAATAACTTACATTTAATTGGCAAAATTTTGATTTAATTAAAATTAAATATTTTATTAATATGATTATTATATTACTATCATACTATATTACTATAGTAATAACAGTAAATTACGCATAATTACAAATAACTAATCCTATGCAAAACCCTAACCTTAACTCTACATTAAATGTATATAGTTAATTAATATTGAGTACTTATTTGTGTCGTTATATTGTAATATAGTGTAAAATAATAGTGCAAACTTACCCTTTAAATTTAGTCTACATTACTAGTTTATGAACTTCATGTTTTATGTTTAAGCATTGCACATACAGTTAAGTGTGAAATGAGACACTTCTGCAAATGCAAATCAGTTTTCAAGCATTTGGTGAGATTATTGACTCAAAAATGCATTTATATTAGTTTTTCTTTTATTTCTTTTTTTTAATCTTTTTCCTTATTTTATTGCATTTTACTTTATACCTTTAAAATTGTAACGCACTTTGTTTCATTCAGTGTTTTTTTAAGGTGTTTTCTAAACACATTTTGATTTGAAAAAGCCAATATTAAAACACAAATGCTGAGATTTGACTTTTATTGTTATAACAAATATTTTATTGTTTATTGTTTATATTTAATTGTATTGTTATAAAACCTCTCCTTTGGCATCTCGCCTAACAGTTGTTGCACGTGATATTGTTTCCTTTGGTGCGTAGGGTAGGCCTACTCCAATATTCCTGCAAGCTATACATATGTAAAATGCCAAGCATATGAGGAAACAAATTTAGGGCCGCTTAAGGGATTTTCCAGGCTCAGAGACATTAAAACACACAAGCACTCTTAGGTGTTATTTATGTAAGCTTGTCATCCCCTGGTCTAATGAGCCCCACACAACGAGCGTAATGAAACAGCTCGCATTAACACCCAAGCAAATGAACGAATGTTACGAGTTCGGCTCTCTCTGAAGTGAATTGCGGCAGATGTTGCCCGGCCCCAAAGCTCTGAGTCACAGCCCAAGGCTAACAGATCCAAGCGGATCCAACACACACTGCAGTGTGGCTTAGTGCTCATTCTGTCTCTACCCCTCTGCCGCTCTTCGTACGAGTATCTCCTCACCATAGGCAGCTGCACGGTTGAATGATGATAGGCCTATGTAGAATAGCACTCTGAAGAAAAACAGCCTGGTTGTAATAACCTGCACTGGTTCAGATTGTAAATGGAGTGGAGAGATATAAACTAGGAAATATGCCTAGCTGACGAAGGCTGAGTCAAAAGTGTGCCGGCTGCATTTGAGGATGGGTATGTGGAAGCACACACACCTGAGTAAGCACCTTATGATTTGAGCACACCTGGGAATCCAGAGCCCAGGCGTGCTGAAAGCGCTCAACGGAGCATTCACTGCACCTGGCTCTGCTAAGCAGCAACTGTGAACATGAATTCGGCATGAAATGAAACAGTCATGCTGCTGTAGTAATTATGTTGAAGCTGGACTAAAGCATCACAAATGTGTTAGTATATTGACTAATTAACTGACTAAAAAAATTCTCATTTCAGCCTATATTTCAGATAAGTTATATCAGGCTGTTGGCGCCTGATCAGTCAGGTCAAAATATATTCAAAAGCAAATAATAATGATGTATACTATTTCTTGTTTTTTTTTAAAAATGTGCTAAAATTGGAAGTATATAGTCCTACATCAATCTTATGCTTTAAATAACTTTGATCATCTCAATTAAGGTAATTAAAAATACAGAACAATTGATATTTGTAAGCAAATTTTGGAGTCTCTGAACACGTTTTCATACCAAAAAAAAGAAGAAAAGATAATTGATACCCCAATAAATGGGTCCATGACAATCTTTTTACGTTTTTTTTTTTTTTTTTTGCCTGGATCTACCAAATAATTTATTTATATATATATATATATATATATATATATATATATACATATATATATATATATATATATATAAAATATTTGAATAACTAAATCAAAGTCACTGTCATGAAGGGAGCCATTTTGTTGTCATGTGACATGAAAACCCTAAATCCAAAATGTAAAATATGTATATAAACTAATCCATACATATACATATATATATATATATATATATATATATATATATATATATATATATATATATATATATATATATATATAAAATTAATACGTGGATGCAATTAAAAAAAAAGAAAGAAAAAAGTTTAAACAATTTTTTTTTCATCTCATATATTCTAATCTGTAAGTGAACCAAAAACAACACAACAGAGAAACGTGAAGGACGCACCTGTACCAATCCAGTCCCTTCTCGTAGTTCCTGTCAAAGAAGTGAGGCTCATTCCCAACGGCTCGCACATCGGGATGAACCCGCAGAGCTTCCAGCAGAGCCCTTGTACCCCCTTTCTTCACTCCGATTATAATGGCTTGGGGCAACTTTTTGTCCCCGTAATCCGATGTGCAGTTCACCACTCTGTGAAGCTCGCTGTCCGTGGTGCTGAACTCCGAGTGCTCGTGCTCTCCAGCAGCAGCGGCGGCGGCGGCGGCGGCGGCGCGCGACAAACTCCTGCTTTCGCCGCCGCCGCTGCTGCTGGTCGTAGCCGCCTGAGCTCGCGCCCATTCCGCCGTCCTCTCGTCGATGCCCACGCTATTTCTAAAGCTCGAGACGACGATAGTTTGCTCGGTCGCTGTCCTCTCGACGAACTCCTCGTCGAGGTAACCCTGGGAAGAGGTCGAGTAAAGTTTCTCCCTCAACGTGACAAAAGTTGTTTCCTCTGTCACGAGCCTGCCCTGATAAACGTAGTTCTCCTGGAACTGGAAGGAGTTGTAACAGCTCATCAAGCTATAGAACAGATAGGTGACAGAAAGGGAGAGGGTGAACATGAATAAGATTTTCCGGGGCACTTTAGAAGTAAAAACCGAAGTGCTGGACCAAAATGCCATCTCTGATAGCAGCGACCCTCTCAGAGAAGTGGCCAGACATGTTTCCACCCCAAGTCTCGCATGGACACTCAACAACAATAATCTGTCACCATCAACACTGCAAACATCTACAAAAGTGCGAGGAGCCTGAGCACTCCTCGCGCGCCTCACTTGAGGAAAATGGATCGTTAAAATTCCAGAAGAACGTCTTGAGTATCGATTACTTATTCCGACGCTGACAGCCTTTGTCACAATTGATCGGATTGAACTTGCAGATGAGAACGGCTGCGGTCGGGCGTCCTTCCAAACGAACAGCCCGCTTGAATGCAGGCTGGGGGTGATGCTGTCGATGGAAGTCTTGGCATCTTAGAAGAAAAGGGGCAAAGAGATAACAAAGTCTCTGAAGTGATGTGCAGGGCACGTCTTTCACCCGATACCGCTTCTGGAGTGCAATTTTGACACCGCTGTCCTTCACACCGCTGATTTCAAGTGCCAATTGGCGCAACCGCTGGATCTTAATCCAAACGAGGTGCTGATGTTGTATCACGCAGTCATCCTCCCACTGCTAATCCACTAACTTTGAGCGCTGGAGAGTGAACAGCCTCGCCATAAATATTCATTGACTGCTCTCAGTGGCTGAGAGTGCAGCGCGCAGTCGTAACGCCTGGTGTTGATTGGTAGACGTGATGTGCGCATCAGCCGTGGGCTCATCCAAAAAAAAAAAGGATAAAAAAGGATAATACTACAGTAAGATACTGGTGGTACATCTCCCTCTTTACACAAGACGACACAGGAAGAAAGCATTAGATGAGCTTGTAATACTATCAGCAGGTTCTTTTGTTGTTGTTTTTGTATAGGCATATGCATACACAAATTTATCTGCATTCAATTTTATTTAATATTAAAACACTTGATGCTAGTAATTAATATTGGTGTTTAATATCAATAGTATAAAACAGTCATATGACTACAATAGTCATATAACTATAATAACACATACATATGCATTTACTTCATACTGTTTCAAATACACTGGGTAAAAAGTATATTCACCCATTCAATTTAATTTCTCATTAAAAACATTAAGTTGAAAATATCAAAATTAGAAATTAGTGGATGGAGAGTGTTTGTCATATAGTACCAGCAACAGTGAATGATAAAAGGAATCTTCAAATTATAGCTGCTCAGTCTTTTCATATTTTCATTTTCATATTAATGCATCTGATATCACAATTATATTGTTAAGGCTCCAATTTCCAACAAAGTACTAACTTTGGTGTATACAGAGCAGCTCATGTCTGCTCTCTACTGGCCTGAGAGATACAGGACTAAGCCATGCAAGAACATCACTGGGAAAAAGAGTGGTGATTCTTCACGAGATGGACAGAGAGGTAACCAAATACACATTACAGCTCATTAATACACAGATTGCAAGTGACTGCATAGATGGGGAATGAGTGAACGGATGGATACATGCATCTTTGAAATTCAACCATATGCTTGTATGCAGCAGAATAATTCACCAATGGAATAATTCACCAATGGAAATTTCTTTATCTTTGTTTTCATAGACTTCTCTAAATGCGAGCATTAAAACAGGATTTACAGTGAAAGTGCACAAATAATACAGTTATTGCTACAGGTATCAATACCTTGTTCTCTACTGAATATTATCCAAGGATTAGACGTACTGTATGTCTTTTAGAGAAATAAACAGATGACTTGTGAAGTGAACGATGTGTCCCCTTCCTTTAGAACACACTATTCATCATATCCCTCAGATGCCACAGCTCACAGCTCTGAGCATCCGTTAAAAGCAAGCATTTCATTTTCCTGATGAATTTGAGTAGGTCTACCTGCAGTGAGCTTCCTGCAGTTGGTTTTTGGAGGCTGTTTAAAATCAAGAAAGATGTTTGAGCTCTCTATAAACCTGCACATTTGCATATTTCAATAGATTTAAACTGCCTATGTGCACACACTGTGGTAGCTGTGAACACTGAAACATCTTTCTGTACATTCAGTGATACAATAATAATAGATTACAGAAAATACTGAATGCCTTCTGAAAAAAAACAAACAAACAGATTGATCATTTTATCTGTATTTGTATTTTAGACAAATGGAGTTATAACTGGACACTTGAGTTCATCAAAGACAGCAACATTTGCATTCATTAAAGCCTCTTCACTATAAGAAGAAAACATGTTGTGTTGTATTTTGCTGCAGCTATAGCTGATAGTTGTTTCCTCTTCCCACATATAAGGTACCCACCTATCTAGATGTGGCAATGTTGCTGTTCTCACTCTCCAATGTTGAAATAATCTCTCAAACTTCTGTACAAATGCTCACTGGATATACAGCACCACAAACTGTAGCAGACACATTTCTCTGATCAAAAATGTGGGTGCATTTTTTTGTTTGAAGTTTCTTTTAAAGATAGAACTTGCCTAGAAGCTACATGAAAATGTAATGTAGAGTTCACAGTATTTGAAAAAGTCATTTTTAAATATCCATGGATATTTAAAAGATAGGCCGGCAGTTGGACTCTAAGCTTCTGGCATGCAATCCAAAGGGAAATCCTGTGAAATTTGCCAAAAATGCTTGAAACAGACTTCTTTAAGCCTCCATAAACATAAACTGCCAGTATACTTTTTCCACAAATAATACAGCACAGAACACAAACAGAGAAATACAATGTCCAGCTGACGTATTTGAATTTTCAGAAATATTTCTAATATGCTGATTTGCTTAAGAAACATTTCTTATTATTATAAATGTTGAAAACAATTGACACTGCTTAACATTTTTAGTAATACTTTTTCCTCTTTCAGGAATTTATGTATGACTGTGGGGGTCATTTTAGTACAGTGAACTCATTGTCATTTTCAAGAAACCAAATTGAAATGATTCGAGCTTTTTGACACGGTGCATTATCCTGCTGGAAGTAGCCATCAGAGGATGGGTATATGGTGGCCATGAAGGGATGGACATGGTCAGAAACAATGTTCAGGTGGGCCGTGGCATTTAAACGATGCTCAATTGGCACTAACGGGCCTAAAGTGTGCCAAGAAAACATCCCCACACCATTACACCTCCACCACCAACCTGCACAGCGGTAACAAGGCATGATGGATCCATGTTCTCATTCGGTTTACGCCAAATTCTGACTCTACCATCTGAATGTCTGAACAGAAATCGAGACTCATCAGACCATTTCTCCAGTCTTCAACTGTCCAAATTTGGTGAGCTTGTGCAAATTGTAGCCTCTTTTTCCTATTTGTAGTGGAGATGAGTGGTACCCAGTGAGGTCTTCTGCTGTTGTTGGCCCATCAATCTCAAGGCTTCACAAATGCTGTGGCTTCACAAATGCTTTGCTGTATACCTCGGTTGTAACAAGTGGTTATTTCAGTCAAAGTTGCTCTTCTATCAGCTTGAATCAGTCGTCCCATTCTCTTCTGACCTCTAGCATCAACAAGGCATTGTCGCCCACAGGACTGCCGCATACTGGATGTTTTTCCCTTTTCACACTATTCTTTCTAAACCCTAGAAATGGTTGTGTGTGAAAATCCCAGTAACTGAGCAGATTGTGAAATACTCAGATCGGCCTGTTTCAGAATAAACAACCATTTCATGCTCAGAGTGGCTTAAATCACCTTTCTTTCCCATTCTGACATTCAGTTTGGAGTTCAGGAGATTGTCTTGACCAGGACCACACCCCTAAATGTCACTGAAGTCACCACTTTACGTTTGCTATTAACGTTTTTTTCCTTGTGGAAATTTTGCACTTGGTAAGCTAATAAAATATTAAAACTCAAATCAATATTTTGTGTACAGTTATTTAATTATGTCATCCAGAATCGTAGGCTCTCTCGCTCTCATTTCGTTCAAACACAGCTGCTGCCAAGGTGCGATTTTTAAAAGAGTTTCATCTCAGATCAATACCTCTAATGCCCATCATTATCTATGTGGTAAAATAACGTGTAATAAGTGGTTTGGCTGTACCGTATCCCTTAAATGTCCTTCTAGTTTGCTCTTACCGCTTGCTAGCAACTGCTCTCTCTGCAAAAGGTTTGCATTAAAAGAGCTTATAAAATATTTCGACTCAGATCAATAATTCATGTCTAATTATTTACTTATGGCAAGTAGCAGTGTAATAAGTGGGATAACGTACATCCAGCTGGTTGTTATCACAGAATAACCCCCTTCAGGGTGATACAAGAACCCTTGGGTTCATGTCAGGTTCCTGATCACCCTTTCAGGGTTTAACCTGTAACAATAACTGGCTGAATGTACATTATCCCTTACATACTGTCCATTTCAGACGAACCCTACTTTTAACGGCCACTACATAAAATAACAGAAACCTTGATGACACCTTCCTGTCTAGTGGTCCAGAATTTATGTTGTTTAACTGCGTAATGGTTTGTTTACATAACACAATTTTCAACTAAAAACGGGACACTTTTTTCTGATTTGGCCATTTATTATCATGACAACAGCCTTTTGGGAGCCAAAAGCAACTTTTGAAAGCTATACTGTTATTGTTTCCATGTAAACTAGACCAAGGTGAATTTATAAAAATGGCAGTGTCATGTGCATGCACATTATTTTCAGTCTATTGGCTCATAATATTTCTTTACAAGGTGATATCGCCAACTACTGGCCTGGCACCATAATACAGTGGAATGGGAAATGTTTTGACAACTTTATCATCTGCAAGTGAAAAATGCGAAGGAAAAACACAAGAAATTCAATTTTTAGTGCATCACTGTCATTTAAAAGTACTCTAAGTTCCTCTATGGCTCTGCAAGTTTCTCTTAAAGGAAACTTCTGTTGAGTACTGAAAGTTAAATTGAAGGATTATAGCAGTAAATCAATTTTTATTACACTCTTGGAACAGTTCATTAACTATAATGCAATATTTGCTCTGGTAATTAATATTTTATCTTTTTAATGCCTTTCACACAAAATACAGGTAAAGATTCATTCACATTAAAGTTGATTGCGTTCGTTTCTTACTGAGGCTCTTATGATTTTTGCACAAAAATATATCATGCTTAACAAAACGTTTTACCTACATTCCAGCCCAGACCTTATGTCCCCCTAAATGATAAATTGAGCCGACAATACGGCTAAATATAAATATGCAGACAGATTGCTCAATGTGCTAAGCAAAGGTAATTAGTGGACAAACATAAAATGTTAACATATGGTTAATCTATTTAAATATTTGTATACCATGCAGCAAAGCATAAGTGTCTGAACTGCAGTATTTCATCTGTTTTTGGCCTGGACGTTCTTACAGCTTGATCATAGTTGAACATCTCCTTCCCCTCCAATGAAAAACCAAACAAAACTGAAAAATGACATGCTCACCAAGCTGTGAGCCCAAGGCAAAAGCAAAAATGCTTCCACTGTCTGAGTGAGAGAGAAAACGGCAACCTCTGACATCCTCAGAGGCAAAAAAATAAAAATAAGAAACCACAAACAACACACATCCAAAAGCATGGAAATATATGGAGAGGGCTGAGCAAGCTAGAAGATTTATAAGTCCTGTGGCATAAATTGATGATCGGCCGATAGCACCAATAAATTCCACTAGACCTATGGAGAAAGAACAGAATAATTTCATGCTCCACTTTTATTTTAGTTCTGGAATGACAGTAGAGATAATTTAAAATGATAATGCAGTAGAGTACCGTTTAAGGGAAAACAAAAATCATTAAAATACAGCCCTCATATTTAGAAACGTCAGTTATATGATGCAGCTTCCACACTCCTTCATGAACATGCCAAATTTCAGAATATAAAATGCTCTTTGGTTGCTTTTGTGTTTGTATACACCCAAGTTGCACGACTGCATCAAGGTGATAAAAACGGCTGAGTTACAACCAATAGATCACACAGGAAACTGTTATTTCTGTGACATCAGTGGGATGATAACAATTTTGTAAGGCAATCGCGCAACAAGCAAGACCGCTTTGCTGACACTATAAAGACAGAGTCAGAAACGGCCAGGCAGTCTGTCAATGATCAAGTGAAATGATAGATACCAGGCCTTTATCGAATCAATAGTGCTGTTTCCTCCCATGTTGAACAGCCTGCCATGCAGGGGACTAATTAGATGATAAAAAGTGATGGATGTGTATTAAATTCTCCAGCCACGTAAAAAAAATAATCCTTTGGGATTTGAACCATTTCCTGCTGACCTTTTAGATCCTAACCTTATTGTATGTGAATGCAATTAAATCAATCTGTCCGACAGTTGCAGCACAACGGTGCTGTTTGCAGGTCTTAACTGCACATAGGAATTTAGTGGACTGAGAAGGAAAAGCTGGGGGATTGAATTTGTAATATTGTCAACAGTGTCTGTGTAACCAACAAGAAAATAAACAAATGAAACATTTCCAAGAAGCATATTTGTGTTCTATGAAACATAAAATAGATAATGAGTGATTTCCTCAGTCGGGCATGATAAAAAAAATGGAAGAAGTACAAACCTATTGATCCTAATGTCATTACTCCGAAAGATAATGAGAGATGACACATTTGAGCTGAAATAAAAAGTCACAGAGGACAGGTTGCTGGGAAGGAAAATCAAGACGACTTCTGAAGGGGTCACAAGCTCTGGAGAGAATGAGCATGGCAAACCACAGAGAACAGGCAGGATAACCGTCAGGGGCCATGGGGAGTCTCGCATCTCGCTACTAGAAACTAGAGGTCAAAGAATTTCCCTGCGGACATCTGCTAGGCCATGCTTTGCCCTGGAGACATCAGCCTTCTTATGAAGGATTTTCTTCTCATTAAGGTTCTCCTACAGATCCTTCAGACTCCTCTAGCAGAACAGAACGGCAATGAAACACTCAGGTGCTGTTGTTATTAAGCCTATTGTTCAAATGCAGGGTAAAGACCTCACAGCCTGACTGTTTTAAAACTACATTCCTCCAATGCTTTACAGCATAGGTGTCAAACTCACATCCGGCCCGGCGTGTAATTATGTCCGGCCCGCGAGAGCATTTTATTAATGGCCCGCGAGATGTCCCGCGCTCCAGCTGGCCCGCCGAACACTTCCTGTATTAAACAGGAAGTGGCTAATGATGCTTCGCGCTCGCGCTAGTACCGCGCGATTGTTATTGTCAATTATTCATAACTGTTCAGGCTCGGTACACAGTGCTTGTGCGCGAAATTCAGGTGTTGATCTTCGGATGAGAAGAGCCTGCCCTCATGGCAGAACGTCTTCTTGCATGATTGACAGGTCAGACTGCATATCAGCGCCAGCTGTTAGAGTGATAGTGCAAGCGCCAGAAAGAAAATACAGCGCAAAAAAAACGTCCTTAGGGACGTAACAAATATATTGAAATATTATTACGTGTAAAAAAAATTGTGATATAGTTTGTAAAATCTGCTATAACCCATGGGTTATATGCGGGAAAATACAGTATATGTTTACTGACATACTGCCGGTATACCCGTGTGTCTCATTTGCGGAGCTAATGTGGCAGTAATTAAATAATTTAATAAGACGGCACTATAAGACAAATGACATAAGAGCAAATTCAACTGAATGATTTGATTTGTTATTGCTGAAAAGCAAAAATTGTATTTAGATTTCCAGGTTTTGTTATGCAGCATGTCCATATTTTGAATTTGTATAATTTTGACAGGATATATTTTTATGGAGAGCAAAATCTTTTATATATAAATCTTTTTAAGTTTTATATAAAATGACATAAGAGTAAAGAAATTTGAATGTTTGTTCTTTTAACTTTTACTTACTTTTACTTTACTTACTTGTTTACTTTATTTCTAACTTGTATAATTTAGACAGGATATATTTTAATTTTTTAAGTATTTTTAAAATATTTTTATATTTTTAAGTTATTTAAGGTATAAGTTGATTTATTCCAGAATAATATTTCTGTCTGTTTTTATTCACATCTAATTTTAAAAAAGGTAAGTTTTAAAAGTTTAGTTTTAGTGTTTTCAATAAATGTTTATCCTGTTCGGCCCGTGACCTAATTTTTTTGGGGGATTTTGGCCCCCTGTGCAATTGAGTTTGACACCCCTGCTTTACAGCATTGCCCTCTATATCTCACAAAACAATCCCAGTTCGCATGGCTCGTGGGAATGACTACAAAAACTGAATTATGCTGCCAAACCAGTAGTTGGCGATGTCACTCTGTAAAGAAACTACACAATATCTATTTGTGCTCATAAACCGTTTTTTTTTTCTTTTTACATTTAATCAACTTAACTTTAACACTCACTTAAAGGTACATTTTTATCAAATGTATTATTTTATCATACATTTTTCATCATATTTATATACAGTGGAGTCCACTTATCTCGACCTCGGTTAACTCGAAGCTGAATTTGTTGAGACTGCACATTAGGCAGGCAGAATGCAAGAAAGTATGCAGTCTAGTACAGCGTGATGACCTCACGAATATGTTATGGGCGAATGTGTTTATGCTGTGAGCGATCATTGTGTTTGTGCATTTGTGTTTGTAGTTGGTGCACATATGTCTTTTGTTGTTTGCAAACGTATACAGTGTATGTAGATTTTTATAGCATGCCGATCGCTTCATCAAACAAATTGCCATATTGGCTGTTGGTGATCTCGATCCTTGGTTATCTCTATGCTTTTTTGCAACCCCCGAGGCTGTCAACATAACCAGATTCCACTATATTTTATCATATATCTATTTTCAAGTTGTACATTATAAAGCACAAATAATACTACACAATAATACACAATAAAGTGCAAATAATGCCATATGCTATTTACACTACTTAAAAATAACAATAGATAAAGTTAGATACTATTTGTTCCTTAGTGTAATGTGTATAAGAAGTATGCAATAATGACAACATATTCAATTTATATAATTGTATTCATTAAAATTCACCTAAACCTAACACTTGTTCCTGTTCGTCGTGTTACTGTACACTGTGTCTGTTAGGTCATCGATAGACTTCCTGTCTGTTGTGTCTTATGGTTCACTTCCGTTACCCTCTTTGTATTTCCTGGGTCGTTCCTGTTTTGTCAATCACTACCCCTCGTTAGTCTTTGGACTCAGTTACTCAGTTTGGTCAGTTGCACCAAAAGTCAGCACACCCACTAACCCAGCAAGGGTTATAAACAAAATATTTATACAAAAAAGTATAATATTTAATTATCTGACATAACGTTTTATTTAATCAAACAGAAAAAAATCTTTAAGAATGCTATACATAAAACTTGAAGGGTGAAGGCATTTAAAAAGTGACTTAAGATAATTTCACTACAAAATGGTTCTCAAAATGTAGGTTTGAACAAACTACAAAAAAAAATTGTTTTTACTAATTTTGAGAAGAAGAATCTACTCAAGGAGAATATATGTCTTCTCCTCTGCCTCTCTGGAGAACATTAGTATATTATTTATTTTTTCTAGAACTTTAGCTGATGCAACACTTTCCCTGCCGAGCATTCAATCTTCAAACATAACTCAGAGAAGCAGAGAGAAGCAATTGAATGCCAGCCGAATGGCAAAAACACCCCGGAAAGCAATCCGGCAGTGAAAGATCTCTCAAATAGTTTAAAAAGTATCAGAACAGCTTGTAATAGATCTAAGGCCTCTAATGACCCCTTCTCAGGATGTCCCTCAGATTGATGACCATCGCAGGCTTTTGCCCAGGTGGCACATGGGAGGAACAGGTCCAATACATCATCTTCACCTCTGGCTGGTAGCCCCAGTACACATGATGTCATCTCTCCCAGAGGGTCCAGCGAATTTCCATCTGAGCAATGTCTAGAAGCACCTGTAGAGCGGCGACAAAGACTTAGTCTGCAAATACTTTCCGAGCACCTCCCAGGAGGAGTATCCTCAGCATAATTAGGGTGAAATCTGCTAGTACTTCTATTCTAGGGTCATTCATCAAACGGATCACCCACAAGATTAATGTGGCCCCACAGTAGCACTGCAATGGATTGCTGCCACTTGCTGAGATCATTAGCGTTGGCTCACCCGCCACAGCGAAGGGGGGCTTTGCTCAGTGAAAAGTGAGATCTGCAGCTTTGCATACTAAATGAATAGTCCATCATCTCCTAATTAAGAGATTATTGGAGACACTTGTGTCCAGTCCCCTGGACAGTAAACCATAACTGAAGGGCAAAAGAGATAGATTAGCTCCACCTGCTTCATGGCAAAATATAATGTTGAGAAAATCCAGACAAAAGCTGCAATGGTTGGCTATCAACACATACTTGCTATTGTATGTGAGTGTTTTTGAAAATGTTACCCATCTAAAACTGTCATTTAGAAACAAAGCATTATGAATTCATTTACTTGCGCTTTGTTATGCAACTGCAATAAATATTTGCAAACTCTCCATTATCCCTGAAGTAGCCATTTAAATATCTGAATACCAGCAATTCATATTTTAAACCACAGATTCAGCTCGGCCAATCAGCTTGCAGTCAGAGCCACCATTTACACTTCCAAAATTTAAGACGTGGTAAAACAGATAGGGCTCAGATTAAGTCAAGAGTAGTTTTAATAAACAAGAAAAATACATTACTGGCCTTCATCTTGAGACAAAACAATGGCACTAACATATCTTAAGTATAAGCAAGTTGCTTTCAGTTAAAACAGCTTAAACACAAATTTTAGTCTGGAAATAGGCTTAAGCCTTGTCTTTGAAACCGGACACATACTTGGTAAATTTTGCATCATCTTTGTAAGTCCCAGTGTTGTTGTAAAGACTTTCCAAGAGGGCCGGTGCACCGAAGCACTTGAGGTAAGAAGGCTTATTAACATGCATGACTGTGAACAGAACAGTTTCCCTGATAAAATCTCAGAGGTGTTAAATGGTAAAGATTTGCTATATTCATTAACAAAGAAAGAGAGGGAGTATTTTAAAAACCTAAGCTCTTTTCCAAATGATAAGAGATCACCAAAGTCATTAGGAAAATCAAGAAAGACAGCACACTTGTTGTGCAGGAATCCTGACATGGCTGAACACTATGAGAGATGGTGCAAAGAGTAGAGCTCCACTGGCTGAAAGCCTCCCAGTGTATGAGGCTTGTTTTTCATCGACTGTGTCAGGAATCAAGAGAGCTAATCCCTAGGAGACTTCAGATGAAAGTTTCAAAAGAAATAATGAAAGGCACATTGCCGCAGGGTGCATATTGGGGTGAACATATAGTGAGCTGGGGAGAGCTGGAGCAGCAGCGCACGACAAGCATGCAGTGGAGAAGAACGCAACCATATTTTTTGCCTTCCTCCACCTCCTCCAGTCCAGCTAAAAATACTTACTACGATAAAAAACTCCACAATCTTACGCCAAGATGTATCAACCTAAATGAAAGCAGCTGCATCTATCATGTTCAAAATATTAAAAAAATATTCCTAAACGAGATAAATTAACTTTTTTATTGCAAATTAAACACTTGATTGATTAGATACAATTAGTTACAAGATTGTTACAAGCCCTCATAGAATTGGATATTGGAGCTATGCAAAAATGAATATAAATTTGACACATTTCATATAAATTTAATCAATACCAGTTTTAACTGTGCAAATTAATACAAGGCTGTTAGGGACAGAAGTCCAGTCTGTTTAATGGGTTGTACTGTGTTAGTCTTGCTGTAACCAGACCTTCAAACTTATGACTTGACAGAAGGTCTGGACTCCATCGCAGCTTTCATTGGCCAATGATAACCCAAGAAGATGTCTGACCAACATGTAAAGCAAAACAATCACAGTTAGTTTTGTTCTGTATCATGTTTAGGGCTACAAAACAATTATAGTAGACCTGTATATATAGCAGTCTGTGCATCTAAAAAAATATTCATTCAAGAATAAGGCAAATTACATATAAATCCAGTGTTTAATTTATTTTAATTAACACTTATTGTCACAGTTGTAATTTCGTTTTCCATGAGGGGGTTTGGCATCGCAACCATTTTGCTGACACAATTCCCCAGAAATCCTGTAGAATTCAATCAATCAGATGATGACTTTGAAACTCTTACAGTGTTTTAACTTTGTGTTGCTTATCCATCAGGCATCCAGCCAACAATTCATGGGAATGACTGATTTGACCAAATGTTAGGGTCCTGATTATTGCACAGTACTTTAAAAAAAGCACATCACCACTTCCTCTTGTCATCTCGTGTTCTGAGCAGAGAGTTTTTGATTGTATAGTGCAGAACGTGTATGTGCGTGCGTCAGGATGTTTGAATGTGTTAAGAGGATTAGAGACTGAGTATTGCTTGCTTGCTTGAATTGAATATTGTTTATATCTGAGAACCTTTGTTGGTTTATTTGACCTCTTTGCCTGTTTTCTGACTCTGATTTTGGACTGCCCTTTCAATTTTGTTTGCCTGGCTTTGTAAATATATTGTAGATATTGAGTATTTGGGAAAGGAAGGAGTCTGACGCCACTTGTGTTTACTGTAAACTGTTTGATCTCCGTTTTTGGTTAGGGAGTTAGGTTTTTATATTGTGTTTTTATTTTGTTTTTGGGGCTATTGATATTTCAACCAACTCAAATACATCCTTACATTTCTAAAAGTCAAAAACTTTCAGATTTTTCATTACACTGCACAACATACCTATTCCTTGTAGTATCACTAACAACTATTTCAAATAAAATCGCTATCTTGAGTGAGATCCATGGACATTTTACTTAGCAGCAGCATGCATCCACATTTACATTTATTCATTTAGCAGATACTTTTATGCAAAGTGACTTACAAATGAAGATAATACTAGAAGCAATTAATCCAAGGGACAAGTAGAGCTACAGCAGAAGTGTTGAACTTTATATTTCTTTTTAAGTGCAAACGCTTCAAAGACACTAGTTAACGAGTAAAGTGCTTCTGGAAGAAGAGACACTTTTTGAAGATAGATCAGTGGATCTCCAGGTGAGGGTTGGTAATTTGTTCCAGACTGCGAGTGTGAAGGATTTTGAAAGTGACCTTACTGTGATGACACTGACTGCAGAGAGTAGGATCCATGTTTTGTCAAAAATCAATATTCTTTGTAATGCCAACATTATTACCAATGTCCTGAAAAGTTTCACAGTAAGAAGAAGCACATCTTAACACAAATATTTGATTATTTAGCAGACCTCTAACATAGACCTTGTATATAAATTCAGAGACCTACATTATGGGCTCCAGCACTTTATTGAATCTTTTCCACAGGCATTACCCACAAGTCTCTTAGCAGTATTTCATGAAAGCACTCCAAAATCTACCAGTGGTCCACCGCCTTTCTGACTTTTATCCTCTTTGAAGTCCAACACTTCATCAGGAAGAGACTGCTAAAGCATATCAGTTCGGTTTCACTCCTCAGACTGGAAAAGGACCCTTATCTGCACCTTTGTGTTGTCAGTGGACATACAGATGTCCAGTTGTCTGGCAATAAAGGCAGGTCCTTTGGGCAGAAATCTGTCTAAGCTTTGAAGGCATCTGATTCATTCGGTGCTGAAGGCCATTATAGAGTATTTGGAGTGTTTGTAAGTGTGATGAAGACGAGCAAACCAGCTCGCCTTCGGGGATAAGGGTAAGTTCGTTAGGGATGTAAAAAGGATGGCGCACTCGTCGAAGCTGTTAACTTAAGATGTAATTTATTGACAGGGTCCAAAAAGTATAATCCACAGTGAAAAAAATGTTATAAGTGCCACAAAATAACTAAACAAACAAATCCTAAAAGTATCAAAGAAACAACAAAAAGGGAAAACAAACCAGAAAATGCTTAAACAGAATATCCACAATATAACTGTTGAGAGGTTTTGCTGAGGCACCACACTTGCACCCTTTGACTTGGTTAACAACTTAACAAGCACTGGTTTTTGGTTTGGCCTTGGCTTTTATAGGCCAAACTCCACCCCTTTGGGCCATACCATTCATAGGTAAACATTTAAATTAAACATCAATGAAAGTACCACATTTAACACTTTATAAATCAACTAACAATAATAATCATAATCATCATCTCCACACTTAAACACATAATTAATTAAACACATAATACACTTATAACCATTATTGGCATTTACATAAACACAGAAACCCCCATTCACACGAGACAATGGTTTCGTCAGCTTCCGGTTGTTTCTCACCGGCACTACTTTGGCCGTGACGTCATAAGCGCCCTCCGACTGATCGCTCGGTTTGTCACTGTAACTTTTCCCGGGAAGACTGACTACGCCCACACAGACAAACAACACGGACTACAAACTAATAAACAGTGTAGTGTAAATGTATGAAATGACCGGGAAATGGATATGGAAAGGGGAAGTAGGAAATGGGTGAATGTCCATGTGCTATCAGAGTTGCGTGTGCACCCGCTCCTATGACAGCGGCAACGAGATCGGGATGAATGAGGTTAGTGTGTGTGTGTGTGTGTGTGTGTGCGCGTGCGCGTGCGTGCGTGCATGTGATAGTGCTGCTTCCCCAGCGGGGTAGCTAATGTGACTTTATCACATCACCCTCCCCCTCTCCAAGCCGCGAACTGGCCGGAAACCTGGACAGGTAGTCGGCTACCACGTTGAGCCTGCCAGGTCGATGCCGTATTTTGAAGCAGAATGGTTGCAGGGCGAGGTACCATCGTGTGACTCTTGCATTGTGGTCTTTCATGGAATGAATCCAGGTTAGGGCCCGGTGGTCAGTTTCCAGGTCGAACTCTCGACCAAGGAGGTAATAGCGCAGGCTGTCTAGGGACCACTTGATAGCAAGACCTTCCTTCTCGACTGCTGAATACCTAGTTTCCCTGGGCAGTAGCTTGCGACTAAGATAAACCACTGGCCTCTCTTCTCCAACAGTTCCCTGGGCCAGGACTGCACCAATTCCTGTACCAGACGCATCGACCTGTACCAGGAATCGTTGTGAGAAGTCAGGACTCTGCAGGACTGGGTTGGAGCACATCTTCTCTTTTAAGGTGGAAAAAGAGGTCTCACACTCTTCGGTCCATGGAACAGGGTTTAAGACTTTTTTGGACAAAAGGTTGGTCAGAGGAACCGCAATGGAGGCAAAATTTGGTATTAATCTTCGGTACCAACCCACCAATCCTAAGAACGACCTCACCTCCTTCTTAGTTTTTGGTTGAGGGCTCCTTCGGATGGCCTCCACTTTGTCCACCTGCGGTCTCAGCTGTCCGTTACCTAGGCGATATCCCAGGTAGTCTGTCTCTTGCCTGGCCCACTCGCATTTGGCTACATTTAATGTCAAACCCGCATCCTCTATCCTCTTCAGGGTTTGCTTAAGGTGTTGACAATGCTCCGCCCAAGAGTTACTGTGTATAACCACATCATCCAAGTATGCCGCTGACCAGTCTTCACCACCTTGGAGTACTTGGTCCATTAGCCGCTGGAATGTGGCTGGTGCCCCGTGCAGGCCAAAAGGGAGAACCGTGAATTGATATAGTCCTAGTGGGGTTCGGAATGCAGTGTAGGGTCTGGACTCTGGTTTGAGGGGAACCTGCCAGTAACCCTTACACAGATCTAATGTGGTGATGTACTGGGCTCTTCCAATTTTCTCCAGCAGGTCATCTATTCTGGGCATGGGGTATGCATCAAATTTTGATTGGGAATTGAGTTTGCGAAAATCAATGCAGATCCGGAGGGATCCGTCCTTCTTGGGTACGATCACTATTGGACTGCTCCATTCACTCATTGATGGTTCTATAACCCCAAGCTCCTTCATTACCTTAATTTCTTCCTTTAAAGGTTCAACCAGCCTCTCAGGAACCCGGTAAGGACGTTGGCGTGATGGTGTTGGATCGGAAAGGTGGATGGTATGTTGGGTCAGCTCAGTCCGTCCAGGCCTCTGACGGAACAAAGCGGGAAACTGGTTCATAAGGTGCTGCAGCTCTTCCTTCTTGGAGTCTTCTAGGTGCTCTAAGTTCACCACAGACGGCTGTCTCCTTGCATCCTCTGATTCCTCTTCCACCTCCACCTTCCTCACCATAAGAGATGTTTCCGGGTCTTTACCAGGTTGCTCCTTCCACTCTTTCAGCAGGTTCACGTGGTAGGTCTGCCTGGTCTTGCCCTTGTCCGGATGATGAATTTCGTAAGTGACTGGCCCCATCTTGCGCACCACTCTGTATGGTCCTTGCCATTTAGCCAGAAGCTTGCTTGCTGATGTTGGCAATAGGAGTAATACCTTCTGCCCAGGTTGAAATTGTTTTAGCCTGGCGTGTTGGTCATACCATCTTTTCTGCCCCTGTTGTTTCTCTCGTAGGTTATCTTTGGCTTGTTCTCTGTATTGCTCCAGGCGATCTCGCATCTCTAGCACATACTGCACAATGCCCTTCTCTTCAGCCTTGGATGCAGGTTCCTCCTCCCAGCTTTTCTTTATCAGATCCAAGGGTCCTTGTACCTGCCATCCATAGAGGAGTTCAAATGGTGAGAATCCTGTGGAGGCTTGGGGTACCTCTCGGTAGGCAAAGAGTACAAACGGTAGCCACTTGTCCCAGTCTCTTCCTGTGTCAGACACGAACTTGCGCAGCATGTTCTTGAGGGTTTGGTTGAACCTTTCCACCAGACCATCCGTCTGTGGGTGGTAGGGAGTTGTTCTGATGGCTTTAATGCCTAACTGCTTGTTCAGCTGACCCATCAATCGCGACATAAAGTTCGTTCCTTGGTCCGTCAGAATCTCCTCGGGTATTCCAACTCTGGAGAAAAGTTGAACCAGGACATGGATGATCTTGGGTGTAGTGATGGAGCGGAGTGGGAAGGCCTCAGGATACCTTGTGGCGTAGTCGCTGACAACCAGGATGTAACGATGTCCAGCACTACTCTTTTCCAGCGGCCCCACAATGTCCATGGCAATCCTCCTAAAAGGTGCAGAAATGAGAGGGAGGGGTTGCAGGGGTGCTCTGCCCCGCTGGGACACAGCACTTGTCTTTTGGCAAATGGCACAGGTGTTGCAGTGTGTCTGTACATCAGTATAGAGTGTGGGCCAGTAAAAGCGTGTGCTAATGCGTGCGTATGTTTTCTGTTGGCCTAGGTGGCCAGCCCATGGAATAGTGTGTGCTAGGTGCAGAACAAGTGGGCGACAACAAGATGGTACAATTATACGAGTCAAATCATTAGTTCGCACATATAACACACCCTTCAACAATACATATTCTTCATTGCACAGATTAGAACCCTTTCCACACTCAGCCTTGACAAATAAGGGTTTTAAAGTTTCATCTTCCCTTTGAAGTTGTGCTATGTTCCCTGGGACCTTCCAGCCATTAACTTCAAGGCCCTCCACCGAGGCTTCAGAGGTTGGGGTACCCAGGTACTTTGCAAGCCGCCTTTGGCGCCGTGACTTTTTAGGGCCTTTGGTCCCGCCTTGCAACAGACTACCGTCCAAGTCTGGCAGAGGCTGCAGACCTGCTCTGGCTTGGGCTCGTGTAAGAGCCGGACATGACAAGTTAATTTTGGCAGCTGCCAGAGAAAACTCAGAGTTCTTGGTGGTGGGGTGCAAGAGTTCATATAGCACAGGTAAGTCTCTTCCTAGAATCATGTCTACAGGTAAATTGTCAACAATAGCAACATTCAACAAGTACATCTGTTCTTGTACCTCCACTATTACCTCAGCTCTGGGATACTGCTTTATGTCCCCATGCACACATTGAACAGAGGTAGTGTTCACATAATTGACATTGTTTACAAAGCATGATTTCAATATTGACAGAGAGCTTCCAGTGTCCAAGAGTGCTTTTAGTGTTTGTCCATTAACAGTCACATCATATAGATTCTGACCCTCCCCCACAGAGTCAAAATCACTGTCCCCTTGTCTAGGTACATAACAGAATCCTGTTAGCTTTGCTTTGCGAGCAGGACACACAGCTGCTTTGTGTCCCGGCTGCTGGCAGTAAAAGCAAAGCCAGTCTTTTGTCGACTTTGGACCTTGTGCATTGTTAGCTTGGCCTACAGGAACCCTTTCAGACACAGTATCATGAGGAACACCACGTACAGTACCTTTAGGTGGTTGAGTACGAAGACCTCCACGATGAGCGTTCAGGTACTGCTGAGCCAACTTTGCTGCCGCCAGTCCTGACCTTGGCTCGTGCTCTCTCACCCAGGTGCGTGCGTCGTAGGGTAGTACCCGAAGAAGCTGCTCAAGGATGATGGTTTCACCGATCTCCTCTTTAGAGTGGTCCTCCGGTCGCACCCAACGCTTGTACAGATTCTCTATTCGGTGGTAAGTCTCTGTTGGTGACTCCCCAGCTGGGACTGTGGATGATCGGAACCGCTGCCGGTAAGTCTCTGGAGATATGTTGAACTTTTCCAGCAGTGCTTCCTTCAGGTCGGTATAGACCTCAGCCTCTTCCTCGTCCATTGCCAGGTATGCTTCCAATGCTCGTCCTGTCAGCAACGGAACCAGACGATAGCTCCACTCCTCCTCAGGCCACCTCCAGGTCCTGGCCAGACGTTCAAACCGCCGAAGATAATTCTCTATATCTTCCCCCTGCTGGAAGCTTGGTATCTTTGATTCCACCCAATGCTTAGGCTCTCTCGATGCTGTGACACTCGGAGAGTCATGGAAGTAGGCTGGTCTGGGTCTTGTGGATACCTTTGATCCTGGCGTTGGTAGCTCCATTCTTACGCTTTCTGCATCAAGCGAGGTCCCAGCAGGACGAACCGCCTGTAAGATGGATTCATGAAGACCTCGGAGCTCCCGCAGATATCGGTCCTCTTTCTGCTCCTGAGTATCGAGAAATCTGCGCATCAGGGAAATCATACTCTCACCAGGTGTAACATCAGCAGTGATTGGTTTGCTTTTTGGGGAACTGGGCTTTGCTGAGACTCTGGGAAGACCCGTGGGTTCCTCCTCATCCTCCGTAGTCTCGTCAGAGTTCCAGGTCTCCTCCTCTGGCACTGTCTTCGCTGCTGATCGTAGACCCATCCTGGGTTTTCTACCTTTTGGAGCTGTCTTGCGACGAGTCGCCATCCCACCGCTGCCACCAAATGTGATGAAGACGAGCAAACCAGCTCGCCTTCGGGGATAAGGGTAAGTTCGTTAGGGATGTAAAAAGGATGGCGCACTCGTCGAAGCTGTTAACTTAAGATGTAATTTATTGACAGGGTCCAAAAAGTATAATCCACAGTGAAAAAAATGTTATAAGCGCCACAAAATAACTAAACAAACAAATCCTAAAAGTATCAAAGAAACAACAAAAAGGGAAAACAAACCAGAAAATGCTTAAACAGAATATCCACAATATAACTGTTGAGAGGTTTTGCTGAGGCACCACACTTGCACCCTTTGACTTGGTTAACAACTTAACAAGCACTGGTTTTTGGTTTGGCCTTGGCTTTTATAGGCCAAACTCCACCCCTTTGGGCCATACCATTCATAGGTAAACATTTAAATTAAACATCAATGAAAGTACCACATTTAACACTTTATAAATCAACTAACAATAATAATCATAATCATCATCTCCACACTTAAACACATAATTAATTAAACACATAATACACTTATAACCATTATTGGCATTTACATAAACACAGAAACCCCCATTCACACGAGACAATGGTTTCGTCAGCTTCCGGTTGTTTCTCACCGGCACTACTTTGGCCGTGACGTCATAAGCGCCCTCCGACTGATCGCTCGGTTTGTCACTGTAACTTTTCCCGGGAAGACTGACTACGCCCACACAGACAAACAACACGGACTACAAACTAATAAACAGTGTAGTGTAAATGTATGAAATGACCGGGAAATGGATATGGAAAGGGGAAGTAGGAAATGGGTGAATGTCCATGTGCTATCAGAGTTGCGTGTGCACCCGCTCCTATGACAGCGGCAACGAGATCGGGATGAATGAGGTTAGTGTGTGTGTGCGCGTGCGTGCGTGCATGTGATAGTGCTGCTTCCCCAGCGGGGTAGCTAATGTGACTTTATCACAGTAAGTATGATGTACCTCTTGGTTTTTCTCATTATTTCCGAAAAGAAAAAGAAAAAAAGAAGCAGAGTTTTAAAAAGAACTATCAAACTGGTAGTTGATAAACATCCAGGCTTTAAGGGATGACGCAGTGGCAGGGGAAGAATAGCTTGCAAGTATCTGCTCCATTCTGGGCCTCAACCCATAACCATAGTGTTTAATGTGCTTTATAGTTTCCTGGTTGTTGATGTCACCTGCCTATGACGTTCCGTCACACCATTGGACAGGCAGAGGCATTAGCACAGTGCTTTGACACAGCCCGAGTTCCGTTGAAGGGGAGCAATACATTTATAATTTGTAAAATGCAAACTGATGTCTATGGAAGTGGAAATACATTTTTAAATTAAAATTGACAGCGTGTTTTAGTCATACCAGATACACATTGTGTAGGTAAAACTTTACCCTATTCTTTTCCCACTTCACCGGCCACTTTTATGTATTTTGGGAGAAGTGGATGCAAACTATGTGGAGGCGTCCATCGCGTATTATTGATAAGCTAATATGATCATTATAAAGGTTTTTAAATGACAAACACATTCATTTCCAAATATATTTGAGAATTGAAATATCAGGTAGTTGATGAAATAACTGACAAGTTTGTGAATACTTTGAATAACAAAGGAAAAATAAAAATAAAAGCGATACATCTGTCATTCAGCGTTATTGTGGCTGCGGTGCCACGTGAGGCATCACCAAATGATAAGACCACAGTTCTGAAATAACGGACCCTAGAAAACTCAGCAGGGTTTTAGTCTGCTAAAATATTTTAAACTTATGTGCGAAAGGGTTGAAAAAGTACGGCACCATTTTTTCAGGAAAGCGTTAACATTGAACTGCCTAATTTTCTGGATCAGAAAGTAAGGTTGAAGCCTGTAAAAAGCAGAACTAAAATTTATTGTCCATTGGGAGTGATAACAGTTTTTTCCACAGACTGAGGACAGTGTGTGTACCTATAGACTGTTGGAAAACAGGGCACCAAGCTGGGGTTAATTCCTTTGCAAAAGTCATTAGCAAAAAGCTGAAGTGCTATCCAGACCTGTGGACTTTTTGCTACACACCTGTTTATAGACTGACTATGCCACATGCTTTTCGGATCGCATGGGCTGGAGCCCAGCTAAGTGTTACACTCCTGAGAATGGTCCTTTATTTCCAACCTACATTAAAATTAATTTAGTTCATTTCACTTTATGATATTCGTCCATGGAAATAAATGGAAATAAATGTCTTTTAGATTTTTTTTGTAAACAAAGATTTCCACTCTAATATCCTTTTTGTCGCCTTCGGGCCACCCAAAGCAGCTGGTTGAGCTCTTTTTACAGCTCTCAGTTGCAACCCATCATAGTTAGAAAGGTTTTTTTTTTTTTGTGTGTGTGTCAATGCACTCCTTAACTTTTTTTTTTTTATTATATATTGCTTATTGTTAGAGTATACACAATAAAAAAAAATGTAACCACAAAATTATTTACACTAGTTATTGTCTCAATGGCATTATCTATATTTGTACTCTGGAAAATACTCCAGGCAATACATGTAAAACATAACTGAAGTTTGTCTATACCGTCTTCTACACTGCCTTCTGACAACACAGCCAATGTTTTGGTCTGTGGTTTATACAACATAAGAACACATAACATCATTCCCAAACTCCCTAGGGAGGTAAAATGGTCTTAGGATAGCACAGAGTGGTTCAAAGTTTTGGTTAAAAATGGTCTCTCTCGATGTATATTGTATGCACAATTAGTTACTCACAAACATACACAGTTCACCTTCTCTGTCTTTTCCCAATGATTTTGTCCAGTCAGCCCAGATGAGGTACCTCTCTAGTTCAACTATAAGCTGGGAATGTCCTTGTGAAGCCAAGTTTCTGTGATCACCATTAGACATGATTCCTATTATTCAAAGCAATTCCTGACATTGATCTGAACCTCCTTCATTGTATTCCAAAGTGACCTGGCGTTGCACAGCATCATGGAGAGTAAGGAGTCTTTCTCTGTCTTACCCTGTTGGAGTCGCTGTCTTACCTCATCTCATCTGCTTGGATGAGGGGGGGTAAGACTCGTTGTTTGGTTAGCCACAACCTAGAAGAGCTCCTCATAGACAGGGTTTCTGAAAAAAGTTGTTCTGACTTGTTTGGTGGGTAATGTCAGGTCCTTTATGAACAACGATTGTGGAGCGAGGTAACTGGCTAGTACCTCAACTTTTGGCATCGCCTCATAACCGTGCTCTCTGACGTGAACTCGCTTCTGCAAGAGAATGCATTCTTGTTCTCCTCTTCGTGGGAAAGTACACTCCCCATGAACCTAGATGAGTAGTGGGCTGTTAATTTCGAAGATCTCTCTCTTAGAAGATTACTTACAGCCTGCCTGTCCCATGAATGACGAACTTCTGGCAGTTATGGCTCACAACCTACCATGGAAAGTGCAAGGAATTAAATTGATCCTTGGCCGTCTGACTGAGCGCTTGCGTGTGAGCCATACAAATGCCAGCCTTTCCCTTTCTCCCCAAGCTCCACACCGATTACGGGGAAAGCCGATATATGGTGATGTGAAGGATGTCTAATGGTTTCTCCATGGCGCCTATGGTGCTCCATGGCGGCTATGCTATGGTGGCGGCTATGGTGGTGAGACACCTCTGACTGAACCTGGCCGACTTCAGGAGGGTGGTGAGGGAGTCCCCTCTTGATGCTTCATGGCCTCTGTCAAGGCATCCTTTTGCGAGTAGTTGGCTTTGCCTAGCCTCCTTGCAGCAGCCTGGGGTCTGGAAATGGATGTTCCTAAAAAGAGGCATATAGCAGTGGCCTTGTTAGAACAGTGGACTCTGTGCCCCCTTGCAGCGTCATAAGCGTTGAGTGTAGTCTTCTTCTATAGATTAGAAGAACAGCTGCAAACTGCTGGCCACTGGCCCAGCCACTCGTAAGAGCTAAGCAGCACCTAAGCATTGCAGGTCTAGAAGTTGCGCTCAAGGCTTCCGTTTCGTGGACTCAGTTCTGAGCTTGACGGTCTCCTGTACTCTCTCGACTCAAGATTGAGCATTGTTAGGCCTCGGCTCAGTGCCTTGAGGCCTCCATTCTTTAGTAACCCTGGCCCAGGTCACTGAACATCACTGGGACAGTTCCCCTGGGGGTCATTTACTGTTGGCTTTCACTAATTTAGTGCAGTCACACACTTCAGCATGGCGACGTTGGTATTTCGTTCCCTATAGCAACCCCTATTGGACGCAGCATTGAGTTCCCTTTCGAAAGGGAATGTCTCAGGTTACCATTGTAACTATGGTTGCCTGAGAACAGGGAATGAGACTCTGTGTCTCTTTGCATTGCTTTGGGCCTTCCTTCAGATTAGAAGTGGAAAACATACTGATCAAGTGCCTCTTTTATACATGTAGCCACACCTGTGGTGACATCATAGCCGGCTGCCAGCCAATTTCAAGTTCATTGTCAACGTTGGATTAATGCTTCAGACACGTATCATACCGGAGGTATTCCCCATAGTGACCCCTAGGGGACGCAGCGTTGGATTTCCTGTTCTAAGAGAACCATGGTTACAATAGTAACCTGAGACATGTCCTGGTTCATGACGTCACCCACCTCTTACAACCGTTCACACCATTTGTTGATGTCACACGTGCTTCATGACACAATCACTCATAGCATTCCTACAGCATCAAAAGACGAGAATCAGAAGCTGCTTATCGGACATCTCAGCATGGATGAAAGAGCATCATCTGCAAATCAACCTGGCAAAGACGCAGCTTCTAGTCTTTCCCGCCGATCCAACTCTACAGTACGACTTTGCCGTCCAGATCGGCGCCACCACGATTACCCAACAAGGTCTGCCAGAAATCTTGTAGTGATCTTTGAGGACCAGCTGGCCTTCAAAGATCACATCGCAAAGACAGCTCGATCATGCAGGTTTGCACTGCACAACATCAGAAGGATCAGGTTAATCACTGCGCAAGCTACGCAACTTCTGGTGCAGGCCATGGTCATTTCCAGGCTCGATTACTGCAATGCTCTTTTGGTCAGACTTCCTGCTAGTGCAATCAAACCCCTGCAACTGATCCAGAACGCTGCAGCTTGTCTGGTCTACAACGAACACAAAAGGACTCTTGTCACACCACTCTTCATCTCACTACACTGGCTCTCACTTACAGCACCCATCAAATTCAAAGCATTGACTCTTGCATACAAAACTTACACAAGCTCGGCATCATCACACTTCCACTCTAAAAATCTACAAACCTACAAAGAAACCTTCAATCGATCAATGAGTGATGACTCGTGGTTCCATCAGAGAGAGGCAAAAGATCACTTGCAAGAACATTTTCATTCACTCCTTGCTGGTGGAATGATCTCCCTGCCCTCATCCGGAATGCAGATTCCTTGACAAGGTTTAAAAGACTACACACTGAAAACACACCTCTTCCATGAGCACCTAACATGACACACACAAACACACACAAAAACTCTTACTGCCTCTATCCCCCATGCTTGTACTACTTGTCGATGTAAGGACAAATCTCGAGGACAAATCTCATTCTGTACTCCTCAAATTATAAGTTGCTTTGGATAAAAGCGTCCGCTAAATGAATAAATGTAAATGCAGATAAGACATTATGTAAAATAAATAATTACAAAATGGATGTTTTAATTGGTTTTACACATGCACTATTGTAGATAAAAAAAAAATTTTTTTTTAAAATTCCACCCACTTGTCAAGTGCTAATCTTTTCGTTTTATATAAAGTGCTGTGGGAACCCAGGTTTGCTCTGTTAAATCGACCACGTTCCCCTGACTGTGTTTAACAAAGAGGGTAGTGTCACATCTCACGACTTACTCTCTCAGTCCATTGCGTTTGCTCTGCACTGCAGCTCACACAATAAACCACTGATTCCACACCTACCCGATGCACCAATGTCAACAGACATGATACGACAACATAAGCAAGTGGCTCCTGACTTCAATTCATCCAGCAGGGTAAAGAGTTGATGTTTATCTCTTTCCAGGGATACAATCTTGAGGAAATAATAAATTTAATACTGGCTAGAAACAGGGGTATTCATTGGTATAAGCTTGAGGTGTCCATGTGAACGTGCATCATCGACTAAATTAACCAATGTGTATGTGTGTCTAGGCCTATTCTGCCGAGCAGAATATTTCCTTGCAATTAGAGAAACCCTGCAGAACAAAACATGGTTATTGCCATGGCAAAGCAGTCTGCCAGCGTGTGCTGTTGCAATTCTCCATTCCACGTTCAGAGGTAAGTAGGAACAAAGACTTTCATGGTCGTTCTATGCTCACTGATCTATTGTTGAGAGCCCATCTGAAAGGCTGGATTGATAATTGGATGTGAGTCATAATACGAAATGTTTCCATGAACTGAGAGGGTCAGCTCACACGTTCTGTTTGCATATCATAATGCATTGCATTTCAAATCCCATTTCAGACTGTAAGAGGGTACATAAAGAGTGAACGAAGAAAAAAAAAGACACCAAGGTCAATGTGCAGTCTCAGGAAACTCAAAAGGGACGTTTCAAAAATATTAATGCGGGCCACGTAGTAAAACAAGAGCAACACAAGCAATATCATCAATTCACGGGTCTTTCAACTGTCCAATTAGCCTTATCTCCTCTTTGCATGAACAAAACTGAGTAATTTAAAAAATATGGTGATAGAAAAGCAGAAATGTAACTGTCCCTTGAGTAAAACTCAAAATGTATTACCTGTTTAATTTTCCTAATTATTTAACAATTTCAATACAGTGCTTGTGTTTCGGTTTTGCGCCACAACAGATAGCTCTCGCAGTGATAAATTGAGATTTCAATTAAAGATGGCATTTGTTAATAAAAGCGATCCTGTCACGTCAAAATGATTCACTCCAAAATAGCTCAGAGGAGTGTCTCAAAATTTCACCTTGATTAAACTTTACAAAGAGATTAAAGGTATTTTCTCTCAAATCCACTCATGGGAGAAACATCCTGTTGAGTATTACTGTGCAAAGTGTGTCCATCTTGAAGACCTCAGTCGAAACATGAGACACATTCAGATATTGTGTGTCCCCTCTGCCAATGTTGAAGAAGGTCTCGTATTCAAGGACATATAAAAAAATAATGGCGTTATTTCAAAAAGACACCCATTTCTGTTGCAGATTTCTGAGTGCAGGGTGCTGGTAGAACAGCATAAATCATGAAGCCAATGGCACTGACCCGGTTGACAGGGAAAAGTGCAGTTCAAAATTTCTTCATCAGCAAGAAATACCTATGATGTTAATTATCTTTTTTTATGTTGAGTACTCAGAATGAAATACCATTAATTGATGCTAATAAAGAAACAGTCTTAACAGTTGTGCTGCTTAATATTCTTTCAAGAACCATACATATTTTTAAGGATTCTTTGAAGAATTGTAAGTCTTAAAGTTAAATCTTAACATTATACATGTCTTTACTGTCACTTTTGGACATTTTAATGTGTCCTTGTTGCAGACAGATACTTGGATGAGTGTAGGAGTTCAAAACCAAGGTTTATTCACACAATATGAATTCAAAGCAAGATGAAATTGTTTAAGGGGCAGAGATTTCTTGAAATGAGCAGGCTTACAGGATAGCGGGTACTGGGGATCAATGATGAGGATGTGTAGGTTCCAGAAAATATCGCTGACTGGTTGTAGAGCAGTTAGTGGGTAATGACAGGAGAGGAACTTAGGAAGTCTCGTTTGGGGTAAAAGAGTGGTCCTTAGTACATAGAAGGTCAGACAGTGAACTCCAGTCAGGTATGTGCTTATTTAGGGCAGTGAAGTTCATGGGACACAAGTGTGCGTGATCAGTACTTGGGTCAAGGTGATCATGGGTGTGTCGAGGTGAAAGTGTTAGTGTTGGAAAGTATTAATTTATATATATATTTTTAATTTTAATTAATTGTTTTTACGCTTTTTAAAATGAAAAAGCGATTAACTTAATATATTGGGAATGCACATTAATTAACAATGAAAAATAGTCTATTTATAAATTTACATTAACTTAGATTAATAAACACTGTAAAAAGTTTATAGTTTATCACAATAAGAGTCAATTAGGTCTCTTGAACTAGTTACATAAAACATACACAGCTGTAAAATTAGCACTAAATATTTCATTCAGAGCCACAAATTGCGAACTATCATAACATTACACAGAAGAATAACCTTAGGTCCATTATATATGCAGCTTTCTGAAATTGCACTAACAATGATTCACAATTGGGTCATTTGGAGGATATTTTGTCAATCCCTCATTAATGCGCTGTCTTTCTAAAAGCATGAATATCTTAATGAAATGAACTTAGAGCTAAATAATAAAATAACTCGAGAAACCCAATCTCCATTCAGTCATAATTCAGATGCGTATTGCAGTACTTTTCTGATTGCTTGTTAAGAGCCACAAACACTCATACCCCGTTGATGACATTCATTATTTCCCTGTGTTTCCTCTAGTATGAACCATTTGATCTCAAGTACATACTTTAATAAGTTTTCTATAAAAATGAATGAGATGGGGATTGTGTTAGCAGTAGTCGCCTTTTCCTCCGGGCATCAGGGACAAAATGCTTGTGATTAATAATTCATATTTTCTACTTGATGCCTATCATCACAGAAATGGTTTCCACCAGCTTTATTGCCCTCCCCAGTTCCTAAAATGATGGGCTCCTAAGCCCAGAACACCTCTGCCGTCGTGTAAATTAATAATGTTGTTTTTGGATTCTTGCTGGTTAGTATCACGATAGCCTGCGTGCTTGTCATGACTGTTCATGGTTGTGCAGGGGCAAAATGTGAAGAGATGCTGCAGATTAATTCTGGCATACTTGAGGTACATTCTGAAGTATGATGTCGCCGAGCATGCAGGAGCTGTCTGTGTGAAATGAGTGGTGAACGGAGAAGGTTTCTGCCCTCTGCCTGAAGCTCTCCTGGGAAACCAATCTCCTGTATGCTCCTCTGGAAGCCACGATCCAGAACCCCAGAGTACAGAGTTTAGAATGAAAAGTGAAGTTTCATTATAAGACAAGTGCAGATCGCATTATGGTATTATGCATCTGCCTACTTATGAACGGAAATATTTAGCAGAACTCTTGGTGACCCCTTGGCACTGAAATGATAAAAGCAGCAAGCACCGTGTAGGGCTTCTTTCAGGGGGAAATAATGTTTTGAAGGACAGTTTGATAAACAGGCATGTTCAGTTATGACGCAAACGCAACCATTACAACATTAAAGATGCATGTTTTTCTGTGTAACCCTGGGTCAGTCCACTTCTTTGTTACCTTTTGAACTCTCTAGATAAAAAAAAAACCTCTAATAATTACAATAATTTTGTGGATGTATTAAGAAGAATCAGACTTTAAAAACACTTTAATTGTTCCATTTTAAGGGGGTCATGATATGCATTTATATATATATATATACCAGTCAATGACCAAGTCAATCAATGACCAAATGTTATTAAACATTGTTTACAGAAAGAATTGTGAAATCATTTACATAGTCTTTGTGATGCAGCTGCTGTCAGATCCAATACAGCTGACTGCTTCATCTTTCAACAATTTTTTTTTTGTGAACTCTCCATTACACTGTGCCTCGCTTACAAAACAAAATGTTCCAAACAAATAGTCCTCCACAGTGATCCAAGACACCATCAAAATAAACCATATTCTTGTTTCCGATATTGGAATTATGTACAGAGAAGCAAACGACCAGTTTAAACAACTTGTTTTGTTGTCGGCAGACTCAATTGCGTGAAGTATGTCAGAAACTGAACACACATCTGTATTCCGTATCAGTGTAGACAGCCTCAGTGATTAAAATGGGTTCTATTTGTTTTTGACACAATACTCACAGCCATTAAGCTACTGAACACCAGTTTGCCAGTGTCTCAAAGATACAGCAATATCAAAATGAGCTGTATACTCGGAGCTTGATGAAATAATTACTTTGCTTATAATAAGGATGTTTTAAACTCTGAAACTTGCATGATGTTGTACAAAGTCTACTTGAAATGCTGACTACCTGAAATGCTTTAGAGTGAGACAAAAAACATAAAAGAATCCTTCAAATAAACTTTAAATACGTTTTGCTGTTTGTGTTCTTGTTTTCCCACTATAAAGGATTATTAAAAAATAAGCTTTTGCTGGTTAAAGGGGTGTTACAAAAAGTCAAGGATGTCAAGCGATACAAAGGACATGGAAAAACCTACAAAATATTGCAAATCACAAAAATGTTCCCAAGAAATCATGTTCTGTTAGAAACATATTTATTACAAATATTAAATTTTAGACTTGTCACACTTTTTGCTCCACTAGGCACATGCACAACAAAGATGAAGGATAAAATTAAAATAGTATTTTTTTTGGTCTACAATATAGTCTAAAACCAAAAGAAGTGTAGACAAACAATAACCAACCACGAGTGATGCAAACAGAGGAACAGAGATAGTGTCCATAGAAACTAAAGACTGGCGGGAAAATAGAACCAAATATATGTGAAATATGTGACTGAAGATAAACAAACTAAAGGTCCATGAAGATGAATTAAACAGAACGTAACCGTATAAATAGTACCCATGGCAAATGTTATTCAAAAGTGACCTCTGTTTCATTATGATATTCTGATAATTAAAAACTAACTAATATGATTTCCATCTTTAAAATGCACAAATAAAACCTATGAAGCCTATCTGATGGGAAAATTTACTGCATAGCAATAACGACCAAACAATGTATCTTGGAAATCTCTTGAAGGATTTCAAAGAAAAAGAAAATAGTTTTAAATAATAATAATAATAATAATAATAATTAAATATTTGGATTGGATAATAATTATAAAATTAGATTTTATAAAGTAACATTAGATTTTCTACTATTATTCGATACATTACATATACTACATATAAATTGCATATACTAGATACATTTATCAATAAACACAATCAAATTGAGGAATAATGGCATTATTAGAGTACATTTCAAAACACAAGCACTTTATCTTGCACTTGGATGGTCTTGACCAGCAACCAGATTTTGCTTCATTTCACAGATTAAGAAATAATGAGACTGGACTGACATTGATAAATTCACAAGCAAAGACCAGTAACAATGGGTGAATTTTTTTGTTTTTTTTGTTTTCAAATATATAAACTGGCCAACATGAGAGTTGGCTTGTGCTCAATAGCAATCTATTCCCTGCTTAATTTAGATGTATTTCAGTTTTCTACAATGAGTATTATACTTGTTTTCAATTCAAATGTTATTTTATGGTATGGGAGGAATCTTGTAATCATGGGGTCCAATAATAATGTCCTTTTGTTCAGGACTGTTTTCATTGCATGACATGTCAAGTACCTGAGGTTGAATGGCATGTGAAATATAGTTATTTTGACATACATATCTATATATACACATATAGATTTCTGTACATTATGGTTTTGTATTACATAAGTTATTATTTGGCAAGGCAAGGTAAGGTGTTGGGATGGGAGTTTTGACAAACTTCAAACGTATGGTCCATAATGCAACATATCCAGGCCAAGAACATCGACATAGACAGGAAGAGCAATCTGACTGACATATAAAGCAACTAATTGCATTGTGTATTGTTCGTACACAACATTTACACAACAAACTGTTCATTTGAAATGCATAATACTCCATCAATCAACTGGTATGAGAAATCATTAAAATAATACAGCAGCAGGCTCTGCAAAGACTTATAACTTACAGTTCTGCCTGTGGATATTTAGTGAACATGCTCAGTGTTAGCGTGGAGTTCTGGAGGATGATGAAGGCATGAGGGATAAACTGAAACTTTCTTTAATCTTAAACTCAAATAAACACTTTTCAAAATACAAAAAAGCACTTCATGTGCAAAGATAGTCCAACAGTATGAAACACAAGAAACTCAACAACAAACATTTGCAACAACGGATAAACAGGTTGAATGACATACTGGGTAGATATACACAAGGGAATTATTAGACACAGGTGACAAGACTGAGAAGGTGATTGATTACTAGACAGGTGAATGGAAACACACTGGGAGAATCACGTGAGGGAACTGGAAGTGGTTGGAGACAAGACAGAACTGTGACACATAGTGTAAGTGCTTCAACCCCCTGAGTAAATGAGCATGTGTATATATTTAGCATAAAGCAGGGTTCTATAACACAAGTAAATTTACTTTTGTTTGCACAGACACTAAAAGACACAATACTGACAGCATTTAAAACGTAAATCATTTACATATGAGCAACTTTTATTTAATCTACAAATATATAATTCTTGCAATTAATTAGTTCATTCTATTAATGATCAACGTGATTGTTTTCATTTGTATTTAATTAATGCAGTTAACTCATTTAATTAATTTGGAATTATAAGTATTCATTCTTTTCATTGTGAATTCTGGTGTCAACAGGTTTCAAAGAATTGCATAATGTTTAACAATTTAAAACATTAACATGAATAAAAGTTCTGCAATCGAGTGAAAATTTCACATATATTTTGAGTATGCTGTGCAAAAATACACTACAATCTCATTAACTTAAATTGTATTTTAAACTGAAAAATAAACATTGTTCAGTTTACATTTTTCTATCTGTTTAATTTTTTTATATTGTTGTGATGTAAAAAGATATCCTGACATACAACACATCTGCATAGCTAAAGTACATGCTTCATCAACTGTCAAGTTCTCCATTGAATACAGCACTCAATACACAGTCTGATAGATCTAAGCATGTAGAAGTCACGGAATATGCAAAAAAAAAAATTAAACCATAGACTTAAACTACAGTTAATTTTTGAAAGTTAATGGAAATTAATTACTGCATCATAAAATATATGAATCAATATTTGCTTCATTAAAAAGTAAAGTATTTTCCCGTGTGTTAGACCAGATTTTACAAACCCCGGCTTAAATAAGGGTGCGGGCTGTATCACTTTTTTTTTTTTTTACATGTAATGATATTTCAATATATTGTTTGAAAAACAATAACTACATAACTTATATATTGTTCTACGTTTGTTTTGCTAGGGTTGGATATTATGGCTACTACAGTTACTTCACAACACCTTACGGTATCAGGACCAAATCAATAATACATTTTCTGCCTGTGGCTCTATTGCCATGCACTTCAGCTTACGCAATGGCAATATGTAGCCTGTAGTTGAGGCACAGCTCTTAGAGACAGGCCTCGCACACAAGCACGGTGTACGGAGCCTGAACAGTTCACTGACGTCATGCCAGCTACATTCGAAATTGACAATTGTGGCAATCAGCCTCAGGACCTCACACCATTGCATATCCGGCTCACAAGTACTTGGCTTTAAAGTTCAAATTTGCCGACAGCCAGCCGGAATATAGTGGAGGCAGATCACTAACTTGAACTGACACAGAGGGATGAATATGGACCAGGGGCCAACTGACTTGATAGTGTAAAAAGTGAGTGAAATTTTAGTTGTTGTAGTATCGTTCGTCATCCATGTGTGAGCATTGACGAATTTGGTCCTTCTAAAAACAGTAATTGTAGACAATGTGAACATACACAAAATCAATCTATGGTTGCAGGTTATATAAAGGTGCGGGTTATGCCAACGATTTTTACACAAAATTCCAAAACCCGTGGGCTATATGAGGGTGCGGATTGTCTGCGTCTGCGGGATATATGCGGGGAAATACGGTAATTGCAAATTAGGTCGTCAGACATTCAAGCAGAGCCTGTGCTGTCATTACATATGGTAAAAAAATATTTAACTGCCCTTATGCTACTTTTTGACCTTCAGCACTGAATCAGCATCTGAGCATTGAGTATGGAGGGGGGGGGGGGGGGGGAAAGAAACATGAAAAGCTTCTTTTCAGCTCTGTTGGACTTTTTAAGATAAGAGTGCTGCACTGTTTGATGGCACTGGATAGATAATCTATCTCCCCAATTTCAGATGATCAAAGGTGTGAAATGTATTACATATTCCTATTAGGTATGGATTCAGATGGGAAAGGTTTTGTGTATTCAGATTGCACAGAAAGAGCAGGAAAAGGAACCGAATAAGAAACTGGGAGAAAAGATAATGATCTCTTCAAACAAAATACTGTATGCGCCTGTGGTAGTGAAAATGACTTTCTATGCATTATTTGAATGCCAGGCACATGGAGGCCTCAATTGAATGTCTTGGTATGAGAATCAGATGAAAAAAAAAGATGACTAGGAGAGCCAGATCGTCCTGAGAGAGGTGCCTAATTGAGATTAAAATTATAGTAATAGAACAACAAGCAACACCATTCTTCAGGATGTCTCCAAACTTCTACCAATGAAGTGCTTGATATGCACTAATGAGCCAAAACATTATGACAACCTGCCTAATATGTTGTTGGTCCTCACATGCTACCAAAACTATGCCAACCCACCAAGGGATTGTTCTGTACAAGACCACTGATTCGGTCCTATAGTATCTGACACTAAGATGTTGGAAGCAGATCCTTCAATTTCCGTAGGTTGCAAGGTGGAGCCAACATGGATCAAACTTCTTGGTTGGAAGACCATGGAATTGGAGACCAGGGCAACACACTTCATCCTGTTCCTCAAACCATTCCTGAAGATTCTGTGCAGTGGGGAAGGGTGCATTTTCCTGCTGAAAGAGGCCATTTCGACCAGAGGACATGAAGGGGTGTACCTGGTCTGCAACAATGTTTAGGTAGGTGCCAAATTTACATGTACCTGAAAGGTAAGACTCAGGATTTCCCAGCAGAACACTCTCTTCACTGGCTTGTTATCATCTCACAGTGCATCCTGGTGTCATCACTTCTCCAGGTAAACAGTGTATATGTACATGAATGTCAAGTGGGTCTCATCAGACCAGGTGACCTTGCTCTACTGCTCCAAAATCCAGTTCCAGTGTTCGCATGCCCATTGCAGGCACTTTCGACAGTTGACAGGGCTAATCAGTGGCACTCTAATCATCGGCTACGCAGCCCCATATGCAGAAGAGTGCATTTAGCCAAGTAGAACATGTTTCTAAATCTTTCTTGATCCTGGAACAATATTCCAACCAACCAATCTGATTTGATGGGTAGTTTATGTCAACAAATTTAGGCTTACAACCAGGTTTAGATGCTTCTACTCATCTGAATTTAGGGATAAGATGTGGTCACTGTTAGGTTCAGAGGTAAGGACAAAGTATTCGGGAGGGAATATTGTTCCAAAATGTTGATCCAGGAACACGTCTTAAGAAAAAAAGTTAAGTTAAAAATAATTTGTAATTTGATATTTATAGAGTTACCAGAACTGTGGAAAGCAGCAATACAGATCTTTAACCAACAATGTGCTCTCTATTGTTTATGAGTGATGTTTTTTTTTTTTTTTTTTTTTTTGCATTTTCCAAGTGAGAAATAAATGGCTACATGTGCAGTGATTCAATGGTGAGACAACCCACACATTGCTACTCAAAAGCAACTATAAATAGGCTGGTGATGGAGATGACTAGGGACCTTTAGATGCTGCAGAACCAAAAATCAAGCAGAATGCAGAATTCAGGCAGTAATCTGAATGAAGTTAGCACATACTGTACTGGTATTAATGACATGAGAGAAACACAATTTTGGGCTTTCACTCTTTCAGATTCCCCTGAGTGTGCAAGCTGATAGAGGATTTGCCAAACAATAAGATCTGGCACATATAATTGCCCTTTTGCAATGAGCAGCGAGCCCTGTCATATGCACAGTAAATACTGCCCAAATACAGATGGGGTTTTAATCCTTCAGGAGAAAAATTACAAGAAGCATAGAAAGGGTGAGAGAGAGAGAAAGAAAGAGCAGCAAGTCAAACCTGAATAGTCTCTCCACTGTGTGTGAAGTTGGCCGCAGGTGGAGCTGAACAGCGTGGATTTGAGCGCCAGCCAGAACCCCAGTGTGGATTTCAGCAGGGATTGGATGCAGTTGAGCAGCAGAGGGGAGCTGACATGCACCTTTATCACACGACTTAGCCAGACTAAGGCTGAATATAGACAGGGCTGGTGATGGATGGTCTGCAGACCTTGCCTCTCTTTCGCCGTGACAGAGAGCTGCTGTAATCTGTTAAAGGTGAGCCGCCACAGCTTCCATTAACTCCTCGCAACACAACACACCTGCATTCACCATCGTTGACCTCCGCTCATGCACCTCCGCACTTGGTCCATTCACACCTCCTCTCAAAAAGACCAAGCCATTACAGTTGTGGGTCACGTTTAGGGTCTCAGAAACGACAAAGCTATTTTAATACATGGTAAAAGTATTGTGATAAAACAGATTGTAAATTCTTCGATAATATTGGCCTGCTAGGTTTTTCTTGTATCTGATGAACATATTAAAATATTTTAAAGGGACAACAAGAGATTTATTTTCATAATATTGTTATTTTTACACATAGACTTGTGGCGCCTCTAGGAATTTCTGTTTAGCAGCACAACAGTTTTAAACATCGATTTAGTAATGATAAACAATGTTTCTTGATCAGAAAATCATCATATTAGAAAGAAAAATGATCATGAGATACTGAAGACTGCAGAAATGATACTGAAAATTCAGCTTTGTTATCACAGGAATAAATACGGTTGGTGTGGTAAACACACAAATAGGAAAATATTAAATTAAGTCTTTAATATAAGTAAATAAAACATATCAACCTAAATGTAAATGACAGTGAACACTGAACTGAGGAAACTAAGAGTTGAAATACATAGGCAGTAATAAAAAATGTGTGTGTGAAAAAAAGTGTGAAACTGTTTACAAACTATAAAAAACTATAACAAACTATTACTCAGTATACATTTCTTATTTGTTCCTCAGTTTCTTTGGATTTTGGCATGATGTCTTGTTTTTGTAGATCTTTTGGTCTACTTCACTTTGTCAGATAGGTCCTATTTAAGTGATTTCTTGATTGAGACCAAGTGTGGCAGTAATCATGCCTGGTTGTGGCTAGAGAAATTGAACTCAGGTGTGATAAAGCACAGTTCCCTTTGATCCTTTGGGTTCCCTTCAAGGGAACTTGCACTTCATCGAAATACCAGGGAAATGCTTTGGCATCACCAGGCCTCTCATAGGCAATTTTCCCCAACTGCACGCCCCCAGGGTCGGGTTGCTCTGGCGGAGTTGCCCTCTCTGATGCCTAGAGCTTTAAACCAAGGCATTCACCAAGAAACCGGGCCCCGTGATGGCAGCTCTTCGACTACCAAAGGCCAGCCTTGAGTGGCTGGCTCCTTCAGTGGATTCTCTGGTAGTGTGAGCACATTCCAAATGTTCCCTAACGGGTCCTACACTCAATACCCTATAGGTATTTTATCCAGCGGGGTCCCACCCATCATGGGGGCCTCTGAGCAGGCTCTGGTAATGGAACAAGAAGTATACTCTCCTCGAGGCAGAGGGTCTGGCTGTACAGCCGTCTCTTCTTTGTTCCAAGTGGTTGAAGTTTGCGGCCCAGTGAGACTGGCGTCTTTTTAATCGCTCAGTAATGCATTCACATTTTTGAACGCAAACACTGAAATAGATTGTCTCTCAAATCAGATCTGAGGACTGGCCAGAACTAAAAGGGAGGGATTTGTCTGATTTTCACTCCTTCAATAGTGTAGGAACCCCGGTTTTAGGACCCGTATTGAGCTCCATGTTGACGTGTATTACTATCGGCGGATCCATCCTTTATGGGTCGGGAGTGATTCTGAGGGTCCGGCCTCACATTGGTCATCCTCCTCAATTGCCACCCTGATTCGGGTTGCTCTGGAAAGTCGCCCTCTCCTAGAGGTTACAAGGAGATTCCTAGACTCTACCCTGAAAACCCTGAGTCAACCCCTAAGTTGAGTTTACTAAACTGATTGAGTTAACTCGTAACCTCAATTCAATTGAGTAATGGCAAAAAACAAATCTTGTATATTCATGTATGCTCTCTGAGCTGCCACTTCTAGTTTCTGGTGCCCTTTTATGATCCTGGGTCATATAGTCACTGACCCACGATGATCATCTCATAATCGTTCGATCGATTTTACAAGACTATATTCCAAGGCATTCCTTTAGCATTTCTATGCAGCACGAGTTCCCTCTCAGGAAACTATTGTTACATACGTAACCTGAGACGTTAGTTACGTTTTAACAAGGGGGAAGAAACAGGGCCATGCTGATTTGGAGTTTGTTTTCCTTTAATAATAACAATGTTCATAAATTGTGTTATCTCTGACTAATATATAAATTAGTTCCATGATCTGAAACATTTAAGTGTGACAAACATCCAAAAAAAATAAGAAATCAGGAAGGTGGCAAACTCTACCTTAACAGAATTGCAATGCACCAAAGCCATTCAGAGGGCCTTAGCAATCATAAAGCAGAGCTCTGGAAAACCTTAGCAGCCAGTCAACAAAACACTGGGAATCCACAATGCAAAGTTTTTGCATTGGTAAGCACAGCTCACATTTTCATCAACAAATGTAAATATCTAGTTATTTTTGCATTTCTGGTACCGCTAGTGGTGCAGAAATGACACCCTTCACCTTGAAGAAGATGATACCAAATGTAATTACACCAGCATCATCCATCATGCAGTTTCTATAGTTGTAATCCTCTTTTAGCTGATAGAACTCTTCTAATAAATGCCTTGCGTTTCATTTCAATGACCTGGATGATGATACTTGTGATAAGAAGTGATTGTCATATAGCAGAATTTGAAGAGCTACAATAAACTGCACAGTTCAGTTCTGTTGGATTGTATTCAGACAGGTCTTTATCGTCCTGCCTTTGTGCCCTCACCTCGTGGAAACTGATCCTAGCATTGGGACTCTGAGGAGCTCGAGTCACCGCAACACGGCGCTCAGCAAGAATCCATACCCACACCAACCCTCCATTTGTCCTCATATCCCGCTTGACACTTTTCAAAACACTGTTTCAATCATTCTACTGTAAACTTGCCACTGCTTTGTAATTAATTTAGAGTCCAAATTATGACATGAATTTTCCATTTTTTTTAAATGGGTTAAATAAAGCAGTAATATAGAGTATGTTAGCTTTTGAAATTGCAGATAGTTGCCAATGGGTTCAGAAACATTGAACTGAATGACTAATTGATTAAAATTAATCAAGCGATCACGGGTCGGGTGATAGCGAAACAGTCGATATACAGTGAGGGCCACAAAACACTGGGTTGATTTTGATCAATGTGTGAATATCAAACCGATAGTATGTTTCTTGAGACATACAGTACACATACATGGAAGTATATTAGTTGCCATGCCAGTTGCCTTCATTCACACATGTATTGCAAATCTGAAATTGCTGCAGCTTTGGATTGATTCCAGACACAAATAATGTACAGGATCACAGTAATTATCACTTGAGAGCTGTGAGTCATTTGCTTTTCTGCTCCAGGTTTTTTAAAGCACAGACATGATTATCAACAGTCTAATTTACTTTCTCAACTTCACCCCCATCTATATTAAATCAACCTTTATGCCAATCAAGTTAGCCAATCAAGTCAGATGTGGATATTTCCCAGTATATCATATTACCATTGTGTGAGTTGATTAAGAAAATAAAGTCTGGCACTAAAAAGTGACCTTTTCATATTTGCTAAAACTTTCATTCAGATGTGCTTAACATGACATTACGAAAAGGTCATTGTTAGATTGAAGGCATAAATACCTTTATCCTAGATTTTCAGAAACTTAATGAAAATAACCTTTGTGTTCCTCTGCTTTGAGCTTTATATTAAGAAGTCAGACAGTTCTTAAAGAGACAGTGCATATCTATGTGTGTGTGTGTGTGTGGGCAGAATTGAGACCCATTTTTGAGATAATCCAGCTGGTGTCTTTCATTGAATGCAGGTACTAGCACGCATAACCCTGGCCTGCTGCCACCAATGGCCGTTATTGACTTCAATTATAGGCTTTGGGGATTACGCTGACCCAGGGTGGAAGTAAATCGTCTTGCTTTGCATATATAAATGAGCGGTTATCAATCCTTTATCTCAGGGTGGCATCACTTCTCTGAACACAGCTGAAGAGAATTGATCAAATCAACACAAGCAAGCCAAGGACTTTTAAGTAAATAAAGGCAAACAATAGTGTCAAACACGCTCTTTTGAGACCAATGTTAAAGGAAAAGTTAATACAAAAAGTTCAGTATTATTACTGTTATTATTATTTTTTAGTGACACTGGATTTAGTGTGTAACTACATGTCTGAAAATTCTCACATATTGTTAATGAGGATGATAAGAGTTATGGTTTTGGGGTAATGGTTTGGGTTGGAGATAGAGGTAAAGTTTACATTGTAACAACATACATTACTTAAATTTAATTAAAAAAGTACTTTAAATGTAATTAATGTCTGTAAACGTGTCTGTACATAACCATGGGTGTAACTAAGCCAATTGTAGGATGGCATTAATCCAATAGATTTCCATCCAGTCCTCCCCACAAAATTATGTACACTAGTTTGTGATCGACTCAGTACCCTTTAAAATTCATATGAAATCAGCAGCAGGCTTTGGCTTCTTCCCGTATTTTAGTCTGTGTTTTCGTTTTAAATTTGTGTTTGTTTTTCGACCAGGTTACAGATATCCTCCATTGAAGCATGGCACATTTCCCATGTTATCTCCATTAATGAAAATGAGAAATGTAGATATTCTTAAAAGTTAATTTTAATGCACAAATGTAGAGTAAAAAATTTAGTGTAGAACCTTTTTATTCATATTAATCATGACATTTTCACAAAATGTATGTGCCTACTATGATGGAGGTTGTCAAACACCTCTTTTTTATGGATTTTTTTTTTTTTCGGAGACAGGTAGAGTGTGTAATATCTCAAACTGAGGTTCCCCCTCCTAAACAGTGTCGCTCTTTTGTCCACCATCTCCTCCATTTTGTGAGACAATAGTAGTGACACACTATGTTGTCATATTCTTAATTCTCATTGATTATATGTGACAATCCCCTAACCCTAATCCAACCACCTACTATTGTGGAGCGTCAACCAGATAGTTACTTTCACTGGTTTCTTCATCTGTTTATTTATGTATTTTATACAATATTACAGTATGTGTATTATTAATATGAAAATTTATCAATATTTAATTTTTTATATTTCATTGCCCATACTGGTATTTTTTGATACCTCTGCAGTATATGTATATTTGAGTTGCACAGAAAATAATGGGGTTGAATGATATGAGGATGAATTAATGACAACATACTCAGTCTCAGTATTTCACTACTTATCTTTGACAATGTTCAATTATCCCGATGGAGAAAAAAGATGTGTTCTATTAGCTTGAGCCCTACGTACAAAAAAACTATGTTGTAAATTAATTTCCCTCACTTTAAAGTGCAACAAATCCCAGACAAGATGACAAGATCACAAGGCATGTCCAAAAGAAGAACTGTTATAAAATCTTCCCTGAGGGCAGTGATGTCAGCGTCTCTGTAACTCGAGAATATACCCTCATCCTCCTCCTTAGTATTCCTCACTCAATTAATTATAAACAATACTATAATAATGATTAAAGGTTTTGCCTATTTTACCATTCTTTTTTAATATATAGTGAGGTGTGTGACTGTAAATATTTTTTTTTTATGCACAACAATAATTTAATTTTTGAGGACTGAATAAGTTAAATTCTCTTTTATTCCATAAGGTGGCAATGTCTAATACACAATGATAAAGTGACATTTCACTCATAGGTAATGCAGGCAGAAAACAAAAGAACAGGACGTCTCATCAGCATAAATGTAAATGGCTCAGCGATTTACAGCAGAACAAGTACTGAACGCAAACAAACATTATTGTCACTGTTACTTGATGGTGTCATTGATCAGAATATTGATTTTGAAGATCTTGAAATAGTTTTGAGGTGTTTGAGATTGTGTATATTAGCCAGATACTGAATGTACTGGGAAATGAGCTCTGACTAGGGCAGTGATGATAGTATAAAACATCTGCTCAAACTAAACCTGTGCTTCATTTTATTCTTCTGTAATTTTTTACATATTATAATTTAAATAAATTTTATATCCATCCGTGTTATATAAATTGGATTGCTAAAGATCCAAATATGCAATAATGATTGGCGAAACATTTATGCATTTAAGGGTTAAAAATTATTTTGACATTTGGGGGAAGAATGCCTTAATTCACCTTTAAATATAACATTACTGTCACCTAAAAATATTGAAATACTTTTTAGGCCCCTGTGTGTTCCTCTGTTATAAACAGATACAGACAGGCTCTCTGTGAGCAACACAATATTTCACCTCACAAATGAAACAGATTATCTGCCAGTGCAGCCACTGCTGATAGAGACTCCCGCTGTGTACAAATTCACAGTGAGTTTCCCAGAGCTAGATCACAAAACAATTCAAATTTCTCAACTGAGATAAAAATTTAGGGTCTCCTTTCAATCTTTTTTATTAGTGCACCCAGGGGAACCACTAAATGTGCACATTTTGAAAATGCTGCACAGATCCACCATGAAATCAGGATGCATTTCATAGTCCAAAATGGGGTAACAATTTTAAAACAATCAACAACCACTTGATGTTTTTCACTGACATTTGCAATAGTGCCAACAACAAGTGAAAAAAGCATTAGGTGCGACCTCATTAAGCCAAATCACTCACTATAGCGAGACACTAGCTTGTCTGTTTTCTTTGTACACAACACTGTCCTTATCATCAGTGATCTGTGACTCAATTAGTATAGACAGCAATCGACTGTAATGAATTAAGAATCCATTGACCCAGGTGAGTTGGATATCAATCTGTTTCCCAATAGGGGACAAGTGTCACACTTCATGCGTCAATATCGTCCTGTCTCCAGATCTGTTATCAGTAATCACAAATAAACAATGTCCTGATGTAGATCGCTCCAGCTGCTTGAGCGTACTTTTTGTTTACTAAATAGATTATGAAGGACACAACACATGAAATATTCTTTATGTACCCCAGACAAGCAGCAAATACATTACTGATTAAAACGGGGCTTTAATTAGCAATAAATAACTGGTAAATCTGTTTAACCTTTCTAATGTGGTTTCATATGTATAAATATGATAATGTATTTCACTCAGGGAACATTAAAGATTTCGACACTCTCTTTGATGTAGTTTTATGCCACAGTGCCACCAATGGGCCACTTTAGTAAAGACTCTTCAGATACTGCAAGGTGAGAAAGGCATCCTGATTAATCCCTGACAGGTTTAATGCTTAACCATTACAAAAAGAAATATTAACTGAAATGAAATCAATTATGTAAAATGTATCTTGTTTCAGTTAGTTGCAAAGGAAAGATTACATTTGAAATAGAAATAAATAAAAACTATAATAGTATCTCAATGATATTAAAATACCATGGTTAGTTATTATCTTCATTCGTCTTCCTGAAGAACGTTTTCCTAACATCGCTATTAGGTAATGAAATTGTTATTTTTGAACCCTAAAAATGTCCAATTCCTTTTCAAGGGAATTTGTGTTGCATCAAAGTAGTATGGGAATTTCTCTGCGTCAATGTGTCATGCATCATGTAGGCTGAAAACGCTCCGCTCCCACTTGGCACTCTTTGAGCAGAGCGCTCAGGTTCATGGTCCTCGTGGTTCTGGTCCTGCTTCGGCCGAGGCTCAGCGCCAGTCTAGAACCTGGGAGCTGCATCGGGCAACCGATTTGTCATTCTAAGCCACCAAAAAGAGACTCCCCATGCTATTGGGTGGTTCATGGCAGCTATGGTGCCACCGGGCGTCTGTGGCACAGTCAATAATGTTGTTGAGAGGCACCAGGAGGCCATTAAGCAAGTGACAGCGTTCAGGCAGCTTATTCCCCCATCTTTCTTAGGTGTCTGGAGTTGCTGAGCAGGAATAGCCCCTCAAAGCCAGCTCCTTACACAGAGCAACTCAAAAGCAAAGCATTTCCACCTGCTTTCACGCACAGTTTTCAAGGGTTAGGGATCATTATTGCCAAGAAGGCTGTGGGAAAACGGTCCTGATGCCAAGAACATCGGACCCATGAGGCAGTCCCCATCGAGGTCAGATGGTGCTCACCTCTGTTGATTCTGCCCATCCTCCCTCGATGCCTTCAGGGGTCTGTCTCACTAACCCTGCCAACTCGCTGTGTGAAAAAGATCATGTTTCAGGGTGCAGCCATCACCAACGAGCTTCACTCCCAGTTTCCACCTGGAAACATAGCGGCATCAGGACACTCGCTCCATCTGAGGAGTGCTCAAGAGCCTTCAGTTCGGTCATTCCCTGCCGGTTCACTGCTTCAAGGCACCAAGCTGATTGTTTGAGTAACACCAGAGGCCAGTCCTATTCACTAGAGTGGCCCCCAAGCAGGCTCTGGTTATGGAACTAGAAGTAAAGACACTGGTGGGGCAAAGGGCCATAGAACGTGTTTCACTCCCAGACAGAGAGTCAGGTTTCTACAGCTGATTCATCATAGATCCCAAAAAGGATTTAGGGTTACACCCCATCTTGGACCTGCGCATACTCAACCAGTCTGTATCGCAACCTAACCGTTTTCTCCCCGCACTTTTACCAAATGTGTAGACACAGCTCTAACACCTCAACGTCTTCAGGGCATTCGTATTCTCAATTACATAGACGACTGGCTGATCCTAGCCCAGTCATGACAGCTGGCGGTTTGACATCAAGGTGTTGTTCTCAACCACATGAGAGTGCTGGAGTTATGGGTAAATACCAAGAAAAGCGGGCTTTCTCCATCTCATCATCATTTCTCCATCCTTTCCCAAGGTCCCGTGTTGGGATCTCCTTGTCATCACTGAGTGGTAACGATGGATGCATCTCTCACAGGCTGGGAAGCAATCATAGGCGGTCGCTTAGCGCAAGGTCTGTGGAGGAGACACCATCTCTCCTGGTACATCTACTCTTTAAATGATGGCTGTCTTTATGGCTCTGAGAAACTTCCTCCCAGATGAGGCCCAGGGAATGGAGGCTCCACCCTAAGGTGGTGGAGCAAATATGGAAGCTGTTTAGCCGGCTCAAGTGGACCTATTCATGTCTCGAGAGATGCCACACTGTCCACTTTGCTTCTCCCTTTCTCATCCAGATCCTCTCGGACGGGATGCTATGTCTCAGGAGTGGCTACTTCTGTTTGCTTTCCCTCGATTGCTCTGCTCTTGGGAGTTCTAATGAGTATTCACCGGGACAAGGTCTGGCTCTCTTTGATTCCCCCTCCCTATGGTCAGGTAGAGTGTGGTTCCGAACTTGGTAGCCCTCCTAGGTGGCTTTCCATGGGAGGTTCCGATCAGGAGGGAGACTGTAGGCTGTAGGCCCAGCTCATAAGTTCCAGTCTCTCAACTGAGGTTGTTGAGACCATTCTACAATCCAGAGCTCCCGCCACGAGGAAACTCTATGCCTTGAAGTGAAAACTCTTCACTTTATGGTGTAGCGAATGTCAGCAGGACCAGGTTAACTGCCCGGTTGGTTCAGTACTGGAGTTCCTCCAAGAATGATTTGCTACCGAGTTGTCTCCATCTACCTTAAAGGTATATGTTGTGGCCATAGTGGCCTATCACATCCCTTTGGGTGGTATGTCTCTAGGCAGAGGCCCACTCATAACTCATTTCCTCTCTGGCACCCTGAGGCTGAGGCCTGCAATACGAACGAGGGTACCAACCTGGGAATTGACTGTGGTGCACCGTGGCCTATCCCTGGCATCCTTTTACAACATAGGTCTAGATTCCACTCCTGGGGCCAAGGTGTTATCGTTCGATGGCAATTTCATCTGGCATGCACTTGTCGCTATGGCAGCGTTGGTATAGCATTCCCAGAGTGCTTTGAAGTAGCACGAGATCCCTTGAAAGGAAACATCTCGGTTACGTATGTAACCTTGATGACACTGCATCCCTTCACCATACCTCCTGCGTGCCTGCTAGCAGCATCTACTTCAGACATTTTAGCTGCCAACTGTTTGGCAAAGTATGCATTTATTGATTCCTGGTTTGTGATATCACCCACTCTGACGTCCGCTCACACGACTGGTTGAATTGCATATGTTCTTCATGACGCATTCACATAGAAGCGTTCCCATAGTGTTTGATGCAGCATTTCAAGGTTGCATATGCAAATGAGACAAAGGTTTTGAGAACATTGTTATAACATTGAATGAATGTTCTAGTAAGGTAACTGGAAGAACACTTGCTCAGAGCTAGTCAAGAGTGTTGGCAAAAGTTCAGAGAATGTTCCCTGTTAGCTGTAATTCCCAGTTTACCAGAATTTCTGAGGTATTTACATGTCTTCTGAAAATTAAATCAAATAGTGAAGGAGAGCTATTTTTGATTATAATTCGATTATAAAAATAGTGGATGATGATTCACAATGATTGTTGTGATTTATTTAGTTTATTGGACAGGATACAATGAATTTATAAAACATTTCATATCAGGAGAGGAAAAAAAATAATGCCGCAAATGTATTCATAAAGATTTATGTGTGTCGACACGTAAGCAGTAAGCAGCGATAAAGAAATAGCTGTGAGACATCCTGGGAATCTTGATATTCTGTTCTGCTTTGGAGCCGTGCTAGATGTTTTCTCTCTTGTCAGACGAAGGCAGAAGATTTTTATGGAAATGAGCCCACCTGCCACAGGGGGGTCGACAGTGCATGAAGCACTGGAAACAGTCAATCTCTGTTTGCCATTCATCACCCCTTTCCCCCCTTTTCTGTTTTTAAGTTCCAATTTCAGATTTTTTCAGTCCTGTCTTTCATCTCTTTAGAGATAGGGTAATTTACACTTCGTCTTTAGATTCATACTCGTCTGACACAGCCCTTGGTTATCTGTTCACCTCCTGATGAGCATCACCGGCTCTTCTAAAAGGTTTGACTATGACTCACCAGAGCCCTCACTTTGACGAGATCAAGGCAAAGTTGTTGATTTTTTTCCTCAGCCTCCAAAATGGCCCCCTCCCCTCTTTAATGCAATGTCCGCAGACACTTTTGACTTTGTCAAACACAAGAAGTGAAGGGGCTCTTTCACTCTGTTGACATCATAAATCTGGGCTACTTTGAAAAGTGTGACGGACATGTTTGAACAATCTCATTCTTCACCTCTGCCAGGGTGAGATGGCTTTTCCAGAATGTGAGCTATGCAGAAAAATATATGTTCAGTCTTCTATGCTCTGCTGCTGCCCTCTGCTGCACAATGCATAATCAAACACTCAAAATGTGCTGTGATGACATATCAAGGGAGGACGGACTTGAAGAGACTTTAAAGTGGCAGTTCACCTAATGTATTTTATACAATAATTAAATAAAGAATAATTTACCTTAATAATTAATTGCACCTTAATGTCCTTCCAAGCCTTACTTTTTTGCAGTAGAATCAAGTAAGAGTTTAAACATGAGACTTTCAGTGTATCACAAATTTATTTTGAGTGTGTTTCTTATAAACACAGTTCGAAACTTGGGGTCAGAAAGATTTTTCAAAAACGTTTTTGAAGGAATTTTAAAAATTAAATTAAACATTTTCATAATAATGTAATTTTATAATAACTTAAATACATTTTAAAATAAGAATTTTCCGCATCATTACAGGAGTCTTGAGTGTCACATGATCCTTCAGAAATCATTTTAATATGCTTAACTGATGCTTAAGAAACCTTTCTTATTATGATCAATGTTGAAAACAGTTGTGCTGCTTAATATGTCTTGGATATGTTTTTCAAGATTATTTGATACATAGACAAAGTATTTAAAGTAGAAATATTTTGTAACATTTTTTTGCATGAACGTTTCAGTGTCACGTTTGATCAGTTCAATTATCAAAAATCTTTTGCTAATAAATAGAATATATATGACATGCATCACGGTCTGTACGGTTGCTCACTCCAATAATGCTTCCCTCCTTCTTGCGGCACAGTGCAGTGCAGCCGCAGAAGAATTTGTGCAAAAATCAAGCTTTACAGATGCTATCTTGTAAGAGGAGGCACAGAAGTTCGCCTTCACTGTCCGGGAATTCCTAGACATTGACATCGACAAATACGTCGTTATTGATAGAAGCATTTGTTTTCAAGCAGACCGTTAAAGGCAAAAAGCAACAAAGCATTTTAGACTTAGTAACTGCGTGTGCAATACTTTTCAGAATTGTGTCTGAGCGAAATGACTGTGTTATGAGCGAATGTGTTTGTGTGTGTAATTAACGGTTTTGGAACAACAAGACGTTGAGTAAGTATTGACATGATGACAAATGATTCACTTTGGCCGAACTATTCATTTTAATGAGGATTGAACACTGAAGCTATTTCCATGAACACTAAAGGCAGCCAATTACAAGTAATAGATCCAATTTACAGTACTATTGAAACAATATAACAACTGCAGAGAGAGAGTACAAAGAGTAAACAGAATAACCCCTGTTTGTCTCATTTACAGTGTCAGACTTCAATTTAGCCATGCCGTGTACTGAAAGCAGAAACACATCTTCTAATGGACAAGATAAGAGGACACTGACGGTTTGTGTCTGTTGTGGTTTACCACAATAACAAGTTTAGGCAGCACACAGCATTTCATCTCCTCAGCTGCTGTGGACTTGCAGAGGATGTAGTGAGTGCCTGCTCTAAAATTGACATTAGTTCATTTCAGAAGTCATGAGAAAAGTACCTTTCAAGAGTATGAAGAGGAATGCAGCATAAATGTTCAATTTATATTCCGTCTATCTGCAAAACTGTAGTGGCAAACTGCAGTGTCAGTACAAGGGAACAGCAGTTTGAATGAAGAGATATAAGTTTTGAATCGTATCAGATGCTTAGTTTCTCAAGCGATTTCCTCTTTTTAATGCACGGTAAGAGTAGTGAAACAATGGAAACATTCAAGTTCTGCTTTTACGGACATGGTGAGGGTTTATGAATTAAACATCTGAAAAGAATAAAGAAACTCAGCTCTGGCTGATATTTAAAAAAGAATAATAATTCCAGATCACACACATCAAAAAATAAATAAATAAATAAATGAGTCAGTACATCCTTTGCCAAAGTATAAATATGTGACAAATATTTTAATAAAAAATATATAATTACAGATGGTCTTGATGCAAAATGCAATATTTAGAATTTACTTTTATGACAAACCAAATTTTAACATTAACTAAAACTTTTAAAAACATTTAAGATTGTCAGACATGTGTGCCGGATGAAAATAAGGATGAAAGGTACATATCAAAGTTTATTAAACAACACTGAAGATTGCACAGATTCATACCACGCAACATAGACCAGAACGAACACTGACTAAGACAAAGACAGGGATTGAATGCACAGAGGATGATTAGGGGAAAGGGAACAGCTGACGAGACTAATGAGGTAATTAGTGATAAAAGAGACGACAGAACGATGGAAGACTATAAGGTAAACAACCATGAAGACAGGGATGACAGAGCCGTGACAGAGATAAATCTAAAATGAAATAAAAAACAAGTATTAGATGAAAAAGTAAATTAAAATTGGAAATGTTGCCTTGACAACTAGTTGGAGTTGAAACAAAAAGGCCTGATTTCACAAGCAGGGCTAAGATTAAGTCAGGATTATTCCTTAGTTCAATTACATTTAAGTAACTTTTATAAATGTGACTTAGAAAAACAAATCGAGACAAAACAATGGCACTGTCAGTTAAAACAGCTCAAAAATGCATTTTAGTCTGAGACTAAGTTAAAGTGAAACTGGGGGTAAATTAATTAAATTAATTAATTAAATTGAATAAAACAAAACTACTGAAAATGACAAAAGCACAAAAATAAAATGAATAAAATTTTAATATATGCAATATATTAATAGAAACTATAACAGTTTATAAGTAATACTAAAATAACGCTACTTTAATTGACTTTAATATTTATAGACATATATGGACCTTCTCCAATTTGATGGCTGTACAGATTTATGATGGTAAATGAGAACAGCTGCTATAGCAGCATCTAGATATTCATGTCTGTGGCTATGGCTCTGGACCTGGATATAATCAACCCACTTATATGTATGGCACCGTCCATAACACATTGTGTTTAATCTCCCATCAGGGTTCAATATGACCTTTAACCTGACATCAAACATCCAGGGGCAAATGAGAAGAAGACTTGGAGTAACTGAGACCTGACTGTACGTGTGGGCCAATATAACTGTGGGTGCATTAAAATATGTTCTTTAGTATCTGAATATTAAATAGTGCAGTCACCATCAAGGCTGTCAGGTTTATTATCTCATAGTAGCTTAACTGACTAAATTGATCTCCCGCTTGTCTAATTAAATGTGCAATGCTTACTGTCTGAATTGGGATGTGCCCTTGAATTATACAAAGAAAGGTAAACAGTTATTCCTCTCTGACATGAGACTGCCACAGCTGTCTTGGTCAAAGACTCTCTCGCTTTTCAGATAGTATTTAATCAAGAGTTATGTGCCTGTGATCATAATCTGGAAGTGATGTGTCATACTGGCATGATGAGGCGGGTGTGGAACACAACAAAAGCAACAAATTAAACTAGAATGTAACATGCCTGAAGAAAATGTGAGCGCTTGCTAACGAAAAACCACTATAAAAACTGGATTGTGTTGTGGGTGGTTTCCATTGTTATGTATTTTCTAAAGTGTTCTGTGTGGTTTTTAGATGTTGCTGATAACTTAAAGAGCCCACAAGAGCAAACTTTTTAAAAACTTTTTGAAAACAATACCATTTATTGTCATAAAATGTGATGTTATTCACATGGGTATTACATATTAAGTCTATAGACACGTCATTTCTTTACAAATTGACATCAGCAACTACTGGCCTGGCATGAATATTACATTTTTTTTTTAAGTTCCACCGTTCTGATAACATTGTCCGTGTTCATTTTCAGTACATTGTTGCTATGTTAATCTACCTTCAGACTGCAAATAAAGTTAAAATGAAAACTGAAAATTGAAAAATGTAAAAGTAAAAAAATAAAATAAAATTGATACTAGGTTAGATAACTAGTATTGCTCGTTAAAGGATATTGCTGCCCAACACTGACTATTCCTCCAACAACACTGATAAATATAGAATAGTATACATTTGAGTCTCACACACAAACATGACATATTTCCAGTCTAGTGGCCACATGGGTGGTACATTCTGCTGTCGCAGTCTCAATCTGCCAGAAAGAGATAAGTCCTTATTTATTTATTTACTTTTTTTATTCCAAATCAATTTTACTGCGATAACGCAATTTCTTTTCTTCCCTCCCAACCTCTGATGGTAACCATGACGAAGAATCATTCCTAAACTGGAACAAATGCAGCCAGTTCATAGAGGGAAATGGTTCCTATTTGTTTCCAGCTGGTTAATACACATTTGAAGCCCAACCGAGAGCACTTTAATGAATGTGTGCTGGCTTGTTTACCATAGGAGACAGAGACATCATATCAGACGCCATGTTTCTGATCTGCAATTTGCCAGTGTTTCATGCCATGATTACTACGAAGCCAATATAGGAATATATTCCAGCATAATTTCCACAGCTGTCGAGCATCTGAATGCTGGCACAGGTAGGGAGAAATATCATGCCAGCTTTCAATGGTGGTGTGTGCCCACTTACGAACTGCTTAACTAAGTGTACCACTCTGGAAATAGAGGTGTAACCGATTTACCTTCTTAATTTGTGTGTTTTTCAAAAGAAAGAAAAATTGTCAACATCTAAATTAACTCCATATATTTTGTCTTATTGAATATCCTGCTACCTCAGAAAACATGGCACAGTATTGAAAAAAATGGATTGTGAACTGGGTTTCACACTGGCATTCAATAAAGTATACCTTATGAAATTTAACCTGTATAAACTACTGCATTTTGATAGAAATGTCAATTCAATTTATGGGGGATCTACTTCATTCTTATTAAAACTGTGGCAATTGTGGATATACTTTCTAAATAAGCTGTGCCTACAGCTTTGGTTAAAAATTATTTTCCTTTCTTTAAAGTATGGCCTGCATATTTGAGGTTTTATTGAGATCAAGTGAATTAAATGGAAAAAGTCCAACCAAAAATTATAGACTAGTAACACAAGCGACTTGAATTTTTCCCCATCACTCATGCTGACTGGTTTGCCTCCTCGTATTGATTAACAGACATTGTGGGTGAACGGCACAGCAGAGGGCCTGCCTTCAGATGTCACAGCATCTAAAATCTTTATGGACTCTCAACATTCTCTGTCAACTGAGACTGTATCCGTGCAGAAATCCAATTACAGCCCAACGCGACGCAATGACTATTAAACGAATGATTTACACGAAGCAGAAGTCACTCTGTACGGAGCTATAGTCGTACTGTACTGTTAATTCCTGAGAAATGGTTGTATGGCATGCTGATTGATAATATCGACCCAGACCAGGCCGGGGACCAGTCATCAGGGGCCACCATGCGGAGGCGTCAATAAGCATCCATTTAAAGCAAAAGCATGCCACAAATGGTGAAGAAATTCAATTTTCTATCATTCGTTTCAAAGAGCATTGATGTGTGGTCTCCTTGGCACGTCCCATCAAACAAAAGCACCGCTGTGCAGCCGAGAGACTACAGACTGGCAGAGCACTTAATGTACGTGGTTATCCATTCCCCAGGAGCTTGCTTCTGACAGAGAGCCAGCACCTCTAGACTCCATCCACACTACTCACTGCCAGTGTGAAAAATACATAACGTTGATTGCAAGAGAAAATTCTTGTTGAACTGAAAAATGCATCAAATACACAAGACAATGCAATTAGTGGGAGCAACTCAGTTACAACTCTGGAAAAACTGATAGAAAACTAAACATGTGAATTTGAAAATCTGTTGATATAATCGTATGGAGTGGGGCTAAAAGTCTGCGACCAAGATCATATGACACATCTGAGATGAGCTAATTGCGCTAACCCTGATCTGGATGATTTGGTTCTTCGAACGTACCTGTTGTTGATAATTAGTATAGTATAATAGTATATTATATAGTATATATAGTATAATAATTAGTGTAGATAATGAGTAATCTGAGATCATTGTGTGTTCATGTGCTGTCTTAAAAAGGGATATGTATCGATAGTAGAAACATTGATCAGCAACATTTTGATTGGTCAGCGAGCATGCTGAAAGAGTGGCGAGTCGCTGAATTTCCGTGTTTCATTAAAACACAAGGCAACACTTGGAGAGAGGGCTGGCAAAAAGTTGCAGACAAATTAAATTTGTGAGTAGCCTAGTGATCGTGTGTGTAATTATATTGTCTTATATTAATTGGATTTCATAATCCTCTTTTATATTAGAGCCACCACAGGATCCACTAGAACTTGGGAACAAGTAAAAGTAAAATGTAAAAATATTCTACAAAAAGGTAATCTTTAACACTTGCGCTGTTCTGCAAAAAAAAAAGTTAATTGATGAAATAGAATTGCAAGAACTATTAAATCAAAAAGTCAGACTTGAGATTGAATTGCTTCAAAAAGGAACTTCAAAGTTAGTAAAATACACTAATAAACACAATGTACGATTGATGAGCTTGCACGATTTGTTTATTTCATTCCACAGGCAAGAGATGATCAGCTGGATTAAAAAAAATAAAATAAACTGTAAACTAAACTGTGTGCAAAGTTCCCTCTTTTCAAAAACGACACTGGACAATTCTGTCCCGTGCAGCTCCAACACTAGACTGGTCAAGTGCACTGGCTGGAGATCATCATCAGCTGTATTTCCACCACAGGATCCTCTGCTTGCTGATGGTGGCAGTGTGTGTGCAGTCTATGCCACCAATCACATTAGGGAGGCCTGGGGACAATCGCGTCATATTTACTGGCATGGTCATGATTTCATAATTTCTATGATCAATTATAATGTGTCTGCAATAGCGAAATAGCTCTCTTTAACAACTTGGGGTCTTAAGAGGCTCGGAAAAAACACAAAAAACACCCAAAGACTGCTTGAGTGCCAGGTAAACTTTGTGAATGGCATGACAGACAGCACTTTCACAATGTTCTCCGCATCTCCAAAAGTGTAAAGAAACGTGCCACTCGCAAAGTTTGAGCTGTTGTTAACGCCCGACTACGACTAATTGTTTCTGAATTAACTAGATACATTATACCCTCACATGAAAAACTATAGTTTATATATATATATATATATATATATAATTATTATATTAAATGTATTAAATTGCACATTCAGCCACAGTTTTCTCTCGTAAAAACAGACAGGACATGGCTGCGACAAACTTCCCATTTCACCTCCGCTTATAAAGCCGTGATCTAATCCTGCTAACATGAAGTAAGCCTGCTCCCAAGCAGGTTCAATTCAACAGACCTGTTACTATGACAACAAGTCCAGGATGAGCATCGAAGAACCGAACAATCCAAGATCATGCGAAATAGTCAACAATCTAATCCAGCTAAGTGAGTTAGCGAGGTACGAAGAATATGCCCCAGGAGCCAATGTGCTAAAAGATATTCTAGTTTTAAAATAATCTGAATGAAAAGTTGAACTTATTATTTATTTTTAAAGCATGAATTTTAAGTGAAGTCACTTTTGTTTAAAAAGCACTTTATACAAGATTGTTTCAAAACAACTTTACAGGGATAAACAGGAAGATAATGATTCAATGATGAGTTGAATTTTGCTGTAAAAGCAGCTCTACGAAAGAAAATGTACTCTTGCAAGTTAGCAATTTTCATGCTTTTAGTGTACGAGGATGTGTAAATGATTTACATTTCACGTTCAGTGCAAAAAGTACAGTTATAACATAGAAAATTACCCTGGGTATCAGCAGTAGTTGGAGAAATTATTTATAAGTATCTAAAAGAACAAACTTATCCCTTAAACTAGAACTCCAAGAAGAGTGGTTGATAACTGAAAACATAAAAAAGGAGAAAACATAAAAAGTGCCTCAATACTTAACTTATTCAGCCACAGTTTCATTAATTTCATTCATTGATTTCTAGATTGAATTGCACTTATTGACATCTTGTGAAATCTGATACATGGAATGAAAGAAAGAAGACATGCAAACTTTCAGTTAATAAATAAATCAATAGAAAGACAATGAGGAAAGAAGCGTGAGCTGTCAGTAATAGATAAAGTTAGTTTCCTCAGCAGAGAGCAGAGGCAGTGCCTGTTCATCACCCTGTTGTATGAGAGGTTCTACTTCAGTGTAATTTATGAAGTGTGAGGCTCCTAACGGCATCATCAACAACACCCTCTCAAGCAATTCTCCCCCTCTTCATGTCTGCATCTCTCCTCCCTCCCTTCCTCTGCCTCTCACTATCTCCTCTTCTGAAAAGTAGACAGCCCCACAGTGCATTTTTCAGCTCTGCTCTTTAACACTCCATTCATCACTGGCAGAAGAGCCTGTCTCTATCTCCTTCCCAGCACTGGCCAAGAGGACGTGCTTCCACATTAAATATCTATTCCTTACTCTGTGTCTTCCAGGAGAAAAGTGCCCCCTGGTTTCATGTTCTGTGAATTAAAGAAGAGTTCCTTAATTTTTCAAGATTGCATCTTAATGGTTTCAGTTGACGAAACTCAGGGAAAAGAGAAATTATTGATCAGACAATGAGTTTCTGAATTAATTAAATATAGGGAACACTCCTAACTAATTAAAAACAAAAATGAAAAGAATTCTATAACTGCAAATTAATTAACATGCTTCAGATTTTTCTAAACCAAGGAATACAATGAGTAGTGAGTGAATATGTAATTTTCTTCTTAAAATGGTTCTCCTACATTTGATGGCTGTCAAAAGAGACCTCCATAATGGTGTAGTTATGGCATCTACCAGTAGGGGATAACAATCCCAACTAACCAGCCAAAAACAACTCCTTTTTGACAGAGATGGAGAGTCTTTCTGTATTAAGTTACAATGTAAAGTCGCAGATGCAATCTATCATGTTAATATTCATAAGGTGAACTGCTGGATCTTTTAGCTCAAGATTAGGCATATAATGCCATTTTAGTTTCACAAAATATATATATTTTTGTAAACAATTATAAACTGTTAATCACCGTTAGAGGGAATGAATGAACAAATGAATGAAACAAGCAATCTTTTTTTCAAAGAGTCAATTGTCAAGTAAACCTAGAACTAGTAAATCCTGTTTATCCAGAAATGTCTTTTATAAGTTATACACCTTGTTTCTGAGCTGTAATGTAGTGGATAGTGTTTGCGAAACATAATTAAGTTCATACAGGTTTGAGTTTGGCCTGCATATAACTATACAAATTCAATTCGCTCTACAATTTGTAGTCTGTAGTCTACAATCCTTCAGATTAACAGAAGGGGAAGAAACACGCATTCCTTTACAAATCTGCTTCAATCTATGTACTGAGGGGTTAAATTGACTAAAACTTATGTATTATACATTTGTAGAAATAATGATTTTCTTCCTTAAAAAAATCAGCTAAGACAATATCACTACTGCCACCTATCAGCCTGGAGGAAAGGCAATACATTATTACTATTAATTAGTATTATCATCATCATCATCTCATCTAGCATTTTCGTTTTTATAGATATTATTATTGTAATAAATGCATGTTTATATGTAAGGTTACAAGTTATAATTTTTTGATACCATGGTCCATGCCAATATAGCTTGAATCACAGATTTCAGGATTATCAGATCTCCACCACTGAGTGTCTCCCCATTCACGTTTTCCATCCAGCAGTGTGTCTCTAGCTCTTCTGTCGGGATCTGTTCATTTCTCTCCACCTCCACCGAAACACAGCACTAAAACATTGGTAGTTCATTCACTGCACCACAGCTTGAGTGTTTACTCTGTGTGTATTATCCCATTATATAATTATAAAGATTTCACAAATAATGATTATGAGAAATGTTGTCTCATAATTGTCAACAATATTAGTTTCATAAGCCATTGAAAAAAAATCCTGCTATAAATAACCTATTACTGTTGTGCATTTGTCTAAACAATGATTCAGTTATAAATTGCATGTGCACAGAAATGAACATAAGCGGATATTTTTCTCTCAACAAAATCCAATCAAAACATAATCAAGCTACAACCATGTACTTCAACCAAGCTGCAAACAATAACTCATTTTTAACTTCATACAATTGAGAGAATTCATCTGTACATATAAAGGTCTCCCATTCTTATATGAAACGCACCGAGGGTGAATAACATTTGTAGACTGATAAAGAATAAATACAGTGAAACTCATGAATCTACTTCTGTGATCACTCTGAGCAATTTCTCAACCATGTTCTTTCACATCACCTATTCCCTCTATATGACATAAAACATTTATAAGACTTTTTTAAAGAAACTAGAGGAACACATTTTAGAAACATTTTAAAATCCCATTCATATTTTTATCTTTAATTAAATGGGATATTTCCAACAATGATGCAAAATGCCAACTATTTTTATTGATCATTGTGGATCTGGTGTGCACAGGTTAAGTATGGCATTAAGCATATAATGGGCAGCATCAGCTGAACAACACTTTTCATCTTTGTACTTCCCTGACAAGGTCAACTAGGCACAATATGAAAACATGTCTCCTACTAGCCATGTCCCAATCGTAAAATGTGCCGAACTGCTTATCTATCAAGGTCAGCAAATGTCACAATGCAAACTCACTTTGGCCAGAGCGGGGACATATAAATGCATAACACATTTTCCTTGGGTCAGAACAAAACAGTTGTTTTTAAATTGGATTCACGTTTGCTGCTGACCTTTCTTGATTGAGTGTAATAGCAAACAGAGCTAATGCAGAAAGGTCAGTGGTACAGACAGCTTTAATCATATAATTGGCACTTTTTTCCTGACGAAACAGGTCTGTTGTGCTGGGTACACATCCCTTATTCTCTTAAAAATAACAAAAAATTCACTGCACAACCACAGGGTAATGACATGTTTCCTGTCATATTCGAGCAAACCGTGATGCCCGTTTAATCATGGAGCGAGACTGTCCAGATTTGACATGGGAGAGTGTGTGCTTTCTGCAACTTACACACAAGAAATATATTAAAACAAAAATGGTAATTCAAAATCCTTTACATCAATTTACCATTGTTTGAGAAGCCAATTCACTTAGATATGTGTTAAAACAGGAAGAGGGGAAGGGAAAATACATAGTTCACTCTGACTCTCCCTTGGCCAAATAAATTATAAGTGATACAGTCATTAAATATGAGAGGAATATGAGTCAGAACAAGCTTCCAGGTGGCATTTAGGACTGTCTTGGTGTTTTAACATCACAACTCACATGGGAGTCGGATACATGGATGATTACATAGAAACGTTCTGTATTGCATATGCATATTTGTGTGCAAAACTCTCAATCACAGGCCTGTTTCACACTAGCAGCGTATATTTGTTATAGCTTAAGCAGAGTAGAAGCAGCGCATATTATGTATCCTGCACTAGACCACAACACACTGTTCCAAACAAAACATAAAATATAGGTGGCAGCCTTTATCCCCTTGCCTTTGCATAGCTTTCATAAGTTGAACAAATGTAAATACCCAAAATCACATTCTAGGAGGCAGCACAGTTAGTATTCAGGCTCTGGGGGCTTTATCACACAGACAATATTTGGATCTGTTTGCTGATGCATGCTTTCCTCATGCATTCACATTGTGTATATCCATGAAATGGCCTTTGGCTTCTCTGAGCCCACTGGGCCAGGACAGAGATTCGATTGAAAACAGCATCTATGCTCAGCATTAAGACTTCTATCTCTCCTCCATCAGCATATCATTATGTGTGTGTCAAATCCAGCACCGTTAGAGTGTTTGCATCAGTATTACAGGAAAACATGACTCAGATGGCAGATCAATCCCTGCTAAACGAATCACCACATGAGTGCCATTTGTGGCAAATAATTATTCCTACATGAACTGAATAATTTAGCAGAGTGGATTATTTGTTGCATGTTGTTGTGATATTTTCAAATTAATGTCAGCATGAGATAATCAAAAAATGATTAGTGAACATGATAATTACAAATTTCTCAGTACACTAGAACTCTATAATGCAAGTTAGCTTATATGTGTCTCTGTCTGTGATAAAGAGGATCTTGTTTAAGTTGCACATAAGGTCTGCTCTCAGGTTTTTAACTTTTTTTTTACATGGAGGGGGAAAAAGGAAATTTAATTATTTCATTATTTACTCACCCCCATGTCTTTCCACACCTGTATGGCAGCTTTGTTCTTTATTTCTGTAGGAAAAATTTGTTTTCCATTGGCCTCCACTATATGGACAGAAATACAATAGCAATGGGGCCCAAAACGGTTTTGTTTCCAATATTCTTTGTAATATCTTTGATCCTGTTCCACAGCAGAGAGAGAGAGAGTCATAGAGGTTTGAGACAACATGAGGGTAAGTAAATGACAGAATTTTCACTTTTGGGTGGACTATAGCCTTTTAAGTACAATTAGCATGCTAATAACGCTAGACACAGAAAATCCAGCCAAGGTCTGTTTATTCTGCACAAAAATTATGAAAATATCACGCTGCTTTCAAGTAATGTCAGGATAATATTTTTTAGATGAATGAACATAATTCCACATTATCTATAGTTGCCAATGGGAAATGCAGTATTTTGGGGAGTGTGACAATTTAATAAATCATGGTGAAAGCCAATGGCTGGGGAAAATTCCACGAAAATCAAACGTTTTATTGAATTAAAAGACGTGTTTTCTCCAAAACACGTTGGCCACAATTATTGGAATTCCTAGAAGTTTTTATGAGTAATTCTCCAAAGTATATTCCCATTAATATTTATATTTTTTTAGCATGCCAGAGTGACTATGCTCATTAAATTGTCTAGCCATGACTTCTTGTTTCACAGGAGTATAAATGAGGAAACACAAAGGCCAAATTCCCTTAAACATCATCACAATGGGTAAAACCACGGAATATAGTTGCACAACAAAAGATTATTGAGCTTCACAAAATAAAAAGTGGCTGCAAGAAAATGGGTAAAGCATTGAAAATGACTTTCAGCATCAGGGCAAAAATTAAGAAGTTCCAATCATCTAAAGATGTTATGAATCTGACTGGAAGAGGATGTGTGTCTACATCGTTCCAATGCATGGTGAGGAGGAAAATTTGAGTGGCCAAAGAGGATCATGGATGGAGAATTGCAGAGTTGAGTTTTGGGGTCAGATAGTTTCAATGAAAAAACAATCCCTACATCACCGCATGTTTGTTGGGAGGGTTTCAGAAAAAGAAAAAAAATCCTCCTCGCTGACCCAAAAACAAACTTCAGCATATTCACTTATCACACACTGCTTGAACTTCAAAAGGTAAGATGAAACTAAACAAATTACCCCAAATCCACAGTAAAATACTGCTGGATCTTTATAGTGGGCCAGTTTTTCTTCTGGAGGTCCTGTACATTTTGTTCAGAGACATGGTATCATGGATTTTAGTAAATACCAACAGAATAAAAATCAAAACCTGCCAGCCACTGCTATAAATCTTATAATGGGCCATGCTTGGATATTCTGTCAGGACGATGATCCCATAAAAACATCAAAATCAACACATAGTGTCACTGAGCACAAAATTAAGCTTCTGCCATGACCATCCCAGTCTCCTGAAGAGGGGATGCATCAACATGCTGGGAATCTGAAGGATCTGGAGAGATTCTTTATAGAGGAATGCTCTCTCATCTCTTGCCAGGTGTTCTCCAAACGTATCAGCCATTATACAAGAAAACTTAAAAATGTTTATCTTGGTAAAAAGAGGCAACATGTTTCGGAGAAAATCATTTAAAATAATGTTACTTCAATGAAAGGTTATATTTTTGCATGAAAAACCCAAAAAATCAAAAGGATAAACAATGCAGATTTATTCTCCCAGTCATCTTTGATCATATTTACCAGGGGTGCCAATAATTCTGACCACAATTATAAAGCTTGACAGGAAGTACCACTAAACTCACTTTCGTGCAACAAATCACTCTCTGTGACAGCAAAAGCGATAAATCTTTAATTGCACACCTAATGCACATCTGTTGTTCTTCGATGCAGTCCGATTTAAAAGCTTACTTTGCCAATAGGTTAAAGGAAAAGAAATATATAATTTCTCAAAGCATCTATTTGGACTAAAATCCATTGAAATAATCACTTAATTCAAGTCATAATTACCACTTACAAACTCAAAAGGAGGACCTCAGTTAGGCTAATTTAACTTTGGCAACAAATGTAACACTGTTGGCAACATTTTTGAGTTATTAATAATTTTTATTCTATTTATTTTGAACATAAAAAACGAAAAGAGTAGCTCCTGAACCGCAAAAGCAGTTAAAAGCACACTCTACTCATCAGTTGTGTGTTATATTGCAAAGTCTACAGACTGAACACAGACTTCACCACCAGCCTCAGGACAGACGTAGTTTATCAAAAGCTCGGGTCGGTCCCAAACTCTCCCTCCCATGATGCCCCAGGGCCTCACTTCACCAGAACAACTAGACACTCAGTACATAGCCATACCCTCAGAAAATAAGGGCTGCCATCTATTGACTGATAAGAGAAGAGTCTAACCTGCTAAAATAAAATTACAGACTTCTCATATATTTCATTATTATTTCCTATAACGGCAGCAGAAAAGCCCTGGGCAATTTACTTTTTATGAGACCTAGCTGAAGTGTGCACTTATCTGCTTTACCAAGATGATTTCAAGTCGGGTGGAAGCAATTGAAAATTTAATAATGATAATAATAATGTGTTTATTGCTGAAACTTATAAGGATGACATTGGCTACAAATGAGCACACTAAACATCATGCAGTTTTCAAACTGATAGAAATTATTGCTGCTTTCATGCTAATTAATTGAGTTTTTTTTTTAGCTTGGATGACTAATCAAAAATATTCATTTTAACATGTGAACCTGTCACTCTTAATTCTCTAGCCGTTCTTCTTTCACTGTTTTGTTCTGTTTCCCTCTTTCGTTTCTTTCTCTGTTGTTAAAGGGGTCATTTCATGAAGAATCAAATTTTCCTTCATCTTTCAGGATAAAAGAGCTTGATTGTGTGAAAACTAACTTGTAGAGTTTAAAATGTCCTCCTAGTAAAATAAATAATAATAATAATAATTACTGAGCTGCAAAAATGATCGTTCTAACTTAGGAAACCGTTAAATGCATCAACCACAGCAACCATCCACATTTGAATGTCATTACCACAGAATAAGCAATCAGAACCCAGACAAAAAATGTTATATATATATGGCAAAATTGTTGGCACCTCTGAAATTTGTCCAGAAAATCAAGTATTGCTCACAGAAACGCATTGCATTAAAACATGTTTTGCCATACACGTTTATTCCCTTTGCTTGTATTGGGGGGATAAAAAAAGGAGGATAAAAAGCAAATTTCACAAAACTTGAAAAATGGGCTGGACAAAATTATTGCCACCCTTAACTTAATATTTGGTTACACACCTATAACCATCAATAAGCTTCTTACACATCTCATCCATAATTGTGGACCCCTCTTCCTTTGCAAACTGCTCCAGGTCTCTCATATTGAAAGGACACCTTTTCCCAACAGCAATTTTAAGATCTCTCCACAGGTGTTCAATGAGATTTAGATCTGTAATCCTTGCTGGCCACTTCTGAACTCTCCAGTGCTTTGTTGCCATCAATTTCTGGGGGCTTTTGAAGTATGTTTTGGGTCATTGTCCTGCTGGAAGAACCACAATCTTGGACACAAACCCAGCTTTCTGACACTTGGCCATACATTGTGACACAAAATCATTTGGTAATCCTCAGATTTCATGATGCCTTGCACACAATCAAGGCACCCAGTGCCAGAGGCAGCAAAACAATGCCAAAACATCTTTGAATCTCCACCATATTTGATTGTAGGTACTGTGTTCTTTTCTTTGTAAAACTCATTCCATTTCTGGTAAACAGTATAATGATAGAGCTGTTTGGTAAAGTACATCTTGGTCTCATCTGTCAATGAGACCTTTTCCCAGAAGGATTTTGGCTTACTCAAGTACATTTTGGGAAACTGTAGTCTCGTTTTTTTATGTCTCTGTGTCATAGCTTTTCAATTCATTAAAAGGTCGCACTGACACTGATGCACCCTGAGCCTGGAGGACAGCTTGAATGTCATTGGAACTTGTTTGGGGCTGCTTATCCACCATCCGGACTATCCTGCGTTGCAACCTTTTCTCAATTTTCATCTTTTGTCCACGTCCAGGGAGATTACAGTGCCATGGGTTGCAAACTTCTTGATAATATATTGCGCACTTTGGACAAAGGAACATCTAAGTCTCTGGAGATGGATTTTTTCAACTATTTTGGTTCTCAAGCCCTCAGACAGTTCTCTTCTCTTCTTTCTATTGTTCATGCTTTGTGTAAGGTATGGATGGTGCTCATGAATGACCGATCAGATTCATTCTTTGATTGAAAAAGTGATTTCACAAATGGCTCCAGCCCATCTGCGAAATGACACCTTAACGCCTTTAAAACACAAACCATTCCTCCTCCAATCTAACTCCCTTCTGCATTTCAAAGGACACCATCATAAAACGGCCCCCACCCCTAAGGACCCAGAGACACTCATTTACACTTTAAGCACACAGACACATACCAGAACACACAAGAATATGCCATGTGACTTCATCCTAGTTATTTTCCATTTTTAGATGTGTTGTGTTTTACCTATATGTATGCATGCTTTTTGTTATGACCGTTTTAGGTGTGTTGTAGTTTAGGGGCTTATAATCAGTAATTACTTGTGTATAACCAAGTCAATCTTTACCTGGCCTTCATTTTAAGAGTTAATATAGCCGTGATTGGTCTTTAAATCTTTGTCTCTCAATTTGCAGACATCTATGTTTGTTTCGCAGTGCTATGATGCATCAAACGCTTCTTTTATGCCAAAACCAAAAGTCTGCATTCTTAAGAAGGCCATAAAAGATGTTAATCCGATGAGATCCAAGAACAAAGGATAGATTCCCGCTTCTCGGTTCCTTCACTCTGATTGGCTGTCCCAACAAAAGAGGTGTGCTTTGTAAATTCCTTTAAAAGGACCTGCAAAACTAAGGACCAGCCTCTTCTCTCTTGCAACTCTTTTTTCTTTGCTCTCTTGCATCTTCTTTGGCGTGGATTCTCGGATCCTCCTGCGCGCCATTTTCTAAAAGGACATTACAAGACAAAGAAACAAATTTGAACTTCCCGCGGACTCCAACGGACCAGCCCCGCAAGCTTCCAAACATGGAACAGATCGCGAAATTCCTCACACATGAATTCGCGACCAGCTACAAAGAATCATATGCAAGTATCCCTTGTTAGAGAGTTTTGAGTTATACCAATAAGTTGGTCTGATACCTTGCTTGTTCTCAATAGGTTCTTGTCTGTAATCCCACCTTTCTTTGTCTCTCTCTCTCTCCTACTTTCTCTCTTCTTCCCTTTTTCAATTAATCTGTGTACGTTTTTTTATTGTTTGTTGATTATTAAAATATATATGTCAAGTTCTCTAGATCTTTTTCAGCTTTTGCCCAAACTTGAAAACGGCATGCAGATCTTGAAGTAGGCAAGGACAACTCAATGTGACTCTACTTAGTTTTATTTGCAGAGGTATTGGTGGTAGTTGCAAAGAAGTAGCAATTTAAGCCATACAAGTAGATGTTTCACAAGTAGCAGTAGTAGATGTTTCACACAAGCAGTAGTCAGCATCAATTGGTATTACAATCAACTTCAACAAACAAGAAAACACAATACTGACATGTTTACACTAAACATACTTAAAGTAGACAATGTTCATACCAGTTGCGTCTTCAAGATTGCTTTTCAGCTGAATGTAAAAAGGGGTCTTTGTTCCTGAAGAGACCTTCAAACATTTCCACCTTTTATACTCTGAGGTGTGTGCCACTTTATTGTTCCTCCTGGAAACACAACTCACTCTATAGGTTCCCACTCAGTCACCAAACTGCACTGCCCTCCTCAGGAATATAGATGAAAAGTCATTTCAAGTCAATTGTCTGACTTAACAATATATATATATATATATATATATATATATATATATATATATATATATATATTCACACGTGATTGTCTTTGAACTGCTCATCCATAAGTCACTTCTACGGTGAACCGACCCTTTTACAAATTAACGGAAAGATCCTTCTTTGTGGCCAAAATAAACCTTTCCAGAGTTCTTATAAGGTAAATAATTGCTGGACAATTATCAATCCTTTTAAACTCAATTCTAGAATTAAAGAAAATTCTACAAGCTTAATCAAGCCATAGATATTAATAATTGTTATAATCCATTATAATTAACTGTTAATATCCAAATTCCCCTTTATGCCGATTTATGTATGCTTGATCATACATCAGATCATACATACTTTTTTTCTTCGTTTGATTTTGTTTTGCTCCAATATTCACAAAGAGAATAAACGTGTATAGCAAAATGTTTATGCAATTCATCTTCTATGAGCAATACTTGATTTGCTGGACAAATTTCAGAGCTGCCAACAATTTTGGCCATGTATATATATATATATATATATATATATATATATATATATATATATATATATATATATATATATATATATATATATATATATACACGTACACTTGGCAAACAGTTATATCTAAACTTATTTATTCATCCACTCTTTACCACAGCAATGCCATAAAAGAACCCGTGTTCAGCAAAGAACCTTTTAGCAAGTGGTTCTTAATATAGCATTGTGTGTATGTGTGTGTGTGTGTGTTAAAAACGTTTTAATAATACAAAGAAACTTTGTGCAATGAAAAGTTCCAAGGTTATTCACGAAACCAGAGATGCCAATAAATAATCTTTATTTCTTAAAGGTGTCAAGAAATTATAAATCAATATTTATTTGATCCTTTTATATTAGAGGTCATTGTACCAAAACCATTGTGCAAGTTTCAGACCTCAAACCCTCTTCGTTAGACCAAAGCCTTGCAAAGCATCCAGTGAACATTTGAGAGCAAGATAACATATTTTTCTTTATCTGGCAGACATTTACCAACAACAACAAAAAAAAAAACAACAGGTATATGAGGGTTAAACATGTTACCCAAAACATGTTTACACTGATGATAATAAAAGTTTAACTGGATAATGCATGTAAGTGTTTCAACAAAAATGCAAGCCTTTAGACAGTTCAATACAATAACCCCATAACTATATAACTTCTATTGTAACTCGGGGACAAGTCTAAATTATTTTCTTTTGAAATCAGCAACAAGCTTAGGTTATTTTCTTTTAAATTGATTTTCCTTCATGTTTAGTTTTTTATGTTATGTTCATGGGCATATATAATGCCACATATTCAAGAGAGAGAACAAATATAATTTCATAAGCTTTTACGCAAGCTTCAATGAAAGATCAATGACAAGATGTATGTCCTCTCAGGAATCTCTTAGATCACCAACAATGTTCCCAGTGCAAATTATGAGCACCATTTTCCATTTGTCAATCAGCACAACACCTAAACATTTACCATGAATCCACTCTGCACACAAATTGGAGTCCGACTGAAGAGGAATCACCCAGTGTCTCGCCGCGCTGATTTTATTCCTCTGGCATTGGCAAGATAAATATATGTCAGCGTGCACTGGGCTGCCCCCTGTGCTGCCGTGATTATAGCGTTTAATAACTCGCCTTCAGTAATACATTGACATTGTCCGGCCAGGATCCTTGCCAGGAAGGCTTGATTTACCAAACCCCTTGAAGGGAAAAAAAATCTCATTCAGCAGATGGATTGCTGAAAAGGCTCTCCAGCAGGCCTATAAATCATTCTTTAATCAGAGCCTTCAGTGAGAGCGCAGAGCCACCACCGGTCCACAGGAGGACCCCTTACTCAATACTGTCTGTGTTACTACTCTCCACATCCTTGTCTCTTTATTCCCCCACACACAAACACACCCTCTTTGTCCATTCATCTAAAGACATCCCCAAACTTGTAGACAGCTTTCACTTTTAAAACATACTGTAACAATGGTGGCAAAGATGAGGTGGGGATGTAAATGCAGCAAAAGTAAAAAACAAAAACAAAAACAAAACCATAAAGATAATCCTAACAGGGAACGGGAACATAATTATGAACAGGACTGCCAACATAAAAGACAGGGACTCACAAAGACTGATTAAAACACAGGGATATATATACATAATATTTAGTACATAGTAAGATGACATGGAAGCAAGAAACCTGAGAGAATAAAGAACGTCTCAGGTTACATATGTAACCATAGTTCCCTGAAGAGGGAACGCGACGCTGCGTCAAAATGCTAGGGGGAAATGCCTTGGCATGTTGCCTCATGAAGCATTATGCAATCGATGCGCTGGAAACCAGAAGTGGTAGCTTAGAGAGTGTCTGACGCAAGCCGGAGGTGGGAGAAGCTGAGGCAAAAGACGCAGCATGTCATTCCCTCTTCAGGGAACTATGGTTACATATGTAACCTGATACGTTCCCTCTCAAAGAACTTGCGCTACATCGAATTGCTAGGGGTACTATGTACCAATGCCACCTCAGTGACAAAGTGTGTCGCAGCTCACTATAAGAGCAGAGTGCAGCGGGGTTGAGGTCAAGCTGGTAGAACCTCAGGAAAGTGTGCAGGGAGGATCAGTCTGCCGGATCACAGGCTTCAGCAAGGGAAACCCCTGCTAGAAGGCCCTTTGAGTCAGCCACGCTCCTAGTGGAGTGGGCATGGACAACCACAGGGGAAGGCTGTCCAGCTGATTAGCCTTAAATATCCATCTGCTCTTGGTAGGTTTGGATGCTCGGGTCCACGCAGAAATGGGGCAGGCAAGCCCTGAACTAAATAGAATAATGTTTTGATATTGCGCGCAGTACCAATTGAGAGACATCTGGCAGGCATTTCAACATGACCAAAAACTCTACTAAGTGAACCAGCTTCTCAAGGCTGACCTCTGGTATCTGACAAACAACCACTCTAGAGTCTGAGGAAGGGAACGCCTGGAGAGACTGCTGTAACTTGAAAGCCCTAGGAGGAGAGTGTCAAAATGTTTGCTAAAAAAATAATAAGCTTAAATAGTATATCAGCAATTTGGCTTTCTTAAGCCAACTTAGCTAATCACGGTTGCCATGGTAACCAACAAGGGAGCTAATGCAAAAGATAGGTAAATAGGAACTAAACACAAGAAACAATAGAAACAGAAAACACTTCAACTTAACGCAAGGTAGGAATCATAACACACATAAGTAGCATTCCCATTGCATTCCCAAAATTCAATCCCAATACTGCGATGCACTTGTGCCCACAAAGTGCCACCACTTGGTGGAACCATACCATCTCTCTTCTGCCAGCTTATCCGGCAACAGTCTACCCACATTTTCAATAAAAGAGCAGTACCTTCAATCTTTGGAAGTGTGCATTCACATTTTTAACTATCTTCAACGACTGCCTCATTCTAGCTCACTATGGAGATCTGTTGTGAGAACACAGAGATCTGGTGCCAAGTGGGGCCTCAGTCAGGAAGTAAAACAAGAGCAAGTTCTCTTCTCTAAAGAGAATCTCTTTTCCCAGTATGAAGTTAGACTCGGTCAACATGACGGCCTGTCTCACTGACGAGCATGTGCGGTCAATGCTGAATTGTCTGATTTTGTTCAGGTGCAAAACAGTTTCAATAGTTCATGGGATTTATGGCAAGATGGGCATGGCACTGCGGCACACTCTAATGTGGTCATTACAATGATATGTTGCTGAACTTTCAGTTTTTGATCATACCTTACCTTTCTATCGGCTCGGCCAAAGTTCCCTTAGAACAAGTGTCCGGGCACAGATGCCTCCAAAAAGGGTTTGAGCATTGTATGCAATGGGCATACAGCTATCTTTTAACATATGCAGAGAACATATGTTGTGTTTGTCGTGACAAGAATTTATTGCCTTCACATCTGTCAACTGTCATTCTAACCATAATTTATTGTGGAAATATTTACATTTGGTTAAGTACAGCAATACTTTTTGGGGACTTCTAGGATATGTATTACATGTCATGTTTTTATTCATCTTGATATTTCTCATATTGTCTGCTTTTCCTAGGTGAGTCGGAGTGAAATACAGCGCTAATAGAGTCTAATGAATACGCATCTCAAGCAGCCCAGCACTGAAGACCAGCAACAAAGATGTGCTTTTTGTAGCCATTGTATGGACACTTTTCTTTAACATGTTTTGAAAAAGAAATAACAGCATACTGTATTAGAACAACATCAAGGTGAGTAAATGATGACTTTTCATTTTAAGGTGAACTTTCTCTTTAATACAAACAGTTGCAAAATGTTGTTTTATTAACAACGTTTTAGAGGAGCACGTTCAGATTATTTACCCAGTCAGCACAGCCCAACATACAGTATCTCTCTTCCACAACAGTTTTCCAGCATTCCTCCTCCACCCCAATTCCTTACTCTTAACAATACCTATCACAGCCAGGGTGGGTTGTGCTCTGGTTTCAGGCCAAATTCCGAGATCAGAACCTTCCATCGGAGAGCACACCAAATATATATATATGCTATACTCTATCTGATTATATGTAACTGTGAACTCATAAAACGTTCTTATAACATATTTTGATAGTTGGTAAATATTTATACCTTATGTCAAATTTATTTCAATTAACACTTTTTTTGTTTTGTTTTTTGTTAACGATATCCCGGCTGGATATCTTTCTAATCATTCTTGACTGGAATACACTGCAGTTCAGTAAATGGATCAGACTTTGTGTTGTCTGGTAACAGGTCTGGCTACATATGTGTCACAGAAATGTCATGTCTGTTTGTTTTCTTTCTGGTTCCCCATGTGCTCTGCTATCATCATCCTAGCTACCCATCATTAATCACCTAGTTAGTCTTATCAGATGTGTCTAATATCTGTAATCATTCCCTGTGTATATATTTCATGTGTTCTCCCTCAGCCTTCATCCGTGTTATCGTCTATGTAATGTCAATGTGGTTGTCAGTGTAGCACTGTTGATCGGCACTGTTCAGTTCAAGTTTATTGGTACTGTATTATGTTATGTTTTTTTTTCCTGATCATCTGAGATTCCATTAAAAGACTATTTAAATTATCTTCTTTCGTCTTTGTGCTACTCACCCCCACTGTACATTGACAATGAGACTATAAAATGGATAACAAACAATAAAAGTAAATGGTTTGTAAGATTCCGGTCAGTTCTTCAAAATTAACATTATATGACTTTCAGTAGAAGTTCCTTTTGTAATTGTTGAAGGTGACAAGAGGGGATTAGTGTCAATCCATGGTTTTTCCATTAGCTGTGTTTTACTCCATCTGACTGACAAATTGTGAATGCCCACAATGTCAGGGGAAACAAATTGTGTGGTCATGGAAAGACATTAATCAAAACAACTTGAGGTTTTTCCCTTATTGCTAGTTTAAATGGACTCCTTTTACTCTGTAGACATGTACATATCGCTGAAGCATTCATTCTGTGAGACATAATCAATTCAGCTTCCTGACACACTTAGATATTAGCAACATGGGCTTTGGCCCAACACTGAACCCTCATACCATACTGTACTGTTGATATCTGATTTTAATACTGTAGCTCACTTTGTGTCAATCTCTTCTGCACATAAAGCTGAGAAGACGTCACACTTTTCAACATGTGGAGATTGCTCTGAAAATAAAGAGTTGTGTATGTATCAAAGCCTTTTTTCTGCAGTAACATGCATTAGTAATCTTTTATTGTAAAGAAAATAACATTAATCATTTGAAGACAACAAATGCTGTTGCTTTTTAAGCATAAGATAAATTGAAGTCTTTATGTTGAAGTAAAATTAGGATAATGTGCATTACTTTCATGTCGTATCATGTTATTCTGCTTATCCTGGCATCAATTCTGGAGGTTGTGTCAGTTGTGCCCATTTAGATTCATTCAATTAGTAGAGCTGTCAAAGGTGTCACTGCTCCGTGGACCTCATTTGCACAAGGGGCAACTACAACAAAAGCCTGGTCAACAATCTGAATATTGCTTTAATTTGTACACTCAAGAAAGACACATCAACTGCATTATACTAAAATATCACTTCATTTAAATGATGCAATTTTTAACAGACATGAATTATGGATGTATAAAAAGCCAGTAGACCAAGTGTTCATTTCAGGCATGTCAATGTAATGTTGTTGTTGTTTTGTTTTTGCACAGTGCGGGAAGGTTGCCATCATGACTGATTGTAACAGTTGACCTTTCAAGCTGCCAACACTTATTTCAGTTCATACTCAAGATGATAAATTAAAGGTGCTGTAAATGATTTTAAAATACTGTACATAAAATATTCATACTACATGCAATAGTTCTGAGAAATCACACCTGTCTTTGTGACAGCCTTAGGCTCTATAAAGAGCAAAAAGAGTGTGAGGGAATTAATTAAATCATTTAGATTAAGTAAATAAGTATGCAAGTATTTTTCCCATCAATCGAATTGTAATTGTTGTTTTTATAAGCCATGATCGAAACAAATCTTAAGAATTCACCTCCTACTTGAAAATAACATATGAAATACCACTTGAAGTGTGACATCAATCCTGGCCACTCCAAGACATTTGATGTCACTTTCAAGATGGTGGCAAGCCTACTTCCAACGAGCATAGCGTGGAGTCAACTCATGTTAAATGTAAAAACAAACTTTAGTGTTAGACATTTTTATATAATGATACTTTATTTTGTTTTTCATCAGGTTTTGTTCAAAAGAAATGTCAGCATTTTATATGTATTTTTCTGTTTTTGCTATAATTTATACAAAAACGCAAACTATTTCATAATTTCATTTTGAAGCACACTATATCAGCCTGCCATGCAAATACTATATATTTAATCTCTTGATATAATTAAACAATATCACACTAGCAAGAGATAAAATAGCAGAACGATTTCATAGCAGAGCAACAGCATTTACGATTAACATGTTTTTACAAAACGGCTCAATTCACAAGAAGATAATAATGTTATTAATAACAATTTCAGACACAATACTGACGGCAACAAAAATAGATGCTAACTAATGCTAGGCACAATCAGTTTTTTTTAAGAATTGGAATAGTGAATAATTCGATGACTCTTATATTTTAATTTCTTACTATTTCTATCATGTCGTTAAGGGACACAAATCCTAAGAGAAGTTTGCTAGATGTCAAATGAAATTTGGACATACAGTAATACCTCGAGATATGAGCATCCCTACATACGAGTATTCCAAGATACGAGCAAGTCTTCGGGCAGATTTTTGCTTCAATACGAGTAAATATTCGAGATACAAGCACTCGTACTGACACCGATGCCGACGCACGTTCACTGACTTCTGTATGTGAGTAGCTGATTTTCTCTCTATTTTTTGCATTATTCTTCATAGCGATGATTTCTAAGAAAGCGAGTGGTAAGGATGGTAGTGAGAAGAAGAAACGCATGATGACCATGGAAATGAAGCATGAAATTGTGGATAAATATGAGCGTGTGCCCACGTGAGTGATCTAGCACGCACTTATCGCAGTTCATCCACGATTTGTACCATCCTAAAGCAGAAGGATGTTAATCAAGAATGTAAATCCTTCCAAGGGCGTGACGATAATATCAAAGGTATGTTCGAATAAGAATGATGAGATGGAGAGGCTTCTGTTGTTGTGGATAAAAGAGAAGCACATCTCCCTCGATAGATATTACGTTAAAAGGTCTGCGCCAAGTGAAAGTGAAAGTGAGGGTAGTCAGGCGAAAAAAGGTAAGAAAAGTGATCAAAAGAATACAAATCGAAAAAAAATCAAAACAACAGTTTAAAATAGAAAAGTAAAAAAAAAAAAACGCAAGCTAATTTGTTAATTTATTTAGTGTTCGTGTAAGGTACGATACAGAATCAAGTTTCTACGTACCAAAACCCTCCCTCCTCCACACCTGCCGCTTCTGCCTGTAAAAACTTATTAAAAACACATATTATTTGATATCACACGAATACTTATACTGTATACATGTACTATAATTGTGTGTGTATGTGTGTGTCTATACCAATAAAACATTTTTTTTCCATTGTTATAGATCTGGAACGGATTAATTTCTTTTTCTATTATTTCTTATGGGAAAACATGATTTGAGTTACGAGCTCCTCCATGGAACATATTATGCTCGTATCTCGAGGCATTACTTTACTATCTGCCATGTTGTCATTGTCATGTTACCTACAGCCGTCAATTGGGTGACTTCATAAATCCTCACCTTACCTCATGGGATAGTAAAGTGTCCAGCAAATGCACTTTTTAGACTTTGACTGGTCATCCAGGGATTTTTCACCTAGTGTTTTTCACCTACTGAAAAGTTTGATTTCGGACACAGCACTAGTGTCTTGAATTAACTTATTGGATGAATAATTCATTGACTCAATCCCACACACATTCACTTGTTGCCTCCTACTGTCGTAATACTTTAATGTGCAGAAAAATTCACTTAATAATCCCCACACCTGACAAAGTGGAACAAAAAAACTGAAACTTTTGTAATGAGTCGGAAGCAGAACACTGTGTTTGTTTGTAATCTATCAGCCATTAGAACAAATGATGACTCACTGCCCCATCCATGTAGGAAATTATGTTATAATTAGTATGTGATACAACAGCACGGTGATTCCCAGAGGGGCATTACGTCCTTCACATGAGGCATCAGGAGAGCCCTTAAGGTCTTATTAGTAGCTTCTGAAAAGCTTCTCCTGCATTGTGATCAGGCAGAGGGAATTCTGCTCAGGCCTTCAGAGCACTGCTACACAGATACACAAGGTGAGCTTGCTGTGAGCATTTCTGAATTGCGAACATGTCTGAAAATTTCATTTAAATTGGATGTTTTAGGAGCAAGGGATCAAGAGATTATTACGATGCAGACGGTGCTGCCTGTCTGTGACGAATTAGCCTACCTGCGTGTCTATATTCAGTGAGTGGCACAATTACAAATAATTATATATATTAATGAGTCTTTTAGTGTGGTGTGGGTATGTCATAATCATGCTAATAGAATTAATAAATACCTTTTAAGATAAGGAAGAATTACATATTATATATAACACAAAATATTACTGTTGTTGTGTAATTAATCCTAAAACAAACTCAAATAAAAACCTGTGTAGGCTACAGTTTACTGACAGTATGCAGAGTGTACATATTAACAGTCAAATATGCTTCTTGGTCAAAATGTCTGTTTTGACAAATGAATGTAAACAGCTAAAAATTTGATTTATGTGCATAAGGCCTTTCACTGTAAATGCTGCCTAATAGATCTGCTACCAAATCAAACAGCAATATTGAAACCCACACATTTTTATTTATTTCGTAGTCATTGATTGCTTACTTGAATAATTGAAATATTAAAAGAAATATTAACTTAATTGATGTTATATTTATATACACTGCTCAAAATTAAAGGAACGCTTAAATCACACATTGGATCTCATTGAATGAAATATAAAAATTTAAAATCTTAATTTATATGCATTTTATAATTTGTTGCGTATAAAATTGTGACAACAGTCAATGTAAACCAAATCATCAACACACAGAGTGCACCAGCATAAGGTCTGACAATGGCTCTGAGAATTTCATCTCGGTACCTAACAGATGTAAGAGAACCATTGGGTAGCACTTGGATAGCTGAGGACCCTTCAAGAATATTTCTCCCCAGACCATTACGCACCCACTGCCAAACTGATGCTGGATGATGCTGCATACAGCATAACATTGCCCACACTATCTCCAGACTCTTTCATGTCTGTCACATGTGCTCTGTGTGAACCTGCTCTCATCCGTGAAGGGAACAGGGCGTCGATGGTAGACTTTCCAAATATGGTGTTCTCTGGAAAATGCCAATTGAGCTGCACGGTGCTGGGGTCTCATTTATAAAGCGTGCGTATGCACAAAACGGGACTGGAAACGTACGTACGCCAGTTTCCACGCAAAGGTTGTGATCTATAAAAAAACTTGACGAGAGAATGTGTGCACATTTAAGCAAACTTTGACCCGTGACATCTGCGATTTATAAAGGGAATGTTCCTCACAGGTGTGCGTACACACGGTTTTATAAATCTGAATATTTTTTGCCATATGGCATTTTTGGCTTTTGGGCGCACGTAAACTTTTAGTAGTGATCCTACGCACAGTTTTATAAATGAGACCCCTGAGCCGTGAGCACAGGTACCACTAGAGGATGTTGGGCCCTCATGCCACCCTCATAAAGTCTATTTCTGACAGTTTGGTCAAAAACGTGTACACCAGTAGCCTGCTGGAGGTCATTTTGTAGGGCTCTGGCATTGCGCCTCCTGTCCCTCCTCACACAAATGAGCAGAAATAGTCCTGCTGCTAGATTGTTGCCATTCTATGTCTCTGTCCAGCTACCCTCATGTAACAGCTTCTCTACCAATATCTCCTTCATGCTCATGAAAATGTGCTGGATGACACACCAAACCTCCTTACTACAGCACATATGGATGTGCTATCCTGGACGAGCAGGACTGCCTCATGCTACAGACTGGATTTTTGTCTCATATGTGAACACTCCAAATCTCAGACACTTTTAAAGCGAACCGAAACGAGACATTCTTCAAAGGTTGTCGGAGTACAGTTAGGAGGTCAGGGGTCAGGTATGTGTCAGTCAGCAAAGTAGCGTGTGTGTGCACATCAGTATATGTTTGATTTGTTTGCTTTTTTGGTTTAGTGTTTAGATGAATTTTTAGAAACATTAATACATAAGGTGTTAGTTCTAACTAGTATTAGGTTGTTTAGTTGTTTAATTTATATCACTGGTTGGAACCATTTGTGATTTTCTAATGCATAGTTGGCTTGTTTTCCATATTCCACTTATAGAAAACCTTGGCAGATTAGTACACTCATAGCACATTTTCCCTCTTGCCAATTGTATGATGGATATAATATCAGGAACTCCCAAGCTTCCAAAAAATTGGGGAAGTATTTTTTCCCCCCACAAAATAAAAATTCTTGCTATAGAGTTTAACCCATTACGCTTTATTACACATTGTTGAAACAGGTTTGTAGCAGTTTTAATTGTGCCATTTAAATGAAAATGAAACATGTTCCAGCACTGCGGGTAGCTTTTTCCAGACTGCTCGTCTCACTTCTTCTGCTGTCTGATTGTCTGCCCACCTAACAGCAGCGAAGAAGGGATGAATGTTAAAGAGGTCAGGTGAATCATTGAAAACCTACAATCAAATGCAACCAAATGCCTCCAGCTGCTTGGATCACTCATCCAATTTTCATTTAATCAAAGCAAAAGATGCACTTTGTATCATGCTCAGAACATGTGAAATTCATGCAGTTCTGTTGTCATTAAAGTAAAAGGCTAAAAACAAAAACAAATTTCAAAAACATTCAGTTAAACTTTGGACTGAAATACTTACAAAATGCATTACGCAGATAAAACATTTTGCAATAAATATTTTAATGCATTTCCACTAAAGTTCATTGAGGCCGAAGACACAGCGTCTTATTCCCTCTTCAGGGAACTATGGTTACATACGTAACCTGAGACTTTCTCTTTCAAGTGAACTTGCGCTGCGTCGAAATGCTAGGGGAACGATGTACCAACGCCACCTCAGTGAAAAAGGCTGAAAGTATGTCACAGCTCATTAAGAGAGCACCCGCATCAGCTGGTAGAAGCTTAGGAAAGTGTGTGGAGAGGAACAGCCTGCCGCATCACAAACAGGGGCGAGGGAAACTGCTGCCAGAAGATCATGTATAGACCTTGTTTTTAAGTCCTGGCCATGATAACCAAAGGTGCCATAAGCTCATGTGGGTGAGTGGTTTGGCCTGGGGTGGGAAAAGCCTTCCCAGGCAAAAACTAGGCATGAAGGGGCTACGGACAAAGCTGTAGACCCCCTAAACTCCTTACTTTTTGGTAACATGAAAAAAGAGAGTCTTTAGAGAGAGAAACTTAGTGGGAATCTCCTAACAGGGTGAAAGGGGGCCTGGGACCAGCCCAGTGGGACAGGTCCCAAGCTGGCTTAGTTGTTTTGCAAGCCTCAGCCTCGGAGTGCAACGGACAAAATGTGTACCAAAGACGTGCCACCAGAGGTATGTGGTAAGCCTAAGGTAGCCACGCAAACCTTTCTGCTGGGCAGGGGTAACCCTGCAGGGAAGCTATCCTGCAGTAACTCCAGCATGGTGCCATACTGACAGGTAACGGGGTTTGGCTGCTTCTCATTGCCCCAGGAAGTGATGTGAAAGGGAAGGGAAGGGAAATTTCCACTTCAGAATGTATGGTTTCCTCATGGTGGGAGCTCTGGAGACGACAATGGTTTCAACAACCTCAGTTGAGAGACTGGAAACTAGGCCACCTCTGAGGCCAAGTCCACAGAAACACCTGGGACGGAGGAACTCCCTGACTGGAGTCTTTCAGGGGACTCAGTCGAGGGGGAGGTGCTAGGTCCAAACCCACCCAGCTCGGAATATGGGGCAATAAAGGTGAACTGTTCAGAGAAGGAGCAGTCTCCCCAGGGACCGAAGGAGGGTCCATCGTGGCAGTTTGGTGGTCGTGAACATAGACTCCCCTGATGATTTGGGCAAGTTGGCGACCACCGCTGTGTTGCCAGATTATGGACAGCAACATGATAACCCCTACACTAGGTCTGCAGTGTGTGCAAAACAGATTGAGAGACATCTGCTGTCCACGCCACCACAAACTCTACTAAGGGAACCAACCTCTCACGACTGGCCTCAGGTGTCTGATGCACACTCATCCCAGGAACTGGTGTTTTGGGCTATGTGAGGCCACACTTCAGGACCTCTTGCTCGTAGCCTTCTGAACAAGGAAGGACCCTTCTTAGATTCAACCACCCACCAGAGGGATGCGGCTGAGAGTGTTGGCAGCCTCCCAAAACCTCTCGATGACCAATTTTACGGAGTCACCAAAGAGGTGACAGAGGGGCATCCAGGAGAAGATATTTTGTGTTTTTTTTCTTTATTTGCTTCAGGTTAAGCCACAGAAGCCATGTAGAGACTGATGGAGGAGTCAGTCTACCTAATGGCACAGAAAAAGAGAGCCCCCGCCCTTGTTGAGGTCCTGAAGTCATTCCACTTGGTAGGCCTGCAGCAGTGCAGTAACGTGTAAACATGCTGGCTGGAAGCGGAAACTGCTTTACCCACCCAAGCAAAAGTGTTCCACATGGCTTTGTGGGCAGCATCAGGGGGGTAATGTTCAGGCTTTCTTAGGACTAAGGTCCCTGGATTCGGTGGGCCATTTTTAGCCACGAGACAGCGTGAGTCACAACCTCAACAAAATCCTCAGAAGCTGGGAAGGAATGTGGCGAATCTTCCTCTCCAACCTCGACACTAACACGTCCAACTCCTCAGAGATGGATAGTTGCAGCGCCATTGACTCTGCCTGGTCGGAAGAAACTACCCTAGAGCCTGCTTTCGAATCCAGGCAGTGGAATTCAGATCTGCCAGATAAGGACTGAGCCCTTCTCAAACCCCACTGCCAGATCCATTTTTATTATCATGCGAACCCCAGGACATAGATTGCCGCTGAGCCACATCAGCAGCGGGAACCGAGCCCTGAAGAACGCAAGCCTGGGTAGCATGCATTAAGAGAAAACTGCAAGGCGGGCGCAGAGCGAGCTCAGCACGCAGACAATGCCCTCGAGTGCAGACCTGAGCGTGCTCCACTCCCAAACAATAGACAGGTTCTCCCACACATAAGAGGTGTATATTCCTAGCTGAAATGTAGTGAAGGCAGGAGAAGCACATGCTCTAACACTTGTTGGTTCGCCATTAGAAATTATTAAAATAGTGTGGATGTTCCTTGTCTTTTTAGACCAGTTAGGAAAAGATATACTTTTTGATATACTTCAACAAGTTTTACACAAACGCAACCAACACAGTGTACTAAGTAGAAGTGCAATCATTCTATCAATTGTACACACGGTTACTATGGTTTCTTTACAAAGTCTAAAATGCTTTGTTGCTTTTTGCCTAAGCTTTAGGGTTTATGCTTTTAACATTAGGGTTCGACGATTTAAAATAATTGACATAACAGGGTTGGTAAGTTAATCGAGCTCGAGATAAGGGGGTTCTACTGTATATATATGTGTGTCTGTGTGCTCAGCATCACATGGCCACCAAGTGAACTGACTTACTTTGTCATACTGGAGCTTATTGTATTGGAAATATTTTTGTCATTTTTGTAGTCCATGTTCAGTCTACGAGTATACTTTCTGAAGCGGAGACTTACTGTAATGTCGACTAGAAAGACTGGAGTTCTGTCTAGATCTTCACACTGAACGAGTGTGAGCTTTTACACAAGTGACTGTTTCACAGAACCAAAATCCTCACTCATTCTCATTCTCCAGGAAGAAGCTCTGTCACAAGAGGAAATGATCAATGCTTAAACTTCTCTCACTTCTTCCATTCCTTCCATTTTATTTTCCTTTTAGCAGAAGGTGTGAGCTATCTCATCCAGCACACACCACCTGTCTATGACTGAGCCTGTGCCAAACTGCTGAATTGTATGAATATAGAATAGGTCCTCTGTGACAAGACAAACTATGCAGAAAATTGAGAATACCTCCATCAGTGTTTGCCACAGTCATCATGTGTGATCAAATTTTCATGCATCTATTCCCCTGTCTCCTCCTTTCTGATACATACTGATCCATTTATCTTAACACTCTTATCTTTATTAAACATATCAGGGTCATTCCTGCAGTTTGGTGGAACTTCAGTTTTTTGAACTGAAAAGGTTTGTTAATTTTTTTATTTTATTTCTATAGTAATGTTAGAGGAAGAAAATGTCTGGTAAACAAAAGAAAAGAAGGAAAAAATTAAGCTCAGTATAACTTAATATCTCTGACCAAATATTCCAAATTTCCCATTATATGAAATTTGTCTATGACATTTTTACAACACAATTTGTAACGGGGTGGACATTAAAACAAGGTGAACGTTTTAACCTTATGAAGCCTGTTATAAACAAAGAACAACTTGCTAGCAGAAGATTTACATTTTAGGAAAAATTTTAATAGATATAAACATATAAAACACATTCATGTCCAGAATAAATTGACAATAGAGTGGGCATGTTATGTTTTACGCTTTTGGTTAAGTCTTCTAAAAATTCGGAAAAGAGAACAAAAGTTGACTCACTTTACTTACTGTTTTATTAGTGTTGTTTTTCCTCCAAGGAAATGTCACTTCTAGCAAGTCATGTGATTTAGGGAATACACTTAAGATTTTCAAGGTCAAGTAGCACCAATGCAACAGGGTGAGCTGGAGTTATTCTGTTACAGAAATGTATTTAATGGTTTCACACATAAAAAAATATGTATCACAACAAAGTAATTTATGTTAAAGAGACCGAGTGTATATACTTATACTCTAATTTAGAAATATATGGACACCTTTATTTAAGTGCTTCAATTATTATTATTTTTAATTTTTTTTACTATAAGACAAATAATGTTTAAATATTTATTTTTTAAATGACTCATTATAATGACTTTGTCAGGAATGGCGGGAGGGAAGCGAGGACTCAAGTGCAGGTTGATGGAAATCTATTATCAAATGAAACAAAATTTAAACAAAAACTGCCCCGGGGGGGGGGGGGGGGGGGGGGGGGGGCAGTTTTTGTTCATATTTGTTAATCATTTTTGAACAAACTGATTAAGGAAATGACTCACTCATAAATTTCACAGGACGCTGTCACAGGGAAGTACAAGATGAAGGCGAATTCCAGGAAATAGTCTTTAATCCAACAATACGAACAACTCCTTAATACTGGCAAGATAGGACAAATAACTGAAAAAACGGAGTACATATACCAGAAATAAACAAGGGAACTAATGAGTTCATTAACAAACAACAGGTGTACTAAATAAACTACAACAGATTAGATACTAGGTCAACACATGAACAAACGCAACAAAACAGAGCATTCTCCTGACAAGAAATACTTTGGGAATTTCTCAGTTAGAATTAGATCCTTTCAAGTCTAAGACTTGAGTCATCATCACCATTAAACAAAATAATGAAACAGTGTGTGAATGAATGGCAAGCCATGTCAATGTAAAAGTTGAATGGACATTATGGAGTTTAACATTAAGTGATTCATTTTACAGCGAAAACAAAAGAAAACAATGCCAAAATCTGTGGCCTTGCATTACATTAATATTTTATAAACTTGGTCAAGCTTAGCACAGATTTACTTTCCACTAATCCGTTTTCATAATTTGGATTGTGTACAAATGATTGTGGGTGACTGGAGGACATGAAGGACACACTCCTTAAAAATAAGCCCAGTGAAGGATGCAAAATAAAGGCTGCCTTTTAAGAATCCTTCAAATTGAGACAGCTTTCAACAGAGCTTGATGATGTAACCTGCCAGATATGAGCCTTACTTGGATGCAGCCTTCCAATTGAGAAGCATCCAGATACTTGTCTCATTCCTGAATGAATCAGTGATTTTGAACATATCAGCTGAATAATTTATTCAACATACTTGCTCATAAAGACAGTCGCCTGTAATCTACAGAAAGAGTCACTGAAAAATGTTCATCTCTATTACAATTTCTCCAAACAAATGCAACAACTGGAACTAACTTCTGTATATTTTTAGTGATAGATTAAATAATCTTAAATAAATCACTAATGTTGGTTAATAATGAGGATGCATTTCTGACATATCGTGCATCTCTTTTATTATTATGATAATGTCAAGTAACTCTATGAAGATTTTGTCAGTATCAACAAATTGTTTCCTTTGTTTACATGGTTTTTAAATCATATGCTTCATCTAGCATATTCTCTGAGAACTGCGGCCTGTGTGCTGCATTGTAAAGCTTTTTAATGGCCATTGATCTGAGATGTTTTTACAATGAAGCAGCAGCCAACTATTTTTGCTTCACGATCCTTTTCTTGTCATCATATGACTTTCAGTTTAAATCCAGGCCCAAATCCTGGTAAAAACATTAATTGAGAGCTGATATTCAAGGAATAACAGTAACGTGTCTGCTCTGTTGAAAGTAAATGAACACTGACTATGAAGAGGAGACTAAGCAAGATCCTCCCATCAATAATGAATCCAGCTAAACCTCTGAGAACTCTAAAATTTCTCCTTTACGCATGAATTATGCATGCACTTTAGTGCATTGCTGATCTCTTTCAGACTTTTTGCCAGGGTGTTTGGGACAATAAAAGGCTAAATATTGCTCTTCTGTTTGGTCAAGAAGAAAGAAATATTACTGAGCCCAGAGACTACATAGCCAGTCATTAATATAACTGTCAAATAACTGCCACAAACGTTTTGATATCATGATTTCAGATCCATCTTTTCTGAAGAAAGCTCTCCTTGTAATAGGCATCCATGTTCAGTTTTTTATCTGTTGTCAAACACTGACGGTCCTTGTCACTTGACAGGCTTTGAGTCTGAAAGGGATAGTTGGTGAAATTCTGTCATCATGTACTCACTCTCATGTCGTTTCAAACCTGCAAAGCTTTTCTAATACTTTTTATTTAAATACTCACAATAAGGTGCTGTTTTGACACTTTTAACGTGTTTAAATGATCAGTAAGTGAATAAGAGAGGTTTTCCACTAAAATGTTGAATTAGTGGGTCAAAAGTGGAAAAAAAGGGTTGTTAAAAATTCAAAAAGTAAGCAATGGAGAGAGAAATAAAGTGTTTTTTAATCGTGGAACACCTCTCTTCTTCACCTTTAGTATGCACTTCTGCAACTTAATGAGATTGTTCTTTATCTGTGGCACTTGTGAATACAAAAAATAGGCTCTGGGAAATAATATATACAACATTTGCTCTATGATGAGATGGATTTTCCTCCCATTAAGAAATAGCACAACACAGTAGTCTGATTTCTTTGACTTGAAGCAAGTTTGTGCGTTTCCCTCATTAGTGCACAGAGAGTCCACTGGGCTTTTGCACCATGTTAATCACCTCCTGGATGCAATATGGATTCCACTCTCAAGTCCTCATTTCAGAGCACTGTTTTGACCAGGGCCTGAAGCAAATCACCTGCTATAATTGTGATCAATGGGCCATGTCAACCTATTTCACAGACAAGTGCTTCTCTTGGTGGCTGGGGTCAATGGCACAAATAGCAATGATTTACATAGCCAATACTAAAAGTTGCAGAATCACCAGGAACAACTTACCTAATACAAGAGATTAAATCTTGCAGAGCTAGAGCATTTGAAAGCTTTTAGGAAAGACACTTAGCACCATGGATCTCAGGTAGCACTGGGACCTGGGTACAAGCCGTTAAAAAAGATATATTGTCAATTTACTGAGAACAGGGTAAGCCTATAAAATCGTGTGTGGCAACGGTTATTAGGTAGTATTTCTGACTGCACTCTACTATCTCACCACTGATGCTGCACGTTTTACATTAGCAATGCAGGCTAGAATGATAGCTCATATATAGGCTGTTAGTATTTTTGCATGATTTTATTGTTCATTCTGGTACAGGGGTTTATGGGACATCCCTGTAGCCCCTACAAGTGAGCGCACTGAATTATTATTTTTTGCAAAGGACATTGGATCTTAAGGAGCATATACATGCACTACAAAAACAGTATTCACACAGATTTTTTTTAAATGTGCCATTACATTTATTTACAGATTTAGATTTACTTTTTTTATTACAGAAATACAGAATTTTTAAATCTCAGCAAAGCACAAATGGCAAAATAACTATGGAAGATATGGAAGCCATTTGGACTTGCCTAAACATATCTGCTTTGGTGCTGCTGCTGTTAGTTATTGCTGCTATTGCAGAGCAAGTACGGGATTGCTGCTGCTAATAAATACATGACACGCTGCTGTGAACAAGTAAGGCATCCTGCTGCTGTACAGTAAAGCATACATTAATTACCCATAGACAATCTATAGGTGGAGTGGGGGATGGTGGAGGGTTTCTGAAAGTGTGCTGGACTTCTAAAGAAAAGGCTGACCAAGTAGTTGAAGGTCGAGAAGCGAGTTCATTGGTTATTGATACAGCAGTAAACCAATCAACAGTGCCCTTTAGAGAATGGTGTGCTTGAGATAAGGACCTATCAGCCTACACCATCAAGAGTTTCATGGCAGAATTTGTATATTTATGACTGTCAAAATTATAAGATAAAAAGACAAAATTATGATATGAAAACTCCCAATTGACATAAAAATGTCATTATAGACATAATAGATAGCCAGTTTATTAAAAAATAATAGACAATATTCAGAGAATATACAGTCATGGCCAAAATTGTTGGCGCCCCTGAAATTTTTCCAGAAAATCAAGTATTGCTCACAGAAAAGTATTACATTAACGCATTTTACTATACACGTTTATTTCCTTTGTTTGTATTGAAACAAAACAGAAAAAAGGAGAGAAAAAAGAATTCACACAATCTCACTCAAAACTCCTGGGCAGAACAAAATTGTTGGCACTCATAATTTAATATTTGGTTGCACCCTTTGGAAAAAAATAACTGAAATCAATCTCTTCCTATAAGCTTCTCATACATCTCACCCAGAATTTTGAATCACTCTTCCTTTGCAAATTGTTCCAGGTCTCTTATATTGGAAAGGCGATTTTAAATTTAATTTTAAGATCTCTCCACAGGTATTCAATGGGATTTAGATCTATACTCATTGCTGGCCAAACTCTCCAGCGCTTTGTTGCTTTTTGAAGTATGTTTGGGCTAGAAGACCCACGATCTTGAAACTGTAGTCTCGCTTTTATATGTCTCTGTGTCAGCAGTGGGGGTCCTCCTGGATCTCCTGCTGTAGTGTTTCATTTAGATCAAATGTCGACGGATAGTTCGCACTGACACTGATGCACCCTAAGCCTGTGGGAAACTTGTTTGGGGCTGCTTATCAACCATCCGGACTATCCTGCGTTGCAACCTTTCCTCAATTTTTTTCTCTTTCGTCCACATCCATGGAGATTAGTTACAGTGCCATGCAAAGTTCTTGATAATGTTGTGCACAGTGGATAAAGGAACATCAAGATCTGGACTTGTAACCTTGAGATTGTTGATGTTTTTCCACAATTTTGGCTCTCAAGTCCTCAAACAGTTTTCTTCTCTTTCTGTTGTCCATGATTGGTGTGGCACACACAGAAACACAATGCAAAGTGTGTCTTTTTAATCTACTTTCAGGTGTGTTTTTTTATATTGCCCACACCTATTACTTTCCCCAGGTGAGTTTAAAAGACACAATTTATTATTTTATTATTTATCCACAATTTTGAAAGGGTTCCAACAATCTTGTCTAGCCCATTTTTGGAGTTTTGTGTGAAATTATGTGAAATTTACTTTTTTCCTCCTTTTTTGTTTCGCTCCAATAGACACAAAGGGAGAAACAAGTGTATAGCGATACATATGTTAATGCAAGTCATTTCTGTGAGAAATACTTGATTTTCTGGAAACATTTCAGGGTTGCCAACCATTTTTTAATAGCTTTCATGATGTCACTACTTTTGAGTGGGATTTTACCTTATGATTCTCAGGGGATTCTCACCCCATATGCTTCCATTGCAAGTTCATTACTTTGAACAAAAAACAAAAAAACATGATAAAAAAAAAAATAAAAAAAATCAAACGATCAAAATTATTTTATAGTTTCTGATTTGACCATGCAATGTCAATACAACGGTTTTAAACCTGGACAATTCCCAAACACATGCATATTCTCAACATAATTATTGTATTGTGCTTTGGTTTTAAGTGCTTCCTCCTTAGTATTCATCAGCTATTGTTTCTGCAAGGACTTCTGCAGTCTGATTGCACATCACAACCCAAGGAAAAAATCCAGTCAAAATCCATTGAACACAAACTGTTTGCAGTGCAGTTTCTATTTGCAGCCTGCCTGAATGTGAATCACAAGGAGATTGTGCTTCTGTTTCATAGAAGGGAATAGCTCAGGAGAGCCTGATTGCTATACTGCCATTCAGACAGAACGGAATCAATTTACATTAAATATGAATGTTGAACCATGTATCTTTGAAAATATTAATTAGGGTTCATTAACCATTAATAAAACACAGCTATTGTATTTCAATACAATGCAATAGCATGTGGCACAATATAGTGCTGTATTTTCATTAAATGGAATATACCACAATTTATTTATCATCAAGCCAAACTGATCAGGTTTACAATGTGTTTCTTCTACTTTCAACTCATTCCAGCACCTTGGTTCCAAACTCTGGTAGACTTTGACTAAAAAGGCCCTTTAAGAACAGCACTTCAGGTATATTGTCTTGCATTCATGCTCCTGAAATGACTGAAATGTGCAAAGCAACAAAAGGAAACTAAACTTAATCTGGTAAACTAACATAAAATGATCAATAAACATTAATAATGGCCTTTCCGTGCAAACACAGAGCGATTAAGCAAACCGAAGATGTGCAAATATGCTCACACCATCTGCAAATCAGGCCTTAATGTGATGATAGTTTCTCATCATTTTCCATGACCTCAGCCTCCAAAGACAACCCAGTTAGTTTTATTTGCACAGGGCCAGGCACATATCATTAGAAGAGTAATTTCCAGTCTGGCTGAATGTGGCTCTGTGATAGATGACATCAATGAGGGGCGATTCTCATTTCTCTGCCATTTTGTTTGGATTCAATTTAGTCAGAGCCCACAGTGGATGACACTCTGGTTTTGGGCTTGGAAACACCCGGTTTCTAAGGGTGTCAGAGAAGCAGATGCTATAAATGAACATGAGAGTGCGTTAAAAAGGAGGCTATGGAGAGAGTGTTGAAATCTTCATTACACCCGATTACCATTTACATGAGATTATAAAAAAATAAAAATAAACCTCAAGATGAAGATTTGTCAAAGACACACATTGGAACACATTGGACACATTAAAAAAGATAAAGGTAATACATTTTAACTGCATATTAATTATGCGTTGTATAATTACACATGCACTGCACATTATAATTTCTAACTGTGCTGACAGGTGAGAGATTCTACTTTTTTAAATCTGTGATATTGCTAAGGAATATATTTGGATGATACAAAAGCAACCAACCAAACACCAGAATTGATCCGTGCTGGAAAACATACACACAACAAAATGAACTAGCATGTTCTGTGTTGTGTTGTGCACGAACATCTAAAACATTCCACAGCGTTGAAGACAGAGCCGAATAAAACTGGGAATTCTGCCAGTCAGAGCAGCCGGTCCAGTTAATGATCACCTACTCAGTCTTGATCAAACTGCTGCACTTTAATCATCACTGATAACCAATATATTACTATAAAATAAGGTAAATACTGATAAGTAGACTCAGAAATCGCTGGAGAAAACCGTATTATAAGCGAATCAACCTAAAACTGTTTTTGATATCAACTGTGTAGGAGGCTCAGTCATAATATGTGAAAGCTTTATGACACCCTAATAATTTTTACACTGAAATGTTCATCTCTCTCATAGAGAGACAAGCCAGACTAGATAAATTACAGGCAATTTCCAAGATGACGTTCTGAGATAAAGGATCCTGTGTGTTGTTGTAAGTGTCATTAAACTATCCATCAAAGAGCCAAACCACCCTCGCTGCCCACAAACCATTTACTATTGCACTCAAGTGTTATCTGTTGAAACGCCTGATGTTTTCTTTTATTTATTTAATTATTGTCATTTTTATTCTTTTATCTCCACACAAAAAAAGGTTCAGTTTGACTTCAGTTCTTATCTTAATCTTTTTTTGGAAAACCAGACAATTCTAATTTTAGCACACACATAAAAAAAGAATCATCTCTAATTGAAGCAGAAATAGTCTTTCTCTGCTGTCTGTAAACTTCGCATATGCAATGGGGCTAAAAACGAGGGTGTATGCTGGCAGGTCTCTGGACAGAAGTATCTGTAAATATCATTGCCTGCTGAGTTTCCTGCTGACTACTGCCAATGGGTGACAATTACCTGGTTCCGGTGAAAGGCTCAAGCAAGACTCTGGTCTGATGACCAAAAGGGTGACATTTCTAACTCATGTCCTCCTTTGGTGAGCAAACATTCGTGATCGATGGATCAAAACAGTTCTGATTTAAACAACATAGGAAAAATGTCAGGAACAATTAGCTGATTCGGTCATTGGTAAGGGAAGATGTAACCTGCTGTTCAATGGCCTTTGCTGGCTGTCTGATATGAACTTTCTCATAATAAAGAAGAGATCGCAATGTTTATCCTTCTAGAATGCCGCAAATGGTAAACACACTTTGGTCGAAACTGTCACATTTTCCACTTGCAAAGGAGGGTGAAAAAAATTCCTCCAGCCTTTAAGGCTGAGAATGATGCATGCAAGCAAGGGCTCTGATCTTATTACTGTTGAATGATTGCCCGAAACTGAATTCAGAGGAATGAACAGTCTTACAATGGTGATTGGAGCTTAGAGAGAAATGGTTCAGCCCTGTGCAAAAGGTAACACAAAGAGAACACATCTAAAATACCCAATTCCTTTCCACAAGAAGGACAAAACCTGCAGATTAGATTATTTCACTTGAAGACAGCGGTACATTTCTCATGGCACTGATTCGTAACCCTGTCATGATTTGGTTTAATCTTTGGACATAAATAATAAAATTAAAAAGAAAAGAAAATCACTTGTATACCGCTGGCTGAAAAAAACAGTCACATTATCCATTCAATAAGAAAGAACACTGTGGGTCTAAAAGAACAAGCGTATGAGTAAATAAAAGTACAGACTCATCTGGCTTCTAGTATTTCTGACATGTTTCATTTTAAATTTTTAATTAGATTCTTAATGTGTTCCTTTGAGGGGTTACTCTGTAGTGTTGCTACTGAAAAAGCATAAAACAGCTAGGCTATATCAATCTTTTTTATTTATTGTTCCTGAAGCAATCATCTGGGTTACTATTGTAATCGTCATTCCCTGAAGGAAAGAGCGGAAAAGTTATGTCAGAAGTTAACTAACGAATTGTAATCTTACCTGAGACACCAATCATCTTCGAGTACAACTAAATGAGCCAGGACCGCCTGGGGATGGAATCCCGGAAGAGGTGTTAGGAGGCCAGCAGGGGGTGCTCACTCTAAATTCTGTGTGGGTCCTAATGCCCCAGTATAGTGATGGGGACACTGTACTGCAAAAAGCACCGTCCTTCGGATGAGACGTTAAACCGAGATCCCGACTCTCTGTGATTAAAAATCCCAGTTAGTCCTTCGTAAGAGTAGGGGTTTAACCTTGGAATCCTGGCCAAATCTGCCCATTGGCCTTGCTCCATCACGCCATCCTAATCACCCCCTTACTCTAATTGGTTTCATTGCTCTGTCTCCTCTCCACCATTAAGCTGGTGTGTGGTGAGCGTTCTGGCGCAATATGGCTGCTGTCGCATCATCCAGGTGGATGCTGCACACTGGTGGTGGTTGAGGAGATTCCCCCCCCCCCCTTCTATGTAATCTAAATCTCTATGTATATAAATGTAACTAATTATTATTATTAATTATTATTGAGATGTAAATAGTGCAAAGTAACCTCAAATGCTTCTGGGTTCATAGAGGTGATGGCAGACGAGTTGTCACATGCAATGGGAGCGTAAATCAATTTCAAGATGTATGTACACAGTGGCCGCAGTGCTGTCTGTATGGACCAGTATTGCATAGACATTCTTGCCTAGTAGCTGCTTTTTGAAACAGCTCAGCGCAAGAGGTACTGCCATCAACTCAAGCTAATTGAAACACCTGAATCACATAGTCGAGTCTGATAGACATCGTCTGACCGAGGGAATGTGCAGTGTCTTTCGTTGCTCGTAGTGTGAGATCTATTGCTATGCACAGTTCCTGCATTAAACCTTGTTCAGAACTACCCTCATGCAGCTTGTTGGTCACCTCACCATCGAGGACAGTGTAGGGGAAGGAGGCACCAGCTTGTTTTTGGGCGGAAAAAGATACCTTCCATAAAACCGATAATCAATGCTCATGCACTTCCGTAAAGAAAGGCACTGTAGTGAGTTGTTGAAACCCAGTGTGAGCCACCCCGACATACTAACCTCCAGCTTTCAGGACACAGTAGAAGTCTCCACTAAACCCCAATACTCTTGTAGGCCTGGAAACGCATGGCAGTCAGCTCTGGGTCAGACATTAACAATGTTACGGTCCCCGAAGTTGGGCAATGCAGCTGAGTCATCATCCCTGGAGGACTCTAGCCCAACCTTTCGATACCGTAATCAATATTTAATATTCTGCCGTAGCTTTGAATGAAACTCTGGGAGCCCCATGAGAAGAACCAGCAATCTCATTTGGAAACTCCACAGCTTGCACAGTGCAAGAGGTGTGAGGGGCCCACGGAGATTGACTCGGCATGATTGTGATCACTGTGATCCTCAGGTCACCCTGCCTATTCACCTACCCTTCTGCTGGCCAGCAGATGAACTAGATCTGCGTATAGGAGAGAGGACGCCACCTCTTTTGAGGTATTACAGTCTTGACCTCAGCACCGAGATCATCTTCCCACAGTGGATGCATGACTCCACAAATACCACCTCAGTATTCTTTAAGCCCAGACACATGAAGCAGTGATCGTGACTGTGAGAGGTGGCAAATTATGTCAAGCAACACAGAGGTAGAATTATTTATTTTAAAAAATTCAGTGTCACAACTGTGTTTGCTCTTTTTGGGAAATGCTCTCTTTAAGTGCTGAACCGCACAGAGGAAGGTTACAGCACAACTCAACAGGATTATGCTTGTTCATTGTGTTCCTGTGTTCATAAGCATAAAGCATGTGTTCCTTGAATGCAATGTAAGTCGCTTTGGATAAAAGCGTCTCCCAAATGCATAAATGTAAAATGTAGGTAAAAGAACCACCTTGCCACCTCATACATTTATAAGACCTTTAAACTTTTCACACAAACTATGTTGCTCCATAAATGTTCAATGCAAATATATGTATATATTTTCTGCAATCATACACTATGGGAGTAGTGAAAAGCATTTTTTTTTCTTAAGGTGTGCCATTAGCCCTATTGTACCCTATGTCTTTTATAAAGGACCAGCATTCAGCACCACGGACAGAGGAATGATGCTTAAATGAGTGTCCTACTATATTTAAAGGACAGTTCAACCAAAAAATTTAAATGATCTTATTTACCCACCAAGCCTCTATGGAACACAAAATATTATATTTTAAAGGATTTTTGAACAATGGACTTTCATTATCTGGAAAAAACAACAACATCAAAAAACCCTGATTATCTTAGTTTATGTATGTTCTATAGAAGAAATAAAGCCATTTGGAACAACATGAAAGTGTTTAAATGATAACAAATGTTAGACTTGTTAGAGTGTCCAACTGGTAAACCAAAGAGTTCTGTACTGACAGGAAATGACAGAGGTGCCCTTGAGCAAGGCACCTAACCCCCAAACGCTCACCGGATGCCACAACAAAATGGCTGCCCACTGTGAGCAGTGTGTGTTCACTACTCACTTTTTTTGTTTTGTTTTATTACTGTTGGAACAAAATTATAATAGTTAAATAGTTAATAGTTAAATAGTTCACTGTTTTTTTCCATAAACTAGATCAAGGGTAACAAACTATTTCTTTATGAAAATACTTAAAGTTTATGACAGAACAACAGGAGTGAATCATGACAATCTTAATTTTTGGATGAACAATCCCTTTAAATGGATAAGAAATTTGTAATTTCAGTGTTTTGCCTTTCTTGTCCATTTAATCCCTGAAGAAAAAACTAAGAAGGTAGTAGTTGTGTTGAAACATGTATTGGAAAATATGGAGTAGAATACAAAAACATATTAAATAGGTAGGTGAAAACAACCCCCAGATGTGTCATTCCAGGATATAACCAGATAATTGAAAATCATTTTGAAATGGCACTACACTCCTCCGGAAATATTACATCCAGCAGAGTTTGAAATTGTTCCACTAAAAATTAAACAACACCTTATAGGCTGACCGCAATTTGACCTGGGTTATTTCTGATGATATCTCAAACCACTAACTTCTGCAGCCAATAACATTTCTATATATTGTAGAGAATGCTCACGATCACCATCAGAGATATAAGGAATAAGACTCAGAGCTTGGCAAAATGAAAAGGTTAATGAAACCCCATGCTTAATTGTATCAATGTCATCTGGGCCAATTCTGTTGACCCAATTGATCCATGGTCTCTGATCACATTTCGCTAAAAGCGAATTCAGAGTCACAGCAAGGGTGGCTGATTAGCAAGACAGACTCTCTGGTGCCCCACTAATTGGGAAAATTGTCTACAGATAGACAATCTCTCTGTAAACCCCATGCTTCCACCGAAGAGAATAGTCCCACAGCTTGCATTACTATGTTTCCATGCCAAGCCCTCTTAGGCAAATATATTATTTTATATAAAATTAAAGCAAATACACCTTTTAAAAAATCTATTGCAAGACACATTTGTCACTGAACAACCAATGTGTTCATGTTATTTTGGAGGTACAGTGCTCATTCCGTGGTGTCAACATTTGTATAAATATAATCTGCACATTCAGTATTTTTTTTTTTTTGGAAATGTCAAACCGACACTAAACAAGATAGTGACATTTGCTGACTGAAATGCTATTGTTCTCCTGAGCAATCAATGTCTACAACATCCAAGCCTTTGGCGATGACTGATGATAAAAAATTATGTATCTGCCTGTAAGCAGAAGTACGGGCCACTTAGGATTAAATCCAATAAATGCAGACAACATTAATAATGCGATTGTGTTTATCACCTTAAGCCTCTTACTCCACACTAAGACATCTGGACATTAAAATATTATGCTCTGATAGCATGATTGTAATTGTAGGGATCTCACCTGTGCAAACCAAAGCCTTTTTGAAACGGTCTCCACCCTCCCTCCTCCCTTCCCCTCCAGAAGAGAAACGAGACCGGTCAACATTAATGTTCCTCTAGACAGGACACATTGAAATAAAGCTCAGTGTAGCAGATTAGGGAATGAGGATTAAGGGCCTGTTTGTCTTGGTAATTGTCTTTAGGAAATATTAAATATTACTTTACCTTCCAAAAGAGGTTTATGTCTCCAAACAACAAGACAGTGAGAGAGAAAGATAGGATTTCAATCAAAACTTTACTTAGGTATGTGAATATACTAACGTTAACGTACAGCAGGGGCCAATAGTCTGAGACCACCCGTGGGAATACTACTATTTCACAAATTTCTAATACCATACATGTCAATTTACATTAACTTTTTCCTCAATTTTTTGTATTAATATTATAATTTGACATATGGTTTTAGAAAATTTTGAAATATTGGACATTCGATGATACTTTATTTTACAGTCTCCTCTATAACAGTAAATTACACATAAATACAAACATCTAACCCTAAACTAAACTATGCATACGCTATTTTTCTATCTTGCAGACCAATTTTTTATTTATTTAACTGGAACAAGTTGAAATAGCATGTGAACATGTCGCCAACAGATGCATATCTGTTTGAGCAACAGGAAAGGCATTAATCATCACAATTGAGACTCAAATAATTAACAAAAACACTTGCTTATTTAAATTTGTAAGGCAGCGATTAAGTTTTCAGCGGAATATTACTGTGAATAACATCATTTATTGTGCAAATAGCATCATCTTAACACCTCTGGTGTGATAATCTCGTAAATTATCATTTTTAAGAAGCGATTTGTTTACTTTCGGGTCTAAGAGAGTAATTTTGTAAAATTATAAACATAATTTAGTATAATTGAAGAATCGATTAGGATTCCATTCCACGGTCGCAAGCAATTCGATTAGACGAGGGGCAAATGAGAATTTAAGCACAATAATGGCACTTAGTGTAATGGTACACGCAGCTGGGCTGTAGCCTACTCCTTTAAAAAAGACAAACGCACGAGGAATATGAAAATATGACGTGACGTCAGGCGTCGTCTTTAAATATTGATCTCGAGCGCTTGACTGCCGCAAAGCCGCTCTTGAGAACTTTAGAAAGACACAAACATGAGCTGAACATTGACGGGGCGAGCGCTGCGCGGCTTCGCGTTGGGAGCAAAATGTGCCTTTTAGACCCGGAATATACGTTTTCCAAAACGGATTACATTTAGTAAGATATTATATCACATTACCAGGTCAAAGAAAGGGATTACTTTAAACATTTTCCACACTATATCAGCGCAGAGTCGAGTCCGTTGCTGAGGAGATTTGGAGAAGTACGAAAAGTGATGCGACGTCGAAACTAAAGGGCATTGGAATTACGTTTCTTTTTTGGCTGATTTGGAAACTTTATCTTGTTATTGTTATGTATCCGGTCGGAAATATTAACTATCGTTTTCCTAAATGAGATGTAAGTTCGCGCAGTCGAAGTTAATGGGGAGCACGAGACAACCAGCAAACCTCACTGAAAAACTTACGGAGAAAAACATGCCGTGTTTTCATCCATGGAGACATGGCATATAGATTCCTGTCCAGCCGAGTCGTGCCATCCTCAAACAGATTAAGCAGAAGATTTCTCTTTATATTCACTATCTCTTTGTGTTTCATGTACCTGTGCTACAGCATCCTCTTCTGCTCCGGTACAATCATGCCTAACCAGAGATTGGAGGATCACCGCTGCGTCCATCTGAAGAACATGGGAAGTAAAAAACTTTTACAGAAGTCGCATTATTGCACTATATCATCGAAAGCGAGAGTTGTCTCGGACGAGACGAGGGCTGCGGGTCTCTTAAACCTTAATGGCAACCAAAGCAAACATTCAGCCTCACATAAAACACAAGATGTGGTAGATCACAAGCAGAGTAATAACAGCAATTCTTCAAAATATGGAAATAAGAAGTTGCCCAATGCACTTATAGTTGGGGTTAAGAAAGGAGGCACCAGGGCAGTACTGGAGTTCATCCGGATTCATCCAGATGTTCGAGCTCTTGGGACTGAACCTCATTTCTTTGATAGAAATTACGACAAAGGATTGGACTGGTACAGGTAGGCTTCTTTTCTGGCTTTTTGCATTGGTATTCTGGACAATAATTCTAAAAAGCAGTTGTATTGCACTAAATATTCTTTATGAAATGTACATAGAATCACACAAGTGCTACTGAAAATTGGCTGCAGGGAATAACAGCCATGCGGATATGTAATAGTACTGCAGCAGGAATGATATTAATGGTAATAGTAATAATGAATCACTTATTGGGGAACTTGCAGTTCAGACAAAAATGTACCTGTTAGTATGTTTCTTTTACACCAATGAAAATACTTCCAACTTCCAAAAGAAGTCAAGTTTACTGTATGTATCACCAAGCACTATAGAGGCTGTTGTAAATGTTGTACAGGGCTTGATTTCGTCTATTGGACATTAATTTAATTTATTGGATGGTTGTGGTTCGTTATTAGTTTGATTCCATGTGAGGGACAGGTTGTCCTCTCTCAATAGACACATCATCAGTAGAGACAATTGGGTGGAGGGTTACTTTGATTAAAGTTTACAAGGGCACATTCATAATATTAATAAACATACTAATGTGCATGTATAAATGATAATAATGGCTGCAATATTTCATAAATATATATATATTTTGATTTCATGATGGCTTTAATCTCTCCAGCTCACTCTGGGTTTTAAATAATAAATAAAAAAATCTTTAAAAAAATGTGCACATAAAATGATGCAAAATAGCTGAATATTTGATCACAATGCCAAAAATTGTGAATAAATAAAAATGAATTGTTGAAATTAGTAAAAAAATAAATTTTAAAGAGACAGCAACTATCATGTTCTAAAATAATATTAATAACTGAAAAAAATATTTTAGTCAAATCATATTAATTAAATAATCATTCAACCCCTTAGAGGAAATGTACATTTACAGCAAAACAGTAAAAATTGCACAAATTTGAAAGAAAAAAAACTGCCTAATGGGTGAAATGTCAAAAGGTAATATCAGCAGGGTGCAAAAATGATGAAAACTTGCTTTTTGTGGTGACAGTAAGAAAAGAGCTGAAAACTCAAACTGCTGACAAGGAGATGTAAGCAGTAAGTCATACTGAGAAAGCAGTAATGATAGAGTTTTGGCCAGAGACCTAGAGCAGAATGACACAGAGTGATTGCAGTGTTCGGTTGCAAGGGGAAAATATGCAGATAAAGGCCAATGGATCTCTTTCAAGAGTACACCTTCCATAAACCCTGCCAGAGAAAGGCATGGATCATATTGATCAGTGGGCAGATTAAAATCAACTCCTTCCTTCCTTCTTCCCTTTCTACTGATGTGCTGCCATTCAAATACCCATCAGGGAGCCGTTCGACTGTGAGAGAAGTCGGTGTCGATTCTGTGTGGCGTGTAGGGCCGTGGTGCAGGGGTCTCTTGGAGACAATATCATCCCTCCCTCTTTCAGTACGGCGTCTGCCTGCAGCTCAGCTTCAGTAATTACACACACACATCACACCCCAGCTCAGACAGGAAAGAGAGCGAAAGAGAGGACTCCCCATGGGCCATGTCCAAATGTGTGGGGGAAAATCCATAGAAGCCAACGGTACATACCTGTGTGAGAGCAGCGCTTCAGCCATTAGCAGGTGTTGCTGCTTGTTCAGTGTGCTCGTCATTTGGAAACCGCAATAAAACACACTTCTCTTCTGTTTACGTTTGTTCAGGGGCAACTTCACTCACCCACAGCCTACTGTGCTTAAATCAATTGAAGCGGATGTGTTTGTGAGATGTGCGGATCGATGCTAGTCCCTTATATTTGGACTTGGGGAGAAAAAGATGCTGGGAAGAAAGATGTAATGAGGAAAAAGAGCCAGGATGAAGGAAAGATGAAAAGGAATTCAGAGATGTAGCGCCGTGCAGTGCATCTACCACACAAACAAATACCCACAAACAAGCTATTGATAGAATCTATATATTCTTTTGTAAACTACAGCAAGATGAACCCCCTAATATACAATAGTTCTTGTGATGATAAAAAAGATAAGATGCCAGAAGAAATGGTTGGCGTATGGCTTGCTGGTAATGATGTAAATAAAGTAGCTTTGATTTTATTTATATATATATATATATATATATATATATATATATATATATATATATATATATATATATATATATATATATATAAATAAATAAATATAGCCTTGCTATTTGCTTATCCTTTCGGTCATTCACTTGACTGAGTAAAAAAAAGTTGTACATTTATAAATTCTGAAGGGGATAGATCACCCAAATTTTTCAATTTACCTAACCCTAACCATCCAAGATGTAGGTGATTTGTTTTCTTTAGAACAGCCTCAACATTTATTAAATTAAATAATTAAAGATTAGTTTTTATCTGAAACTGCAATCACTTTGGAGGTAAAAAAAATAATATATAGAGGCAAAACAAAATGAATAGTTGTGGCTCCTGACAATGGATTGAGATCTTATGAAGCAAGACGATCGGTCTGTGCAAGAAACTGAGCTTTCTGTCGTATAATGACTTATGCATGGTATTTTATTAAGGGTGTAATTAAGAAAAATAACATTTAAATGATCATTTTGGTACAATTTTTACTGATATTTTAATTTCACAACTTATAAAAATGTTAAAATGTATATTTAAATGATGTGTTAAAACAAGTGAAGGAAATAGCACATATAAATTATATTTTTTAATTTCAGTTATCATTTTGCTCCAAACATTACACATATGTTATGGAAAAAGTAAATTTGAAAACAGAAATGTATTTCAATTTTACATTTTGGATTGCCAGTTTGCATATTATATTTCAAACTGAAAATCGCTACCTATATCATTACATATTTGGCAAAGCTGTGGATTACAGGAAATAATGTTGTAAATAATGTTCAGTTTCTAGCACAGACCGATCATGTCGCTTCATAAGTCCTCAAATTATCGCCAGGAGCCACAGGTATTAAATCAAGTTTTTTTGTTTGTTTTTTTACAGTAGCCATTCACTTGCATTGTTCTACTAAAGAAAAGTCCTATATCTTGGATGGCTCAAGAGTTAAACAGCACATTTAATTTGTATCAATACATTTAATTGGAACAATAAGACACTATAGGGTTGTTAAGAAATCATACGAAATCATCATCATCGTCAATTTACATGTATTTAGTCTGTTATATTATACAAATATAACATTGGGAAAACAATACTTTAAATGTGAAACTAAACCACCAGAAAGGTAGAAGCAAGCCGTTTTCTTAAGTTAAATTGAATCATTCATTCAAACTGATTTGTTCAAATGGCTGATCAATTCAAGGATGAATGGGTAGCTACTTGTTTACTGAAGAATAAAATCAGTCACATTTGCAATCATGCTGATATTTGGAAAAACATATATATGGATAGTTCAGTTCTATTCGTTCTCTGATTGTTTCAATATAACATTCACAATTAAATTCTTGCATACATTATCACTTCCCTTTATAACCAAGGTTTATCCAGATGAATTTACACTATGCAAATTCTTATTTTATCCTTTTGCCTCCCCAGCACCACCTGAGTAGATCTGGTATGGGTTCTCCCTCTCTCTAGCAGCTGAGGATTGTTTCCATTCATTTTATGTTCTACATGTTTAGCAGAAGCAATTTGTACGTGCTCTGTAGCAGCAGCAGCAATGTAACAGTTTCATTGCATGTCCTGTTGCCTTAAATTGTTTTGATCTCTCCATGAGTTTTTCATAGTGTCATCCTCAAATGGCACAACATTGTTACCTTCTTTAGATTATGCATTAACAGTCGGCGTATACAATGAATATAATAAAATCTAAATCTTTCTGACTCAAACATTTTTGGTAGCAGACGCTTCAGTGCTTCCCTAACTATTTTTTGTTATTGGCATTTAAAAAAAAAAAAAAAATTCTCTTTCACTTGGGCTTCAAAACAATCAACGGCAAGCGTTACTGTCGAGCATTGTATACCATGCATATAAAATGTGCACAACCACACATTAACAAAATACACAGCTCCTTTTATTCTCACACTAAGAAACTCATCAATACTATTTGTGGACGGGTTAATTAAAATGCCACCGAGGCCAAGACACTGAAACAGTTCCCCTAATCTTCACTGAAAGCCATTTCACTTTAGCCACTGATATCCTGCAATAAGGGGACCAATAAGGGCTGCAATAAAGGGCAAAAGTAATGAGAACGATGAATTGGCTGATTAAGCCAAAAGTTCCTTATAAAGCCCTTTAATAATGTGTTTTAGACTCTTGTTTTCATTTTACTTCAGTCTTTGTCTTGGCAGGGCCCATTCATTAAATTCACGTAGCATTGTTGAGATTACCCCTGGGTTTTTACTAGAAGTTGTCCTAGATGGAGCAACTACGTCTTTGCTTGAGATAATAAGATCTCTCCCTTTACCTAAAAAAATGTGCAAGCAAGCTTTCTGGGCAATTTCATGAATTGCTGAGTTTTGTGTGCTCTACCACTCCTCCGATGCATACAAGAGACATGCAATACATATGTGGCGATGCTCATTAATTTATTTTTAGAATGGACAAGGATCCTTATGGGCTCATTTGTCGTAGGCAAACCTGTTTTCTTATTTCAAGTGGACATTCGTACGCCTGCTGATGTAGGTTTCATATTAAAGCAGTTCATCAAATCAAACAAATATTCTGCACTACACACCATCTAAACTTAAAAGGGCATCTGAAATCTATCGATTTTTACTATAGTTGGAATTTCTTCAAGTAGATTCCCTAAGAAATCCTCAGATTGTACAAGACGTCTTTTAGCATTTGCTAGAGCCAAGAAATTCCTCTAGGTCCCCCATTAATTGGCTCGAAAGGGAAAGGAGCGCAGACACACAACAGTCAGAAAGGTTGACGAGGACAGAAAGTTGGACAGAGCTTATTTAACTGGGAAAACCACACATTTCTCCATGCACACGAGAGACCTTTTTATTCTCCTGTATCACTAACGGGAATTGCTAATCCCAGCATGTTTCAGAGAGTTGTAGAATTAATTACCAGCACAATTCTTTCCTGGATGTAACCCAGCAAGGAACGGAAAGCTACTGAGATGTTTTGATTTGGTGATTTTTGTGTAAATTACTCATTAGACATGAATGCCACTAGCAAGAGCTGTGAGTAAATATGAGCTACTCCGAGAAAGAGCCTCTACTGATGGGAGTCTATTATGGGACTGACTGGATTAAGGATGAATGTTGAATGCTCCGAGTCACTCTAGAGACAAACCACAGAACCGCTGAGGAGCTGAAGGTGAGTGCTCAGATTCACTTAGAATATTTGAAGAGAAGCAGTCATCATATATTATCATATATTATGGCGTTCCACTGGCCCTCTGCTGTGCAAATTAAATTGTGCATATACCGAACCTATAAAATGTACTCATCTCTATAGAATTTAGCACATTGTATTGCATTACTCTGAAATGCAAAGTAAAAAAGCCAGACAATTTATTAAATACATTACATGAACTAAATTCACACTGAATGCATTTCATGAAAATATTGCCTTTGCTTGCATGCATGTAAACTACTCCTGAAGTTTTGTATTTATTTACACAACATCGTCTAAGGCAAACAGTGCAGCTAAGTTGTTTAACATGCAGTAAAAACACACCTGTGTGTGGGAGAATCCACTCCAGTGTAGTACATTTCTAGGAAAATTGTGCACATAAAGACCAAGGACACACTTCATAAACCTGCCTCGTACAGCAAGAAGAAATCTTTTGTTGGAAAAATAAAGTCTCATGAACATTTTAGGCTGCAGCCTTGGGGAGGATAAGAGACCACACAACCCTGATGTTCGTAGATGAAATTCAGTAATTCCAATAGCTTCACTCTATTGGTAGTCAGAATATAATATAATAATAGTTATATTCTTAAGCCATATTCTTTTGCAAAACGTCTAATTGTATCCGGTCTTTGCAACATCGACAATTGAAAAGATGTTGGATGAATGCAACTTAGGCTCAACGCACAAAACTTTCAAATAATATTTTAATATGGTAGCAATTTTGTGGATGCTTCTCAGTTCATAAAGACAGGGAAAATGTATGAAGCTGCAGAAGAAAAAAAAACAATCTAGAGAAAAAGATGCTGCAGTCTGCTGAAGTATACTGAGAATTGGAAGATGATTAATCTTCCAGCAGGACAATGACCCAAAAATATACCAAAAACTATAATAGTTATACTAGAGTGGCATAAAGCAAAAGCAAAAGTCAAAGTCACTCCAGATTAATTATATGCATATGAAAAATGATTTGCTATTCATAAATTGTCCCCATCAAACTTGGAGCATCAGCAGTTTTATTAAGGATAACAGGCATGTTCTGCATCAGCTGTCTCGAACGAAGAGAATAACAGTTGGAGTAAGGGAGAAGAATGCTAATGTTTGGTGTGTAACGGATCATAGCGGACCAGGCCTCATGGTTCAGGAACGCATGTGGTTCATGGATTAACTGGAAGTTTAACCTTAATTGAGGGAAAGTTTATATTTTGCACATTTTATCGCATTTAAAACAAGACACAAAAACAAAAAGACACAAAAGAAAAGAATTTGGAACTTGCCTGTTCGCGCACACACAACACAGACAGATTCAAAACACGAATTTGAGTTATTTTTGTGTTTGAAGCAATATATACACAAAATTATTTCAAAATGTATCCTTAAACACAGTCAGTTATTTTTTAAGTGAACGTGAACAACTGAGAAAGGAAACGGATGTACATAATTATATTGGATCCGTGCATTAACTCTTAAAGTGGCAGCAGGCTAATATATTAAAACATTGATTCAAGTCTAAAATTAATATACTTTTTTAAACTAAAGAGAGGAAAGTATACTTTGTCTGTTTTATATACTTCTAATATACTTAAAATATCACTATTGACTATATTGATAATTATATTGGCAATATTGATTTATAAAGAGAGGCTGCTGTCACTTTACTTGACAGCAAAGTGCATGAAAGTTCTTGATATGAACTGCTGTTCATATACTATATACTATGTTCTATTCAGACATTTAGTTCACATCTGGCCTGAAGATGTACACGTGTCTACATTTTGTTGCCACATCTCTAAAAGTTGAGACAATCTTATCTCATATATTGACATTTTCTATTTCCGTCTCCAAAGTCTGGTATCCCGTATCATATTAAATGAGTTTGCATAAACACGTCGTCTTATTAGGAATCAAAGTAGAAATTCTTAAAATTTGTATTATTATTATTATAACTTCCCTAGACATTTTGAAAATGCTTATTTGGGCTAATTTGGCTGTTTCTGCTTCAAGCATGTTAAAATCACAATGAATCAGCTTCACAATGACTTGATTCTTAGAGAGGTTCTTTTTGACATGATCTGATCTGATCTCAACATACACTCCTGCATTGCTTTCTCTTGCTTGCTTGTTGCAAGAGGAGCCTCCTCTTGTGGTAATAGTATTTTCCTCAAAATAATACATTTTGTTACAGATTAGTTTGCTACTTTGATACCATTCAAATCTATTGTTTTATTATTCATTTTATTCTTTACCAATACATAAAGTAATTTGTATCCTTAGTTTCTTCATCTGACTGGATCTCACTATATCACACACTACCCGCAATTCCACTGCGAAATTCTGGAGCAAATGAAACAAGTGAGTGAGGCAAGGCGGTTTAGTGTGTTAACTCACTGTTTGAGAGATGAGAAAGAGAAAGCGCAGCTGGTATCGTGTATCTATTCTGCGGAAAATGAGTATTGGAAGCCTTTCAGTTATTTCAGAATCAATGTTTTTAACATAAAAATATTTATTTTTGACAACACTACATTGCACTTAGTTCTGTATTTCAGATGCCAGTTTAAAAGACTACAATTGAAAAATGGATATTATTATAAATACAATTCAACCCACCAAAGTGGCTCATAGGAGTGACCACTGCTGAAATCCACCCGCATTTGGTGGGTTGTCAGGCGTTAATGCCAAACCTTGTCTGTACCTGAATACTGTTAGAGGTACAAAAATTTGAGGACTATTTAATTTGTTTCTACTTTGTTTAATTGTTCTTATTTTAAAACTGACTTTTCACTTGTCTTTAATAATGTTTTTTTTTCATTAGGCTATTGGCTTTTGTTGTGGTATAAAAGTATCACTAAAGTGTCGTTTAAATAATAAATAACTAGGAGTCATCTTTTGCTGATCTGAAAAATGATGTCCGTGACTCAAAAACCGCAATATAATCCAAACCGTGAGTTTTGTGATCCGCTGCATCACTAGCTAATGAAGTCAATTAGTATCCTTTTTTGCAGTAAAATCCCTTTGACATCATATAGTACTCTGTATCTATGTGGAAAAAGATTATATAGTGCATATATGTGCACCAGAGAAAGCTTTAGATATAATGTATCACTTATTCAGGCTCCAGTGCGACTATAACCATTTCCCATTTTAAAGTCAATTCACACACCAATGCATATTCAAATTGCACCTTATGGGAGATGGTGTGCAGTTATTTGTTGCTACCGGATGCCACTTTAGTCTTAACATTTGGGGTAATGTCTATTTGTTTTTGCCATTGTACACATCATATATCACCATTACCCTTAGGTAGCTACATCAAGAAAATAAAAAAATGCTTATGAGTTATGTACTCTGTTATTTAATGCTTCTTTTGACTGCTATTAGACAAGAATATCTCTGTAAATGTAAAGTCATTAATGTGATAATTTGCTGATGAAATTTTGCTAAAAATCACATTTTACTTATGCTTCATTGGATCGTGTATGAGATAAAGTCCAGGTATTCTGTTTTGCGTTCAGGTGTCCTTCCAGACATTTGCATTTCTGCCACATATTGAGCAAGTCTGCTTCTTATTATTCCATGGTAATGTTCCCATTATATCCTGCAGCTTTGCAATGAACCCTTTAAACTAGGAGAGAAAAATAGCTCTGAGGAGGCAAGTAAACTGAATACAAAGTTACACCAGGTTGGAATACAATGACACAAGCCTACTACTAGCATAGTTTGAATACATTGCACTCTGGATGCAATCCAACAATGAATTACAGCAATCTGAAACACTGACACAATTAACAAACAAAAAAAACAAAACCACCAGAAAAAACATAGTATGCTTGTCTCAGATTTGGGAGGCCATCCATAAAGCAATTTCTTTGTGGGTGGATCAGACACAGTGAAAGCTTTGGCTCTCACTTTTCACTTCCACAACCTCCTGAAGTACGCAGTAATCTGTGGTTTTGAAATTAATGATGGCATATTGTGTTTTGACAATGGTGCTGATACAAGACTGATATTAATTGGGATAATGAAGCAACAATACCATAAAATCTGTAATCTTTGACTTAAAAAGTATGATTTTTATTAACAAATCGATCCTACACAGCTCTTGGCTGTGTGAAATCTGAAGTGTTTAGGGTGATTTGAAGTGCTTATGAGTATGATTGAGAGCACAACAGTATTATTAGACATGTGTGCTAAATGATGTTCTCTATGATCTAATGTGTGAACATTATTTTGCCATCAATAGGAGTCTGATAGTCCTCTCCCTCTGTTACTCAAGGAAAGCTGTGAGTGTTGAGTGCATGAAGTGTCCAACATTCAATACTCTTTTTTTCCAGTTAATTAAGTGTATCATTCCAGCATTTAAAATGCATGTGTTCTTTTGGAATGCTACTTTTGAACATGCTGCTATTTATACTTCAAAAATGGCTGTAGACTAGTGCATAAGTATGCAAATTGGGATGCACCTGTATAATATGATGGTCAAATTTGACTTCAAACGTGTATGATGTTATGCATCGCACGTTGAAGTGTGAGCGTTGGACCACTGTGCTCTGAACCGAAGCCAGTATCCAGGAAACATCACCTCTTTGAGCTCTCCTCCTCCTCTCAGGGATGTATCTGAAGTAAATGAGACCAAAAATACTGTGCCACTGCTGAGGTGCAAAAGAGGTTTCAGTTCCAACACAAATGAGTTTGGAGATTGACAAGTCTAGGTCCTTTCATCTTTTTATAGTCTCTGTTGAGGAGCTCTTTGAGCAACTACACAAGTCTGCCAACGCACTGCTCTGAATCAAAATACACTGTTTCTCAGCGAGGTGTACGGTAAAGTTAATTTATCTTCGTGCAACGGCCTTGAAGTCTATTTTGGGGAAGTCGATGGTCTAATTCTTCACTTTTTTTCTGGTCAGCTCAATAATACCAACAGATCGTTATTGTTTAATTTCATATGTTTCAATTACGGCCAAGACGTCACATGATGAATCGATGAGGGCAAGTGAGTCATTTTTTAAATATACACTGAACATGTTGTGGTGACAAATGTATAGCAGCGCTTTTGCATGTATAAGTCATTCATTAGAAGTGAAGGTCTTTGAGATGAATGTGAGGCTTAAATGATAACACATTTTAAAGGTGTCATATTAAAGGAGTAATAATTCATTCAAGTGCTGGTTTTAGTCACATTACTACTGCCAGCACTGTTCACCTACACTCACACTATAATGTATGTGTGGATGCTTCATGGTTAACTCTTAATAGACTTTCTTTAAGGCGAGTTCCTGTTGCTGACTGGTCATTAATGGTCTGACATCCTCCCAGAAGAAAATCTGAGCAGTTGAAATATTCATGATCTGTATTACAGTGATGGAAGAATTAAGCCATTTGCTCTTGCCAGGAGAGGAAATGGGGAATATTAGTAATACATTTGTTCATTGTTCAGGGATTATGTGCCTTTGTTTATGACTGCACATGATAATATGATTAGAAAACAATTCACAGATTCGACAATTAACATTAACAATTAAGTTTCAATTAACTTTACCCTGGCAATAACCAGATGCAAAATACAATAAAAATTAATATATTTTATTTTATTCTTGATAAGAAGTATTTTTGTCTTACTCAGCTATAACACCAATACATAATACACATACATGCATTGTGCAGAAGAACATTGTTTTGGGTGTGCTTTGTTTTAGTAAGTCTGTGCAGATGAATACGATTATTCTACTGCTCATAAAACATTCACTACTGGGCTTAAGAGATTTAACCAGTTTAGATGGAAAAAAATCTCAAGCTGACTAGCTGAAGATGTTACTGTAGCCATTAATAGGCACAGCACATCCTTGAAAATAAATTCCCTTCACAATAGATAATACGTTACTATGAAAACTGTCAGAGAGCTACATATTGCAATGCATCTGTTCAGTAAAATACCTTACTCTACTGTTGAGTATCTCCTTGTTACTTTTAGAACATTTCAAATCCCTTTAGCTCTTGCCATCTCTGAAACCCCAAGCAGATGTTGATTCTTGTTTTATTACAAGATCTATCACGTTCTCTTTTTGCTCAACATTTTTTTAAACAGGTGATTCCCTGGAGGTACAAGATTTCGCTGCTCCATATAAAACCTTTCTCTTTCATTGTGACAGCTAAAATATGTTTTACCTTACACATGTCAAAGTAGCCGGAGCAACTTTTACAGATATGAAAGACATGCAAGTTACGCATGTACACTTTTCTCGTTAAACCATCTCGACAGGTCTGATAGTGAATCAGTGTGAGAGGCTTTGGAAGGATTTGATGTATTGACTCATTATTTAAATATTGTTAATTTTGGGGAAAAACGTTACATTGTGTACTTTTAAATGACAAACTCAGATAGAGAGACAAGAAACTATTAGCAAAAAAGAGGTACATACTGGATTCAAACTTGCATCCCCATAAGCCAAATACTACTCTATACATCATGAGACACATGCCTTTTCAGTCAAGATCAAGCTCAACGTGCTCATCTGATGCAATCACATATCTGATTGGCTGGTGCTATGCAACTTTTTGGAGTCAAGGGCTAAGTTCACCTTGAAATTAAGTTGTTTATAAGATACAGAGTCAATACCATTAATCTCTTTGAGGAAGAACTAATCATTGAATTTTCCAGCTTAGTGGTGCTAATGTTTTTTTTTACAAACAATACTCAATCTTCACTCAAAAGGACTGACAAATATTGGATATAAGTAGGAAGTAGGTGTACATAATAATCAGTACTTTTTGTATGGACAGATATTCAGATTACAAAGTCTACACACATTTGTCTTTGGTGTTTTTTTCTAACTGTGATTGGTTGTTTTATGTTGGTCTCTTCATGTGAAATTGGGTGGTTTTGGGCAGAGAATGCTACTAATGTGTGTTATGTGGCTATGCGAGAATAATGTTCTACCCACTTCACAATTTTTCTAAACAACTTTTGTGATTAACATTTTGAGTACCATGCAAATACTCTGTTCACAATTTTTATATAAAAAAAAATACTGTAAAAGTTCCAGAAGAAACAAACTAATACTTTATTTGATGTTATTTGACCATAAGCCACTGGTTAAAAGACCATATGGATTAAAATCATCGAAAGCCAAAAGATCACAATGCCGAAGTTGGACATTTTTGACAAATATCTCAGCTCTTTATATGAGGCCAATCATCTCTAACTGTATGTAAAATATTTTATGAAGACGTAAAGGAACACTAAATCAGGTTTAATACTGCATGATGAAACATAAAACTACACGTAACTAAACTCCAGAGTAAACTATGAAGCCGCAGATATTGGCCTGATCCCTACGAAGACAGGATATTGTTAATGGTGCTGAGCTCATTAAGAGTGTCAGCGATGACAAGCATTTGTACTCAGACAGGAAATGAAGCTCGCTGTCTAAAACGCTGTGAGCGTATGTTCCTGCAGCTTTGTCATTGTGATTGATGCTTTTCATTTGAAATACCAATCAGATCAGCACTAGCACGAATATGATGGTCCAATCCTCTGTCCCACCATGAAGCACTTTAATTAGCACAATGAGGCTTAGATTAATTAGACACAAATGGCAGCATAACTGCTGAGTTAATAATCGCATATGTAGGTTTAAGCAAGAATTCAGCTAGTGCAATATTGGAGTGTATCTAAGCATGCATTATCTAAATATGCCCAGGTTAAGCTTAATAACCATGGATTGAGTCATTAGATTTCTATAGTGAGTTCAGTAGAGGGAGTGGAAATGGACAGCATGTTTGAAAGAATAGGTTGAAAACAAACCTCTGTCCACACATAAATGGATTAAAATCAACCCTGAATCACAAATAGCTTCAGACATTTAATCCTGGAATTTTATATGTACAGGATTTTTAGACGGGTCAGATGAGCCTAAGTGCATAAAAGCTTCAAGCACACGGTAGGCGAAAACAGAGGTTGCAGCTCTGCTCAAACAGCATCAGGAGGGCATTTAGTACACATCATATTAACTGAACATCCAAAATCTGACCTTTTCATCAGACATTGGTACATTTCTAGGGATCAAAACGCTGGACTTACAAGTCCCCAATTGAAGTGAAGGTTCAGGAATACAAAATTAAAAGAATATGCTATAAAACATTGTGACTTGCAGCAATCAAAGCAGAGAGATGACTTTGCTGTAGCTGCGCTCCATTCCCCAGTCTGTCTGAACTTTTAGAAATATCCTCATGAGGTTGCATCAGAACAGTGTATAATGATAACTGTTTTATATATGTGAGAGGGATCTGCAAAGTCAGTCAAAGTCAAAGTCCTAATGTTTCACAGATAACCTATTAGGCAATTGCAAGTCAAACTATTACAGGAAGAGACAAAGAGAGTCAGAATAATGAGAGCGTTGTTTGTAGTAGAATCATAGCTAGACCCTATTAAATGATCTCTGAAAACATCGGCGGCAAAAGCTCTCTGAAGTTAATTCACTTTCCATTCATTAAAATACTTCAACATTTGTTCTGTTAAATATTATAATGGAGAGTATTAGAACGAGATGCTGTTTCTTACATTTATTCAGCTATGGACTCATACATATACACGTGACAGTCATGGTGCACTGCCTCAGCAGCCGATATAGATGTGTTTACTGCTCCTAAAAATATTTACATGTGTAACGTTTTAGAAACATCTTTGATCTCATCTTTTAAAATGGTTATCTTTGATACAACAATATTCTTTATAATACAAACAGAATACAGTTACATTTTATTTTACATAGTATAATCTAGGGATGAGCGAGTACAGCATTATCTGTATCTGTATCTGTTAACCATATGAATTATCTGTATCTGTACTCGGACTGGGCGGGGCCTAACCCGAAAGTGGGTGGGATTTAAACAGGAAGTAGGCAGGGTGTCTTGAAATGGGCAGGGCTTTAACCGGTATGTTATTTTTAATCATGCGATTGATATGGGTTGATCAGAAATTGTTATATTTATTGCTGATTGGAAAACTATTTAAATGACAGCATCATCATTGAGCTTCAGATCAATGGTTTTGATCACGATAACAAAAGCTATATACAGAAAAAGTTTTGCAACAATGAATACAACACATGCGGTTGCAATTATGAAGAAAAATTTTATGAGCAAGAGTTTTCATCTAAACATAACTTTATTTTTTTAACTTTTCATTTTTTTTTTTATCAGTGTGATTTTTATGTGATTTTTTTATTTTATTTCCACACCAGGTATGTGTGTGTAGCTAATTAATTTGCAATAGAGTTTTTATACCACTACTTTATTTTTTTTGTTATGTCAAAAAACTGGTTAGAACCAGCAGATGGTTAAAAAAAAGACTAGTCGCTAGTCGCATTCTACCAAGCACCACATCTGAACAAACCCCACGTTTACCAGAACTCTACTGGTTAATAAGCAAGTACTACAAACAAACCGAAATAAAAAACAAACCTGAAGCTGAAGAAACCCTAAACGTTAACGGAAAAGACCCGTAAACCTGAGTGACTGAGGGAAAGACAGAGAGAGAAAGAGAGCTGTTCTCTTCTCAGTGTTCTGTGTATGAGTGAGCAGAGCAGGACACAGAAAATCTGTATGTGTAGGGGAGGGGCGCTGTGACTAGCCTATCACAGAACGCAGAGACAGTCAGTTACCCAATGAGGATTTTTATTCAATCCGAGCACAGATATTGACTCGCATTACTCGTATAATACTCATACTCATACTTGGAAAAAGTGCTTTATTCGTACCGGATACTCGTTTCAGCTGAGTATCCGGCTCAACTCTAGTTTGTACAGTATATAGTTATCTTTGTAGGGAGTGCTATTTGCACTATGTGTAAATGGCAGCAAAAAGTATTTTCTTTTTACACTATGTGGAAATAGTGAAAGATGCTATTTCCACCTTAGTGTATTATGGTACGTTATAAAACCATATGCAATAATAAAAACATATTCAATGTAAATTATTACATTTATTAAAATGCTGCTTTATAGGGCTATTATTTTTGCTTCACATTACCTCCCCTATACCTACCCGTTAAACACTTCATTTCCAGTATTAATATACCCTTTAGGCATTTTATTTCCACTTTTTGAATATTGTCTACATTTATTTTATTTAACATAAAAGCTACTTTGTGCTGATATGGGATGTGAAAAGAATGAAATTGGTAAAAGCCAAATTCGGGTCGGTCACGTCAAAAGCTGACGCCACCTGCTTTTCTCGCCATGCCAGTAATTCTGTCGATTTTATGTGATCTTTTTGTCTGGCTTAATCAGATAATGGTAGGCAGAATTAGTGTAAATAGCCTCTGTCAGAGAAATGGGCTGTTTGCACTTGGTGTAAAGACACTCCACTACATGTATCCTAAAATAAAACCGCTTTCTGAAAAAGTGTTGAAGTTTGCAGCTCCTGGCTCATGTTCTTTATTGCTGCTTACCAACTCCTGACAGACACCACATGTTGTAATGTCAAATCAGGAAAAAACATTAAATATGTTCAATGTTATCACATTTATGGAATCTCATTGATTAAACACAAAATCATCAAACTAATGAATTGACTTCAATATTTAAATGAACCTCAGAAGGTCTTACAAAGAATCATACATCTATAAAATGTTGAATATATAATTTTTTTTTACGTTTTAGAGGCCGTCAATACGGTAAACATATTTTTAGTGCGTTTCATTTATGAATACTAATGAGATTCACTTTACTGTCACAGACACGCTTCATTTGTACAGTATCTCTCATTCAAACGCTCTCTGAATTTTGCATCTGTGTGAAATCACAAATGCAATATTTATTTATTTACAAATGTTGTCAAAGCCTTGTCATCTCAAAATTGGTTTACATCTTGTCATCTTAAATTGGTCCCGAGCAGAAGAGATTAGATCATTTCAAGAATGACTTCAGCATCACTGCATTCTGTGTCCATTTACTGAAAATTTGCACTGCTGTCTATTAGACAAACATGCCGAAATGTGTGAAACACAAAAGCAAGTCATCTCCGCATGCAGGTTGGCCAGAAGCCTTTTTTTAATCAGAATCAATGACCTCAGTAGGAACAGCACATTGGTTTGCACTTAGCACAGCATGCACTCAGATTTTTATTTTTCTCTCTGACGTTGTGTTTTTTGCTTTCATCGTATCACAATGCTCAAAGTGTAGCCCAAGAATAGAGATGCCTGGGCTGACAAAAGGCCTGAAGGATACTGTTAATTTAAGAGGTTAACTTTAGGTTGGTGGTTTTAGCATGACACTAGCTGATGCAATTCACAGAGCTTGTTCTCCGGAGCTCTCACGACCTTGTCAGCAGATCCCAGACATATCATAAGAGCTGCCTGGCTCTCTGAAACTTATCTTCAGCAGAAAAGACAACAGGAATATATCATGCTCTAGCAGACAATTAACAGCACTGTAACTTTCAGATGTAATATCAGACCTTTGCCTGATGCCATTTCTCATTTATCTGAGGTGGTGGATCTGTTGGCAGCAAGTAGTGACTTAACCCCCTGATGAATTACAATGTCAATCTGCATTAAAAGTAAAAGCCGGTGATGCCAGACATCAGGGTATATCAGATGAACCGCCCGTGATACCAGACTGATACCAGTCTCCATTATGCAGACCTGCGTCTTTAGATACAGTGATCTAATGAATGCAGGGCTTGGTAAGATAGCTAGAGTAAATGTTACGTTGTTAATGTTCCCCTAGGAACCCTCAATTTTAAACTCGTGGTAATTGTTTCATGTCTTACTTGTTTATGAAAGAAATTCAATTAGGAATTAATTTTGTTTAATTCCGCTAGAAACTGACTTCAAAGTTAATTCAATGGGAAAAGATAAAATTGTTTCCTTTGCTGCACCATGATAAGCGTATTAATTATGTAATTGCAGAGGAATTATGCCAGTGATTAAAATGTTTACATTTTTGGCATGTTTGCTGTTGCTATTAAAATCTTCCCTATTACAGGGCCTTAGCAATTTCAGGACTCTATGTACACAATTTACATTCAGATTGTCTTTTTATTCTTATGCTAAATAGTTTTTTTAAAGGTTGGTTAATGACTAATTAACATGCCTTTCCCATGCAGCAATGTACTCGCTGCTTAAATATGATCTTTACAATAGAACTGACTTCAGTTGAACAACAGTCAAAATGCATAATTTTCTTATCACTGTGAAACTGCTTTGAAACAATCTATATTGTATAAAGCATTATATAAATAAAGATGTCTTGACTTGATAGTATGATGCTGATGCATCATTCGAGAAATTAACTAAGGAGTCTGAAACCGTAGCAACTTTGCCGTTTGTTTTCAACAAACAAGCCATTGCAGAGATAATCTGAGCCATAGCAATTTGGTCCTTGTCAAAGTCGCTCAGATCTTTATTCCTGCACATTTATCCTGTATCCAAAACATTTATTACAAGAGCTGGTCTACCCAGACCTTAATACAGTGGGGAAATAATTATTTGATCACCTGCTGATTAAGTTTACCCGCTTACAAAGAAATTATAACCCCGCGGGTTATACCAGATTTTACAAACCCCGCAGGGGGTGCGGGTTATATAAGGGTGCAGGCTATAACACAAATTGTTTACAAGTAATGATATTTCAATATATTTGTTATGTCCCTAAGGACTCTTTTTTTTGCGGTATTTTCTTTCTTGCGAGGGTTATTGTCTCTGGCGCTTGTACTGTCACTCTGACAGCTGGCGCTGATAGGCTGTCTGACCTGTCAATCATGCAAGACGACGTGATTGGCTGTGCTGCCATGAGGGCGTGCTCTTCTCATTTCATCCAATGATCAACATATGAATTTTGCGTACAAGCACTGTGTACCGAGCCTGAACAGTTATGGATAATTGACGGTATGCGAGCATCATTCGAAATGTGAACTTACACAAGTTCATAAATCTATGGGTGTGGGTTATATAAGGGTGCGGGTTATACCAACGATTTTTTTACACAACAACTCAAAACCTGCGGGCTATATGAAGGTGCGAATTATCTGCATCTGCAGTTTAAATGCGGGAAAATACCGCAATTTTTATGGTAGGTTTATTTTAACGGTTAGAGACTAATATCGTACAAACAATCCGGATTGTAATAATGTGGTTTTTTTTTTGGTTTTTTTTATGGAGAATAAAATATTACAGTCATGTTGAAAATAATGTATTATCTCAAGTACAATTTCTAGTTCGTGGAATTTTTCTTATTCGTCCCCCTTTCTTTCTCCCATTTTCTACTCACTGTCCTATCATAATAAAAAGGCAACATTGGCAAACAATAAACTTTAAAGAAAATACTTAAGCACTTATTTATCCTTGAGTTTTTACTTTGTTTACCTTATTCTACAATATTTCTATGATTAAATCACTGACTCTCAGAGAATCCAATCACTGATTGCATAGTTAGTAAGCGTGATGACATCATTCATAGCAACTCCATCATTCCTCTATGTTAGGAGGAAACTCTTAACTAAGATTTTAAACTGCTATTTAGGAGAACTCTTAGTGGTAAGATAAAATATTTTGTGAACACTGCCCCAGGTGTCCAGAACTGAGATTTAAAATCCCATACTTCTAGTAACTACCACTCCGCATTTTTCCAAAGGTTTTATGTGGATCTCCATAAAGCGTTGTTATTCTGATTGAAAGTGGAAAATTAAGCGAAGGTCTAACAAACCTTTACTTTTGTTCATTTTACGTTTATTACTTGTTACTATCTAGTTTTACTTCAGTATTAGCCACAAAAATACAAGCTTTCAAAAACTGTTTTACAAAGTACCAAGAAGTTCATCCACTTATGGCTATTCTTCAGTGTGGACCCAACAGCACGCTTATGTGCACCACTTTGCAATTAGCACCTCTCTATTCCAGCTTTCAGCAAACTTAGCCTTCACTCTTCTCACTAAATGAAATTTCTTCTAAAAGACCAGACTCTTATGCAAGCACCAGAGCACCTGCCAGCCCCCATCTCAAGGCAGCAGATGAGACCCACATCAGTGATGTGATAACAGGCAGACTGGCAAATTTATGGCATCTTTTGATTCTTGCAAATGCAATTAATTAAAGAACTGGAAGTACTGACATAGGCAATGGCACAAAGACAAAATTGAAAGAGGACCGAAGTCTTTCTTTTAATAAATATTCTATATAAGAGCAATTGTAAAGAAATGTCTTTCCATGCTATTTAAATCACAATTTCACAAAAATATTCACATAATAAAAATGTTCATTCTATGAGGAAAATTATAGTGCACTTCATTTCAGTTGAATCAAGCATATATTTTATTTTAGTGATGTATTAAATATTGCAGTTTGCAAGGAAATTGAAGTCTGGTTTTACAACTTCGATATGACAGTTTCAGAAAGATTTTCTTTCTCTTTTTTTCTTTTGTGAGTGCATTTTTGATGGATGTCTGAAAAGAAATACACGTTTGATTATGCAATTGAAGTATGCATTGCGTCAGGGTGTGATTGGTGTTAGGCATTCATACACGCAGTAAAGTTGTTTAGTGGGTGAAGCTCCATTGGACCGTATGCAAGATTAATGGTCGCCTCTGGCCCTGAACCGCTAAGGCTAACAGAGACACCCTGGCCAGCAGAGCAGCATTTATAAATCAAGCTAAATGGATCAATATTTTCAAGACTGTGGAGGTAAAGTATAGCAACTGCTGCTTTAGGAAAACCCATTATGAATCTGGGATGAGTCTGAAACTCGAGGAAACTGGTGGAGACTCGAGGTGATTCTCTGACCCCGTTGTTCCATACAATAAGATGGTCAATAAAATTTCCATCTTTATTACAGTCTTTCACTAAGATTTAAATTCTTAAGCCCTCACTAATCCTGTCTTATAGCTGTAATTCTCAATTTAATGGATGAATGCTGATGTAATCATAAAAAGTTCATTTATAGCTCTGGTTTAATGTCGTCTAAAGGATAAATTATATGAGATTGGTAAATGTAGCAAAAATTGATATATTAACTAATATTATATTATAATATTTACTTGATCAATCATGTAGCAAAGTACATTAGCATTAGAGCTTGTTTCAGTCATATATATATATATATATATATATATATATATATATATATATATATATATATATATATATACACACACACACACACACACACACACACACACACACACATAGTGGGTACGTATATTATTCAGACCTTATATTTTTCACTCTTAGTTATTTTGCAGCCATTTGCTAAAATCATGCAAGTTCATTTTCATTCATTTCCCTCATTAATGTACACACAGCACCCCATATTGACAAAAACAAAGAATTGTTGATATTTTTGCAGATAAAAAATATCACATGGTCCTAAGTATTCAGAACCTTTGCTGTGACACTGATATATTTAACTCAGGTACTGTCCATTTCTTCTGATCATCCTTGAGATAGTTCTATGCTGTGATGGAATTGTATAAATGACATTTTTTCTTTTTCATTATTATCCATGATTATATTTTGTTTCTTGGCATTATTGATTATTGTGTGACATTAATGGTATTTCCTATTCTGTAGAATCTAAAACACATATGGTGTGTAGTATAGAGAGGGTAATGTGTTCCTGATAAGGAATGGAAAATTACAACTTAGGCCACGTCCACACGATGCCGGCGCGTTCCCTATCCGACCTTTTTTTTCCTTGTTCAAAAAAAAAATCAGCGTCCACACGATACCACTGAAACCGACTGAATCTGGTGTAGTTTACATGCCAGACCAGTATGGGGCGCTGTAATTCTGCCACAGATAATACACTATACACAGAGAAGAAGACTTTGAGCATGCGCATTGTTGTTGCTGTTCAGTGTTGCCAGATTGATAGTTACCTTTTTGTCACGTTCGACCGGGAAAAATGCATTGGGCTGGTTGATAAAATTTGGGATGGTTTTTGATGCATGAAATCGCTCAACATTTTTCATTATTTATAAGAGTACGCTCTTTGGGCTGGTATTTTTTTAAATGGGAGGGTTTTAAGCTGTAGCTGCGCTGGAATCTTCAGTCCAATCTGGCAACACTGTTGCTGTTACTGTGACGCAGCCGACACGTGATGTGATGACATCATCGGTAAACAAAAAAATATACGGATTAGCCGTCCACACGAGTCCGCAAGGGTGTCGGATTCAGATCTATCCACTTTAGGACCCGGTATAAAAAGTGAATGGATTCAGTCTCCCAAATCACCGGATCCGTGTGGATGGAACGCCAATCCGATAAGAAATGTATGCGGATGCAGTGATCCGCGTCTCCGTGTGGACTGGGCCTGAGTCTTTAGCCTTGACTAGAGATATAAGTGTCGAAGCAGCCCTCCCTTCTTTGTCACTTTGTGACTGTTGACCTTTTCTTGCAAGAAAATAAACCTTTTAAAATTACAATTGGAATATTTGTCTCTTATTCAAAACTGATAAAAGATTTTGCCACCACAACACCTTCATTTGAGTCCAGCTAATGAAGTGTTTGATCATACTGATTGAACTTGATTAGGAAAGCCACACAGCTGTCTAAATAAGACCTTACAGCTTACAGTGCATGTCAGAGCAAATGAGAATCATGAGGTCAAAGGAACTGCCTGAAGAGCTCAGAGACAAAATTGTGACAGTACAGATCTGGCCATGGTTACAAAAAAAGTTCTGCTGCACTTAAGATTCCTAAGAGCACAGAGGACTCCATAATCCTTAAATGGAAGACGTTTGGCACGGCCAGAACCCTTCATAGAGCTGGCCGAAGGACCCAAAGATCACTGTGGCTGAGCTCCAGAGATGCAGTCGGGAGATGGGAGAAAGTTTATGCTTTATGGCAGAGTGGCCCGACGGAAGCCTCTCCTCAGTGCAAGACATGTTAAAAAAAAAAACACCTAAAGGACTCAAAAATGGTGAGAAATAAGATTCTCTGGTCTGATGAGACCAAGATAGAACTTTTTGGCCTTAATTCTAAAGGATATGTGTGAAGAAAACCAGACACTGCTCATCACCTGTCCAATACAGTCCCAACAGTGAAGCATGGTGGTGGCAGCTTCATGCTGCAGGGACAGGACGACTGTTGCAATCAAGGGAAAGATGAATGCGGTTAAGTACAGGGATATCCTCTTGTCGGAAGGTAAACCTAAGCACACAGCTAAAATAATGAAGGAGTGGCTTCACAACAACTCTGTGACTATTCTTGAATGACCCAGCCAGAGCCCTGACTTAGACCCAATTGTGCATCTCTGGAGAGACCTAAAAATGGCTGTCCACCAACGTTTACCTTAAATAGACAGGTATGTGGCTTTCCTAATCAAGTCCAATCAGTATAATCAAACACAGCTGGACTCAAATGAAGGTGTAGAATCATATCAAGGATGATCAGAAGAAATGGACAGCACCTAAGTTAAATATATGAGTGTCACAGCAAAGGGTCTGAATACTTAGGACCATGAGATATTTCAGTTTTTCCTTTTTAAGAAATCGGCAAAAATGTCAAAAATTCTGTGTTTTCTGTCAATGTGGGGTGCTGTGTGTACATTAATGAGGAAAAATAATGAACTTAACTTACTTTAATGAACTTGTTCATTTGACTTTTAATAAATCCCATCATACAAATTTATACGAAATTGCCACATTATTATTTTTTTTAAAATGTATGTTTTTTGTGAGATCAAGTTTACACAATTTCTACTCTAGACATGAGTGGTGCGATATGTCAAAAGCAGATAGAACCCATTATAATCTGCTGTCTACTCTGGATGCGGCACGATGAGACAACAAGTTCCCAACAGTAAGCTGATTCCCCCTTCTATTTCTGACTTACTTCAAGCATTTGAGCTATTTCTGACACAAAGAATTTCAGATATATAATTCCATACTGTGATGTACATCCGAGTGAAATGGAAAAATGGAGGCAGATCGGAATGCAAGCTTGCTGTTGATTGTAAGAAGCTGCATTCAAGTCAGAGAGAAGTCTGTCATTTTACCAGAAAATCCAGTTATTATATATTAATAAAAAATGATGAGCTTCTTTTTTCGTGCATATATGAATTATTCACATTCAGATCAAAAACATATATTTAGAAAATATTGTGAATTTCCATTCATATTCCATTTTACTAACTTACAGCATTGAGTTATACTGTCCCCTTCTAAAATGTTAGCACTCAAAATGTCTTAGCACTTCAGAGCGTTCTAACTAGCTAAACGGTAACATTCAGATAGCAGTTTTCCTGCCTTGGGCTGTCTCAGAAACGAGTGTGATTTCTCTAGACACCTGTTTCAGTGATATCTGTCAGGTGAGAGTGAAGTTTTCTGCGTGCCGTACCATAAAAACTGCTTACGGCACTACGCTTGCTCCTTCAAAGAGGTTGACGGGGCAGCCAGCTATCTGGTACAACAACAAAACTGTGACCGAGTGGATATCACCTAATGTAGTCCATCAATCCAATTCACAACAACTCTAAAACTGTACTCGATGGTTTCTTGAAGAAACTTGAGAAAATAATGACCCATTTCGCATGTCCCAGATTTGCCCAAGACTTTCTCTCTATTGTGCATCTGTAATGCAGGTGATGGTGATTTATGAGCAGGAGTAAAGGATGTGCCTGAGATTTGATAATTTCCCCACGCCCTTCAGCATCACACTCACTCGGGAGATAAGGGACTGGAAATATTGGCTGCGAGTATTAAAGCCTCATGTGTGTGCTCTGATTATTTTGTCACCTTCTGTAACTAAATTCATATTTGTTATGCTGGAGTCTACACTAATCTGAGGGGTGACCACATTCCACAAGCTATGTCAATTTTTCCTCACAAGGAAGTGAAAAGAAAATAGCAGTGACAATTTCATTAAATAAATGTATTATAACATGTTCTGAGGAAACATAAATGAGATTGCTTAGCCATTGCAAGATGGTTGCTCAAGTCAAAAGAGTAGTTCATCCTTCAATGTGTCTATAGAAGTTTTTATCCGTATTTCATTGTTTGTCAAATGTCAGACTGCTCGGAAAAACAATAGCACACCCCAGCAATTTGATGTATCATTCATGTCTGTTGGGACATTAGTAGGGAGTTGCATGGTGAACCTTACCTATGCTATTCATTCATTTTGATTAATTTATCTGTGTTTACAGGGGCCTAATGCCACGGACTCTGGACAGCCAAATCACCATGGAGAAAACACCAAGTTACTTTGTGACACGAGAGGCACCACGGCGCATCTCAAACATGTCTCGTGAAACCAAGCTGATTGTTGTAGTGCGAAACCCAGTCACAAGGGCAATCTCCGACTACACACAGACCCTGTCAAAGAAGCCCGACATCCCCTCTTTTGAGGAACTAGCATTTAAGAACAGGAGTCAAGGCATCGTGGACACGTCCTGGAATGCTATCCGCATTGGCATGTACATCCTACACCTGGAGAACTGGCTGCAATACTTCCGTCTGTCGCAGATTCATTTTGTCAGCGGGGAGCGGCTCATCACGGATCCAGCCGGGGAGCTGGGCCGAGTGCAAGACTTTCTGGGGCTCAAACGTATCATCACAGACAAGCACTTCTACTTCAACCGAACAAAAGGCTTCCCGTGCCTGAAGAAGCCAGAAAGCAGTAGCCAGCCCCGCTGCCTGGGCAAGTCCAAGGGCAGAACTCACATTCAGATTGACCAGGAAGTCATTGAGCAACTTAGAGAATTTTATAGGCCATTCAATGTGAAATTTTATGAAATGGTGGGTCATGACTTCAGATGGGACTGAGGAGAAGGACCTTGGTGAAACCAGTCTCTTTCTTCTGATGAGAAGTGTGTCTTCAAGGGATCGTTCACCAAAAAAGAATCAAATTTGGTCATCATTTACTCCAAGCCTGTTTCACTTTCTTTTTTCTGTGGAGCATATTTAGAAGAATTTGCCATTTTCTCATTTGCCATAGACATATGAACAACTTTTATAAAACTTTTACGGTGTTTCTGCTTCCTTGTATGCTTGAAAGGTCCAGTTTATCATATATGCACTCTACCATTTAAAAAATTTGGGTCAGTACATTTTTTTTAAATAAAATTAATACTTTTATTTAGCAAGGACACATTAGATTGATGAAAATTGACCGTAAAGACATTTATAATGGTATAAATGATTTCTGTTTCAAATAAATGCTTTTCTTTGTCATCAGATTAAAATAATTTGATGAATCATGTAACACTGAAGATGAAGATGAAAATTCAGCACAGTAAAATGTAATGTATTCGTCACAGGAATAAATGACATTTAAATATATATTACAATGGAAAACTGAGGTAATATTTCACAATATTACAGTATTTTTGATCAAATAAATGGTGGGTAAAAGTCTTCTTTCAAAAACAAAAAACAAAAATCTGATTGACCACAAACTTTTCAATGGTGGTACTGCTTTAAACAGGCTTGAAGGGTGAGTAAATGATGATGTTTCATTTTTGTTTGAACTTCATGTTCTAATCAGTTTGCTGGGACAGAAGGAAACAGAACACCTCAAACTCATTAAGACCCAGAGCTCTTAATATATTAAAAATATAAAAATATGGGGAAAAACAAAGATGTATGTACTGTAGCTCAAGAGACTTTGCCTTTGACATGAAATGCTTTAATAAATTTAGAACTCATGCAAGGTCATTAAACAAACTAAATAAGCGAGAAGCTCGTGTTCATTCTCACAGAGTTTGGTATGCACAGTATTTGTTTCATTCATTGCACTCCTGTTAATGTTTAAAACACTCAACCAAGTCAATCATCTTGATATGAAATAGAAACCTGTAAAGCATACAGTGACTGCTGAGGTGTGTCATTACTTTTATCTCACAAAATGTAACAAAGAAAAACAAATTAAACAAATACTAAAAAGACCACATTTACTTTCATCCCCACTGCAGAACGAGAATTTGATTCAAGTTCTGTTTATGCAATGGCAACAACTTCCTCAGTGTTTTATTATTTTATTGATATTTCCTAAGGCCAACAGAAAAACTTGTTTAACAGATTAAAGGGGTCATGACATGGATTTGTTATTATTTTAATATGTTCCTTGAAGTTCACTTGTGACGTGAAAAAGGGTCTAGTTGTGGGGTTTCTTGCACACACACACACACACACACACAAAATTCCTTCTCACCATGTGAGTAAGTGTTTTTAAAATATTCTAATTTACAGATTTAAAAAAAAATTATCTTTCTATTTTATACATTTTTTATTTTTAAACATTTTACTTTAGGCACCTTTCAAATCACCCAAGGTCACCGTACATCAAGAAGAAGTAGCAACAAGAACAATATTAAAATAATAAATAACAGTAAAAACAATGCCAATAAACCTCCATTAAGTTTGAGAAAATTGGCAGAAAACCAAACTTTTAATTCATGAAGGTAGTTGGTAAGACAGGCAGGTGGAAAAGTGGAATCAGGCTTTGTGGAAACATAAAGCTGTGTATCATCAGCGTAGCAGTGGAATTTAATACCATATTTGGAGAAAATATTACTAAGTGGGAAAAGGTAGATTAGGAACAATAAGAGACCTAGGACAGAACTTTGGTGGACGCCACAGCTAAAAGAGGAAGATTGGGATTGAAATTTTTTTAGTTATTCAAACTGTGTACGGTTTGAAAGATATGAAGTGAACCAGGTGTGAGGAATACCAGTGATACCAGTAGTGGACAGACGGTTCAACAGAATATTGTTTGAAATGGTGTTAAAAGATGCACTCAAATTAACCAAAACCAGAGTGATAAGGATCTGCCAACAGCACCCATTAGCAGATCGTTATTCACTCTCGGTAAGGCAGTTTCCATATTATGCTTGGGACAAAACCCTGACTGAAAACATTCATATAACTTATTAGTAAGGTGAGCATGGACCTGTGATGCCACTGCTTTTTCAAGAACTTTAGAAATAAAAGGAAGATTTGAGATGGGATGGAATTTATCTAAATTGTTGGGGTCTGTGCCAGGTTTCTGAAGAATTGGGGTGATAGCAGCTATTTTCAAGGATGATGGAATAATACCGGGATTTACAGTGGAGAATAAGGCTTTAGTATTACCCTCTCCAGACTAAACATGAATAAAAATATTTTTTTGCAGCCGAAAGAACATCTTTATAAAGATGTACATGTTCACAATGCAACTCTTTAAGCACCGTAAGTCCAGTACGCTTATAAAGCCAATCTAAATCCCCCAATCTTTTTAATATTCCGAAATGTCATCAGGCATTGTTATTTGGATTTAGAAAGTGTAACATTAGTATTAAAAGAAAGCAGTTCATGAGTGTAACACCTGAACAACAGACGAGGTCCAGAGTGTGGCCTTTAGAGCGGGTTGGAAAGTCCACATATTGCTGGAGAACAAAACTGTCCAGGCAAGAAATTAAATTGTTTTTTGTGAATGGGTTACTGACATTGTCCACATGAATGTTAAAATCACAGTAAAATAATATTAGATGAGAAGGTACACAGAGAGGTTAAAAATTCATCTAAAAAGGTATTACTGTATTTCGGTGGGCGATAAATAACAGCCAATACTGTAGGTGTTGGACCGCAGGCGAATCAAATGAGGCAAAAGGTTGTAGAGTCAGAGTAGATGCTTTATAGATCGAGTTGTGAAGTATCTGGAGATACGAGGTTGTAAAATATAAAAAAACCCAGGAGGACATGCGTGATTTAAATCTAAAAAGTAATTTTCTTGCTGCCATGTCTCAACCAAGCAGAAGAAGTCAAACTCACCATCATTGATGATGTCGCTGATGAGGAGACTCTTGCTGGATAGTGAAGGAATGTTGATACGTCCAATTTTGAGCTCAAGTGAAGAGCCAGCCGACTTGGCCACGGCAATCAGCATAGATGATCCACAGATCCACTGTATTTCCATTGTTGCTCGGGGAGTCGAAGTCCAGAGTGATCGCATAACCTTTGAGTCATCATACCTAAAACCCATTTACAAAACAAAATGCTCTGAAAAAACATATAATCCTCTGACAAGATCCAGGATGCCAATGAAATAAATCATTCACTTTTTCAAATGCAATAATTCTAAAATCTGTACAGAGACACAAACAAGGTGTTTAAACAATATGAACGTTCTTACACTCTTTCATTTGTCCTGATGTCGTCATTTTTGGAGCTTGATTAAATAAATGCTTTATTTATAAAAAAGGGGGACGTTTTAAGCTGTTATGATCCCTTTAAACATCTTTTCATTGGTAATTTCAACGCACAACTCAAGCAGTAGGAAGAGGTAGTTCAGTGTATGAGTGCTCAATGGTAAAAATTAAAATGAGGGATTTCTTGTTCTTTTGATGCAACATGTAAACATAATTTATCATTCAACACATCTCTTCCCAGTCACTCAGAAATCATCACTGCAGTGATAACAGATCTATGAACATATTTAAATAGGGCCATTCATGGTGCAGGCAACAGTAACAAAAGAGGGTTTATTCTTTGATTCTCTGATGAAACTGATTAAATGCACTGAATGCACTGTCAACCATGAGCCAAATCATAAATGTTCATGTTTAAATGGGCTGATGAAGAATAGTGTGAACAAAGCCAGGTGTCATTTACATAAAGTACAAATTGTTTTATGGGTACAGGAATAAAAAGTCTAATTATTGAGGTTATACACTAGTATTGAATAACAGTAAAGCTTCTCTGAAAGAGATTGTATAGTTTTGAAACAAAAAAAAAGCTCCTGAATGTGCAATGTTGAACATCCAACTGAATTTGGGGAAGCAAAATTCTAAAGTGAAATTAACCAAAAATTGCCTCAGACAGGTGTTATTTTTAAATGGAATATTTTGGTAACAAACTTTGAAAGGTGAACATTTATGGAATTATTGAGCTTTCCTTAATGAACCTGTGTGAGAAATGTTTTCAATTGAAACGTCCGCATGAATTCCAGTCCCTACACTGAATAAAACTAATGATCTAATTATCTTTTCTTTTTTTGGCAAAAAAATATTTAATATTACTAATTTATGGGAACAAAACTAGTGTTACAGGTTAAATCAAGTAGAAGCTCTTTAAGGTAACAATCGCAAGTTACCACTTTTTATAGTGTGAAAAGTATTCAGTAATTGTAATTCAATTAGTGCAATTCAACATTAATTTGTATTTAAAACACTTTGTCATTAATGTACACTTTTATATGCATCAAAGTAACTCAAAACCAGAAGCAAATCAAGGCGCAACACCAATGTACTTAAAAACAGAAAAGTTGTGTGTAAAAAGCCATGCTGTAAAAACTTCAACGAAAAATACTAAAAACTCTGTGTATGCCAGGCCAGCAATTAGCAAAGTCAGAATTAAAGTTAGTTGGTGATCTAAAAATTTGGCATATGAATGACCAAAACATTTAAAACGACCAAAAAGTTTTCAGTTTTAGTTTTAAAACTAAGTATCATTTAAACAACCCCTCAAATTGCAGTAGTTTTGGTGCAAAAAAAACTTAGAAATAAACTTCAGAGGAAAGAAACTGGTGCAAACATGTTTTCTTACGGCCCCCTACCTCTTTTAAAAATTTGTTTTAGCCATACAGTGCTTTGGTAAAAATCCATAAATGAGAAAAATACAGTGGGTTTACTCAACTAATGGGCATTTCATCGTATATGTCCATTACGAATGCAGTATTTGCTGCATTTCAAATGAAGCAGGGCCTCAGTCCATCTGTCAGAGCAATGAATCAAGCATTAGTCTTTTAAAACACATCTGTGAGCTCTGAAAAGGTCTACCATTGATTTGGCATGATCATGAGGGAGGAAACAGCGCAATTACTGGTAGAGGCCAGTTTAACCTTCAAAGTAAATACCGAGAAATAAACAGACAGTGCTGAAAATGTCATGAACTTTGAGCTTTTCAGAAGAATCTTGTACCCTGGCCTTAATAAGTAATGTCAACAAAGTCAGGTATGCCTTGTATGCCTGTCAGAGATGGTTGGAGAGTGTGAAAGTACATTAGGATGTTATTCTTGTGCTTTTAAATGGCATATGAAAGCATCCCACATAATGGTGAACCAATATGGAGTTTTTAAAGGCTGATGTGAATAGTACTAGAGATGCAGTGGCTCAAACTAGCACCCATATTTTACCAATGACAAGGATAATTTAGATTGAGATTTTAATTTAGATGTGTAGCTAGTACTGGATGTTAAAAGGTGCAATTTCATCCATTTTTCTAACCCAGCCCATAATGGCACATCAGCCAACCAATGTTCCTTTTTTTCTTCTTTTGCTGAGTAAAAAAATCTCTCTCTATTGAGAGAAGTGACTATATGTTGTTCGTCCGTCGAGTCGACAAGGACCACTCTTGTCATCCGTTACTGAGGCTGACAGCATACAGTTTTTCACACAATAAGGGTCTACATCATGCAGTTGCAACATTAAAGTACTTTTTCTATTTTATTTGACAACTGATGTAACTTAAATCATATTTCTGAAAACAAGAAATTAATTCAGAATATTGTCCTACAATAACATGAAAGCAAATTGAAGCATTTAAACTTAAATCAATGATTAGGTCAATTCAATAAGGAAATGCTTAATAGCCATCTAAACCCCTGAAACACACACACACCTGAGGTATTTAACTGGGGTGTTTTACATTTGTAAGCTATACCTGTAGTTGGTATGTCTTTGCGTTTACCGATGATCTAATTCAACCATACTAATAGGCAAAAATGAAGTTAGAAAAACATCACATTTCATGTTTTTGTTTGTTTTTATTTCTGAAGAAACAGCATTGAAGTTTCTTCTCCTGCGTCCTATTGTTCAATCCTGAATGGCAGCACAGCTGAAAGGTTTGAGCTGCGGCCTCTACTGTACGGATGTGGATTTCCTTCAGCCTGGGGCTCATTCATTTCACTTTTGGTGGGAAAGGACCATTGCATTTGACAGAATTATTTAGGCGTTTTTGCTGTTTAAACAAGCTAGAACTCCAGCTATGTATTGTAAATATTTTCACATCTGTAGCACAGTATAAGATGCTGTGCTTTAATGGAAACTAGTTCATTTCAATATTAAGGATACCAACCTTAAACATCAAGTAACTAATTGATCAGTTTATTAGAGTTAACATCGTATGCTGATATATACTATACTCATACAATCCTAAGGAGCATTGCAACAATATGTTGCACCATTTTGAACATTAAAAATAGACGTGTTAATGAGCAAAATGAAGCATATTGCTCCACACTTGAGACATCATTTGAGGTGCTGAAGAGTCATCATCCATCTGCTGAAATTCATTACAATTCAGCAAAACAGTTCTCATGGGAAAAAGGTTTGCCCTTCATAAGTTCACACAACATAAATCAATATTACAATTCAACTATACAGAACTTGCCCAGGTTGGCGATATAATTTCTAGTGGAAAAGCACTTTGTCTTGCTATGACGCAGAAAAAAGTCAAAAGTATACACAAAATCCCACAGATGTCAATAGGCGGAAACACCTGCTGAGAACTGTTCAAAAGTGAGAGTGCCAAGGGAAAGCAGGGTTTGCTGTAGCTGATTTTGTGCATTACACACAAAAGATGCAATCTTCTGTTCAGCAAAGTAGTTTGTTTCAAATGTCTGCACAAAAGCACCCCAAGCTGTCTGCGAAAAGCCTCTCAATTAGCATTCCATCTTGATTTGATAAGGCCAACCCCTTGTCACGGCTGTCAAGTCAGAGACGGTTTTGTGTCCTGCAGCGATTTCAGCATTTAGAGCTCAGACTGGCATGTAGAACGAGCAAGGCCATCAGAGGGCCATGTGTGTCACAACACTGTCTCACCTAATGAACAGCATGCCAGAAACATCTGTCTTCATGCAGTATTAGTTCATCCTTGTTAGAGAGAAAAAAATGAGCTGCTTTTGCACTGGTCACATTTATTTAGGCCAGAGGACTGTGGATTTATGCCACCTGATTCAAATGGAAAAAAATGAAGCACTTTATTTGGGCCTTTAACAAGCCATGGAAATGGAAATTTCAATAAATAAATTACGAGTATTTTCAATAATAGTCAGTGAAATGAGGTGCATAACAACCTAAAAATACACTACCGTTTAAAAGTTTGGGGTCAGTATGATATAATATAAAAATGATATTACACCATACAATTAATATATTCATAGAAGAAAGAAAAAAAACATGAAACTTTAATATAGCAAGGACATAACGGTTTTTAATAATAATCATAAGAAATGCTTCTGAATTCTGAAGTATCATGTGACACTGAAGACATTATGGAGTAATTATGCTAAATAAAGGTTACACCTTTTTGCTGAGCATTGTTGAAGAAAAAAATATATCTCAATTTATTATTTTATTATTTATTCATGTAAAGTGCTATTTACATAGCTTAATAAATGACCCAGATAAAGTGTTTCATTCCAGCTTTTAAAAAATCCTGAGTAATCATACCAAAATCAATGTAAAATGTACAGGCTGATTCAACTTTCATGAAGTTCATCATAGCAACTCATAATGTAAGTCACTAGTGTGTATGACCTCCACGTGCCTGCATGCACTCATAACAACGTCTGGGCATGAGATGGCAGATGGTGTCCTGTGAGTTCTCCTCCAAGACCTGGATCAGGGCATCAGTGAGATCCTGGACTGTGGTGCCAGTGTACGGTTTCTAATGCTCCGATACACAATGTCCGAGAGGTTCTCACTTGGATTCCAGTAAGCGAACAATTGGCTGGTACATGGAAGTCAGTTTCAATTTTCCCAAGATATTCCTCTCTAGACAACTGTTGACCCCAACATTTTAAGGGAAGAGAGACATTTAATGCATTTAAAACTATTTATTGTTATGTTATATTAATCATCTGTTAGATTATAGTTCATTTAACAATCTGAGATCAACAATCTCTAGTTCTAGAGGCATAAAAACTACAACCAAAAAATATTTTGCGACACCAAAATGTGTACTATATTAATTGAAAGTGCCACATTTAGCATGCCTCTTCGTTTTCATTCAGAATACATAATTATGTTATAATGTGCAGAGCTGTATGAATAAGAAATTAACTTTTTCCTCCATTTTCTTGGAAGTGCTTTTAAATAAGAAAACTGTTTTTTTATTTATAAGAAAAAATGAATATTTAAGTGCTTTTATAATATATAGTTATAGATTTTTTTATAAGTCTTCCAGGCTAACATTAAAACTCATTAAATAAAGTTCAACGGGGAATAAACAAAGCAAACTCTCAGACCAGCATTATGGCTCAAGAACGGTTCCCTCAGCATTTTAAGTGATTAAATCTAATTCTCTAAAGTAATCACCTCTGCTCTGCTGCATGCACTGTGAAACTGATGAGGAAAGCACAGAGCTGGAAAATGGTTCCCTCTCCGTAAAAGTACATGACACTTGTAAAAAGCTCATCATGTTTTGATACGGTTTTAAATCAATTTTATCGGTGATAAAACCACAGTGTGTTTTTCTCATCCCTCTCTTCACCACATTCGCATGAGAGCGAGAGCCCTTAATGGCGACGCCGACTTGTGAAGTATTCTTATCAAAGCATCTCACCTAACTGCTCTTCTCCAAGAGGCAAGCCCACACTGGATAATGAGAACAGTGCCTGGCCACGCTGCCAGAGAGGAATACTTGCCTATGGATGATTTATAGGATGACAGGCATGTCCCACCTTCAAAGGAGTACTTATTATGTACAGAACGATCACGTGGGCAAACCTTTTCCTGCTCCAGCTTTGAATTCACAATGGTCATCAGTGTCACTGCACCCTTTTCCTAAAATAGTCACTGTATGGCATGAAGGTTTGACATGGTTTGGTTTAAAAAGCAGCGGTAACAGTGGCTGATGAGGGTGTGTAATTGAGAGACCTGAAAGTGGCTCCTCTGATTCTTTATGCTTGACATACTCAACCTGACATCTCCTGTGCCACACTAATGAAGAGCGAGCTATTAGACCCACAGCGCACACAGTTAGCAACTTTGATTAAGTTAAGGTCTCGACATATCCGTGCAGAGGAAAGACAATGAAAAGCCCACGCATACACACATTTCAACATAAACAACTCATTTCTACCGATGTGAACATCTGTCTTCATTCAAAAGTAGTCAGTGTCACACGGTGTGCAGTCACAACACCTGTTACGTCACTTGCCCACTGCGGCAACATTTTTTATAGCCTAGTAATAAAAATCATTTAGTTCAGTTAGGGAACAGACACTACAATTAAAAACTGAATGCTTCTGCTAAGCTCATCGTGAGACAAATAAGGATCCCAGCACAAATCAGCAGCAGGAGACCGATTTCAACTCACTTTGCCCATTTCGCCTCACTCTTGACTAAAACCAAATCTTCTGCCATCATCTTGTCAAAGTTAAACGTAAAAGCTCCTATTTAAGCAAGTTCGAAATTATTCTATTTTCTTGTGTTTTTCATTATGAATAATTATGAACCCACCATTACCGCCTCCGAATTGCCGCTAATTCAAGCGCCATTCATAATAGTGTACATCCACTTGTAAAGCAAGATGGGAAAAACTCCTAGTTATTATCGGTCTTCGATTGACTGGTGGGACAATTTCCTCACCTTCACATCCCTGATGAGCAGAACAAATTGTACACACCCAATATATTTTTATGTAACATTTTAGAGGCTATTCAAAAAGGAATGACCAATTTACACAATAATAAAATTTACACAAATAGTAAAAAAAAGGCTATCCTTATCCCGAGGTTACCCTAGTCAGCCGGATCAGTCCATATGTAGATCAGATACAGCCATGCAGCCTTCTCATGTTATCGGAAATGTCCTACTTCCCACTTCTGAAGTATTGATTCTAAGTACATTGCCCTCAAAATGTGACTTCATGTCTAATTTTTAACTAGGAAACTAGTATTTATGATAATTCCAATGGCATATGAAGGCAGCACTAGACACAACCACAACACAACCCTGAAAGTCAGCAGAGATTTTGTCTACTATACCAGTGGTTTTCAATCCTGGGGATCCTTCTCACTGCACATTTTGTTTAACTTTCTTATTTGACACATTCACTTCAGTTGATGTAGGGGTCTCCTAATGAGCTGATTATCTGAATCAGGTTTGTTAAATAAGGGAGATCCAAATGCAGAGCAGTGAGTCCACAGGACCAGAATTGAAAAACACTGCACTGGACAATCCCCTGTGAAGGCTTCGTCAACATCACAGCCATCTGGATAGATCCTCGGCAGAGACCACAAGAACCAGATAGGCCATCTGCATAGACCTATGACCAGCTTCGGCTCCATACCAGAATGATGATCTTCAAGAACTGGACCCCGACTGAGCCTGTTTTTTTTCTCCATTCTGTCACCTAATGGAGTTTGGGTTTCTTGCTACGGTCACCACTGGGTTGCTTAACTGGGGGACACTTAATATTCAACGATATTATTGATCTGACTGCACTGACACTTTGAGAACTGAACTGGATGATGACAATTTTTAGCAGAACTGCCTTATAGACAATAACTTAATAATTGATGATCTTTAAAATGGAATTGAATCAACACTGGACTGATTTCAGCTGATCAGCAGTGGAAATGCATTATTTTTTCTGTCATAATTGTAAAGCTGCTTTGAAACGATATGCATTATATAACACTATATAAATAAAAGGACTTGACTCATCCTGTGTTATATAAAGTGACTATATAACATACAGATTTCTCATTTCACAACACTCAATCAACATTCTCTTAAAATATTTTCTGTTCTACATTACAAATAACCACCAAAAGATTTTTTTTTTTTAAAAAACAAGCAGATGTGCAAATGAAAAAAATAAACATTTTATATTAATATATTTATAAATACATCACTGATTACACAAACATATTAATCAGAGCAACAGTTTTCATCATGTTGGAATCAAATGTTAATGAGACAACAATAGTTCTATTTAATGAATTATTCCTATCAGATTGAAACTATACTGGAACCTGCCGGCTTACACAAATACATTTCCTTCATTTCGTTCTGCATTTAAACATATCTTCTAAAATCTGCTAATACTTATGTTTTTATTTTTACCCTATACTTCTGATGAATGCAAATTCTGGCACAGTCTCTTTTTAATGATTAACAGCAGGAATACTGATAAAGCTTCAGTTTCGTGACGCGTCATTCTCAAGGGATCTTTAGATGGGATACAGTCTGGGCCAAGACTCAATCACCCATCTCCACATCCCCCACTTACTTGGGCTCGTCAGAAACCTCCTTGGTGCTGCTCATTTTCCTGTGGCCTGTTGAACACGTACCGGTCGCTTACCTTTAGGAAAGGTCAAGCGCTGAACACTTCTCCAGGCAAGAGTTGGGCTAATTAGGCACCAGCAGTGGAGAATTCTGAATCCCCAGACACCCGGCTCAGAGAAAGAGGAGACCTCGGCAGGTCATGGCCATCTTGTCCCAGATTCATGCCCGTGTGTGCCATTTGCATTCTCTTGTAGTCAATGCACGATAACATCCCTCAGGAACATCTGTGGTAAGTTAGAAATTTTCTATGACAGCAAAGGAGAGAGGATTTTGAGATGCTCGGAGCAAAAAACTGCTTGATGAATGAGGTAGGGAATGTTTTCTGTCATTGGCTCTGCCTTGGCAACAATCACTAAACTAGACACTAAGCCGAAGGTCTGGCTGTATTCATCTCAAAGAGCAGAACCGAGGGTGAAACGATACAAGTAAGGTGTTAGGTGGATCTGAGTACTTGTATTTAATGTGTTACTCATTAAATGTACAACTTTTTAAAAATAAATAGCTTGGGCCCTTTTTCCATTTACATTTATTTGATTATAAATAAGGTTCTTGAGATAAGTGCATCACACCCCTATTATCTACTGAGAAATACAAATGAAAATTATTTTCTTCATGAAATCAATCAATTGTCACAAACCACCCCTTTTATATCACCACATTTACTGTTTTCACATTTACTGTTTGGATTTTTCCCATTAATTTACATGACAACAGCGTGTTGGGTGCCTGAAAACACAAACTTTTGAAAAGAGTTTTAAAATTCCACATCTTTAAATACAATGCCACTATTGTCTCCGTGTAAACTACAAGAATTTTAATTTATGAAAACATAACGTTATGCGCATGTGTATCAAGAGCCAGATTTACCAGACATGGCAAATTAGCTAGAGAGTGCAATTGGAAAAATGCACCAATGGGAGTGGAAAGTTCTGCATTCGATCCGTTGATAAAACACAAATTAAAGAACACAGAGGCAGATGGATCATTTCCATGATCAACTCAATCTACCAAGACTCTTTTTTGGGGGGCAGGGGCTAAATAATGGCGCAAAAAAACAGTAAATTGACTATGACAAACCTTTGTAAATGATCTTGCGTGATTCTGCAGTAATGCTTGAATGCAGCGCTCTGATTCATTCAAGCGTCAGTCATGACGCTTGGTTTAAGGGCTCTGATTAGTTTGAAGCCTTTGGGCTCGCCCACTATTTTCAGCCGTTTCATTGGTTTAATGTTTAGTTTTCACACCTTCAATGTAAGTCTATGGAACTTTTATGATTTTAATCTTCAATTTTATCAATATCATAAGTCTGATCAGTCTGAAAAGATATAGCAACTCAAGTCAGAACAGGTCTGAAGTCTGAGCAGAGCTTAGTGGATGTAGATTTAAAGCTCTATAAGGAGATGCTTAGGAGAATTTTAGGTATGAAGAAAAAAAAAAGTTTATATACAATATCACTAAATTGGCTTTCTAAAGCCAACTTAATAGTTAGTTAATGCATTAAACAATGAGTAATCATTAAAGTATTCATGTTTGTTAACGTAAGTTAATAACGATTCAACTGTCCATCATTAGTTCAGGTTAGATCAAGTCGATTAAATACAATTAACAGATTTTAATAATGTATTAGTAATTGAAAGGTGAAATTAACATCATCTATGATTAATGCTTTATAGGTATTTTTCATTGTTATCTAAAGATATCAAACAATGTTGACAAACGGAAGTGTTAGCATTTTAACTTGTAAAAGTAGCACAAGTAGTCCCTCACATTGTCAAAGAGTTCTCAACACTGCCTGATTTGATTTCTTGCTGTGTTTACTTCACTTAGCTACTTGACAAGGAAGCATATACTCTGATTGTGTCATTTTCATAAGCCATTGCGCTTTCCACAAATCGGAGCAATTCCACATCATTTACCAGTGCTCTCGGTTCAGCATCGAATATATTTTCACAGAGCTATTACTGTGGGTGAGATCACAGACAGCTCTGCTTGGAATGATGCATCAACCCATTACCCAACAATGGTCATAATGCCAGTGCATTAGTTAAATCCTGTGACCACTACTCTGGCAAGAGGCCGTGCAGATGATATTCTCAGATGTAAATGAGTACCAGCGCCTGGGTCTGCATTATAAACATTCCTGTGGAGAGAGAGATTAATTATCTCACATTCACACCCCTAAAACGCCCCATGCACCTTTCTGTCCACCTCTACACTCCAAGAAGTGAAATACTAAAGACACATCACATGAGCTAACAACTGAAATTACAAAACCCTCATGCATAATTCCACTGCCTCTGTGATATAAAGGGGAGCTAAAAACAAGGAACTGTGTGCTGTTTTACGTTACATGAAAAGAAAAGGAGGAAACCGGCTGCATGGTTGGATGTCTCATCAAGCATTGTGGAACAATATAACAGAAACCTCAGTTCTTCAATATATTGCAATAGTTTTGCTATTTAGGAGCCAACCGGGCTGAATACAAAAGGTATCCGTGTGAATTATGTGTTGTGAGCAATAAAATAACTGTAGGCAGTCAACCCAATTTGTAGCTGACAGAAACTGTTTAACACATATTTGTGACAACTTTCTCTAACAGTTAATTTGCTAATGTCAAATTCATGTTTATACAGCATCAGTAACTCTGACAGAATAGTGACAAATATTGACTAAAAGGTCTGTGTCTGAAATTGCAAAATATGTATACTTGCGATAAATTAAATAGCCTAAGTAATGAATTTCTTTCTTTTGCAGGGAAGAATATTCTTCAAAAAAAAATGATAATAATAATGCAGAAACACCCTGAAATATAGCCCATATGATTACGCTGATAGCACACGTCCATCTCAGAGACGTTACATCTGGAAGACTTTTCTTTTTTAAAGAGTTTGCTCATCTGCAATACATCTCTAGAGTTTCCTGTCAGACATAGACATAGATAATGTCTTTAAGATGTTTAAGATTAAGAATGTATGTAAAACTGACATCTTAAAAACGTCTCTCAGATGTTTTTACACAGCGCACACTTTCCAGAAAAGCGTTCTTTAACAGATATCTTCCAGACGGTAATGTGGTAGATTTTAACTATTCTGAAGCCATACATTAGCTTTGTGTGATGAAACAGACAAAATTTCAAGTTGTTATTCATTGATAATCTTATCTTACACTAAACTGGATCACCGATTTAATGAGTTGAAGGTGAGAACCAGATCTTAACATCTTCAATCATTTATATTGATGTCTTTGGCAGACGCTTTTAGCCAAAGCAACTTGAATTGCATTCAAGATACACATTGACATTCTAACCAGTTCTTGCTTTCCTTGCTAATAAAACCAATGGCCTTGGCATTGCAAGCCATTGGAAAGGTTATTAATATTATACACATTTCTAACATGATTGAGGGCACTAAATAACTAAGTTTTTTAAAAGTGTATAGTGAATCATGTCAATGGAAAAAGTGAGAAATACAGTACGTGCAAAAGTTAACAGAAAATAATGCGGCACAGTCCAGCAACATGGGGAAAACACCTAAAAATAAAAACTGTAGGCAACACATCTCGTGAGAAGCAGATCTTTACACATTTTGGTAAATGTGCAGAACATTGCCCATATTTTCACATCGATGGACATTTTGAGAAAACATGACACTGCATTCATACAAAACGTGTTGACTAACTTGATATGAGCAGTGTCCCAATTCAGGGACTGCATACTTCGAAGGAGGCTCTCTGACGCGGCCTTTTGAAGTACACACCAAGACTTGTTAAAGTGGACGATAATAAGCCATTAAAAATTGGTAAAAAAAAAATGTATTAGCTGATTGCGACAGCGACATGGTTGCCCCAGTCCATGAAAGGCTGTGCCAATTCGAAGGGCCAAAAAATGCGCAAAAAACAATTGTATTAAAGGATACAACCGATGGATGCTACACAGCCTAGCCTCCCTCAGAATTCATTCATACATCAAATGGCCAGTAAATGGTCTCCAGTGTATGCACGTTATTACATACATCATCATCATCGGTTGAATGTGTGGTGGACAGGACATGCAAGTAAATGTTTTCTTCATCATCCATTAATATTTATACAAGTCAAAACATTGGTATGCTTTCTATGGAGTTTATGAATGTAAAATCCTAACATTGTATGGTATGCAAGTGAATACTAATTCTTTATAAAATAAAAATAAGAATTTATCAATATTTAAAATCAATGTTTATGTTCACTCATGGACTAAACAGCAGCTTTTTCTAATCCAAATAATATTCTAATATTGCTTCAACTGATCTCTAACTTCAGTAAAACAGAAATGAACTGCACATCCCTCTGCCTAGCCATGACTTAAATCTGATTTGTTAAAGAGTATGACTGACCCAGAGCGCTACCAGAAAAGTCTCAAAACTCTAGATACACACACACACACACACAAACACACACAAATCCAAGCTGATTCATACAATGACGATTTGCACATTCAGATTGAAGGATAAACTCATATTTTAAACAGTCTAATCTTTTCATGTACAGGTGTATACATTAGATTTATATTTGTGAATTGTATTTTATGAATATATAACTCTTTTGTGCATGTTAATTGCTTTTTATCCATTTTTTATCCCGCACATGTGAATTAGGTTTCCTATGATATTAGCTATGCATGTACGTTTTTTGCGTGAAATTTAAATGAGACTGATCTGTTTTGCACATTAAAATATTGTGTCCTCATGGATGAGGTTTTGGGACAGAGGCATCATCGCCTCCATCCCAACACCTCATCCAGTCACTCACTCCCTCGCTTGTCCTAGGACACTTGCAATCAAAAGGCAGAGAAAATAAACCATTCCGGTTCACAACAACAGCACAATAAATTTCAGCAAAGCGGCGTCTATTAAAAAACATTTAATTTTATTTTTTGATTATTTAATAATTCATGCATCAAAGTGATAAGACCATTGTAAATGCATAGCCTAGCAGGGGTCCCACAATCAGTATAGAAGGACAGTCTTGTATTAGACGGTCCTGTAATCTACCTTATAAAATAGATTCTTCTTTCTCTTGCAAACCTGCCAGATTGAAGTGAAATGGCTTGCAAATGCAGTTTCAGACTTTGATAGCAAGATTAAATTTTGCAGAAAGGCCTGTTTTCTTTGATTGCCATGAGATCAGCTTTTTCAATTTTCCCTCATGAATTGACAATCCTACATATGAAAGTGTTGTACAGGAAAGGTATTGAATAACAAAAAGAGGAATCATTCAGATTAATTGCTTTGTTGATACTGAAGGCGACATTGGAGATGGACTGCTAGTGGCGTGCTGGGAAAGGAAGTCCATATCGGTCTTGAGAAGTCTTTGAAAAACAACCCCTGCGGGGACACAGGAGTGCAGGCTATGTTTCAGGTGATCTACACAAAGGCCCGAGGAGAGGTCGATACAGCCAGAGACACACAGGCTGGTCCTCAGGGTTGGTCTTGGCCCTTCAGCGCTGTAGACTTCATACAAGGTCAGCTCTGGATCTGTATTTATAGAGAAACAGCATGGTTTCCTGTAAGCCTGCATCACCTGCACATTTTATATCAACTTACACATGAGATTGTTTTAGCTTTTAATTGAAAGCATGAATCTCACTTCATTTTCTACAGGTTTTGTACACTCCAAGGTGTCGTTACACTTTACTGACAAGGTACAAAACAAACAAGCTGCCATAAAAAGGGAGGTTTTTTAATTACTGTGGACATAAAAATAACTTGAGAGCACATCAAGCATAGGTGAAAATAAATGGGAGATCAAAGATTATGTTCACACTGCACACATATAAGATTTGCCTTTTACTATCTATCTGATCCTGTCATTTAGCAATGTGATCTAAATGTGATAAAATGTAATCCTTTAAACAATGTCTACCATATATAATGTGTTTAGATTCATGGACAGAGTATTAGCGCAATGCCAAGTGAAAATATGAACACTTGTTTACGCATGTAACCTTAGTTCCCTGAATAGGGAATAAAACGCTGTGTCAAAGCACTGTGGAAACACCTCTGCGTGATTACGTCATGAAGCATATGTGAAATCAGTAGGTTGTGTCGCCAATGACCAGGAAACTATAAAGCACACCTGAAAATAAAACACACCAGCTTCTGATACTCTGACAGGCATCTAGAGAGTATGGCATGGCGACGCAATTTCTCATACATACGCAACCCTTTCAAGGGAACTCGTGCTGTGGGAGAGCATTGTCCACTACGCCTATGATCAAATGCTTGTTCACGTGAAATCATAAGATGAGAACTAAGAATGAAGCATTTGTGACACGGGGGAGGACCCCCAAGTAAAGGTTGTAAAACCTGACAAACTCCTAACAACAAAGCCTTAGAATCAGTAATTTCCCTGTTTGAGCAGGCCCAGACTACCAAAGGAGGAGGCTGTCTGGTTTGCTTCTAATTGAGAGAGTGGTAATCTGCTAAGGTAACCGCGTAAACCTTCAGAGTGGAAGGGGATAAACTTGCTGAGAATGGTTCTTGCAGGAACTCCAGCACTGCACCCACTGGGTGTCAAGCTTTTTATTTTCTTGCACGATTTCCCTGCTTGAAAGGGAAGGACACACCATCAACTGAGGCCTTAACTGGGTTTCACTCATCTGTTTATTGCAACTTTTGCAAAAAGGTGAAAGGTGAAATACCTTTAAGAGAAACAAAAAATACAAACATGTAAATGAAATGTAATAAAGATAGTTCAACATCAATTTGGTGTCATTTTCTCTGTTAAGCATACATAATTACAAAAATAAAATAAACATCAGATTTAATGAGCTGCTTGATCACATGACCTATATAAATGATAAACACTCAATAATCACTCTCACTCATATATATAACATTACATACGCGACAAACGCTTAAAAATGCAAAAGATTAACAAAATATCCTTCAGTTAGCTCAATAACATTTATCGCCTCTGTAGAATGCATTTAACTTGACTAGTCACGGAGTAAACACAAAGTAGGTCGCTGAACTCTCCGCGCCGAACAGAAAGATTTGAAGACGAACTGCATCGTCATCCGTCGCTAAAGCAACATCATTCTTTCCCCACTTATAGCGAGCCGAATAATTAAAGTTCTCACTGGCTGCCACTCCGGGAATTGACGATGTGATGTTGTTATTGTGCACTGCGTCAGTCAGCTATTCAGCATCAAGCAAACTCACTCGACTCGTTCCACATACACAACTTTTTTCTTTATTCCCGCCCCCTGTTCTGATTGGCCGAGTGAGCATCATACCTTTTAGTTATATTTTTTTTCTTTGAGTTTGACTTTACACTGGGCATTTAACTGGGTTCAGCTGACAATTACCACAAGAGGAAGTGAAATATCTCCACTCCAGGGTGTAGAGTTTCCTCATGAAGGGAGCTCTTGAGTGAAGGATGGTCTCAACAACCTTAGTTGAGAAACCCAAACTTATGAGCTGGATCCCCTCAGAGGCCAAGCCCACAGTTTCCATAGTTCTGGATGGGGGTAGAGTATTGGAACCTTCTGTCTCAGGTGAAGGGATCGATCAACGCCCGTCCAGAACCAACTTGCTTAATGGGAGTGAATGCAGCCCTCCCTGGTGGTTTAGATAGGAAGCCACCAACATGTTGTGCATATGGTGGCCCCTCAGGTCTGGGAGAAATTTCTTCAGTGCATAAAAAAAACGACCAGCTTCTCCAGGCAATTTATGTCCCACAAGAGATGGCCCTCCACAGACCCTGAACCAAGCAAACACTCATGATTGCCCCCCAGCCAGTGAAGGAGGCATCCGTTATTAGCGTGGCGCGAGAAAGAAATCAAGTTTTTTTTTCACATTACTAGAGCACAAATGTATCACGTGCGACTCTGATCTTGCGGAGCGAGAACCCCTTGATTTTGAGCCACTACTAAAAAGGACTCATGTACAGCAGGCCAAAAGGCATCCAATTAGATGCAGCTGCCATCAGTTTCTTGAACTGCCTGACAGTGGGTGACTGGCCTAGCTTTAACTCGTTCAGAGAAATAAGGAAAGACACACCTGCATTGTCTCCATTATTACCCCTAAGATAGTCCTTTGAGCAAGAAGCAACACAGTCTTCTTGGTATTCAGCCTCAGCAGCAGATTTCAACAGAGCCAGAAATGCCTTCACACTTTTCTTTTAAATGCCGGTGATAAAGCCAAGCCAAAGTACAGGACCCGAAATTTGTATACTTTGTCCCCAAAAGCAAACCTCAGGAACTTCCTGTGTTGAGGAAGGATGGATACGAGGAAGTAAGCGTGATTCATACCATGACATAACTTGTGACAATCTCAGAAGCATGGTGCCACAAGCATCAGAACATCTTCACTGATTTTGAGGATCCGACAACATCCCTCAGGACTGTTTTGCCCCCGGAGGACTTAGACTGTCTAGCGGTGCACCGGCCCCCAGTCTTCATGCAGGGAGTAAGGGTATGGGATGCCATGTCTATGTGAGAAGCTTGTTGACGGCTGTAGCTGTTTGGGAGAGGCGAGTAAGGAACTTTGAAACGCTGTTTCTGAACTATTTCAGAGTTAGCCCCCTCTAATTTATTAATATAACAAAACTCTGTTACTCGGTCGGCCAAAAAATTTTAAGATTCAGCAATGGACTGAGACAATATCCATGAGCTCCTCAACTGGACATTGCCTCATCCGAGCTGGAAGTAACTGCAGCGTGTGCTTTCAACCCTGAGATAAGGCACTGGACCTGGCAGGTAAGGGTTGAAAAAGTGATGACTCATCTCAAACCCTTCTGCCAGATCAATTTGCGAACCCGCAACCTGATTCACCACTATGCAGAAGTGTGCAACCCCTTTGAGCCTCTTTGCCTCGGCAGAAGTGGGAACGAGCCGCGAGTAGCACGACCCGTGGCGCTCTCCTCAGAGCGCCCGGTGGGAGCATGGAATTCTTAATCAGACCTTTTATATCAAAAGGCTAACTGAGCATGCTGCTCTCCCAAAAAACAACACAAAGAGTGTGTATCCCCATTCGATTTCTTAGCAAGGGCAGGGAAGAACACACTTAAATATTGTTCACTATGTCATTTTACAATGCATTTATGCAGTTTCTTTTTAAACTCTTGTCTAACAGAGACTCTCTATCTGAGATAGACAACACATTAGGATACAAGATTTACACAAAGCACTTGCTGAAGTAACAGAAGCAAGTGCATCGTGTTCTCAGGTGTGTTTTATAATTTTCTGGTCGATGACATCACCCGCCTATGACGTTCTGTCATGCCATTTTACTGATTCGCAACAATCATGCAGGGGCATTTCCACAGCGCTTTGACGCAGCACAAGTTCCCTTAAAAGGGAACTAAATATGTCCAAAAAATACATTTTATGAAATGTATTTACATTAATTATTAAAACAATTAACACACCCATTCAAAAGACTGGGGTACGTTTTTTTTATTATTATTTCTTTAAGTTTTACATCTAACCTTCATCTATTTATCACACATGAGGCTGTTCCATTCACACATACAGGAGCATAATGGGTTTTTTTTAAATATTGGCCCAACACTTTAAAGGTGGGATAACGTTTTAAAATATGGGCATAAACTAATAAGATTAATGTGACTTTTCTCCAAATCGCTTGTCGTATGTAGGGTCACAGGGATAGTGGAGCCTATTCCAGCATCTCGGGCCGTATTCACTGATGTGAATAAATAAAACACATAAAATAAACTTTTTCTGTCTGAATAAAGCCAAAGGAAGTCTTTGCAGTAATACTTGATCAACCCTTGTCCTGATGAAGCATTCAAAAAACATCCAAGCATTTCAAGTGGCTTGAAAGCAAACACAGACGTTAGTTTTTTCCATCATCCGCTGAAATATGAAAAGCAGAATAAATAAGTTATACCCAGAAATATATAAATAAACAGGGTTCTCAGTTGGAGAAAGCTGCAGTGTTGTTCACTGAGATTTCATCTGAGGAAATAATATAAGCTGGTGAAGGAGTTAAGCTGGTCCAGTGACTCCACAGCTATTATAACGTCTGAGATGGATGCAGAATACCCATATGCTGAAAACATCTCGATCCTATTTTCTTTTTCCTTCTTTTACTTCAAGGACACTTCAGATGGTAAGGACTACATCAAAAACATCATTGTAGGCTAAACTCTCTAGAAGGGCTTTCATGTTCAGATGAAGAGCTTAGGCTTTGGAAGGTTGCGCGTTTTGGGTTGATATGCTATTCAATTCACATTTTTCACTGCACAAAAGGGAATATAAATTGAATACATCAACGTAATTCAGTAATACATAAATGAGGGACACAAATATCGGTTTCTTCTGAAACTGGCAAGGCCAGGTATCCACAACAAGACGTTTATACAATGAAATGAATAAAAACAGAATTTTATTTGATTTTTATTTTGAAACAGTATTGCATTTTTGGCATTTTACATGACAACGCCTTTTGGGGTGCCTGAAAATGCAGTACTGTTATCATCTCTTAAACTAAGAATGAGCAAATTTGTGAAAAAGTTGATCTCATGCATCACATATTCTGTGTGGACAGATCTTTTAATTTTCTAGTACATCTATAGCCCTTTTCGGACATGCAGTCTTTACTAGAAAATTACCGGTAAGAGATCATATGTGAAAATTTTAATGACCATTTCAGTCAGGAATAATAAGTAGAGAACATCTATGGCCACTCCCTGCAAAATCATTCCCTTTTTGGAGGTTGTCTTCCTGTGACTTTCGTTTGCACTAAAGCCGGTGAAACTGATTCACAATCAAATTGGACAGATTTACATCTCATTAACTCAAGTGAAATTTGTGGGGGGAAGTTTTTTGCCCTCAAGCGAAACTCCCAATGGAGCAAAATTCACTTCACTGAGTGTCAACACCTTCACAGTTTCTTAATTGTGTTGTTTTGATGCCCTAATCATCAGAACAGAAAATGAAACTCGAAATAAGCATATGAGCAAGACTCTGTTTTTTGGCCCCCTTTTCTCCACTTTTTTCCTTCTTATACCCTTTCATCCTCCTGTAATTGAATTGGCTGTTGCACATGGCTCCTTTCTCTCCATTCACCTGAAGACTGGCTGCATTTAACACCAATTTGAAATGTCTTGTAGCATCTGCGACTAGCCACAGCGCATCTCACAAGTGCACATACTAGAACGGACGGCAACAGGGAGCCACCAACCATCTGGCACTTCTTGTTGCACTCTAGCTTGCGTGAGTATGTGCTAGGCCTTAAAAGCAAAAAAAAGTTATGTTTTCTATGTGAAATTGGAACCTTTTTCTAATCTGAACAGGTGTAACAAAGATAAATAGTGGCCTTTGCGATGCCCTACGGTCGCTGTCATGCATCCCTGCACTGGGGAGGGTCAGAACAACTTCCTGTCGACCATCCCTAAGACAGAGAGACATGCCACAGCTGAGACTCTCAGTGCTTCATCATATAAAGGTCACGCCATTACAGTAAGGAGCCACTGACAAGAGTCCACTGACAGTCTATGGAGAGATATGGGCCACCACTTGCAATGCAGCACAGCCGCCATCTCCACAAATGGAATTTTACTTCATCTGAAATCATGGCTGAAATTTTCTCTATATCACCCTTTCCCATTTATCTGGATCTGCAGCGGCGGGCGAGGGTTATAGTCTGCAAATATTTCATAAGAACAGGCCAAAGCTGTCTAGGAAGCTATAACATATTGTACTCTTTTTGAGGATGCTTGATCCAGCCTGCCAGAAATGTCCTGATAAGTCCCGAGAGTGATTTTGCTTAGCATTGTGTGTTATGTTAGAATGCTGACACTGCCATTTTACAGTTTGCAGGCTCACAGAATACTAAAAAGGTTATCATTATACTGTATCCAATCGGATGAACCATTATGCCACAAACCAATTGTAAATTCTCACCTTACAATAAATGTGCACATCTATATGGCAACAGATCTAATAAGAAAAGGGGTGAAAGCATCCATTACATTACAAATTACATATCCTGGTCTGGCAATCTTAAATTTTTTGTTTACCTGTTCCATTCGTTTATGGAACTGACAAATATGCATTACTGTAGGTTTATTAGTTTATGTTAAAACTGTGCAATCCAAATTGATGGAAATCTTATATGCGATTCAAATACATAAAGCATAAATTCAGGATTTTTTTCCTGTACCATAGTTTGTTTGATCACAGAAGAAACGTGAAATTAAGGCTTATGAGCATATTTACGCTTCAGATTTTTCTCTAGACCCTCCTTATAAACTCTTCTCGTGGAGTATGTGATTGTGTTACCAATGTTACTGTGGAGCGGATAATTAGCACAAACATCAAACATTAGCGCCCCTCTGCCCCATAGTGAGGCTCTGTCACATTTGTAGATGTTTGTTGATTTTACCAAAGCTGCCTTGTCCCATCTGAAATTCAACCAGTACAAACATTCATAAGACCCACAATAATGAGCAGAGAATGAAATGTATCGAATAACTACATCAGTATGATTTGTTATTAGAATGGATATCTGTAGTTATGCCGTGTGATACCATACTTGTAGATGTACTAAAAGGGATTTTTTTATTTTCTTTTTTCCCCCTTCTGCAGTTCACTTTTAATGTTATGACATATTCAATGGCATTGTTAGGTGGTAACTGATTACATTTAATCTGGATTATGTAACCAGATTCCAAATAAAAAAGTATTTGTTATTGGATTGTTATATTTCAATTTGCAATCTATAAGATATCTATCCAGCACTGCCCACTGAGATCAGAAAGTTTTAGACAATTGGGACTGCAGTTTTGTTGTTTTTAAGCCATTTTTGTAGGTTGGTATTGTCACGATATGTGATGGATAACAAGGAGCACAATGAAGGAGATAATCAAAATAGTTTTAAATTGAAGATTTCACCAAGGAAACACACAGGTAATAACTTGGGGAAAAAAACTGAATAGCACACTCTAACACTGATGAGACAAAACAATGAACCGAACAGAACAGGAAGGATTTATACTAGAACTAAATGAGGGAACTAATGAGTTCATTAACAAGGGCCAGGTGAATGAGATGAATCAAAAAAATACATAGGGAAACTGGGTCTAATGAAAACAAGCAAACAGAAGTTTAACACAATGAAAAAGACAGAACAGACTCGGACAGGTAACAGGTTTGTTTGGGGTTTTTTTTAACTGCACAAAACGTTTTCAGTTCTGAAAGTTTGAGAGGTCTATGTACTTTTTGAATATATTAATGTACATAGTACTTTTATCTCAAAAGATAAAGGAAAAATGCTGTTTGCATATGGTATTTTATGTATACTTTTTTTTCAATATGGGTCAGTAAAGACACAAAAGCTAAGGCCAGATTTAAATGTACTTAAATGTATTTAAATTCCTCTTTATGTGTCATGGGCATATGCACTGTGATTTATTTATTTGTTCTTTGTTTATATTCTTCTTCCGTTAAGCTGCAACATGTCTGATATTGCAACTTATTTTGAGACATAAATCAATTGTAATTTGTAATTTCCCAAAAAGACCATAAGACAGCAGCAGCTCGTACAGAACGCTGCTGCCAGGATTCTGAGCAGAACCAGAAAATATGAACACATCACACCAGTCCTCAGGTCCTTGCACTGGCTTCCAGTTACATTTAGAATTAATTTTAAAGTACTGTTACTTGTTTATAAATCACTCAATGGCCTAGGACCTCAATACATGGCAGATATGCTCATAGAATATAAACCTAACAGATCACTAAGATCATCAGGATCAAGTCACTTAGTAATACCCAGGGTTCACTCAAAGCAAGGAGAGTCTGCTTTTAGCTGTTACGCCAGCCGCAGCTGGAACCAGCTTCCAGAAGAGATCAGGTGTGCTCCAACAGTAGCCACATTCAAATCAAGACTCAAAACACATCTTTTTACCTATGCATTTGCAGATTGAGCACTGTGCTATGTCCGAACTGTTTGCATTTTATTTTATACGTATTATCTTTTTATTCTTTTAATCATTTTTAATGTTTTATTTTTATCATTCTTCTTTATGTAAAGCACTTTGAATTACCATTGTGTATGAAATGTGCTATACAAATAAACTTGCCTTGCCTTTGTGAAATAATTTTTCCCACCTGGCGGTGATATGTATAGCTTGAAAAAGGCTGAGGCCGAAATGGATAAATATGGGTTGATGAATGATAATTAGAAATGTCACTCAATCACACTTTTTCTCTGGCATATCTCAGAATTATTATTGTATTTGGTTTTAGCAGGGAAACAATAATAGCACGCATTCACGAATGCATCCTTCATCGCTTTTTAGATTATACTTTGACCTAATGGTCATATTAATAATTTAAAATGGCAAAAATGCGGATATAAGTGGCATTAGAAGAGGCTGGGGCATTGCGACACTGAAATATGCATTGATCCAGAGTGCAGCTCCTTCCTGTATAAATTAGCTTCTGCTAGAGTTATTAGCATTCTGCTATTTATACATTTAAACTCTGAACTCCCTCCAGCAATGCTCGCATAAAAGTGATAAGTGATCTTGCGAGTGTGAGGAATAAATCTATTTACTTACACAAAATCCATGTGATAGCTTTTTAATAGAGGCCATTACCATTGTTTCCAATGATACACTGCGATTCCATTAGCGGTTAATTTCTCTGATGATTAGATAAACAAATGCCCTGATGAAACTTTGATTATGTTTCCATCTCGAATACAGTACAAATCTAATACATAGCATCAGCAGGTCCTCGGTACCGCTTCAGAAGGGATTTATTACAGCTTTTTGAATGCTTCAAAAAAAACACAAATGACATATAATGTGCCCGGACCGTTTCACATCACAATACATTTTGTCCAGCAGCCTGTTGACAAATAACTGCTTCACCTCCACCAGATGTAGCTGCTTCGAAATGACTGAAATAATTAATTCACATTATAATTGCCAACATCAGAGCTTATCAATCACAATGTTCTTAGAGAATCCATTCCTGCAGAGGGAATTAAGACTTAGAGTTCAGGAGTAGTGTATTCGGCCAAACTTTTGACATGATATTTTATCTCTTCTTGTTGTTCAGCCATCTTCCAAAAGCTTTTATTAGGAAAAAAAAAGATATATGTGTCACATCCGAAATAGAGCAAATTACATGGCCTGTTGGCCAGGCATAACAACTTTGCTCATGAACAGTTTTTCCTTTCACACTCGGTTATGGTCTACACTTTCCACTGTAATTGCCTTCAGACTGTGTTTTGTTTTGCACTCTCTGTGTGTGTAAAAGTATTTGTGCACTTTTGAACGTTAAGCATCTGAATTTTTCCCCTTAGGGATCAATACTTTCCTTCCATCCACCTTGCCATCTGCAAGAAAGTAAGGACACTGCAAACTATTTTCTCTATCACTGTTTCTTTCTTGATTTGATGCGTTTGTATAGATAAATAGATGGATGGATGAATGGATAGATGGAGAGGGGACAGATGGGCTAACAGATGAGTCCCCCCCTCCACCACCAGCAGTTTTTCTTATACCAGTAATTGCTTGCAGTTTTGGAACGGCTTAAACAGGCTTCCCACCTACACAAATGCAAGACCCAACATTCAGATACATCCTTCATGCTAAGAGCCTCATAATTAACAGCCCTGGGCAATTTGTGGCCGAATCAAGACCCAATGACCACACTTTCCCTCTAGCAGAATCTGCATATCTCACAGAATAGCATATGTATCACTTGAGAAATCACTCAGAGCACACAGGGCCTTCGGGAGGGTAAATCACTAAGAGCGCAAGCAATCCTGCCATTAGTTCTCCCTCCATTTCCTTGATTGCAAAAGAACCATAATGAGCATTTGAAACCTCCCACCCCCTCACAAATTCAGAAGGATCTAGCAAAACTAGAGCCTTTCCTTCATCTCAGCTGGTCCAATTACTAATATGTTTTTCTTTGGAGAGTTTATCAATCATTTATTCTGAGCGGTGCCTGTTGAGGGAAGCAGCAAGGTGTTCTCTGATACCACATTCAGGTCATGTTTGTGTTGTAGCAGGGACGTGAAACAATAGTATGCAAAGCAATATGGGGTAGATGAAACTCTATCTGGAAGGAATGACACTTAACAAGTTGATGAGCCCCATGGCTGGCAGGGTCAGTGTTTGGGTGGAATTATTTCACGCTTGGGTTCAACATCTGGCGCATTTGTGTGACAGGCGCGGAAAGCAGCTAGCAGCTCAAAGCCGCAATGTAGATTTTCGGATGTGATGCCACACTTCGCTGACAGAGCTCAAATTTGTCAGCTGCACGCAATGAATGTGAATGTGGGAAATCGTGACTGTGCGTATAAGAGACTCCTGACCATGTAGCGCTTTGATAGAAGCATGGACACATTCACAGGGTGGATTAGCCAAGAGATCACTCTTAATCTCTCTCGCTGACAGTGTATCAGAGTATACATTCAGAATTGAATGGCAATGCCTCTGACATTATAATTTACACTGCAGTGCTGACTTTGAATTGAGGACCGAAAAAAATGTAGCGCTGCAAATGGAATTTGATCGTAAGGAGATAGATTTAATCTGAAGGACAATCCCACATCCATCTCATTTAATCATTTTCTGATTCCCTAGTGTTTGAAGAGAGAAAAAAAAAATCAAATCTGTATGTGTAGGGGAGGGGCGCTGTCACTGGCCTATCACAGAACGCAGACACAGTCAGCTACCCAATGAGGATTTTTATTCAATTCGCGCACAGATATTGACTCGCATTACTCATATAATACTCATACTCAGCAAAAGTGTTTTATCCGTATCGGATACTCGTTTCAGCCGAGTATCCAGCTCAGCTCTAGTATCAAAGAGATAAATAGGACATAAGATGTTTTTAAAGCAAAAGTCCATATTTTTACACACGTGTGTGTGTGTGTGTGTGTGTGTGTGTGTGTGTGTGTGTGTGTGTGTGTGTGTGTATAGAGGGCACAGACTGATCACATGATGTCCTTCACATGCAATCACGTCATTACAGTTTGGCAATAGCTGACTGGCCAATGTTTATCCTGCAGCCAATGAGATTGCTTGATCAACATTTAAATTTGATCTAGTTCATCTTTTGCGGTTTGCATCCCCAGCTCCACCCGTTTAGATCTGCTACAGGATTTGTGTGTCTATTTATGTAACAGCAGCATTCCAGTCTCATATGCTCACAGTAATTTGAGCAAAGTGAATTTTATAATGATACATTTATTTTTAATGTGATGTTAATTCTATTTCAAATAAATGCTGCTAAAAGTTATATTCATCAATTCATTCTGAATATATAAGTTACAATAGAAATTTGGAATTGTGATAATTTCACAATATTGCTAATATTAATATTGGTATATTTAGGTATAGAGACTTAAAAAAAAAATAAACATTTTAAAAAGTTTTATCCATTCCAACCCTTTGAATGGTGTAGTGTAGTATAGTGTATATAATGATGTTTCCCATAAAATCTAACATCCACACACAACTGAACATGGACAAAGGAACAAGACGGCTAAATACAAGAGGAGGTAATGGACACAGCTGACAAGACAAACGAGGTGATTGATGACGCAACAGGTGAGGAACACGTGGGAGAACACGGAAGGAACAGGAAGTGCATGAAGGACACAACTGACAGGAAGTTTATGACTGACAAGACTGGCAGGAAAGACATGACTGACAGTTATTTATATATATATATATATATATATATATATATATATATATATATATATATAAATAAATTACAAATGATATATCAAAATAAATTAATTAATAAATAACCAATCCCATAAGTACTAACTCAAACTCATGAATTGAAAGCAAACCTAAACGTATAAATTATGTAGATTATATATTAAATTGAACTCCATTATGAAATATATAAAGAGTATGTAAAGGTCTGATCATAATCATCAAGTAAACAGAATAATGATTTTGCACTTCTTAAAAACTGATGCTCACATTAGCTGTAGCTCTCAGGTTAGAGTAAAGTTTAAATTAGACTTTCCCAAGAGCGTATGAGTGTGTGTGTGCCAGAAACCGATCATTTCTCTGGTCTTATCTTACCCGATAACACAGTGCTCACTCAACTCAGGGCTTTATAATTAAAACCATAATTACGCAACTGTGCAGACAATCTCATTTCCAGCTAGCAGCAATTAAATATAACATGACAGTGACTTAATGATCATTAGAGAGGAACTTTGTATCCAGCAGCCTGCAGATCTCATGAGACGCATGTGCAGAGCAAGACAAAGATCATGTAGAGGCCTGTGCGATGCATCCGTTTAATCAAGAAGCAAAAAAAAAGCAAACAACTCATTTTCCTTTGCTTTCTGTAACACGGTGTGATAGCAAGGGCTGCATTTATCGGCACGGCTGCAAAGGATCCTTGGATCTTCGCATTATTCTGCAATCAGCACCAAGGACAGCTCCACACACACTCACAGCAGCTCCAGGGAAGAAGGAAACACAGAAGCAAAGAGCAAAGCAGAGAGAGCTGCCACTGACATTGTTTAATTGCATTCCTATGCAGAAATGAGCACAGTTTGAACATTTCTGGTCTAAATCACAGGCTGAAGCATAAAATATGTTTTAGGCCCAATTAAATGCAATGTGATTATAGGGGAGACTGGAAAGAATCAAATAAAAAGAAGGATTTACAGTAGATATATTGCTATAAATAGTTCCTATTCAAAAGCTGAGAGTTAAATGGCTTTTGATTGGACTGTTTTAGCTACAGGGAGTTCTTTTATGATTATCAAAGGGAAAGGTTCGGTGAAAATATTATCTGGCGCAGGTTTCGCCTACTTAAAATTGATTATAGCAATTCCACAGCACTCACAGTTTCAGGCTAGAGGGAAATGCTTACTTTCTAGTGAAATGTATGTCATAAGTGACTGACTGAACTCAATAGAGCAGGGAAACCATTCACACAGCAGCATTCATAACCATTACTGCCTGCATCGTAAACGCAGAGGGACTATAAATATCGTGTTAACTTCTCACCCTTCATTCAGTACTATTGGAGAATCAATCAAAGTAAGCTGTCAGTTTCTCCATAGACTTTCGCACCAATCACTTGATTACGAGGCTAGCAGACTCTATACTGTTCTTCTGAAAGGCATGGATAATCATATTCCCTTTTTCAGCGATTTAATTCAAACATACAAAACTGTTGAAAAGTCTTTAGTAAATGGTTCTTTTGATCTTTCTATTTTCCAAATGAAACCTAAAATAAAAAATAAAAATAAAAAAAATCGATCACCGTTTCCACCAAAATAATAGACAGCACAACCGTTTTCAGAATTGATGTTAATCAGAAATGTTTCTTGAGCAGCAGATCATCATATTAGAATGATTTCTGTAGGATCATGTGACACTGAAGACTAAAATAATGATGCCGTTACATATTTAAAAATACATCTTTAAATACAATAGAAAATAGCTATTTAAAATATATTTATCAAATAAATTAGAGTGTCAAACTCCTGTAGAAGGTTGACATCTGGCCCGATGTGTGACAGGATGTAGCTCCTCTGCTTCATCAAAATTCTTCAATCATTTAAAACTTCTCGTTTTAAACTACTAATTTTAGACTCATTTTGTTTTGCTCTGTTCTCTGTACAGCCACATTTGTTAATTCTCAGATTAGATTACGTCATATGTCCTACTTCTGATCAAAGGTAACCCTTCCTACAAAACTTGACTCTCTCATGATGGCACTTGCGGCCATTGCTGGAAGCCAGTGATTATAGTTTATAAAGTTTTAAATATGTTTTTTTGTTTTTGTACAAAAACCCATCTCTTCACTTCAGAAAGTATTTATTAACCTGCTGGAGCTGCATGGAATACTTGTATGATGGATGGACGCACTTTCTGGAGCTTAAGCACCTTAACACATTATTGTCCTTCATATCTATTGTGATCCCAAAATTCTGACCAGCTGATAATACCTAGAATATCAAAGTCAACTGCTGGCGGTGGGTCCTTTTCCTATTTAGCTCCTAAACTCTGGAACAGTTTTCCTAATATAGTTCAGGAAACAGAAACACTGTCAGTTTAAATCTAGACTTAAAAAAAAAACATCTCTTCAACCTGGCTTACACATAACATTATAATCCAAATCATGTAAAATTATTGTTAGGCTGCATAATTTAGGCCAGCCGGAACCAGGAACATTCCCATAACACCTGATGCACTCATTACATCAGAAAAAGAATGGCATCTACGCTGATATTAGTCTCTGTTTATTCCGAGGTTACCGTAGTCAGCCAGATCCAGGCCGTACCAGATCAGATGAAGGACCTGCACCACGACAAGCACAACACAGCCATGAAGTGTCTGCAGAGACCGTGACTCTACTAGAAGACCCTGTGAAGATTATGACTCCTTCTCCAACCAGAGCACACTGCAAAATATTTTGTCCTGAATTGTTGTCAATATAATAATCATGCACTGTCTCAGAGGAGAACTGGTCCCCCAACTGAGCCTGGTTTCTCCCAAGGTTTTTTCCTCCATTCTGTTCTTCATTCATTGTCACCTGCTGGAGTTTTGGTTCCTTGCCACTGTCGTCTCTGGCTTGCTTAGTTGGGGAAACTTAACACTTAATATTCTTCAATTTTATTGATTCACCTGCTCTTTTAGAGCTGCTGTTCAGCCAAAACAAACTTTGTTTATATTGTTTTCCTGTGACCACTGTAAAGCTGCTTTGAAACAATCTGTGTTGTAAAAAGCGCTATATAAATGAAGGTGACTTGACTTGAAAGTAATTAAAATGTCATTGTTTTAATACATCTCTGATTATGGGATAATAATAATTATAATATCTCTGATTATGGGATCATTTTCATTTTTGGGTGAGCTATTCCTTTAATAAGCTATCACTTACATAAAGAATACAGCTCGTTTTCTGTTCAGTTAATGTTAGTTTTTGACATACAGTAAAACTAAATATATCAGCACTTTAGCAGCTTTCATTTTCTGAGTAAATCTGTATTCAAGAGTGGGATTTGGAGAGCTTGTTTTATAAACCAGCCGGTCTATATTACCTATGACTAATGGAAAATAACAAAAATAAAATGGATAGAGGCAATTGTAAACTAGAGGTCACAGCATAATGTTTGTCTACATGAAGTATGTTATGCACAGCTTAATGCACGTTGCTCATTTTATAGGTTGGAAATAGATGCACTCAGAAAACCACAGCATCCTCACCAATGCCATTAGAAAAACTCTCCATTCTTACTTTTGCATTCCCAGTAAAAGGTCAAACCCAATTACAGATATTTTGCCAGAGGCACTATGCGATTCCACGAACAATGATTCCTCAACCATTCAAATTAAAGGTTGAGACAGAAACAAGTCAAGGAAATTAAACCCCGACACACAGGTCAGTTTCAGCATTGCAAAAATGCCTTGCCATACTTCAGTATGTCAAATAAACCTTATGTAGAGAGTATGAGAATCATTAGAGCATAAGATACCATGTCCAATCCTAAGCTGAACATTATTAAAGGTTTCTACTGAGGTTTATTGCCAACGGGGACAGAAACTGCACAAGGAGGAATCTGTTGATTTCACTGCCTACATGCTGGCTTAGTATGGTCTATAAGAAGCTGTGAGCGGAAAATGAATGACTGACAAATGTCGTGATTCATAATTTATTGTCCATAAAAAACATCAGCTGGTAGGTGAGATTTGTTATATTGCAAACTGTAAGTTTATGTAATATTTTTTCTGCAACTAAGTAAACATGATTTCTGGTGGTTAAAAGAAATGTCGCAAGTGATTGTGACAGCCATCGTGATTGAGTTACACCAAAAAGAAAATCCTAGAAAAAGAGAATACTAAAACTCATCCAGCATTAGATTTGAGGGAGAAAGCTGTTGCACTCCCTCTTGTCCATTTATTTTTCCTTGTGATCTATAAGTCTATTTGTTTATTTATTAATAGCAAGCTCTGAGACGAATGGAAAACAGCGTAATGGAGACGTGCAATGAAGTTTATATCGTTTCGTTTTTAAAAAATGATGTTTTAAAAGGGAACTTATCAAAACAAACCTCACTGGCAACTTCTGAAGCGTATCTGAACAAGTCGCTGCATTCTATAAAGAGCTGCCATGACACAAAACCACCTGTGAGGTGGTTTAAGATTTCTAATGTAAAATGGAAGCAAATGGGCCTGTGCGAGCCAATGATTCTGAAAGTGTTGAAGTGACCGTATATCGGTAGATTGATGAACTTTCCTTTTAACAGTCGCATTTTATCACTTTTATGAGTCTGCCATGTGAGGTGTTCCCATCAGGACAAATGGGATGGAAATGTTGTTTGCATTGAGTTGTCCTCAGCCAAAATATAGGCATGCCTGCTATCCCATCAGCCTCGGCTGGACTCTGCTCACTGAAGCGAGATTACAAAAGGACAGGGATCATTTCCGTCATAATGTCATGCATTAGCATATATCCAGCAGCCGGACTCCAAGGCATCTGGCACTTTCATGAATGTAAGACTTTGTTGTTCTATTGTTTTACTAATTACTATAGAGGCACAAAGCCTATGTGTTTTGTGGTAAGAACTATTGTATAACAATTTATACAAGCTATTATCTAACACAACATTAATATGGCACGAAAATTTGTATAACACATTTAAACAGTATATTAGATTCTTTAGGGTCAGTAAGATTTTTTTCTTTTTAAATTAAGGATGTATTAAATTGACAAAATGTATATATAAAATGGTTTCCACAAAAATATTAAAGGTGCAACATGTAAACATCTAGCTGTTAAAATACAAAACTGCTTGCATTTCACAGAAGAGTGTTTTGGTTATGCTTCGTCACTGTGCAAATGAATATGATTCTTTCTCACATAAAAAAAAGAGAGATTGATTATCCTACTGCTCAAAACATTCACTACAAGATTTAAGAAACATAACTAGTTTAGATGGAAAGGATCTCAAGGTGACTTGCTGAAGACATTACTGTAAACCCATTAACACACACAGAACTTCCTTGATAAGTAAGCCTTCTCAGCATTTCAATCCCTCAGTTCTCGCTGTCTCAACCTTACACTCAAAGTAGCCAGGAAACTATTCTCCATGTAAGGACATGCACAGATGTGATGCCTGTGCACAATTTTGAAAAGAATTAGCATAGTGAATCGGGTTGAACAAAAACATGTTAGAAGGATGTATTGACCAAGTATTTAAATTTTGAACTATGAAAATGACTAACCTTTTTTCAACACTGATAATAAATGTTTCTTGTGCATAACTATCATATTATAATGTTTTCTGAAGGATCATGTGACAATGAAGACTAATGATGTTGAAAATTCAGCTTTGATATCAGGAATACATTACATTTTAAAATTTATATATAATTTTTTTTTTTTTATTATTGTAATATGCCCCAATATTGCTGTACTTTTTAATCAAGTAAATGCATCCTTGGTGAGAAACATCTTTCAAAAGCATGTTTAAAACCTCTAACCAACTTGAAATGTTTGAATGGTATGGTGTACGTTTATTAAGATCTACAAATCAACATTCACAGCATGTGTCAAATCAGTCCTTACAGAATTGAACCTTGAGATTTGGAGATCAACATTTCCTGATGTTTAAGCGCCTCATTTTTCTGAACATTTGCTGGGAGAAAGTAAAACCGTTGTTGTCATGCTGCGTAAAACTAATTTACTCAAGTTCATTACTCTGTGCTTTGCTCATAGTTGGCTATTAATTAGAAAGCAAAAATCCAACTAGGCTCTTCCACAATGAATGCCTCTAAAGGTTTGTTGATCTGCTACAGTTATTGTTTGTATTCATGCTTTGAAAAATAAGTTACTGTCCTTATTACAGGAGCAAGACAATGAAGCATGGCTCAATTCTCTCTAGCAGATGAAAGACTGAAAGCACCTTTGCCATTCCAATCAAAGTCCTCTCCATCCACTCCATGCCACATTTATTATTGAGAATGAATGCCTTTGTCATTTCAATAAATAACAAAGCATAGTAAAAGTTTAATCACATCCAACACAGGCATCAAAGCATATCATTCTTCTCACACTACTGCAATAATGACGGACCAGAGTGCAAATAGGAAATGGTTCATGACTTGTAAACAAAGAGCACATGGACGGAAATTGTATTTTCAGGGTGTAACACTTGCCATTTTCACACAATTACTTTTGTCACGTTTGAACAAACAGAGTGGATAAAGCTGAGATCTGCTGACCTTAAAATTGCAAAGTCACATGGCTTGACAATTGTTATTTTTCCAGCACAAATGCTCAAGAGTATATTATGAGGACTTATATACATTATATTTTACAAACTTTTCAGAGCAAATTAATGCTTTAAATAGAGATTACATATTTGTTTTGTTGAATTTTTGTAATCTCGCCAGTATTTATGTCCCTAGACATCATCACTACACTTTAATGGGCTATTTATAAAAAATAAAAAAGAAAGAAAATCTTGTGATATCAAGTATTTTTGATCATATGGTTCAAATAGAGTCTTTGAAAATGTATTTTTAACCAGCCTTGACAAGCTTAAACATTAAAATGTTATAGGGAGATGGAAGGAAGAGAGCGAGAGAGAGAAAGATCAAACAGGAGTTTTTGTAGAGAACGTGTTTTTTTTTTTTTTTTTTGGGCACAAAGTAAAAACCAATATTGAAGTGATGGAATATGGAGTGGTGTGATACTTTCTAGTTATGACTTATATTACGCATTTTTTCTTTGACCTCCAACCCTATAAAGCTCAATGCCAGAAATCTAAAGTTGTTATCACAAAACATATTGAAAGAGAAATGATATGAGTCCCTTTGGTTCTTCTTTTTAATTACAATATGCATTACAAAGCTAAAGGGCCAGTCACACAGCGAAAACGCAGGAATCACGCACAGATTTTCGTTTCTGCATGGAGCGTGCGTCGTATGCGTAATTTCGTCGGTGGAACGAACGTGAACCGTCAGTGATTGTAAGTGGATGTGCGTCGAAGGCGGTTTGTGCGTGATTTTGAGTTTTTAACGGTTCAAAAATTTTCAGACGCACAACTGTATGTCAGTGTGCGTTATTCATGAGTCGGCATGCGTAGTTTATGCATTGAGTACGCGTGACTATGCGCGGGACACGCGTCGGCCGTCAGTGCTTATGTGTCGGAACTGGTTCGAAACCGCGCACGTCCGTCCACTGACGCCCCACCGCACCGTCAGTGATTCATGCGTCATGCATGCGTTGAATGTTCGTGGAATACTTTGGTCAATTTCTCAACGCAAAAGCGATTTGTGAGTGATTCGTGCGTGATCGGCTGTGTGACTGGCCCTTAAGCAATAATAACTGAATTTACTCACTCATCTATAGAATTATTCTGTTTATTCAAACTTAAATGAAATAACATATCAATTCCAAAATTGTCAGCAATTACTACATGCATAGTGTCCTTTTCAAACACAAAATGCGTTACTAAAACCACTATCCAGACCGAGGTACACTGGAATGTTTATTTAACTCAGTTTTTCAACACTTTCCCTATATACATCTGAAGCTTTCACAAAGCAGCTAAACATATACACGTACAGTACATCACCACCATCATCTCAAACGTCATCTTTTATCAATTGGGAAGTTAAAATAGAAGCAAGGATCTGCTGGCCTTTAAAAATGCACTACGATTCATCTGGTGAAAACCTTTGGTGTCAAAACACAGGGAGCGGCATTGGATCTTGAAAAGAAAATGCAGAAAGAGAGGAAAGCAAGGCGAGATAGATTCCACAGCATAGCTGTTTCAACAAATCTTAAATAAACACAGATGCAAAGCGCCGTTGTCTTTGAGTAGAGGCGGCGGTAGAGTCTCTGTGCTGCAGTTCTCTGTGGGATGGATCCACATGATAAAGCAATACCACAACACACACACCTTATATCTTTTTGTGAAAAGCATGAGGATCCAAATTAGCCTGCTCTCATTGAAGGTGGGCCAGAAATGATTACGAGGAGTCACCCAACCCATCTGTACATCAACAAACAACAGTCAAATTATAGCACTGTACCAGCTTCGTCCTAATTACGTCCATGCTTCCTGCTTGGGAAACAAGACAAACACACAGTCTTTAAAAACATTTGACAACTTTCCTACACCCCGCCACAAAAAGCAAATATTTTCCTGTACAAATTGGGCTTACCGTAGGGAGAACACAGCGTTCATTATTTGATCAAGTATCGAGGACTATTGTAGCGGTTTATATGAATCTATCACGCATCCAGAGAAGGTTGCTTTGAGACAGTTTTTCTTGTAAAGTTCTCTGTGAGAGGCAGGCCTCTGTGGAGAGGAATCTGACGATATCGCTGATGTTTGTCACATACTAGAGTCTCGCAAGTCTAAAGCCACTTCAAAAGGGCGAGGAGACACGGGAAGCCGTTAGGAAAGGGAGAAAAAAAAAAAAAGATGGAAGCAAAGAAAGAGCAGCAGAGTTTGCCAGGAAACAAACCTTGAACAGTTTGTGGGGAAACGAGCCAAACTCGCAAGGTACCTTGTGTTTTCGTCTCTCATATACTTGCGTTCCATATTGTAATTATAGCATCAATATCAATCAGCGACTCAGAGAGAAACGCATCTGGCTCCCGGGTAGACGGTCTCAAAATAAAAGTGTTTATGGCTTTCAGCTCTTATTACTTTGTTCCTGCTTTGAGGAGGGGTAGAGTTCAGATTATGCTTGGGGCTTCGGCAGGGCTGATGAATTATAAGCATAAGATGAAGCTGACAATATAATGGAATTCAGAAGCAAAAACAGGTGCTTTTTGTGTATCATACTGAGGGAAACTGCAACACTTCAGTGCGTTCAGGCACATGTCAACACTGTCGGACAGAAGAGGCCCGTTGAATGGGCTTGACTGACAAAAGCATGGCCATTCTCACAGAATCTTATGTTGCCTGTGCTGGTTTCAAATAGCTTTTATATCCCTTATAAACAACAGGTCAAGGTTTGAATGGTTAGCATGGTGTGCGCATTCAATTCGCAATGTAATGGAAGTCACACACATACAAGTCATCGTTGAAAAGAAATAAAATGCAGGGTTGTTGATTGATTGAATGGAATAAGATCTGAGGTGCGTTTCCCGAAAGTATTGTTGGCCAAGTGTTGGTAACAACGAAACTTGCAACCATGTTAGCTGTGAGAAAAGCACCTCTGAATTGTAAGAAAGGGGCAAAGCTTATGCAGACTAGATTACTTGAGAAGTCGGTGAAATCGGTCTTCACTGAAAGATCAAGTTTAATTTTGATGAAAAATTAAGCGGTCGTAAAGAGGATCAATAACACACATTTAGAAAATATATAGGTTGAATTTTTTTCATGCCGACTTGAACTCCTACTGGTGATTCAGCAGGGAAAAAGGCATCTTTTAGCCATTGATGAGCATTCAGTGAATGTGTGTTTTTTAGTAGTTTCTTTTTTTGAAACTTAATTTGTCAACACTACCATCATACTTTTTCAAACAATGCACAAATTACTTACCATTTCTTGAAACAATATGTCCTCCAGGTAAACTTTTGAATCACATGCTGTATTGAAACAAACTTTTATTCTTCTACTAATGTGTAAATGCTTTTGGCAAGCCAACCTAAAGCCATTCACTGCCATCTCCTGGACTGGAGTGTGAAGTGCAAAAAAAATTCTGAGTACTCCTATAGTTACTTAGTTTATTGTTTAAGCATTTAGTTGTATAAATTATCATGCTTTATCTCTTTTGAGACACTTTAGATATCCATTGATTTTGCATTTTTTGACAGTAGCTGATTTTTTTTTTATTGCAGCTCACTGTAAATATTTTTGCACTACCACTAACTTAAAGAAAACTTCAAGTATGTAATATATCAGCACTACATATAAGTTCACTTGCAGTACAGATGCAATAAAAAAAAAAAACTTAGTTATAAACTAGTGTACTCAAAGTTTACTACGGTTATACTTAAAATTATACTTCTCTACTCTTAAAAGTGGTCCAATTAGTCCCAAGTAGTATTGAAACAATCTAGTACATTGATATTATGAAGTATAGTTACTACATAAAGTATAAAAACATTAAAATATACTTGGACTTTACTTAAGTATACTTAATAAAATTAACTTGAAATATACTTATTTTTGTAAGGTTACGGCCTATGTTTACTTTTCAAATGCAATTAATATTCCATTCATATCCTAATGTCTGGCTTTTAATCTTTCTCATATAGATTCTGTAGGGCTTATTTAAATCAATAAATGGCTGCAATTTAGCGTGAGAGCCGATTACAATTGATTCAAACCATCCCCTCTGGGCGATATTTTATGCGACATTCATTCATTTCGTTTCATTGTCTACAGAAAGCGCACCGCTTTCCCTCACATCAAATGGCATTTTCATCTCATTGCTGACAACATCAGTGCGGTGACTCCTGTGGGCCCGGCCACTGATCTTCAATGCATATTTCATCCCAGATAGATTGTTGGCTGGTAATCCATTTTCCATTTTTATGGATACACTTAAAATCAGATCACTATTTGCATGAGTTATGATATGCCATAAAAGCTGAAAATCTCATACATACAAAATGGCACAAACATCTGCTTTCCTTAACAAACAAAACACGCATCCAGCTTAAACCAACCCCAGCTGGTCGACCTGATAGATAAGACTTGATTTGAGAAATAGTGTTTTTTATACATTTTGTTTTTGTCAGTAGCTGTTGCCAATACAGACTGCTATCAAACCTGCTGAAGCATGTGTCTCTAATTAACCTCCACTACCCTCTGTCTGGGATGATACTGTATCTGTCAAATCCTGAAACGCACTGCTCTTTGATTGGACTCGACGTTTTTTTATGAACTGTCCGTTATTCACATTTTTTAATTTTGGTATGATTGCAGACAGTGGATACTCCATATATAGCCAGTGGGCAGCCGTCTATCTGAGAGGAAATCAGGCTGCCAAACTCTGACTAAGCTCTCCTCCATCTAACGTTATATTCTAAAGGGATGCACAGCACTAAGTAACACGAGATGCTGGCTGCATTAGTGAGCTGCAAGCTTACCACTAAGTCCATTTGGGCATGCATCCTTCCCTCTGCTTCGTTTGCACACTAGGTGAGACAGAGTGTTAGATTACGAACATTTACACTTCATCTGATGAACAACGGCTGTCTGCAATCAAACTCAACCACCCCCTGAGCGAGAGACAACACACCAGCACTTATTTAGCATGACACCACACATATCTCTCCGCTCTCTTACTGGGCTCAACCAGAATGCCTTCAACCTCCTTACAATGAATCATAATTAATTTCACACATGTTAAACAACTAATGAGCTCTAGTGCCTGAAGCCTGGTATTTCTAATTCCCAGAGGCTCAGATTACATACTGTGCTGAACCTTTGATGGCAGCAGTATGATCACAAAACTGACTGTTTTATGATGCATTTAAGAGAATTTTATAAATTCTATAAAATGGCTGTTTTGGCACTTTTGAAATTTTGAAAAAGAATGTAATCAAATGTGTCTTATTATGTGTCAGAAACTGCATTGTGCCATCTCAAGCTAAAGAAATATTCAGGAAGGTCAAAATGTCTGAATGTCAAACTTTGTTCACTCTTGGATTTATTTAGAAATTTAGAAAAATTAAAAACAATGAAAAGTTCTTTTGAAAAATGAAAGAAAGTTGACGTTAAATATTTCTATTTAAAATAAATGCTATTTTGAGCTTTCTATTCTTAAAAAAAAAAAATCTAAAATGTTCCCTCGATCAATAAATCAGCATATTAGATCGATTTCTGAAGGAGATTAGATACTGAAGACTGGAGTAATGACGTAGAAAATAATTATAATTACTAATTATTTATAATGATATATTTAAAGCATATTTTACAAGTAAATATGCGTTTTATTATAAATAAATAACATTAAATATGTATTTGATATAATCCATTTTTATTTAGATATGATTTTCGTTTATTCTGAATGGTAACGGTTGAAAATTTACAGGCAAGTTTGACATTTTTTGATTAACACAAACTTTTTATTGTTAACCTTCAATACTTGTACACATAAGTTCAAGAGATTAGTGTGCTTTTCGCTTTTGTAGAATACCCAAGGCTTACCTAAAAAGAAGCCAAAAATCAATAAATTCATGCATTCAGATTTGCATAACTTGTGATGGAGAGAATAGAGAATATAAGCTCTACTGGACTGTGACAGACAGCACTCTGGATGTGTGCCTGATGGAAACAGATGTGAAACTTTGCACTGTTCAGATGGAAAATGCTTATTTTTAACTACAGGTGACACAGCTTAGATGTCTATGTACCATAACACAGAGGAAACACCTACCCGTTTTGCTGCCATTAAAGGTCTTTATTTCATATTCAGTGTTATAACCACAGGGTATACACTCATGATGAACAGCCTGAAAAAGAACAGGAGAGGAAACGGCAGTTGTTGTTTTACATAATGCGAATGCCGCCATGTTAGAGGCATGCAGCGTTTAGTGGTGCCTGCTGCACAGGCTGCTCGACGGCTTGGCAAGTCTCCTCACCTTCTGCTTATGTATATTGACAGACTTATTTTTAAGCTAAAGTTTGAGGACATCTGTGGTAAAAGCGCCGTGCTGGTCAGCACTTCCCTGCTGTTCAATACATCTGATTTGCGCTCGTTACTTGAGATGAATCGGTGAGCATCGTAAACTTGAGCGCAAAGGTCACAAAGGCCCTGTAATGAACAACAGCTTTCTCTCAGGCATCTCCGTCGTCCTTCCCAAGAAAGTCAACCTGAACTTGAGTGAGAGACCAGAGGACAAGATGATTAAATTTCTCCCTTCAGCCACACAGACTCGAAATACAAGAGGGAATATACAGCAAGGTCACTACAGTCTCCACGGCTCAGCTCAGCGACTTGTTTGTTTGTTTGTTTGAGCCTGTTTGTCGAAGTCAAACTCTCTCCCACGATTTTCACGAGCGAAAGGTAGAAGGGAAGAGACGCGACGGAGACGGGTAAAGAAAAACAGTGCGTCTGGGCATAATCAGTTACTATGACATTCTGGAGGATCAAAAGCAATGAGCTGCTGACTGTTTAATAAACTGGGAGCTTACGCTGCAGTATGCTCTTAACTATGATTCATTACTGTCACTAGATCCTGTATGAAAATAAAAGAGGTGCCTGAGGAGTCTGCTCAGTTCCAGCCACGCTAAATTGCCGTAAATTGCCTCCGCATTGCACGTCAAGACTTTGTATGGAGTTCACTTTCACACTTTTTTAAAGATCCAATTAAAAATACATGAAAAGAAGAACTTTAGAAATCCTCACAAGTAGCTAAAGGGGTTTAAAGTTTATGTATTGGAAGTATAGGCTGATACATAATTTATTCATTAGAGGCATTCGTATAGTCACAAAGGTGGAATTTAATTGCTAAATAAATCAGATGATCATTTAAATACAGATGTCAGTCTGTTACGTGTCGCTATGCAATTAAATGTTCATGCTCAGTTTGCATTAGTATTCAGAATCAAATTACAGTCTATGGAAGTTAATTGTACAAATAATGGTGGAAAATACCGATGAGGGAGGAAATGCTTCAGTATTAAGAAAACATGCGTCCTGTTGAGACTGAGAAAAGCATTTGGCTGTGTGTGCAGGATTATGCAAATTAATTCAACCAAAATGGACAATTATTACTTTTTGTGGAATATTGCAGTGTTTATTATGAATGATTTAACCGTGCACATAATTTTTTCATGTGTCCTTGTAATCTTAAATCAAAGTAACTTTCCCCCCCCCCCCCTTCTCAAAGCGACTACAGTATTTTCCTGCATATAACCCGCGGGTTATAACAGATTTTACAAACCCCGCAGTGGGTGCGGGTTATATAAAGGTGCGGGTTATATCACAATTTTTATACACATAATAATATTTAAATATATTTGTTATGTCCCTAAGGACGTAAGGGTTTTATTGCAAGTATTTTCTTTCTGTTTTTCTTTCTTGCGAGGGTTGTTGTCTCTGGCGCTTGTACTATCACTCTGACAGCTGGCGCTGATAGGCTGTCTGACCTGTCAATCTTGCAAGAAGACGTGATTGGCTGTGCTGCCATGAGGGCGGGCTCTTCTCATCTCATCCGATGATCAACACCTGTAGAAACGCTTCTTAAGGGACGTGCTGCAGCACAGCGGGAGAGACTGCTTTTTCTTTTTGTTCTGATTCACAAGCGCACAAGCACTGTGTACCGAGCCTGACCAGTAATGGATAAACGTCATGCGAGCAACATTCGAAATTCGAAATGTGAACTTACACAAAAAAGTTCATTAATCTATGGGTGCGGGTTATATAAGGGTGCGGGTTATTTTTTACACACACAACCCCAAAACCCGCGGGGGTATATGAGGGTGTGGATTATATGCGTCTATCCAGGAAAATACGGTATTCTCTTATCTGACGACGTGTTTACTGGAGTGAGGGCGGGACAACCTGTCATTCACATGACATCATAACAATAGCAAACCACAACCATCCAACCAATTCCCAATCAAGTCGCGCCCTCTTTATTTGAATTGTTCAAGAAGCCATTTCACTTGGCTACATAGGGAGTAAGAGAGGCAAATTCCGTTTCATGCTGACTTTAAATGTGTGATATATGCCACTAACACTGCAAAAGCAGAGAAGCAAGAAGAGAAGTTCACCTTCAGAAGAAACAGGTTTGCTAGTGTGCCCTTGCCCTACCTGGGTCATGAGAGGGATTCTGGGAGTACACAAGAAATCTGAGGTGAATGCCATAAAACAGTTCCCACACAATAAAGACTTCACATTCCTCTAGTACTACATGATCTATAATTCATTGTGCTGCATTCATTATCATTCCCATGACTCTTCGCTTGAGAAGCTGGACACTACATTGAAAGGCCGCTGTCATAAGTAGTTATGTAAAAAAATTATATATTTAAAATGTCAATTACCCTGAAAAGCCTGTTGAAGTTGCACTTTTGATGTATATTTTAAATGCACAAACTTAAGATTATTCATGGTGAAAAACAGCTTGAAGCGCATCAAGACTGACAATCACATATGGAGACGCCAAACTTCTGAAGATGTGATTGCTAATAACAAGTGTATTCAGAGACAAGAATATGGATCTGAGAATTTAAAGGTACACTATGTACGCTATGGCCTTCTAGCGGTTAAAAAAACAATGCATTTTGTGGAAGAACCTTGTTTTGGTTGTGCTTCGGCTGTGTAAAGAAATCTTTCTCATATCTAAGAACAGAGAGAGAGATTATCCTACTGCTCATAAAACATTCAGTACTAGGCTTAAGAGACATATCTAGTTTAGATGGAAATAATCTCAAGCTCTCTAGCTGAAGATTTTACTTTAGCTTTACCCATTAATAGACACATAAATTCCTGTACAGTTACAACAACCATAATGAAATGACCCTTTACAATGAAAACTGTCAGAGAGCTACATATGGCAATTTATCTGATCGATTAAATACTTTACTCCACTGTGGAGTAATTAAAAACGCCATCTCTATGTCGCTTTTACAAATCGTTTTTTCAAATCTCAGTTCTTACCGTCTCTGAAAGAGACTTTCCTCTGTTTGGCGGCTTCTTTTTTTAAACAACGTGCAAAATAGCCAGAGAAACTCATCTCTATTTACGGGTAAGAAGAGACATGTACAGACGAGTGATGTATGTATGCAATTTCTCACGAAATCCATCGCCTCTGGTATAAAACTTAAACAATTATAACAGGTTTACCATGGTAAGTGATGTAAAACCAGTTGTCTAAAGGAGTGTGTTAAGTGTTTAAATGAGCACTTGCAACATATGTTAAAAATTCTCAATGTTTAAATTGTACAACATATGTTAATACGATTTTATTGTATTAAAATGATCTAAACTAGTGTAATGTTATGTCCAATTACAACATTATGCTATTTACATAAAAGATGGTTTACAAATTAAGTTTATTAATAAATAATTGTTATTAAATCTATTGAATGTAAAAACTGATAAATAGGTCCGTACAACGACTAAAAATAAAATGTTATCATGATATAGCTTAATGGAAATATCAAATCAAAGGCTGGAATTTATTTAAGTATTTAATCTGTTGTTCTTTGTGTTTCAGAGTGAAATCTACACACGTGATACTTTGATCGATCTCAGATCTCTCAGATGTCAAACAAATCTGGGTCTAAATTGTTAAATTATAATTTAGGGGTCTAAATTATTAAATTATTAATTACATGAGAAGGCCAAGTATGGTAAACCATACTTGGAACTTGTCTTCTATATTTAACCCATCCAAGTTAGTGCACACATATTAGGAGTAGTGAGTAGTGAACACACACAAACACACGCACACACACACACACACACACACACACACACACACACACACACACACACACACACACACACACACACACACACACTCTGTAAACCGTGACACCCGGAGCAGCAGGCAGCCATATGCTGCTTCTTACAAACTCCATCTCTGCATATGCTGCAAGTTTAACATGCATTTGGAAACACATTGTGCATGAGGTTCTCTCTATTTACAATCACAGAGGTTTACAACATTTCACCAGTAAAATAAAAAGTATTATCAAATATTCCTTTTTCTACTTTTCAGTATAATTGTAATTTAAAACATATTTCTGTCTTCAGTTTTTATAACTAGGGGTCAAACTAATATCATTAATAATAATAATAATAATATGACCATTAACCATCAGCGAACTGTAAATATATGAATGTGTCACTAATGTATTGACTTTATCTCACATACATACACAAAAAAGTTTGTGAACCCCACCCATCTCCTTCCTAAAATTACTGTTAAAATGATTATACTAATAGCTTTACAGCTCAAATAATAAGAGTAAATGCAAATGCTTTCATAAAATTACTGTACAAGTGTGGCAAACAGGACTAGTCTGAGAGCCGTGAGAATGGCGTGACTGCTAATGAGTTTCACCTGCGTGCCGCACTGGCCTCGTATCTCACTGAGGAGCAGAAGCATAAAAGGAGGAGCAATGCCAGTGAATCGCACATTATTAATAATTAGCACTGTGACTGGAATAATTTTTGTCATGCTATTAAGGCTGTGTTAGGTACTGTTAGGATCACAGGTTCAGTGCCAGGTATGGGTCTCTGTGAACTTCAGATTTACTGAGGGAATTTCACCTTCATTGTGTTTGTGAGTTCGGCACTCAACCTCAGATTGCTCCAGAGGGACCGTTCCTGCAATTAGTGCACTGCAATTTACTTTGGATGAAAACATCTGTTACATGACAAGTGAATGAATTGAGATACAAATATCCTGTTCAAACAGGAGAAATATGACATAACAACCGAGTCAAAACAGGTTCAGGTGTAGCAGAGATGCTTGTGGCATCTGTTGTTACGGGACGTGGTATTAAAGTTTCTCTGAGTTGTACAGTCTGATTAAAGTGTTCAGCCAACATTATATCGTACAAATGTTACATGAATTAAAAGTAAGTTTGAGTTACTGAGGTAAAGTCAAATTAAATTATTAAGACATACACACAGAAACCTATTAGCATTTTACAATTATATTGTGAGCATTGCAATGTTATTCTGCAATGGCTTGATAGTGATCCGACATGATCAAATCAACTGTATGCATTTAACTTGAGAAACCACATGATTAAAAACTGTAGCGACAGTAATTAGAGAAGATGTAGTAATCATTGAATTTGTAAAGATTTACTTGAATGCAACACACTCACCTAAAGGATAGAACACCTGTTCAATTTTTCTTCAATGCAATTATCTAATCAAACAATCACATGGCTGTTGCTTCAATGCATTTAGGCTTTTGGTCCTGGTCAAGACAATCTCCTGAACTCCAAACTGAATGTCAGAATGGGAAAGAAAGGTGATTTAAGCAATTTTGAGCGTGGCATGGTTGTTGGTGCCAGACGGGCCGGTCTGAGTATTTCACAATCTGCTCAGTTACTGGGATTTTCACGCACAAACATTTCTAGGGTTCACAAAGAATGGTGTGAAAAGGGAAAAACATCCAGTATGCGGCAGTCCTGTGGGCGAAAATGCCTCCTTGATGCTTGAGGTCAGAGGAGAATGGGCCGACTGATTCAAGCTGATAGAAGAGCAACTTTGACTGAAATAACCACTCGTTACAACCGAGGTATACAGCAAAGCATTTGTGAAGCCACAACATGCACAACCTTGAGACGGATGGGCTACCCACCGGGTACTACTCATCTCCACTACAAATAGGAAAAAGAGGCTACAATTTGCACAAGCTCACCAAAATTGGACAGTTGGAGACTGGAATGTTGCCTGGTCTGATGAGTCTCAATTTCTGTTGAGACATTCAGATGGTAGAGTCAGAATTTGGCATAAACAGAATGAGAACATGGATCCATCATGCCGCTGGTGCAGGCTGGTGGTGGTGGTGTAATGGTGTGGGGGATGTTTTGTGGCACACTTAGTGCCAATTGGGCATTGTCCAACCATGTTCATCCCTTTATGACCACCATGTACCCATCCTCTGATGGCTACTTCCAGCAGGATAATGCACCATGTCACAAAGCTTGAATCATTTCAAATTGGTTTCTTGAACATGACAATGAGTTCACTGTACTAAAATGGCCCCCACAGTCACATCTTTGGGATGTGGTGGAACGGGGGCTTTGTGCCCTGGATGTGCATCCCACCAACTGCAAGATGCTATCGTGTCAATTTGGGCCAACATTTCTAAAGAATAATTTCAGCACCTTGTTGAATCAATGCCACGTAGAATTAAGTCAGTTCTGAAGGTGAATGGGGGTCAAACACAGTATTAGTGTGGTGTTCCTAATAATAATTTAGGTGAGTATATGTCTGAGCACCAAATGGTCTGTGAGTATCACGTAATGAAAGAACTATGGTTGGTCGCTATTTTTGTTTGTCAGACGAATCTGTGTAAGGTTTCTGCCCAAAACAAAGGCAATGTCTACCAAATTGTATGATGACAATCAAAAGTATGCACATTTGAGATTATCAAAATTATCAAGTCATTTACATAATTACTTTATCCTTTATTTCTCAAGAAATCGTGTTTCTGAATTTTTACGCAAGTATACTTTCCTTGAACCTGAAGGAATAATCCAGAATAAATACAACTTAAGATCTATTGATTTTATTATTTATTTATTTATGCATACTGTCAGATTTCAATGTAAATGACTTCTGTTTACAAATAATTGCATAGCAACATTCTGTTATGTCTGTAATGGTTTTGCCTTATAAATAATGATAAGATGCAGGATGAACAAATATATAAGACTTGAGAGAATGAGAACACCACACAACATTAATATGAGATGAAGACTATACAGAGGAGATAATGATTAGCAGAATGGGGAACAGGTGAGACACGAATCAGGGACCAGATTACATTGTCATCTGCACGTGAAAAATGCAAAGGACGTATTTTTTTTATTTGAAACTGGAAACTAAGCAAGATGAAACAGAATCTAGATAACACACAATAAATGTGCTAAACATAATAATATTTTAATGAAGATTCGTGGATACTTTAGACAACTAAAATAATAAATATTTTATAAAATATGGTACTTGAGATTTGTTTATGAAACTTCCAGTACATTTGCCCCATATATAGATTTCCACCAAATGAATCATGTTCAGTGGAAACTTTGTTTCATAAAAATGTTATAGATAAAATACTATCTTCATGCCTTTACCCAAATACACTTACATTATACACACTAGAGGTCCAAAAGTTACATAATGTATTTAATGATTATCTGTGGATGATTTAGTCCAGTTATATATATTTTTTTAAATAATTCAAAATAGTTTTCTGTTTAAATCCTCCAATACACTTACCCCAGATACTTCCATTAATCAAATTATTTTAAAAGGAAATCAAGATTAAGTTGAATTTAAGATGGAATATTCTTTCAAAAGCTGTACAGCTTGCGTGGGTTTATTTATTTATGTTTATTTGGGGGCAAAAGACAACCTGACAAAGTGTCAAGGTTATGTTTAATGTAAATATATTACATATGGACATTAGCAAGGACAGATTTTATGACATGAAAGCATAGCCGTGTCATTTAAAAGCAATGCACTTGTAAGGGCAATACATTAAACAATATATTTAACTGTTTTTGAAGGGACAGTGCTAATATGGTCTGATTTATTGTCACTGTGAGCTCCTATTCTGGTGTTGAAGAATTTAGCAGCTGCATCCTAATAGAAGTAATGAGAAATCCCTCTTGCTGACAAATCTATTAAAGCACCAATTTACTTTCCAGAGCTGCTGTAGGTGATATTTATGATGCAAATGTACGAGGGAGAGACAGAGCTGTCGACCAAGTCATTAACAGTAAATGTATCTGCATTTGCATTTTGAGTGTCTCAGTTTAAAGATGATTTTTAGACACCCTAAGCTTTTACCTCTTTTATATTCCCCCACAGGCTCAGTGGCAAGAAGCCCTTTAATGACAACCTACCATAATGTAGGTTTGCTTCATGAGTGACAATGAGTTTAAAGGCAGTTTTCACACTTAGGCTGTTAAACGGCAGCTGTACTCAAGGACACTCATTTGCATATTATCACTTCACAGGTTTAAAAAAAGAATTAGATATTTATATATACGTATACACAGTTTCCACATAGTGATGCATTAATTTGGTCATTAAACACCAAGTGGGTGAATGAAATACACATTATAGCCACGTTTCAAAAGAACTGTAATTCTTTGCTTTTAGTATCTTTCAACATATTTCAGAAAATTAAATTATAGTCAGTGAATTCAGGATGAACAATAAGGAGTGAAAAATTCAAAGCTCAATTCAACATCACCTTAATCCCCATGACAGTTAATAGGGTTAATTAAAAAAATAGAGAACAAAGACTCGCACATTCATTAGCTTTTCCAGCTAAACTCTGTGAAATATTAGAAGAGCCTGAACTTATGTGCTCATAAATAAATAATGTTGAGGGCCGCTTATGAGGGCATCTGGCTCCCCAGCCTCATATTAGCACTCACAGGTCCATGGATCTTGCTTAAGCTCTATTCTGCCTCCATTGTGACGGCATGAAAATGAAACTGTCCGTTTAGAAAGGCATTGAAAAGATGGGTTTAGCTGTTTCTTTCTGTTAAAATATATTTTACTTAAAGGACAAATGGTTCCAATTCAGTATCCAAAGTTAAATTTTTTTCACCTCTACCAATAGTGAAATAGTGAATAAACAATAAATCAATAAATATTTTTAGTGGTCATGAAGCTATATTAAATGTATATAATTAATAATGAATATAAGTATATTCTACACTGCTAAACACTTGAATCACACATTGGGTAAAATTTCAACGAATGAAATCTTCTGTTAGAAAATCTTAATATATACCTTCTAATTTTGTTAAGAATAAAATTATGTGACTGTCAATGGAAACCAAAATCATCAATACACCGACGGTTAGATTAAAAATCAAACCAAAACCAAAAACAGAATGGTAATGGAAGATCATCACAGCAACTCATAATGCAAGTCAGTAGTGCTTATGACCCAGACGTGCCTGTATGCACTCATAATAATGTACTCTTTCACATCTGTGCTCAGTGTGAATCTGCTCTCATTCGTGAAAAGAATGGGGCACCAATAGCAGACTAGCCAAATCTGGTCTTCTCTAGCAAATGCCAATCAAGCTGCAGTGTGCTGAGTCTGTTTCTGACAGTTTGGTCAGAAATATGTACACCAGTATCCTACTGGAAGTCAGTTTGTACTCATTCTGGCAGTGTTCCTCCTATTCCTCCTCGCACAAAGGAGTAGAAACCAGTCCTGCTGCTAAGTTGTTGCTCTTCTACGTTCCTGTCCAGCTTTCCTTGTGTAACGGCCAGTCTCAGTGTTCATGAAACTGTGCTGGGAGACACACCAAATCTCCTTGTGATTGCATGTATAGATGCAAAAACTTTCCCTTTAGGGTTTGTCTTGATGTTGCTTCTCCAGTGCACCTGTTGTCACTTTCAGTTGCACCAAAGCCTGTGAAACTGATTCACAATCACTAATGATTCCTAATTGGACAGATTGATATCCCTCAAGTTGAAATGACTTGGTGTTGTACTGTGATGATAAAGTGTTCCCTTAAATTTTTGACCACTATAAATAAATATCTAATGAACTATATTACTATGTGGGATAATTGTTTATTCAGATATCGAATAATAATCAATGTAACGCTTTACCTGTCACGGGTTGAGGTAAGGGCGAAGACAAAGAATGATGATCCAACGGAATTTTTATGATAAATGCATGATGACACATATAACATGTCATAACAGCAGTGCAGACACATATGAACAATACAAATATGTGAGCAGCACAAACAACAACCGACAACTGAAAGGTGGAGAAGGAGAACTAAATATACTAGTGGTGATGTACAAAAGACAAACACCTGTGATGATTAGTGACCATGACAACTGATGAGTGACGTAAAGTTCTGGAACAAAACAACATGTGACCAAAAAGACAAAATAAGAGTCCCGGATGAACTGTGCTGTGACATTACCGAAAATTTGTTCCTTTTGTAGCCTTTGTAGCCTTGTTCCCAGCTATATCTCTGAGCGTTATCTACCCTGTGCTATCTTACCTGTGTACTGATTCTGCCTAGTTCCTCGTTCTCGAGTCTGTGCCGCCTGCCCACTGTTTACTGTTTATCTGGATTCTGGACTTTGATTGTTTGCTGCCTACCCTGACCTACTGCCTGTTTTGACGACGCTCTCTCCCTTGCCTCTGTTATTGTTGTTCTGCCTGGTGATCCGTCCTTTTGTCTGTCTCTAATAAACTGCAGATGGATCTCAACCAGCCTGAGTCCGTGTTACACGCTCATTGATGTCAAAAGTTTTAAGATGGCCAATCAAATCAAAGAAGGTGGGCTTTAGTGTTCACAGAAATGGTGAAAGAGTGCGAGGTAAGATGTAAGTTGCTAAATATTTGATAACAAAAATATTTTATGACAAAAACATTAAATGCACAGCTTTCCTGTATCTCAAACAGTAGATTGTGGTGCTTGCAATGCTAAGATCATGGGTTCGATTCCCAGGAATGCAAGAACTGATTAGATTGTCAATGTGTTCCTTAAATGCAATGGAAGTCCTTTTAGATAAAAGGGTCTGCCAAATGTAAAAATAAATAAATACATAAAAATAAACTGATAAAACTTCTGATCTGATTTATATTCATATCCAGTTGGGAGAAATATTTGCTTTCTATTGGTAAATATTCTTTCAGACATCACTGCTTTGGCTCTCGAGGCCTAAGATTCCCATCTTTGATGCTATACTTTGTTTCTTACAAAATTCTGTGGCTGCTCAAATGGAAATGTATAATCATTCCAAACAGTATTGTCCAAAACTCCACTGGGAAGTAATTAAAATGACCGTACTTCTTGGAAAGAATAATTTCCATGATTCATGTATTCATAATTGAATATGGCATGGCAAGAAGCATTTTTTTTCATTTAATATTTTCAACATATTAAGTATATGAATAATATATTGAATAATAGTGAATGTGTGCGTAATGATTAATTTTTTTTTTTTTTTTACATATTCTTGTTATTTTACTAAGTCCCAGTGCTGGTGAAAGTTACTTTTAAAAGTAATACCTAACAATATTATGTTTCCAACAATATTGGAATGTACATAGGCTGGGCTTTTTAATAACAATAAAATAAAAGTTCTATTTTTGGTAAAGGTAAAGGCTCTTTCCCACCAAAGGGGAGGGGAATGCAAATCCACACCTGTACAGTAGAGGACGCAGCTCAAACCTTTCAGCTGTGCTGCCATTCTGGACTGAAGAAGAATATGATGCAGGAGAAGAATTTCAACACACTCAAATCAGCAATAAAAAGTCATTTTATCTTGGTCATTTGGTTCAATTGTATCATCAAAGGTCAGCAGCAAAGACATTAGTTAACAATACGAGGTTAAATACATAACGTATATTTGTGTTATTTAACATAATCAATGCAGGTTTGCATAGCACTTCATTCTTTGTCATATAGAATATTACCATTCTTTTAAATAATGATAAAAAATGTTTCCCCAGTGTTCAAAGCATGGTTACATGAGTTACACTTTATTTTAAGGTGATGCAGAGAATTAATTAACTACACTTATTACTTATTATAGAGTTAAGGTTAGGATTAGGGTTAGCTACTTGAAATTATGCATAAATTACTGTTATTACTATGATAAGTATGTATTTATTACGATGACGAGCTCCGGGCTTCACCCAAACACATACACACAAATACACTACATTTCCCAGACACCCACAATTTGGACTGATTTCCACTCCAGCTGACACTTATCATCCAGACTATAAAAGACTCCATCATACACACTCACTTTTGCGAAGTCTTGTTTTGCTTTTGTGGACAATTCCGAGCGTTTGTATCTCTGCCTGTTATTCTGTGTCTGAACCTGCTGTTAACCATTTCCCATTCTGTCTGCCTGCCCTGACCTTTGCCTAGATTATCGTTTGTGTATGTTCTCTGCCTGTCCTGACTCGTCCGCCTGTACCAGGGGTCTGCAAGCTGCGGCTCTTTCATCCCTGTGCAGAGGCTCCCCTAGCTTTGAAAAATATATATATGGGAATCAATAAATAAGCTATTTTATTAATTAATTACTTTTGTTTTCAATGGTATACCTCTTAAATTTCAAGATCGAAGTAAGCTTGTTACATATTTTAAATATGCAAATAAAAAAAATATTTTGATGTTTTCCATTGTCACAAACAGCAATAAAATGTCATTTTATTTTTGTAATTCTGTAATTTCATAAATGCTACACACTTTAGTTATTTTATGTATTGCAAACTGGATATAAACCTTTATATGCAGTGTTATTTTAATGTTAGGGATCACATAGGTTTTGTGGCTCCTGTGAATTTTATTCGGCAGTAAAGAGGCTAAAATGGCTCTTTTGATTTTGAAGGTTGCAGACCCCTGGCCTGTACAACCTTCCTTTATGTTTATTAAAATACACGCTTTTGGACCCCTTTCTGGGAGTTCATCTGTTACAGTAGTAACATAACTATTAAAATAAAGCGTTTTCACTAAATAGATAGAAATAGAATTTATAGAACAGAATTTAGAATAGACTAAATCTTAGTCACCCCATCATGTGCAGTGCAAAGACATCAACATACCTTTCTTGCATGACAAGAATAGGTCACAAGAAATAACAGCAATGTTTAAAAGAGGAGATGAAATGCATAAAGACAAAAATATGTTTACCCTAGCTATCACCCTTTGTTTGGCATAATATTAATCAAGTTGTGAAAGTACGAGGGCTGTAATATGACCTAATTGACAGGTGCAGAAGCTTCATTAAATCTGAGTGAAAGCTTCAGAAGCAGCAATCAAACCAGTCGGCATCTGCTGTCATGATGAATGAATGTGCATGAACTCGCTGCGCTGATGTATATCAGCAGGGCTTGTGAAATACTGTAATTATGCATGGCCGATCAAAAGCAAGTCCATCCCTCTATCGCACAAACACGCATGCTGTCATGATTGTTGCATGACTCTCTGAAGATGAGATTTGATCCTAAGTAACTATGTTACCTTGTTCTACATGCGCTAGGCTTTTCAGCATATAAATGAAGGCCAGTGGAAACGCTGTTTGATTATTGATCATTCCCTTGTTTGAGAACAGAGGCAGAGGACTCTCGCAGAGTTACATACTCACCAGGGTTGTTCACCATTCAGAACACAATTGAAAACATCTGAAAAGTCCAATTCAATTCCTGAATTCAATTCAGTTAGCGAGCAGGACGCCATGTTGTTGTTTTTTTAATTGAAATGTGAAGGAATAGTGAACTAAACTTCTGCCGTCGTTTACTAACCCGCATGTCGTTCCAAACCATATGAATTTCTCATTTCTGTGGAAGATAAAAGAAATGTCATTTTAGTTTGCAGTACTAGTACTTACATTATACCTAAAAAAATACAGGTTGATGTAAGTTAGCTACAGGAATTACCTAGTAATGTTTTTTTATGATTTCTGCTTATTGATTTCAGGCTTCTTTTTCAAGAAAATTGCAAAGAATAGCATTTAATTGAAATAGAAATCTAAAAAATTATAAATGTGTTCACTGTGTGTCGCATAGTAGGTTGAAGGCAGAGGCGAAAGAGGTTATACATACAGCAATTATTTATTTTCACCAAGCTTAACAAACAGAACACTTTGGTACAAGAACTTCAAAACGGGAACAGAACAACCGGGGTTTAATGTGACAACAACAGACACTGAACAGGACTAAACACAGGGCTTAAATCCACAGCAAACTAATCAGGGAGACGAGACACTGCTGATGGGACTCACGTGGTGATTATAAGACACAGGTGACTAATGTGAAAATAATGGAGCACATGGGGAAAACCGAACCGATGCAGACAGACAACAAAACAAGGTGAACACTAACCCAACACCAAGTCTAACTGTGATACTGTGACACTAAATTTTCAGTGAAAAAAGAAAAATTGCCTTCACTTAAAGACAGTCTTTAAGAAACATTTTAAATGAAAATCCCTCGACTGTTAGATGAAGTGAAACAGATTGAGTATCAATATCCTCGAGCAACTCATCCAGTATGACGGGAGATAAAATCATGTGGCATTTGAGCTCTGCTTAATGGCTGAGTCCATGAACCCCAAAGATCTATATTAAAATCAAGCTTAGGTTTGGATTGCTGCGATTTGGATCTCAGTCAAACACTGTGCTTTTGTTTCCATGCCAGATAAACTCAGTATTTGTTTCTACAGATAAAATAGGACAGGAAAGACAAGGAAATTATAGCCATCTCCAAAACAAGAACAATGGCCACCAAAATATTTTTCTCCTGCACGCTAATATTGTGTTTTCTGACCGTGTCGTCTTCCCCCGAGCGGGAGGGTTTGGAGAATGAATGTCCTGAAACAATCCTTGATGATGAAGGTGTGAATCAGAGGAGAGGCTCATCAAGACCGCGGGGAGTATGTCCAGAAATCCCTGCAGGGGTCTCAGTTTACCGCTTGTGTTGCTCAAGACTTTCTTGCCCAATGGGCTGCAGTGTTCTGGTGGTCCTGCATCAATCTGAAAGCTGTTGGCCCAGTTGACCTCATCGCGCCGCGGGAGAGACACATCTGTACCTCTTTATCTCTTTTGTTGCTGTGCTCTGGGTGGTTTGTAGCTGTTGAATCTGTAGTCAACACATCACTCTACGAAGGTAATGACAGAATCACCTGAGGAAAGAGATACTGACACAACACAGCAAACGATCGAATAGTAGGGGAATGTATTCCTGACGTGAGTCTATAACTCAACATGAAATAAAAATTAATTTCCTCAATAAACTGTGCACAAGTGGTCATTGTGTGCTGAACCAAATAATAATAATATGATGTTTAACTTTGTAACAAATTGGTCCACATCTGAAATGACTTTCAGCAGTTGACAAGGAAAATAATGTTGACCACTTCAAAAAGTGAAATTAAAAGAACATAATTATGACATCATTGTAATAATTTCCATGCCTATTTAAGATTGTATTCATTTCCATTATTTTTCCAGGTTTAGAGAGAACGAACTTTGGACATCTAGAGAGTCCTTCATTTTTTCAGGTTTTCCAAACAGTATATCCAAGTTGAAATGATCTAATCTTGCCCTTTAGCTGTTTTAGCTTATTTTAATTCTTGCTTTGTTTTATTTTAAATCGTTTAAGGCCTCCTAGTGGGTCCCACGTCCCTAGATGAAAACCTTTAAAAGGATAGTTCCCTTCAAAATTAAAATGATGTCATCATTTACTTACCCTCATGCCATGCATACAATGGGTTCAAAACTGTTTAGTTACCAACATTCTTCAAAATTTTCTGTGTCTTCTGTGTTCGGCAGAAGAAAGTTATACAGATTTGTAAAAACATGAGGGTGAGTAAAAGGTGAATTTATTTTTAAGTTTATGAGTTTATTTCAAGATGAGAAAAAAATGTGATTTCATTCTACTCACCTAAAGGATTATTAGGAACACCTGCTAAATTTCCCGTTAATGCAATTATCGAATAAACAAATCACATGGCAGTTGCTTCAATGCATTTAGGGGTGTGGTCGGGCCGGTCTGAGTGTTTCACAATCTGTTCAGTTACTGGGATTTTCACACAACCATTTCTAGGGTTTACAAAGAATGGTGTGAAAAGGGAAAAACATCCAGTATGCGGCAGTCCTGTGGGCGAAAATACCTTGTTGATGCTAGAGGTCAGAAGAGAATGGGCCAACTGATTCAAGCTGATAGAAGAGCAACTTTGACTGAAATAACCAATCGTTACAACCGAGGTATACAGCAAACCATTTGTGAAGCCAAAACACGCACAACCTTGAGGCGGATGGGCTACAACAGCAGAAGAACCTACCGGGTACCACGCATCTCCACTACAAATAGGAAAAAGAGGTTACAATTTGCACAAGCTCACCAAAATTGGACAGTTGAAGACTGGAAAAATGTTGCCTGGTCTGATGAGTCTCGATTTCTGTTGAGACTTTCAGATGGTAGAGTCAGAATTTGCCGTAAACGGAATGAGAACATGGATCCATCATGCCTTGTTACAACTGTGCAGGCTGGTGGTGGTGGTGTAATGGTGTGGGGGTGTTTTCTTGGCACACTTTAGGCCCCTTAGTGCCAATTGGGCATCGCTTAAATGCCACAGCCTACCTGAGCATTGTTTCTGACCATGTCCATCTCTTTATGACCACCATGTGCCCATCCTCTGATGACTACTTCCAGCAGGATAATGCACCATATCACCAAGCTCAAATCATTTCAAACTTTTTCTTGAACATGACAATGAGTTCACTGTACTGAAATGGCCCCCACAGTCACCAGATCTCAACCCAATAGAGCGTCTTTGGGATGTGGTGGAACGGGATCTTCGTGCCCTGGATGTGCATCCCACAAATCTCCATCAACTGCAAGATGCAATCCTATGGGCCAACATTTCTAAAGAATGCTTTCAGCACCTTGTTGAATCAATGCCACGTAAAATGAAGGCAGTTCTGAAGGCGAAAGGTGGTCAAACACAGTATTAGTATGGTGTTCCTAATTATCCTTTAGGTGAGTGTACAAGAAGTTAATATTGAGAAACTTTCTGTATGTTTTAGACATAATCCACCCAGTTAATTTGAAAAATGTCCTCTTCTAGTCAAAAAGTTCCAAAAGAATCAAAGCTTTAAACACAGACAAATTGAGTAATAAAACTATGATACACTATCAAATTAAAATATCAAATCAAACAGTCATTTTAAACAAATGGATTTAAAAAAGAACATAACACTTGGTAATTTGTTGAGTCACTCTTCAGCATCCGAGTCCAAACCACCATTTTCACAACAGGAAGAATCAAATAACTAAATAAGGCCAAACTATTCCTCACCACAATCAACTACAACTCCAGTCGGAGTATTGATCAATACCCAAATGGACAAAATCAAGACCCACCCCTTTTTCCTTTTGTTGAAAATCTCATATTACTTCAGTGACAGGTGAAAAATACAGCAGTGAAAAGAAAAAAGGGAGCCACAAATGTGTTACACAAAGCAAACTTTTCATAGGCACATAATACAGTCTAATCCAAGAATGCCTTCAAATAATCTTTAGAAAACAGCCAGCGTCCATGTAATTGGGGCTCTACGAAGCTGTAAATACACACTTGCTCTGGCTCTTTTTGATAATCTGCAGCTGTAAACAGCATCATATTGGTGACCTTTTGCAGGGTTTGTTGTGTGCATGTTAAACCCAAGGTCCTCTGCCTCTCACTCTGATGCTCGGCTCTGAATAGTGGCCCTCTATGTCTAGCCTTGGAGGAATCAATGACTATTGATTTTCTTACAAAGTTCTGTTCACTCTCCAGAGCCAAGTCAGAGAAAGGGGACAAAGGGGATGAAAACCACTGGTGAATTACTAAAGTAACCCGCTTTACTATTGGAGAGAGAAATTATTGAGTGCGAACAAGAAGAACACAGTACGACAGACAAGGTGAAGGTACGTAAATGACGCCATCTGTACCACTTAAAACTTCTTATCTTATTGAAGTGGAGCATAACCACAGGTTCCTCCATGTGGCTGCTGTCTACCTCGCTTTGTTATGCCATGGGAAGAGATCCAGACAATGTCTTACTTCTTGTATGACTGGGAAACCAAAGGGTTGAAATAAAATGAGTTGAAATACTCAGCTGACAATTATCTGGTCTAGTGAAAGAGATATTTCACTCCAAAAAAAAGTGAAAAATAAATTTGACTCACCCTCATGCTATTCCATACCTGTATGACTTTAAATGTGAGATCTTTCAAACTTTGTTCCCCGATGAAAAAATCCATGACTAAGCTAGCACTAGCTAGACTAGCACTACTAACTCAGCAAGGATCATCATGGAATTCATGTGGGATTTTTCAGCAGGTAAGGCTGACTCAATATCAGGATTTCACTAAACAATTATTTAGGTCAAAATATTACTGCAAATTACTCTCAAAATACAAGTGTAGGAAGGCAGAGAATTTGTACTTAGAACTTACCGTCGATCGGCTCTTCCTACAGTCTTTTACGAAATCCAAAAAACTCCTCTCCTGCACTAGGTGAAATTACTTTTTGTGGGGGTGGCAGGTTGAGTGTCTTACTTTCGTCTGTCATCTCCTCCAACATGATTTTGTGCACCAGTAGAACACTGGCTGCATCCCAATATGCCTACAGTATATGGTAGGTGAACAACAATATGAGAAAGAGTAGAATGTCCAAATGCATAGCATTCAAAAATGTTAGGCAAGTACACAAATGACAGAGTACTTCTGATGAGTGCATTCAATGGACATTTTACTATCCCATGAGGCCACAGGAGAGGGTTTGTGAAAGGAAATGAAACGATGCAACTGATGCAAGTCATATAAAAATGACAATACGGGGGATGTACAGATGTACAGTACATCCAGAGAAGATGAACAGTCACATACATGTAGTCACTGAGGCTACACAATTTCAGACACTGTTGACATTAATCGCGCAATTCTCACACTTAATGCAAAATAGATTTAGAACATGGAAAAGAGCAAGACCTTATACAAATAACCTGTGGAGGAACCACTGTTAATGGGGGGGGAAAGTAAAAGAAAGTCAGGTATTTGTAATGAAATTCGGGTGAGTAAAGGATGACAGAATTTTCATGTTTTAGGCCGAACAAACACTTTTATCCAAGGCTTTCCTGATAATTTAACAGCAGTTATTGTTGGTCATACTGAAACAATTCTCACTTTTTCCTGTCGCTCTAATGAGACCAGTGCATTATCTTTTTTAGCGCAGTCGTGGTTAGAGGTCAGCATGTGCACAAAGGGGGCCTTGTTGATTGGTATTCAACACATTTTTCATCATTTCATCGTCCCTCTGCCCTTGACTATAGAGGCAAAGCATAAAATGAAAAATTTGCATCTCAAAGGTAAATAAGCATAATTTGATGGTCTTGTTTATTTTCACTGCCTTCATCGAGGTTAAAAGTTGGGAACATTTAGGAGCTTTTTGAAAGGTTTGTTCCCTACGTCTTACATCTGGTTACAAAAGATATCTTGATCATGTTAAGTGTGCAATTAAACCACTAGCCAGGTAAGTCTGTACTTCACAAAGGAAGGGAAAAAATGAAGGAGCAAGGCTTACGAGGCAGATGTAAGGCTTCGTGTTTCAGGGTGTGAGGGATGCAGACGTGCCACAGACACTGCAGGGGAGAAGAGAGGAAGTGACAGATGATATCACCTCGCAGACTAAGCTCTAATGGCCTGTGAATGATTCGCACAATCCTCACCACTAACTGTTGCAATTAGCCTACACAATCGGGATGAATGGCAATGAACAGTCTTCATCTGGCTTGTAGCTCTGACTTGAGCGCTGAGCAGAAAGCAGATGGATCATGGGTCAGAGGAGAGTAGATGCCAGCGGCAGTGAGTGTGAAGGAGAGATGGACAGAAGTTAGAAGGTAGGTTGTGATCATAGTCAGCTTTGTGTGGGATTCGCAGTGATGCAGTGGACACAGCTTTTGGATGAAACGTTAGCTGCCTACCTGGTAGAAGGGGTAAATGTTTAGCTTTGTTGGATGCTCCTGCTGGTAGATGCCTAGAACTACACCATCTGGGGGCAATAGGGAACTTTCTCCAATGACAGCAGGTGTATTCAGATTAAATAACCTTTTTTTAAATAACTATTAACTATAAATCATAAAGCTACTGGTGGTTCAAATATGCAAAATATGCTGAATTTCTTTTAAATAAGTTATTCTTTGTCTTGTGGACTATACACAAATATCAAAAATATCTTGTTCATTACAGTACTAAACGGAAAAAAAAAACATGCATTTTGTATGTTTTTTTTATATGTTTTTAATGACAAATTTTGTCTTTTTTTTATATAATTTAATTTGTGTAGATTTTGCCTGGGGTATGTACAATATATATATATATATATATATATATATATATATATATATATATATATATATATATATATATATATATATATATATATATTGTACATACCCCATATATATATATATATATATATATTATATATATATATATATATATATATATATATATATATATGTATATAATAACAATGTATTATATAATAATAACACAGAACGATAAATAAAAAATCAAAACATAATTTTGCTAATTTTAGGAGATTTTATACATACGTGTGTGTGTGTGTGTGTGTGTGTATGTATACACGCACACACACAGTACATTTTAGAGATTTTTTTTTAAATGTAACATCCCATTAAACCCATTGAATCAATCTGACATTACTAGTTAATTTGTACATAAAATGAACATTTCTGAATGTTGCAATTAATCAAGAAATATTTGATAGATGTGGTTTTAATGTGGATTGGATGGAAATATAATAATAAAACAATATAAAGATAAATAAAAAAACTTTAATTATATTATGTGCCTATTATTATAGATGCAGCCAACAGTCTAGGTAGGAGTTTCCAAGTCTCAAACTAACAATAAACAGAAAAGTGAATCATATTATAGTAAAACATAAAATGCCACAAAGAACAAAACTATCAATGAGGTTCCTCCATTTTGTAAACCATTTATGGTACAAAGAGTACTTTAGGTGAGGCCTTTCTAGACTGTGTAAATTAATATCACAGATGTTAAATATTCAGCATCGCATTTGCACTCAACACCCAGGGAACTTGCCAGCCCTCAAAAATAGCAGCTAATGATAACACTCAGAAAAACTGGGCTGTTCACAAACACTAACGACTGCCAGAATCTGTAATGGTGAGAGTGAGAGTGAGAGAGATGCTGATGATATCATTTTTTTAAATGCAAACATAAAAGACAGGAATAGAGGAGGGCATAATGTATTAGGTCTGCTTGTGAACACCTTGCTGATGCAGTTTGCTTGGAGACAAGCTCTCACCTCTGCTGAGCAACGTGGAAACTGAGTGAAGTTAAGCTAAAAGCAAACAATAAATATTGTACTCGTCCCTGGAGGTTTAGGGGAGGCATAGGCCCTCAGAAATGTTTGCTCGGATTGAAATGTAGCAAATGGCCTCGTCTTTTCCGCAGTGCAAAAGCAGAAGATTTCCCAGAACGCAAGATTTCAAATGTAAACGCGCCTTCCGTGTGAAAAATTGAAAACGTTGGACATGACGCACTAATTTAATGTGAATGACACATCTGGCATACGATAAGTGTTTATGTTAATAATTATTTTATCCCGACATGAATGTTTACTCCTACTCCAACTATAATATGGCGATGGCTTTCACTTCACTTTTTATTTAAAACAAAATATAAGAATATAATAGCGTTAATACATTCTCAGAAGTGCTGAGGAAATAAGGGAAAGTTTTCCGAAAAATTACCTGTTTTCCCCCTCAGGAGAATTTTTTTTGAGCTTGACTCTTATTTTCAAAAGCAAGGTGGAGACACCATCTTGTGGCCAACATTGGATATTACAGTTCATGACGCAAAGACAAATTCAAAACCAAACTAAGCAAATAATACCATTCAAAATAACAATTTCAAGAACAAAATTGAGGTTAGACCTTTAATACAGGTCTATTTTTTTAATCATAATTCAACCGCCAACTTACATTGGGGAAACAATGTCATGAATACAAATGATTCTTCAAAGAAATGCATTCTTTAAAATAATAATAAAAAACATTACAAATAAAAGTGCATACATATAACAAAACATAAATAAATTAACAAAACAAGCATTTGACACGGTCTCAAGCAACCAAACATTTACATGGTTTATTATTATTATTATTTTCGTTTTTTGGTTGACTTAGACTGATGTTTGTGTAATAAAATGACAGCCCATCCCACCAAAGCGGGTACAAGTTCGTGAACAATACATAAAATCTGCTCTGGGCTGAGAGAAATCATTCCAGTGTGTAAACCAGAGCACGCTTATTATATCATAAGACAGATACAGCTTCATTATAACGATAAAGTCATCCGTCCTATCCAAACGCTTGATAAGACCATGTCATATTAGCACTTCAGCCGCTGAAAATATCCCATATGCAAAAAGACTTTGAGAGGGTAATAGCACTTCTCTGAATTCATGGTCCGAGAAATTCACAACTTAAGACATGGAATGACATAAAAGACTAAATGAATGTAGTGTTTAGTGTATCAGCATTGTAAGCGATGTGGGAATTGTGTGCACTGAATGAATGCTGATAAAGGTCAACATGAGAAACAAACAAAAACACGTGAAAGTATGACCAGAACACATCACGCCAGCGAAATGTGAAAAAATATATATAAAATATAAAAACTAAATTCATCACATGGAAACATGGAGGCCATACCCTAAACAACTGCTTAAGAATGCATGTTATTAACAATAAAAAAAGGATGAAAATGCAATGCCAATTGCACATTTTTGAATACATATGGTTAAAGCTAATAATTTATGCTCTTATATTTCAATACTTATGAAATCAAAACTTTGACAAGTGTGCAAAAAAGCAATGAAAATGAAAATTCATGCCGTTTTCATAAAAAAAAGAAGGAAAAAAAAAGCAGACATTGATAACCAGACTCATCTTATTTAGCAACAGTCACTTGCATAGTTAAGTGCATGCGTCAATGTAATCATGCAATACTGCTTTGTACAAATACTTTGTCAGTGCACACACACAATATGGGCCTGTCACGGAAAAAAAGAAGCGTGCTACACATTAGGTTCATTGCTAAAGTATCTATTTTAAGATATAGTGTGTTAAAAAAGGTTTCTGAGACCGAAAAGCAGCATGAAATGAGAACGGTTCAACGGTTGCGTCAGCACCACTTGGATTAATGTTTTAATTACAGGGCAGCAAGCCGAACAGTGGCCGATGTAATGACACCATTATGCAAATGTAACAATAATGACTTGTTTAACCTTATATTTCTTCTGTTCTATATAACATTTTGAATTAGTCCATATGAACTCGTCTGCGCTTATTCGAGATGGAAATATATTTAGGGCAAAAATCTACAGCGTTGACATGTATGCAGAATAACTAAAGGCCTTTCTGCAGAGTCATTATAACTGGGTATTAAATCACCAACCCTTGGCAAAAAATTAAAATGAAACCTCATTATCGTGTTGAGGCATTACAACCCTGAAAATTATTTTGATTTACATTGATTAAATGTTTTTCATTAATATTGCATATGCACAGTATTTATCTTTAAAATAATCTTTCTCTAAAACGGCAACATTCCCAAATAGAGAATATCAGTATTATCTGTTCTCCTACAAAGTGTTGAAAACTATTGCACTGGTTGTCCACAGATAAATATGGTTGCAGGGGTTTTCCTCACTCAAGCGAAATGAAAACAGCTCATATATGTTGGCATTGGATTTGGCGGGCATGAAATGGTTCAAGTATGATTATGTCGCTTTGAAAATTTCATTATAAAAACAAAAGATATACAAAAATGTCATGCAGGGCTTACACTGCCTCCATTAATATCCAGATAAGGAGATCACACAGCATTTTGCTGGAATAAACGAAATAGATTGAGTTTAAAGATTGTCCTCCACTAATTTACCAATCGAAAGATCACATTCATACAGCAACAATTCAGCTATCGGCACATTTCTTAGGGCAGTAATGCTACTTGAATACTTGAAACTGCTCTCGAGTATAAAAGTATAGAGTTGGGGTAGGAGAGCAGCCTTTGGGAGGTACCAATGAGATTGTTCATTGCTGAACCCCATTAAGTCTACAGCTTCAAATTCGGCCAGGTTTCATGATGTAACACTTCTTGATCTCGTACTGTATCAGTGCCAGGGGAACACTGGACTGTAAATAGCACCAAGTGTAGATGTGGAGTGAATTGGTACAGTACTCCAAGGAATAATGCAAGAATCTAATTTCATCATAAATGACTTGTCCAAAGAAAAAGGAACGGTACCAAGTTAAAAAGTATTGTACATATCCATTACATCTAAGCATTATTCGAGGGAGAAAAAAATATGTACAAAGTGCTAAGTTAAAACATTCCTATTCAGAGTCATGAACAGTAGTAGATTCATTTACCACACCTTGCCAGAGGCAACGATTTGGTTCCATGGCAGGATAGAAAGGCGCTTTCTGATCATTTACATATTTTCTTTGAGAAAAGTAAAATACAGGTATATACTATATACTTTATATTCTTCTTAGGCACATCAAAAAATAGCTGCATTACAGAAAATAATGGAACTGCTATTAAAATTTCATTGAGGCATCGGTGTTGGCCGTGCAGAGGATTGCATGCTGGAAGAAAGCTTTCTAGAGGATGCCATCTTTTCAAGAGGCTTCTTCCCATTGATGGGAGACTGAAGACTAGTCTCAGAATTGGAAGACTTGGACTTGCCTACTGGTAAAAGAGAGCGCTTGTTAGGAGTGGAGGTCTTCAAGGACTCTTTCTCATCAGTAGAAGCCTTGCTGGAGCGCGGCTCTGGAGAGACCTGCTGGGAAAAGTTTCCAGAGCCTTCGCCCTCATCAGCATTGAGTTTGTTCTGGCTGCAAGACTTGGCAGTTCTCTCAACAGCCTTCTTGGCGAGAATCGTGGTCTTACCCAGATCGGCCGACCGCCGAGTCTCTTTCTGTCGAAGCGCGCTCTTGAAAAACGAGAGTCCCTTATCCTCGGATTTGCTGCTGCGACGGAGGTCTCTTGAGGAGACGCTTGGGGAGCGCAGGCTGGTGACGGAGGAGCTACTGCTGGAGCTCCTCACCGGCCTCCGCTCGGGCCGGCTTCCCTCGCCAGTTCTAAGCTGGGATGCCCGTGGAGGGGCACTGACTCTTGACTTCTCTACAAGAGGACTTGTGTGGGCCAAGTCCTTGCTGGAGCCCCTTTCCACCAGCTTTTTCTTCCCAGACACAGAGTTTCTCTCAGCCACTGAGGAGCTCTTCTTAGAGGTGGGCGATGGAGAGGCAGAGGACTGGGGGGTGGAAGTAAGAGAAGGCTTCCCCTTTGTGCCCCCTGACACTGGAGACTCCTGAGCCTGCAAGGACTCTTTCTTTCTGGAGGGTGTTCCTGAAGTTGTACCCTTGGTACTCTTGGGAGAATCACTCTTCTCTTTTAGATTGGTCACTTTGGCGCCCTTTGCTTGAGGGCTGGAAGACACTTGGGAGGATGGAGATTTTGTTACTGAAGATGAGCTCTGGCGCTTCTTGGAGGGCTTCTCTTGGTCTCCCTTGGTCTTGGTAGAGCTTTTCTTGCTGGAGGACCCTTCTGCTTTCTTCTCAGATCCAGAGCTCTTATGCTTCTGTTCTTTGGAGTGCACTCCGAGAGTATTCTGGTCCACAGCATTAATCTGGTTGTTGTTGTCAATGGGCTCACCTTTAGAGCTCTTCCTGTCACTCTGTGTAGGAGCTCTACAATAGGCTTCGTCTAAGATCCTTTTCCCATTGCCGTCATCGCTACCGTTACCCTCCATCGTGGCCAGCGGGGCCTTACTGCTGGGCTGACGGTCATGTCTGCTGTAGCCACCGAAGCAAGACGTGGACACTTTGTCATCACAAGCTTCTCCTATCCTCTCAAGAGGAGGGGAGGAGCGCGAGTCCAAAGAGAATCGTGAGGGTGAACTGGATCTCATTTGTAGTTTCGCTGACAGAGACCAGGAAGGTTTCATCCCGTTTTCACTGAAAGCCAGAGGACTGGTAACTGACGATCTAGAGGACAAGCTCTGCCGCTGAATGCTTCTCACAAAGGGCCGTGTTGAAAATCCTCCTTAACAAAAAGGACAGAGAGATTTAAACTAATGCTCTGAAAACAGACTGAATGAAAAGAGCATTGGCATGCATTTTGGTCTTAACTGAGCAAGGCGGGAGATCCTGTGTTAGTAAGCGCTAAAGCTACAAGAGAGAGAAAACATAATAAAGAAAGGCAAGAGTAAAACACTGGCACAATACACAGAATAAGAGGACACAGGAAGATGAGGGCAAAATATGGTACTACTTGGCTTCTAAAGATTTATAAAAGACACCAGGAAGATAAACATCCATGTTAAGAGGCATAACGATATTCCTCACCATCGTCTTCACTGCGATCACCAGGAAACTCCACTGACTCAGCCAAAGAGATCAGAGATGTGCGTCTTGAGGAGGCTCCAGAGGCCAGGCTGGGCGGCCTGCTGCCTGGAAGCCGGTTAACCCAGTGTTCACATAAAGATGAGCTGGTGGAGCCTGAGACAGTTATACAAATTCTAAAACAAGGATCTTTAAAGGGCCATATTGTAAAAAAATATTTTTCCCCAAGAAAAACATGATATTCAAAATTTCTTGACCAAAAAAAAAAAAAAGTATGTTTCCGGTTCACTAGCCAATTCTTACAATTAAATGGGGTCTTTTTATATTATACTTTTCATTTGTTGTGATTGGCTAATCTATCGACTACCAAATGTTGGCCATTAGGGTTATTGACTGCTGAAATTGATAGTTGTAGGTCACATGGCAGTTACTGCCATACAACGCGTGATGTTTTTCCCCCAAACCAGTTAAGGGTTTAGGTTAGGGGTTAATGTCTGTTTCATAGTTATGTAGGCAATTAGCTGTGTGATTGACATGACCAATTACATCTTTACAATTGTCGGCAGGGCAGAGTTATCAACAGAGTTAGTAAGTAGTTAAATTTTGGGTCCTACAAAGTGGAAATAAAACCTAGAAAACCATGAAAGAATTTTCATTTTGGGATGAATTATTTATGTAATGTGCTCATGGCTCCAATGTCAATATTATTTGTAAGACTATTCAATGCAAGACTAGGTCTACTCTAGATAGAAAATCAAACTCTTTTAATACTTTTAATTTTTAGTTCTCCAGAACAGTCTCTACCGAAGGTTCATCAAAGAGTGTCATATTAATATAAAGCAGTTACACTGTGCCATAAAAGAGAGTCACCATCACAAGCCTTCTAAAATGAACAAGACAAATGAGTAAGCAAATTATGTCAACCCAAAACACAAGGAGGAACAGGAGTCACCTGCAACAGAACTGTTTGCCGACCAGGATGGAATAGTTGTCCTCCTTTGATAGAACAGAATGTATGCAGTCTGCTGACAGACATCCTCATCAGCTATAGGCTGAACCTCACTGTCATCAAAGCAATACCACTGCCCATCAATGGAGTTCTTACAGTAAGCTGATAAGAGTAAAAGACAGGGACTGAAACAGCCACCAATCAAGGTACTACAATACTATTTTGAAGTAAATACAGTGGAGTTCGGTTATGTCGATGGCCTCGGGGGTTGCAAAAAAGCATCAAGATAACGATGACTGAGATAACCCATTTAACATATATTACCGATTTTCCCACCTATAACCCGCAGACACAGATAATCCGCACACTCATATAGCCAGTAGGTTTTGGGTTTTTGTCTAAAAAAATCTTTGGCATAAACCTGCACCCATAGATTGATGAAATTTGTGTAAGTTCATATTTCGAATTTCAAATGTTGTTCGCATGACGTCACTTAGCCATAACTGTTCAGGCTTGGTACACAGTGCTTGTGTGCGAAATTCACACAATAAGAAAACAAACAAGTCAGTATCAGAACAAAAAGAAAAAGCAGTCTCTGCCGCTCTCCTCTCTGCGCTGTGCAGCAGCAAGTCCCTTCAGAAGTGAGAAGAGCCCGCCCTCATGGCAGCACAGCCAATCACATCTTCTTGCATGATTGACAGGTCAGATAGCCTATCAGTGCCAGCTGTCAAAGTGATGTTGCCAACTTAGTGCCTTTGTCGCTATATTTAGTAAGTTTTCAGACCACTCTACCGACAAATTTTCAAAAAAGCGACTAGCGACAAATCTAACGACCTTATCTGGAGTTATTGGAGACTCTCTGAAGTGAAAGCACATATCGTTCTTACTTTTCTCAACGAGCAGCAAGTGCTGCCATACCCCATCCCAAAGCACTCACAGGTGGCCCGGTCCTCACGCATCAGCCCCTCCCAGATGCAGGCAGAGCAGGAGATGTTCACTCCTCCACGTGCAAATGAATCGTGCATGTTCAGGAAGCCGCCGCTGGCTGATTACGCCATAGCAGTACGGGATGTAAAATGTTCTTTGTCAAAAAAATAATTAAAATCACTGCACAAATATAAATCAATGCATTCGCGTACTCTCGTCCACTGTGTGTGTGTGTGTGTGTGTGTGTGTGTGTGCGCCTGCCTGTAACGAAAGCTAGCTAGCTAGCTGGATTGCTTATGTCTCAGTCAAAACTGTACACCCAAAAATACAGGAAGGAGTGGGAATCAAACCCTGAATTTCAAGGCTGGTGAAAGCAGTTTATTGGTGATAATACACGGGCATACTTGTTCTGAAAGCACATTAGGCAGGCAGAACGCAAGAAAGTATGCAATCTAGTACAGCGTGATGACCTCACGAATATGCCAATTTACGCATGACGTCACCTAGCGACATTTAGTGACTTTTTGGCCAGGCTTTAGCGACTTTCCTTTGAAAATAGTTGGCAACACTGCGCTCGAGTCACAAGATAACCATGTGAAGTGGCGAATTTGTCCCTCTTTTGTGCTCAAGATATTAGATTTTGGCGACATAAAAGAATCGACATAACCCAAAAGAAAATAAGACAAATAGGGAGTTTGGCGGTTCCACTTCAAAAACGCAGACATAATAGGATTGGCGAGTTAACCATGAGTCGAGATAAGTGAACTCCACTGTACAAGCACTGAAGTTCCTAGTGCTCTGTAAGGTGTTACCCGTGTAATGCCCTCCATGCATGTTTCCATGATGGTTACACACAGCATAGAGGTCATAAAGGTAGTCATCTGGGTTACGGCCAAGTCCGTAAGGTCGTCTCCATGGTGACCAGTGGGAGGGTAAGCTCCAGCTGCTCTGGCTTCTCTTCACTACATGGGGTGCCATATCCATGCCAATCAAAGGAAATCTCACCATGTTTTGCATCTTAACCCTTCTGTCCCCTTCCTTGAAGACACAAGGCTCAGATATTAGTAAAAAGGCAGTCATTTAGCACACACCTTTATCCAACGATATTTTATAGGAATGCTAACACAGCTTTCTCCTGATAGATATTCATGATAACAAATGAATCACCCCCTAGTGGGGTTCGACCTATAAATAACAAGTCAAGATTTCACCATAGGCCACAGTGCAGACCACACATTTATACTGCAAATCAAAAAGACCATTTACACAAGTGATGTGATTTGACTAGTACAGCACCTGTCTAAACCTCTTGAGGTGCAGTATGAGAACATCAGGCAGGGTCCACAGGCTCAGTTTAATCCGACCCTGTTGAAGCTGCCTGCAATGGGGGCAGCGCCAGGCATCGTCTGGGGCCAACTGGAATGCATACAAGAAGCAGACAAAAATCAGTCAGCGGGGATTTACATTTTACAAATCTGGCTGTTTCTTCATTTTCCTTAAAGCATAGCCAGTTTCAATCCCTTCCTTAACTAACCGGTGCCAGCTCTGGCTAACCACATTGTATATTTATACACTATGTGGATCCATTCCAGGGTTAAAGATGTGTTTGCAAAAAACCTAGCAATTTTAAAACAGCACTGACAGCAGAAATAGAGCAGCCTTGACATATGTGTCCACAAAGGCAGGTCTAGAGTAGTGGATATGAAAGGAGTGTGAGAACTCTTAAAAAGGTAGTTCACCCAACAATCAAAGTTCTGTCATCATTTACTCACCCTCATATCTATCAAAACTTGCGTGCCTTTCTTTCTTCCACGAACACAAAAGGGGTTTTATCAGAATGCTTCTAAGAAAATATATTTTCTATACAAGTGGATGGGAGCAGTCATGCTCAAGAAATGACAAAATCATTATAAATGGCCTCTTGTGAAAGGAAGAGACATGTGGAATGTGTTCACACTTGGCAGATTTGTTTACTTTAAAATGATCTCTGGGGTGTTTGGTCTATTAGTGAGCATAAAACAAGCACTTCTAAATGAACTTTGAAGTTGTCATTGACCAAAGACATCTTAAACCAAAAACAGAGCATGAGTTCATAAGATGTGACCTTAAAAAGGAAAAATGTTTAAGCACACCATATGTGTCTCATGCTACGCCCATTACAGTTTGGTACCGGCATTGGAACCACGATCTCCTTGTTGGAGATCTTCATTTGGTGTGCAACGAGGGAATTCCTAGCGCTATTTTGAATCTTCAGTCCTCAGCAATGTTTGCACGTACAACTGCATTTAGTGCCCAGCACACAGTCTTGTTTTTGATGTTTGTTAAGATCCAGCATAAAATATACATCATAAATTGTGAATACACTATTAAACTACTATTCACTGAAAATCTCGTTTGACAGCCTTGGTCCCTTTTAATTTTCATTGTATGGAGTTGTTTGGCAAATTTTCCTTTCGAGTTCCAAAGAAGAAAGTAAGGGTGTACTCACACTAGGTGATTTAAACCGTGCCCAAGCACGTTTAATCCCTAAATTGTAGTTCATTTGAGTAGTGTGATCGCTTCGTACTGTGCCTTGGCCCATTTGAAGAGGTGGGGTTGGGTGCGGTACGCATGTAGTGTGATCGCTAACCTCGCTGGAGCACGAAACAGCTACTAACCTTGTTTACGTTAATGTGATCATTACGACAGTATACGCTATAGTCAATCGCACCAGGGCACGGTACAAGGCAACCGTAGTGCGAGTAGACATGATGGTGAGTACATAACGATAGAACTTTTACTGTTGTATGAACTGTCCCTTTACGAGGGTTGAGTGTGCATTAGGCCAGACTTTTACCTGCTCCTCTTTGGTGTAGAGCTGGAAGCACTGAGCGAGGGTGCAGGCCTGCGGCTGATGGTGCTGCTCTCTGTGCAGATACACACTCTCAGCATCAGGGATGTACTCTTCCTCAGTGTGTCCAAACAAACTGCGGGAATTAGAATATACACTGGAGACAAAGCTCTAACCAGACAAGTCAAGCATGTCTGCCATCCAATAACTTCAACATATTCATTCAACTAGTCTGCCAGAGAATAATTAAATAATACATGCACGTGTTGAATTTTTCTTATTTTAAATGATAATTATTTTCTAGCTTCACTAAAAATACCTGTTCTTAAGTTTATAGGTGAGGTTAACAGCCATACATTGATCACAAATTACCAAAAGGCCACTGACTATCTCATCCAATGCAGGAATTCACAAAGTCTTCTGTCAGTCAAACCCCTCTGACCTAAAACTTTTACCCCCTAAGATTTTAACACATTTGTATGATCATGGTTCTCTGATGACGGTTAATGGTCACATGACAGGCTTGCCGTGGCTGTCTGTTACACCAATGTTATACTGTTTTCGTCGTACATGACTACATGAATAAAAAGATATAATATTTGGGAATATATGAATAAAAAAAACAGATCAGTTGAACAACGGACGCTAAAACTATAAATTGAAATCGTCAGTCACAGCACAACGCAACAGGATTATGGCGGGGGATTTGATGTGCAACTAATCTTATGCACCATTGATCACAAAATATATTTTCTTTTACAATATGCAGTCAGTCCCGCCGCTCCCTATACACAGTGTACACAGCGTGCGCACATTTAAAGGTGATTGCAATACGCTGCATATTGATTGCAGCTTCTTGATGACCGCAAATTATATACAATATCCCCCACCCTCAATGCCAATTCAGAAACCCCTTGCAGTTCCCTCACGGACCTCCAGAGGTTTGCAAATCTTCTCCAAGACTTTCATTATTTTTTAAGTGTGGTTTAATTGTCCAAATATTTTAGAAAGTCCAGTGCATAACTACAGACTAGTATTATTTATGGTTTGGGTATTATTAGTTGGTATTATTAGTTTGGTATTATGTTTTGGTTTTACTTACCATTCCTTGGTCTCTTTGTCCCATTCCACTACAATCTTAACATGAGGTGGTCCTCCTGGACCACAGGATTTATATGCTCTACAGAGGAGAGATTAAGACATGACATGTTTACCAGGATTATTTATTAGAATTTCTGCTTTTTGTTGTGGTTGAAAATGTCTCACAAAGAGAGTTATTTTTGTCAGACAGTGAAGGAACCTTTCTGAGTCCAGCAACAAGAGCTGCACCATTTTAGCTTGACTATAAAGAAAATTAGTAAACTGCCCTGTCGCCACTACTGCCCCTACCCCCCCAGGCGGTAATGACTTAAACAGCAGTCATTACCGTCTAGGCCAAACATCCCCATGTCAGAGATCACTACAATAGTACTGAAAAGAATCAGAAAATAAATTACATTTTGGCTGAACCATCTTTTTAACAGATGTTTCTGTTCAGTCATCTTGTTTTATTTTGTTTTATTACATTTGTTAAATCTAATGATCACCCTGCCGGCACACTAAAGTAGTTATGATAAACTTTTCATCTGTTCATACAAGCATCTAGAGTACTAATGCAATTCTTTGGAGGTTTGTGTAGTCGCTGTAATACCAATGCCGCTGTAATAAAAGCACTGAATATTTGCTGCAAATCTAGCCAGTGGAAAAACTATTTGTACACCAATGGTGAAACAATGTACATGTCTTTGAAGCTGGACACCTAAAATTTAAGCTGAACACTGTGGTCATGCACAACAAACCTTTCCACAGTGGGGTGACATAGTGGCTGCTCCTCTTGTGGCAAAAGATATGTGATTCCAACCACTCCGACCACACGCAGACTAAAGGGTCCAACCTAAAATAATCAATCCACTTTATTAGCGCAAGTTGTATGCAAGAAAAAAAAAGCCATATTTATTTGTACTGATACCACCAGATTTAGTGTATTTCCGCACCTGTAGAAGTAAAGCAAGTGGAAGTATCACTGACCTGAATGTAAACCCCCGGCCTTAGTAAGTGACGCATTTTCTCCAAAATTTCTTTCTGTAAGACATCCCAAGTCACACTGCGCTCTAGATACAGTACGAATGGAAGACCAAACCTGCAAAAAACAAGAGTTCTGCACTGCTTTTTCCTCTTTATGATACATTGCAATCTTAGGCCACGTCCACACGAAGCCGGTGCATTCCCTATCCGATCATAAACACTGCGTCGGCGCAAGAAATATCAGCGTCCACACAAAACTACTAAAACCGACAGAAAACGGTATAGTACATATGCCAGACCAGTATGGGGCGCTGTAATTCTGCCACAGATATACACAGAGAAGAAGACTTTGAGCATGCATTGTTGTTGCTATTCAGTGTTGCCAGATTGGACGGGTTCCCGCCCAATTGGGCTCCTTTTGGTCACGTCCGACCGGGACAAAATGCATTGGGCTGGTTGATAAAATTTGGGCTGGTTTTTGATGCATAGAATCACGCAACATTTTTCATTATTTAAAAGAGTACGCACTTTGGGCTGGTATTTTTTTTAAATGGGCGGGTTTTAAGCTGTAGTTGGGCTGGAAATCTTCAGTCCAATCTGGCAACACTGTTGCTGTTACGTGTGACGCAGCCGACACGTGATGTGATGACATCATCGTTTCACAAAATATAAGGATTGGCCGTCCACACGAGACCGCAAGGGTGTCGTATTTAGATGTATCCACTTTAGGACCCGGTCTAAAAAAAGAGTGGATTCAGTCTCCCAAAACGCCGGATCCGTGTGGACGAAACGCCAATACGATAAAAAATGTATGCGTATACAGTGATACACGTCTCTGTGTGGACGGGCCCTTATAGTGTGTGAAGTTTTTCCATAAGCTGCAAGATATTATTGAGTTTACTACATTTTATCCACAAAATGTTGCGTCAAGAATAATAGAATTCTAACCGCTGTGTTAGCATGATGAAAAGAGAATGATCAGGGTGTGTAACGGTTTTCAGCTACTGTTTTTACCTCCGTCCTTGATGTCCAGTGCAGGCTCTGTTACAGATCAGCAGAATCATTTTCTCACATCCAGTGTTTTTGTTGGGTGATGCTGGATTTATTGCACCCTGCATGAAAGACGGCGTTCGGCTGCTCTCCGCTCCATATTTCAAATTGTTCTGATTCAAATTTGCAAGGAGGCTCCCTGGAAATTGTTAAAAATGTTACTTACATCACTCAAAAGAAAAGAGAAAGAACTAGTAGAGATCTAAGCTAAGTTAGTTGCTATGTTTTAAAAGACAAAGGACTAGTTTATTATTATTTATGTTTCAATAAAGGCTGATTGGTAATGGTTAGAATTATTTGACGTAACTATACATTTCGTTTCGTAAGCCCAAAGTATTCTTCGGTTTTTTTACGTGTACCCAAGGGTATGCGTACAGTGAACGTGACAAATACTGTCATAAGGACGACCCGAATAATTCTAACCTTCTTATTCTACTTCTTTTTTCTTGAAAAAGAAAATGAGACAAACAACAACAAAAAACTCTTGGAGATGCAACAACAATAAACGACAACGTTTACTAGTGATTGTGTAAAGGGGTTAAGAGACGCACAAAAGTAGTAAAAACATTTTCAAAATGAGATATTTAGCTGTAGGCCTACACTAAGTGTTCACGTCAAAACTGATGTATACTTTGGGCTTTAACCAAAGTGCAGTGAATGAAAAAGTACCTCTTTTAGAGCGAATGTTTTCTAATCTAAAAGTCTCAGGAGTTTCAAAAGCAAAGATCGAGTCACTTTCTTGAATGATATCAAGATCGTCGTCATCGTCACAAAAGGAGCGGTGGAAACCGTCGTAATACATTTCAGTCAGGACAAACTGCACAGACATAAGAGAGACAGATGGTCAGAAGTGGTTTACACTCAACATCTCAAACAAACAGGAAACGGCTTTGGTTGATGACGTTATATGGGAAGACGAACACACAAACAGCAATTATTATAACCTTCCATCAGTGCCTCAATATTAAAATGGAGAATCAATATTGTATTCAGAGAAACAGTAAAGATCTTTACACCAAGATTTAAAGTCAATGCAAAATAACATCTCAGTACTGTGCAAAAAACCAGTGGAAACTGCACCTGGTCTGGAGGGATCTTGGTCTCCCGTGATACAGCATCTCTCAGTCTGGACACAGTGCTGTTGAGTGGCACGGCCACTCCGATTCTCATGCAGTGAGAGTACTTGCCTTGATAAACCACGGTCACATAGAGAGGCCTGCGGGATGCAAAGTGATGCAAAAAATTAATCCAAAGCAATTCGTAGTGCAGAGAGAGTCAACCTGGAGCAACCGATATCAAACCTACAGCCTGTTACAGCCAGATCTTTAACGGTTAGTCCACAACACCATCCAACTACAAACTAAAAGAGTCCTTTCCCTCCAAATGAATTCTGCAATCCTTTACTCATCATCAAACACATCGCTGAAGTGATCATGTCTTGGATTAAACTACTCGATTCATATGGATTTCATATGAACTTATTGTGGCTTTAAAGTTTCGGTGTTATGAACATTAAACATAGGGACAGAAATCTACTTCTTTTAAAGATGAACAAAAGTCTTATGGGTTTGGAATGACATGATTGCGTGTGAATGACAGAATTTTGATTTTGAAGTGTAATGCTATAATCTTAACTAAAGTATCTTCTATCATTTAATTTAAGGTGTAGATAAAATAAACCATTTACAATCCAAGCAGATACACTGTATCGCACTACTTGCTGTCTGTTTATTGCATTCAGCAGCCTGTAAGGACTGAAAGCATTTAGCATTGCTTTAATGATGCTTGATCACCTCTCCAAATGCATTAGGAAGGAAACTCATCTCTAAAGAGGAAAAGCAGTGTGCAATGGCCCCAGAAGATGAACCGTTACTGGCTAAATCAACAACTCTTCGTTAATATCTGCCCACGTGAAGTGGCATATCCAGGAAGGGTAGGGAATAAATGGTCTATGAAATAATGCACAAAGATAATGGTCATTGCAAAGCATGGATAAACAGAATTAAGGAGAGGGCAAATGAAATCTACTCCCATAGACTGTGATGACCAGGGCAACAATAAGTCAGAGCTTAAGTTGCACATCGTTGAACTTCCAGACAAAATTTCCTCTTTCTCGGATTGGTCATTCTTCATGCTGGCAGAGTGTGAGCTCCAAATCTACTCTTTCTCCGCACTAATGTTTTTTAGAGTGGAGAGATGCCGACAGTGCAGAAAGCTACTGTGGGTGGACAGGTCAAAATACCCCGATTCAATCTTTATGATATACAACCTCTTGAATTCAGGATGATATGAAGTCAATGGTAGGGATTTACACAATAATGATATCGAAGTGAATCCTGCCCTATTTTACTCTAACTGGGAATATTATTCACTTATGGTACTATGACAGGCAGGTGTGCAGTAATTCACAGTCTGTCTTCTAATATAGTAGAACTTCTTTAATCATTTATGTGTACTAATAAATTCAGCATCTTAAAAATGTCTCTGAACAAAGTGCTCTCTTTGATCAACTACTACACTGGCCTGTTAAAAATAGCATCAGAGAACCTCAGGAGGCAAGCAGAACAGGATGATCATTTGAAGGGAAAAGTATATATTTAGTACTTAAATCAAAGAAAAAATAGCAACTTTAGAATTTTTTGCATTTTATGAAGGAACATTTTGAGTCAAAGGAATTAAAAAACTAATCAAAACAGACTGTGGCATGCTGTCAGTCTCCACAGAAGATAAGTTTAACTTGTCTCCCAGTGAAAACAAAGGGAAAATGCCTGCACTGTACTTTCTATACAATACAGGTATTTTTCCTTTGTTTATATTGAAAGGCTATGACGCAAGTGTTGTGACTGTTAACTGAAATAAAATAAAAATCATAACTGAATATATATATATATATATATATATATATATATATATATATATATATATATATATATATATATATATACACACACATATATATATATATATATATATATATATATATATATATATATACATATATATATATATATATATATACACACATATATATATATATATATATACATATATACACACATATATATATATATACATATATACACACATATATGTATATACACACACGCACACATTTATATTAAAGATAAATAGAAGTATTAACTAAACCCTAACTAACCAACTAACTAACCCTAACCCTAACTAAAAAAACAACAAAGGACAAAACAATGACTAAATATGTATCTAAAATGAAATGAAACTGAAAATATCAAAATATATTAAAAAATAATATGGTAGTATAAATAAAATTAAATGAACACAATCAAGTGCACAGAACCAAATCTGCACCTATCAATGTTTCAGAGGTACAAGCATAAAATAATCAGTACTGTAGAAATAACATGAGACTGAATGATTTTGCAAGATTAGCAAGTAAAACATCAAATCATATTATGACCACACTAACTTTTGAATGACATTGCACAAGCATAGCAGATCTGTATCGGATCATAAAACACTATTTATGTGAACAACTGCAATAACCTCTCTAGATTTATACAAAAGTTACGGTAATACTTTTTTTCAGTAAGTATACAACAAATTTATCAAACACGACAGTAAAGACGTTCATCTTGAAACAAAAGACTGCCATCTCAAATAAACACTGCTCTTTTGACCTTTCTATTCATAAAAAAAAAGAAAAAAAATCCATCGGAGGAAAAAATTGTATCACGGTTTCCCCAAAAATATTAAGCAGTGTGGTGTTAAGCATGGTGTTTTGTTTTCTTAGGATAATGATAAATGTTTCTTGAGCAGTAAATCATCATATAACAATGGATGCGACACTGAAGTAATGATATTGAAAATTCAGCTTTACATTAAAATATTAACATAGAAAAAGGTTATTTTAAACTGTATTGTGACTTTTTTTACTGTATTTTTAAAGCAAATAAATGCAGCTTTAAGATAATTTCCAAATCATAATTTAATCATCATTTATCCATTTATATAGACACCACAGAGCACCAACAACATGCTTCATGGTTGGTGAGGCTGTGTTATAGATCCAGAGTTAAATGAAGCCATTAGTTGTCTCTGATTGTAAACTGAAAGTCCATAGCAGACTAAATTAACAGCATCATTACAACAGACGTGAAATAAATTTAAAAAAAGACAGAAATAGAACACTTAATCAAAACTTTACAGACGTGTCCCAACATTTTTCTTCATGTTCATCCTACCCTTGATGATCAGTAGTGTCATTAATAAAAACATGACACAGGTCAGGGTCTCTCTGACATCAGTACTTACCGTGTGTGAGGTAACGGAATCGGGAGGGAGATGCAAAGAAAAGGATCAAAAGTGTTGCTCTGTTTCTGACAGTGGGGACAGGTAAGCGAGGATCTGGAATCAACAGAGGTCACAATGAGCGATTTCAACCAAGACAAATATTTAAGTACAGGCGACAGGAATAATCATACCTGTACTGAGCTTGAAACAGTTCTTGGACAAATGAGCCGGCTGAAAGAGGAGGCGAAGGTCCCTCTAATGCTCCATCATCTTCCTCAATAGGTGGCTAAGGTGATAAACATGAGAATGTTCACAATACTAATACCAGTAACTCAAGACAAACAGGACGAAGGTTAGCTATAATAGATTTGCATATGATGCAACAAACATTTACCCCACTAATAAGTGAAATGCACATGAAATTTGTTATGAACAGGCAGCAACAATAACAGTGTTTACACATGCAGTTGAGTCCTGAAAATGCAGTTAACTCGCCACTTCCGTAAATAACCACAACCGACTAAAATACAGGACTGACAACTGTTTTCTGCATATGTGAACGTGGCTTATAAAACAATTCACATAAAACTGATGATAATAAACATTTTTTGATCATAAAATCATCATATTAGAACAATTTCTGAAGGATCATGTGACACTAAAGAAGCAATGATGCTGAAAATTCTGCTTTGATCACTGGAATAAATTACATTTTGAAATATAATCAATTAGAAATTGTAATACTATATTACTAGTTTCACTGTATTTTAATCAAATAAATGCAGCCTCTGTGAACATAAAAGTTTTTTCAAAAACATTAAAAGTCTTACCAACCCCAAACTTTTGAATGTAAGTGTATCTGCTTTTAAATCGTCCAAAACTCTACTCTGATTTATTTCTACTGTAACTTACTGAAACTTAAAATAAAATATAGTAAATCAAATAATGCCACAAAAAATGCTGTCAACTGATCTTGACTTCTACTGACCCAAAAACATTCCTTAAAAAATCCAGAATTAACATGTTAGACCAGAAAACATCTGTAACTTAATATGTACAGAGTCTAAGTGCTTAGAAGAACTGAAAGTCAAGTAAAGATAGGCGTATATGATTATTCTGCACCATAAAAGAAGAGCTTAAGTAAATAAATAAACCCCCAAGACAGTGTAAGTGATTAATAATCTAGAAGACTGACATTCTTTTACAAGTCTAAGATCCCAGCTAAGCATCTGGCTCTCCAGGGCATTGCAGTCAGTCGGCCAGGAAACCATCAGCCTCGTGCTCCTTGGCACAAACTCTAGGAAACCACAACGTACATCTAAATCAATCAGACAAGCTGAATGACCTCATGTGAGGATGCAAGTGGCTGACCCTGATCAGGACACCACAGGCTGTAAAAAGAAACCAAACAAGCCCTCCTCCAAACGGGCCACAGGATGTGACTTAATGTGCCATGCATTTGATATACAATGCCGAATTTAAGTCCCCTAAACTATTCTGCCCTGGGGCCTCCTTGATAAAACTGTGCGTAGGATCCCAAAAGAGCGTACGCCAAAAAATATTCCAATTTATAAAACCGTGCGTACGCAAACCTGTAAGCAATGTTCCCTTTATAAATCACAGATCACCCGCAGATGTGCGTACGTGAAGCAGCCTCATATCCCGCCCTGTACACAGCCATTTTTAACCAAAAATAGTCAATGCAAATCACCTCATGATATCTGATTGGCTTGTGAATGACAGTAGAATCGAATATATACCTGGAAAACTGGCATGCGACACGCCAATTATCGTAATTAATCCAAGAAAGTGAAAATGTGTATTTCTGTTACTTTGAGTAATGGCGACAGGTGAGAAAAGAGGGAAAAAAAACTATTTCTCACACACTGAGATTGAAACACTTGTAGGGGAGGTGGAGGCTCGGAAAACCGTGTTATTTGGTGGCGGCGGCAGTCGGGTCAGTAATTTAAAAAAAGCAGTGCGAGTGGCAAAGTATTCCCTGAAAACTCATTCTCTAATTATTCTGCCATTGGCGTAATCCTCCAACAGTGCCAGCAGGTCACCGGAAGATTTTTCTAGCAAATAGACTGATCGTTATAGTGAACACATGCTTCTTGACGGTTTTGTAATAAACACTGTAATAGTTATGACCGATGATGAGTAGCGATTGTGCTTCATGACTGTATTTGCAGACTTTGACATTTTATGGTATATGTATATTAAGGAACATATTTCCTTTTTACATTGTGTTCTGCAGTTCTTTAATAAAAGGGTATTTCATGCTATTCTGGATCACATGTAGTTGCGCCATCATCTGATTATTATTATTTATTTATAATACATTTTGAATCAGCCTACATTTGGATTTTTCTAGATGTATATAGCCTAAAACAGGGGTGCCCAAACTTTTTCCTATGGAGGACCAAAAATCAAACTTGATTGAGAGCCGTGGGCCAAAAGTACATTTTGCATCATAAATTAAACTATATTACATTAGAGTTGCTATGGGTTTATTTCACAATGTTTAAAAGAAATATAAAACAACTTTAATCTGATTAACTAATGCAGTTTTATTTGTAAAGCTTTGCATTTTAATGAACAATTTAAATGGACATCAATCGCCAAGTGTTCAATGTACAATACAGTTCAGTGCCAAATACACAATCAATAATAAAACGATGTGGTTGCAATGTCAGTGACCTAATGAGAGATATGAAGCTGGTCCTTATTTCTCAGAAGTCTCTTTGAGAGTTGTACACACCCACAGCAGTCAGACGTCGCACGTGATTGGTTCCCGACGCGAGATCGACCAATGAGAGCACGAGTGGATGTATCCTGTGAGCTGATTGGCTAATCCTACTTTGCAGATTTTCACCTATCGCGGGGGTTCCACTCCACAATAACCGCGATAAACGAGGGATTCACTGTACTGCCAAACAGAGACAGTATCACTGATGGTGAAGGACGTAGCAGCGGCTCCGTTCAGATCGACACACACGCTTTATAAATGAGAACCCAGATCTTTATCAGACTGATATCTGACGTGAGAGTCCTAGCTGTCATTTGGCTCTTTTCCTCTTCTGCCATTTAAATGATTGAAATCTCAAGCTTTTTTTATGGACCTGCCAATACGAATCCCATTCTGTGCAACCTTTGTAAACACAGCAAGAGTGGTTAACAGTCTCCAAATTCAGCTGACCTCAAGGAGGCGAAAAGTATAACATCCTTACACTAAGTAGCTACGCACCAGCAAAACATTCAGCCATACCTTTATAGAGGCTCTGATGTTAGGATGTACAAGATGGTTGAGGTCTTCATGGACCCGGTCCAGTAACCAGAGAAGGAACTCCTGGGCATCGTGCTGCGCATTTCCCCGGTACTGCATGGCACTCTTGGCCACAGCATTCTACCAAAACACACAGACCGTTAGTCAAGATTGGAACAAGCAGGCATGAATGTTTCTAATCTCTAGGAGCACGATCAGATATGGAAAACTTGACAATTGAGCTTTTTAGGAGTTCAGTTTGTGTTTTTAACGGTTTGATATGTGGATTTCTAAGGTCTCTAAAAGTTTGCTGAAAAACCTTTTCTACACAATCTACTACATGCCTTCTGCTGTATGACAGAGTTGATAAAGGTTTTGCAAGCAAAAAGGCCTTTCAGTAAAATGTCAAGTACGTCTTTTTGCTTTTAATCTTTCATGGGTTTTATAAAGTAGCTAAACGTTAGAATATATTTTATACTGTTATTCATATTTCAAGATGAACACTTGCTGGGCTGAAGTAACTTGGGTTACCAGATTATCCATACATATTTCTTAGAAAAATCATGATAAAATGTACAAATCAAATATGATACATCAGTCTTTTTGTACTGTACATCTCTCAATCATCATTGTATTGCAATGTTTTGTTCCTCAATTAAAGAGCTTTAATCATAAAACCGAGCATTTGCATTTGATCTTACTAAAACATATTGGGAGATATAGAGAGAAAACAGATATGTATATGCATTTTGTGTTAGTAGTCTACTATACTGTTGAAAAGATATTTTTAATTTACTTTACAAGCTAGAATTTGCCCTTACAATTTCCACCAAATTGCATATTGTTGATTAGTTCAGCTCTCTGAATAGAATACATAGTTCCCACATGACGTCACACATACGGGCACTTTACAGCCGTCCGCCATCTCGATAGGCAGAAGCAGCGTTCATAATGGTAATTTCTTGTTGGGTGAAAGGCTGTACTAATCGTGGATCGGGGACAACGAAGCGTAGCTTTTTTGACATTTGACATTTCCAACAGCCTTGAAGCTGGGGCCAACTCTTTAGCAAGGTGGTTGTTGACTGCCTGGCCAACTTATCTTAGGGCCCAGGTTCAAATCGATTCTCTGAACTGCGTGACAAGCATGACGCGTCGCCATGGAAACAACAAGCAGAAACTAAATCTTTACCGCAGATCTCCCATGCGTTTTTGTTTATATCAGTCACGGCGGGTTTAATAATGACCACTGAAAGACGAGCGAGGTGTGGGAGTATTTTAAAGTACGAGGAGACAGAAAAGTGTTTTATAAACTGTTCCACTGGACAGACACGGAAATGTTTGGAGAGACGAGCCGAAACAGCCAAATCATCGCGTCATTTACTACAACTGTCTGCCACTGTGATCACGTTCAGTTTAAATAAATATATAGATATATACTTTTTTATTCTTTCCCTGTTTATTGAACTCATTGTCACAGGTTTCACCATGGAAACCGACACACACGCCTCTCGCTACATACAGCTGCAGAAGGTAAAGCGCGCCGCAGAAACGATCTTATTTCTAACGGCATTACTTTTAGACTAGTCGGTTACAAAATTTTCGTTTAAACGACTAACAAATTAGTCGAAAAGCATATCCCTAATATTAACTGGTTTACTTACTCGGCCTGTCACTAGTACTTTGTTGTTGACTCATCGACGAAACATCTTTTACCCATCCAGTGAAGCATTGATTGTACGATTCCATTGCTTTCAAACTTCTAAGTTCTTCTGATGAGTAAGCACGTTTTGTATGTATCAAATAGTTTACAATGTCATAGTGCGAAATTGCCGGGAGCAAATCTACGTCGCTAGACATCTCCTTGCTCGACACTTCATATGGATCGATTCCAATACACGCGATCTTCTGGTCGTATCTAAGCCTTGTCTGCTCATCTAATCCATCCCTGTATTTCTCCTTTAGTGGTGGTTTGGATGCCCTTTTCCTTTTAATGAAAATATGTTTAATCTTTTGTCCGCAGAACGATTTCCTTTAGCGTTACCAGCAGCTGCTTTAAACTTCGCGCTTACTACCTATCAAGACGGCATCACGGGCACCTGCCGAGGCTTGTGGGAACTATCTATTGATGTGTTTTTTCCTTGTTTACTATGAGCTCCATATTCTCATGATAACCTGTCATAAAAGCCTGATGTATCAAACATGACACCAAACTCACATGTAAACTCTTTCATGGCTTCCTTGCAGTTGTAAAGTGTGATATGATAAATCATTTACACTTTTATCACTCACATCTTTGAAGCTGACCAATAACTAAGCAAGCATGATTGCAAGGATAATCACTGTGAGTGTTCAAACACCTACAAGTGTGCTGATTGGCTAACAATCATGGGTCACAGTCAAATTATTTTTCTAGTTTACAGACCTTAGTAATGAGAAGTTAAACATTTTTTTCAAACGCTTCATTTCTGAGAACAAGAACAGGTTCAAAACTATCATCGGTTCTCTGTGAAAAAGACATTCAATTATCGGTTCACTGATTTAGTAAGTTATCAACTCAAGAACCGCTCAAACAGACTCACTCGAAGTTGGCATGAACCGGAAGTAGCAATAGTCTTTTTTTCCCTATTGTGATGTATATCTGAATGAATGGCTTCTCAAACAAAGAAGCGGAACTTGAATTTGTCAATGGGGAATTGATTGGATGGTTGTGATGTCATGTGAGTGACAGGTTGTCTCGACCTCACACCAAGAAACACATCATCATCCCTGTCCCAAATGGAACCCTATGCCCTTGTGACCTTCCTCTACGGCCCTGTCCCCATTTGGGACAAGAGAAGTCATTGCAAAAGGGAGGGGGGAAGATATGTTGGTTAAAATTTGCAATCCACATGAAATAAAAACTATAATAATGACGTGCAAGGATTAATCATTTATACTAATTACAGCAAAAAAAACAAGAATTCTAAATGGGCTCTTTTTACAGCCTGTGACGACGCATTTTAATGGTCATCAGCATCGCAAATCCTGCTAAGTTTGTATGTACATTTAAAATACTATACTTTGTATAGTACTTAACTTCATATCAAATTGACATCTTTCTCTCTTCTGACTGCCATTATCAAGCTATAGCTCTACTTTTTCCTTTTCCTTAAAGTTCTGAAAACACTATTGTGAAGTTTTTCTTACATGGTCTTAAAGGTCTATTTTGATTTCATGGTGACCAAGTTAAAAATCGTTGAAAAGATTGACTTCTTGCCTAGACGATCACAGAGACCAGGGATGCATGACTTAATCGGTATTGGATAAGTTCATTTCTAATGTTATCATTATCGCCCTGATGAGAAAATATGTCTTGTATATTAAAGCTGAAAGTGTATTTATTCCTTAAGCTGCACGGTTCACCAAGATGGGTTTGAATCGCTTTAAATGTGACTGGAATCACCTAAAAAAGGAAACGTAACAGATCAAGTCTGTCACATCGGCTACGTACAACTACGACTACGTATATTACAACTGTGTGCTTTTGACACAGATTTAATAGTGATGCTTTTGTTTTTGTAACGAGTCTCTCAGAAATTATATAAAAACTTTTCATCTGCAAATATATCAGTTATTGGCTTTCAAATACGTAGTTATCGGGTAAAAGTGTCACCAGTACATCCTGATACATTTTACATTAATGCATTTTGCAGATGCTTTAATCCAAAGCGACTTGCATTGCATTCAAGAAACGCATTGACATTCTAATCAGCTCTTGCTTTCCCTGGGAATCGAACCCACGACCTCACGTTGCAAGCGCCACAGTCTACTGTTTGAGTGACAGGAAAGCCAGAATGAGACGAGTGTAACTTGTCAGGGAGTGTTTGAGCTGGATGATTTAAAGTCAAAAACTCCCAGGGGTGAAGCACGTCGTGACAATCCTTCTCGTGAACTTACTTTGAAGTCTCGGCTGTGTTGCGGCGTGTACTCGAAGGTCCACAGGGCTCGGACCAATCCCGACAGCTGCTCGGTCACTTCTCCTTTGTCCTGACTCTGGCCCTTCCTCTGCACGACCCCGTTCGTTTTGGGTTTCTCATCATCGTCCGTCTGATCCCCTCGATACTGCTCCAGCGCCAAGTACTCCGCGAACAGCTCCGTGTTGCTCAGGCACTGCAGAATAGCGTTCATGAAGCACGTATTGCCGTGGTTTTTCAAACCGGACACTCCGGGGATTTTGTCCCCGGACAGAAACCCCCCGCAGTCGCTCTCGTCCGACGCGACGGAGCCCTTGCCTTCGCTCTTGAAGGCGGTGAAGCCTCCGTCGTCCTTGTCGGCCGCGGGCGCGTGCAGCTCCGAGCTGAAGTGCGAGAGAGTGGACAGAGTCTTCAGCACGCGGCTCATGAAACTCCCCACGGAGCGCACCGAGCCCCGCCGGAACAGCTTCTTGCTGAACCCGGACTTCTTCTCTTTACCCGAAGCTTTGCTGGACATGTTTGGAGCGTTTAGGGCATCCCCTCACTCAGTGATAATCGTGCAACAACCGCCAGTTGAGGCTAAACGGGTGCAAACGCAACGCTGGCTGCTTATTTAGAGCATAAAATCGACTCAAGATCTGGCATGTCACTTCTCAGAGAGCTAACTAGCCGGAGGCAGTGCCTCTATTATCCAAGTGTTTGCTTCAGTGACACAACCCGAATTCGCTTTGAGAAGATGCATTGTGAAACGCTCACGCCTGCCGCTCTTTCAGATAATAAAAACCTGTTAGGTCAAGTTGGCAGCAACCAAGCATCCGGTTGTCCGCTCCGCGTCTATAACATACTGTATTACAAGTTCACAGGCTATTACTCGCTACCAACAACAACCCGTTTGCAGGTTTGCATGCTGCCTGTAATCCGGTCAAGTGATTTTCTACTAGCTAACACTGAGGCTAGCTAGGCCTGCCCAGGCTAACCGTTTGCCATGTCAATGAAACGACGGGCAAAAGTTAATTTCTACCGGAGATCCGGCTCAGCACCAGCATCAAAGTCAAACGCGCTTGGCCGCCGCGCCTGATCAAACGCTGTTGGCGTGCGGATCGCTGTCATAATACGGGACAGCGCTTATCTCGCGCCGTTAGCGCGCTAGCCGCTCCTTCATGCATAACTGAGCGATGCGCCGCAACTCCACCCAGGCTGGCGATGACGCGCCGCTCCGATCGCTAGAGATGCGAAGGCTTTAGCGCGTTTTGTCTATATTTACATTTGAAATCCAGCAGTCGCAGAGTCCGCTTCCCAGCGCGTGCCCGACGCTACAGTACAGCAGCAGATGCGCGCGACCGAGACAGAGTTCGGCGTGAACTGCAAATCCGTAGCGTGTTCTCGTTTGACTCAGCGGGTGTTTTATTCAGTTTGCAGATGTCCGGTGGATTCGGGCGGATGGGCCGTGTCCTCCTCTAGAGCTCTCCCGAAATCACTGTCACTGCAGGGCGGTGCGCCGTGACGTCACAGCACAGCGGGCTCGCGCAGGTAGTCTCCGTGAGACCCCCACACACACACACACACACACACGACGCGAACGCTACATTATTCACTATAAACCAACTCCTCTTGATGTACATTCTTTTCTGGGACAATTTGTTTGACAGTATGCACTGGAAGAGAGTGTGGTTGATCCCTGAAAAATACTGTATTTTCAATCAAATAAGAGAGATTTAAGATTCTATATAATATCTATTCAACTATCCCAAACTTCCTCTTTTATTGATCTCTCTAACTTGTTTTGCCGATTTGCTTCATCTGTTTTACCATTGCAATCAAGTTGGGAGAACTTAAGTTGTCCTAAAATGTGATTTCAACTATATATTGAAAGATATTGTATTTTTTACACCTTTTCTTTCCCTTTCCATTTCATGTTAATTTATTCAATATAATGCTGTTTCTTTTCTTACAATAATAACAATAATACTAAAAAGTTGTTTCTGTAGCTGCTCTTATTGGTGTTAATGGATTAGTCGCATCATCAACCTCTGAGACATAAAACTTTGATTTATAATACTCACATTTTTCTAACATACTGGGTAGTGCACGACAATAACGTAACAATGATTTTATACGCCCACAGCCAATAGCCCTTCATCAAACCAGAATTGTGATCATTTTACTTGTATATTATACATGATATTATGTAGAATTATCTTAAATAATATTAAATTGACATGTTTGTGATTTTGAGTCTTTACACCACAACTTTCGACCATTCAGAGGGGAACTTTGTGAGGAAGATTTACTGATTTATGAAGCCTGGAGTAGAAGACTGAGGTGAAAGGACTGAGGACACTGAGCGTGTAGACGTGTCTTGACCAGCGCTACATGGTCTCCGGAATGTGAGAGTGTTTCTGAGCCTCTGGCAGTTGCAGTACAGCCACAGGGAGGCCAGAGAAACCTGTTGTAGATTCATTTCTTAATCTTGTCAAACAGGATTTCAGCCCAACTGAATCTCATCCTTTGGGAAGCAGCCCTACTTAGTGGTTCTGCATAGCCAGTATATTTGTAGAAAATCTTCTTTCTTTCTATCTATCTATCTATCTATCTATCTGCCTGTCTCTGTCTGTCTGTCGATCGATCGGTCTGTCTGTCTGTCTATCCATGTATGTAAATAGATTATTTCTAAGTAACATGTACAAGAGAACCGAGATTGGTTTTGGCCTGCTGCCACAGTTGTTAAATATTCAAGGTCATTTGTAACTTGAGACTAGCATCTCTATCCAGCAGAAACCTCACCGTTCCTCTCTATTCTCGCCATGTCACCCGTCCATTCTGCATAACACTTGATCTACACACAAAACTCTTCTCTTCTGCATAGCAATAAAGATTAGCTGGGATGCTCAATATAGGACACGTATTAAAAATGCATGACCTTTAATGACTGCTCATTTATATCTTTTTTTTTTTGCTTCCCCCCTTGTGAATTCTAATAATTCTATGGATTCTCAAAGCACTGCAGGATGTATGTCATCCAAAATCAGAAGCAGAAAATGACTCATTTATTTCAAAGGCAAGTCATTTATCAACTACTCATGCTTATGACAAGATAAATGACTACAGGCTTCATAAAAAAAGACAGCATGAGGGAAAACAATCCTTTCTTTAGTAACAAAATCATTTCCAAATCAGGCTAAGATGCAACAGGGCTGTCCTGTTTGGGCAAATTCTCCTAATAATGCTTACCTCTTTTGTTGTTCTATCACTTCTGACATTTTGGCCAATAGAAATCTGAGTTTGGTGCAGGTTGTTGGAGTGATTGGCTGGCTTGTTGCTAAGAGTCAAAGGGCAGGAACTCATTGGAGGGACAGGGCATTCCCACACTGCTGAATGGAGCTCGCACCCTGTTAAGAAGAGAGACATACACAAGGCAGAAAAGCGTGTCGCAACTTGTTGAAATGTCATGGGAAATTGCACAAGTGCACCTGTACCAAGCTCCCTTCATACGCATGAGTGAACCCGCCGCGATGCTTCATGTGCAGTCAAAAACATTGAAAAGGACGCGTTTGTTAAAAAGAGACAAGAGAGCCACAAGGAGCTGCAAGGATATTTGTGGATTTTTTAAAAGAAAAAAGCAAGTGGGGAAAAAAATTAAATTGATAATTTTTGTTATTTTATTCTGCTCTATAAAGACTGATTATTTTATTTATACCCAAAAAATTTTATCAAAATCTAAATGAATATAGTATTTAGCTTACATTCCTTATAAAATACAGCTGTAGGCAGAGACAATTTCACAAAGTTTGCTGCGTCAGTTGTCGTGGTGTTGATTCAAGTTGTTTTTAGATTGATCAGATGCATTTTTAAAAATTTCAAAAAGCTTAATAGTTATGATTCTATGGAATCGTGTCACCATTAGTCAATATTGTCAGCAGGAGGATATGAGTGAATCTGTAAACACAGTCAGAAATTTGGAGAATTAAGGACCAAGGACTGACTAAAATTCTGCAGGAAGTACAAGGACTGAACAGCAAGACTGGCGCAAAGTTATTTTCTCAGTTGAAGCCCCCTTCTGACTATTTGGGGCATATGAAAATCACTTGTCTGTAAAAGAAAAGGGGAACGCTGTTATGAATCCCGTTTCATACCAACAGTGAAGCATCCTGAGACCATCCATGCATGGGGCTGCTTTTCATCTAAGGGAGTGGCTCTCTCAATTCTGCCCAATATATATGTGATATCAAAGCGTCCTGAAAGAGTAACCTCTGCCAACGACACAAGTGCAATTTGGTGAGGAAGGAGCACCAGTGACACAATGCATTACATTGGAATTTTGGATCCGTAGCTGAGGCAACTCCCTGGATATATATCCCACAGAGACCCTGTGGTCAATCGTCAAAAGGCGAGTGGACAAGCAGAAGCCCAAAATTTGTGATTAACTCTAAGCACTAATATGGCAAGAATGGACCATCATCAATTAGGATTAGGCCCAGAAGCTGTTATCCAGCATGCCAGAGTGAATAGCAGAGGTTAAGAAGGGTCAAGAGTGTAAAATATTGACTCTTTGCATATACTGTAGTACCGGTCAAAAGTTTGGACACATAACTTTTAAGATTTTCTCTTGTGCTCACCAAGGCTTCATTTATTTGATCAAAAATCAATATTTGATTTTCTACCTTAATATTTGTTTAAAATATTATTTATTTCTATGATTTAAAACCACATTTCAGCTTCATTACTCCAGTCTTCAGTGCCATATGATCTATATTTGAAGAATCCCCCCCCCCCCCCCCAATTTTTTTTTAAAGAGCAGCATTTATTTAAAATATAAATTTTCTATTGTAACAACATACACTACTGTTTAAAAGTTTGGGGTCAGAAATTGTTTCTTTCCTCAGTTTTTTAAGAAATTAATACTTTTATGGTGGTGTTAAATTGATAAAAAGTGATGGCAAAAATATATGGAAGAAAATGTATGCCAAATTAATGCACTGATTAACCGGGCTTGCATTGTATTTTTAGGGCTTGCATTTTTATGGGCTGAAATTCAACATGTTTGTACATTTAGGCTGTAAATATTTCAATTCAAAACATTTTTGAAAGTCCTATTCAATTTCATACAGTTGAAGGGATCGATTCCAGAATCCACTGTCACTTCAATTTATAATTTTGATTTGTGATGAGTGATTTCTAATCAAGTTATTGATTTTATAATTGTAAGTTTTTGAATGACTTCAAATGTACACTTCAGTCTATTGCCTATGTAAACAATTATTAGTTAAAGCCTTTACTTTACTTTTCTATATTCAAACACTAGAGAATGAAGATGAATGTTGTCTGAAACTCTTGAAAGTTTCTTGTTTAGAGTCAGAGCTTTTCTAAATGAAGCCTTGAAGAACCTGTGTGTCTTGAGTATCTGTTAATATGCTCTGTTACAGATCAGTTTGAGTGAGGTGATCAATTTACTACCATAAGGTGACGGAATTACCGGTTTTTCTTGACAATCTGACGCCTAGAAACAAAGTTCTGCAACTTAGGTCACTTAGTGCCTGAGCCAGAGGCCTTGTCAACCATGTGATCGAAGAAGACAGAAAACATCTACTCGTGGACAGAAGCATAAGTTCATCTATTTCTTTATCAATCAGAATAATTTAACCTGTAAGTAATGATGTAGTTAGTGAGAAAGTCAATGTTAAACTTGTAGCTTCTGCTGATGAAACTGCAAACTATTCTTCAGTAAAAAAATTCCTTCAATTGCACTTCTGACTCCTGGTTTTCATTCATCATATCTGGTCCTCGGGTCCTTAACTATATATGTTTTAGCCAATAAAAACTGGTTTATCCATGTTTTGTCATAGAAATATGTGAACAAATAATTAGATACCGAAGCAGCAAACTTTGAAACACATGGTTTCTTCCACGGCTGTGCTTGCATTAAAGTAACGATTATTTGTTTTTGTTTTAAGTAAATACTTTTTGGGCTTTAGCATAATAACACTATAAAATCAATTTTTATTCATTTATGCTTTATACATTCAAATATATGGCTGCCTTCACATTTGGATACATTTTTGCAATCCGTTTGGGTCAGAAAACACCTGGTTTAGGATCTACATTCTCACATGTTCAAACTCTTAAAAAAAAAAAAAAAAAGCCCTCTGCTGTGCCAGTTGTGTCACTGCACAGCACAGTATTTTTAGAGTTCAGTAAACAGGCTCAATTCTTTCCCTTCCCACCAATGTCCTTTAGTCATAGATCATACATTCATAAATGTAATCATTTAAAATATATCCTGCAGTTACATGTTTTTGGTTGCCCTATGCATTTAAGCCTAGGTTAAAAACGCAGAAAGGTTGTGTATAAATATTCAAACAGTAGAGTGTGGCACTTGCAACATCAGGGTCACGGGTTTGATTCCCAGAGAAAGCAAGAACTGATTGTTGATGAATGTTAATGTCCATCTTGAATGTAATGCAAGTCGCCTTGGATAAAAGCATCTGCCAAATGCATAAACGTAGATGTACTTGAACGAAAAGGGGGAAAAAAACACTTCAGAATTCAAAAGTGTTTATTTAGTTTGACCAGGTTCTAGCATTACCATCATATACATTTTGCCCAGTCGTAACTTGCAGTTACATATATAATATACTATGTGAATACACAAATCGTAAGCATAAAAAAAATACAATACAAAAACATGTTATAGGATAATAAGTATAGGAACAGCAGTGACAAAGTGGAGCAAAAGTCATTTCAATCTGCTTCTGCCCATTTTCAAAATACATTTTGCAGATTGCACGCTTAAAATGTAGAAGAGAAAAAAAATAAAATGTCAGAGGCAAGACATCAGACACCCACACCCGCCTCAGGAAAAAGAAATTAATTCATGTAAACGGGCAACTGAAATGTCGACCGTGGCTGACAAGGTCCAGCAGGCATAATGGAGACGTGTGATCGGTGCATCAGTGTGCACATCCTACTTTCTCCACCAAGATACGGGAGGCAGGATGTAAAAAAAATAAAATAAATGAGTTTAAGGGTCGCAACGCCCTACACAGTGATGATAACCATCACTCTCCAGTGTCTCGGCCTGGACGTCAGCGGTGAGCGATGGACGTATCTGGATGCCATGCACTGTGGAGCCTCAGAGGTTATAACAGAGGCACATCACGACACACCGACTCAGTGAGCAAGCAACTTAATACTCCACTGATGAGGACCCAAACCTCCTCTCTAGCCGCTAAGACACAAGGTTGACACTAACTAACTAGGCCATTGAGAGGATATGTAAACATACAGGTCTTAAAAAAACAAAAACAAGAATGTGGTGTCACATAGTCAAGGTAAGTAAACGTGTAGTATTATTCTTTATAAAACACTAGCCATGTAAACTTCGCCTTGATCAGGCAATATTAAGAGATCACACGAATCTCTGCAAAAATTATAGCTTGTATTCCACTAGTAAAAGCCCTTTGTGTGTGTGTGTGTGTGTGTGTGTGTGAGAGAGAGGATAGGGAAAAAGTAACATGCACTGAATATGATGCTCTTTAGTCTATATACACGATGTCAAATAGATATGCTTGTAGCCTAGCAAAAGTGATGTGTTATTTCCCTGACCACAAGTCCAAATGAAATTCAGAGCTTGTGTAGGTTCATTAAAGGCAACATTGTCAAAATATATATTTTTAAATAAACTACAGGATTATGTATATTTGCAATCTAAATTCAACTCGAACAAAGCAAATCAAAAACTGCAGTGTTAAACTATATGGATAATCATTTTTTACTCTTATAGAAGTGCCCTTTCAGTCTCCATCACTTAAAGTGTGAACAAAAGAAGCCCTACAACACCACTAATTAACAGTCGCTGTCATGTAAGTAAAGCGTTGTTCGAAACTGTATTGCCAAAACAAATCAGGCTCAATAGCTTTGCCTTAATTCTCCAATTAACCCAAATCTAGCTATCAAACATCTCTTTCACGAACTCCGGTGTTTTTTTGTTTTGTTTTTTCACCCCCCAAAAAAGTTAAAAAAGTTCCAGTTTAATCAAAATCCATGTGGAATGAATGTGGAGATGGAAGACCACATTTTTCTGTTAACTCCAGACAGAAGCAGTAAAACCTCACAAAACATGAGGAAACTTTGAGGCAAACTGTTATGGATGTTCTTTCCCCTTCTGGTATAAAAACTAACACTATGCAAGGAAAAAAAAAACAAAAAAACAATCTCATTGGTTCCTACAAACAAAAATCCTATATAAATCCATCATCCCTTCCCAGTCAATGTTACACATAAGCCACCTGAATGTTGTAATCTTAACCAAAAAAATACTTTTTCCACTCTTAATTATAATTTCAAATGATGAGGTTTAACTTCCTGGCATAATATACAGAAAAAAAAAAGGTTTTGACAAAACTGCTTACTGGACCACAATTGACACGATAAACATATTTAGTGAAAGTTGATTAGAGACCCTGAGTAAATATGATTGGACCAGACGTGATTGAGGCCCTTTTTGCTCAGCTTACTAATGACATGCATATTCCTACCTTTCAGAAAGATCCACCAATGTCAAGAACCAACAGTCCGGTGTAACTGTGCAGGCACAAACAAGTGTCAATTATTCTAAATCAAAATAGAACATCCACTTTAAATAGGTTGTCATCCCGCTTGACAAATCTCTCTCTCTCTATGTGATATGGTGCATGTTGTTCTGCCTGACAACTGCATGACCAGAGGAAATAAAACAGTTGTTTCACATTCGAGAGCCTTGTTCTTGAAGAATCTGTAAGAGAAGAACGACTGTTAATGGAAGGAATGGATGATGAAAGTCATGTCTAGATAAAACAAGGAAAGAGTAAATATTCAAAGTAAGATTTAAAATTCATCACAAAAAAAAAAAGAGAGAGAGACTCAGTTCGGTTCAATTCTGCCAAATGATTTGCACAAATGTTCAAAGATGTATCAGCATAGTACATATTCATGAAAACATTTTAAAATATGTAAATAAACATGGCTGTATACTTTAATAATATTAAAAAAATGAAATCTATATATATATACACACTTATATATGTATATATATATAAATAAACACACACACACACACACACACACACACACACACAAATCATCGTTAACATTTATGTTAACTGAAATAAGGCTGTAATAAAATTCATGTAAAATGTTGAAAAACTAAGTAAATTAATATTAAATAAACTAGATAAATTGAAGCACTAAAGTTATTAACAAGAAATAACAACTAAATCTAAAAAAAATAATAATCAAGCCTCTTTCTTTTGTTAAAAAATATTCATTTATTTTTAAATTTTGCTATATTACCCAGGCCTAAACGTGTGGCCTTTGCTTATTCATTCAAGCGATTGTGTGGAGCTTACAGGAAGCGAACAACAATGTCTTGTCAATCTCACTCCAACGTGTTTATTACAATGCATGACCTGATACCGCATTACCCTTTCACTAAACTCAAATGAAATCATTAAATATTAAGCGGGGTTTCCATCATTATCTGGGAGAGAAAAGCAGACTAGATGAGCTGAGGATATAATTCTAGGGTTTTCTAATAGGCACGAGTACAGCCAGACAGCATGCGTCAAATAGAGCATTAGTAACAGAGATTCAGAGAGGGAGGGAGAGAAAGAGAGAGAAAGCACCACTGCCTTCAGTATTCAGCAGAGACCTAATTATCAGCTTAAGTGATATGTAAATGACGCCTCACCAAGAAATACAGGGGGGGGGAAGTATTTACACATCCTCAGTGTGCACAGCATGCAGGGAAACAAAACACTCATGCATGAACACAATTGATCTGGTTAGTCAAGTCTTGGAGTATTGTGTCATGTGACCAACTGAAGAGCAGAGCTATGGGATATTTTCTTACATTCTGTGCGTAAATGACTATTTCTGTCCGTGCACGAGGGAAGAGTGCATGGGAGACTGTAAAAGGGATCTGTCATTCTCACCTTGGCCTTTTCACTGGGCTCACTGTTTGTGCCGTATGACTGATTGTGCAGCTCCTTAGAGACCACGCAGAGAAACTCTGCTTGATCCTCGTTTCCGTAGTTGTACGAAGAGCCGATACTAACCAACTGGAAGGAGAGAGGAAAAGAAAACATGACGACAGTATTTCCATAGTGATTTGACTACAATTTGTTCAGAAAATGTAAACAAATCATAAGAAATAAGCAATTTGGATTGGATATGTGCAAGTTGTTGCTGGTTATAATGTATAAAACTGACAAATCTAAAGGAAATGAAGATTTTGTTTTTGCATTATTAGACAAATTTTGTGGTAACAAAACATTTTATACATGAATTTACATTACCGTAACGGGCAAAAATTAAATTAAATTGCATAGCAAGTATTTGCGTGGTAATATGAGTGTTTGCTTAGAAGAAAAAAAGATGATAATGATGAGTCATCCTGAGCAAAATTATGGAAAAAGTCAAGTACGTGAGCGAACATCATATAGGAATGATCATTGACTCAGACGCTCCCTTAGATCAGTGGATCTCAATCCTTTTGACTTTACACACAATATTCAATTCCATTTCTATCCATTAAAACATTTTAGTGCTTGTCATAACTAGTAAGATCTATATTTGTTATAAAAAAATATTTGTTTTGATCTATATATTTGTTTTATCTTATTTTAAATCATTTAAAAAGGGTGCCAAAACACTTTTTTTAAATTTTCAACGTTCTTTGGTGTGAAATGTTGCTGTTTGAGCATGAAAAAAGTCTGCAAGGTTACAAACTACACCATCCACTGTAAAGTTATTATCTATATCAGTAAGCACTGTTTCTAAACTCCCTGAAACTCTTGCATTTTCTTCCTGGAACATACACATCACCATATTCCTTCTTTAAATAATCCTACCCATATTTACAGCACTCAAGAAAGCCTCCAGGGTTGATGCTCGCCAGATATGGTAGTGACATTTCCGATGCACTCCAAGCGCTAGAATGATGATAGATCACAACAGACTGGGGCGGAAGGAGAGTTTAATAGAAACCAAAACTAAAACTGAGCGTTGAGACGGATGAGGCAACAACACATATGATGTTTTTTTTTTCTTGTATCATTAAAAATGACCAACGTATTCTAGTAGAGCCCATAAACAACATTATGACCTTGTAAAGGAGCGTAATAGGACCCCTTGGTCTTAAGCCATCTTAAGGACCCCTGGTTGAGAACCATTGCCTTAGATGCTTCACTCACCACAGGTTGTTGAACCACAGGCATTTCCTCACACCTGCTAGAGGCTAAGGATGAACACACTCTAAACCAAACCACCTCCGCCCGCATTCACAACACTAATTACATCTTGTCCGTCAAACAACTCAAGCATACAGTCTTCACTTTGTTTCTGTGCGTTTCCCTTCCACCACAAGAGAATGCATATGCAAAAATAAAATAATGATTAGCATGCTAGTCAAATAAAAGCAACCTTCCAAAAACATTTTCCACTGTTCCTACTTGATGCACTGATGATATTGATTGATACACACACAAAAAAAACACACTAATAATAAGCATTCATATATCACAGTGCAAGAGATATATAATATATAATTATATATACACACCGGTATATAATTTGTAGCAAGAATGTAATACATAATTTATATAAAACATAATGTATTATATTATACATAATGTCAGATTTATATAAATAAAAAATAATAATAAAAACCGAATTAAATAGTTTTTCTTTGCTATAAATTAAAAGGTACTTGATTTCTACAAAAGGAACTGAATTTTGCTAGAAAAGTAACATTTTAGATATTTAATAATAACTTTATAAGTAATAAACAGTGATTTCAATATTTTCTAGTTCATTTAAATAGCCGTACAGCCGGATATATCGCTTTATAAATAGTATAGCTGATTATTTCCTGATTATAATGAAGCACATTTGATCATATCACCCCACCCTAATACTCACACTAATATAAATATGCACTTAAAATACTTATAGCACACATACTTTATTATATGTTGCTAAGTAAGAATTTTTTTTTACAATCGAATTTGATATTGAAGGCAGGATAATAAATATTGAAATATTTACAATTTACAAAAGTATTTTACAATCGAAATACTTTTAAATAAACACCTGTTATGACATGATTAACATCTAAGACTGACGGAAATAACAACAACTCAACACTGTATCTATTGGTGTTTCTATCCACAGAATTGTCAAAGGTGCATTACAGGGGATGCCTGGCATTCTGGTCACCTTATTGCTGCCCATTTAAGGCCACACTTCAGGACGAGTCAAAAGCAGGTCAGGAGAGCCCACACACTTCACTCACTGCGCTGGGGAAAACCCTACTACAACGCATACATGTCCAATGAATGAATCAACCACATTCACTACAGCTTTGGCTTTGAAATTTCAGAGGATGGATGTCCATTCATACAAACCTGAGTGGAGTTGATTTATTTTTGGTTTTATGAGGGGGGAAAAGCATACCGATTCAAAAGAAACGGTGAAAATGAAGTGTTTTGCAAACTGAAGTAAGCATAATGAGATCAGCATGCAAGTAAAATCTAACCACCGGCTTTAGAACCCAGATGTTCAAACATCCCATTTGAAGAACAGCGCATTAGTCAAGGTTGTTACACCCTGTCTACAATGGACACGACTGATGACCACAACAGCTTTAGTCAGTCCACAATGTAAGTCACATGCTATCGAACAATGCTCACTAACACAAACCAACCAGCTGTTGAGTGTTATGCTACAGTGCTATGGCCAACAACTGATAAATGGTATTAGAATTATATACCATTTTGTACAAACCACTATAAAAATAAAAAAAAGAATAAAATTTAACAAAATATATCAATACATACTAGACTTCAAAATGTTGGGGTTGGTAAGATTTTAAAAATGTTTAAACATTAAGTCTCTTATGCTCACCAAGGCTGTATTTATTCAATTAAACAAATTAAGTAAAACAGGTAATACTGTGAAAGATTAAAATTTAAAATTGGAACAGGTCACTTGACCCTAACATGCTGATTTACTGCTCAAAAAATATTTATTATTATTATTAACAATATTGAACAAAGATGTGCTGCCTGATTTTGTGGAAAACCCAATGCTACCAAATCTGAATAGAATTTATTTGAAATTGAAAACTAACTTAAATGTCTTTAATTTCACTTTGATCAATTTAATCTTATTGACACCAAATAGTTTGAACGGTAAAGTAAAAAATAAATGTAATATTTCTTAAAGATTTAATAAAAACAAAATTCTCTAATATCGACTATTAATCAATATAGTACAACTATTGAGCATCCCCAATTAAAACTCTAGAGTATGCTAAAAAGCTAGAAAATCCTTTAGCTCAAACAGTAGAGCTGAGTGCTTGCAACAGCAAGATCATTGGTTCTATTCCCATGGAAAGCAAGAACTGATTAGAATGGCAATGTGTAACTTGAATGCAATGCAAGTCGCTTTGGATAAAAGCGTCTGCAAAATGTAAAAAACAAGAGCAATCCCAATGCTCTATTGTGTTTCTAATCACCTGTTCAAACTTCCAGCCATCTGACATGGTTGAGACCATCTGTGTCAGTTCCTCCTCCTGACACTGTAGGACTCTGTAGACATGCTTCACAGGGAGCTGAGGGCAGAGGAAACTCATTGAGAATACAAAAAAATATTTCCACAATTCAGACGTTTTTCAGAACTGCAAGTTCATTTCCCACTATTTTTTTAAACTTGAGTTTAAATCCCACAATCAGACATTTTTTAGAATGGCGAGTATACAGTGGTGTGAAAAAGTGGTTTGCCCCTTCCTGATTTCTAATTTTTTTGCATGTTTGTCACACTTAAATGTTTCACATTCTCCTTCAGGATTTGTGGTAGACAGCAAAATTCATGGTTCAATTTATCACAGCAAGTCTTCCAGGTCCTGAAGCAGCAAACCAGCCTAAGACCATCACACTACCACCACCATATTTTACTGTTGGTATGATGTTCTTTTTCTGGAATGCAGTATTACTTTTACTTTGTAATGGGACACACCTTCCAAAAGGTTAAACTTTTGTCTTGTTAGTCCACAGAGTATTTTCTTAAAAGTCTTAGGGATCATCAAGATACTTTCAAGCAAAAACAAAACAAGCCTTAATGTTTTTTTGTTGCTTATCAGTGGTTTTCGTCTTGTAACTGCGATGCAGGCCATTTTTGCCAAGTCTCTTTCTTATGATGGAGTCATGAACACTGATCTTAACTGAGGCCTGCAGTTCTTTGGATGTTGTTGTTGGGTCTTTTGTGTCCTCTTGGATGAGTTGTCGCTGTGCTCTCAGGGTAATTTTGGTCAGCCGGCCACTCCTGGGAAGGTTCACCACTGTTCCATGCTTTCGCCATTTGTGGATAATGGCTCTCACTCTGGTTCATTCGAGTCCCAAAGCTTAGAAATGGCTTTATAACAATTTCCAGGCTGATAAATCTCAAATACTTTCTCATTTGTTCCTGAATTTATTTTGATCACGGCATGTCATCTAAATTTTGAAGATATAATGGTCTACTTCACTTTGTCAGGCAGATCCGATTTAAGTGATTTCTTGTTTGATTCCAGATGTTGGCAATTTTTCAAAACTGGGCCATGTAGGTTTGGATTTAGTTGTTCCTTAACAACAAACTTCATTTTAAAACTGCATTTTTATTGCATTTAAAACTGCATTTGTGTTATCTTTGACTAATATTTAAATTTGTTTGATGATCTGAAACAGTTAAGTGTAAAATACATGCAAAAAATAAGAAAACAGGAAGGGGAAAAAAATTCACACCACTGTATATCCCGCATTTGTGAATCGCAAGATATAAAACTGAAAACACGGATTAGTCATTTTGTTATACATGTGAATTAGCACAACCTCAACTTGACTTACCTGAGCTGTCTTACAATCCCTCTCCCTGATTTTGTCTTTGACCAGTTTAATCAATGATGTGATATTATAGAATTCAGCCTCTTCCAGCACACCTGAGAAACATTTTATAGATGAAATGTTTAATCAAAAAACAAATATGGACAAAACAGATCATGCAAAGCTTAAAAACAAGATACTGAATTTATCTGCCAGTAATTAAAGAAAAAAATCTAACAGCACGTCCAGACATAGCTTAAAGTGCTTGATTGCATTCCAAACATACCTTCCTCTGCAAGGCCTCTATTCAGCACCAGCTTTCCATGTCTCAGATAGTTGAGCACTGGACCAAAATAAGTTGGATCGCGGTCTATCAAATAAGCACCTGTGTCATCCTGGATGAGGAAAGAGCATTGTCAGGACCATGATGCTCGTCTAAGGGATTATTAAATCTGGCTATAATGACTCACCACATTATCAGATAGTTTGTTCAAGTTGTGCATTTTAAAAGAAATAAACAGTGTTTTATCAGTACTCAAAAGGGTATCTGGTAAGACAAGGTGTGGCTGACATTTAACATAGATGCTGCAGAGCCCATAGGGACACTGATCCATCTCCAGCACAACATGATTACCACGGATCAATACGGATGTCAGAAAAGTATGCTTTATTCCACAACATTTACACTTGAAAGAAAGCAAATTGGCAAGAGCAACTTCACAGTTAAATCACACAATGTCTTACTTTGTAATGAAAACATCTTTATTTAGAAGAAATATTTTTTGACTGAGCAGAGGAACATAAGAAATTCTTTGTCTTTTAGCAGCTTTCAACTGTCATTGCCCTTATAAATGATGCATACTGACCTTTAAAAGTTTAAAAGGATGCAGGCAACCCTATTTCTTCTTATTAAAGACCAGGATATATTTGAATGACACGACACATATTAAACTCAGTACATAATATTTATATGCATTCACTTATACCAGTTTAATTGGCTGCTAATTTTATTCCGGATAAATTTCTGCCAATTATAATGTGTTGAGTATTAAAATTATTGTAGCTATTTTTCTGACAGTTTAATAGAAATAAATAAAGCTAGTAATGTTTTTAATATCTGTTATTATTATTTAAGGTTTAGTGAGAGCAACACTAAAGAAAGTTCAGCCATTAGCACTTGAAATGTAGCATGTAAGTTTGAACTGATAAAAAAGACGAGGTATTACAGACGAGGAATTTTCGTATTTCAATATTAAAAGGTTAAACGAGCTAATGCTACTCAAAACATACAACAAACAGCCTCTTTGAGCATTGAGAGCTAACTTTACCTGGCGAACAGTTGAACTGTTCTCATTTAAGCTAAGCTAGTGAGCGCGGCTCGATTGACTGTAACTTCACCAGCTAGCCGTCGAGCTAAGATTAGAAAATACAGCGAAATGTTACACTACTACATCATATTGCGTTTGTCCAGATTTAATACATTTCCTAAACCCGAGACCCGTGAAATCATGGCTCAGGGTATAAATACCTTGTCAGAGTCGAGGTCGGGGTCGGCCTGGCACAGGCGGTACAGGAAAGATTTCGGGTCTCTGCACAGCGTTTGTCTCGTCGTGAGAAAGTACGTGCCGCCGACGTTCAGACGAACCCATTTCGACAAGCCGCTTCCGGAGGGCTGTAGTCTCTCGCCGGGAGAAAGAGCAGGACACCTTCGACCAGTCGAGCCGCTCGGGTCAGGGCTCTTCTCCGCCATCCCTCCTCTGCGCTCCCGCTGGCCGCTGCCTGACGGACTGATGGAGCTGAGCGAGAGCAGGAAGTGCGCGGAGTTAGAGAGCCGCTGCGCCCCTAGCCCTCCCTGCACTAAGCTGTATGGCAAGCCCCTTTAGCATATAAAAGTATGGTTTGATTATGTATGGCAAGCCATCTCTGGTCACCGGTTAGCACACCTCTTCCTGGATGCCGGCCATTGCTTGCGGTGAACATCTGGTTCAGAACAGGGAGCCGCACTTGCAGATTGTTGTCCCGCTGGCATGTCGGCAAGGCGGGGGAAGCGATAAATACGGAGATCTCGAGGGCAGCTGGAACGAGTCCTTCAGATCTGGTGAAGGACCACCTTGAAGCCTGAAAAACCTGCAGCACAACCATAGAATGCAGCGCGAATGCAGCTTATCAGGCCATATTAGCGAGATGAGCCGTAAATCTACATGGATTGAACGGAAGATTGAGATTGAAGGGCACAGGTGTAGACTTAACTGCATGATTTTGCGTGGACATGCACAAACTGGGTTAGAGGCCATGAATTCAACACATATTCATGCATGTCAGGGAAAAATGGAGACTTCCTTCTAGAATCGGCCTGTCAGGGAGTACCAAGTGTCCAGTTTACTCCTCGTGGGTTCGTCTGGAGCAATCCATTTGAGGTTGAGCTTCTTGACATCTTTTTCAAGGACCCTGACGAGTTTCTCTGAGAGGTCCAAAGGGCCCTCTGTCTCAGGGCGCTCCGGCTCCGATGCTGCCCATTCCTTCTCTGACACTGAAAGGGACATGGAATCCACGTTTGATACTAATAAAAGTTTAACTGGCATTAACATGTACTGATGACATTGATTAGTACATTACATTGTGTATGGACTTGTAAATTGTGCCTTCTGTGTTGATGCAGGTTTACTTGTCATACAACAATAAAACAAAAGGTGGGAGTATTGTATTGTAGCAAAAGATCTGTGATGGAGATATTCTGCTCTTTTCATTGCCAGTGGATTTAAAAGTTATTTTAAAACTTTCGCACCAGACATTAGGCCAATACAAATCTATCTCAAATTTATTTCATAATCACATTGTAGATATCTGTAAGATTTGAAAGGATTAAGCATTAGTATCAGAATGAAAATACATGAAGAAGAAGGGTTCCTTTGTTCTCTTAAAGCCCTATATATTAGATGGCAACATCTGTTTCTCAGACAGGAAAGACTTCCATATGGAGTTGGACCACTTGGCCAATCTGGAAATAGCCTCTCACTCTCCACTGAAAAAGTGTAGGAGGTCCATTGGGCTGCTAATGTATCTGTGGTAAAGTTATCTGAACCACTAACCATATAGAGACTTGTTATTGTATATATAGAATTCCTATGTTCCTATTCCTGATGTAATCTGTACTCTCTCATTTGTCTCTGTGTAACTCCCTTATTTACCTATATACTCAAACAAAGGAATAATAAAGCTGAGTGAATCTTTCTCCCTCAGCGCTGAGTACTTGTTCATTCAACCGTTAATTGAGAGGACTGGAATGAAGCACACTGGGAAACAAAACTAATAATATCTTAATTCCAATTACAACAAGTCAAAATTGCAGAACAAAATTATGACTAGTACAGATAAGGGCATTAAATACTAGATAGGCTTGCCATACTAGCAACAGTGACATCTGCCATTGATGAGTGATAGTGTTTCTACTGGACTTTTTTTTTTTTTTTGTTATATTAAACTGTCTGAATATGTTAATTTCTGTATATAATAAAGAGTAGAAACGATATATAATAGCATTATATTATTGCATCTTAATAAGATATGTCAACATTTGAAACTCTTTAAAGGTTTTATTTTTTCATTTGTATCATAGAAATTTGAATAATGACGTGAATAACACTGAAAATTGAAGCAAATTTAAAAGTGTAATTTGTCATTTTCTCTCAAAACATCCTCGTCACTGGCGAGCAATGATTTCTGGAGTAGGCAAGGCCGCAAAGTATCCATCTGTTGTATCCTTCATAGAGTGGAGCAGGTATGACATCACGGGAAACGAGGGAAGCATTTGAAGGAACCTTTGAATCGGGACAGCCTTCGCCGTGTCACTGTGATGCAATCAGCCTTTGAATAATGCAGGCTCTGAATTGGGATGCTGCTCATGATTTAGAAGACATAAGTATGGAAGCTAATTTCTGTCACATATGGAAAAAAATGATTTGGTCAAAAGTGTAAGATTAAAAGGACAATAAAATAAGGATTATCAGATAAAAAAGATTAAATTATGAATTACTAAATCAATAATGACAAGACAAAATTGGGGTAAAATAAATAATAATAATAACATTAAAAGTTCAAATTGTGAGAATATGGTCAAATTTCGAAGGCAGGGCTTTCAGACAGTTCAATTAGGACACTTAAGAAGCTTTTATAAACATGTCTTAAGTGAAAAAAAAAAACAACAACCCATTGCTGGTGTGCATCTTGAGACAAAACAATAACACTGACATATTTTAAGATGTCATTGTAAATTTCTTACAGGTAAAACAGCTCAAACATATATTTTAGACTAGGTTTAAGCACAGTGATATATGTAGTACGTATTTGTATGATATAATCAGATAAATACTAGTAAATAGTTAATATTTCCAGAGTTTAGATTGACAAACACAAGTAAAACAATCATTTTTCAATAGTTTAATCATATAAACAGGTAAAACAGTTCATATTTGAATGGTTCAGTCAGACAAACAAAAATAAAGTTCATTTTTCAATGGCTTAGTTAAGTAGTGAGTCAGTTCAAATTTTTAATGGTTATCATTTATCTGCTTCAGTGCTATTCGATTGTGTTCTCATGTGCAATGAGTACAGAATGAAGATTATTTGAAAGAGCCATGTGAAGATGGATAATACAAAAGACAGTATTGTTGAATAGCAGGCATTTATCATCATTTGATGGTCCTGCTATTGCTAAGTGAGATGTGTTTCTCATAGCTGATGTTTTTTTCTGAGTAGGAAAGCCTGTGGGCATTCTCTTACTGTTTATGTTTATATAAGACCTAGAAAGCTGAATAGCAAGTTCATTCAGCGTGACCTCATTTCAGCACTGCAAGATGTTGAGAAATGTAAACAGCAAGCATGCATGAGAGACCCAACTGTAAAAGACACGGAAAGTCTACTGGGAGCTGTTGTCTTAGCTCTGCTGTCTTGCACATGCTACCAACAGTCTATCGAAAACAGAAGCAGAGTGATGTTACTCTACATATGTATATATAGATATATACATACATACATACATGTATATACTTTTATATATATATATATATATATATATATATACATACATACATACACACACACTTATTATGAGACTTGACTTAATTTTCTCTTCAGCATTCTTCAGTATCATTGAAGGTTTATGGAAGCTTGTTTCTGTCACATAATAGTAAAAAAAGAGAGAGAACGGCAACTTTTTCTTTTACAATAACAACTTTTTTTTCTTAGAATTGCAAGATATAAATTTGCAGTTGATGTTAAGCATTTTTTTTCATGAAACTGCAAGATACAAACTATGAGCGTTAAGTGATTTTTTTTCCTCGCTACTGCAAGGTATAAACTTGCAATTACGAGTTAAGTCAGAATTGCGAGACATAAACTTTTTCTTAGAACAGAGTGTTTACAATTTAGATTTTATAACTAGCAATTACGAGTTTACATCTATCGATTCTGAGAAAAACAGTCAAAACTGTGAGATACAGTTAATATCCTGCAATTCTTACTTTATAACTCTCAATTATGAGTTTAATACCACGCAATTGCGAGAGATAAAAAGTTGCAATCACTTTTTAAAATGTTCTTATTCCCTGGCGGAATCAGGCTTCCATAAAGGTACGCAGAAACCAAAGGGCATAAACATTGAATCTGATATAATTTAAGTGACCCGATTAGGGCACATAAAAATCTTGCAAAGTACTACAGCGATCATTCACATTCAAAGGCAATATTCAATATTTACAACACATGGCCCCTGAATATTAGAATTTAAATAATACAAGGTACTACAGGCAGCGCCACTGCCAGCAAATAATCTTATGTAAGAATAAAATTATACAAGGTGCAAATCCAGTAACACTGTGTTACTTGCTGAATAATACATCATCTGTACATCACAGTTCTATTCGGTGACAAACCCAGTCGAATTATAAATACACAGTTGAACAATTCCTCAAAAAATGCAAGGAGGAAACGCAACACAAGAGAAAAAACCCTTCTGTGCTCGATTCTCACTTGGTTACAGCATGTTCGTTTGCCTGTGCTGGACCAACATAATTTTCAATATACAATAAAGCGGTCAAAAACTGCATCTCCAAGCACGGCCCTTATTTACAGTTGTGATTCTCTTCACAGCTCAATTCCCGTAGGTATTACACCACATCTACATTGCAAGAGACTGACATGGTACGACACAATGCGACTGTCGACAGCCATCTACTTTTGTTGCAACACATTGTGGTGCTCGCTTGCAGTGTATACTGTGTAACGTACCTTATCAAGTACTTGTCTTCAATCTAAACCAATTCTTATAAATAAAATATAATATAAAAACAAATATAAACAGCAGATTTAAGGAACCAAGTGCGGGTTTCATGTGTGAACCCACAAAAATCTATAGCCATTTCATACTAAATATAACAGCTCAACAGTGATTCTTCTTCCGATGATAAAAATGGTATGTACTATGATATACATGTGAACAAGATGACTGCGAGAATAAATATAAATATATTAACGATTTGTGTATCATTTTAATATTTACTTGACCTGTCATGTCCTCTATAGCTATCCTAAAGCGCTCTTATTATTTTAAAAGGCAACAGATAATGAGTGTTTTTCCCCAAGTTTTATGGATATCTTACTATCTTACTATGTATATACACATATATAGTGTACAAGTTGTAGATTTGCTGAGTTGTACTGATCTTTATGTTACATCTGCTGAAAATGAGAAAAACACTGCAATCAAAACATATTTTGTCTTCAAGAAGGAATATCGATGCACTAGTCCCATATATGAACAGATCCTCTTGTTTGGTGGTTGAATGGTGGAGGCTTCGGACCCTTCAGACTTGCCTTGACTCCGGTGGTCCTGATGCCCCGTCATGCCAAACATCTAATGTTAGTGATAAATTGTTCCCCAGACCTCTTGAATCTTCTTACACCATTTGTCCGCATTTCCACTGGGATCCATTAGATAATATGTCCTGTTTGGCTGCATACGAGGGAAAGAGATTTAACAGCAATTTGCAAAGAAGTACCATGATATTACCATGTTTTTTGAATGCATAACCTTAGAACATCATGTACATCTACAGCTGCTAGAAATAGAAGCTATAAAAATCTATAAAAATAGCTATACATTTAAATACAGTATCTATATATCTATAATAACTATAATTTTTACCATGTGGACAAAAAAGGTCTAGATTTTTTATTTATTAAAATGATTAAAAATGATTACTTCTGCAAAGAAGTATCATGATATCACCATGTTTTTTGAAAGCAGAACCTTAGAACACCATGTGACATTTAGTCATTTCAAAGTACCGTGATACTATATCTTAAGCTGCTAGAAAAATAAGCTATAGAAAAAGCTATAATTTTTACCGTGTGGACAAAAAAGGTCTTAAAATTCTTGGCCTCGGGACGCAACTCTGGAGACCATGGAATTTGCCCCTTTAGTACTTTATTCACGGGATCCACATAATATAGATGTGGTCCTTCAGTCAGTAAAAGCTGACGGCGTCGCGCAAACAGTCCCTGTGAAAATGACAAACAAGAAAGGGTCAAAAACACTTACCAAAGGAGGCCAAAAGAGGGTGCTATTTGTTTTCTCAACCCACACAAAAAAGATATATATATTAAAAACATGCACCTGTTTTATACCATATAAGATAAGAAACAGGGAGTTAAACGTTACCTTTCTTTTGTCAACTGGTCCCATTTTATATATCAAGTTATTTTCAACAAACTGGTGCCTTTAAGACAGAAAAACAGTTGTTAATGAATAACAAGCTGACAGTCCTATCCATGTTGTTGACCGATTGAAAACAGAACTATAATGATCATGAGTTCCTTTAACAACATGCTATAAAAACCCAAGAGGAAATGCAAGAGATAAAAGCTAATCATTATTAGTGCGTGCACCTGCACAATCCCTATTACTACGTAAAATAACAAAATGAATGTGTGTTTAACTGTGCTGTCATTACAGGATGACAAGTTAATATTTAACCTGAATAAACGTTTATGAGCGGCAAAACAAATTTCTGAATGAAGGTTATAACATACCAAGGGTTGCCTCTGGTTTGCTTCTGCAGCAGAAGTCGTTTCTCCTCGCTGGAGAACTGCAGGTCCAGCTCAAAGGAATTGTTGTCCAGGTCGTGGATGTACTGCTCAATATTGCTGCAGGATCTCAGTGGGACGATCTGAGATGAGCTGGATGGAACCACCTGCAGGCTGCTGAACTGACTGAGGAGATCTTCATACTGTGGGATGCAAAGCAAAACAGGAAATCAGCCCACAGTGACAAGTCTGACCATGCAAGCTTAAATATTTTAGCTTTATTTAACTAGAAGTTGTAGCAAACTTTATTACAATACTGAATACAGTAATCCCTCGTTTATCGCGGTTAATGTGGACCAGAAACCCTCCGCGATAGGTGAAAATCCGCAAATTAGGATCAGCCAATCAGCTCACGGGATACATCCGCTCGTGCTCTCATTCGTCGATCTTGCGGCGGGAACCAATCACGTGTCTTGTCTGAGTGTCGTGGGTGTGTACAAAGCCTCTGAGAGAGTTTCTCTCTTTGTCTGGCATCCTGGGAAACCGTTTCTCTCACATCACGATTAAACAACGCTGCTTTCCGCAATACGGCTGCCAATATGGCTGTTTTTTTAAACTTTTACTTTTCGATGAATATGTTTTTTAAATCCGCGATGCACTGAGGCCGTGAAACTTGAACCGAGGGATTACTGTATTATTGAATGTGAAAAAGCTTGATTTTAGCGCACTTTCTCGCCATCTCTGTCTTAAAGTCTACTGACAGTTGGAGGGGAGTGTTTAAGAACGTTAAATCTGTCAAACTCACGTCAACCAGAGAAAGAATGCCATTCCAGGGGGAAACAAACTTTCAGATTTGAACTAAAGATTATAACGAAAACAAACTTTTTTCTGTGGATTTACTTGCGCAGATTATTTGCTAGTACAGTAATGAGCAATAACAGAGTAAATAGAGTCCATTTTGATTTAAAGCAAACATAAAATGATATCCGCAAGGTAGAACATTTAGAAAAAAGAGGTCTAAACGCAATAAAAAATACCAAACAGGGAAAAAAAAACCCACAGCAATAAAAATTTTTTATATATATATATATATATATATATCTGGAAAAAATTAAGAGACCACTGCAATGGTTTGTTATTTTTACCAGTTGTGGCTTTCAGCAAATAAATGCTCTCAATTACAATATTTATTTGGAATTTGGGAAAAATGTTGTCAGTAGTTTATAGAATAAAACAAAAATGTAAATTTTACCCAAACACATACCTATAAATAGTAAAACAAGAGAAATTGATCATTTTGCAGTGGTCTCTTAATTTTATCCAGAGCTGTATGTATGTATGTATGTATATATATATATATATATATATATATATATATATATATATATATATAAAACAATGGGGAAAAAATAAGACAGTAAGTTTGCATAAAAAAAGTTTTTAAAACACGGCACAAAAAATAAAACTAAAAACTAAACGCAACAAAAAAAGACCAAACAGAAAAACAACCACAGCAATCAAACAAAATAAAAAATAAAATAAAATATAAAACAATGGGGAAAAATTAGACAGTGAGTTTGCACAGTATTGTGGATAATATGCATGATAAGTCTAACTAACATTGCCATAGTAGTCTTCATCATCTTCAGCCATGGCTGGTAGGTAAGGGGTCAGCTTGGGTGGGGTCTGAATTGGCAAGTTCTCCCATGAGATTGTCTCAAAGAACATGTGGCCTTTCAGTGGATTGAACCCACCCATTTCCTCACATCCTAGCCGCTTTCTAGGGTCCAAAGACTGAAATCAGAAGATAAACAATGAATGCGCTTCAATATATTCATACAACTGAAAGTGATGGTATGTAATAGGAACAAACTATTATTACCAACAGACGTTGCACCAGATCCTTAGCTTTGGGGAAGAACTTCTCAGGAAATTCATATTCCAGCTTTATTATTTTTTGGAAAATCAAGTACTCGTTCCTATTAAAAGACAAAAGTAAATGACTAACTCAACTAAATCAATATCAACTGCATGGTTTGTAGTCTCACAACCGAAGAGCTCTTAATAATCAGTTGAGACACGGAAAGGGTTAATGTACAGTCACATGGTTCAATGTTTTGTTTTCAACGGCTGTCCGAGCCAATTTATTGGTTGTAATGTAACCAAAACGGCAAGCGGGTCATGTGACCCAGTGGTTGGGGTTTCCTCAGAAGCCCTCTGTACTGTCTACACAAACAAGTCATAAACACCAAAGCCAACACTTCCTGTTATTTCACACCATGTTTTTAAAACTGCAATTACAACCGTGATCAACCACCAGCACTTCAGCTAAAGCGCAAAGCACCATCACCGCAGTATTAAGAATGTTTAATTCAACTAAATCTGAATTGATCAGTAACTCACCCAGCTCTAAACGGAGGTAATCCGGCCACCAGCTGATAGATTATGCAACCCAGTGCCCAGAGGTCCGAACTAAAAGAGAAATAACACAGAAAATGAAAACAACGCAATTTATTAACATCTTAATCTGGTAATATTGCGCTGTGAATACACATTAAAAGTCAAAACCTTTTGCAGGCAGATTTTTCCGTCAGCAGCTCTGGAGAAACGTACTGTGCAGTGCCAACAAAAGAATTGGCTCTTGCTGTAAAAACAAAATTTTTGACATTAACTAACACAAAGAGCAGATTCAGGTGGGAGAACCAGCATCACATTCCTTCAGGGTCCGTAACTCCTGACAACTCGTATATGTGCTTGAAGAAAAATTGCAGACTGTCCCATATTTACGCTACTTGAGAACTGTTGAGAGTGTATCTATAGATAACAAACACTTCATGCTTGACCTACAAGAGGATTGACGGAAGTTAATGACAGTCGTTATGACAAAAAAACAACCAGAATTTTCTGAAATATTCATTAAATACGTGTTACTTTGAGTGCTGTCCACAGATAACTGTTTTGCCGTCCCGAAATCCGTAATATGAATGTGCATATCTTCGCTCAATAAGATGTTCTCTGGCTTAAGGTCCCTAAATAAAAACAAATAAATACATATTCAAAAACGCATTGCAAGTTATTTCAATCACAATCATATTGCTGGTCAAAATACCTGTGAATAATTCCCAGTGCGTGCAAATACTCGAGTGCACAAACTATCTCAGCAGTGTAGAATCTTGTGCAAGTCTCATCAAACGAGCCTATTTTGCGAATGTATCTAAGTAGTTCTCCATTCTTTGCATAACTGAGGGCAAAATCTAATGGATTAGAAGTTAAGAACATTTTAACACAGTAATAATGAGTTTAACAAACACAGACTTGATTTCAGCTTCTCAGCTCAACACCACCAGTTTTACTCTGAAAAGGATACAAAGTTTATGTGAATCTTGAAACGTGAAGAAGAGCTTTACGAAAAAGGGATGATCTATGCTTGACAGAATATCCTTCTCTCTGAAAACATAGTGTGCTTTATTTTCTTTCCTAATGTGATTCTTCTCTAGAATCTTCACTGAAATAAAACATTTAAAAAAAAGGCAAGTTAGTTTATTTAATATTTATTTATATATAGATATGCTACTAATATATATATAATACATTGGCCATTACTTGCATATTCCTTTCCTGTGGCAAGTTCTTTTGCAAGCACAACCTGCAATTCAAAGTGTTCGGTTATTACAACAAATCAGTGGAGCCATGTTAAAACTTTATTGTTACTCAACTACCAAAAATATCTTTCAGCATACTGGCTATTTCCACTCTTAATTAAATTGCTAATTACGCTATAAACATAAATTGTACCCACCGTCGAGAAAGAACCCTCTCCTAAAATTTTGCCAAAGCTGAAATCCTCCTTCTTGCGTGATTGTAGAGGCTTGAGGGTAGATGTCTTTGGCTGGGCGCTTGCCTCACCCCCGCGGACCTCCATACTGAGACAGTGAGGAAGGTTGGAGTTCAGCTGGGTCCTTACCATTGATGAAGAAGCACAGGAACGCAACACCACGCTAGGCTGGATGGGAGCAGCATCGTACTGAACGAGCAAAACACACACACAGAGCAAACATGACACTGACTCAGACATGCGGGTGCATGTGCAATGAGGAACAAAACCACCTTAGAGGCAGTAAACCAGCAGCTGATAAAGTACAGTAGAGCTTCCGCAGAGGGGAGGGCTGTGTTTGTTTTTACCGAGGATTACGAGTACTCAAATTCATTCACTCAGACCTGCCTTTGTTTACGCTGCAGAGAACGCAAAATATTTACCCTGCAGAAGTTACAAAAACATTGTTTTTGGTTAAGTCTAACCACACATGCATGGCACCTGAATGAAAATCGAGGTTGACGGATCGTTTAAAGGTGCACTTTATACTACTAAAAAACTACAGATGAATAGCACTTTTAAATCATGTTCACTGAAATGAGATATTATTATCAAATTAGTATCCTAATAATACTTTATTGTACATGGAGTGGGTCGCCTCATGGGGGCAGACATGTTGAGTTTACATGACCAGTCAAATACTACTACTTTATCTCAGCAACCACCTGTGTTATTGGACTAACGCTTGTTGAACACATCTGAATTAGCTTTATTGGCCAAGCATGCAAAGCATACAAGGAATGTGTCACCGGTATAAATCGTCCAACACATATACATATACAAGCGTTTTAGTTACCAAATACAGTGCTTAGTAGACAACAAATTATTAGATACAATAACAGTGCACTTAATTACGGTACTACACAAGAGAGAGAGAGAGATAAAAAAAAGATAACATGAATGTAAAAGTTAGGCAGTATAAATAAATCACGACTGACTGTTAATTACGCATTTGTTATTGGTAAATTTTTGCTTTGGTATGATACTACATCCACACCACTAGGAGGCAGTATAAGACTATATCAGATTCGTATTGTGGTGTACATCTGAAGGTAATGCGTTATCTAAATTGTTTCTTCTTAATTTGACTTGAAACTTAAGAAAAGTAAACAAATGCACAGACGAATCATTCTCAATAAAATACATTTCTAAAACAATCGATAGTGAATTTTCATTTTATGCAAACTTGACGAAATAAACTTGTAAGACCTGTACACAGTTAAAATGTAGTCGTTTTTTTTCTGTGAAAATGAACAAAATACTGATGACTAAATTAATTAGGTTATCTAAATTGTTTCTTGAAACTTAAGAAAAGTAAACAAATGCACAGACGAATCGTTTTTATTTTTAAAACAATCGCTAGTGTGAATTTTCATTTTATGCCAACTTTAAAGACAAATAGAAGAAATAAACGTGTAAGACCTATACACAGTTAAAATCTAGTCATTTATTCTGTGAAAATGAAAAATAAAATAATAATACTGATGACTAAATTTGCACTTTTATGTGCTTTAAGTGCTCTTTCAAATTAGAAAGTTGCCCCAATTAGAAATGGCACCTTGTGGTGGTTCATACCTATGAATGATGTAACCTAAAACCAATTGACCATTTAAAAAAAAGGAACGCAGGAAAGAGCGATGTTATAATCTCTTATAAAACATGACCTTTTATTTCAAGTACAGTACACACATCTAATTATTTATTTACCATACTTACGGATGCCGCTTTATGTTTATATAAGACAACATGGCATTCAGATAGCCTATTAGTCTAACCTTGATGAGTTCACCAAGAGTAACGAGACAAAAGACTATAATTTAACCATTCAGTAAAGTATGTTCATTAAGTCGTTTTTTGTGAAATATTGCAGCATTTATAAATGATTTCTAATTATTTATTGTAATCTTTAATCAGAACAACTTCCCCCTTTTACAGCAACATCTCTTCTCTTATTTTCTCTGATGACTTGTTTACTGGCATGAGGGTGGGACAACCTGTCACTTACATGAGATCGACCAATAGGAAAGCACAACCATCAAATCAATTCCCCATGGACAGAATCAAGTCCCGTCCTACATTTAATCTCATTGGAGTTGTTTCACTCAGGTATACACCACAATAGGGAAGAAAAGACAAATTGTAACCTTGCGTTTTCATGCTTACCTAAGGTATCTATACACACAAAGACGGACACAGTGCCCCCTTCCTGATTTCTTATTTTTTTGCATGTTTCTTTCATTTAAATGTTTCAGATCATCAAAAAACTTTAAATATTAGTAAAAGATAACAAGTAAACACAACATTTTTAAAATACTTTTACACCACTGTATATAAAGGATGTCTATATCAGCATGAGGCAGTTTCAGCTTCAAGTCTGAGATAACACCCAAAGCCATGCAAATAATCCCCACAGCAGGTTGATCACTCCTCATTTGTTTACTATGAGAAATGTGGCGAGAGAAAAAACAAAAAAAACAAATTCTGAAAGGTTCTGTTATTAGTGTAAAACCTGGTACTTTCCAGACACCTGCTCCAATACCTCTTTGCCAAACACAATCAACCACAGAAACTAAAGAGGACTGTCCCCCTGCCTGTAACTGACAAATAAATGGATGCTACAGGAGCTTGAAGTGAAGAAAAAAAATAGAAATCAGGCTATATGCATACAGACTATTAATATTTTGAAAGGAAGAATGAAAGGCACTAATAAAAGTGCAAAAAACAAACAAACAAAAAACAAATCTGAAACATCATGCAGTGCAAGTTATTTTAATTCTTTATTACCACTGCTCTAATTAAATGTTTTATTTTGCTCAGTTTTTTTAAATAAAAGTAATCTTAATAATATAAACTTTTTTCACATTTTATATATATATATATATATATATATATAAATGCATCATACAGAAACAAAAAACAGGCATCCTGATCCATTTGCTATTCACTATCCAGTCCAAATCATGCTTAGTTAATAATCATAAATCAAAATTTTAACTAAACTAATTAAAATATTGGTTTGTAAAGAAAAACGTGCATATATACGTTATATTTGATCATGAGAAACAAATTTAGTCAAGCCTAAACATTTGACTGCAAGTGTAAATTTGTATAAGGATCAACCATTTGGACACTTTAAGCAATAAATATTTTACATTTAAGCACATTAATATAATATAAACGGGAGTGGCATAAACACAATGGCTAAAACTACAATAATGATTACGGGCTGCATAATACGACCTCAGGATCAATGGCATCATAATAGTCCGGCACATTGTGATCGGATAGCAATTCCAGTTTTCCGTGAAGTTCTTTTTAGAACTAGATTAGGAAGTGAAGTTTTGATAGAGTGAACTAATAGAATAAATACCCTTACATCTCTGACAGCCAGCACTGGGTGACTTACAAAGTCAAGAGTGGCACTTTACCCATGAACGAACAGTTTAGTAAAGGTTGACAGTGTGCCAAATTAAGCGTGAATAAAAATGATTTGCAAGTTGGATCATAAAGTGCCATCACAAGGAAAATACATTCATAAAAGGTCCAGACAAAGTGCTTTTATTTAATTTGTTTAAAAAAAAAATTGTAATCTTATTCATACATAGCGAAAGACAAATAACTATGTACACAACAATGTCTCTGTAGACGCCTGATGTGTGTCAAGACATACAAGCTGCAAATGTCAGATCATATCTTTAAGACTTTAAACACGTTTAGCACATTGACTTCAAGTAACTGTTTCATTCAGTTGATTTGTAGGCAAGTAATGCGGCATGAATTTCCTGCATGTGCAGTGGCTCATTATCAAATCTGTAGCCACATAAACAACATCCTGATGCATATGCCGTGACACAATTTCCCCAGTAGTACTGCTGGATTTATGCAATTAAATGTTGTATTTATTAGAAGGCTTTTCGGTCTTTTGTAAACCTCAATAATCCTTTCAACTTCATCTTTTGAAAACCTCAGATATGGGGAAATATTTACAGGATCTTTTCTTTTGGCCCCTTGAGTTTCAGTGAGTTCATTTGTGATACTAAATAAGCATTTTATTTAAATCATTGTGTAGATATTGATGTGGCAGATTTTGCATATTTAGATTAGCTTAAATCATTCATTCTTAGAATTAATATACTTAATATACTTAACTGTCAAATTATATCTCGAAAAAGTCAAAGCCCATTTATGCAAATTTAAAACTTCACGCGTTGGTAATTCATAATTATGACAAAATCTAAGTTGTGAGATACTAAGCCATAATTATTAGAAAATATATAGTTGAAATAATGAGATAAAAAGTATGTCATTTTGGCTCAATAGCTCATAATTTTCTCATAACTTTTTTCTTAATATATTGTTATATTTTAAAATATTTATGACTTTATTTGCACCCTCATCATCTAACTACATAAGCACACCCCTCACCTCAGGTCTCTGTCCGGTCTTGCTTATGCACAATCTCTATGTTTCTCCAATGCTTCTCCAAGTCTCTTCTCTCCTACGTCTCTTGAAGAATATCTACATCATCTACTCCTCTCCAGTGTTTCCCGCATCCCTGTCACTCATCCACTTACCCAAGCCTGTGAGGTGTGTACTTTCTCCAGTCCCTCCACCTCATCATCCACAACCTATTATAAGAGAAACCTTTCGTCATTAACATCCTCTGCTCAGTTAAAATCCAGGTCCAATCAGTGATGGACAAACAGCTTAGCCGAAGACAGGTGTGCTACAGCGCTGGTCCACTCTATCTACCTGTTAGCCAACTGCGTGTTGAAACCCTCCACCTCCTGATTCTGGAAAAGTCCACAAATGATGTGATTCTGGGGCACCCATGGCTAGTACAGCACCATATCATCATCTCCTGGAAGATAAGTGAGGTCCTGAAATAAGCCAGTACTTTTTTCCCTGATTGTTTCCCACAGATCCCTGTACTGTCATCTCTGCGATCAGAAGCCCTAGTCATCCACTCCACCTCCATAGAGCATCTGGTACAGAAACAGTCCATCGATACTGTTACACACACCCTTCAGAGACATCTTCTACCCAAAGAAAGCCTCACTGTTGCCTCCACATGGCCATGGGACTGATGCTGGGTGAGCCAGTGCCCTGTGCGAAGAGATTTACCCACTTTCACTCCCTGAAGAGAAGGCCAAGGCTACATCCACCTTTCTACATCCCCTGCTGCTTCGAGCTTTTTCTTCATGGCCAAGCAGGGCGGAGGCTTGTATTGACTACCGGGCACTTAACAAGATTACTGTAAAGTTTCGTTACCCACTTCCCCTCGTTCCTGCGGCATTAGAATAACTACGCAGAGCCACTGTCTTCACCAAGTTGGACCTCCACATCGCATGTCTTATCTGGATACAAGAGGTGGAAGACAGCCTTTGTGATGCCGACAGGACCCTTTGAATACCTTGTCACGCCGTATGGTTTAGTCAACGCACCCTCTGTATTTCAGGACTTCATGCATGAGGTGCTCCAGGGTTACCTCCATCAGTTCGCACTCATCTACATTGACGATATCCTCATAGACTCCCAGAGCCTGGCTGAATATCACCACCATGTTGCAGAGGTCCTGAAACGCCTGAGATTATTACATCTTTTCCTCAAAACCGAGAAATGTATATTCCATCAGCCTTCAGTGCAGTTCCTTGAATATAACACCAACAGCAGTGGCATACAGATGAACAAGGTGGAAGCCATCCAGAACTGGCCAACGACCATCAAGGATCTTCAGCAATTCCTAGGTTTCTCCAATTTCTACCGAAGGTTCATCCACATCTACAGCTCCATCGTCAGACCTCTAACCAACCTACTTAAGAAAAGCCCAAGATTCTGTCCAGGACACCACTGACCATGGAAGCATTCAACCAAATCAAGAAGACTTTCCACAGTCTAAGGGGCAAACTGGAGATTGGTCACTTCCTACAAACCATGGAGCCAGACCAACAAAAGAACCCTCCCCTTCCGTTGATCCTGGAAGATGAGCCACATACAAAGTCAATGAGATCTTGGACTCCTGACACCGCCGTGGTCTTCAGGAGTATCTTGTAAATTGGGAAGGATACAAACCAGAGGAGAGATCTTGAGTCCCCAGATACAATCCTTGGTATCCTTGATCCCACACTCGAGACCTTCCACACTACTTTCCCAGACCGTCCTGCACCCAGACGAAGAGGTAGACCACCATAATGTCAGGGTCCTCGGTCGTGGAGAGTTTGGTACTGCCAGGCTCACTCACCACTCAACACCAGTGCACACCCTCACATGAATACTGATCACGTACACCTGCACTTAATTTGCACCCTCATCATCTAACTACATAAGCGCACCCCTCACCTCAGGTCCTTGTCCAGTCTCGCTTACGCACTAAGGACAATCTCCATGTTTCTCCAAGTCTCTTGAAAGATACCTTCGTCGTCCAGAGTATCCTCCTCTCCAGTCTTTCCCATCCCTGTCACTCATCTACTTACCCAAGCCTGTGAGGTGTGTTTTCTACAGTCCCTCCACCTCATCATCCACGACCTCTGGTCATTAATTAAACCTTTCATCATTAACATTATCTGCTCAGTTAAATCCTCCATTGAACTTTCTACATACCTGTTGTCACTCAACTGCTGTAATAAACTCACCTGTTTCACCTTACCCTCTATCTGAGTCTCCGTTACGTAACAGAACATATAATGACTGTGACATTTTAATTTCTTAATTAATTAGCATTTCATGACTTCTACTGTTTGTCCTAATTATTATTGACCAAATGATATATATATTTTTTTTATTATTATTATTATTATTATTATTTTGCTGAAATGGGCTTCCATAATAAGACTTGATTTAAGCTTAACCTTTTGATATTTGAATTATTAATTTATTTTATTTATTTTCCATGACCATGATCCTAAAGGGGTAAACCTTTATAAAAAATAGCAGGAAAATATAGGCAAAAAAGTTAACCTAATTGACATTATTTTTTTGTTTCGGACAGAGCCAAAGGGGAAAAACAAACATAAAATACAAAAAGCAGAAGAGGCACCAAAACATAAGTTAATATCTCATCAGGTTAAACAGAATAATCGAAAATCAGTTCCTTCTGCTTTAGACTCTATATATGTGCTAATCTATGGAAATAATCAAGCATTATTTGTTTATGTTTATATTTCTCTGCTGATTTAAAGCAGTGGTGATGGATAGATGTGTGTTTTTAGAGGATTTGTTTGTGTAACGCTCGTTACATTTCACAGTGTTTGTCAAAGGGCAATTCTGAGACACATGCTTCACGAAGCTACGAAACAAGTCTTTAGATTCGAATCAGTGGTTTGTGTATCAAACTGCCAAAGTCACGTGATTTCAGTAAATAACGGTCTTTGAAATATTTCTACATTTCAGTGGTTCAACGCTAGAAGGGCGATTACCTCTGGTAACCCATGAATCATGCGGATTCACTCAGAACAACTGCACAAGTGTCTACAGGGTTTATACAATTGTGCATGTTTTAATTAGACATTAGTATAAAAAAAGGAATATTAGTAGTTAATGATCTCTTATTTGCCTGTTTAGCTGAGCCACCAACACACAAACAAAACAAGCTATGAAAATTGTTAAAAATTAAAATTGATGGATGGTATTATTGGATGATTAGTTATTTGCATTTGATAGATTTAGGGGTTGTACAGGTGTTTTTTCCCCTCATGTTTGTCCTGAGTTTTTGTTGCACTTCCCTGTTCTGACCAGCAGGTGTCGCCAGCGAAACGTAATTCAAACGCTTCGAAACAGTGAATCGTTTTGCGAAGCAATCGGTTCAATTGAGTCGAAGCTTTGAAAAGCGTACTTTCCCCTTCATTATTATCAAGTAAACAAGTCTCGCGTGAGAGCAGTTACATCACGAGGTGACCATACGGACACCTTAAACAAATTAAACAAATCCGTCATTAAGCGACTCTGCGCTGCTGCGTCACTTCCTCTGGCATGTGTTTGTTTTTAGCCTGTCAGCTGACAAACTACATGTCAAAACAACCGCGGTAATTAAAATAAAAATATGTATAATTAGTGACAGCACTACATGCAATAACGATAAACTATAATAAAAGCAGGGAAAGAGTTGTTGCTGTAGGAGTTTTTTTACATATCTTATTTTCATAGGAAAGTCTATGCTCTTCGTCTTTCAAAACACCCAAAGAAATGACCTAAATAATTTGAATAACATTTAGAGAATAAAACTTTAGGTGAAGTAACTAAAGTGAAATCCCTCCCCAAACACTAAGCCGCTTAGCCAGAAGAAGATAGCAACTGGCTAATTTGAAGACAGTAAATAAAGATGCGAGTCCAGGATCGCCTTTCATTCACTGTCACCCGGGATCTGATGTTGTGTTTGTCATCATATACTCACTGTTTGGCTCTTGGTCTTGGCCATGGACGTTTACAGGCAGATGTCTCAGTAATGTTGTCATTACAGAGCTGTAGTGGACGGCCGCTGTTGCCTCGCTCCTGCCAGCTTGACGTCACACCACAACACTAGAGCCGCAGTGCGCATGCTCCGGATGCCAGGGGCCCGAGGATACCTCTCTCTCACCTGACTGCCCCCAATCCCGCTGTCTGCAGCGGACTTGAGGTAGAAGACACAATATCTGTCTATTTATTGATGTATGATAAAGGTTAATTTCATTCATTTGGGTTTACCCTGGTAAAGTTTGCTTATAGTTCCTTTTTTTCTTCTTTTTTTTAGGGTGCATTGTCATGCTGAAAAAAAACAACAACCTTGACCTTGAATTCATGATGCAGATTCAATAAGAAATCATACAACATTCTTTCAAACTCCTGGCTAATGTGTCTGTGTGAGTGCGCACTTCTTTATTTCTCTTTTTCTGACCGTTCTCTGTAAGTCCGAGAGATGTTTGTGCATGGAAATCCCTGTAGATCAGCAGTTTTTGAAATACTCAGACCAACCATTCTGGCACCAACAACCATTGCACGTTTAATAGTCACTTAAATTACTTTTCTGATTATCAGTATGTAAAATATATATATATATATATATATATATATATATATATATATATATATATATATATATATATATATATATATATATATATATATATATATATATATATATATATATATATATAATTGCCTTAACCATTATGGGATCAAACTCCCACCAAATAAATTGCGATCAAGGATAAAAAAAAAATGCAAAATGGTCAGAATAGCAAACAGAAATGGTCACAGATCAAAATATTAAAAATATATATAAAAATGAAAGTGCATAAAAATTCACAAGCGTGAATCAAAACTTTAAACACAATATAAAATTGTAGTGCACAAACTATCAGACAAACTTGTTTGTGTTCTTAAAAAGCATGCTTTCCTTCATTTGTATTTTGTGCTCTCTTACATTTGTATTTTATTTTTATTTTTTGCATGCTTGTGCTGTTTTTCTTTTCACTCTACTTTCCACATCATGCTCTTTCTTTTCCAAATGCTGCAGTTTGAGTTCCGAGCCAATTGGGGTGGGCTTAAGGATCACTAATGATCCACTAACTCTAAATTGACAGCTCCTCCTAGCCAATAACTGGAAGAGGAGAGCTAACATCATCCTAGAGCCGCTCATGACTACTAATGCCGTTACAAGGTTACAGCTGGGGTGAAATCTCTTCGTGGCAGGACAACCCTTAAATTGTGTGTGTGCCTACAACTCAACCTGTCACCGGTATGTACATCTACTTGGTGATCTGTTATAGATAAATTTGCCATCCTGACATGATCCATTACTGTTATATTCACCAGCGTCATAAGCAGTCGTCACCCTCTATACTATGATATTAACAGTATTTTTCTTATCACTGTGAAAGAGACGTAGATAAACACAATGTCTGTGAAACCATGGGAATTAGTTTTTCAGTCAATCACTGCATATCAGATCCACCTGGTTTCTCCTCACTAACATTGTCATTAATCTGTTTCTCTCAAATATGGCGTAGTCAATGACTGCACATTTAGTATTAGAATTAATTTACCAGATTATTACCTACAATCATTTAAAAATAGATAATGAAATATATGAAGATGGTGCATTTAAAGGTAATGGATCGGCAGATACGTGTAGCAGCGGCAGGTCAAAGTCTTCTGAGAGGTAGGGGAGCGCGGGGACAAACGTAACACTTTTTGGTTTTAGCCAAATAATGAACAAAGTAATTGGGTTATACAAACTATATTTTTATACAAACAACACACAAGCCTCTCCTACAAATGAGCACTGGTTTGATGTTCGTCGCACCTACAGTTTCAGTGCAGTATCACCAAAAGCGCAAGGAGTGAAATGTGACAACTTACCCCGTGTGCGGGGCTCGTTGTAACACCATGTTATCCAATGGGTGTTCATTGGCGTATTTTTATTTCTTAATAAAAGTTGAGTCTTAATGATTATAAGCATAACTTATGAATGGAATATATTTTTTCTTTTATTTATTACATTGTTATGCTTTGAACAATGTAATGACATGAAAAACGTTTTAATAGGTTAATACAATGCAAAATATATGATTATTGATTTAGCCTCTATTCAATGCGGCTAAGTTGTAACACCATGTTATAACTAACCCCGCGGTGTCGTGTTCACTTCAGGACCGGCTAGCAGTCACTGTGTGTTTTTCACATCTTTCAAAATGGTACCATCTTTTAGCCAAGAAGATGGTAATCATAACAATATAAGATTGGACTAACATACTTTCACACATTCTTTGAAAATCGAAAAACAACTACTATAACAAAAAATATTTTCATGCTTTCAAAAGAGTTTTTCCTGTGGTTCTCCTCCAAATTTCGCTGAAATTTCTCGAAAGATGGTCAGAAGACGTGTGCAAACAGTATGGTGAAAATCCCGTTAGCACGTCACATTTAAGACCGTGCAACTATCTAAAAAGTCTGTGTTACTATTTACCCCGCGTTACTTTGTGCCCCGCGCTCCCCTACATTGGAAGACATTATATTACATTTTATCAAAGTAAATACATTTTATATATCAAAGAAATATAAATTGTCCAAACTTTAGGATATTTCACTTAGAGTAGCCATAGCATATTAGCATCTTGAGCCAAACAATTTTTTTAAACAAAATACCAATCGCTAAATAACATCTGCTATTCCTCTACGTGAAATTGTTATCGGTTCGAACTTGGCTTTATCAAGCTTTTCCAAATGAATTCCACATTTTATTTTTCTTCTCAGTTCAAATATCACAAATAGAAATATAATGTTTCTAATAAAAACATAATCTGAAGAATCAAACAAAACCTCAAAACTCATTTGAACCTTTACATTTTGTTCTACAACATAAAGTTTACATTTATGCATTTGGCAGACACTTTCATTGCATTCAAGGTCACATTGAGTTCAGTTCTTGAACACATCACTCAGTTTTTGCTTTCCCTGGGATTGAACCCATGACCTTGGCGTTGTAAGCACCAATGCTCTTCTGATTGAGCTACAGGAAAGTTGTATGCAGTCATACTTCAAAAACTGAAGAAATGATAAGCCACATATATACTACTCTTCATGCACTTAATAATTTGTGTTCATCCAGTTCGGTATCTCTGTTGAAGGTGGGGACAGGGCCTGTGGGAGTGTTTGTGAGAGTGCAGTAGTCTTGTTTCAAACACATAGACATTGGGTTAATGATAACTGGTGCTTCATTGAACTCATGGTCCTCAAGAATCTCTAGACTAAGAGCAGAGTCCCTCAAAGACAGAACATCCTCACTCAGACATGCCACGCTGAGAGACTGCATGAGGTTGTCTACTTTATCTGGCAACTCTTCACAGAACAAAGAAAATTCCTCGCTCGGGATACTGATCTCACTGCACGTATCGGGCATTTGGCGTGGGGCCCAGACCTCAGCTGTGGGGCCCACATAGGGTTGGTGGCATTGTGCTGTGGGATACATACCCACTTTCTCTACCTGATCCTCTTTAGTAGTTACGACCTCACAAATCTTGTCGATTGTCGAAAAGTTTTCTATAACATGAATGTCTTGTAAAGGACTTTTCGCCAAAACCCAACACTTATGGAAAAAAAGAGGATAATAAAATTAATAACATATTAATCTGATTAAAATGTGAAGATACATCTCACAATAATATATATAAATGTGTTTGAAAAAACACAGTGCAAATATATACCGTATTGTACTGTAAATATACTGTTAATGAATTAAGATTTATGTTGTATTTAATATTATTTTAATAATTGTATAATATTATAATACTAAATTAATATTACATTTCAGAGGTCCAGAATGGTTTCTTTTCCTTTTTCATTTTACAAAAGACTTTTCGTGTAATCTTTAATCTTTACTTTTCGTTTTTCGTGTACAGACTACAATGTTTCAAAATTATCTAGTTCACATGAATCTGTGAAAATGACTAAAAAGACTGTATTATTCTACCAGGCCAGTAGTTGGCGATGCATGCATATATAATTTATTATATTTTATATGATTTATATTTAATGTTAATGTTAATATATCTGTATTAACATTAACATTATACATTACTATAAATTCTCTTGTTTCAGGTGTACCATGACGTTTACATGATAAAATGTTGGAAATATGCAATGTAACTCTCTGTAATTTATTTAAATGTATATATGCTATATACACACTTTAATTGCATCCGATAACACGTTGTAAGTATATAGTGATATAATAATGTATACTGTTTTAAAATAATCCTATATTATGTTTAATAAATTACACACACACATATATATATATAAAAAACACACATTAAAACAAACATCTATCTATGTATCTGTTTATCTATGTTTTTATAAAGTAATAATTTTACTAATTGTTTCTTTGTTAATTTTTTTATATTTTTCTCACAATTCCCTTAGTCATGTCATGAATCACCAAAGGGTTCAGAACTTCGGCTGGGAAACCCTGGTCTATTAGAAATCTGAAATCTTACCTGGAAGTTGCCATGGTACTTTTGATAAAGGGGCTGGAAGTATGTTGCTGGTGTCGGCACCCATGACATTTCTTTCATCTTATATCTGTAAAGCATAAATGTCACACTTTATTTCTAGTTATCACTAACATCTGTTAGTGTTTGAGCACTGCATCATTTTGTAGTAAATATATGGCAATAGCAGGTGTATGATAAACAATTACCTTGCAGCAGGAACAGATATAAGCAGAATTATGATTCCAAGTATTAAAATCATTCCAATGAAAATCTTGCTCACTTGATTGGGCTCAGCTTGCACTGAAAAAAAAGAAATAGCGACAAAAAAAAAATCAACAGAACAAACAGGGATGGATCGATTTTAAAGTTTAGCAAGTGATTTCTGAGAAATACTGTTGATTTTTGAAGTCAGCCCACCTTGTCGTTCATTGCTCCGCCCCCAAAACATATGGAGCAGAAACAATGCAACCTCCTTATGCATTTTCAGGCTTTTTAAATATTAACGGAGGTCCTAAAGCCCTTGTCACGGTTCATGGGTTCATTGATCCCTTCTCTCTGTTTGTGTAGTTGTGTTGGAGGCGTGGTCACTGATTGCCACTTCATTATCCCCACCAGCTGCATCTGATTACCTTCTCCTATTTAACCATCTCTCTCACTCACCTGTTTGTCAGATTGTTTCGGGACTCACTGTGTGCAGGAAGGGTTCTCCTGCCTCCTGTTTGTTTGGACCTTCTGTTTGGAATATCGCTGCTGTGGCCTTCCCCATTGCGTCCCTGCGTTGCTTCCCCGTGGTCCTGTCTGCCTGTTTCCTCTCCCAATTGGATCTGGTGCCTCTTGAGACTTTTTGTTATATATTGTCTGAACGCCCTGTTTACCACTTTATGGTTTCCTGTCAGACTAATAAACTATTTTACTTGCATTTGAATCTTCTGTTCCCTTCTTCACCTACTGCCCGTAACAGCCCTTGCCTGATTATAACAGTTATCTTTTCCAGTGATGTTTTCTCAGACATCTCTCTTTCCGTCTCTCTCTCTCATCCCCCATCATGAGTGAACACGCCCCCTACTGCTGATTGGCTACAAGTGTATTGTGCTGCTTAGTTTAAGAAATCACTTACTGCATCTTTAATCTCACAGCAACAGATATATTAGAAATCAAGTACATTGTGAAAGTGTAAATATAAACATTACCACAGTATTCACCTCTGTATGCCGTTTCCCACTTGACTGCATCGCTCCAGTCGCTCCACGATCCATTGTATGTTGTATCTTCTCGTATCCCAGTCCTCACCATAGCAGCATACGTAGTGCCCGGATCGAGCATCATTTCATAAATCTCAATCGTTTTACTGTCTGGATGAACAATGACCTCCTTTAAAAAAAGGAGGTTTCACATTAATGTGAAACCATTCATAGAATGCATTCATTTTCAAAGCAAGAACACGCATATAGACGGCGTTTTGATGTGGGTGAAGAACTCTGAGAACATGCATTATGAATGGTGGACATTTACACTGTAATTAATCTTACATTGATGCGATTTCCATCTTTGTAGTAAAGGAAACTGTACTTGATGGGTAGGAAATCTTCGTAAGGATGATTTTCAAATTCATTCTTCCAAAAGAAACTATACGTCCCATTTGCATGTTGTAATGTCAGATTCAATGGGGCTTTTGGCTTAACTGTGAAGAGAGAGAATGTATGTGTGTGTAAAATAATACTAATAAAAAACTTTTTTCTTTAGTTACATAAGGATCTACTCACTGTGTTTTGCTGGACGAAAATTCTCGTCCAACAGAGATAAATTCTTCTTGTCATTTTCCAAATGAAGTTTCACAGTATAATGCTCAATACTATTCATTATGTACTTTGCTGAGAAACTGCAGGTGTGATCTTCACGTGCTCTCTGGAGTGGGCATTTATACGGCTCGTCCTCACTGAACACATGTACAATTTAAATTGAACTGATAATAGTGTATAAATGACTAAACGGACAATGGAAATGAAAAACTACTTACAGGATCGAATGAAATTCCAGCCAGTGTGATATGTTTCTTGTGGGTGTGACTGGTAGTTTTAAAGAGCAGCTGATGTTATACCAGTAATCTGTCACACAGACGAGCCCTTTCGTCAGAGCTGAAACATGAACAGGAAAACGGTCACATATGTAAAATCCTGAAAGTGATTGAAAGTGCAGACTTGAGAAACATGACTTACCCTGCGAACTGCTGTTAAGTTTAACAGAAAAAGCCAAGAAAATGCAAATCAATCCAGTGCGCTTCATCATTCTTGTGCGGACACTTCTAGATTTCAATCCATTATTCAGCACATGCAACTGAAAAGACAAATTAAAAAGTTAGCCATAAATGGGACAATTATTACACTGATAAAGAAATAGTTTCAAAATAAGTCCCTCAAGTTCCACTGATTACATTTTTACAAATTAGGTGCTTATTCTGAATGTGTATTTATTTATTTTTTTAAATCTACGTTAAAAGCTCAAACGCAATGGTTAAAAATCACAACTATCTACATATATGTATCTGTATTTACACTCAAATTTTAAAGAACACATGTTGGATCAAACACAATTATGTAAACTCACCAAATCTATTCCGAAGCATTAGAGAAATATTACAGAATAGAATGAAAGTTGACGTCTTTGACAGTAAAGGGCAGTCAAGCTGGTTTTATACACAGAGAAGTTCCTGTTTACGTAGGTTTGAACCTCAGATGATCTCTGATTAGATGGCATCACAGGGTTCTCACTGTGACAAACATAACAGATGGAATCACGCATTAAATTCTCACACTGAACATACATTTTTAAGAGTATATACAACATAATGTCACAATGCAGAGAAGAGAAAGTTTCCTCACTTTACAGGTGTTGTACCAAAGGGAGAACCTGAATGCATTTTGAATAGACCTAAAATAAAATAAAATAAACATTAATTAATATTGTATATACTATGTTCATACAGAAAAACTATGACTTTCCCATGTGTGACTGATTCTATAAATGACTGCAGCTGACATTTAGCGCAGCGGCTTTAAAGATTAAAAGTTTTATTTGTGGCTTCCTACTGTATGTCAGTGCCTTTTTCATCTTCCAGTTTCAGATGTTGCAAAGATCTTCTAAAATGCTCCTGCATGTACAATTGAAAACATAAGGCCACAAATGTTGCTGTATAAGTTTCTGTCATATATAAGTTATAATATTTGTTAATACAGTACTTGGTTAATACAGTACTTACAGTACAGTAATTAAATTACTTGTAAACTAATAAGTCTAAGTCACTTGTTTTGTCAAGTAACCATAAAGTTTGCTTTCAAGCCTTTTATTCTAGTTGAAAATGAAGTCTGTGATCACCTCCAACCATTAAAGCGTCTACTCCCTTACGAGTAATACATAATAAATCATGAAAACAAAGTGCATAAAATAATTTCATGAAAAGAGATGTGTACTCAAAAAGCAATTGAGCAAAAAAACAAGATAACCTGCTGAGCTAATTATTTGTTCAAAAGATCTAATCGGGTTGTATTATCAGGTTGGTTGGCATTTTGTAGATCCGTCTGTGACTCATGTCTTATCTTGCTCTGAGCAGCAAACACTGATAACTGAAGAACAATAGCTGAAGAACTGCACAGCTCGTGCATTTCTCATCGAAAAAAGCTGTAAAGTGCAAAATTTCTCAGTATTACCTCAATAGATAATCAGAGCCTAGAGATTGGTCGCACCTCACTTCCTGCCATGCACATTTAGAGGGAGAGCTTTGGGTGCTCAAAACTCCCCTTCATCAAAATTGATAAAAAGGATTATCATCAATAATATTCGGATCAATTAAAAGGACTGAATTTGAATTATTATTAATATGAAAACAGTACAAAGTACTGTCAAGAGACAGAAAAATCCTATTTATTGATGTTGACATATTGCAAACTCTCATTTTGACACTGCCGCCTCAATTTTTGTATTTCTTTTTGTTGTAATTATTGATTCTGATCAATGTATAAAATAAAATGGTTATTAGTAATCCCATTTTCATAATTGTGACCAAACTGACTGGTTTCAACAGTGCTCGGGAACCTTTTTCTGGCACGCCATAAGTAGTTATGTAATACATATATATTACATATATACATACATATATACATATGTGTGTCTGTTTCTGTCTCTCTCTCTGTGTGTGTGTGTGTGTGTGTGTTTGTGTCTGTTTGGTTTGTGTGTGAGTGTGTGTGTTTTCTGTCTGTGTATGTGTGTGTGAGTTTGCGTGTTTGTTTCAAAGAACAAAAGCACATTTCACTTCAAATTTGAAGTAAAAAAAATAAAAACACCCATTATTCAAACTTGCAGCAATGCATGTTGTCTATTGTCTTTAAATGAAACTGTTGCTGTTATTATTTAATCAATTTTAAATTCCCTGATGACCAGTGTTGTTTCTGCAGAACAGAACCATAATGAACCGTAAAACATGACTTGTTTGCGCAATTGAAAACTCTTTCAACCAGGCTGCCTGGGTTCGACTCCCAGTATGGGAAGTAAATGTTTGTGTGTTTGCTGTGAATGTAGTGATGAGTTAGGATTCACTAAGGTTCTCTGTATGTGTACATTTGTAACAGATATTTGTTTGTCACTGCTTTCAAACATGAAACAAGATAAAAAATAGTGAAATAGTTGAAACTCTGCCCATCTACAACCTGGATCAAAACATGATGGCATGCAGAGATTTTCTTTTCCTGCTTGACAACCTGTATTTGAAGAAACTTTCACTGCTTCTGAATGTTTTTTTTTCTGATCTGTTCATTATAAATGGCACTTTCTTGCATGTTGTTCTAAGTAAATATACCTCTTGAGCTACATAAGGTGTTGTGCATACATTATTCATGTAAAAATTATTCATGTAATGTTTGAGATGTTTCTTTAGGTGTAGTGAAGTCCCACTACAATCAAGATTTTACTGGTTGAGGCGGCTAAATATGGATTAGATTCCGATCAGAGTGGTAATAGCCATTTATTTACAGTCCTAAATATCAAGGTATGCAGCTGTGATACTCTATGTATGTGCATGAACGCACACATAACACAGAACATAACCTGCAGCATAAACAAAGATTGACAGTCATCTAATACCGGTGTGCGTCACTAATAACGGCAACAACAATAACAAAATATTAGTGTCAGAATATAACACAGATCTCTGCCAAGATAATTGAATCTCTAAGAAAGTCTGTCTGAAATGTCTGTATCATCATCCTCAAGGTGAGGAAGTGGGATCAGTCGGTATCTATCTCCTTAATTAGCAGATTGGTAATGGGATGGCTCAGATCTAACACAATGGGATGTAAAGTCTCCAGGTCAAGGTCACAAGCACGATGTAGCCGCCCACCTCACTTGAATAAGTCCATTGGCCCCATCATACTCTGGGGTGAGAGAGCTCAAATGACTATCAGCTTGAACAGACTGTCCAGCCTTTAAAGCCTTGACTTCAAGCGGGAAGGATTCACTTTGCTCCTGCACCAGGAGGAGACTCTCTGCTTCAATGTATTCAGAAGCCTTGGCAGGAGGGTCAGTATTTATATCAGCCATCCCATGCAGGGTTCTAACAATGAATTGGACACGCTCTTACCATGTGGAGAACTGGCTTGCGTCAGGTAGGGAACTACTAAGCATGGAAAAAGTTCCAATGAAGAGGGCCTTTTTTAACTTGCTGGTGTCTGGCTCTTCTTCAGCTTTGGGAGTGGAGGAATTTTGGAGTAGGGCGTAACACTCTCGATCCTGGTTGGACCTGGTGACCATTTTCGTGTTGTATGGGAGAGTATCAACTTGCCAGAGCCTTTCTACATGCTGGATGAGATCATCACGAGCTGAAACTGTCATGATGTGAAGACACTGCTGACTCCCTCGTGAAGGTTGTATTGGACTCATCGGGCCCTGCAGAGACCATCTAAGAAGTGTGCAGACAGAAATGGGTCCTCCTATTGGGCCTTTGCTTATGGCCTGGATTGGTGTCAGGAGGTGAGGATTATCTGACCCAATGAGGAGCAAGGGTTTTACCCTGTCGACAGGAGGCAATGGTAGATCCTTCAGGTGCTGATAGGTATTCTGAAGGGCAGTCACTGGGTAGTTGTGCTCCACTAGGCACAGACCGATTGCTGTGAAAGCATTGTGTATAGTGAATATCGTCATGGGTTTGGAGACTGAGGACCTCAAAAGAGACAGATGACCCATCAAGTTCAGTATGACACTTTTGAATTGTCTGTAGGGGAATGAATTCAGGAGTACTGGTTAATTTAAACTTGTCAGGTGTGGTGAAGGGTAGATGCAAGGACTCAGAGATGCAGAGGAAGTAGGCTCTTTATTAATGGAAATTAAACAAAAACTCAAACAAAACTACTCTGTGGGGGAAAAACAAGACAAGATCACTTTATGCAAGAACTCAACTGGACAAGACCTGACACAGGAACATCAGGGGAAAAACAACAAAGAACCAGCACAAGACAGCAAGCATGAAGGGATTAAATAGGGATAGGAGGTGGATAATTGAATTGGAAACAGCTGGGGCAAATTAAGTGATAACAGCAGAACAAGACGTGCAGGCTCAGTGACAAGACACAAACACCCAGCAAATGCGAACGCACATCACCGCATGTTTACATGAAACAAAGACAGCGCACAGCTGGTGAAACACAAACTGCGCACCAAACCCAACACAACAAGAAAGCATGCGGCTGATGAAAACACAAACCACATGCTAAACACTACACTCAGACCCGAGTGAGTGGGGCTCACACAATGCTCGAAACCACGCACACTCACATGATGCAGAGCGCAGGAGGACGAGCAAAAACTAGTCTCCTGCGCTCATGACAAGGACAAACACATGGGTCATGAATGCCCAAGTCCCGACACAAAGCCGAAACTGAACAAAACTAAAGTATCGGAACCGTACATCATAACACAAGGTGTCACATAGACGAGAGTGCGCGACTTGAGACTCTATAAATCGCGTGCCTCCAAGACATTACGGTAGTGTCAGAGCTCTCCCACCACACCAAGAAAAGACTAGACCGAATGTGGCAAAATCCCGACAGAGCTGCTGAACTACTGGCTAAAGCACAATTGTTCTCTCTGATCCATCATCCAGGACTGCATGGGTTTCCATAGTGTGTCGACCATGGTGTAGGAGGACTTTAACGACTTTCAACATGACCTTTGGAGATCAGTTAGGTCTGTCAAAGTAGATCCTGGTAGGTGGTAAGCTTACCATGAGTACTGCCCTGGGAGTGTCATTAATGGGAGTCATGTAGAACTGTGAGATGTATCTCTTTACAGACATTACAAGGACGTTTGAGGTGCAAGCCTCTACTGCATGTGTCTGACCAAATCTCTAGCAGCATTTTCCCTCTTTAATCCAAGTGAGGATTTGGGAAGGACTTAACTTCTTGAATTGTTCACAAGAGTTGACGTAATGGTCCTGTTATCACAATGAGGATAACATGGCTTTGGCTTTGAGATGGGTTTTGGATCTGCATGTTTAGTGAGCCTTATGGTGCTCTCATTGGACATGAAAACTCGTGTCGGTCATTCCTTTGGGCGAGTGAATATCATGGCCTTACCATAGGTCTTGGATGAGTCACTCTGTTACAAAATGCGTTTTGCTTGAGACTTGATCTCTAACCAGGCAGCCAGATCAGGAAGTGTATAGTTCTTTTCAGTACCTCTCTGAAGAATACCCTTGCTTAAGCAGTATTCAACAAAGCCATCACGGTAGGCAGATAGTAATTTACTCGGCACATGAAAGCCACACAGGGGCTTGTAACCGTTCTTGCCCTCAAGAGTCCTTGGCATGCCCACCAATGATTGAACAGATAATGCGAATGAGACAAACGCATTGGCATCACCCATTTTGATTGGTGAAGTGTTCATGATAGCACCCAACTCCGACTGCACAAGCTGTCTTGGCTGGCCATACTTGTCTTGAAGAGCCTGCAGTGCAGCTGAATAAGGACATGGATGGTACATATAAGCTTTAGCCAGCTGCTGAGCACTGGGAAGTGTCAAATGGATTAGCAATACATAATATTTGTAATGTTTACTGAGATGGCTGTGATTGCTCAACAAATTTTCTAATGCCAAATTTAACAAGGCAAAATCACTCTAATTACCACTTTCAAACACCGGCAACTTGAATGGTGGGAAACCATAGGCTGATGCAAACAGTAGCTCTGTACCAGGGTGTGCTGGATGACCATCATACGTGAAGGGCAAACATGAAAGTGGCTGAGCATGAGTAGGGCCAGTAGGAGGCACTGCTGAAACCTGAGAGCTGGTAACTGGAGGGTGCAGCAGACGTGTCGTCACAGAAGGGATTCCTGTTTGCAGTACCGCATATGGGCTTATAGGTGGCAACTGTGTTGCTCTGGTAGGCTTGTTTGACATGGAAATTGTACTAAAGGGATGTGCAGCAGTCGACATGACTGTGGCTCCTGAGTGAGGTTGGGGTACCACATTCAATGTACCACATTCAATGTCTTAGATAAGGCCTCTTTTGCTGTGAGGGCTTCCTCTTGCATACTTTGGGCTTCTTCTTGCATATGCTGGGCTTCTTTAGCTTGAGCCTGCAGCAACTGGTATTCCACATCTGCTAGTGAGTCCTCCTCGACCTGCTGGCGAAGACTGTCTGACCGCCTCTGTTTAATTTTCTCCTCCAAAAGAGCCATGTGGGGGCTAGAGAGTTCTGGTGGAAGATAAACACCAATGGAGGTAATAGAGTGCCTACTTGACCTGAATTGAGAACTTGTGCCACTACGAGATGTTTTCCTCAAGCTTTTTCTTGGTCGATTGGTATAGTGGGAAGAAGCTTTAGGAAGAGGTCCTCAGCGGGTTGGTAGCCAACCTAATTTTCGACCAAGTAAGAAGGCTGATTAATCCTGCGGTGGGGCTCTGTTGTGTCACTTTCTGCTGGATCCATATTAGTTTGAAATTGCTCTCAATCCTGCAAAAAGTCCCACTACAATCAAGATTTTACTGGTTGAGGCGGCCAAATATGGATCAGATTCCGATCAGAGAATCAGGAATGAAGAAGAAATTATTGGTAATAAGGCATTGATTTTTGAATATATCCTGAATATGCAGGTGTGCAGCTGTGATACTCTATGTATGTGCATGAACGCACGCATAACACAGAACATAACCTGCAGCATAAACAAAGATCGACAGTCATCTAATAGTTTGCATCACTAATAATGGGATGCTGACAACAGCCTCTTGTTTCCGTGCACGTTCTCAAATTGGCCTGTTTAAAGATAATGGAGTTAAAGAAAAGACAAATAAAAAATCAAGTTAACAAGATATCACTGCTTTATGTCACGGCAAAATCATCTCTTCCGTGTGCACCTAACATAACACACACACACACCTTTCCTTCCTTGCTTTCACTTTCCTTTAGTCCCTCCATTCTCCAGGCTCATTCTACTTCAAGCAATGTTTGAAACTTTGTAATATGAGCACTCTTATGTGTCTTTGCCTCTTCGCTTTGTGCATTCCTAAAGTTGTAAGTCGCTATGGATAAAAGTGTCTGCTAAATTAATAAATGTAAATGTAAAATCAAATCAGCTAAGTGAAATTAAAGGTACATATTTGCATCTGTGTCTATGACCAGTGCGTTTTTTAGTGACCAGTTCTTGAACTTTAACATTTAGTTACTTACTTGTCAGCTCAAAAGGTAAATGCAAATGAATAGTTTTTGGGCAATGTTCCCAGAACTTTAGCCAGAGAACCTTTTGTCAAGGTTCTCTCAAGGTTATGAACAACCACTCTTCCAGTAACATTAATAGAACATCTTAGAAGTTATCTGGTCTTTAATAATGTTATCTATACTTTGTTCATAGACCTTTTTTCCCAAAATGTTTTAGCTGGACGTTCAACTAATATCAATCCCATAAATGATTTACCGGTAGTTTTAGTCTGAGATATTATTTCTTGTAATTGTGACTTTCATTTCCATGCATGGTTCAGTGGAATAATTCATGAGATTTTGTGCAGTATCTTTGCCATAGAAGAAATCAATATTAAAAATGCCAAGCGTTACAATAGTTTACTGACAGACAAGAATGGAGTATGACAGAAAATGTACAATTAGAGTGATGAATAATGATTATTATTTGCTCAAACTCGGGCCTACATGATTGATAGTATCCAAATTGAGATGTATCCATGCATACTGTTCTGGGGCCTAATGTAGACCAACGTCCTGTGAACAATCATACAGCTGACTAACATTTAGTCTACTTTGTGGCATTATGCCACAAATACAGTTCAGTGTAAGAAGTTGTAAGCAAATTAGGTCCAAACAGTGATGCGGTCCTTCATCGATGAGGACGTTTCCATCGTCTCCTGTTTATCATTCAGTTGTGATTGATTCAATTCAATGTAGTAACAGAAACTCCCATTAACAGCTACTTTCCAGTGCTGTGGGCATCAACTTGAACTGCTGTATAAGCCACCCACTGTTTGACATAATTCGAATGGGAGCTTCCCACGCCAACCAATGATTCAGTCTCTATCTGCTCGTTCCCATCAAAAGCTGACGGGCTTGAACACTCTGACTCCAGAAATCCACTGTCTATGGTGTCTAAATCCAATCCCATTTGTGGGTACCCATCATCGGACTGCTCGTTGGAACTGTAAGAGTCCAGTGAGACCTGTTCAATGTTCTCCAGGTCATGCTCCTGTAGATGCCAGTCATCGCAGTCTAAACCCTGTAAACTCCCACTGCCTTCTGGTACAAGAGGCTGTCTGTCTGCGATCTCAGCCGCGTCTTTGTCATTGAGGAAGTCCTCTAGGCTCAGTCTGTGAGTGTCCCCGGACCAGTCGGCCACAACGCCCTCCTGACCAGACACTGTAACGGTGTCCATCGATATGTGGCCGCCGGAATGTGAAACGCTGTTACTATTGCCGCCGAGGAAATAAAGTTTGGATGAGTTTTGACTTGGCAGACCAAAATCCCGTTCGCTGTTCCTGTTGTTGCCAGGTTCTTCTGAGCTTTCATTCGGCTGCTTCTCACAAAGCACCTGCAGAGTGGTGCTTTTCTCATGGAAATCAAAGTTATTGAAGGTCAGGACTGGTCCGACCCATCTCTGAAATAAAACACAAGGAGAACCTTTTGTATTTTGTCGTGAAAATAAAATGGCATTAAGTTAAAGACCAAAGGGATCAACAGTGAGTATGAAAGTTGTGAAATGTGTGAAAGAATACCATTTGAAGATTTGTGTAAAAGTAGTATCTTATGCTCAACAAGACTACATTTATTTGATCGGTAATACAGAAAAAAAACTGTAATATTGTGAAATAATATTAGTTTAAATAAAGCAATTGCTGCTTCATGAATCGTTCAAAAGAACAGCATTTATTTGAGATTGAAGACATTTTATGATTTAACAGAACATTTCTATATCACTTCTGATCATAAAAGCGTAAAAAAATTAAAATAAACCTTACTGACCCCAAACTTCAGAATTATATATTCAGTTCACGATCCACTAAATGAGCCTGATAAAGATCAAAACTCTTCTTCGAAACAACGCCAACTTGCAGATTAGTTTATCGCAATCATCATTTCCTGACCTTTAAAATGTGCTAAGAAAAAAAAATCATGAATTAAAAGCTTTCATTTTTATGAATGGATAGTAGGGTAAATGCTTTTAGACGCAGGAAGTCAGGATGACCCAGAAAGCATTTGTGAGGTGTTTTGTGCCGATAGGCAAATTTTAAACGACAAACAGCACAACTACAAAATAAAAGAAACAACATATGGGTAATTTAAAAAAAATTGTTTTTTTGTTCTTGTTAGGATTAAGAGGCATTGGACAATATTATTATATTGGACAATTTGAAATGTAATATGTAAAATAGCAATGTATTTCTGTATTTAAATTTACATTTTCCATAGCAAAATGCAATTTAAAAATGTACTTTTAGCATGTTGAATATTGCTACCATATGCTTTCTTAGGAAAATTAGAGATGGTGTCACGGAGCAATTTACACCAAAACGAGACAGATCAAAACACTTACCCCATTACACTTGTACTATTTTTGGGGTTTGGGGAAATGAAACTTTGTTAAATATATCCCTGTAAGATTTGTGTCTTTTTTTTTTTCCCTGACGCTTGATGTTTTTAACCTTACATTCAATGACGCACAGCTCTCACTGTTGCTAATGTGGCATGTTACTGTCCTCTACAGGAGTACATGTTCCTTTACAATCTGAAAATAAAGATCACACTGCCGCCACAATTTCCTCATCAACTGCTTTGTTTAAATAAAGCAACTGCCTCAAGTTCACTGCCACATTTTATGAGGTCAATGTTTCAAAAGAAACCCGCAAGCTATTAATATCTCCAGTTACTGAAGTGCTCTGAGGGACAACTCGAGAAATAACTTGTGTAAATAATATTTTGTTTTGATAGAGGGTAGTATTTTTCAGCTCATGTTAGCCAAACCAGTGGAATATTCACTAAATTCCCCTTTAGTTAAAAAACAACTATTTATAACTACCCACCTTATCAGAGTTTGAACTCATAGCATAGTACTTTCCACTAGAGGGGAAAAATGCTACTTTCAGTTTTCATATATAAACGCAATCTCTACCAAATGTTAAGTGAGCCCTCCTGTTCCTTTGAAGCCCCTACAGACTGACTCATTTGAAAAATGTCACATTCCCCGCTTGTGAGAGGGGTTAAGGTAGTTGAATGTAAGAAAGTCCCCTTATGTTATCGCGAGCACACACACACACACACACAAAGAGACTTCTGCTTATGCAAAAGAGATTTAGAAACATAACATACCTTAAAGTCTCCTTGATATGTATGGTAGAGAGGTGTGAAGTACTCATGGGGGCTTGGGATGTGCTGCCATAAGGTGGGTTTTTTGATGCCCCCTCTAAACGAGCAAAAAGACAATGTGTGTTATTTCTGGACATATGATGGATGAAAAACAAATGAAAACAGCAGCAGTCATAGAAACTGTTGTGCTTTGTGCACTTGCAGAGCTTGTACTTCTGACTTCCTCCGGTTTTGACCTAAATGAAAATAGACTGTCTGCACAAACATATCTGCTGCTTTTGTGGTTTTTTGAGAACGTGGGAGGTGAAAAAGGACTATTCATATACGGTAACTGCAGTCGTATCGATTACTGGAAAACTCATTTAGAGGAGGCGCTATCAAAACTTAAGATCATCCTCATCTGCAGTCTTAGATTAAGTTTGCCACTATGTGGGGTATATCAGGCAAACTTCTCAGTACATAAACTTTCAGTGTTTTAAGAAAGAGTAAACTATCTAGATGGTTTGAAAAGGTTATTATTGGCCTCAAAGGCATGGGAATTACAGATAATAAAGACGCTAATGTGAGTCATAAATGAAGTAACAGTCATAGTGAGAGAGGTTTGAGTTTGCTTCACTTCTCCATATCCCACAAGTGACTTCTGTATGAGCTTCTACAATTCCCTAAAGTCTTAAAACGTACACTTCATAGCATCCATGAGGAGGAACTTTGAACTTCATCTTTGACAAGTAAACAGTTAGTCTCGAGAATGCCTAAAGCAAATCTGAACTGGAACGCAAGAGCCCGGTTTGAGCTTTTTTAACAGAAAGCAACTTGCACTGACACATTTTAAAATGTCAGTGCCGTTGCTTTGTCTCATGAGTCACATCAGTTTTTGTTCTATAAAGGCACATTTATAAAAGCTACTTGAATGTCGTAATTGAACTAAGGTGTACTCCTGGCTTAGTTTAAGCCCTATCTGTGAAACCAGGCCAAGATGAAATACTAGGCAAATCAATCAAGTAAAAGTAATACTTACAGTTTCCCACTGTACACCAGCAGCACCACCGCCACAACGGGAAGTGCCAGCAGCAGCAAATAATATTGCTCTGTCGCTGGAGAGTCAGATGTCCATTCTGTGCTGTTGCTCCATTCGCTCCACATGGATTTAAAATGCCTCGGATGTATGGCCACCTGAACGTCTGCCACATACTGCCTCCCTGGCAGGAGATTTTCACCAACGATAACCATGGATTGTTGGTTTTGCTGCAGGATGAAAATTTGCCCCTTCTGTGGAATAACCAGTATTAAATGATATTGTTTGGTAAAATCTGACAAATATGTGTCATTTTCTTCCAATATGTGGATAAACAAATTGATCTTTTACCTTATCCAGCTCATTTTTAGTTCGTAATCGCACTCTGTAGTATAATTTTTCATACAAAAAATGATCTACGTAAGCCACATCCCAAGTGAGGTTGAAATCCCCATCAATTTTTGCAATGTTTAGGTTGAAAGGTTCCATTAGCTTCACTATGAAAAGAAAAGAAAAGAAAACACATTTTAGTACATAACGTAACATAAGTAAACAAGGCTGGTGAATTACAGTCCAAAATTCTGAGATCACAATCTGGGAATAAAATCTAATTTCAACTGGAAGGTTTATGGGATTTTGAGGATGTAAAATTATGTAGGAATATATGAGATTCTGCACAATTTCTGTCACTTTAAGTATGTTTAACAGTGATCACAGGACTTTGTACGGACAGTCTGATGTTATTTTTCCAATGAGGCTCCAGATGTTCTTTGGATCATCTCAAATCGTGCCTGAGAACACGATCATAAGGTTTGACAAACTTTAAAAGCAAAAGTGGACAAACCAAAAACGAGATTGAGAAAATCCTCATTCGCTCTTTAAAAAAAAAAAAGCCCCAATAGGGGTTTTTTGCAGCGATGCCACAGAAGAACAAGCTGAGTTCCCCAAACAACTTGTTTGAAAAACATTTGAATAATCTAAGGAACATCTGTCTGTCCACTATACAGAATCTTTATTGCAATGGAAAAGATCCATGGATGTTAAAGATTCTTAATAGAACCATTGATGCCAATAAAAGAAGCTTTAATTTTGAGTTTATTGCAAATTCAAATCATTTTCTCTAGTGATCTCAGAATTGAATTTCACTGTATAAGGACACTTATTTTTACACTGCTTATATACGTACTAGATTTGTATAAAACCATCGTTTTCATGTAACGCTTTGTCTGGGTCTCCATATTGCCTTGCATGGCCATTTGTGTTACTACGATAGAGCAGTTGGTATCATAGGACAATATCAATTCTAGATCCTCTAATTCCATTGTGCACCAGGATTGTGCCGAATTGATTCTGCAGCTCCCATTCGCAGAATCAACATCATCCCTGCAAGACATGAAACGTGCTAATTAAACAATATGTTGACCAGTGCCTCGTAATAACCATGAACAGAGCCCAGACAATGTTTCGGTAGAATGATTCATATTCGTAGAATTCAAAGTAAGAACACATTGTGCTAGATCTGTACCTGCAATCTACCGCAACGTCACACGAAGCTGTTCCTGCAGACTCAGAATTACTGCAGTTCAGCCTAGAGATGAAGTCTGTTGTGCAGGTCACATTGCAAACGCCATCATCTGAAAAGAGAGATGTGAGAGGAAATGTGGTCAGTCGAGCTACAGAAACAGGCGCGTTTCTTCTCAAAGCAACACCTGGATAGGTCAAAGGACACCAGACAAATCATTCTGTTGCAACTACTGTATATCCTTTTGAGGATGGTATGTTTTTTTGTATGGCTATATTGCAATAAATGCAAACTTACTGCACTCGATAAGTCCACAAACAACAAGCAAGAATATGGCTTGCCGTAGAGCCATCGTGGAGAAACAATGACAGAAACTGTGGTCAGCCCTGCTCAAATGCATTGTACAGAGCCCACATGCAAACTGCAATGAAAGTAGACATTATTTTATTGGTAATGCATATCCAAGTTGTAAATTATTCCTACATTTAATTTTCAAAACGAAAAGTTATAACAACAACAAATATTAAGAAAATAAAAATGTAAGTGATAATACATACACAATTACATTTTTATACATATAAAATATAGAAAAGAATCACACGCTTGAGATGTTTATCCTATATTGTTTAGTCTATAACCAACATATGATGATCAGAAAAGATCAATAGACGATCCAGTAAAAAAGAAAAGAAAGAAGTAAAAATAAGTAGAGGAATTCTAAATCTTACCTTGTTAACAGTCCCATTGAACCAATTCACAAAAAATATTAAATTTGTCTGACAAAACTAACAATAGAACTGTAGTTCTCAGTCAGACACCAGTTCTATGCTGCATAGATCCTCCTGACATTTCACTATGTCGATGATCTACTGATCTACATGCACAGTCAGAATGCTTATGACGAAAGTATGACATAAAGGATGTGGTTGTGGTTAAAACAAGAGCCCATTTTCAGATGTACCGCCCCAATGAGGCCAATTAAGGGCACTTCCTGTTGTGTAGGTGTTTCCAACAGGGGACTGGAAAAATGTGCACTGTCATAAGAACCTAATTTTGGTGGGGGTCAATATAGAAAACTGATCAATCATGGCTTGGCATGGGTACAAAAATAATCATTTAAATAAAAATAAAATAAAAGGCAGTGATAATGTGTAACCGTTTGTGACACACATTGTGTTTATAATGATAATGTGTAAACACCTGCATAAAAAAAAGATAAGAATGTGTTTTGAATAATAGTCATTTTTGCGCTTGAGCGCTAAAGCATCAATTAGGTGTCTGAAAAATGCCTGACCAAAAATGTAGTCTTAAATTAATGGGGTTCTCTTATTCGGTTTATAACAAGTAATACAGATGTATAAATGCAGTGTAATTACACTAACCAAAAAACTATACATCAGCATGTTTTAAACAGCTTTAATTAGCCAATCGTGTTTTAAGTAACCGTTCGTGTTTTACTGTTCATGTTATAAATTGGACGTGCAGGTGATATCCATTAGCTTGAGTTTATAGAGAATATCTTGCAATTCATCAGCGTATATTAATAGCAAACGATCTATTCAATTTAATCACTGAGTAGTTTCAATCAGGCATCTACGCGTGCGCTCACGGGTCCTAACGATCTTGGCTAAATGTCTGTGTTTTCTTTTTTTCCAGGAGGGAAACTTCACTAGATTTTTTTTTTGCTTGGATTTTGATGCGAATTCACAATTAAACGACTCTTGATCCAGATTACGATAGTCCTCTTCGCCGATAAGGTACGTCTGGTGTAGAAACGGGGTTAATTTGCGGACGTGTGCTGTAGTTTGCGCTGTTTTTGTTTGCGGGTCTTCTTAGCTAACCAGCTAAGCTAGGCTAACAGCCGATCCAGATCGACACGCGACGCGACGAATTACAGCGCGCACGTGTATTATAATAGTGTAACTACGCGCACACAGAGTAAACTGACCCATCCGTGTAGTTTGGGGTGAGCAATTAATTCAACAAAGCGTGATCTGGTTAATTCAGCGGCATCTGTGAAATGCGCATCTGACAGGTCGAGCCGTCCGGATCTGCGCTTTCCAAACATCAAGCAGCTTATTCAATATTAGAAGGTTCTTTGATTGGGCCAAATATGGATACTCTGTGTGCAATCTGCATATTTGATACTATTCTCCATTCATGTAGCCCTCACCGAATATTTTGATTATACCCTTTTATAATTTGTATGATCATGCACCTCAGACCCTCTCATCAGAGTTAACGGCCCCTTAAATTGACACATTGTTGGGTTCGATTATCACTTTCGCATGCTTTTGGTTATGAAAGCATCTCTCTTCGTGGTGTCACCCAACTATTAAGACTTACATTTCCCGCCAGTTCATTTCAAACTACTACATTTATTTATATATATATATATATATATATATATATATAATTTTTTTTTTTTTTTTTACTTCGTTAAATCTTTTTATTTTTTATAAACACTTTAATTCATTGTGTCATAGATCTGCAGGTGATGTAGGACTTCTCCAATCACATCCTCCGCTTAAACTCCGTCTCTTTATCATAATTAATAAAAAATTAAACGAGTAACAGCTGCTATAGAGTTTAGGCTACATTCTGACTCTCAATATGGACTAAAACAGGGGTGCCCAATATGTCAATCACAATCGCTAAGGTAGTGTGGGTAGATCGCATGGCATTAACAAAGTAGACGGAATCCCATCATCCATCCTCACTATAAAATGTGTCATTTGATTGATGTACAGGGCAGCCAGTCTGACCTCTGACCTCTTCTGACACATGGGTCAACGAGCATGTGCACAATGGTGCCAAGCGTTGCAGAGCTCTAGCAAGCTAGTGAGAAACCCTCCAGTTTATTTCTTTTAAACTTAAAGGGTCAACTTTTTTTTTTTCTCGGTCGTTCTTGTCGTGTGTTTGCCTCATCTGTCAGGCTCTCATCGCTATACAGAAGAAGGAAAATGTGGAGCGGACTGTTCATTTTTCGGACCGTTCATAACTTCAACACTGACTTCCCTCAGTTGTCCGGACAGCAGTCATTTTGCTTTACATTTTTTGAGCTTGGACAATGTAGAGTTGTATTGTGCAATATGGTTCACATAGTTATGCAAGCGACACCAATATTGTGCAAGTAAATAATTTAACTTATTCATCAATACACTTTTGTATTTGTATAGTAGTTCGATCATTTCGACTTAGTCATTTTATAACTAGCTCACAAGCCAAAAAAGTGTGGGCACCCCTGCACTAAAAGCTCTGTCGCTGCCTTGGTTTCATCGTAACTTTAGTAAAGTAAACGACTCCTGACGTTCTCCATCTATAAGTGTTGTTGTTAGGCATAGTTTGGTAATCATTATAAAGATGTGAGTGCTTTGACTCATGACCCCAACCTTGATGTTCGTCTATATTGAATGCCATTGAGGTTGAGCTCTAATATGTCACTTTAGAGACCCCAGAGGACATGCAAACGACAACCGGTGTTAAATTAGACTGTCTGTTCAGTCAATTGGTTAAGATGTCTGAGCATAACCTTATCACAGCTGATAAAATTAGCACATTTCATTTATACAGGGTGGAGACTCCAGGACCCTTAGGCTGTGTTTACACTGGCACAAAAAATACCCTACCCCCATTTTTGTGGTCTTAAATCTGATATATAGCAGTCTGACCTACGTCTAAACACGCTTATTCCCCTTTTAATTCCAAGCCACCACAAGGTAAAGAATGAAGTGATTGCACTCACAGATAGCATTTTAATATTGTTTTATGAAGATGTGCCTGTATGTGTGCTTACAGAATCTTTTTTAAATTTCTGCTTTTTTTTTGTTTTGTTTTTTGTTTTTTGAGGTGGGACATTTATAAAGGGTGAAAACTGTGAAATGTTCAGAGTCTGGTTTTTAACCTTGGGCTTCTTTCTCTCTCATTAAATGTAATCTTGGATCACATTCATCTGATCAGACTTTTTTTTTTCTATACTTCGAAAACAGGATGTTCTCTGTGGTATAGTGGGTTTCTACAATAGAAAATCATAACGTATCTTGCATTCCAAGTAATGTGGACGCGAAATGACTAAACATTTTATACTTGTATACTTTCTGGATTATATACCCCCCCCTATAATCAGTCCGATTATACCCTGTTGTCTTGTTACCCATGCTGGCAAATAATCCTGGCCACCCGACATGAAATATACCCCCCGTGTGCATCATAAAGTGATCCCCGTCAATCACTTTTGGGTGGAAATTAATACGAGCACAGATATGAAACCAGTTGTGTTTAAAGGGAATATTAACATGGAAATCAGATATGGTCAAAAGATCGGATCTGTGCATTAAGACTCGATTGAGAGAACCAGGATTTGTACGATTGAGTCAGATCATGCGTCTACTGATGCAGATCGGGACATTTACAACTTCTGTACTAGAACCGTAAGCAACAGTGTGCATCGCCACTGCTGAATGTCCTTATTAAATAAAAATCTCCCTAGATGCTTTTCAGAAACATCATCAAACAAATAAAAAACATGTTCAAACTACACTGGGTAACAGTGTAGTTTGAACATGTTTTTTTTATTTTTTTTTAAAGGTCAAAATAGAATGGTAACTAGTAAGGAAGAAAGTTGCACAATGACTGTGTATAGTTTTACAGATACGTGCGTCTCTTGCATAAAAAAAAAAAATCTTCTCCTTTCAGGTTTTCAATCATTCAGTGGGCCTCAAGTCATGTCTGGTATAGCGTTAAGTCGTCTTGCACAAGAACGAAAGGCTTGGCGGAAAGACCATCCTTTTGTAAGTATGATGTTTTCCATCACAGATGTGAGTGTTATACAGAAATTAAGAGCAAGATGGGTTTCTGTTTTACCTTTTAATATTTGAGAAGAAATGTTTTTGTAGACCCATGAAGAATTGATTGGTTTAATTTTTTTTAAAAGTGTATTGAATGAAGGGGTTACTGAAGGGCAGTGCTTTCCGTTCGTTGTGGAGCCACTGTTGTTTTAAGATGTCGCTTTTAATTTATTCAGCTGAGAGGTCTCTATTGAAACTGTTGGGGTGTGTGCGCTCACACAAACGAGACCATAGGTTAAAAAGGATCTAGAGTTTGACGTTTTGAAACCTTTGCAGCCACCCACAGGATTTCAAACAAGAAGTTTCTCATGTTGTTTTCTTTTTCTCATGTTCTCACTTTTAAAAAATTATTATTTTTAGGGTTTTGTAGCCGTACCAACAAAAAACCCTGATGGAACGATGAACTTGATGAACTGGGAGTGTGCCATCCCAGGGAAAAAAGGAGTAAGTGCCATTTTATCACTTGCAGTACAAGCACCCTTCTTTTTCTTTTTTGGCGTGTACATCCATATTGAGTCTCTCCCCCTTCCCTCAGACACCGTGGGAGGGAGGCTTGTTCAAACTTCGGATGCTGTTCAAGGACGACTATCCTTCCTCTCCCCCAAAGTGTAAATCTGATGTCCAGTGGAGCTAATCCAGTATCTGTATTTTGTATGCACATTGTAGTGTTTCTCTTACTTGTGATTTTTATCATGTGACTTCTTCTACAGGTAAATTTGAGCCTCCTTTATTCCATCCGAATGTATATCCGTCTGGTACCGTATGCTTGTCTATTTTAGAGGAAGACAAAGACTGGAGGCCTGCCATTACAATCAAGCAGGTAAGCTGTATAAACCTTTGCACATTCACTATGATAACTGTAACAGAGACAAGGGGCCTCAGATTGGGTTTTAGTCCACAGCAGCACCCCTTTCTCTGAATGTACCCGCGGATGGAGGCGTAAAAATGAAGTGACGTGATTTCACAATCAAAAATGTTGTTTATTCCCAAAAAGTGCCAACGTAAAAACACAAAAGTCTTCCAATGGGGTATAACCGACATCTACAGAGAACATCCAAATTAAAGACAATTACACTGTTCCAAACAAAGAAATAAGCCAAACTTTTGTTTGCTATGCCAATAAATTGACCCAAACTAAACGTTTGTCACGCTCAACCTTTCTCTGAGAGGAGAATCTTAAAAAGGCCAAGCCCCTCCCCCTTGGACTAAACCATTTAGAACAAGTTAATAAAAAATAAATATAAAACTCAAGACAGACATTCACCCAATAACCAAGTCATAATACAAAATACCTAAACATTTGAAACAAAAATAAAATGATTAACATTTAACAGTTTTAAATAAGAGTCAAACAGGTCACCAAGAAGGTCCCCCTCATTCCTGAGAACAAATGAATTGTGCCTTGTCTTGGCGGGAAACTTAATGATCAGGTTTCCAAGAGTTAAGTCCCATACCTGTAAGAGTCTCTTTTTTTTTTAAAGTCACAGTCTCCCTGTGACAATAATGTAATTAACTAGTTGATCGACAGTAAGAATTTTCACAGATTAAAGGGTTAGTTGACCCAAAAATAATTTGGAACTTGTACCATTCCAAATGGATCATTTTAGGAACAAAAGTGAAGTCAAGCAGCTTCGGTTAAGCTTCCACAAGAACCTTTTAAATTTATATATTTGGCAGACGCTTTTATCCAAAGCGACTTTCACTGCATTCAAGATACATATTGACATTCTAATCGCTTCTTGCTTTCCCTGGGAATCGAACCCATGACCTTGACGTTACTGTTTGAGCCACAGGAAAGCAGTTCCAATGACTTTGATTCTTATGATACGCAGGATGTTTGAACTTCCGCAGGAACCAATGAGGTTTGTTCTTACCCATTAAAACAACTACAGTTGAGTTTCAGTTTATGCTTGGTGACTGTTTATGTGAATAAAAGCCTAAATTCACTTTTCACCTAAATTTGTACTAAACCCCTCAATTAATATGGATTAGTTTTACTATCTCTTTGTTAGCTGTCAATGACAGAAATGTCTTGAATTACATATGAACGAAAGTCTTACCGGTTAGTAATGAGGGTGAACAAATATTGACTTTTTTTTTTTTTTTTTTTTTTTTTTTTTTTTTTTGGGTCAACTAACCCTTTAATGCTCTGTTTAAAAAGTAATTTTTCATGATGTTTTAAACTGTTTGCTGCATGGTAAAAAATAACTACATTACACATATAAAATAGAGTTTTTGAGAAGGGATTTTATTTTTTAAATTGCATTCAGACATGTAAAATGTTGGTAAATAAAGTAATCCGTTTATAAACATAACTATGAACCTTGACCTTTAAGGTTAACCATATTGAGAACAAAAAATGAAAGTAGCTATTTAAACCTAAAACTAACTTGAAGCGAAACAAACAGACACTGGCATTGGGTTCACATAGCCCACCTCGCTCATTCGGCACAAATGCAAATCTTCTTATGTTCACAATGTATTTGGATGCTAAACTGTTATTTATGTAAACTAGCCGTTATTCTTTCTTGTTTTCCAATATAGACGTAAAACAATTTTCATGTGTAGAAATGTTCTTGGCATAACAGTGCGATTAGTTATGCTGAACAGGACAGATTAAATAGACTATTTGAATATACTTTTTAGAAGTTTAGTTGACTCATCTTGATAAACAGTCTGTGACGTCAAGTTAGAAGCACTAGAACTGCTGTGTATAGCAGCTGCACTCACTAAATATTTATCTAACGTGCGTGCATCTCATCTATATGTGTGGTGTAAGAAATCACAGGGAAAGAGGCGTACAAGCCCATAAGATGATGGAAATCCTTTATATTGTGATCTGTGTGCTTTAACTCAGTTGTTTTCTGGGCCGTACATGAACAACAAACTCAAACGTTTCTAATATGTGCACATGGCAACACTGCAAGAGCGTCCATAACCAAAACTGTCAACTCTGCTTTGGTTAAAACTTCTAAACGTAAACGAGTCTCTTGTTGCTGTACTTTTAATTTGGTCGGAATATTGGAGACCAGACTCGTGAGATGCTAAAATGTTGCTATGGTTACCAAGGTTTCAGTCATCCTCGTTTCTGGAGGAAGTGTTCCATACATGCATGTAACAATAATTTGGGGAACTCCTGAAGCGTATGTGGCCTGATTGTGCATGAGCACAAAAGTTTGGTTTTCTTTAAGTCGCCAACATCATTTAACGATTCGTTAAAAAGCGTCAGTTGTCATTCAGGGTGGGAAAAAAAAGTCTGGAAATGAATATCCTTAAAATTACTGCATGGTTTAATGGTCCATTTTGGAAAAAGTACATCCAATAACAGTGTATCTTAAGAATTAATTTTAGTTGATTTTGGGTTTAAATTACAATTGTTGCATGGATTTGTGAATGTTGGACGCGTTCCTGAAGAGGGCAGTATTCTCTCATGAAGCACCACATCTTTTTATTTTTTAGATCTTGCTAGGAATCCAAGAACTCCTTAATGAACCAAATATTCAGGACCCCGCACAGGCTGAGGCATACACAATTTACTGGTACGCACCTCCAGTTCAAATAAAGTCTTGCCTATTGAGACTGAAATTCGTATTGCCTTTTGTTATGAATCTTGTATTTGCATTTCTTTTTCAGCCAAAACAGAGTGGAGTATGAAAAAAGGGTCCGAGCACAAGCCAAAAAGTTCTCGCCGTAAACCTCAAGATTTTGCAGTGTGAAGGAAGTGGGTTTTGACCAGGTCTTCTCTTCCCCCCCCCCCCCTACAAATCATATCCACTTCATACTAATTTACTGCTGGGCTTAATGAAATGAATGTGTTGTGCCATTTGTCAATCCACCAATCCAATCCTGATGCTTGTTCTAACAAACTCTTCCTGGAGGTTTTAAATTTGGCTTTTCTTTTTTTTTCGTCTTCATCCTCCTCCCCAGTCGGGCAAATCCACAGCAGAGGAGCTCACACTAGGTTGTGTGAGGTGTGGCTTTTTTGTTTTTTGTGTGGGTGGGGTTACTTGGTAACAGTGCTACATATTTGCAAAAAAAAAAAAAAGAGAGAGGCACAAACGTCATCCACATGCAGAAGAAATGATATTCCACAGATGCAGAGGCATGAGCCTGAAACTTTTGTTTCGCTTAATCTTTTGTTTTCTTTCAGACTGGCCTCCTTAATCTCTTTCATGGTTTTAATGATTTAAAACTTGCTATTAATGTCAGTATTTCAACTGCTGTAAAATGATACTTTTATACTTTCTTTACTTTTGAATTAGTGTCTATAGAGAGATTTCCATTCCTGATGCAGGCAGTGTACTAAGCATGTGCTGTTCAGTATGATAGCGTTGTGCTGCCTCGGCCGTCTGTGTTTCACAAAAAAGAAAAAGGAAAAAAAAAAGACTTGCGTAAAGGCCTCTGAATCAAATGGTTAGTTAACCGCTGCATCAGTCTCTTTGTGTTTATATGGTGTTTTGTTCATGTAAGTGTATAGAGTAAATAAAAATGTTTATACAAAGCCAGTTGCGACTGCAGGTACATTTTTCACACGGTTCTCCCCGTGACTGTGCTTGAAAGGTAAGGTTTTTCTCTTTTTATTTTATAAGATTTCTATGGGACTGGAATGATTGAGACGATGAGTTTGTCTCCCAGTGGAAACCACGAATTGAATGTGACAAAAAAAAACTTGACCCTGGATCTGTGGAATGTGACATCATGGGAACGTTATTAATAACATTAGGAGTATTAAAGCTAATACTCATGAAACTGATAATTATTCTGCTATAATACGAAAAAATGAATGCCTTTATACTTTATATATAAAAAGTGTTGACACTTGAAATATCATTTACTGATACATATTAAATTCACAAAGTCTAATTAATAGATTTCTCATTAGTTCATGGAAGATAAAATATTAACTCATGTTTACAAATGAGTCATTATTTTACAGTGTTATTAATTGACAATATGCACATGCTGCTATTATATACATATTATAAATTGATATTTATTAACTTCTGATTGCTTGACATTTATGAATCTGCTTTTGACTCAAACACTAGTTTTTTTTAGCATGATATTGATGAGCCACCTGTTTGACAGTGAAGTGCTGTCTTAAGTTATGATGCTCTTGCACATGATTTCATAACTACAGTAATATTAACTCTGAGATCAGTAGGCTTTGCCTATGTCTATCTTTGCTTATTATGCCAAATGTCACATTGCATCCAATTGTCGGAGGAAGTTACGCCTGAAGTAACTGACTGTAATATATGGATGTTTAATCCTAAAAGGTGTTTTTATATCATGTATAAATATACAAATTATACAAGTATACAAATGTTTGAAAGAGTGTTTATAGAGAATATTGGTGAATTTGTTCTTACAATATCTGACATCTCACTTTCAGATAAAAATTGAAATATTTACAATATTTGGAATTAATTTTTAGAGTTTTCACTATCTGTAAAAAGAGACTTTGGGTTAGACTTTATACTCTGTGGCTTGTATAAAGTCAATTCAGTATTTAATGCTCTGGAAGTTTATATTTAGTCATTTATACATTTAATTGACTACATTGAGTTTAGATTTAGGTCAATTTTTTTTCTGTGACAGAAGGAAAGGTTAGGTTGGAGAATAGTTTTTCCACCTGGGGCTTTGGGCCCCCCTCCGCGGACCCCCTCCTATGAAACTACGTGCTCTCCAACTTTTTAAAGAGAAGAAAAGAAAAAAAAGCCATGTTGTCATATTTGGTACTTACGTTAACATTATAATACAGTTGGTTTGGTGATGTTGGGTACAATGTTCTGCTTTCAGTTACTTTATAGAAATCATTAAAGATTTCCCCATAAAAAAAGAGAAGATCTGTCAATCAGAGGACTGAAGTCATGTAGTTGATTGTGGTCAACAGGCTTTTCAGCAAAGTTTGTTATTTTTATTTTTTTGTCCCATATAAATTTGCATATTAAATATGATACAGTGGGCTAATACATTCACAAGCGGTCATTATACTTACCGTTTAACGGAAATGTATCCTGGGGAATACAAAGACTAAAATAAAAAATAACCATATTTTTTATTTTAATAAAAAATTGTGTGGGTAATAGCAAAAAAATATTTTTCTGGTGGTCTTGCTCATTTTAGGGTTAAGGTAATCAGCTGACAGCTAGTTATTTTGATTTTGGTGTTTTATTCTATTTATTCAATTACAAAAACAAACCAGTTACAGTAAATTATTAATCTTATCAGATTTAGCAGAACCGCTCCAATGCCGCCTGATCCAGACCATGGGTTTTGTTGGGTTGGTAAGAGGAAGCGAATAGAAAGCTATTATGCCTGTGGGAAAATACCCCATATTGAATGTTAAAGGTGGAGCAATAGCTGGCCCTAAATTTGATAGGCCTCCCCTCATTGAAATTAGATGTTAAAGCTGCAGAATTTCCATACTAATTAAGTATTCTTCCTAACAAAGGCAATGTTTAATCACACTGACATTAAGTTGGTATGGTGCGCTCAGTCCCGTGAGAATATGGCACTGGGTTCTGTGCGCTTGTCAAGGCTGCTCTAATAGAATGAGGAAACTCTGGACTCCAGGCTCTTGCGGGGTTAGCACAATTATGAATATTAATAGTTTCAGCATGATTTCTACAGCCTGAGCTGTAAGGAAACGGGCTAAAAACTATTATCTGGAAATCTTGTCAGCGGAAAGACAGGAACACCCACTTAAGAAGTTATTTTGCTAATTGCAGGAGGACATTTTTAAATCGTAACTTTTTCGGTAATTACTGGTTTTATTTCATTCTATTTGAAAGCGTATTGTGATATTTTATGGGTTTTGGCTGCAAGCATTTAACATTAAACCCAAGCTGACTAACGCTGTCACTATAATTGCTAAGGCAAACAACACTATTGCTCATATTGGTGAGATTTTTCAAAAATCATAACATTTCTGTTATAGGTCTACAACTCATCCTGTTTGAGCTACAGATATGAATTGTGATCTTATAGATTGCTATCAAAGGTGTGCTATACATTCTCACACACTCTAAGTTGTGAGTTTGAATGGCGGATGATAAATAAGAGGAAGATTCCCATTGATTTAGCCCATAATGTAAATCCTTAGCCATTTGTAGGGGCTTGAACATCAATAAGCTTAGAAATGGGCTTTTTGACTTGGTCTAATAACTAGCCATCTAGCAAGCACTGGCACTAACACTGTGCTGGGTTAATTTAATAGAAAAACATCTGATGTTTTCTTGAGATCTGTTTGGATAGTGATATTCTCAATGAATTTCATGACACAATGTGTGCAAATCAATCTGCATATTGCTAATAATGTCAAATGCAAGAATGTTCCCAGAAGCTTTTAAGAGTCATTTGTGCGTCTTGGGGGATTTCTTACAGTAACCTTCTTGATTGCCATCTTTGAGTAGCTGGTTAAATAAGATTAAAACACAATGCAAATGACAGTTCTGCAATGCAAATTAAATCATTAACTCTGCTCTACACACATCTTCGACATTGATGCAATTCATGCCTTTCCAAGTCTCTGTAAAGGTGGCGTTGATTATTTTTCTCAGTCACGTTTTGTAAATGCTGATTGCCATTTAGAGACCTTTTACTCCTGACATCTATTTCATTTTTTAAATGATTTATTTTCTCTGTGTCTAGAATCGCTGCATGTAATATCCATTTAGGAAGCACTGTGTGTAATGAGAAATGTTTTCAGGTGTCACAGTCCGAGACCAGGAAAAGAAATACCTTTGATACATCCTTGCGTTTCCCTTTCCAAAACGTGATCATTGAAATCTGATCCGACATTTTTATATTTATCAATTTTGGATCCTAATGCCTTCTCTATTCCGATACCCGACTTTAATGTAAAGCTAGTTAGTTTATGATGTGCGTCGTTCTTCAATTAGTCTGAGCCAGCCAGGGCGGTGCACTAATGATGTGACCATGAAAACAGATGGAAGGGTCATTCTGTACCTTTTCCACTTATCAAAACTAACAGATATATGCAGTCATAAGTGAGGGGATCCACCATACATTGTGTAATGTCAATAAGCAGTCATTTATGGACGTTCTCTGAATATATTGATGCAACATATGAGTCATTTTAATATCAAGAAATTACTTTTCTGCATTTGTGTCTGGCTGATAATAGAGCCAAGCTTTGTTATTCATCAACTTAAGATTTGATGTTGAAGCCTTTCAAATTAACTAGATTTCTGCTCGAATGACTCATGAAATGTGATTTCAGCTGCATCCAGGTACTAAGAACAGACTTATTTATTTAACACCATGCACAACATTTGACAGTGCCGTATTTGTAATGAACAAATGCTCTGTACAACCAAAATAATTAATGGAAAAAGTATGCGAGCACTTATATTTTGTAATTGGCAGAACTAAATTGCTATGTACACTGATTAGATCCCTGCAGCGTATGGGAATCATTATTACCATGTGCATTTCCTCCAAAGAAACGAGGGAACAAGTTTATCATAGCCACTATGTGATGATTATAATGTAAGAGCTACAGCTTTCCTTTAGCTCAATCAGAAGAGCATTGGTGTTTACATCACCAAGGTTGTGGGTTCGATCCCCAGGGAAAGCAAGAACTGATTCAATGTGTTCCTTGAATGCAATGTATGTCACTTTAGATAAAAGCGTCTGCTAAATGCATAAATGTAAATATAAGTCAGGAGTGTGTATGGCCCCCACATGCCTGTATGCACTCCTGATGAGATGGCGGATGATGCTATCTCTTCCCAGACCTGGATCAGGCCATCAGTGACCTGCTGGACAGTCTATGGTACTACTTGATGCTAACTGCAGTGAATATCAAAGCCATTGGCTAGCACATTGCTCTCCAGAACACTCTCATCTGTGAAGAGAACGGGGTGCCAATGGCAGACTTGAATTCTGGTGTTCTCTAAGAAAAGCCATTCAAGCTGCATAGTCCCACAAGAGGACGTCAGTTTGACAGTCTGGTCAGAAACATACACACCAGTAGCCTACTGGAGTTCAGTTTATACTGGCACTCTGGCAGTGTTCCTCCTGTTCCCCCTCGCACAAAGGAGCATAAACCAGTCCTACTGCTAAGTTCTTGTCCTCCTACGTCCATTTCCAACTCTCCTCGTGTAACGGCCCATGTCCATATCTCCTCCATCTTCTCCTGCTCTTGGAACTGTGCTGGGAGACACCAAACCTCCTTGTGACGGCACGTATGGAGCAGCAGGACTGCCTGTACAACCTGATTGGGTTGGAGGAACTGACTCATGGTACAGGCAGTAACAAAGACCTCAACAAAGCACAAAACTAAAGACAAATCAGTCAAGAATAAGGAGAAGAACACATGTCTATATCCACCACATGCAAAATAATTCCCTTTTTAGGGTTTGCTGTGGCCTCTTCAGTGCATCTGTTGTCATTTCATTTGCACCAAAGCAGGTGAAACTGTTCACAATCACATATGTTTCATAATTGGACAGATTAATATCCTTGAAGATAAATTCACTGTGATGATTAAGCGTTCTCTTGAAACTGTGAAACTGTGTTTGTCCAGTTGTGGTTCACAATATCTATTTCAGCTCCTTCTGGAAACCTGCCGAGTTAAAAAAGATAATTGCAATTATTTTTTCACCCAGCTGTGACTTAATATTTCATAATTGCAATTTAAAATATTCCAGCTGTGACTGTATCTCTTGAAATGTGATCTCTTTAAATTTTATGTTTGTTTTTTAATGTAAACTTTAGGTCAGTTTGTTGTATTTTTATTATGAGGCAGAAACAGGCTTTTGCAAGAATGCAACTTTCTATCTTTTTTTTTTTACGATTATGTAACGTTCATATCTAGTTTTTAGTAACGAGTCTCTATCATGATCATGACTTGTGGCAGCGCTGAAGAACCTCGTAATACGTATATGAATGCTTATGATTACAACAAAGAGGAGTCGTCTGAGCACCGATTCAACCCATGAAAGCTTTGTGTGGCGGCGATGAGCAAAGCTTGAAAGAAATATTTCCATTTTGATCCTTTCAAACTGTGATGTATTTAAATACAAAACAGTACACAGCAGTCCAAGTGGGCTGGTGGAAGTGGAAATCTGCAGAGCTTCAAAGGACCCATCAATTGCTATGAATAGCTATTTATAAAGTGCAGGCCCTAATTCTCCAGGTTATAAGCACTCAGCGTTTGCAGGAACACAAAACGGTTGCATCCTGTTCAAATCTAATTCATTCTGAACCGACCACTTAGCATGCACTCAAAAAGAAAGAAACCTGCATGATGTAGTCCAGTAGAGCTCATTACATGGGTTATGGCTCAATAACAGTGCATGGCTAAAACTCTTAATTATGGTTTTTACGACTTTTAACGTTTTTTTCTTTCTTTCTCTTTTTTTTTGTCATGAGAAATTTGTTTCAGTGCTAATGCATCTATAAACGAGTAAATTGGACACATTAGATGTAGCCACTCAGCAGTGGAGCCAAATGTATCATATTAGAATGAGCTTGTAACTTCAGTATTTACCGTATGTGCTTTAATTCACATTTCAATTCAATTTTGTTTGTATAGTGCTTTTTACAATACATATCGTTTCATAGCAGCTTTACAGAAAATGCATGCATCTATATTACAATCTAGAGTGATCTGTTATCAGAAGCAACCAAGTTTTGTTTTTTAGAAATTTACATAAAAATAGATCACGCAGTAAGCAAACAATGTATTAATTTAAGGCAGAGACAATGAGCTCACTGAAGTAATGAATACATGTTACCATAATGATCAGAATATACAGTAAATGTATCACTGGTGCATGTTGATTCTGAGTTTCCTAATCTGAAGTCCTTGCAGAAGTTGGAGTCATCTCGAGTCTTCATAAGAGGCTTCATCCAAACTGGAGCTGACATACTCTCTAGTTACTTGGGATGGGTATCCCGAGATAAAACAGAAAAGCAAATGGAGAGAAACTAGCATAGCTGTTTATGACATTAACCAAGGATACTCGTGTGCATTTGATATGAAGTAACTGGAGTACAAGGTTATGAGATGCATTATGTGAATGATTGACTAAAGAGATGCTTCTTTAATCTAGATTTAAACATGGAGAGTGAATATGAGCTCCCAAACATTACCAGGAAGGCTATTCTAGTCAAATGCAGAAACACTCCCCCTCCTTTAGTGGACTTAGATATCCTAGGAGCAACCAAAGTCCATAGTTTTGTGACCTTAAAGAGTGTGATGGATTGTAAGGCAATAGAAGATCGCTGCATTAAAGCCTAACTATTTTAGCTATTTTGGTCACACTGTTTTCCGACGGTCCACTTTAGATCATCAGATTCCACTAAGTAACTTTCTTACTGTCTGCTAACACTTTATTTTAATGCTTCCCAACAGAAATTCTACTTACTATAAGAAACTTTGCAACTACATGTCAATTAATTCTAACCCTAACCTGACCATAGTGACTGGAAATTGACATGTAGTTCCAAAGTTACTTATAATATTAATGTCTAAAGTGGACTATACCGAAATAGTGCAATCACTATATTTTAACCCTCAAAATACATTTAAAATCTGCATATTTTTGCATTCCTGGGTTTTGAAATGTAAAATTTTATAAGAACTATAGGCGGAAAAAACACTGATATATGGAAAAAAAAGCTATATTCATGAGCAACCTTATTTAAAGATCTAAGAATGAACAGTATCATCTTTTTTAATGAACATAAATTCAATCAAAACAGTAAAATTTGTTATATCTACATGAACAAAACATCATAAAAGCAACTTAAATATTGCTTTGTAATTTTTTAAATAAAATAAATACATTTCAATTACATAAACTTTCACTTTTTTCATGCTGCAATAGTTCGCCTTAAACATGCACATTCATGTATCAACAAAATCCCAAATGCATACACAGCAATGGTGTTAAAGGATAAATTACCATTAGTTAAAAATTGCCTCTTAAGTAACTTCAGAGTAGTTAGCGACTGCTGTAGATTAGCTAACTGTTTATTCAAAATAGTTACTTGTCTGTACTTCAATTATGGTTATCTTGTTGCTTGAAAAGCTGCAATTTCAAAACACCATCCCCAAAGAATTTTTGGATGACAACAATTCCAATCCGCACCACCATTCAAGCCAGGTATTACGATTTCAGCACAGCTGGGAAATCAATGAAAGTAAATAACCATTGGATGCATTCCCCGTCCCCACCTTCTTGCTAGCAGGTAAAGCCGTTTAGAGCTTCTTCCAGCCATTTGGAAATCCTTTGCTGAGAAGAGATGCCCGGCTGGTGCTTTGTTTTATTGGCTCTGCTAAAGAATAATTTCAGTACTGAGAGGCACCTCACCCCAGCAGCTACGTAATTAATGTGTCCGAGCCTATTTATAGTAGCGAGGAAAGGCAGTGGAGACGTGGGTGGTGTAGATGGGTGAGGGGTACGGATGGTGGCGGGGTATAAGGAGCAAATCGGAAAGGGGGGAAGCAGCACTGCGTTGCCTCTTGGATGTGAATTCTAAGACTTCATATGTGGATGACAAATAGTGAAACATTCTGAGACAGGGTCTGATGTAGCAATGAAAAACACAATAATAAAGTCTAGAAACATCAGATCTTCAGAGGATTTCCAGATTTCTACTTTTACTTCTTCTGTACAAAATAATAATAGTAATAATAATAAAATCAACAGATACACAACAGTTACACAAGGTTTGAGATCCATTCAACAGAACTCAGTATTTCTCTTTTATTTGGTTCTTTTTTCTCAGCTACACTTAAAAATAATGGATCTATGTTGGCATGGTTCAAAAAAGACTTTTTAAATCCAAATAACCTTTCCATTCCACAAAAGTTTCTTTATAATAGGAAAAAGGGTCCTTTAGATTATTAAAATGTTCTTCAAGAACTGTTTATGTTCTTTAAGAACTGTTCACTGAAAGGTTCTTTGGGAAAGCAAAAACTGTGGTTCTACAGTCATAAGGTTCCAACAAGGGGGGTTATAGAAATGCTATAAACCCATTTGTGGTTCCCCAACCTTTCAGTGAAGGTTTCTTAGTGTGAAGAACATTTTAAAAATGTAAAGAACCCTTTCCAGTATAAAGACATTTTTGTGGAATGGAAAGGTTCCATTGATGTTGAAGGTTCTTCACAGATCCATCAGTGCCAACAAAGAACCTTTATTTGGACATTGCTCTGAAAACCTCATTTTTATGAGTCTAAATATCAGTTTTGCAAATGCAATTGCCCCATAATTAATAATGAGAAATAAAATCCACAATTCTAAGTTGTCGATGACTGAATCACTTGAGGTTGTGCCTGAGTCTAAAAGCTCCTGTGTGGGACTTTAAACAAAATGAACTAACATTTGTCAAAGATTGTGTTTTCATTTCCTGAACTGACTTGGCAGATGTATCTGTTGACCGCGACGTTGGCTATTACAAAAGATATGTTGACACTATTTATATCTAGTTTTCAGTGGCACCTGGTCAATAGCCAGAGAAGAAGGATACTTCAACAAAGAAGTCTGCAATAAGTTAGATATATAATGCACAATAATTAATGAAATAACATTATTTATTCATACTATTTGACTGGTCGTCATGTTTGCACATTAAACAAAACAAAAAAAATTCTGAAATGGAGAAATGGAGTCCCCCCAGGAGCCCCTCTCATTGGTTCAAGTGATATTTATTGGGTAGTATTTTCTGTGCTAATTATGATTTCCTGCAACATCACTTTATGATTTATAATGTGTTTAAATGACCATTAATGTCTTCTAAACCACATGCTTCATATACTAGTCTATAACTGCAGCTATAGGTAGTGAAATAAAGCTTCTTACTGTTTTTTTTAGTTAGCTTACATATCAGCACATACATCTACCTGATTAGCCTGCTAGCTTAGCTTATACACCGTGCATTTGAACATGTCCTTCATGTGTGTTAAATGTCCAAATATTTCAGTTAATATAATAACTGGTGTTTGTTTAATTATTCGTGTCATTTTTTGCGCTATAATTATTGTTATTAACATACAACAAGATATCGCAATTACAACCTTTGATCAGGTATTACCGCCTGGGTCCTAAAGGAGACATGATACCTTTTGAAACACATGTGACTTGAGGTTGAGCTCTAATTGGCTTGTTTCAGATTGTCCTTTGGACACACACACTAGACACACTAGATGATACGTTATTATATCACCTGTTAAATGGTTACATTCAGTCCTGCATTAACAGTGTGACTAATGCACCCCGCAGTTTCCCATACTGACAGACAAGTGATCAATAACCACCAGTTTGAAAGAACACCCCATCTATAGCCTGCCGCATTGGGCACTTTTAAATGAAACCTGACAACAGTAAAGAATAAGAAGCAAAACACCTAAGAATGAAAGTAATTTTCCTCTTGCAATCTACAAAGACTCCACAATGTCCTATGCCTATTTCTCTTGCTCCGAGTACTAAAAACATCATATTTCATCATGTTCTCACACACATGGGCATGATCACAAGGCTCTCACACGTTTGGTCTGTAACAGTATGAGTCACCGCACTGTTTGGGAGCATGGGTCCATGCTTCTGTTTTACTCATACTAATAAATGTCTCAGATACTGTCTGCAGGGTAGCACCTCCTCCTACTGGGTTGTCTAATTGGAGCAAAATAGAGGAGACCTACACAAATGCCAAGTCTTGGCGGTGGCTTTCTTTTTGTGAACTCTGAAAACAATAGCCTAGAGGTTTTATGAAGGTTTTGTGAAATTTGCATTAGTTATGCAATGGTACAGTATGTAAAACCCACAGTTAAGGGAGAGTCAATTATCCGTCTGATTTATAAAATTGTAGGCTGTCCAAATTGTGATATTCATCTGTTTGGCAGGCAACACTCATGCAACCATTACAGAGAATCTATTATTCTCTGTATAAAGCAGTTGACTTCCTGTAGCGACACATATTCACACTTTCTGTAGGTTTTTACCTGCTGTTTATTATGTTTATGATATGCGTGTATATAGTTCACGTTATAATACCTGCTCAGCACATACAAAAGAAAATAATTATGTTCTGTAATAATATAAAACACGGCAAAGCCGTTCTTTCTTGACAAAGAGGCTGACAGCCCCTCGGCAACAGCTCGAGGCATGCAAAGTAGTCTTGCACTTCCCTTTACCATATTTGGATTATACCGGTGCGCACGAGAGCAGACGGAAACGTCTCGGAGAAATTAAAACGTTTTCCTGTCATTAGATGAGGACAAATGAACGTTTATTGCTTAGTTGACATCTCCCGTCTTAAAGAGATATACCACCAACCAGTTGCGTAGATTTCAATGGGAGAAGAAAAGTCCGAGACGCACGGAAACAGTCGCGCGCGCATCGCACAGCAGTGAATGTGAAATCCACAGGTGAGATGCATTGTGTTGCCTGAATGATAGAAATATTAATTTAACAGGGGGATTATAGTCTAATAAGCATGAGCGGGCAATATTACTAGCTAAATCTATTTTCTCTGAGTACAAGTCAGTGCATATGATGATTAGTTTTGCTTTATGGGATTACAGGATTTCTATATTATAATAAATCACTATCATTTTAGTATTGTAGTGTGCTTGATGGCTTATTATGGGCTTGAATTGCGTTTTACTAACATGAAGGAAGTGCCTGAGAATTTTGAGCATTTGATTTGATGTTTCTACCTTTTTTTCTTTTATTTCTTTTTTGCTGCTTTCAGATCTGTGTTTATGTCTTATAGTAGTTAAACACTTGTAGCTGTCTAAACAGATGTTATAGGTGGTAAAGTAGCTCTCACAGGGAGCTTTTTTTGTCCAAATTGACTGCTATTGAAAGAAAAATGCCCAGAAACTGAACTCTCATCTTGATTCTGTCATATTCATTTATATATATACATATATAATGTATATTAATAAAAATATGTAATGAATTAATATAATGAATTCAATATATAATGAATTGTGTGAGTTTCAGCAACCAAAAGTAGAAATAATGCATGGATAATTGAAAGACATTTGTCTGGTTAACTTATTATACCAATAACAATTTTCATTTACATTAAAAAACCAAAACAAAAAACACGTATTTGATTTTACCCCGGAGTAATGTGTTGATGGTGCAACGGTGCACAAGGGAGTTAGTTTCCAAGACAACAACACATATAGACAGAAGATAAGATTGACAATCCAAGAAGCTAATTTTGACTCAAGTGTAGTATATTAATTTAAACACAGTGCAAAAACTTTACAGTTGAATGCAAAAAAAAAAAAAAAAAATGTGCACAAAAATATACTTTAGAATTAAATGGCAAATTGGACCTAAACAACTCAATGGATGGAGTTTATTCTTAAGAGTGTTTTAAATAACAACTTTGATGATCTTAGTGAAATGAATGTGAGAGGAAAATAATTCAGAAATGTTCAAATGTTGTATGATTTCAATAAAGGAATATAAATCTTTTGAATTCATTTGTAAACATCATTAAATCATTTGTTGATAATTCCGAAATATTGTATGCAAAATTGAGGTATCAAGAGGGAAAATACGTCTTTTTCTTTTTCCATAGAGCAAAGCAAGTGCTCGCACAAGAGCTTGTCCCAGTGTAATTGAATGTGAAAGCTCGGCAGACTTCCCTTTGGTCTCTGATTGACAGTTTAAATCTGTGCTGTTCTTAATGGGGGTTTGAGCAGACGTGTGAGCAGAGCTTCCTGCCACAGGTGAAAGACAGCCCTCCATTCTCTCATCTGTCTTTCTGTGAGTTGCTGTGAACGTCTCTGGGCAGCTATAGCAAGACAAGAGGAATTGTTTTACTTTTTTAGTGACTATGTATTTTAATATGCTGCAGTCAGATGCTGTTTTGGAGTTTAAGTGCTCTTTTGATTTGAATTTAAACAGTATTTTATTAGAGCTGTTGGCTTGCAAATATCCATCCATTTTTCACCCCTCTCTAAAATCACGATGGCTCGTCAGCATTTACCCTTTATTTTACCCAATAATCAGCTGTTCCACTTTAGTAGAATGACAGTTTAGTACCTAATTTAAAAAGACCTTTTGAAATTTGCGGTTGATTTGAGTACTTAAAGGTATTCCACTTGTTCGAACAGTGGCCTGTTAAAACCATGGCCATAAATGTTTAAATAAATATGTGATATTATTATTTTATTCTGTCATATGAAATAAGTACACAATGTACATTTCCAATATTGATATTATGCCATGAAGTAGACTCCACAGCCTAACAACTGGAAAATATTTGTATTAAATTATAATAGTTCACCCAAAAAATAAATGTCATCATTTACTCACTCAATGTCATTTCAAATCTATAATTGTTGCAGAATCTTCACTTCCTTATGATGTGAATTCATAGTGATTATCCTGATGTGGTCCAAAACTGCCTCATTCAATGCTTTGTTTTTGTATTCTATTCCATGTCTTCTGAAGCCATATAAAGCATTTTGTGTCAGTGCGAGTTGAGTCAGCTAACCACATAACTATCAAATGGCTGCAGAAGCCTTGAAATATAGTTTTTCGTTTGAGCTTAACAGCCGTGTCAAGGTTTTTGTTGAGGAAAAACTTAACCAGGTTTGGAATGACATGAGAGTGAGAAAATTATGACAGAAATGTACAATTTTGAGTGGACTATCTCTTTTAGCAGGTAAACACTCAAAATACCTTGAAAGAAAATCAGGTCAATTAGTCTTTTTCAAAAGACAATTAGTGTGCTTCCTAAGATACATTGTTTTGGCCAAATTTCAGTGCAGCATTGCATTGATCCTTTATGGAGGAGGATTTTCAATCCATTGAAATGATCTTAAATTAATTTATCTGAAAAAATAAAGGTGCATGTAAAATATTGTTATTAACATAAAATACATATTTTAAATTCAGTGCTAAAAAATCAATTGGCTACTACTAAAATAAAATAAAATTCAATAATAAAAAAAGAAAGTCCTGTCATGACAGTGCTTGGTCTTGCCTGAATATATCTGCTTTGGTGCTGCTGCTGTTAGTTATTGCTGCTATTGCAGAGCAAGTACGGGATTGCTACTGCTAATACATACATGACACACTGCTGTGAACAAGTAAGGCATCCTGTTGCTGTACAGTAAAGCATACATGAATTACCCATTACATGAATTACTAAACAAGTATTGGAAGATTAAGCAGCAAGCTCATTGGTTGTTAATACAGCAGGAACCAATCAGCAGTGCCCTATAGAAAATGTTATGATTACAAGCAGATTGAGTTAAGAACCCAATGATCCTCCACCATCTACAGTTTCATGACAGAATTTTTGGTCATGTTTTTCAAAATATGTCAATATCCTCATAGAAGATGATGGCACCTTGAACAAAGACACTGCATGCCAAATGGTTCCATAGTTAGAGCCATTTACAAATGAAGAAAAATGAAACAATTGTGTAATAAAACAATAAAATATACACTGGGTGATATTGTACTCAACACTTATTTGTGAGGTCCTCCATAGCCATACAGCATGATATTTTTGTTGATGCCTATAGCTAAATACACTATACAGGACTCAAACATGTTGAGTTTTCAAAATACTAGTTTGCAGCAAGAAGTCGTAGATCGCAGTGGACGCGGTCCGCTGAAGTTCATCCTGTGAGCTGACTTGTATGATGACTGCATGTAGTTTGTTGACATGCTGTCAAGAATCAGCATGTCTTGTCAAGCAACATTCTTGTCAAGAATCAATCGTTTGTATTCGAGGAAATTCTTAAGAATGTATTCAGGGATCAGGAAGAAGAACAATCTCGTATCCTGGTCACTTGTATAGTGTGTGCGCACCACTATGACAGGAGTCTTTGAGTGCCCGCAGGGAGACATTTTCAGTCTTCTAGTGTGTGCTTGGCTTATGTGGAGAGTTTTTAAAATCATTTGAGGAGCCATGATGGTTATAGGATACTGCCTTAGAGGTAAGACCTCCTATGTAGGTAATGAAGCCGCTCACTAGGTTAGTGATATTTCACTAGCTGTCATTGTGCAGAATCCAGTTACGCAAAACTCTTGGAGTAAAAGACTGTGTCACTGGACGTCTATCTGATTTGTTCCATCACATGGTGAGTGTAAACGCCTGTAAACATTTCAAATGCATCTTGGACAGACACAGGACTATTGCTATTCTTATTTAGTTTAATTTCAGAGAGACCAATAGGTCTTAGAGTCGAATCGATCCCAATTGTGAAACGTCCCTGTGGTACTATGCTTGACGTTAACGTTGATCAACACTACAGATTGGCTCTGTGAAAATGGCCTAGTGGGGAATAAGCTGGCATAGATCCCCTGGTGGCCCCATACACCTTTATCACAGCCTGGAGGATTAATGGTCTTATCGGCTCCTAGATTGTAATGATATGAGTTCCTCACATGTGCTGCCTGCCCTGTATAAGTGTTTCCCAACCTTTTTGTCTTAGGAACACCACAGACCAGAAGTAGTACCTGCACTACCTTACTTTACTACTTTGCCCTTTTACATTTTTACATTGTTATATATTTGCTCTTCTTATTTATATATTTATCTTATTTTTTTTAGTTTACTACTTGTGTGACATTTACTGTGGAAGGCAAAGTAAGAATCTCATTGTACAGGGAAACATGCTTTCTGTCTGTATATATGACAATAAACACTTTGAATCTTGAATCTTGAATCTAGTAGTGAAATATCATTCAGATCAAACCATAGGTCCTTTTGACTTATGTTATACTGAAATAATTTAGAAGCAATTTAGAAATCTACCTCTGTCTAAAGTCTTTTTGTGCAAATAATGTGATTTTCCTCATCCATTTTCAATTACCCTCCATCAAACTCCCTGCATGGTTCAGTGCGTCTGTCAGTGTTGCCAAGTCTGTTGTGCTACTTTGTTTACCCCTCAGAAGGCGTTTTTTTGAGGGCTCATAATCATAATTGGTGTCAACTTCTATTGTTCCCGGATGCAAGAATTCAGAGAGTAAATGTTTAGCGCAAATATTTCCAGTGAAGCACATTATAAACAGTGACAAAAGGCTCTAAAGAATCGTAAATATGGAGAGAATGCAGTGATGGAAAATCTGAAAAACCTGAAAATTCTGTAAAAGTTAACACTTCAAACTGAATGACTATGGATAAAGTGTTTTATGCCAAACGGGGGATTTATGATTTTTAAGTAAAATATTTTTCCTGCCTTAATTTTAGATTCTGATTAGAACTCTCTGTTTAAAGGGGCGTGTCTGCTGAGATTCCAGTGTAAACACCCACTGCCGTGATTGACTGACATTTTTGCATATTATATAAGTATTACATGTGGATCTCTCGAAAACTTTTAACACGTTTTTACTATTAATGCTCTCAAGTTTAACTAACCGTGAAAAGTGTGTTTTATAGCGTTATATCTTTGGCATTATATTTCGATCGTGGCATGATAGGTTGCAGTGATGTTGAACGCATGAATGTATGGATCTCGTCATTGCAACTCAGTTTCTACACAATTTCATGAATGTTTTCCTCATAACACAATGTAAATGAGAGATTTGTTGATTTTGTTTTGGTGAGAGTCCAGAACTCAGTCAACGATAAGCTCGCTCTGTTTAATTGACAGCTCTAGCGATCGAAGGGACCATTATTTTATTGCTTTCTATATTTAATTTAAATAATTTAATCACAGTATAAATAACAGATTATTTTCAACCTATTAAGAGAAACCATGCGAAGTTGACCATTTAGTCACTGGTTTGATTTACTGACACACTGACAAAGAACTTCTGACTGGGAAATCAGGCATTAGAATTAAGACTTAAGAATTTTACTTAATGTTGTTGTGGCAACACTATTGAATTATTCATATTCAAACAGAATAAAAGTCAAACAGAATAAAAGTCTGTTTGCAAAGCATGCAACAAAATTGCTGACTTATTTGTTACCTAGTTGTATAGGAAATTGAAGAAATGTCAAGTGTCCTTCTCATTATGAATCTCTGATTGGTGAGGTAAAAGGTTACCTGTAATTGTGCCAATTTTTCACTTCAGTAATGAAATACATATAAATATATTTCATATTTTAACCTGCCTATAGCCAGAAAATAATCCAATCAAACCAGACCCACAATTCTTTATTATTTGTGTGGGTGTGGAATACCCTGAAATCCACCATGAAGCTCAGGGTATTCCACAAATATTAAATATAATATTCAAATATTAAATATATTTGTCCATTCATTACTGAAGTGAAAAAATTGCCACCCTTACAGGTAACCTTTTTACCTCAGCAATCAGAGATTCATAATGAGAAGGACACTTGACATTTCTCCGATTTATGATATACTGGAGGCACGGCTATGGGCCGTCTCTCAGTGCTTATCCAGAAAGACTTCCTTCATTGTGTGAGAAGAGAGCATTGTTTGTGTCGATGACAGTCACAAGGCCTGTCATCATAAATTATTATGAAAACAGTGTTCCTGGATTGGTGGGGATTGAGGATCTGATTTGCAGATAGAGTTTGCAGACGTTCCCAGCACACAAGATTTATGTTGAAATGGCTCAGAAATAATGCAATACAGAACTTTATGTGCTTTCTGATGATACCGGAATCATACAACATGGTCTAATTAGTGACATATGGCTAGTGGAGGCTCACATCTCACATAAAACATAGAAATACTGACCTGGAAAACCTCATTGTTATCTGAAAGGTCTTCCTTGGGTGAAATATCTTGTCAGAAAGAATTTGCCAAAAATAAATGAAGGTTCAGGAATAGGCACTGATGATACTTGTGTGTCAGACTGGCGAAAGCATTATACAGCAGCTCTGCCTCATTTTGCTTTACCAAGATCAGAAGGTTAACTCATCTCTATGAATGAGAATGAAAATCCATATGACAAAGCAGCGGTTCAGCCTTTGTATATGAATGAGAGTGGGAATCTACGTAATAGAGGATAATGAAATCAATAAAACAATTTGGTAGCAATTGGCAAAATTGAAATCAATAAACCTGAAGCTATGCCCACAGTAATATTGCACTCTTATGGGCACTCTTAACTTTTACTTGCGAGTTTAGGCATAGAAGATGAGACTTTCCCAGAATCCTCAGGTCACTGTTGCCAACGTGAAAGGTTAGTTCACCCAAAAATGAAAACGGTGTCATTGATTACTCTACAAACCTGTTAGACAAACAAATGAAGATATTTCTGATGACATCCAAAAGCTTTCTGGACTATTTTAATAATGTCTTTACTACCTTTCTAGGTCTTGAAAGTGGTAATGTAACAGAAATGTAGTTTCTGGGTGATCTAACCCTTTAAATGCCCCAACAAAAGGTGATATAAGCAAAACAAGAGCGTGATTTGAGCAGCTTTTGTTGAATTCTGTGTACCTGCATTGGCGGTTCCTCTCACTCAGCCGTTACCATAGAGACCCCTCCATCCCCAGTGGAGAAGCCTTTGACTGCCAGGCTTACCGTCTCTCTATTGAGCAGCGGTGTCATTCACATGGCCCAAGAGCCTTTGCAAGGGACAGAGGCTCAGCGGGGACGACCTGGTGAAAAGGAGCCGATGTTCCTGCTCTCGGCTATGGCAACGCTCCTTTGGCAGCTGTTGTCTTGTGTTTGGTAGCATGTCAGTTCTCGCCTTTCATGGGAGCTGATGACTGAGACGGAGTGACATTCAATTCAGGTGGCGGAGTGCGTAATTGAAATGAGTTCACCTGGGAAGCAGCTGCTCGGTGGCCTGGTGCTAATTACCACCAGTAAGAGCTGAGAATTCAGGTGAACGCACTGCTGTGCCCTTGGATGCACATTACGCTCAATTCCAGGACAGCGACTGGTGGAATCGGCTCTATGGAGGAAGTCGAGAAAGGTGCCTGGAGTCAGACTGTTTTGCTTTGTCTCAACTTTTGACATCTCTTAATGCACGTCTGGTCAGATTAAGGGAGAGCAAACACATCCTCTCCTCATGTCTTGCAGGATTAATCAAGCTGAAAGAAACCAGACAAGGGTCTTGAAGCAGAGCAAGGGCTAGAATACACCACACTTTTGCCCTGATTTAGAGTCTGGACAAGTTGATGCTAGTTGAGTTGATGTGTTTAACAGAAAATCATGGACACAGACTATAATAATAATAGGTTACATTTATATAGCGCTTTTCCAGAGCTCAAAGCGTAGTAGGGGGGAATCTCCTCAACCACGACCAATGTGCAGCATCCACCTGGATGATGCGACGGCAGCCATATTGTGCCAGAACGCCCACCACACATCAGCTTATTGGTGGAGAGGAGACAGAGCAATGAAGCCAATTATAGTATGGGGGGGGATTAGGAGGCCATGATGGACCAAGGCCAATGGGCAGATTTGGCCAAGATGTCGGGGTTAAACCTCTACTCTTGCGAAGGACATCCTGGGATTTTTTATGACCACAGAGAGTCAGGACCTCGGTTTAACGTCTCATCCGAAGGATGGTGTTTGTTGCAGTACAGTGTCCCCGTCACTATACTGGGGCATTAGGACCCACACAGACCGCAGGGTCAGCACCCCCTGCTGGCCTCCTAACACCACTTCCTGCAATTTTTGTTTTGTTTTATTTGTTTCCATTTGGTCAGAGGATTTCAAACAAGTTTGATCATTTGAACTGATTTTAGAACACATTGCTGTAATTGACCTGAATTAGCTAAACTGGTTACCTGCATAAATTACCAGTTTGTTGCTTCTTATTCACCACTACAAGGTATAGGTATATTCGTGCAGTTTTGGCTGGTCATATACAAGACTAGGTCAAGCTGTAATGCAAAAAAAAGCACATATGTTGCAATATAAACTGGTCCAAACTGGTGTATGCTGATTTAAAATGCAAAATCTTCAGAAAATATACCCTTACTCCAAAAACCTAATAATCCGATGTAGTATTATGAATAATGCACCAGGGACACGCTAGATTTCCAAGTAAACATAGAGTCATTACATGGAAAACAACTGATATGACAGTGGGATTCAGAACTCGTCCTCGTAACATTCAGAGATTTGACAAAGACGAACTGTCATGTGCTGAAAAAACTGTTTGTACATTTGCATGTGACATCTCAATCAAAACTATTCTCCTTCATTAATTCTGTCAGTCTCTTACGCTCCCCCCCCCACCCCACCGATTCTTTCTCTGAATAGAGCCATTGCTTTCCCATAGATGTGACTGAATGTGGCTCACTAGTTAATCATATACCCAATGAGTCTGTACCTAGAAGTGTTTATTCTCCACTCTCAGACTCAGATTAAGGGCCATGAGTTTAAACCTGTGGTTCCAGTCGTAACAGTGTTAAGAGCCTCTGCTGAATTCTCACAATCTCCATCTGCACCACATTTGAGCTGACAGGTGAAACATTTGCTGCCGTCTTGACATTGAGAGTAATTGCAGTCTTCGCTTCTCACACAGATGAACGCTTTCTGTAGCTGAAGACAAATGTGCCTGACATGTATGTCAATTAACACTGGACAGCAGCCGCATGCACCCTATGCAAAGCGTGTTTATAACTGGATTACGAGAGGGAGGGATGATGCCTGTAATTACTCATCGTGCCTGTTGCAAGCACAGCCAATGGTCGGCCCGAGAGGTGGATGCTGGGTTAATTGCATCCCCTCTCCCGCTTTTTTAAAGAAGTACTCTCTGATAATGGCCCCACGTGTCTCGTCATTCCGTCACCTTTCCCCCTCTCCTATGGCGTGGCTGATTCAGTGTTTGGTATTTTCTGCAGACAGTGAACGAGCATGTCGACACTGCTGGATCTGAAGAGCAGTGTGCTCAGGCAGGTGCAGAGGAGCCAGTCTCTGAGGACCAGGAGGGAGCCACCAGCCAGCACCAGCGCTGGAGGGAGTCCCCCGACACTCGCACGCCGCTCTGGCACCATCGTACACAGGTGAGTCTGTACCATGAGAGCACACTCTTAAAAAAGAACGCTAAAAGGCTTTTATAACCTAATTTATTTTAAACTGTCTAAAAGTGAAGGGGAACACAGCCAAGGACTGAAAAGCACCAATACAAATATATATTCTAACGAAGAGCATATTCATTTTGTATGTGTATGTGTTGTGCACACATGACAATGTGACAGAGGAAAGGAAAAGCTGAATATGTTTTAGTAAATAGGGAAGAAAGCTTGGAAAGAACCAACGCTGTGGAAGCCCACCTCTTCACACTGAGATTTATAGATATAGAGTACAGATATAATCACATAGATCACATAGAGTTTTATAATATAATAATAAAACTTACCCCATAGAAATAACTTATCCCACAGTTTTGAACATAGTTTGCACATTTTATAATTTACAATCTGCATTTAACAAGAAGCAGTAGCAAATCAAGGGTTGTTGATTAATTTCCTTTCCCTGCCGCCAATTAGCGACTGAGGAAGCGGCTGCAGTTTATTCATTTTGAAAATGTCTTTGTGGTTTTCATCCATGATCAAGCTGTCAAGTGTGGATTTACCAGGTGTGTAAAGTGCGAAAGGGCAGAAATGATGATCACTTCAGTATGTCCTATACTAACAGGGCTCTAAAAATACATGAAGGAATTGACACCCATAATATTCAATTTCATGCTTGTTTTAACAACATAATTTTTTAGAGTGATACAGCAGAGATTAATACAACACAATAACAAACAGAGAAAAAATTGTTTCAGTGTTCTTAGGGTTTTGTATTTATCTATTAACTTCCCCCCAGATTTTAACAGATGGTGGGATGTCTGATGTCCATGAAGAGCCAGTGACTAATTTAGCTCTTGAACGCCTACTACGTTTATAGTACATTCATGGTTTGAGAATGACTCAATCTCGACACCTTGCGCGATCACATTTCAGTTTTAATCGGTGTTAACAATTCAGTACAAGAAGGCCTTTGTGTGGATCATGCAACAATTAACTTTCTGGCTCAATGCAGTATCACAAGGCTTTTTCTTTTCCATTCAGGCCAGGTTTTTTTAGACAATTTTCAGGCAGCAAAGATAAAAGTGGTTTGGTCTCTGGTTAGATAAGAAAGATAATGCAAGGCAGTTTGATCTTCATGAAAAGGCAAAGAAAGACCGAACATCAGAGTCTATAAATATAACACGGCTAAAGTGTTATCTAGTGCTTTTCCACCATTGTTAAAACATTTTTTAACTTGTTTTTTCTACCCTATGTTTAATGCTTTAAATATCCGTTAAGAAATCATTTGTCTTTGAGCATGCATTCCAATACAATAAAATTGATTCAAGTATGCTATTAGTATAAATAATAATTAAAACTTTGTCTATTGTTCTTAGAAATATATTTAATTGCACTGAAGTATACTTCACTTATACTAACAGAAATGTCTAAGTATAGTTGGTTTATACTTTTACTCAATATTTTGATCAATATATCAATGTAAAAGTGTAATTATTTAATTGTTATAAAAAGTATTCTTAAGTATATTTGGCTTATAGTTTTGTTTACTCTGTTGATTGAGTAACCGATTAAATACTTTTTTTAATTTTTAGATTTACATACTGTTGTCATAGTTTGGCACGACAAAGAAGATTTACTTTAACAGATTTATTTTCAGAAAGCAGGGAAAAGGGTAGCAAACAATGCAATACTGATGTTAACTGATGTGAACAGACCAAGACTGGAATTAAATACTCAGGGTAGGATTAAACAATGAGGTACAGCTGGACAAGACTAATGAGGGGAATGACGACTATGACAGGTGTTAGGGATGACAACAGGAGAGCACATGGAGGTCCAGGAAGTAAAACAAACACGATGACAGGACTGACAGTGCTGTGACAACTGTCTTATGAACTTGCATTTGAAAATATTGATTTATAAAGAAAACATGACACAGTGTTTTAAAATGGAAAGAGTTAAATTACAGTCAAAGGTATATTTTAAAGGCATTAAAAGTAAAGATTTTATCAGCTTTTTGTTTGAAATGCTGCTAAAAAACAACAACTCACTCTCAATCAAGTGTTGATAAACGGTTTTTAAAATGGAAAGAGTTAAAGTACAGTTTAATGTATATTTCAAGTATAAAAATTGTAATATACGGTACTTAAAGTGCAAAAATAATATATAAATAGTAAATTATAAGAATTATGTTATCTATAATTATAACTTCATCTATAATTACAGATAACATATATAATAATATATATAATAATAACATATATAATAATAATTATCTATAATTTAAAACTTCAAATATACTTGCAGAATAAAACTACTAAACTAGTAGTTTACTGAGAGTCTACTTCAAAGTGTAGTTTCATAGACTAAAATATTCACCACAAGTATTAAACTAGTAATCTACCAAAAGCTCACTTGTAGTATAGTTGCAGTACAAATGAAAAACAGTTGTAAACTAGCTTTTTGTAAACAGTTTACTACTGTTACACATAAAGTATACTAAAAAGTATTCTTTTATTCACTCAAAAGTGCCTCATATCTAGTTTTAAGCAGTATTGAAACAGTCCACTAACATGTATACTTCTAGCACTGTCACAGTCATGTCGTGTCTCGTCACTTCTTGTTTCCTCCCATGTGATCCTTTGTGTTTCCGTCTCATTTTCCACGCCGATTGTTAGTCGTGTCAGGTGTTTCTCATTATTCCTATGTGTATTTAAGCCCTCATGTAATGTCTTGTCCTGGTTGATTGTAATACGTATCTGACCCTACGTCCATGTATGTTAGTCTTTCTGAGTTCCTAGCCATTCCGAATTTTTGTTTGTTTTTTGCACAAGTGTGGTATTTCAGTTTGTATTTAAAGTGTTTTTGTTAAATTAAAGACTTTTGAGTTGATCCCTGCCGTTGGTGTCTTCCGTGTTCATCATCCACCGCACTTGTTACAAGTACATCGATATTAGTATACTTACTACATAAGTATTTTTAAATTCTTAAAAATATACTTGAACATAAAATGAACTTGAAGTATACTTACTTTTATGTAAGGGCATGACTTGTTGTGTCTTTGGTCACATGACCAATACCTATAAGCTCAAAGTCATGTCCACAGTCATGCATGTGTTGTACGTGGTTGGTAAGCAAAGTCGATTGTCATCCGTCCTCTCTGTCTGTCTTGTTCTAATTTCAAAGCAAAACGATGGGTAATGATGGGCATTTGAACCTTGAGGTTTCTATAGCAACCAAACACGTCTGTTTATCACAGCTGCTCCTAAAATATGAGCTGCTTTATTTTTAATGACTGCACCTCTTCTGTCTAGGAGGAAAAAACACCTGTTACGTGCAGAACCGAACTAAATTATTGTTTTGCACTTGATTTGATGTATCCTTCTTCACTAATATTATTTATACCATACTCGAGGGTGATTGCTATCATGGCTGGCCCGATGTAACTAGCAGTGGTCAATAAACACAGTACGTCCATTATTTTCCCAACTAGCGGCTGGACGAAACAGGATTCAGTCAGCATCTGAACTCTGAAGTGCGTCGTCGTCGCCTCAGGCTAAATGTCTGCCATCATTAGGTTTGCAGGAAGTTGTTTGTCTCTTTCATTAGCAGCAAAGAAATGTAATACCTGTAACCCAGATACTAACTCATTAATACTATGCAAATTATACAAAGCTGTGCAGAGCGTCCCTTCCTTATTCATCACAGCTGACCCTGATTACAGCCTGTGTAAGATCCACAGATCTGTGGAAACGTTTGAAAAAGCGAATATGTGGAATAATTATTACTATTTTTACCTTTTGTCATTATTTAGAGTTTAGAAAATTTTTATTTTTATGCAATTATGCTTAGATTTTGTGTGTAAAAGACAGTGTAAGTCATCATCATCATACAATTTGTAAAATATATACTTTTTAATTGAAAATTATACTATTCGTCCTATTAGCAACACCAGAAAATCAAAATGGCTGCTTAATACAATATGAATGGGGTTGAATAAAATATGGTTATGTTGGTTAGATCAGACAATTCGTAATAGCTTTTTTTGTCTTGGTAGTATCTAATCATACACACTAATGTGAGTTGATTATTACAGCAAATTTTATTTTGCATTGTCAAGCCGACCGCAGACTGCAGCTCACGCTAATACACAGACAAGGCAATTTGTGATCATTTTAAAAGGAGGAAGAGTTGGGGGGTTTCTCCACAACAACCTTTCTAATGAATCACATCATCACAGCTGTTACATGGCAAAATGTGAATGTTTTTGTACTTCTATATTAGTATGTGCTTCCTGCTACTAAAATGCTACTGTTTTGCAATGCCAATGGCGTTACTGATAATCAAGCTGTTAGTGCAAGAACTTTTTGTTTTCAATTACTTTTTTGTCTTTTTTCGTCTTAATTGGGTGCTAGAAACCAAAGAACTGTTTGTATGAATGTAAATATTGAATATATAAATATAAAAAATTGTATTGTAAATATTACCTTTTTCATTTTGATTTTGTGTATTAGTTTGCGTCTTTGTGTTTCATTTGTGGTAGACCAATTTCCACATATTGTCTAATGCTAATAATGCACACTCTGTGTGCAAGCTAATCAAATAATAACATCCCAGAAATTGACAATCAACCAAAACAAAACAATAATGTTAAATTATAGATTAAATATTTTCATTCTTAATCATCCATAATAATGAAGATTTTCACGAACAGTGAAAGTTAAGTGTTTTTTCATAGTTTACTTGACATACAGGAATCACTTGGTTGTGAGAAACACACCAGTAGGAGCCTCAGTGTGTAACTTCCACATAGTTGTGACAGACATTAAAATGATCTGGTTAAGAAAAATATCTTGTATTATGATGCGCACACAGTACACTGCGAAAAATATGAGGGGAACTGCTGATTGGCGGCAGCATTTGAAATTAGCGTAATCACATGCAGTTTGACCTGAAGGGCCCGATTGGAATCAGAGGTAATGAGTTCCATCCAGAATTGTATTTCCTGTTGTGTGGATGAGCATTACTTTTACTTTCTGCCGGAACTCTGCAAAATCATTTGTCCCTAAATATCTCCCAAAGCAAAGAATGATTATTGCATACTTAACATTTACGTTTTCTGGGCATTCATTTGATTAATAAGTGCCAAACTGTGTTTTTTTGTTCCATCCCTTTGAAGTCCGACGGGAAGCTCCTGCATTCATATGGTTTTCTCTGTGTGTATGTGAAATGTCAGTAAATAATTTAACTTTTCATTTTTTTTGCTCTCCAATACAACCACTGAAGTCTGAATAAGGAAAATAAACAATATTGCTAAAATAATAAAAAAGCTTCATGGAAAAGTCTGTTTCCTAGCAACATGAATGTGGATGGCCAAATAAGCTTTGTGCCTATTTGTGTGTGTGTGCGTGCGCGTGTGTGTCACTTGCATTCGTATAAATCACAGAAGTTGTAATAATCCATGCCTCCCATGCAATCACTTTTCAAGTAATAACAGCACAGAAAGGTTTAAAAGCTTTGACTGTAGATTTAAAGCCAAGCCCACACACAAAAGTGTTCATGACTCTTAAGCAGCAACCTTACTGGCCTTCAGCAACAGCGAGAGTAAAATTTTGTGTCTCAGAGGTTGCTGTTTCTTACCTAATGAGAAGTTTTGTGACGTTCTCAGATGTTTCTCTTAAAATTCTCAAAATTCCTCAGATGCAATAAAAGTAGAAACAAATGAGGTTGTTGTCATACAGTAAAAGTTTATGTAACTTCTCCGGTTCCACTCTGAGCAAGATTCAAACTGGCATTTCCAGCCAGAGTGCTCTAAGCAATGTTTTTTGAATACCACTACCTGACAGATTTAACTGATAACGCAATACAATTTTTGAAAGGAGCAGTTCCTGAAAAGCAGGATATGATATTTCCGTATTTATATGGATTTCTATATTTTCCGACTTGAAAAGTATGAGCCTGGTCAATTGCATAAAGAAAAAAATTAGTTGTGTATGTTTTTGGGAGTGCATGGTTATGTGATAATGTGATACAGTGATCCCTCGTTCATTGCGGTTAATGTGGACCGGAACCCCCAAAATCCGCAAAGTAGGATCAGCCAATCAGCTCACGGGATACATCCACTTGTGCTCTCATTCGTCGATCTTGCACCGGGAACCAATCACGTGTCTTGTCTGAGTGCCCGTGGGTGTGTACAAAGCCTCTGAGAGAGTTTCTCTCTTTGTCTGGCATCCTGGGAAACAGTTTCGCTCGAGCTTCACAATAAAACAACGCTGCTTTCCGCAATATGGCTGCCAATATGGCGATATTTTTGAATTTTTATTTTTCGATAAATATTTTTGAAAAATTTGCGAAGCACTGAGGCCGCGAAACTTGAACCGCGAAGTGGCGAGGGGTTACTGCATAGCTTAGTTCAATCATCAAATCGCTGTGGTAATTATATAAATATAGTCTGATGTTCATTTTCATTTGTGGTTCAAAGTAAATGCTACTTTGCAAGTGCTGTATGTTTAAGTTGCTCAAAATTTGCATTTGGGAATGCAATGCACCAACCATTTCCCCAAATTCAAAGAATAACTTGAAATCTGTTGTTGTCATCAAAGAGAAGCGTTAAGGTTTTTATGATTCCAATTTGCATATACTCCAGAATTTAATGAAGAGTGATCAGATGAAGTTCCTCTTTGCTATGAAAATGAACTTAATCCCAAAAGAACATTTTCACTACACACTAGCTTACATTAAAAGCTGACATAATGTCAGTGTAGGGGAATTTACAGTTAAGACCTGAGGACCAGATATGTTGAATGAAGACCAGGAGTCAGAAGTGCAGTCAATAGAAGAAATTTTAGTGAAGTTTAGTTTGCAGTTTCATCAGCAGAAGCAGCTTCAGGTCTCACAAGGAGTTCGTAGGCCACCTCACATACAGTAACATTGTTACAGCAATTATACTTTAACAGAGGGTACTAACTACGTCAATGATGACGGTTAAATGATTCTGATTGGCTAAGAAAGAAAAGAAAGAAAGATAAACAAAACGTCTCAGGTTACGTACGTAACCATAGTTCCCTAAGAGGGAACGAGACACTGCGTCTTGCAGCCTCAGCTACTAGGCATGCCGGCCTGTTCAGACACTGTTCAAGCTAACCCGCTTCCGGGTCGTGACGTGCCTTTATACTCCCGGGTCATGACGTGATGACGTCATCACGGCGACGTACACTCCCGCACCTGAGTTTGATTGTGCTTCAAGAGACATATAAACTGAAAGGTTCCCAATCGCGTCTCGACGCAGTGTCTCGTTCCCTCTTAGGGAACTATGGTTACGTACGTAACCTGAGACGTTCCCTGTCAAGGGAACTCGCACTGCGTCGAGACGCGATTGGGAACGAGGAATACCCACGCCGCCTCAGCGTACGGGGTATGCCAAGCGAAACGTAGCTCACTACGATAACGCCAATGATCCCAAGGCGGGGTTTAGGTCTAACTGGTAGAACCTAATAAAGGTATGCGGTGAGGACCAGCCAGCCGCATCACAAATGTCCGCGAGGGAAGCCCCTGCGAAAAAGGTTTTCGAGGCAGCCATGCTCCGAGTAGAATGAGCTCGGACAGACAGTGGACACTGCTGTCCTGCCAGCTCATAAGCTAGAGAAATAGACTCTGAAATCCATCTGCTCATAGTAGGCTTAGAAGCAGGGGAACCTCTGGGGGCCCCAAAACAGACAAAGATTTGGTCTGACCTACGCCACGTAGCAGTTCTGTGGACGTAGGCGTCCAGTGCTCGCACTGGACAAACCCTGTTCTTTAACTCCTGGTCATGATCAGTAAATGGAGGAGGACAGAGAGCCTGTAGCACTATGTGGCGCATAGGACTAGACAGCACTTTAGGTACATAACCCGGCTTGGGATAGAGGAAAGCTTTAGCCAAGCCGGGCGCAAACTCTAAACATGAAGGGGCCACGGAGAGGGCCTGCATGTCACCAATCCTCTTGAGGGAAGAAATGGCGAGAAGAAAGAGAGTTTTAAGAGTAAGGTGCTTGTCTGAAATCTCGTCCAGCGGTTCGAAGGGAGCCTGGGACAAGGCCTGGAGCACCAGGGACAGGTCCCAAGGAGGCACCCTTGAACGTACTACAGGCCTCAGCCTCTGAGTGCCACGTAGGAAACGAACTATGAGGGGGTCCCTGCCCAAAGAGGCACCACTCAAAGGTACGTGGTAAGCAGCTATGGCAGCCACGTAAACCTTTAGTGTGGAGGGGGACAGCCCTGCTGCGAACCTTTCTTGCAGGAACTCCAGCACGGTGCCAACCTGGCAGGTAACTGGGTTCAGCTGCTTTTCGCAACACCAAGAAGTGAAAATCTTCCACTTCTGAGCGTACAGTTTCCTCGTGGACGGGGCTCTGGAGTGGAGAATGGTCTCTACAACCTCGGCTGAGAGACCAGACTCTATGAGCTGGGCCCCCTCAGGGGCCAGACCCACAGTTTCCACAGTTCTGGGTGAGGATGGAAAATCCTCCCCTGAGCCTGGGACAGGAGGTCCCTCCTGACCGGAATCTCCCACGGAGTGCCGTCTAGGAGGGACACCAGGTCCGAAAACCACACCCTGCCCGGCCAGCGCGGGGCAACTAGAGTGAGACGGACCTTCTCCCGGCGAACCTTCTCCAGAACCCCTGGGAGCAGAGCTACGGGGGGAAAGGCATACAGGGGTAGATTTGGCCACCCTTGCCTCATGGCGTCCAGGCCGAGAGGCGCTGGAAGATAAAGGGAGAACCAGAGTGGGCAGTGAGACGTCTCTCGAGACGCAAACAGATCCACTTGAGCCTGGCCGAATCTCTCCCAAATCTGCTCCACCACCTGAGTGTGGAGTCGCCATTCCCCGGGCCTCGGCCCCTGTCTCGACAGGAAGTCTGCCCCCAGGTTCTGGGCCCCCGGGATATATACCGCTCGAAGAGAGAGCAGTTCCCTCTGGGCCCAGAGGAGGATCCTGATCGCCAACTTGGAAAGTCGACGAGACCGGAGACCTCCCTGGTGATTTATGTAGGAGACCACCGACGTATTGTCGGTCCGGACTACTACATGACGGCCTCTGAGGTCGGGGAGAAACGCCCGTAGCGCCATCCGGACAGCCATCATCTCCAAGGCGTTGATATGCCAGGAGAGGTGGTGCCCGTCCCATAGACCCCTGGCCGAGCGGTCCCTCAGGACCGCCCCCCAGCCCGCGCGGGACGCATCTGTCGACAGCATGACGCGGTGACAGATAGCTCCCAGTGCGAGCTTCTGGGACAAAAACCAGTTCTGCTTCCACGGATGCAAGGCTCGAAGGCAGCGCCTTGACACCTTGATCAGACGGAAGGGGTTGCCCCTCGGGGAAAACCCTCTGGTCTTCAGCCACCACTGCAGGGGTCTCATGTGGAGCAGGCCGAGTGGGATAACACTGGACGCTGCCGCCATGAGCCCCAGCACTCTCTGGAAGTGCTTGACAGTGAGCAGCTGGCCTAGCTTGATATCCTGGACTAAGGACAGAACGGCGGCAATGCGCACGGGGGATAGCCGTGCAGACATTGACGCCGAGTCCCAAACAACGCCTAGGAAGGTTGTCCTCTGCACAGGAGAGAGGATACTCTTCTTGGCATTGAGTCTCAGCCCCAGCTCCTTCATATGCGCGAGTACGACATCTCGATGCCGGACCGCTAATTCTTGTGTCTGAGCCAAAATCAACCAATCGTCGATGTAGTTCAGTACACGGATACCAGTGGACCGCAGCGGGGCGAGCGCTGCGTCCATGCATTTGGTGAAGGTGCGAGGGGATAGCGCTAGGCCGAATGGAAGTACTCGATATTGGTAAGCCTTGCCCCCGAAGGCGAACCTGAGAAACTTCCGATGTTGAGGAAGGATGGAGATATGGAAATATGCGTCTTTGAGATCTATCGTCACAAACCAATCCTCGGACTTGATTTGGGATACGATCTGTTTCAAAGTCAACATTCTGAACTTCAGGCGCCTGACAGTCTTGTTCAACAGGCGAAGGTCTAGAATAGGACGCATACCTCCATCCTTCTTCGGAACTATGAAGTAGCGGCTGTAAAAGCCCGAATCTGTGGCTGAGAGAGGTACATACTCTATGGCCTCTTTCCTCAGCAATGATTCGACTTCTTGTTCCAAAACCCGAGCCTGCCCAGGGTCTACCTCTGTCCGAAGAACCCCCGCGAACTTGGGAGGGTTCGACCGAAACTGGATAGTGTAACCCACATGAATAGTGCGCAGGACCCACTGAGAAATGCCTGGCAGACGTGTCCACGCCGCCAGGAACTCTACTAGGGGTACCAGTCTCTCGAGACCAGTCTCTGTTCGGGTTTCCACTCCAGGCCGCTGGACCTGGAGTGGATGCTCTAGGACCCTCCTTAGAGGGGGCAATCTGCCCAGTGCACCCTGCCGGGGTGACAACTGGGGTAGACCACCTGGTCCCTGATCGGACTGGCTCTCTCGAGAAACCAGATCCACAGGGGCCACCGCAGGGCGTTGGCAGGCTGGTGGACCAACGGGGGGCTCCCTGCGAGGCCTGACACCATGATTGTCAGGGCCTCTTACTTTTAGCCTTCTTGCCCTGCAGAACGACCCTCAGGTCGGTCTGCCGGCCAGAAGGCTGAGGCTGAGGTTGCTGACCTGAAGCCCTCCCCTTCTTTTTCGGGGGGGGCTGACGAGTCGCAACACTCAGCTTCTGCCCAGCGCGGTATGAGGAGGTACTGGGCTGAGGATGGAACGCTGCTCTTGCTTGCGAACCTTGAGGGCGGCGTGGAAGGATCTTTTTGAACGCCGCCTCCTGCTTAGCAGCCTCCTGAAACCTCTCGACCGCTAGCTTAACCGCGTCGCCGAAGAGGCCAGGAGGCGTCAGAGGGGCGTCCAGGAGGATGTTCTTATCCTTTTGGCTGAGGGTAGTCAAGTTCAGCCATAAATGTCTCTCCGTAGCTACTAGGGCTGCCATAGATCGGCCAATAGAGGCGGCCGTCTCCCTAGCAGCCCGGAGAGAAAGATCCGTCGCCCTCCGCAGTTCTGCGACTGCTTCTGGCCCAATACCTCCCTCCTCGTCAAGATCTGCGAGGAGTTCCGCCTGGTAGGCCTGCAGCATGGAAGAGGTGTGGAGGCATGCTGCAGCCTGACCAGCCGATGAGTATGCACGCCCCACCAACGATGACGTAACCCTGAGAGGTTTGGTGGGGAGCACCGGTGCCTTTAGGGGCTGCGGTGAGTGAGGAGCCAAATGATTAGCCAAGGACTCCTCTACTCTAGGCATCGCCCCGTATCCGCGATCTTTAGCTCCCACTAGGGAGGCATAAACAGCGGTCTCGCTGTTATGCACCCTGTGGGAGGCGGGCCTATTCCAGGACCTCGACACCTCAGTGTGGAGGTCGGGGAAGAAAGGCAGACACCGGCGCTGAGGTGGTGCTCTGGACGGCAAAAAGCGCTCGTCCAGCCTGCTCTTTGGACGAGCATGCGTCCGCTCAGCCGGCCACTCGAGGCCCAGCCTAGCGGTGGCGCGAGTCACCACCTCCAGCAACTCATCTGACGCTGGTGAGGGGGCTGGCGGAACCTCCTCATCAGCGTCGATACTAACAACGTCCAGTTCCTCGGAACTGGATAGCTGCAGTATCGCCTCGTCAGGGTCGGAAGAAACCGCCACAGGGCGTGCTTCCGGCTCCCTAACGGGGCTAGATCTGCCAGGTAAAGGCGGAGAAAAGGCAAAGCCCGTCTCCGACCCCTCTGATAGATCCATCTGCGACCCCCATGATCGCAGCCGCCGCTGGGCCTCAGCCGCAGCGGGACCGGAACCACGAGGGCCGCTAGCCCGGGCAGTTTCCTCGAAAACTGCCAGGCGGGATCGGAGTGTTCGCAAACTCATTTGCAAACAGTCTGCACAATCAGTGCCCTCGAGCGCTGATCGTGCATGCTCCTCTCCCATGCAAGCTACACATAAGGCGTGTGTATCCCTTCCCGAAAGAAACCGGGGACAAGGGGTAACACAGCGCCGAAAAACTTGCTCCGCCATTTCAAACACTCCAACAGACACACGGTGAAATCCCTTTTCTTTTAAACTAGACTTGGGCTGAATCACACACACGTCTGCAATACACACACACGTTGAGCTTAGAGCGCTGTGAAGACACTGAAAGCTAACCCGCTTCCGGGTCGTGACGTGCCTTTATACTCCCGGGTCATGACGTGATGACGTCATCACGGCGACGTACACTCCCGCACCTGAGTTTGATTGTGCTTCAAGAGACATATAAACTGAAAGGTTCCCAATCGCGTCTCGACGCAGTGCGAGTTCCCTTGACAGGGAACTAGCAATTTTCCACACAAGAGCAGACAGTCTGAAGCATATCTTCGTTGATCACGTCTCCTGATGGTGCCAGTTAATCACCTCACCAATACAGATCTTATTAACACACACAGATACACAGCTTCTCCAAGGCTGAACTCGGCTCAGGCTCCAACAATCAACAGAAACTTCCTAAAACATTCTGATAACATGCTCTATCTGTTGAGACGTGCAGACAATATCCATCCTTACTCAATGGAAAACCACAGAAATGTAAAGAAAGGATTTAACTAATAGAAATCCCTAACTTGATTATAAATCACTCTTTACAACTCATTCAAATAAGAAAAAGGAAAAGAACATATGAAAAATAAGACAAAGAAAATAATATAGGTATAAATAAGAAAAATAAAAGAATATATATACAAGCAGCAATGGATTTCCAAATCATATCTTTCATCGGTGATTCTCTCGTTAACACAGGTGAGAGTGTTGCTGAAGACAAGACAGGAGATCATGCTGATTTAGTTAGAATAACAGATTGGAAGCTTTAAAAGGAGGCTGGGGCTTGAAATTATTGCTCTTCCTCTGTTAACCATTGTTAAGTGCAAGGAAATATGGGCAGTCGCCATTGCTTTTGCTCAAAAACGGATTCACAGATATTACTGTTAGTAAGATTGCACCTTAATCAACCATTTATCGTCTCATCAAGAACTTCAAGAAGAGAAGTTCATTTGTTGTGAAGAATGCTTCAGGGTGCCTAAGAAAGTCCAGCAAGCGCAAGGATCATCTCCTAAAGTTGATTCAGCTGTGGGATTGGGGAACCACCAGTGCACAGCTTGATCAGGAATGGTAGAGTAGTTAGAGGAAGACTTTTGGAGGATCAAGAAGAGCAGCAAAGAAGCCAATCAGGGAAAACATTAGGGACATGCTGATATTCTATAAAAGTTACAGGGATTGGACTGCTGAGGACTGGAGTAAAGTCATTTTCTCAATCGCCAAAAGTTTTTCCAGAGAAGAAAAGGTGAGCGTTACCATCAGTCCCATATCATGCAAAAAGTAAAACATCCTGAGACCATTCATGTGTGGTATTGCTTCTCAGCCAAGATGAGTGAGCTCACTCATAATTTTGTCTAAGAACACAACCATGATTAAAGAATGGTACAGAAATATCCTCCAAGAACAACTTCTCCCATCCATCCAAGAACCGTTTGGGGACATTTTCTAGCATGATAGAATGCCTTGCCATAAAGCAAAAGTGAAACTAAGTAGCTTGACGAACAAAACATGGAAATTTTGGATCTATGACAAAGAAACTCCCCAGACCTTAATCCCATTGAGGACTTGTCAGTCCTCAAGAGACGGATGGACAAACAAAACCCCACAAATTCTGACAAACTCCAACCATTGATAATGGAAGAATGGGCTGTCATCAGTCAGGATGTGGCCCAAAAGATGATTGACAGTACGCCAGTGTGAATTGAGATCTTGAAAGAGAAGGGTAAACACTAAAAATATTGAGTCTTTGCATAAACGTTTCAATAAAAGCCACTGACACTTATGAAATGCTTGCAATTATACTTCTTAGACCATAGTAACATCTGACAAAAACATCTAAAAACATTGTGGCAGCAGACTTTTGGAAAATTTATATTTTTCAACAAATTAACTTTTTTTTCCATTAAAGTCACCAAGACAGGTGACTTTAATGACAATGGGAGAGCACATACAGAACTGTAACAATGTCAGAAGCCCAAGACGGTCAAGAAGAGTTCAGAAATACTTTAATGAAAATTCACTCGAAGATAATCCACTGAAGCAGCAATGTTACCACACACATGTAGCGAACACAAACAACAACTGACAAATTATGAGTGAACGGGGAGAACCAAATACACGTACAGTGATGAAAAAATGACAAACAACTGTGAAGGAACACATGATTGAATGAAAACAAACTAAGAGTCCTTGCTCTGTGATGGTGTGACAAACAACAGCTCTACATCTGAAATCTGCGCTCTGAGCCAATCGCCTGAAAAATATCATGTCTCTGTTAACTAGGTATGTTCAACTTGATGGAGCATTGCGCAGACCGATCAGGTGCATGTATGCCGGTTAGAAATTTTGATAGCACTGATGTCACATGACTGACAAATTCACATTCTGAGCAATTCGAGAGCAGCCGGATTGCTCATTCTGCGTCGCTTTTCAGAGGTGCTGTAAAGCTCTGATGATATCACAGCTGTTTCACGATTGGCCGGATTCACGATTGGCCGGTTTCGTGTTCATTCTGTTGCTCACAAATTTGTGTTCTTAAAACAGTAAAAACTCTATTCATGTAACGTTAATGTTATATTGTGTCATGTTTTTCAAAATAAGACTTAATAAAAAGTATATGTACCCACTTCCTATGTTATGTAAATAGTATAGGCTTATGTTATCTTTATTCTTGTACATATGGCAATATATTGAGCTATACATAAAGTATTGCATGAAAAGTGTTTCTGTTGCTTTATGAAAACATTGGGAACCTCTGTGTATTTTGCAAATATTGCATCTTGTCCACTTTGTCTGTGACAAAGTATGCAAACACCTCACAAGCGTCACTATGGGAACGTCCAAATTCATCTCTCTGTTTTCAACACTTCCCCGACTGCAAGTGACAAATCTCAGTCATCAGTTACATCCAGCCACAGCCGAAGTCTAACACTTTTATTGTTGTTCTGATGGCAACACAAGAATAGGGGAAATATAAGCTTATTTCAAAATTTAGAGAGCACTGGTAAAACATCTACTATGATGTAGAGAAATATTAAAAATGAGTGCAAATAAAAACTCTTTTGACAGTCTAGAAAAATTATTTTAAATGTCCATTAGAGGAGAAACATGCGTTAGAACTACATGGCATAGTTATGACGTCTACCAGCACACTTCCAGCAATGCAATGATCTCTATGTGAAGTAAAACAAACAATATATATATAAATTCGGTATCTAACAAATAATGAATGCAAAATGTAAATATATACAATCAACTCCACTTTCATGCAAAGCTGAAAACTTAATTCAGCTAAGAAAGAGTTTTTTTTTTTTGTGATGTATCGATTTGTTAGGGTTCTGCCACATTCGGTCTAGTAATCTCTTGTTGTTGTGGCAGGGCTCTGACACTACCGTAATGTCTCGAGTTGTGTGTGCGTGTGCGCGGCTTCGAGTGTTCGAGTTGCTTGCACGCTTGTCTGCATGATGTCTTTTGTGCGAGTTATGATGTCCGGTCCCGATACTTTGGTCTGGTTAAGTTTCGGTTTTGGATCGGGATTCGGGCATTCATGACTCGTGTGTTCGTCCTTGTCATGAGCGCGCCAGCCGAGTTGTTCCTCGTTTTCGTGCGATCTATGTTTTGTGAGTGGGCGAGGTTCAAGCTCTGCTCGAGCCGCGTTCTCTCGGGTCTGTGTGCAGTGTTGTGAGCATGTGGTTTGTGTTTATATCAGCCGTGTGCTTTCATGTTGTGTTTTCGTGTTGCGTCTTTGTTTAGTGTGAAGACGTGGCAATGCAGCGTTCACATTGGCTGCGTGTTCATGTCTCGTCTATGTGTAACCCTCCCACCTTGTTTCCCTGCTTAACTTTGATTTCTCCCAGCTGTGTTCTCATCAATTATCCTCCCTCCTGTGTGTATTTAGTCTCCTCATGTTTGCTGTCCTTTGTCGTATCGTTGTCGTTATTTGGTAGGTCTCTGCCGTATTGCAGTCCAGTCCAGTCAAGTCAAGTCTTGTTCAAGTTCAATCAGTCTAGTTATGTTTTCCCCCTTTGGTTGTTTTATTTTGACGTTTTGTTTTATTTTGTTAATAAAATGCCCTAGTCCCTGCATCATTGGGTCCCTCACTTTTCCCTTTTCCCCCCTTTTTCTGTTGGCCCGGTTTTCATGTCATACCAGTTTGTCGGGTCAGAGTTCTCCAAACTAGAACTAAAACTAGAACTCAAAGTTGAACACAGTGAAATTGGCATGAGCTTGCATTCACGAGTTCACACTTACAAATAAGTCAGATACATTAAATGATATGCATATTTGACTTGCTGTCTAAGGAGAAGTCTCTGAGCTTGGTATATGGCCCGAATCCTGAGTACCCCCCATTGGTAGAGACTATGCATCCTTGAAATGAACAAAATTGTGGAAGTTAACAAAATGATTACAAGCGATCGCAGCACCTTTGTACTTTTGTACTCATTTCAGTCTATGAGCAATAACAGAGATTAAATCTCTAAATCTCATTTCCAAATTTGTATGTACAAAACGTTCTAGACATTCCTAGATTTATCAGACAATGATATAATGTGTGGCCTCATTTAGTGTATATTTATACGGTTGCATGCAGACTCAAAGTGTCATCCCTAATTCATCTCCAGAGGGAATCCCGCTCTGTTGGATATCTGGGGGTGCAGGTATCTAATGCTCACTTGCTGTGATGCTGCTGATAAAAAAATAAAAAATAAATGGTTTGGAGTGCTGTGGGCTGGATAAATAATGAGAGACAGGAGGGCTGGAGCTCAGCAAGGGGGTCTGACAGCTGTATGGCCATACTAATGCGTTCCCCGCTCATTCCTCCACACTCAACTGAAGTCAGGCAGGGCAGAGCAGGAGAGATGGACGATATTCCCTAGGTGCTGCGCTCTGCCAACCAATCCCGCATTGAACGGCTATCATCACCATGACGACCGAGGCTGGAAAATTAGCAAGTGGCAGGGGTCCAGGAGTTCACCCCGCTTTGCGGGAGTTGCACACTCCTCGCCCCCCTCCCCAGATCGCCTCATGATAATATAAATGAAGTTGGACAGTGTGTTAGATCAGAAGCGGTTGTATACTTGTTGCATTGATGATGTTTAAGCAGTGTTTGCGGCAGTGACTCTAATGAGGGCGGAAAATGTCCATCATCTTCTTATCTCCATGGAGGCCATTTCTCGGGGACGCGCTTCAAGCTGTTGATTTTCAGGCTTGTCAGCGGGATGGGGAGGCCTGTCACCTCAATCCCCAGTGAGCGCAGGCGTTCTGTAGATAAACTCGAAGCAACAAGGTCCACAGCAAGTTCTGAAATCTGCTGTCAGTGTTTCCAAGCAGGTTTGTTTGTTTCGCTTGGCTGAGACACATCTGGTTTTTGATCCCATTCTTTTAGATGTTTAAAGTAACGGATTACCTGCCTTGTGGAAAAGACCAGCATTCATTTCCATTATGTGCCCGGCTGGTTTGGGACTGGTTGACTTGTGGAGCATGAAAGTAATGTCTTAACAAATCAGTTAAGGTATAGCAGTTAGGGGCGTGCAGAAAATTCATTATTTGTGCAAATTTCTGTTGCTACCTGATCTCATGAGAAAACAACTATTGTACTTAGTTAAATTTGTATAATGTATTTCATATGAAACTTACACTTTAGAAAACAAGCATGAAGGTCGACTCCAAAACATAACCATCAGTGAGGTGTATGCAAATTATAAAAAAACATGAGGATATCATATAAAACCATAGAAATTGGCCACAAATCTTTCAAAACTAGAGAATCTTTCAAAACTTGCCTTGAGAGTGTTGATCTATTTCATTTACCAAATGATCTGTTTCTGTTGAGCTTAAACAGGAAGTTCATCAACATTAAAAAAGCCATTTTCCCCCGATGTAACTGTATTTCATACTTTCCGTATTGCAAATATGCCCTGTAGAGTTCATAAAATATTTATTCCTTTTTTATTTCAACCTTTATGGAAAATAACGTGAGAAAGATAGTTTAAAATAGGAAGAAAATAAGTATGATATAGTATTATAGTGTAATTTTGCTCTTGGCAAATTTGAATTTCTAGGTCACCCAATAAATTGAGAAACAATGTGACCATCAGAACTTGAAATCACACAAATTTAGTCCTATTAGCTTTATACGCTCACCTCACCTTTGCGTTGTAATTTTAGATGTAATTTTTTAGATGCAAATTTTCTTTTTGATTATTACTCGGCTGAATTTATAATTTGTTTTTTTATAGAATTGTTAGGCTTTTCAGAAGAAGGTATTCATCATATCCCTAGTAGAAACTGCTTCTAGGCATTATTGTTCATATGAGTGTTCGCATAGAACAGAGAGGTTTAACTTCATAACAAAGAGTAACTTTTACTTCTCTTGAAACCATGGACATTGTCCAAAAGTAAAAGCTTCATGCTAATTTGTCCTCATCCTGTCTTATGTCAGCACCACTCTCAGTTTCAGCCTAAATTTGACAATTTGACAGTTTATTACCACTTCTCCATTTATCTGTTATTGCATTCTAACCCAAAACCAGCATTTGCTGGATGCATGTCAAATATCTCTCAGTGTTGCTTATCTTATCCTATTAGTGTGAATGAGCAGCACTCCAGAGGTCCAGATGAGCTTTCAGTATATATGTGATACTGATTACGGTGAAGCAGAGCCAAAAAAAAAAAAAAGCTCAGACTGGGCTGGAAGAAAAACTCTTTTTGAAGCCACATTGTGTAATTAAATGTAAACAAGGGTGAAATGTTTCTCAACTGAACTGATCCGTCTCTATTTCCAGGGTTGCCAGGGGAAATGGAGATTTCTTTGACCGCATGAATAAAATCCTCCAGAAACAGGATAGTCTGCTGTCTGCAGACCAAACAGAGGTAACCACATTCTTCAAAATATTACATCCCTGCTTTCACCAGGAAGATAGGGTATACCCCTGTCACCACATTCCCCTGTGTGCTCAATCTGAAGAATCAGGTCGTATTAAAGTAGTTCTATCTCTCCTGAACATTGCTGTGGGTTCACAGAAACTCACCCTCCCTCTTTCCCTCATATAAAGACAGCATGTGCTTGAATTAGATGTTTATTAAAGAGCATTACTCTCTCTCTGTTAAACACAGTGATCCAACATCTTTGTGGGGAAAGTGATGAAAGCCTTGATTTTTAGAAAGATATGTATATACCTGTAGCCCTCGCATTATTGAAACAAAAATAACTTTTTATACCCTTTATCTTTTGTAAATCATTAACATTAAATATACACTGTTCTGCCAAAAAAGTCACTGTTTGGATTTAAATGGGAAAATGTTAAAGAGTTTTGATCGGATCATTATTGCAGTGTTTAATATGTTTCTAGCATATTTCATGTTTGACAACAGTTCTTCTAATCCTAACTGATGGAGTGTGTAGCTTTTCATTTCTTAAACAACCATGTAGGAAGACACATCATGGCCATATTCCATGAAGAATGAAAATGTCAAGATGCATTAGGCTCAAATTGTGAAAGAATGGTTGGGAGGGAGAAGGAAGAATCATTTTCACACATGAATTGGCACCTCTGAGTCCAGACCTTAAATTCATTGAAAGTCTTTGGGATGTGCTGGAGATGACTTTATAGAGTGCTTGATATTATCAATGCAAGATCTTGACCAAAGATTGATGTACGTCTGGACGTAAATACATTTTGTGATGTTACAAAATATATAACTTGCAAGGAACTTAACAGTCACTGCAATAATTATCCAATCATTGACTCTTAAGTATCTGTCTATTTAAATTCAAGCAACAACTTTTTTTTTTTTGGCCGGGCAGTTTAGCTATATATATATATATATATATATATTGTCACGGTCTTGTCTCACGTTGTTCCCTTCCAGGTCCCTTTATGTATCGTCCAGGTCCTGCACACTCCCGTCTGTGTCTAATCACTGCCCAAGTCTCGTCAGCTGTTCCTAATCCTGTGTTTGTCAAAATATACCCTCCTGTGTTCCCATGTCTTTGTCTCTTGTTGATGTTGAAACGTGGATGTGTTCCCAGTGTGTGTTTGCCGTGTTTCTGTGTTCTTCAAAGGTTTCCGAGTTTTGCATTATTATGTGCCGTTTCTGCTTGTTTTTCAGTGTTTTGTTTGTCGTCTTTTGAATAAAGAGGATTTAAGTTGATTCTGTGCTTCCTCGTCGATTCTCCGCATCGCACACACACCACAGACGTGACATATATATAAATACTGCATGTTCTTAGGCTACATCTACATTAATTTGGCAACATTTGAAAATAGAGTTTTCATTTCAAAATTTTCTCTATCCACACTTGCGTTTCTTTCAATTTCATTCTTAAGTGCCAAAACAAGAGAAAAAAATGCGTTTAAAAAAAAAAAAAACGTATTAGTGTGGACAAGGCCTTAGGCAAAGAAACCAAGTCATTGAGAATTTTGTGCTGTCTAGCTTGAGCAGCCAACTTCAGGTCATGCCACAACATTTCATTCGGCTAAAGGTCAGGACTTTGACTTGACCATTGGAAAACAGAAAATTTCTCTGGCTGCTCCTCTCCGTTATTGATTTACTTGTGTGTTTGGTATCATTAGCATTGTGATGCACGACCTACACTCTGTTAACCGTCACCTTGTGTATGGATATCATGACATTCACTAGTATATTTTTCTGTATGAATCAAGTCAGGTTTAGTGTCATTCTTCTCATTAATCCAAGAAAAACTACAAAATGTAATTCCACCAGAACCGTACAGCAACTATGGCAATGATATGAGGAAATGTCATGTAATAATAGTAATAAATGTCAGCTAACCTAATTGACAGAGAGTAAATAATAAATGCAAAGAGACTAAATGCAGTGCAGACAGTCAAATTCACTAGTGTTTCTGGAGAATGCAATTAGGATTCATTGTACTCACAAAGACCGCAAGCCATCCAGTTCCTAGGCTGTAAATCATGATACTCCCACCACCATATGGCATGTCTGCTATGAGGGTCTTATGTCACAATTCTCCGTTTTGCTGTGGGCGAAAATAACTTTCCCATGTATGCTATAAAGATCAAATTGTATCTTGTCACTCTGGCACATGTGTCTGGACGTTTCTTGTGTTGTTTAACACAGCGGAAATGTGCAGCACTGTTCTTTTTGCCGAGCAGTGAATCCCTCCTTAATAACTTCTCATTCGCACATCTCTTGCTCACTGTTTTCCTTAAATATAGTCATTGATTAGAACATCTGACTCAAATTACCGCCCTTGGATAACTGATTGTGCTGTGTTCACCAACTTCGAACTAAATGATATTCATTGAAAAAAAAGTGTGAGTTTATTGCTGTGCTATTGTTGAGATCCCCTTTATCTATAAATGTAACCCAGATAAAACCTCATGTTTTGCATCAAATTATCCATTTCTCACAGATCATAAACTCTCATTGCTCTCAGCCGATGAAGCCCTTGAATCTACATGGTTATGGAATTGCTTTGACCTCATTGTTATGCACAATTAATGATCTCCTCACTCTTCATTGATCAACTCACCTCAGTCAAAATCTTTTTCTGATTCTGTTCTTGATTTGAACCTATTGGTTCCACGTCCTCATGATTTGCAGGAGGAGAACAGCTGTGCTCCTCCACCACCAGAGTGCAAAGACCAGACTTTTGTTCCAGAAAGAGCCACCAGGGATGAGGTGAGTCTCCTGGTCATCCTTTCAAAATGCAATGATTCAGATAGCATGATTCCCTCTTGTGGTACATTGCTGTTTTTCTCCAATATTTCTCTAAAATATTCTGTTTTAGCTGGATTTGTTGTATGAGGAGGCAATCTACACTGTGGTCAATCGGGTTGGGGTGCCGTCGCCAGAATATGTGACCAGCGAAGGGGACATATTCAACTATCTGCAGAAGGTGTGAGACTTTAATTTTATTAATAAATTGCATACTACACAATTCAAACACTCCCACATCCTCCCAGTAACAACAAAAACATCACAATGTGTGTTGTGCCTCTGGCTCTCCAAAACCACAGAGACCTAAATAAATATCATGCCCTGATTGATTTCTAAATAGAAATGAAATAGACAGAAATATTTGTTTTATCTTTTGTTTTCAAAGTGCTTGCGTTCCTGAAGAAAGGGGGGGATGGAGGGTTGTGTTTGGGTGGTGGTGGGGGGGGGGGGGTTGTTTACTTTGAATTGGTTTTATGAGTTGGAGCAGATGCTCTTGTCTCAGACATGATTAAACATCAAAGCCCGTGCCCAATGGGGATTGATGTTCGGTGCTTATATTACACCTATGAAACCCCTGTCACTCCAGAGGAGCCTGATTACATTCTGAGACCTCTAACACTGAGGTGCACCAGGTCTTATGTTTGAAGTGTCTGATCTATAATGTTTTTTTCTTTTAAAAAAACGAACATAGCCTGAACTTTCATTACAGCCACTTCTATAAAAGGCAGAAGCCCTTTTCCCCAAAACAATGGCCATCAGCACTCAAGATAAAAATCTGAATAATGTAGAAGTTTAGGTAAATAGTTGTCTATGCAATGTTTTCGAAAGTTGAGATAGAAACTCTAATCAGAGCTTTCGAATCAAGTTGTGTTTAAGACTCATAAAGCAATTACTTGGACTCCAAATTAGAGACCCGTGAACAACAATAACTCTTTATTTCTATTGTTTGATATTGAATATTCTAATACATAAGTGAGTGTTTCTACACAAAATTTCCAATTGAGTAGCCATGAAAGAACAAACTCTGATTTAGATTTCTTTAAACACTTTTCAGTCAATTTTTTAATGTATACAGAGTACTGTATACAGTTGTTTCTTTCTTTTGCTGTAGTGTAGTGTAGTGTAGTGTGTCAGTAGGAAATATTAGTTTACATTTCAAAGCATCCCTTTTGGCATTAATTGTAATAATTCAATTATATTTTTGTATCCATGAGGAGTCTGACAACAGCCAGTGTTTACCAGACTAAATGCAGAAGAACTGCAATGTAAACTGATATTTCCTACTTACACACCACAGCAAAATATATAAATAACTGCCTAAAAACCATTTTTTTGGGTTCAAAATTCTACTACTATGCCCAAGATGTTTGCATAGTTCTCTATATTTTGAAATAATAAACTATTGTTAACTAATTTATTTTCAGTATTATTCTTTTATATTATCTCATATACTTGTATACTTCTTTATATACATTTCTAGAAAAGTTTAATAAGCCTATAGATAATGCTGAAATTCCCTTAAAATATAACATGTATTTATGTACTGTACAACTTCCAAAGTCGAAGGTTTGGGGGTTGCTAATATCTTATGCTCACCAGGGTTGCATACATTTGATTAAAAATACAGTAATATTGAAATTATTACAGTTTAAAATAAATTTTTCTGTTGTAATATATTTTGGAATTTTTTTAATATGTTATACATATATAAGCTGAATTTAGAAATTTTCTATCATTATTTTTCAGTGTCACAAGATCCTTCAGAAATTATTCTAATATGATCTGATTTGCTTCTATAAAAACATTACATTTCATTAATCATGAATTTTTCTAGAAAATAATCTTTTCCCTGATCACTCTCTTGCTCAGGTCTTTGATATGGGTCAAGAGGAGCATGACATCATCCTCCAGAGAGTCAGAGAATCAAAGGTGAGGGTTTTGTCTGATACTATGTATCTGATGATACTAGATGACTCTTCTTCTCAATTGCTTGTTCTGACAATCACAGCATATACTGCTGCCACCTTTATATCAAGTGCCAGTTTCTTATTTCTTTATTGACAGAATTTTATTTCCTTTCGTATGTGCAAAGACTAAAGATTTCTTTAACAAGTGGAAAACATTGATGGCCCCTCTTACTAAACAGTTGACAAATCAATGAAAGAAAATGTTTGAACACGTTTTATCTTTTGCAAGACTAAACTTTGAAATGTCAATGTGAAAGAAGCCACAGTTACCTCTTGTAACCTCTTAAAAGGTCTTTGAAAAGAACAAAAAAAATTGTTGTGCCATTTGAATGTGCATCACAATGATCCAGGCCTTCATTTGAACGGCAGTCTCTCATTCTCTGTCATACATAATGTACTCACATCTAAAATCCCAAAAAAAGAATTTTCTCTATTGATTTCTTTGCTCTCGACAAGTCTTGGCACTAAAGCACGGCATGCTTGAATTTATTTTACTGTGCACTCACTCAAGGTGCTGCCACCATGTCGAACAGCCAATGAAACATGTTGAGTTTTCATTACTGCCATAGTGCTTTCTAATCCATGACTGAAACGTTCTTTTGTAGAAAGCCAGCTTTTCCCTCAGGGTCTCTGTAATGAAAGGCAAAAATCTCATGGCGAAAGATGCCAATGGTAAGATGTTTTATTCTTTCTTGTATTTGGTTTTTACCCTTAACATCTAATACGTCCTTTTGATGTAGTCTCCAGAAACAAAAACGAACAGCAAGACAAAACATGTACATCTAGACATAATAACTACATCCCTTAGAAAATCTTCAAAGGAAATTGTATTTATTTAACTTTAAGCATCATGGAAATTGAATTAGTTTGTACTTTGTTTTGTCTGAAAAGTTTTTTTTCAAAGAGTTCTTCCAAAACTCACATCACATAAATGATCTAATCATTTTTCAGTAAACTTTCAGTACTTTTTCTGCTTTGAAACATTTATCCTGACCTTTATTGAATTAACACGTTTGCCTGTGTAACACTGGGCAGGATACAGTGACCCCTACTGCATGCTGGGAATTCTCTTGGGACAATCACCCAAAGAGACTGAGGAGAAGAAAGAGAGGAAGTTCAGTTTTCGCAAAAGACGGGAAAAGTTGGAGAAGCGCTCCAGTGTTAAGGAGGTGTTGGCGGGCAGGGATATCCAAGTGACCGAAGTCAAACCAGAGACCCTTAACCCAGTTTGGAATGAACACTTTGTTTTGTGAGCATCTTACAGTTAGAATTGAAAAGATGTTATTAGATGATATGTAATTATCAGTTATAACAGGAACATCATTTGTAAATGTCTTTTGTTGTCCACAGTGACATTGATGATGTTCACAATGACCTTCTTCATCTGGACATATGGTAAGATGATTCAACAGATGTCCTTAAGAGCGAGAAAGGTCATCTCTGTTTTTCTCACCTGTAGCAAATTAGCTCAAATGAATATGAATAATTAATCATAACTCATTATAATTTATTATAAATAGCTTAATTTAGTTTAATGAATAAATCTGTTCGTCCACCCAGTATTGATAGTCTATCAACTTTGCAGAAAGGACATTTTTCTCGGTCACAGAAAAAATACTTTCTTAGCATGTAGCTATGATCATAATCGTTAAAGTGAAATTGATGTATAAGCAGACCAGAATCAACTTGCAAGAAGCTTATATGTAATGTGCACAAAGTTTTCTAAATCATGAACACACAACTAACATACATGGGAAATGGTAAAGTGAAAGTGGATTAAACCAGGAACAGGAAATTAAATGTATGAAAAAGAGTGATTTAACCACATAACAAGAACCATCGGCTTATTCTCAAAGCACTTGGTTAAACGTACGGCACTGCATTGCCTTTTTGCCGTTGAAGCCGTCTGTGAAGTCCTGAGGACGGATTTGATGGTTCTGTGAGTAGATGTTGTTGAAGTTGCAATCACTTTCTTCTGCTTTGAATGAAGAAATTATGATGAACTTTGTCGATGTTAGTCTGACTCTATTACGGTTGAGGAAGTTGCACATGGCTCAGTGTGTTTGACAGATTTTATTTGAAGGGTTTTCCTGTCCCACTCCTGCACAGCATCCAGGAGAATAGATCACTCTCTCTCCTGAAGGAGCACATGGCTGGCTGCAGATTAAGGCCTTTTTAGGAACATCATACTAATGCTTTGTTTGACCCCCTTTCGCCTTCAGAACTGCCTTAATTCTACGTGGCATTGGTTCAACAAGGTTCTGTTGGAAATATGTCTTTCCCCCCAGTCCGTTGATGTGCCATGTCAAAGAAAGACGCTACTCGTAGATAAATGGAATCAATTTAATAGAGAATCAAAAGAGCTCTGAACTCAGGATTACAGGACCACAATGCCAAAAGCTGACATCTGGGCAGTCCAGAATGTCCTACAAGTCCATGAAAACAGTTTATATATTCTTGACTTTTTATTCCTCCCTCGAGTCCACCTCTTCATACAGTGACTGTTATAATGTAGCTTTCTTCTTCTCAGGATACTCCCCAGCAGTCAGCAATCTGCACACATGAATGCAAAAACACCCCTTGCACCATTCCTTTCTTTCTGTATCTTCTCTGGCAAACAAGCAACGTCAACAGTTACAGCCTTGGACTTCTCACCCTGATTGCATTGTCCTGTGTTTTAGTAGAGAGAGATTTGCTTACATAAATAAAAACAGTAACTTTACGTTTGAACAGAAAATAACATAACAATACAATTTGGAACATTTTAAACTATTATTAAAATAAACACTTCAATACAATTTGGAACATTTTAAACTATATTTTCCTTCAGTGATGAAAGCATTCTTTAGAAATGTTGGCCCATATTGATAGGATAGCATCTTGCAGTTGATGGAGATTTGTGGGATACACATCCAGGGCACGAAGCTCCCGTTCCACCACATCCCAAAGATGCTCTATTGGGTTGAGATTTGAATTTGGTGACTGTGGGGGGCATTTTAGTACAGTGAACTCATTGTCATGTTCAAGAAAAAGTTTGAAATGATTCGAGCTTTGAGACATGGTGCATTATCCTGCTGGAAGTAGTCATCAGAGGATGGGTACATGGTGGTCATAAAGGAATGGACATTTCCAGAAACAATGTTCAGCAAGGCCATGGCATTTAAACGATGCCCAATTGGCACTAGGGGGCCTAAAGTGTACCAAAAAACATCCCCCACACCATTACACCACCACCACCAGCCTGTACAGTGGTAACAAGGCATGATGGATCCATGTTCTCATTCTGTTTATGCCAAATTCTGACTCTACCATCTGAATGTCTCAACAGAAATCGAGACTCATCAGACCAGGCAACATTTTTCCAGTCTTCAACTGTCCAATTTTAGTGAGCTTGTGCAAATTGTAGCCTCTTTTTTCTATTTGTAGTGGAGATGAGTGGTTCCCGGTGGGGTGTTCTGCTGTTGTAGCCCATCCGCCTCAAGGTTGTGCGTGTTGTGACTTCACAAATGCTTTGCTGCATACCTCGGTTGTAACGAGTGGTTATTTCAGTCAAAGTTGCTCTTCTATCAGCTTGAATCAGTCGGCCAATTCTCCTCAGACCTCTAGCATCAAGGAGGCATTTTTGCCCACAGGACTGCCGCATACTGGATATTTTTCCCTTTTCACACCATTGCCACACCCCTGCCATGTGATTGGTTGATTAGATAATTGTATTAATGAAAAATTGAACAGGTATTCCTAATAATCCTTTAGGTGAGTGTACATGCGCATGCAGGTCATCAAAATACAAATTAGTCGATACTAAGCATGATAAATATGTTACCTTAATTAGTCAATGATAATAACACTTTCATTATGAGATTTAATCCAGAATGTGTGACCCCATAGTGAAATGGGATGCATGATTGTGCATGTACCCGAGTAGGAAAAAACGTACATTATCTAATAATTCTGTCCTACCGCAGGCATCAAACAGTATACATACATATACATGCAATATACAAAACAGTAATATGTTCTGTAAATATGCTTATTCATTCACAGCAAGGATTATCTCTGATTTAATGCGAAGGAAAGTCAGTTCTTTTGGACATTAGGTGTGTTTCAATCAGTGCCATGGAGAGTGAGTTGACTCTTTCACATTCCTTCTGGTCGTAAAACCATGGCAACCAGAGGCCTGGTTCTATTACTTTCAGAGACGTATATTGGCAACTTGCTTCATGGTTGATGAGGGGTTTTTAAAGATGATTTGATTATTACAAAGAGCTGTGTGTGTCTGTTCGTCCAGTTGCTACACACCGATAAGTTGTTATTTTACACCCTAGGGATCACGATGACGATGTTTCTGTTGCGGAAGCCTGTAAGAAGCTGAATGAAATCAGTGGATTTAGAGGAATGGGCAGGTAGATCAAAAATCTTCCATCTGTTGTCTAAAAGCTAATGTGCCTGCGATACAATCTCTTGAAATACTTCTTTAAATGCATGCCGAATGTATGACTCAAACAGTTGCATCATGATATTAGATATTTCAAGCAAATTGCCAAATCCGTGAGGGCTAACGGGGCAGCTGCATCAGGAAGTGAGGAGAATGCTGATGACTTCCTGGGTTGCATCAACATCCCGTTGAATGTGAGCTCTTGTTCTGCACGCTTAGCAAGGCAACTCAGTTTGTCACTTTATCTACTTTTGTGACACTTTTTCTCTCTCACAAGGAAATCCCGGTCGTTGGTTATGATAAATGGTTTAAGTTGGAGCCCAGATCCAGCGCCTCTAAAGTTCAGGGAGAATGTCACCTGATTCTTCGCCTCTTCACCACTCAGGTACTTCTGCTCACCTTAAATCTCACAGCACTCATTAAAGGGATAGCTTACCTTGAAAAATTGAAATTTTGTTATATTTTATTCACCCTCATGTATGTCAAATACTTTTATTCTTCTGTGGAACACCAAAATAGAATGTCGAAGAATGTACTGGCTTCACTTTTCAGTCTACCTATTCAATGGGGATCCATGCTATTGAGCTTCAGCTGGAATGTTGGAACTCAAAAGCTCATTTCCCGATTTATTTATATAAAGTAGATAAGAAATGGCTTAGTGCATTACTAAAATTCTAAAGTTTGGGGTCCAAACGTGCCAATTATAAAGTTACAGAAGATTTCCATTTAAAATAAATGCTGTTATGAAAAAATTATATTCACATTACTTTCCCACAAAAACAGTTTTCAATATTAATAATAATAATAACAATAATAAATGTTAATTGAGCTGCAAATAATCATATTAGAATTATTTCTGAAGGATGATATGACACTGAAGACTGAAGGAATGATGTTGAAAATGAATTTCATGATATATTCATATAGAAAACTGTTTTTTTTATTGCAATAATACGTTACACTTTATTTTAAGGTGTCCGTGTTACAGTGTAATTATACATTTAAGTACTGAGGAATATCAGTCAACGACATGTACTTACACTGGGGTTAGAGTTAGAATTAAGATTTGGTTAGGGGCTAGTTGCATGTAATTATGCATAATTTATAGTTTTTAACTACATGTAATACATTTTAACTACATGTAACGTGTAACTCTTAAAAATGAAGTCTTACCCAATAATATTAGACAACAAAACTGCAGCACACACTTAGAACAAACGTTATGTTCTTACCTACTGGTGTGGGCGTTAATATAGTTATTATAGTTATCTTTATAGTTATTGTTCTTGGTGTGAACGTGTCTTTACCGACCTCAAACTTTTGAATGGTAGTGTACATTCTAATGCATGTGGATTTGGAATGACAGGACGGTGAGTAAATGACAGGTATATCATTATTAAATTACATATAATATGTATTCATCACTCTTTGTTCTTCTCAATAGAGAGACACAGCACTGAGTAAAATGGCCTCCAATGTAACCATTCACAAGAAGATGTTGAGTCAGATTCTGGACTATGAACATAATCAAATTCAGGTTGCCCTTTTTTGTATTACATTGTCTAACATTCATCTGCGTCAAGCATAGAGCTTGTCATAAATAATACATTTTTATTTCAGAAAGAGCCTTATAACTGGAATGGACAAGTTTGTGCGGCTGCATGGACTGTACTGTCCCATCATGCAGTGCAGGCTGACCTCTCCCCTCTGCAGCAGGCCATCATGTGAGATCATAGCTCAACACGTAGCGGCCGTGTTTATTGACAGGATGAGTGCAACAGCAGGAAAACAGCAAATGCATATAACACTAAGACCCATCTGATAATCGCTGCATGCTTTATCTACACATGCCTGCCAACAGTGAGACTGACACTAGTGTGTAAAACGGATGTTTTTGCATGTGTTTGCAGCCGTTGGCAGTGTTACAGCAGCCATCACCGCTCTCAGAGGATGAGCTACGCTCTGCTTCTCAGGCTGCTGAAAACTGTGGAGGCAGAGTGGGAGGATACTACTGTGCACAGGGAGCTGGTGCGTCTTTACAACAGCTTGCTGACCCTGAATGTCTGGGGAATATATCCACATGCCGTAACACAGTGTCTGGAGATCACTCTAGGGCTCGGCGCTCGGTTGAGTTTTACACTTTAGGGGCGAATTCACTCCGCTGCCAAAAAGCATTTTCTTAATCAGCCTTTTTGTCCCCCATTTCCCAGTAAAATCCAGACATTTGTAGAACAAGATACATTTACTTGAAGCAAATTTGCATGATATTAGGATTTATCATCATCTCAAAATGTATGCAGACAATATTGTTCCTGTTTTAAGCATTAAACAAAATGCATTCAGGTTTATGCTTGAAAACAGTTTAAACTTACTATCCCAGTTTCACAGACAGGGTTTAGAATAAGCAAGGATTAAGCCTTTGTTAAAGTAGGGCATTTAAGTAGCTTTTGTAAGTGTGTCTTAGAAAAAAATCATTACTGGTGTTATCTTAAGATAAAGAAATGACACTGACATATTTTAAGATATGTCAGTGTCAAGTGTCTTTCATTTAAAACTGTTCAAACATGCATTTTAGTCAGGAACTAGGCTTAAGCCTTGTCTGTGAAACTGTGGGATAATGTTTTAATATGTTTTTGTAAACAAAATATATGCAATTTTACATTTTATACATTTGGAAGACGCTTTTATCTAAAGCTTTTATCTTCTTGATTTCATTGGGAATCAAAACCACAACCTTAGCGTTACAAATGCCATGCTCTTCTGTTTCAGCTACAGGAAAGCCTGTGCAAATAAACGAATGTTGCTTTAAAGATAATTAAACATTTTACTGGGAAACACATAGATAAAACAAATTTACAGAGAAAAATAATGTAAAATCAGCCCAGAGGAATCTAAAAATGCAACAAGTTTGAACAGCGCCCAAGGATTCGTTTTGCTGTGTAAACTGTCATTTCAATGAAAGATTTAGATTTACATTAAAAAAATTACGAGGTAAAAGTTTTGCTTACATAGACATTAATTTGTCACGATAAGATAACAGAAATTTATAAAATATAGAGTTAATTTCCCTTTCATGTCGATTTGCAAAAAAAAATGAATGGTCGATCTTTTCATCAAAAACACGGCTATGTTCTATGTAAACTAAGCATATTATACTCATTGCTATTTCTCTTGTGAATTTAACGTTATGCTAATACAGTGCCACTTGCAAAAAGTGCAGAATTCCCCACAAACCTGCACTCAGAATCGAAAAGTTGCACAATGTAAATTGCATTCAGCTGCGTCATTCCATTAGCATACTAAAACAATGCAGTCGAAGTGTGCAAATCATTGCTGTTATGAGCAGGTGTAATTAATTCTTTGTGAATTCCCCCCTAAGGCTTTAGTTTGGAAATAATTCTTTTTATCTGGGTCCATTCTGTAATTATGTGTCTGAGTGCAGGAGAGTCTCTTGGCAGAGAGCTTCAGACTTTACTGTGATTACTGCCTGTCTCAAATGAAGAGTATGCGTCAAGTATTCCCCTGCAACAATTCTGCTGCCATCATACGCTGTGAGCTTATGCTGAGGTAAACTTATACTCTCACACACAAGCACACAGGCTACAAAGAATTATGAGCTCGCATTCGTTCGGTCGATTTTCTGGCTGAAAGACCAAAATAAATCCATTTGAATTCAGATATTTCTGCCATAAATTTCAACAGCTGCATCTGCGAGCTCATGGTGATCTGCCCTTTCGAGCTCCTCTGGGTAGATCTGTATTGGGTAGTGGGACACATAAAAATGGATATCCTGTGTAGTTTTCTAGTGTTGCTACTACGGTGTAGAACAGTACTCTGGGCTCTGAGACATACACATGGACAATGCATGCAGTTTCTAGATAGTGCCATTGGAACTCTTTTTTTAGATATTGATATTTTTGTATGTGTGCTTTAGGAGCATTGGTCACATGCAGGCAATGGCAGCCTTTAGATCAGTGTGTTCAAACCGCAACGAACTACACTTGGAAATAGCAACTGTTATAAAGGTAATTTAGCTGTTCCAGACCAACAGTGAGACATGCATTGGCCCCAAAGGGTATTTGGACACTGAAGTCACACACACTGCTGTTCAAAAGTTAGGTGTCAGTGGTAATTTTATTTGGCAAGGATGGATTAAATTGAGCAAATTATTTTGTAACTGTTTAAATGTCTTTACTATTTCAATTCATCAAAGAGAAATTGTTGGTTTCCACAAGTATATTAAGCAACAAAACTGTTTTCTGTACTGATAATAATAAGAAATGTTTTTGAGCCATATTAGATTTATTTCTGAAGGATCATGTAGACTTGATAATTCAGCTTTGATTATAGAATTAATCAATTATTTTTTTTATATTAAAATAGAAAATATGGGCCATATTCACAAAACATCTTAAGCTAAAAGTAGCCCCTATCTGGCCGATTTAGGAGAAACAAGTTCAACCCCACCCTTTCTCTTAGCTTAAGATTTCTCTCACAGAATGGCAAGGGGATGGACTCAAGTGTGGGAAAAGGGTGATTTATTATAAACAATAAACTTGACTTAACAAATGAAACACCCACAAGGGGGAAAACACTAACAAAAGAAACAATAACACAATCAGGAAACAGAACAACTGGATGAAACGGTTCTGGAACAGGGTATATACAGGTACCATAGACAACGACACGACAACGGTCAGCAAACACTGAGGGAATTTATAGGACACATTAGGGAAGGTAGTGATGAGAGACAGCAGGGAATGATTAAGGGAAACAAGGAGGCGGGGCAGACACTAATGAGACACACACACATGGGAGAGAGAGAGCAGTGCCACAGTTCTGTCCACTAGAACACTAATAACACTGGAAACAGAGACAGAAACGTGACACTTTCTCTCTATTCCTTAGTGAAGTTGGTCTCAGCAGCTTTGGGAATCGTTTTAAGAGGAAACCTTTAACTAAGATCTTAAACTGCTATTTAGGAGAACTCTTAGTGTTAAGTGCAAAAATGTCACCAAAAATGGAAGGTAGTTAGAAAAGCTGGTAGAAAGAGCTGATATTGAAAAGCGGATATTTTATATCTATTATAGTGACATTCAGAGAATTCAATACTAAGTGTCCAAATATTTTTGGGGTCACTGAATACAGTGATTTTATATATTACCTCTTGACTGTGAAATAGTACCTGGATCATATTTTATTTTATTATGGATGCATTGATATATTTTTACTATTTGTAATTTTTTACTATTTGTAATTTTCTTTTCTTGTTCCTGAATTTAGAAAGGCACAGTTGAGTGGTATGAAGGAATAATATCAAACATTAAACCAGACGAAGGAGTAAGTATTAATTTTATAACAGTTATTACAATTTCTAATAAATAACAAAAAATATATAACCAAACATAATTTCATACATTTAGATGGAGACTAAAATGGTCAACTAGTTTTAATGGTCCTCCACACACACTCACACACACGCGCACACACACAGACAGAATCAATATACTACTAATATATATATACTACAAATATAAACTAATATATACTATATCAAACTTGACCAAGGCTATCTACCAATAGAGAAATTGCAGGAGCTTTATTCACCGCATTATGCATTTTCAGAAATAATATACTACTATATAATATATATATAGTTTATATATATTTACATTTATGCATTTGGCAGACGCTTTTATCCAAAGCGACTTACATTGCATTCAAGGAACACATTGAATCAGTTCTTGCTTTCGCTGGGATCGAACCTGTGGTCTTGGCATTGTAAACACCAATTCTCTACCAATTGAGCTACAGGAAAGCTATATAATATAGTAGTAACTATACCTCTACATAAATATACATAGAGTTATAGTATATTATTTCTGAAAATGCATAATGCTGTGAATAGAGCTCCTGCCATTTCTCCATTGTTAAATAGCCTTGGTCAAGTTTCTGTGAGCTGACGTATATGTATTCTGCATCAGACTTTAGAGGAGCAGCTGAGACGCTTGGTAGTGGTGGTGGATGCAGTATGTGATGATGCTCAAAGAGGACAAAATGTCTACAACAAGCTTTATTACAGGTAACTTTGCATAAAGATTATGTGTGTCATTTTTACAATTCCAAAAATAATTTCTGTCTTTTTTCCAGAGAGAAAAGATTTCCAGAACATACACTCTGCCGTTTGTCAGTCGAACAGATAGTCCCGTCCCAAACTCTTGTGCTGTTGGTTGAGTCAGTGTTGCTGGGTTGGGCTGATCGAGATGTTCAAACAATGAGCAATGTTTTGATTCCCCCGCATCGTATTTATATGGAAAATCAACCTATGAATAGTTTATTTATAGCTGTCTCTGCAAAACTGAGATAGAAGAAATTATTTTCACAGTGATAAGAATCATTCAGCTATATTCAGCTTTTATTTAACTTTAATGAGATGGGTTGGGACACAACAACAATGAAATGTAGCATTAGAAACAAAACAAAGCAAAGCAAAAATTCCAGAAAATAAATGTTTTTGTATCTTGCCTTTCAGCTCTGTGAAGGTTGACTTCTTCAGCATCTCCTACCGGCAGTTAGAGAAGCTTGTAAGTTTGAACACCCCTGGGAGTGTTTATAGATCTCCGTTAAAAATAAGTCTCGCCTCGATAAACAGGAGCCAGGTGAGGGCGAGGAAGCTTTAATGTTGTGCTGTGTCTTTAGGTGGCAGATGATGTGAATGTGGCAATGGAGCGAGTGTGTGGGAACCTGGAACAGGAGAGTTTTCGGTTCACCCAAACCATGGGAGAGACTCTTTTTGAGCTTTACATGTCTCTGAAGTCCCTAAAACGCTTCAGGGAGTACCTGCCTCTCAAGTTAGTTACTGGGTTACCCTTCATCCATCTGCATGAGTGCTAATTCATCGTCTAGGATATTATGTAAAGAGTGACTCACATGGAGAGAGAGAGAGAGTAAATGTACATGAGGGTTGATAGATGAATGATTTTTACCCATAATAGTTGAGGTTATCCACTCTTGAGTGAGTGTATGGCCAAATCATAACTGATGATTCACATTCTTGGTGGTCTTTTCTTTCCAGAGACACTAAGATGTTGGCTCTAACTGGATTTCACAACTGGTTCAAGACCTCTATTCACAAATGGCTACAGATTGTACATGAAAGATCCACTGACAGGATCCGCAAAGCTGTGGAAATGGATAAGGTGAGCTGAGGGCCAAACCAAGCACAAAACATGTTAGTGTTAAAGCATATATTATAGACACCAATACAATTATATAATTTGAGAAAGAATAACATAAAGTGGCACCAGATTAAATTAGCTTGGCCCGTTTCCAGAAGAATATGGATTTCCCAAACATTGAGGATTGAGGATCCTCGCATTGAGGATCTTTTGTCATAATTCTAGCCAACTTTTTTTGACAGGTGTATTGTGGGTTACACAATAATGCGGCAACAGTGTTTTAGGGAGATTCATTGTAAAGCCATTGCAATAGCAGTTCTGCAAGCCAACTGTCACAGAGGAACAGATTATGGAAAATGAAGGATGGGGTAACATGATGACAAGCCAAGACATGTGCAATGGTTTCCTTCCAGTCATTGTAAAAACCATTTCTACTTTAAAGACAGCATGTCCACTCCTGGTGAATTTTATTCATACACTTGCAATTAATTGGTGTCAGATTTTCTTTAAAACAGTTTCACAAATGAGTGGAAAGACATGGCAAGTGTAACATTTAAATCTGACATTTTGAAGTAAAACTAGTTTTTCATTGTAAAAAGTACTGCAATAATCTTTATTATTATTATCATTTTTTTACCTGTTTGTTGTCTCTAGGAGCCTAGGCTTTTGAGATGAGCTTCAAGCTATAATTTTAGGAAAGTTTATATAAAAAATGATATGATCCAATTATTTTTTGGACATGTGGGCCTAGCTGATAAATTAGTCTACTATCGCAATGAAGACCAATACAATCAATTCATATTTTAAAAAAATTACAGCTTCTCGATTTTTATTTTTTTATTTTTCAGCAAGAACAAATGTTAAATGCACTTTATTTTAAGGTGTCCTTGTTACAGTGCATTTATGTAAAATTAAGTAAAATTAATTAACATGTACTTACTATAGGGTAAGGAATAGGATTAGTTTTGATATAAGGTTAAATGCTGTAATTCGGCATAATTTACTGTTATTACTATGGTAAGTACATGCCATGACGTGTAACAAGACCATGTAAAATAAAGTGCTACCAAAAAATCAAGTTAATGTAGCTTCATTTAGAGTCTGTTAATGAGGGTGTGTTGGCTGCATAGCATGACGTGTGTATTTTAATGATACAGCTGGAGCCGATTCAGAGTCAGACCAAACACAGCTCATCGGCGGTGGACGTTACAACATGCTTCAGCCAGGTGCGGGAGTTCTGGGCCCAGCTGGGATGGCCTGATTCAGCGGGAGCCTTCATTTTCATCACGCGCCTGACGGACGTGAGCACCACTTAAGCTTTAAGCTCCACTTTCATAAGCATGTAGTTTAAGCTTGCACAGCTGGAGAGTTGTGGTCAAAAACACAGAATAAAAAGCATGTTCATAATGGGAAGGAGAAATGATGGTTTCACTCACAACACAATTCTTTCTTGATGTTTGGCAGAATTTCTGCAGTGAGGCGGTGTGTTACGCTGAGCTGATCAAGCGCAAGATTGAAAGGGGCCAGCTGGGACGAGACCACAACAAGAGTTTCATCGTGCAGGTACCGCTTCTGGGCAAGGGAGGGTTGGCTTTCATTACGAGCGAAGTAAATGTCAGTGTTGAGTGCTTCTCCCTGACAACACTGACGTCTCAGCGGTGTCGGAGTGTGTCTGACCTCGTTAGCGCCCCCTTTTCATTTTGCACTATATGCTTTCTCTCTCCCTCCGCCCCATTTAGACCTCCTTATTTTCTTCCTTTTTGTTCTTTCCACTTTTTATCTCTCCTTTCCTCATTTCCAATCTCCCTTCCTCCTCTTCCTGGCTGCTGCTTTGGTTTAGGTTTGTGTCGCTCTGAATAGCACGGAGCATGTGCGCGTATACCTGGGAGGTCTGCCGCGGGAGCTGGACTGGCGGGGGGTAGAACAGGCCATGGAGGAGTCGTGCGGCTTGGAAGGGAAGGAGCAGGTCAACAAGTCCCTGAATGGGCAGCTCTACAACGCTGACATCGATCTGCAGAGGGAGGCCAAGCGCCTAATCACACATCTTACTGATAGGGTAATGGCATACATCAAAGAGCACAGTTCAAGTGATAAGATACCTGATTACATCAGCACCTTCAGTGTTATGGTTATGGTGACAAACAAGCAATATTAATGCTGATGCATATTGCACACAAAAATAGTTTTTAGAAAATGGGATTTCGGTAAATATCCAATCTGGGATATGTTAGCCATACAACAACGTAATTTGCTACTTATCTACTGTTATTCAATTCATCGTTGGAAAAATAAACTGCTAATCATGTGTTTCCTGGAACTTTGATGCAGATCCATCATTTGAGCCATATTAGTTCAACAATAAAGAGTAATTGTCAATGACGTCAAGCAAGTGGTGGAGTAATAACTTCTGCTAAATAATTTGAAATTGAATTGATATCAGAGTATTGCTGTAAATACTGAACATATTATTTTTGTTTTTCACTGTTTTGCTTTTCCTGCTGAAATATCCAGCATTGCTGCTCACTAGCATAATGTTCCCTGTCAAGGGAACTCGCGCTGCGTCGACTTTCATTCTCTTTGATTCCCCTCTTAGGGAACTAGGGTTACGTAAGTAACCTGAGACGTTTTGCTTGCCGGGATCAGCATGGTATGCTGGTTTTCAAATCACCAACATGGGAAGATGAAGTGGTGGTGGACTGACTACACCACCTCAATTTTGCTATTAATAAATTATTATAAAATAACTAACTTTTCAACCAGCATAAATCAGCTTGGAATGGAATTCTCTCAGCATTCTTCAAAATCTGCACTTTTATTATCTTGTCTTGACAAACTAAAAGAAATAGAATAACATTTGTGTTTGAATGGAATGGAAGATTTAGATTGTACTCCATGTTAGCTTGATATTAGAGCAAGATATTGATATTGATCAAGAACCTGATTAATTTAAGTCTACAAGTCATACTAAGAAAATATGCTTCTATCCAAAGATCAAGAGCTTTGCGATACTGTTTGTGAATGTTTTTTGGAAATATTTCAGATATGAAACACAAATTTCGTTTCACCTATATTATATATTATTAACAACCGAACTTGACAATAGTTAACTATCAGTGCTTTTGGGAAAAGCACACCTGATTTGTTAATTTTGCACAATGTCTGCACAGATTGGTTGAGTAATGAGTCACACTTGAGTAAATCGCATAAATCTTTGTCCTACACAGATGCTTTCTGAACTCAGGAGATGCATTCAACACATCAGTTTATCTCCAGACTCTATTAACAATGATGAGGCAAGTATGAATGAATGGAGATAGAACATTTAATTATTTCATGTTGGCATAATTCAGCTATGGTCTAATGTGTTTTTCAACATATGTCCTCTCTGATGAACTGCTCCAGGCTGTGGCTCCTCTGATGAAGTACCTAGATGACACTCTAGTCATCCTCAATGAGTCACTGGTTAAAGAGAATCTAACAAGGTAATTACTTTCATCATTTAGTGATAAGAGCATGGTCCTAAGGGGGGCATGCTATAGCAAAAACAATAATGACGCATGGATTTACCATTGGAAGCATAATCTGCAAGTAAATTGGGCACTGAAAAGGGGTAATTGACTGTGTGTGAAGGAGGTCACTGTGTCCGTGAGCGTGATCTTTCTGGTTGTTGTGTACCCCAGGGTTTTGCAGAGCCTGTGGGAGCTGCTCCTGCGAATGATCCTGGACACTGTGGCAGAAAACAGAGGTGTCCAGGTGGAATTCTACTCACGGTTCCAGTACACCGTAGAGGTCAGCACAGACTAGTCACAATGAGTATCACCAAAGTCCCTTTCAAGAAAAGTCAGTTCGCATGATGGTGTGAAACATCTCTGGGCAGCTATTTTTCTCATACAAGACCAACTCCTATGAATGGGGAAATACAGAAGTCTCAAAATCCTTGGCAAACTCATGTTTAAATAACATATTTCTAATCAGCAATATAATCTGACACAGACTGGTAAATGGTATTTCTTATGCTCAACAACTGGTAAACAACTTAGGTTGGTCTAGCCAATGCGTAGGTGTAGTCCTAGCTTTCCTGTAGCTCAAATAGTAGAGCATTGGTGCTTACAATGTTAAGGTCCTGGGTTTGATTCCCAGGGAAAGCAAGAACTGATTAGAAAGTCAATGTGTTCCTTGAATGCAATGTACAGTAAGTCGCTTTGGATAAAAGCGTCTGCCAAATGCATAAATGTAAATATAGTCCCAAGTGCACATCTCAGGACACTGGAACCTAAGCTTCTAATGGCAGATGCAGTTTCTCCCATTCATAGTAGTATGAGTCAAACTTCCTGGTCTATATATACTCTTTGGCATCACGTCCAGAACTGTTGTGAAATTCCTTATGCCCATTTCCCTTGCTGGTGCTCAACCTGGAAGTATTCCACGTGTTCCATCTGAAGAAAAGCTGGCCAGTTAATTTTTCTGCACACTGTAATCTCCAACCACCATCAACTTCATAGTTTAGTTTTGGATAAAATTCCCATCACATTTTAAGAACAGTAACACAAAACAGTTCTAAACCCTGAAAAACTAGACTCCAATATAATTGCCTAGTCATAGTATGATTACTATGAGTTTTATTCATTATATATTTGCATAAAAGCAACTTATAAAGTGTCTGAATCAATTTACTTAACAAAACTTGTAATGCTGGATTACACTACACAACGTTTAAATGCACAACTTTTACAATTGCTGACAGAAAAAACTGGACATCCACTAAACGACTGAGAGTCAGTTCTTCAAGTGGTTCAAACACCCCAATCTCACGCAGAAATGGTGCTAGTAGACGCATGAAAAATGTTCTAAAATGTGCTCAAATTTTTAAACATGTTTGGATGGAATCACACTCTGAAGATGAGAACAAATCAATTTTGAGAGAGCTCCGCAGGTCTCTTGCTTGAGCTCTTGCACCATTTTGGGAGGAAAGTGGTACTATTAGTTAGAAAATGGTGGTGTAAACCAACAATGTGTTTTGCTAGCTCGCAGTTTATTACAAAAACTCAGTGGATTGTATGGGTCAAGTCCGGTTTCCATCTGCCTGCCTTCTCAGTCATGGTCACAGTCACAATATATATTTGCCACTGCTCTGGACCACGTCTCAGAGGAAAAAAATTAGGACGTCCCCAGCAGCATATTAATATGTGAGATCCATCCGACAAGAACTGGCAGGAACTCACCACAGATTTACATGAAAACTCATGGTTTGAACTTGTTGTTCTATTGGCATAGTCTCAAGAGTGCTATGGGAGTCTGTGCATGTCTGCTGGAGTCAGTTCTAAAATATGATGGCATAACACAAGAGGACATGTATTGTTTGTCAGTCTGATAGTGATTAGACATCTTAATTACAAGTTCTTTTTCGTGCAGACGCTGGTGCGGTTCTTCCACGCTGATGGCGAAGGACTGCTCTTGGAAGACCTTAAGAGTGGAGATTATAAGGTATTGTCACTTTCATCCAGTGTAGTTGGCCACAATAATTAAGCATGGCTTCATCTTCCCATCCTCTTTCTTCCCATTAGGGCCTGGACGAGGAGCTGCGTCTGAACAAATGTTCCTCCTTTGAGCTGATCGAACAGTATTTCCTGGAGAAAATCTCCCAGCAGGTGGGTAGGAGTCTTGCTGGGCTGTCACAGCTTTTAGCTCAAGCCCTGCTGAGAGAGGAGGTGTTGATTAGGAGCTAAGACATCACAAATACTATTCCTTCCTCTGATGATTAAAAGTTAACATCAGTCATTTCCTCTTTGACGAAGCGTTCTTTGCACTATGTAAGATTTCGCAGTCTCTGACTGTGTCTAAAATCCCGCTAAGCTGACTTGCTGTCTACTGCCTACGGGGACAGATATCTACGTAACTACCATGTTATAAAACCAAACCGAACCAAATGAATGTCTGATCTTAACAGAAAACCAACATTTGTAACATAACATTAAAAAGTTAACTTGTGCTGATTTTTTCAGTGTTGAATAAAATATAATTGTGGACCAATCTCAGAATATAGCATCATTTCGCTACCTACAATTTATTTACAATTACTATTGTGACGTAGACAGTAATCTTTAACAAATGCACATTTGCTTTACAGAGAATCTTAAAGCACAGTCGCTTTGGTCGAATCAGTGTGAAGTGTTACTATGATGCTCCTGAGCAAAGACTCACTGTGGAGATACTGCATGCAGCTGATCTCATTGCCCTAGATGCTAACGGTAAACCTCAATTACACCAGTTTGCAAGAACACACACAGACACACACACAATGTAAAATTTAAATGATCAATAAGTTATGACAACGTATGGAATTGCATTGCTTTAACTCATGAAATGTAAATCAATTTAATGTAATTTATGTTGAAATTACTTTATTCGATTTTACTTAAAAATTTAAGGCAGCAAATTTTTTTACTGAGCACACATAGATGTTTTATGGGAGCCTTCCATAGATGTAATCGTTTTTCTACTGTAAAAACTGTAAATTCTAACCCTGCCATAAACCTACCTATCACAGAAAACTTTTCAAACAACAATATTTAATATGATTTTGAATCTGTTTTCCTCATTGGGACTCCATATTTTGTCCCCAATATGTCCCCATATTTTGTGCCCACAATGTAGAGAATATCTGAACCACACATATAATATAGTAGTGGCCAAAAGTAATGTCCGGAGGGAATATTTGCACAATATGTGATGCTTCAGGTTCTTTTAAACCATCAAAATGAGAACTACGTTATACACTGAAGAAGAATACATTAAACTAAGTTATTAAAATGACAAAATTATTTGGCAAAAAGTCAAATTATGTAACTATATTAAATATGTTTTATTGTAGTATACAAAATTTTACTGTAAAGAAAGCATACATTGACTACAATGTAATCAGTTATTAATATTCTCTTGGTTCTCCCTTGTTTTTGATAAGAGCAGCCATTCTCCTGAGCACTGGCTCACAAAACTTTTTTTCTAATGGTCTTTAAAGTGTTAGTTCCCCCAAATATGAAAATTTTGTAATTTACTGACCCTCATTTAGTTCTAAACCTGTAGGACTTTTATTCATCTTTGGTAGAAAAATACTGATGTTTTTAATGAATTCTGAGAGAGATTTCTGTCCCTCCAAAATGATAGAATACACAACTACCACTTTGGCGCTTCAAATGGTTCCTAAAGATAAAACTAATCCATGCAAATTAAGTGGTTTACTCCAAATTTTCTGAAGAGACACGATCGATAAAAATAATAAATGCTTTCTTTACTGGTACACAACTTCTCAATCTAGTCTCTTATAGTCATTGACTATAATTGATTATATATATAAAATTGGAGGTCTCATCTAGGTCTTTAGAAGCTGTTCTGATGTGGTCCCACATTTCGGTGATTTTCATTCTCCTGTCAAAATGCTGACTAGTCTCCCTTGACCAGCCACAGCACTTTATGTTCTGCATGGTGTTGGTCTCACTGTGCTTTGAAATAATTCTGTGGACATCGTAACCATTCACATCCTGCACATGAGCAATATCCAAAACCAACTGACCAGATTTAGCAATTTTAACAATGTCCTAGTTCAATTTTCTTGTTAACAATATCCTTGACAGCTACTTCCATCTGGCTATTTTTATTACAACCCACAAAATAACATCTAATAATATAACTAATCATGCCACATACATATTTATTGAATTATAGGCTGTGAATAATGAGTGCAAGATTGGTTATGATGCAAAAATCCAAAAATGCCAAAGTTTGAATAAATTGTGAAGAAGCCAATTTTCTTAGGTTTTTCTTAGGTTGAGTAATTGTGCATGCTCATTTCCCTTATATTTTTACATTTAACTCTGCATATCTCTATTCTGTAGAAAAACACTACTAAAGAACACTGTTTAATAATCAACACTCAAAATGATTGTCTATTTTTCATACAGTCAATTATAATTTTGTGATGTTAAATTCATTTGTAGCATTTAAAGTAGTTTGATTTATTGGTAACACTTTAGTTTAGGGTCCAATTTTCACTACTCTATTAACTAGTTGCTTATTAGCATGCATATTGATGGGTATTGGCTATTGATTAGTATTATAAAGCACATATTAATGCCTTATTCTGCATGACTATATTTTACATCCCTATAACCCAATACCTAGACTTAACTACTACCTTACTAACTATTAATAATCAGAAATTAGAAGTAGAAATGTTGTAGTTAATCGTCAGTTAATACTGAGAATTGGAACACTTTTTTTAACTTTTAATTTGCTTAGAACAATTTGTAATACCTTACAATTTTTTAAAATTGTGCTATAAACCTATAAGCCTCATTATTTAAACTTTTGCATTTAAAAACACAATTCATTTGAACCTACATACTCCATTGAATTTTTTCTGCCATTCACTTACATTGATAATTTTCAGCTTTCAAAATGCAGAGGACAGTGATTTTTTTTCATAACTGTAATTGATATTCTGTTCTTTAGATTATAAAGTTTTCCTAAAACGTTCACACTATTCCTTTGCTGCCATGCAGGCACTGGTATTTTTCCTTCCATAAAGTTACTTGCTTCAATTTTCTGTTGTTTATTGGATCTGTCTCCTAACTCCTGCTTTTCTAGGCCTCAGCGACCCGTTTGTCATCGTGGAGCTCTGTCCTCACCATCTGTTCCCCATGGCTCGGAGTCAGCGTACCCAAGTGAAGCTCAAAACCCTGCACCCTGTTTTTGACGAGCTTTTTTACTTGTGAGTACCACATCAACTGCTCACCTAAACATTTTCTACTAACTCAAACAGCCCTTTGAACCCATTTGCTTCATCACAGCCATGTCAGCCCTGAGCAGTACAGACACAGGTGTGCCTGTCTGACCTTCACTGTGATGGACTATGATTGGTTGTCCACCAATGATTTTGCTGGTGAGGCTGTAGCCCCTCTGAGTGACTTCTGCTGGCCGGGCAGGCCGAGTGCCACACCTGCTGGAAAGACCCTTCAACCCGTCATCCTGCACTTGTCCCGCCAAAAACCAAGCGGTATGCTAATCTCTCCAATTTATCCACCCACCCAATAGCCACAAAATCAGCGGTACTCAACTTCTGGAGACTTACTGCAGAGTTTAGATCTAGCACTGCTCTTTCCTGTCTGTAATGCTCTACTAGATGTGTTTGATTAGAGTTGAAGGTAATGGTATAACTTCAAGACCTTCTGGTAGAATTCCTACCCACTAGTTCGCAATTACGTTGTGATTACAGCAGTCAAGTGATTTTGATTTTGACTTTTCTGCTACTTCTGTAAACAAAGAGCACAAAACGCTCAGTTGCATGTATAATTGATGCTTTTCCATGTAGGCTATTTAATCTTGTGCTGCTGCTTGACTTGCAAACCAGCAAACGTCTGCACTTTATTTTACAGTACGGTTGGTACCAATTTATTACCCAGTTGTAATTACGTTAATAAAGTACAGTAGTACCTCAAGATACGAAAGGCTCAACTTACGAAAAATCCAAGTTACGAAAGTAAAGACGAATAATTTTACTGCTCTACATATGTAAAGTTTTCAAGATACGAAAGGTTTCTGAAAGTCCGAGATTCGCAGAATATAAAAATTTTGAAACTCGCGCCGCACGCCGCCATCTTAGTTATAGTAGACTCGCCACCATCCCCCTGCTCTCCCATTGGTTCCTGATGCTAGCCAAGCCATGAGATCCTTCTCTCTAATTGGACAGCATCCCTCCCATCATGCATCTTCTATAAGTACGTGCTGGCGTGCTTTAGCTCAGCCACTCCGCACCCGAAACTTTATTTTATCTGCCGTTTGTCCTCCTCCTCCTCTGCCGCCACTTTCGGAGATAGCCTCACTCGAAAGGTAAGCTTCGACATTTTACGTTATTTCATTGTTTATAGGTCAATTTAGCTTTATTATGAAATTTAATGGGGTGTTTTTGGAGGGCTTGGAACGGATTAGGCATTTTACATGTAAAATGTGTTCCAAGATACGAAAAACTCATTATACGAAGGCCGCCTCGGAACAGATTAATTTCGTATCTCGAGGTACCACTGTACTGTAAAATAAAGTACTACCCAGCAAACTCTATCACCATTTCCATCAACATTCCAAAGTTTGCATGAATATCTAGTAAATGCAATCTTTTTGACTAAAAAGAAAGAGAGAAAAAGTAGTGTACTGGTACGATTTTATTGTTTTGTCAGCATTGCTTGGAGTTTAGAATCAGTTGCAGCCTGTCTTCTTGAAAAGATTTCCAATTACATGTGTCATTCCCCATCGAGAGGTCTGCCACCTCAACATTATTGTCTTGTCTGATGGATCCATTTCTTGTTTTGATACAGAGAAGCCCATCATGAAGATGCTGGAGGCGAGAACGGGAGACAAAGAGGCTCAAGAGTTTGTGCGAAAGCTGAAAGAGATTGAGAAGTCAATGGAGGAAGAGTAATGTGTCCCCCTGTAGTGCACGTATTTCTGATGGTGGTCTTTTTTACCTGTTGTACTATGTTTACTCTTCAAATGCAAACTCTTTTAAATGTATTTTTCACTGTTGTCCAGAAAAAAAAGCTGAGGTGAATGATCATGTTTAAAGATCAGTATTTTAGCACTGTTCAGCACTCAATGTGTGCTGTGTTTTGATGTTGAAGCCCTCTGATGGAGCTTATTGTTCATAGAATTGTATGGATTTAGTTGTAGAAAGGTCTATTTTGAAAGAAACTTTTCTCAGTGGAATTGAATTCAAAAGCTTATTTGAGCTATAGATTATGACTTGAACTTTGAAATTATTCGAATTTACTGGAGGATTTTAAGAAATGCTACAAAAGAAAGAATTTCTATACATGCGGCTGTTTTTCAAGGCCACATACACACTGTAAACAAATACAGGTCACTTAAAAAAATCAGTTTTGAAATGAGTATTTTTTTGTCTTGTTTTGAAGTCAAAATATCTAAAAATCCTTTTTTGATGAGCCATTTTGTATAAACTATATTCAAAGAATATAAATTCTTAATATAATCTTAAATTATTGCAAACTTTTTCTTGCCCCAGAGGAACATTTGTGACATTTGAATGGGGGAATTTGCGCACACACCAGATAACTTTGTCATTTCCTACCACTTTTTCACTTTAGGATTACTTAGTTTCTTTTTTCCATATAAAGCTATTTTATCAGATTTATGCTTACTAAAATTTAAATGTTTGGGGTAGTTAAGTGTTTTTTTTATGTTTTTGAAAGACCTCTTAATAAAAAGTACATTAAAATATTGTGAATTTAAAATAACTGTTTTATGTTTGAAATTTTTTTTTAAATGTAATTTATTCCTGTGATCAAAGCTGAATTTTCAGCATCATTATTCAAATCTTCAGTCACATGATCCTTCAGAAATCATTCTAATATGAGTTGGAAAAAAAAAAAGTTTTGCTCGGTGATAATTTTTTCCCATTTCATTTGATGAATAGAAAGATTCATTGTGACATTATAAATTCCTTTACTGTCATCTTTGATCAATTTAATGCATCCTTACTGAATAGTATTCATTCCTTAAAGTAAAAATAAAAAATCGAACTGACCCAAAACTTTTGCCCACCTGTTGCTAAAAAATTTATTTTTAAAAATGTGCCAAACAATCAATCACTAGCTACTAAACAGTGTCTCAAATGTACAAGATGTTTTTTTGTTTTTTTACGGCCCCTCACATTTGTCTTTACAGCAAGTCCTCAATGTCATTTTCATTTGGCCTTCAATATTTCCCCAAGTAATTTGAGATGGGAAATGCTGGCATCTCTGTTTTTGTTTTGCTATAGTTATCACAATGTCAAGAGTGACTCCTGTATTCCAAACACATGGAATGTGGCACAGTGTGTATGTGGCCTGTACGTGTAGCAAGAAAGGCAACAGAATTTTGAGGACTTTTTCCATGTAATCATACAGCAGAGCCGATATGATAATGTTTACCTTATGAAGTGTTCTCTGTTCGCTCTTATCAAGGAAAATACTTTCAGAAAAGTCCTTTATCTTAAACTGTGAACGTTCAGTATTTTGTCCTTGAATCACACTGGATTGTGTTGAGATTTTATCGTAACATTTCTGTAAGATGTCGTCTTTCCTAAACAATGTATTCGTTTATGCCAAGTGGTTCTTCAGTTTACGGGTTTAGTGTTCCGATGGTTCTCTTCTCTTGTATTTTCTCTGCCAAAATACTTGTTTTTAGTAAACAATTAGGTTAAAAACTAGGACTTTTTCACGTCGCAAAGGCTTTTCACCACTTTGTTCTGAATGTCTTGCAGGAGCAAGTACAGTGTCTGGGAGTTTATGGGCTTTATGGACTCTTCTATCATTTTTTTCCCCATCTATATATTATGAATAGCTCTCAGCAGGCCACTTCCTGCTCAGCTATTATAACTTCAGCCTGTTACTTTTCTTCAGCAGCATCTCTCCTCTTCTGACCTTCACACTTCTCATGCGCTATTCACCTCCTGGTGAGCGAAAAACCGCCAGAAATGAGCCTCTCGCAAACGAATGAAGGCCAAAGCTTTGCTGAAACATACCGCAACACTGATATTACTGCTCCACTCGAAACATGCTCAAGAATGTGATTCTGTCAGCAGCTCTCTGTCTCCTTTGTGACTCCAGTAATGGTGTATATGGTGTGTGCATGCAGGTGTGTGGCTGCGTGCACTTCAAATTCAATAAAGAGATAATGATTAGAAAGAGATGTGTTTATGATTAAAACAAGTTGAATGGGAGAGACGCTGTTTTGCACAGATGGTGTTGAAACAACAGCATACTTCTTTTAAACTAAAAAATCTAATATTTTTGTATACTTCTCAGAAATATAATTAAAATTGTACTTAAGTCTACCTGAGTATTACTGACAGAAAAGTGTAAGTGTTTGGCTTATACTTGTACTCAATTATACTTTTAAGTGTATTACGATCAAAAGATTGAATATTCTAAGTACCGTTTCATAAAAGTACAGTTTAATGTATATTTCAAGTATTTAAAAAATAATAATACATAAATAGTAAATTATAAAAATAATTTAGGTAAACTTCAAGTATACTTGAACTAGTCAAGTAAACTACTAAACTAGTCATTTACAGAGTTTACTTCAAAGTGTACTTTCATAAAATATGAAAATGTGCACAAAGTATTAAAATAGTAAACTACTAGTATACTTATAAGTACAGATGCAGTACAAGTGAGAAACGTAGTTATGAACTAGTTGTGCACTTAAAGTTTACTACTGTTACACTTAAACATATGCTTTTCATACAAGTATAGACTACTAGTAGTACATTCATTTAATGTAATTCCTTCATAAAGTGTACTTAAATATAACTGAGCATTATTTAGGTATACATATTTTTCATAATCACTGCATCTATCTATCTATCTATCTATCTATCTATCTATCTATCTATCTATCTATCTATCTATCTATCTATCTATCTATCTATCTATCTATCTATCTATCTATCTATCTATCTATCTATCTATCTATCTATCTATCTATCTATCTATCTATCTATCTATCTATCTATCTATCTATCTATCTATCTATCTATCTATCTATCTATCTATCATCTAAAAGACTGAGGGAAGGAGTCGCCACCAGGTGTCCCCACAGATTTCAGTATTAATATCTGTAGTTCTTTGAACGGACACTAGATGGCGTTTTAAGAGGTGAAATGGGTCAATTAGTTGTTGACGCAAAGAATGCTCAGTTATTATAAAACTTCGAATCGTTACTAATAAACTGACAGGGCTCTTTTAAGTGACAAGTAACAGTATCATTAAAGGGCAGAACGCCCTCTGGAAGAGGTGGGAAGCTAATCTGTGTTGAGCAGCAGCATCATAATTATGAGCACAGAGAAGACACCTACTTATTAACTCCATTATTATACATGGTTATTATACCTTTGAGTTAGCAGTCCTAGTTCAAAACTTGCATAGCAACATTGCCTCGTATTGTTTACAGTGTATCATTAAACTGCTAAAATTAGATGTTGTGTTTTTATGCTGCTTTGACTTAAAGTTAAATTGTGAAACCTTTGAGTGAGTGTGTTCTGATCACAGGACATATTTAGCAAAATAATGCTTTAATGCATTTAATGCCCAAAAACTGTGTGTATATGTTTAAAAGTAGTTTAAAGAAAAACATTTTTTTTTGTATATTATACATCATTATTATATTTTTTTATCATCTTTTACTATTTATTCATTTATAGGAAACAAATGACACAAAGAAAACTCAAAATGATGACAAATCTCATCCGTATCCAATGGAAACAATTTTATAAATAGCTTAAATTGTAAAATATTCATATCATGGCAGTATGTAATTCACACCAGGTATGGATTCAAATATTTGTCCCTACCCCATGTTTTCTGTTTATACCACCTCACCGGCATTACACCATTTAGTTGGAAACTGACCTGAAAGGTTGACTTTTGTAGCTTTTTTCTCCACATGTTTGTGTCCTGGCAGCGTGTCATAAAGCCAGCCATGGGCTGTTAAGCTCTAAGTGACTCCTGCTGACTGGACTGTCACACCTGGTGTGTGGGCCCGACTGCACCTAGCATGACATTTACTGAAGCTTTTTTCTCTACTTACTGACACTGTCTGCTCTAAATGAGCCCTTTCACTGCAAGTCAAGTCTTTATTTGTTAAGCGCTTTATACAATATAGACTGTTTCAAGGTAGCATCCATAATGGAACCTCATGGGCGAGTGATTTGGAACGCTCTACACTGGCAGCAAGTCAAAATTAGCACTCTGCATGTGAGACTAGGCTTGCAATTAACACCCTAACCCAAACTGAACAATACTATAGCAGGACAATACAATTAAGTGCCCTTCTTTCCCACAAGGGAGCTCATGGCAGTGCATTGTGGGATTTCCTTCTTTACAAAGAATACATGCAGTGCGTCCTTTAAATGCTGCCTCTGTAGGAAGCCAACTAAGTTTCGGAGAAGAGCAATTGAATAATGTTGCTCACTGACTCACTCATTCCCCTAAAGCGCTTGTTCACTCACACGTTCATTCAGATGTTCTTGGAGGATGTAGATGAGATCCCCTGATGTCATGTGCAGAAACTGTTATCCTTATGACCATTACATCACATTATTAACACAAAACAGGCCTAGCCGTGTCTGGTGGTGGGGTGTGGTGGGGGGCTAATTGCATTTCCATTCCACTTGTCACACATGTTAGTCATGATGGACATCTCCTTACACATGATCCTCATCCAGCCTGAATTTCCTGGATGTAGTATTGTTAAAGGAGACAGATGCAACGAGTCTTTGTAACCCTTCCTCGGCATTCAGTCAAGGGCGGTGTGAAGATCTCTCTGTGGGAGAGCGAGGCCCTCTTCTGAGTGCATGTGTGAGGGCCACATGGTGCTTGGGACACGCCTGCTGCAGAGCAGGAGCTTGGTGGGGAACCATCGCGAATTGCCAGGTCCAGCTAATGAAGAACAGAGGGTAGATGAGGAGAGAACTGTAGACCCAATGGCATTCCTAGATAAATATTACATAGAATGACTGATGAGAAGGGGAGAACGAGAGCATGTGTGATGAGATGGAATTTGCTGATAGGAACGCCCACGCCCCGCTGAACACCCTGAATACATGCATTACTGCGTCTTCACAAACACAAGTTCATTCTCTAAACTACCACATTTTTGTAATCAGCACTTTTTTGTTTTGTTTCGACTCATTTGAAAAGTTTGATTTCATCCCATAAAGGACCATTCTGGGTTGAGTAGCAAACAACTTAAGAAACTGCTAAAGATGCTAATGATTAGCACAGAAAATAACTTCATCCCTCAGTTTGAAAACATTCATGAAAACACATTTGCTCGTTTTTAATGCTCAAGCAATGCAATGTAACTGTTGTGCAAGCATTTTTCACACTGTTTTGAAATCATAACACTTAAAGATTAGTTTTAGAATGTGTTAGCATAAAAATGTGATCAAATCCACAAAGCACTGTCTGCATTGAGCAACCTCCTGTCACACTGACTCGGAAGGAGCTGACGAAAGCAGACGATGAACAGAAAATACCCTTTAATGGCAGAACTCAGGAGCTTGTAACACCAAACAATAACCGACAAAGGAATGAACTAAACAGGCAGACTATATACACACAGGGAATGAGGGAGCTAAACATGATCACCTGAACACAATCAAACCAATTAGATACCATGACAACAAATTACTACAAACTCAGACAAGACAAGCTAACAAAACATGAAATAAGTGTAACATTACACCCCCCCCTTGGCAAGGTGCGTCCTCGCACCGATTAAATGTCCAACTGAGGAGGGAGGCGGCTTCGGAGGTGGGCGTAGCGCTGGAAGTCGATAAGGACAACCAGGAGTCACAGAAAGTCCCCAAGGTGGTGCTGCCGGTGGGAGGAGCCAGGGTGGAGCTTTGGGCGGAACCCCTGAGCCGATCGACGGGGGCGACACCAGGCTGTGTGGAAGGACCGGTGAAGGAGAGAGGCCGATGGACCAGGGGACCTTCGATGGCCTTGAAGCCCGAGGCAGAGCTGCTGGGTCGCGGGGCTGAGATGGTGACGGGGATTCGGATGACCTGGACGACGCTGTGGTGAGTGAGGATGACAGGGAGGTCGGAGAAAGGGAGGAGCCCGATGACGGCGTAGGGGTGGAGGGTTTCGGCATCGCCGAAATCCCGGAAGTCCGTGGCGGAGGCTGAGTGACGATCGTCGGAGGCCGACTTGGAGAGACGAGCGAATCCAGCGGAGACACAGGGCAGACGGTCCACGGAGGCGACGAGGACATGCAGAGCCGAAGCGAGGTCGATGGGCTGATGGGTCGAGATGGGGACCTGGGACTGGAGGTCTCATGTGCAGCCGGGGACTCGGTCTCACGCTGAGCTGGTGGAATTGAAACCTGAGGCGGAGCTGACGAACTGCACAGAGCCGGCGGTGAGGGCAGAGCTGAGGGTTTCAATGACGCCATTGGAGTCGACGGATCCAGGGGGCTGGCCATGACCAGCGGGGAAGACGGGACCAGGGAGTCAGACAGGACCATAGACTGAAGATTTCCGGACGGAACCGGAATATCCATTTTCCCGGACGGAACCGGCGAGGAGAACGAAGAGATGGGGGTGGGGATATGGGTGGGAGTTGAATCCGTTGGCCATTGATTCAGGTTAGTTTCACTTTCAGACTCTGGGGTGGACTTATCAGCCGACTTCCGCTGTCTGGATGACGTGGCCGCGGCGCCCGGGATCCATGGTGTAGTCGCGGCGCTTGGGATCCATGGCGTGGACGCGGCGCTCGGGATCCATGGCGTGGACGCGGCGCCCGGGATCCATGGCGTGGACGCGGCGCCCGGGATCCATGGCGTGGACGCGGCGCTCGGGAGCCAAGACGTGGCGGCCGGCTTCTGCTGTCCGGACCGGGGATAGAGTTGATCCATGAGAAAAAAAAAATCTTTGTAGGCGACTTAGCCTTGGTCGGTTATTCTGTCACGGGAACTCGGAAGGAAACTGAAAGGAACGGATGATAAACATAAATCCCATTTAATGGCAGAACTCAGGAGCTTGTAACACCAAACAATAACCGACAAAGGAATGAACTAAACAGGCAGACTATATACACACAGGGAATGAGGGAGCTAAACATGATCACCTGAACACAATCAAACCAATTAGATACCATGACAACAAATTACTACAAACTCAGACAAGACAAGCTAACAAAACATGAAATAAGTGTAACACCTCCATTAAAATTACATTATGTAGTGCATAATCAGAAGTTCATCCACCTAGAAAACTAGTCCCAGCCTCAAAAGGATTGTTTGGACAACTTACAGACTAAGATAACGCTTTTAGGAATTCATGTAAGCACTTAAACAACAACAACAAAAAAAAAAAAACGAAGCTTCAAATCCTGTCTTTTAAACGATTTTGCTTTTCCATATGCATTACAGTAAGGGTGAATAACAAACTGCGATTTTGTGGCCTTGCAGGGCATTTCAGGAAGGGGATACCGTTTGGTTTAAACAAAACTGAACAACTGAATCCCTTGGCAAAGGGCCCGTTCACAAGTTCATTATCAAAGAGTACAGGTGACAGTAAAAATTTATTTTAAAAAACTTAATTATATAATGTATATTTATATATTTGAAACAATTATATTAACAGCAGTGTTAAGGAATTCCTATTGACGCTGCATTATGTAGTCATGGTAAAATTCCAGGTGAAGATAATGAGGAAATTACGTCTCGCAATGGAATAAAGTGCTATATTGTATGCGTCAAACAGTTCACCAAAGGGTAATATGTCCGAATTTACAGGTAAAAAGTCCCCTGATGACCTTCCTGCAAGATTCTGAAATGCATGCGATGGACACTTTACTATCCCATGAGGCCACGACAGAGGATTTATTAAGAGCAGGTAAGCTGGTAGGTCATATGGCAATGACAACGTGGCGGATGTAGTAGCTACGTCCGAATTTTATTAATACTAGCCACATTCATTCTGCATGGAACATATGTTTTTAACGTTTGCAAAGTAAGTTCAAAGTCAAATGTGGTACATGCGATTTCAGACACAGCAGTTATTTTTTCCTTTCTCCTCTTACTAAGTTCATTCCAAACGGATTCATTATGACACAAAAGTGACCTGTTCCCTCCATAGTCCCCACTTCAAGGACTCTGCCCATCAAAGTGAGTAGAGCATGCTCACTTCCAGTTGGAATGTGCCCTAAATGTGTTTTACAATCTTTTTTCTGAGAGAGGAGTTAAAATTAGTTTCTGTGGAATATTCAAAGGCTACTATAAATATGGGTTAATTTCACAGAAAAGTGTAAAACATGCTATTAAAACATTAGCACTAATAAAAATAATAATAGCAGACTGCTGTTACCATACTAGTAATTCCACAGAAAAAATTAAACTATGGAGCTTAAAAAAAATTTGTTAAGTTCAAAATTGCTTACTATTTTAGGATTCTTAATTTCATAAAAAAGCATAAACTATGGTGCCAACAAAACATTTGCACATCCAAAATCACATAAATCTGTGTAGTATAACTAGAATCATGACTACATCCATCATGTTGTCATTATGTGTGACCTAGCAGCATCAGCTGTCGGTTCCCTGGCATACACAACTCCTTTCCTGTGGCCTCGGGGGATAGTAAAGTGTCCATTAGATGCTCATTTCAAAATATCACCCGAAGTAGGAGGTCATCTGAGTAATTTTCACCTACAGTCCTTGATAAATACTGTAAATTCTGACATGCTACACTCTTTACACGTACTGCTTTTCACTTACTCTGTGCATATTTGGATGCAGCTATTGGCGGTGTACTAGCACACCAGAGAAGCATATTGCTCTTACATTTTTGCCAAATGTTGAAAATATAAGTACTTCCAGTATATGGCAGAAATATTAAGAGTAATATTAATTAGCCATTGCTTTGTTCAGCCACACAGCAACTCTGGCTCAACCAGTGGTGTGAGTTTGGGGCAGTGCTTTCTATTTCACCATATTTTCACCACATATTGGTGCAGCCACTGCCAGCAATAAAAAAATATATAAATAAAAAAAAATAAACAGTATGGCTCCTAGAATCTTTTGTTGTACGAATATATGAGCATTCAATATATTAAAAGAACTGACCCTCTGCTTTAAAAATGTATGTAAAAATGACTTGCATTCTTTTTGCGTTCGGCACTTAAATGAAAGAAAAAGCAACAACAATTTGAGCAAAAAGCTGAGGAAAATCACGTTTTTGTCAAATGCTCCATTTGATTCAGTGATGATCAAAATATAGATGGTGTAGATTGAGCCCATCATCACCCCTAAAGATTCACAGTCCCATAGCCCGTCCTGGGTTGACGTTTCAGTAACATTTGGCAGTTTTGATTTATCTGCTGTTTAATGTTGGTGATTGAGTTATTTTAAATATGCATATGATTATAAATGAGATTGCTTGTTTCTCCTTCTTCTTTGCTTGTGTTTTGATCAGGATATTCAGTACTCTTTTAGAAGAAGTGTAATAGCGCCCTCTACCATATAACAGTGAAAACATGGAAATCCGGAAAATTCCGTCAATGGCTCGGGAAGAGTTAAGAGAAAGTCCTGAGAGAAAGAGAGAGAGGAATGCTGGCAGAGATCTTTGTTCTGGGGTGGGTCTAAGTTTGGATTTGTCTCTGGCTCTGTCAGGTAAGTTTAACAGCACTCTGATCTCACATCTCTTATCTGTTCTCACACAGCCCTAATCCTCCCACAGAAATGTAGCAATAAAGAGTTTCATCAATAGCAGGCCATCTCCCTGCGGCTCTGCCACATAGTTACACCTGCACGTTCCTCTGCTTCACCTGAGCAGCCCGCACCTCTGGATTAGTAATGATATCAGACGGTATATGTTTCCATTTGAGATTTATGCATACTGGGCTGTCATTTACAGCAGGGTTTGCTTTACTTCTCTCATGTTAAAACATGCTGTCTACAAGTCGAGGGGAACTTCCAGATTTCCAGCAAGTCAAAGCAAACGCCTTCAAAGGCACAGAAACGGATCCGCTCTTAAGACAAAAGGTTTTTCACAGCTCACCAAATCTTCAATGTTATATAATGAATGTATATGTTCTTTTAAAAAAAGAGTAAAATCTTTTGCTTTGTACAAAAGCACATAATTACAATCCCACAGATAAAGTGTGGAAAGAGGCACCTGTTGAAAGCACCTCTAACAGAAGACCACAGGTGGGCTGCAGATTGGAAGTGGCGTCAGGGTAATTAAGCAGTTTCAAAAGGAAGGTTGGGAGAGCTGGAGTGAGGATAGACCGACACAGAGTCTCCTTTGTGGCTGCCAGAGCTCCTGTCAAAGGGAGCAGAATGATATTGGACAGCTCGCCCTTGAGGAATGCATCTGGATCGGCAATGGATTCTTCGCTCAACCCCGTTCTACCGTTCCTGTCCCTCGCCTTAGTCATCTCTGCTGGAGTGAAAGAAAGTACAGTGAGTGTGCAAAATGAAGAAGATATAGGTTGCTGTAACTCTAACTACAGCATGTTAGGAGGACAAATTGTTTAGCGACACAGGGTTTCATGGGTAACAGTTAATCAACAACATGGTGAAAAGTAGTCCCACTGGATAAACAGAAGTAGATTCTACTTTTGTTTTCCCTGTTGCACAGGTTGTAAAATCCAACCACACAATTTACAAACCACTTGCGCAATGTAGGGTTGCAGGGATGCTACAGCATCTTAGGTCCTAGGCAAGGAAACAACCTGGATGGATGCTAAATAATGCAGAGTAATATCCAGTTCACCTGTCCTGCATGTCTTTCAATTGTGGGGGAAACAGGAGCAAACCTATGCTAACACAGAGAGAACATGTATACTCAACAAAGAAAGGCCTCCTGGTTTAGCCTGGGACTCGAACCATGGACCTTCTTGTTTTGAGTGTGATATTCTGCGATTGTTTCGCAATTGGACAAATGCTAATTTGCTATTTTGACCATTTAGGAGATTAGTATTTTCACTGTCAACTTGATATTTTTCCTGAAACAAAGTTTTCCACACTGCTTATTTAATTTCACAGCCATTCATCATATTTGATTGTGAAACCAGGAGCATCAACTATTTTTACTTGGCAGGAACCTCAAAAAAAAGTGCTGTGACTTAATAAAGTCTTACAGATAATTGTCCATCAATGGAGATTATTATACAATAATATATAATATACTTGAGAATAATTTTTTTTTAAAATTTTTTAACAGGAAATATTTTTTTAACAATCAAGTGGCAGATTTACAAACTACAATCCATTATACAAACAAAACTCTATCATTTGCCAATGATAAAGCCTCTCTTTATTACACTGCAGCTTGTAAATGGATATTTACTTGCAGGTAAAGACGATTTATATCCATATGTCCAAAAGAGTATCAGTAGAGAGCCTCCGCCCTAGTACGGATGAAAGGCTAAAAATGCCTCCGTGTGAAACAAGAAGCTGGGACCTTTTTATGGGAAGGACTGAACACCCCAGGACTAATGTGCAGTATGTAACATAACGTCCCATTAAACACTGTGCATTGCAGGAACATCTAGTCATAAACAGCATTCAGAAACAGAACTCATGATGATAATTACAATGAACTGTTGACACCATAGCAGAGCTTCAGGGTTGGGAAGTGGAATAAGTCGATCCTGAATATAAGCATTACATTGTATGCATCAGGCTAGGGGTATTTCTACATGTGGCTTCCCATAGCGACCATAATGCTAAGAGGACTTGCTTTTTTTTTTTAGCATTTCTGGAACCGTTGTGTCTAGAAATACAGAGGCAGGAATCACATGAGTCTAGTCTGATTTCTTTCTCTTGTCCTTGTATTTGTGCTGTTGATATTTCTTTCTGAAACAGAATGGCGTTAAGCCAGTGTTGTAGAGAGGAGCCAAACAGTCCATACGTTTCATAGTCTCGGGGGCCTTTCGCTTGTGCAATTAATTAGCTAAGGTTGGCTCTCTTCCTTCTGTGTAATCAAATAACATCAGATTGGCGGACTCATTTGTTTTCCCTGCCCTCAGCCAAATTTGGGCTCCGCTCACAATTTTGTGTGTGGATAAAAGCAGAAAAGCCTTCCCATCAAAAGTAGGGGATGGTCGGGGAGTGACGTCAACCCACTTTGGGAGCATTTTCTGAATCCTGAGATGTTCATTTTGGTAGTGCTCTAATGCGGGGGATGTTTGTTCTTCTGGGTGGAATGGAGGGGGAACGGCAGAGTACCCATTATTGTGGTGAGGCTGGGCCACATCAACCCTGTTTATGCCTACAGCTCTGCATACTGAGACATTCTGCCTCCCTTTTCTGCAACCTCCTCACACGCACATCTCTGCTCCAGCGAGCAAACCTCACACAAATCGTGCTAGTGGACCAGAACTTTCCTATTACTTCCTGTTGAAGGGACGGTTCACCCAAAAATAAAAAAAACTTGCTAAATGAATAAATGTAAATGTAATGTAAAACTTAAAACTTACCCTCATATTATTCTAAACCTGAATGACTTTCTTCCTTCTGATTTTACTCACAGTAATAATTAATGAACGTTTTCAGAAATTTTGTAAAAGTAGTAGTTCATTTGATTTTTGATAGAAATAGAGAGGCTGCTTGAAGCAGACCAAATGGGTGGAGCTTATATCTAGCCTCCACTCGCTAGACATCCAGCAAGGAGTGTGGTACCCTTAGTCCTGTTTGTTGTGTCACCTGTGTACTTCCTGTGAGGAAGGTCATTTGTCACTTCCTGTCTGTCGTGTCAATGATTCACTTCCTGTGTGTAAGTCAGTTGTTAATTCCTGTCGGGTGTGTCATGTTTCACCTCCGGGTCCCTTTTGTGTATCTTCCTGTGCCCTTCCTGCACCAATCACGTCTTGTCAATCACTTTCATCGTTAGTCTACCCAGGTGTTCGTCATTCCCTTTTGTATAAAACCCTCTTGAGTTTCCCTTGTCTTTGTCAGTTGTTGTAATAATGTTAATGAAGTAATGTTCTTGTGCGTGGATGCTGTCTCTGTGTTTGCGCTCGCCTTATACTTTCAGATCCCAGGTTTTTGCACAAGTGTGCCTTTTTGATGTTTGTATTTAAAGTGTTTTTGTTTCTGTTTATATTAAAGTGATTATGAATTGGAAGTTGTAATTGGAAGTTGAGTTGGAAACCTGCTCTCCTCGTCTCTATCCGCATTGTACATGTTCCCTATCCATCGATCATCGTTAGTCTACCCATGTGTTCGTCATACCCTTGTGTATTTAACCCTCTTGCATTTCCCTTATGTTTGTTGGTTGTTGATATCATGGTGCGGGCCTGTTTGTGATGTATGTGGATGCCATTTCCTTGATACTGTTCCCAAGTTTTGCAGTAGTGAGAGTGCCGTTTTGTTTAATATTTAAAGTGTTCTGTTTTGGTTTTCCTTTTTATTAAAATCTGTTTGAGTTAATCCTGCTACTTCCTAGTTCCTCCTCGTTCCGCATCGCACACGTTCTCTGCTCCTCATTCGTGACATAGTGAAGGTAAATTGGGCCTAATGAGTGGAGATAGAATGTCCAACCACACCCTAACTCTACCCTAATTAGAGATGTCTTATTCAAGAACAAATTTTTCTTTTGAGTCTTTCTAATCTTTTTAATTAATTAGTTGATTCAGACAAAACCAATCTGAATCATACAAGTTGTATAGACTTTTATGAATCTTTTGAGCATTTTGAACATTGAAAGTCCTTATTTACTAGATGAAAAAGGTCAACAAGTACATTCATTCAAAATGACTACATTTGTGTTTCACAGAAGAAAAAGTGAAACAGGTTTGGTAAGTAAATGACAGAATACTTTATAGGTTAACCCATCCTCCTGATTAGCTCTTTTTTGGCATAGCATTAAATCTGGTCAAATTTCTTATAATTCAGATTAAAAAAATTCCCTAGTCAAGGTAAAATTATGAAAAAATGACTTTTAGTCACATAGCTATAGCTACAATCATTGGCTATAAAAGAGATTTCAGGACAAATATGAACATAATTTGAACACCTCCCATTAGTTCCTCTTCAGTAGGTTTTCGATCTAAAGTAAGGACAAGGGTAAGCAAAGAGAAGCACAGGCTTACTCAGCACAAGGTTTAATTGAATGTGAAGGACCACCGCACTTGTGTTTGCTTATGTCTGTTCCTCTGTGATGCACTAATACCATCAGAGGCTTAACTAATACAGCAGTGCCCCCCCCCACTGCACACTGCACTGCAGTAATCTATACTTCATTTCCTATCATGACTTTCAAAAGCCGGGCATTTGCCGGTCAAGTGGTCAGTCCTTGAGCCAAAGTGTCCACAGCTCATTCCCTTTGATGTCTTTCGAGTTCAGTGAAGTAATAAAGACCATGGTAGCCATGGCCACCAGCAGAGAAAGAAAAAGAATGACCCTGGTTGCCATGAATGCATCTCTTGGTTCATTTGAAGGTCACTGGAACTTCTCAATGTTCTGCTAATGCACAACTTGGCACATTCAGTTTATACAATCAAGCTGTAGGAACTGACACTTTAGACTATTAGTGTGTCAAAGCATCCAAAGCTTCTTCATAGCTTGATAACAAACAAGATAGACCGTTATCATCAAAATTGAGACTTGCTCAAGGACACAGTGGATGAAGCTCTGTTCAATCATTCACGCTGACTATCAGACTTGGCCTTGTGCTACTGAAAGTACAACAGCTGAATACCTATATTGTTAAGTAAAGAACTGGCGGCAGTGAAACAACTGAACAAGGAGATTTGATTCATCATGAAATGTAACTCAGAGGGTGGCGATATTCTGCATAATGGCCTTGATCTTCTTATCTGGCTTGCTTTGAAATACAATACACAATACAATACATTTTTTGTTTTTTTATTTGTTCAGGTTTTGAACAGAGTTACATACAGTAGAGGATTATGAGTGTGAGGTCTGATGCAATTAAACAAAAGCTCTGTAATGTCAAACATCATTGCAAAAAATGTTATTTCCTTAATTTTTAAATAGAAATAAGTCAATATTTCAGTGAACTGATTAATCAATTGCAATTTTCAAACTAACTTCATTAATTTTGGGCAAAGATAATGTTACAGTTTTTCTTGATTGCTCAAACACATTTCATGAAATGATGCCTCATTTTCTCAAAACTCTAAACCCAAATCCATAATTCTCACTCAATTCTCCAAACCTCCTATTTTCAGGTCAAAATGAAGCTCTCCACTCAAAACCATTCAATCTTGACGAAAAACAAAACTTTGCCATGACACACGAGCCCTCAAACACACACACACCAGTCTTACACACTAGTGAGATCAATTAAAAACACTGTTAATAAAGCCTCCTTTTGACACTCAATAATTGTTTAACCAGGGATGTCACCGTAGAATGAATTTGTCAGTAAGCAAGAGTCACAGGATTCAAAAGCAAATGTTGGTTTATTGATGGAATGAATAGTGAGAACAATGTCCAGAAGCAGGCGGCGCAGGGACTCAATGGGCAGGTGACAGATGGTGCAGTGCAGTGTAGTCCAAAGGTGCGAAGCGTGGAGAGTGGACACGAAACAGCAGACCGGAACACGCTGACAGAGACGGAGATGATGACGATGACGATGACGCTGACGCTGACGCTGACACTGACACTGACACGGAACACCGGAAGACGCTGACACAGAGGATGAGACGCTGGAACAGTGGAACACAGGAACGGTCGGCGTGGAACATGGAAGACAACGACTCGACAACAAGGGAGTGGTGAGCGGGCACTAAGTAGGCACAAGGAGATAGGGATCAGGTGTGTGATGATGAGTGATGGCGGCAGTGATCAGTAACCACGCCTCCCACATTCACCACGCATGCATACACAGGCAGTAATAGGAGACAATGAATCTGCGAACCGTGACAGTACCCCCCCCCTTAGGAGCGTCTCTCGACGCTCCCAGGGGCACTTACCTGTCGATTGTAGTCATCAATAAGGGAGTGATCCAATATGTCTCTAGCAGGTACCCAACTTCTCTCCTCCGGGCCGTAACCTTCCCAGTCCACCAAGTACTGGAATCCGCGTCCCCTCCGTCTCGAATCCAGAATACGGTTTACCGAATAGGTAGGTTCCCCATCTACGAGACGCGGCGGTGGGGGAACCGGGGTGGGCGGATTAATGCGAGAACGAAAAACAGGTTTTATTTTGGAAACATGAAAGGCGGCATGAATCCTCCCGTACGCTGGAGGCAATTTGAGGCGGACTGTCACCGGGCTAATGATCTTGGTGACAGGGAACGGGCCAATAAATTTGGGGGCAAGTTTATTACATACGGAGCGGAGAGGAATGTCCTTGGAAGAAAGCCACACTTTTTGACCCACGACGTAGACGGGAGGCTTCGACCGGTGGCGATCGGCCTGGGCCTTGGTGCGCGCTCCCACCTGCAGTAGAGTCTCGCGGGCTCTACTCCAAGTGCGATGACACCTCTGGATGAAGGCGTGGGCGGAGGGGACCGCGACTTCGGATTCCAGACTGGGAAAGATAGGTGGCTGGTACCCTAGACTACACTCAAATGGCGACAGGCCCGTGGATGACACTGGTAACGAGTTATGTGCGTACTCAACCCACGGGAGCTGTTGACTCCAGGAAGCGGGATTCTGTGACACCGTACACCGCAAGCACCTCTCGAGGTCTTGATTGGCTCGTTCGGTCTGGCCGTTGCTCTGGGGATGGAAACCCGAAGACAGACTAACGCTCACTCCCAGTAATCTACAAAACTCTCTCCAGAATTTGGATATAAATTGGGGCCCTCTGTCAGAGACCACGTCTGTCGGGAGGCCATGAATGCGAAAGACATGTTCAATGACAGACGCCGCTGTCTCCTTAGCAGAAGGTAATTTGGGTAAGGGTATGAAATGAGCTGCCTTCGAGAACCGGTCCACTACGGTCAAAACAACCGTGTTCCCCTGGGAGGGTGGGAGGGCGGTGACAAAATCGAGAGCGATATGGGACCAGGGTCTCGAAGGCACCGACAACGGCTGGAGCAACCCATCTGGAGAGCGATTGGAAGTCTTACCCTGGGCACAGTCGGAACAAGCCAACACAAAATCCCGGACGTCGCGGGCCATCCTTGGCCACCAGAATCGCTGTTTGACTAAAAAGTTAGTGCGAGTGACCCCTGGGTGACAGGCTATTTTGGAACAGTGACCCCATCGGATGACCTCGGATCTGACTTCCTCCGGCACAAATAATCGACCTGGTGGACCCCCGGGCGGAGGCGTTACCCCTTCTAAGGCCGATTTGACCTTCGCTTCGACCTCCCATACAAGTGTGGAGACAATGAGTCTCTCGGGAAAAATGCACTCGGGAGTGGACGGGCGGTCGGATCGATCAAAAACACGCGATAAAGCATCGGGTTTGATGTTCTTAGAACCCGGGCGGTAAGATAGCAAAAAGTCAAAACGTCCGAAAAAAAGGGCCCACCGAGCCTGCCTGGAGTTTAGTCTTTTGGCTGTTCTGATGTATTCTAAATTCTTGTGATCAGTCCAAACTAGAAAGGGCACCCCTGACCCCTCTAACCAATGACGCCACTCTTCCAAAGCTAGTTTGACTGCCAACAACTCCCGGTTACCAATGTCATAATTTCGTTCCGCTGGGGACAAACGATGGGAAAAAAACGCGCAAGGGTGCATCTTATCGTCTGAGAGAGAGCGCTGGGAGAGAACCGCACCTACCCCCACCTCTGATGCGTCGACCTCCACCACGAACTGACGTGTGGGATCAGGGGCGATCAGGATGGGAGCCGAAACGAAGCGGCTCTTGAGTTTGGAAAACGCCGCTTCGGCGGCGTCGCACCACCTGAACGTCGTTCTGGGAGAGGTCAAGGCTGTCAGAGGAGCGGCTAGTTGGCTGAAGTTGCGAATGAAACGTCGATAGAAGTTGGCGAACCCCAGGAACCTCAACAGGGCCTTGCGAGAGTCCGGGGTTGGCCACTCTATCACAGCCTTAACCTTGTCGGGATCCATGCACACTCCCTCCGACGAGATGATGTAACCTAGGAAAGGAACAGACTGTGCATGAAAAACGCATTTCTCCGCCTTGACAAAAAGCCCATTCAGAAGTAACCGTTGGAGCACTCGCCGGACGTGTTGAACGTGTTCCTGGAGAGACGAGGAAAATATCAGTATGTCATCCAGGTAAACATACGTGAACTGATCAATCATGTCTCTCAACACGTCATTGACGAGTGCTTGGAAGACAGCTGGGGAGTTGGAAAGCCCAAAAGGCATGACCAAGTATTCAAAATGGCCCCTAGGGGTATTAAATGCTGTCTTCCATTCATCCCCCTCTCTTATGCGAACCAAATGATAAGCGTTCCTTAAATCCAGTTTTGTGAAGATGGATGCTCCCTGCAACCTCTCGAAGGCAGAAGACATCAACGGTAAAGGATAGGTATTCTTCACCGTGATGTTGTTCAGGCCCCGGTAGTCAATGCAAGGTCGCAGGGATCCATCCTTCTTCCCCACAAAAAAGAATCCCGCCCCCGCTGGAGAAGAAGAGGGGCGGATGAACCCGGTAGCCAAAGAATCAGAAATATATTTCTCCATGGCCTCCCTTTCAGGAACAGAAAGCGAGTATAACTTGCCCTTGGGCGGAGACATACCTGGCAGGATATCTATTGCACAGTCATAGGGACGGTGTGGAGGAAGAGAAGCAGCCCGAGACTTACTGAACACTTCCTTCAGGTCGAGGTACTCAGGGGGCACGTTAGACAGATTCGTCGACTCCTCCTGCAACACAGAACGAGACACAGACGTACATGCAGACACAAGACAAGAGGCATGGCACTGATCACTCCAACTCATGATGTTATTGTGTCCCCAGTCAACCCTGGGATTGTGCTTGATTAGCCAGGGATGACCGAGGACGATGGGAACCAGGGGGGAGTCAGTGATGAAAAAGTCAATAGTCTCAGTGTGGTTACCGGCGGTGGTGAGTCTGAGGGGAGTGGTCTTGAGTGAAATGTCCGGTAGGCTTTGTCCGCCCAAGGCGTTGACGGCAATGGGGTGTGTGAGGTGCTCAGTGGGGATCTTGAGTTTTAGTGCCGTAGAGAAATCCATAAAGTTGCCCTCAGCCCCGGAATCCAGAAGTGCCTGACAGTGATGAGAAGTGTTGGCCCATTGTAGTCTTACCGGGAGGAGAGTCGATGAGGGAGTCCGATTGACCTTGACCGCGCCCGTCAGTAGCCCCCTCCTTACTGGCGGGCGCGGGCTTTTACCGGGCACTGGTTGATGAAGTGCCCCTCCCCGGCACAGTAGATGCAGAGCCCCAGGGCTCTGCGACGTTCTCTCTCCTCCCGGGAAAGCCGAGCTCGCCCAACCTGCATGGGTTCATGAGTGGGGATGGGACTGACCGTGCCGGGATGGACTGCGGAGGATGTCATCGGGGACCCTGGACCTACGGCTGGAGTGGGCCGGAACTTGATGCGTTCCAGTCGGGCGTCCACTCGCAGCGCCAGCTCGATGAGTCCGTTGAGTCGTGGAGGTAGGTCCAGGGCGTAGATCTCGCGTTGGACACGGTCAGCCAACCCATGCAGGAACCTGTCCCACTGCGCCTCCTCGTTCCACTTGCAGTCGGCCGCGAGCGTGCGAAACTCTATGGAATACTCGGAGACTGACCTGTCGCCTTGTTGGAGGTCTGCGAGTCTCCGAGCTGCCTCGCGGCCGACCGCAGACCGATCGAACACTCTTTTCATCTCCTCGGAGAAGGCCTGGAACGAGGAGCAGCATGGTTCTTGATTCTCCCACACCGCCGTTCCCCATTTAGCTGCCCGTCCCGAGAGCTGTGAGATGACGAGCGCTACCTTTGCCTGCTCAGTAGCGTATGTCTGAGGTTGAAGTGAGAAGAAGATAGAGCATTTCGTAATGAAAGCTCTGCAGGAATCAGGCTCACCTGAGTAACGTTCTGGAGGTGGAAGATGGGGTTCTGGCTGCCCTGCGGGACGGCTGGTGAGGGAGGGGACCGGCGGTGGAGCTGGCGCAGCGGGAACAGGCATCTGTTGGAATCTGCTGGCGAGCTCGGACACCTGCGCCGCGAGTGTTTGTATGGCGTGCCCGGTGGCCAGCATCTGTTCCTCCTGCCTGTCCAGGCGCGCCATGTTGTTGGAGACAAACTCCTGCCAGTCGGGAACATTTGCTGAATCCATCCTGGTCGAGTCGTTCTGTCAGTAAGCAAGAGTCACAGGATTCAAAAGCAAATGTTGGTTTATTGATGGAATGAATAGTGAGAACAATGTCCAGAAGCAGGCGGCGCAGGGACTCAATGGGCAGGTGACAGATGGTGCAGTGCAGTGTAGTCCAAAGGTGCGAAGCGTGGAGAGTGGACACGAAACAGCAGACCGGAACACGCTGACAGAGACGGAGATGATGACGATGACGATGACGCTGACGCTGACGCTGACACTGACACTGACACGGAACACCGGAAGACGCTGACACAGAGGATGAGACGCTGGAACAGTGGAACACAGGAACGGTCGGCGTGGAACATGGAAGACAACGACTCGACAACAAGGGAGTGGTGAGCGGGCACTAAGTAGGCACAAGGAGATAGGGATCAGGTGTGTGATGATGAGTGATGGCGGCAGTGATCAGTAACCACGCCTCCCACATTCACCACGCATGCATACACAGGCAGTAATAGGAGACAATGAATCTGCGAACCGTGACAGAATTGCCTGCGCATCTCCACTATTGATGGCTTATTACAGTACACAACATAAATAGAATGGAAATTACAGTAAAAATTCAACAATAAGCTTTAAGAAAAGTTTATTTCATTACACTACTGTAAAAAGATCTCGCAGTAGAAGAAAAGCACTAGAAAAGAAAAGTTAAAATACCAAAGAATTGAACAATACTTTTAATTACGGTACAGTAAAAAAATCATTCAGCATTCTTGGCCAAATTGTATTACAGTACTGGTAATGACCGTATTTGCCATACTAGAGCAGTTTCTTCTAAAAACTTTCTCTCCCTCCCTTAGGCAGACATCTCTCAGTTCTGCAAAAATATGAAATGTAAGAAGTACTTGGCTGAGTTTGAGGCTGTACTAGATGTGCAACAAAATTTACTGTACATGGAAAAGTGAAGGTTCTCCCATATAAAGTGCTGTTACTCTGTACTGTAATTATACACCATGTGTGACTAGTATAAAAACCCAGTAAATGAGCTTATGATCATTCCATGCACAAGAACATGGTCAACTGTAACACTTTGTACTTCATCAGGAACAAATGTCCTTTAACCCTTAATTTTTCTTTTCCTCTCTTACTCCTCTTCCTCTTTGTCTCCAACCACCAGGATTCATTTTCCAAACCTCTTAATAACCTGTAGCCCTATTTTTATTATCCTGAGATTCTGAATGGTGTGTCATCAATTTTCCTACCTTATGTTTACACTTGGATAAATGTGTGCTATTTGAGTTCACAGCGTGACACTTGAGTTAATTATATTACGTGTTTTCTGTTTTCCAAATGAGAACTTGGTTAATTAAACGTGTAAAATTAAGACATTTAAGAGTAGAGTTTTATAGAAAACATTGAGAAAACTGGAACTTGTGTGAAAACAGCTGAAAACTGTTAGACGTTTTTTGAGAAACATGTCTTTCTAGAACTGAATGAATGGTTTTGGAAATTGGGCTAACTGAGCCATTCACAGTGTGTTAGCAAAGGAGAAAAACTGTAAAAGGACTTAACGCACATCCCCCTCCCCAGACCCATGTATTTCACCGTATTTCATAAAGTTGATTGCTGACAAGCATGAAACAGAGGAACAACTCACTGCGTGATGAACAGAATATATTATGGCAAAATGATGTAAGTGATATGTCACATCTTATCTATTCATTCTCCAAATCACTTGCCCTTTTTAAGGTCCCAGGCCAAAGACAAGAAAACAACCTGGATGGATGGCCAGGGCCAACACACACATTCACACTGATTTACATTTATGCATTTTGCAGATGCTTTCATCCAAAGCAACTTACATTGCATTAAAGGAATGCATTGACATTCTAATCAGTTATTGCTTTCCCTGGAATCAAATCCATGACCTTGGCATTGTAAATGCCAATGCTCTACTGGTTGAGCTGCAGGAATGCCTCAGTGAAATTACACCATACAATGAATGGATCAGAGTAGGCAGACCAGTCTAGGCATAATTTGCATGAGAGCTCCTATAAATCAAAGTGCTTATGATGTGTTTATTGGGATATTTGTCAAGGACACTCAAAATATCAGGTGAAACTACTATGACTATGACTCCATTGAAGTGGCATAAAACACGTTAGAGTGTGAAAAACACAATTCTTCAAGAGTTGCTGGTCATGAGGTCTTGTGGGTACAGTGTTCTTGTATATCAGGGCTGGTCAGGACATCAGCAAATTCCTTAAGCCCAGCGTGTCAAAACCGCACAGAAAGAGTGCATGTTGCCTCTCAGCACCACTCAAAAACACAATGGCTTCTAAACCGCCTGCTGCAAACAGCCTGAGGCAGGCAATCTGGCCTACACTTCACTACAGGAGGTGAACAAGTGGAGTGTTTTGATGGGTGCTGAGCAGCTGTTAAAATGTTATCTTAATGTTTTTTTGTTGTTTTTTTTCAAAATGCACCGAAACAATGTTTCAGCAACACGTGGCACTGTCTCAACTGTTCCTATTCCCTTGTGAACTTGAAAGTTAAAGAGAAAAACACATGTTCTCAGTCAATGTCTTTATTATTCCTTCTTAAGTATAACACGTAATGGATAAAATTCAAAGCAAGCATTACTATTGGTTTTGGATTATCCAAATTAAACGTCAGCAAGTTAATATCACATCACAAACTATATCTCACACAATGTAGCTTTTTAAGGAGAGCTATGCTATTATTTTTTCTGAGCGATCAGACTTATACATGTGTCAGGTTTATATGTAACGAGGGACTTGTATATCATAGAGGCTTGTAGCTGGCTGGGCTCCTTTGAATTAAACCACCCAGAACCCTCTAGCAATTGTACAACAATGTGCTTAACCACCATGACAGTGATTTTGGAAGGGAACACCATTCACATTTTCATTTTACACGATATCTGCATTTATGCTATTCACTTGGCGAAACAACTCAAGGTAGACATTCTGACCTGGAAAAGCTTCGACCATGAAATGATAGTGTAGGGGATTTACAGTTAAGACCCGAGGACCAGGTATGTTGAATGAAGACCAGGAGTCAGAAGTGCAGTCAATAGAAGACATTTTAGTGAAGTTTAGTTTGCAGTTTCATCAGCAGAAGCCAGCTTCAGGTCTCACAAGGAGTTCGTAGGCCGCCCCACATACAATAACATTGTTACAGCAATTATACTCTAACAGAGGGTGCTAACACCTCAATGATGACGTTTAAATGATTATGATTGGCTAAGAAGGAAAGAAAGAAAGATAAACAAAGCTAGTAATTTTCCACACAAGAGCAGACAGTCTGAAGCATATCTTCGTTGATCACATGGTTGACGGGTTTGTGACGTGGCTTGTCGAGAACAACAAGTTTTATGGTGCCAGTTAATCACCTCACCAATACTGACCATATTAACACACACACACACATACAGCTTCTCCAAGGCTGAACTCGGCTCAGGCTCCAACTATCAATAGAAACAGTACCCAAAACATTCTGATAACATTCTCTATATGTTGAGAAGTGCTGACAATATTAATCCTTACTCTATGGAAAACTACAAAAAAGCAAAGAAAGGTTTTTAACTAATAAAAAGCCTAACTTGATTATAAATCACTCTTTACAACTCATTCAAATAAGAAAAAGGAAAAAGAACATATGAAAAATAAGACAAAGAAAAGAACATAGGTATAAATAGGAAAAATAAAATTATATATATATATATAATGTAAATAGAAGAGACAAGAGATTTTGATTATCCGCCTTCAATAGGTTGACCCGAGTTGACGTAATTCGCTGCCATCACTTTTTAAACGATGTACGACTTTGTAGGGGAATTACAGTAAAGACCCGAGGACCATATGTGCTGAATGAAGACCAGGCGTCAGAAGTGCAGTAAATAGAAAACATTTTTGTGAAGTTTAGTTTGCAGTTTCATCAGCAGAAGCCAGCTTCAGGTCTCACAAGGACTTTGTAGGCCACCCCGCATACAATTACATTGTTACAGCAATTATACTCTAACAGAGGCTACTAACTACATCATTACTGAAGATTAAATGATTCTGATTGGCTGAGAAAGAAAAATAGAAAAGTAAGAAAAACTAGTAATTTTCCACAAGGGCAGATTGTCAGAGGCATATCTTCGTCATTCACATGGTTGACGCGTCAAGTGACCTTCCACGTGGCAGAAATACGTTCCTCAGCATCAGATTGTCGGGAACAACAAGTCATTCCATGTCCTTATGGTGCCAGTTAATCACCTCACCAATACAGAGAATATGAACGCACATGCACAAACACAGGACTCCAAGGCTGAACTCGGCTCAGGCTCCAACCATAGACAGAAAGACTCTCAAAACATTCTGATAACATGTTCTATCTGGTGAGACGTGCAGATAATATTCATCATTATTCTTTGGAAAAATACAGAAAAGCAAAGAAAGGCATTAACTAAAAAAAATCCCTAACTTGATTATAAATCACTCATTACAAATCATTCAAATAAGAAAAAGAAAAGAATATATGAACAAATAAGAAAAAGAAAATAGTATACAGTAATCCCTCGTCACTTCGCGGTTCAAGTTGTGGCCTTTGGATCGTGGATCGTGGATCTTTCATGTGATTGGTTCCCGGCGCGAAATAGACGAATGAGAGCATGAGTGGATGTATCCCGTGAGCTGATTGGCTGATCCAACTTCGCGGATTTTCACCTATCGCGGGGGTTTCCAGTCCAAATTAACCGCAATAAACGAGAGATCACTGTATATACAAAATAAGAAAAAAATAAAATAAAATTATATATATATATGTATATATATATATATACGCAAGCAGCAATGGATTTCCGAATCGTCCCCACAACTTGCACTGACAAAGGAATATCCAATCTGTTCGCTTACGTGGCAGAGACTAAGTATCCAAGTATCCAGTACACAAGTATACAAAGTATGCAAGTATCCAATTCATATCAGCATTCCACATATGAATGAGGCCTGGAACCCATCAGAAAATAGAGTAACCCATGTGCTTTGTTCCCGCTTACACCTTGTGCCACATGGTAGGACTAAATTGGAATTGGGTCCTTGAACCATGTAATGTAAATGCGGCCAAAATTTTATGACTGTCATTTGACAGATACTGAAGTCCCCTGAAATGAGGCCCCTTACCTACAAAAAGCTTGGACCATCTGGAGCACTGCTTTGGTATGGTAATGCTCTGTAAAACTAGAGGGAAAATTGTGACTCATTCAACTCTCAAAGCTCTGTCATTTACTTTCATTGCATGCTTAAACGGATCTTATTTCACTCCAGTAATGTGCCCTTGCTGACAAACAGGAGCTTTAGCAAACAGTTTTCTTTAATAGACCTGTTTACACACCACCGTCTATCAAAAAGCCTTGTCAGGAAGGCAGCTGTGAAATTAACACAAGAACTTTGAGTAATCTACCATTAGTAGCAAGTACAGATCAGGCACATTTCACTTGGCAAGATTATTCAAATACAGCTAGCTACTCTATCTGTCATGTTCAGACACACTCAAGGTTATACTAACAGCTCTGTATCCACATGTCCTATTAGCATCCAGCTTCCCCAGACTTGGTCAAGCTTGGTCTGGTCTTGGTCTTCCCCAGACTTGGTCTGGGTATCCACTGTCCCGCAGAGTATCAGCTACAACTCTAATCAAACACACCTGAACCAGCTAATCAAACTCTTCAGCATTACTTAAAAACACACAAGCATGCTGAATCAGTTTGGAAACAAACTGTAGAGGACAGTGGGTCTTCATGTAGCCAGACCTTTGCATAATACTTAGCCTGCATCCAAAAATCGCGTACCTCCCTACTTAGGCAAACAAAGTTTTTCCAAATTCACAGTACTCGTAAAAGTACTCTACGGCACGGGAGAGGATTTGTGAATGGCAGTGACATGAACGTAACTGATGCTGGTAGCTCACGACAATGGAAAAAATGTCAAATGCTATATCCAGATTACATAATATATAGAATGCACTTTTTAGTGGTTGTGAAGTAATTATTTGGGAAGTGGTTGTTTGAGCGATTTGTATAGGGACCAATCACAGTTTTGTTTTGTTCAACATCGTGTTGAGAGGCGTGTGTATGTCGGACCAGCATATGCCACAGATATTTCCTTTAGTACTTTACCCGATATTCCATTACATACATGAGGACACAACATAATATAATGGGGTCACTTAGAAATTGAAAGTGTTGTCCAAGCTCGGAAAATAGCTATTTTTCAGTATCTTGGCAGTAAACATGAAAACACATCTCTTTTAAATGCAACTGAATGATGTCTTGAAGTTTCTATACTGTGAACTTCACAGTTTTTTTTCTTACCCAGTATTTAGCGTTCATTGCTGCAGTATCTGAACTGCTAAGCACAACTTTGTTTCCTGATGGACTGTAAAGTTCCCCGCATAGATTAAGACTTTTGCCTTCAAGAAAGTGTTTCCAGTTTTGTGTGACAAAATGCATCAGACTTTCAGAGAACAGGGTGTGGGCGGTCCGTGGGCGTGATGTCTGAGGCTGAGATGTTTCACTAGCTGAAGAAAGTCTCACTGCAACCCACAGGAAAATGAATCTAGCTGAGGAACTCCAGCTGAGGTTACTCCTGATGTAACCTTTGTTAAACCTGGGATCCTGACAAGCACACGTGAAATTAGCGTGTATGTGTGCGCATTTGGTTCTAATCAAAGGGGAGATGTTTGTTTGGTGAGCACCGCCTGAGGAAGACAAAGCCCAGCCGAGATAGCAATTAGATCCAGATGCTTGTTAATTGATAACACCAGCCTGCACTGTCATATTGCCATTCTATAGCTGTCAGGAGGCACATCAGTGTCTGGATACAACCCTCAAATGGCCTTTTTCATTTCTTCCTATTTTTCCCTCTTATGCTCCACCTTGTTCCATTCCTCTCTTTCATTTCTGCACACTTTGTAAACAGTAATTAATGATCCAGACTCATTATCCAATGCAGCTGGAGGAACAAACAATGTATTGGACTATAAAGTGGGGTCCAAAAGTGTTTAGAAGCGAGGAACGTGTGCAATGCGAAACAAGGAGAGCAGGTTTGCAACTCAAAATCACTTCAATATAAACGCAAACCAAAACACTTTAAATACAAAAATCAAAAAGGGATACTTGTGCAAAAACCTCGGATCCAAGATTATCAGGCGAGAGCAAACACAGAGACAGCATCTACACCCAAGACCATTACTTCATTAACATTATTACAACAACCGACAAAGACTAGGGAAACACAAGAGGGTTTTATACAAAAGGGAATGACGAACACCTGGGTAGACTAATGATGAAAGTGATTGAGAAGACAGGTGCAGGAAGGGTACAGGAAGATACACAAAAGGGACCCAGAAGTGAAATATGACACACCCAACAGGAAGTAACAAATGACCTTACACACAGGAAGTGAAACATTGACACGACAGACAGGAAGTTACAAATTACCTTACACACAGGAAGTGCACAGGTGGCACAACAAATAGGACTAAAATCACATTTTTCCAATTTTAAACAAAATATTTTCAGTATTTATTTTATTTTACAGCAGCACTAGTAAAAATTAGAATTCTAAACAAAATGTTTTTAGTACAAATAGTTATTTTATATTATTATTTTGTTTTAATTGATCTTGCATTTCTTGATGTCTCCCATTTTTCAGTAATGACTGCAGCACTGGTGAAAAAAGTTTTCATTATACATTTATTTTATTATTAAATTTCAGTATAGTGACTGTGAGCTGACATCATTTTCAAAGTGGACTCATACTTATGGACACCACTGTACATTTGACGGTAGTGTAGTATGGCAGACAAAACAATTTATCAAACATTTCAATGGAAAATAAAGTGTGTAATTAACTGTTTTTATTTCTCAATGGGGGACTTTTAGATGAAGAAGTCCCAGCAGGGCTGATTCACCTAATGGGAAATGTTACGGAAAAACACATTAGATTCTCTGGAATCACTCCATGAAAAAGTAGGCCGCAGGTTAAAAGCTTTCCAGGGAAGGAAAAACATGCCAAGGAAGCAGAGGTGCAATGACATCTCTCACATACTTTACAGCAGATTATAACCTCAAACTGTCTCATACGCACACAAATGCGCATAAGCAGATGACTTCACTGACACGAAGTATTGCTCATTAATCAGTTCTGCTTTGGCAAAGTAAAACTCGCTAGTGGCTGATGTCTGCCAAAAGCACAAAGAGAAAGCAAAAGCAAAAATGCTGCTTTGGCTCATTGCATGACCTCGTCTGCTTCTTTTTAATTGTCGTAAACATGCAGCAATTTAAGGTGAGAGCCATTAAGGAAGTTTATGAGCATAAAGATGCTGCAAGCTCAGTAAAGTGTGCATAAATACGACAACACATTCCCAGCAAACAGAAGGACAATAATAAAATGACATTGCTTGCAACAATATGCAGGTTGTGCTTGCAGGAGAAGTCTATAATATTCAATAAACAGGGGTCATACATGACTCAGAGCTGCTATAAGACTGTATTCATTACATGTAATCATGCAGTCATTTGTGCGAACTCTGGCAGCTTTCCATCAGTAAGCGCTGCCGCATATGCTGCCAAAACATTATGCATCACTTGGCAAGGAATCTTTCAACAAAATGATTTAATTTTCCCCCTGCTTGCCATAAACAATAATGATGTCCACATTCGGATTATGTTCACAATGCAGAGACAGAGAACAAAAAAAAAGAGAAAGAAAGAATCCCGCACAATGGAGAAAAATACTTTGCAGAGTCTTTGAAGGTTTGTTGTACGCCATTCACTGTAGGAAAATTTTTGTTGACAACGACAGAACTTTGTGTTCCACCTTGGATGCAACACTCATGCGAGCAGTTTCATAGTCAGAACACACAGCATATTTAATGTGACACAAACAAAAATGTGGCTGTGGGGGATGGAAATACAGTCTGTTCAATGGCTGTTCAGTTATTGTGTACATGGATGTCAATCATGCAGCCCACATAACATTTTCAAGGAAAAGTTGTATGTTTCATTGTTTGGAGTTGTGGTGGAATTTAAGCAACTGTTCTTATATCTCTCACAGCTTTCCTTTTGTTCACATCGGGGTGTTTAGTCTAAAGGCTTTTGAAGACAAATTTCAGGATTCAAATACGAACACCGTGAGAGTGATTCTATAAGAAGAGTTCCTTTTTTGTCCCTTGAAAGTCCACTTCAGACATTCTGCAAACTCTGAGTAACTTTGCAACTACATTTCAACTAACTCATTAGAGTATTAGTAGACTGTCTGCTTAATATCTGCTAACTCTTTATTGTGATGATCTCTCAAAAGACATTATTCTGACAATAAGTAACTTTGCAACTAGAAGTCAAATTCTTCCACTATCCCAATCCCTAAAACCTTCAAAGACAAGTCTATTCTCTTAAAAAAAAAAGACTATCATAAATTGTTAACCATATTATCACGATTTTCTATTACTGAAAGGTGGATATTAGTAGAAATATCAGTACTAAAATCCATTCTGATTAACAAGTTGTATTTTCATGACTGTGAGCACAGTGATCAATTATAAAACAATGTAACACGGTTGACCTTGTCACTATACCAACATAAATCTTTTGGTTTATAGCTTGAGATAATGTATTTTAACACTATTTATTATTTATTTTCACTGATTTAAAATAATAATAAAAAAAACATTTTCTGATATTTTCTGGTCTATGTTTTCTAAGTCATTGACTAAATGTTTGGAAGTTTGTTGAAAATGCTTCATCATTCTGATAGAAAACAGACACAGCAGGGTGGATGCAATAGTTTTGCTAGCAAGTAACAGTCAACGGAATGCTGTGTAGTCATAGTTATGATGTGTGTCTATGGTACTCCCTTCTGATACACTAAAGCATTGCCAACCCAGGTTCCGTTGGGAAAACAGAGACATTGCCTCATGCTGATCAACTGAAGAGAGTCTGTAACAAATGTTGTAATGATCATAACATCATGCATCAAAACATTAAGTGAAGGACCAGGTCAAGAACTGTCCCTATCACAGTTAAATATAGTCCTCTTTAAGGCACAATTTTTCATCATACACAAGATGATAATATTAATGTTGATTGTGACAGTGATAAAAGCTGTATTAATCCCAGAGTTAATATATTATATTTCGGCTGTCCACAAACTATATGCGGGGGGGGGGGGGGGGGGGGGGGGGGGGTTGCTACGCAAACTGATCGGTGCCTGAATTTTGTACATCTTTGCTCTACGACGCTGCCTTGTCACTAGTACATGTGCCATTAAAGTCCTGTAAGAGAAAAACGAGAACAGCCACCTGGGTCAGGAGGTGCAGTCAAAGCCACTTGAAGGAAAGTTGGCAACCTTAGCCAAAAAAAAGTGTGTTGGAGAGGCTTTATTACACTGAATAAACTGCTTTTTTGAGGAAATAAGTTCAATTGACATCCCATCAGCTAACCTTCAACATGTTGGCACTTAAACATTATACATTTTTACTCTTTACACTGAGAAAATACTGTTTTATTAGAAGTCAAATACACGGCATACAGCACTTCTAATTAACTTCTATGGTATATGCAACTCAAAATTCTCAAATTTGCAACTCAAAACTCAAAATTCAATGATGTCAAGGCTGTCATGTGATTGTTATCAAGGGACACTTGATCCAAAATGGCCGATATACGCTTTCTCCAATGGCAGAGCCACGATCTCCCAATATCTCTCCAAACCGGCTGATGACACAGCAGTTTTACGATTGGCCAGATTCACAGAAGAAAACAATTACGAGTGTTTCTAATTTATTTCAGCTCAGCTGATGCTCACAACTTTGTGCAGACTTATGTTACGTATGACACAAAACCCTAAACTGTCGTATCAAGTTACTTATTAAAAAACATAACTGCTTCAAAATTTAAGTTTTAGCCATGGGCATGTATAATTTATGTTGTAGAGCAAAAAATCAAAGTGTAGTCGAGTTATGTTTAATATAGTCTTTATACATAAATTGAAACCCCCCTTTTTAAAAACCCATGGGGAAATCTCAAAGGAACCTTCTGGGTTCTGGCATCATACGTGCAACACTCTATAAGTGGGCCCTCCTAATTTCAAAGATTGTGTCACAGTAAAGAAAAAGATTAAGTCAAAGTAAAAGCCCTTCATATACTATGAAATTTTGGCGAAATCTGTCAATTCAAAACTGCTGACTGGCTCTGGGCTTCAGCAACTAGCCTCAGCTTCTCCAGACTGTAAACTGTGGCTGAAGTCATGCAGTGTATTCCAGCCTTCATTTTGGACAGTGTGCGCAAGTTTTTTCTCTGGCAAGTCTCCCAAGATTAACCTGGAAACAAGTTCAGCTTCACTCTAGCTGTCTTAATAAGTTACCAGTAAGTAATGACCAAGATAATGTTTAACTCATGCAAATACTTTTCCATCACTGGCACTGTCTTTTATGAATGTCTTTAAAATTCGCCAGCGGCCTATGTAGGGATTGTGGGAAAGGCAGCTATGCTGGTGCTTGCCAGAACACCGTTCAAGTGCGTCCCTTGTGGGTGGTCTTCCTTGCCCAGGGGGAAAACTTCTATTAATGACTAAATATGTGGCCTTTAATCAAATACCCTTCCTGAGAGGATCCAATTAGGTGCAGGAGATCACTGCCTTCTGCAATCTAATAAACAGCATGCATCATGAACTCTGCCATCACTGCAATGCTGTCCGATGTAGGCCACAAATATGGCAGGGCATACAAAGAGCTCCTTGTGTGGGGCAAAGAGGAATGCTCAACTTACTCTGTCTGTTTTCAGAGCTTGTTCTTATCTGATGCGGTGTGAGAAGAGGTTCAGGACGTGCCATTGTTCCAGCTCTGAAACAGTCTGATGGTGAAGGGTTGAAAGGAGACAGTTTGGCTCCAGGGATCAGTGCAAACTGCTGCGTCACTGGACAGTGATAGAGTTTTACAAATTTTATCCAGCAAGGATACATTAAATTGAAAGCTGACAGTAAATATGTTTATAATGGGATGAACGTTTAAAAGATTAAATAAACACTGTTCCTTTCTAAAATTATACATAAAGCAAATGAAAATAGGTAACATTTACTTTAAACTGTAATAATTTTTCACTGTATGGTTGGTTTTACTGTATTTTCGATTAAATAAATGCAGCTTTGGTGAGCATAAGAGACAAAAACATTTTTTAAATATCTTACTGACCCAAACTTTTGAACGGTAGGCTATTTATATATGTATGTATGTGTGTATGTAGGGTAAACCTGTATAATTTTTATATACCAGTATGTATAATTATGTGTCCGTATAATTGTGTGCGCGTGTGAAATACTGTAACACTACGGAGAGCAGGAACGTGTGCGATGCGGAGAGGAAGGACGCGGAGCAACAGGTTCCAAACAGAAACTCTTGTTTATTAAACAAACGCGAAAACAAAACCACTTTAAATAAGAACAGAAAACGGTACTTTAGTGCAAAAAAAACCAGGAGACTTAGAATACTTGGGGAAAACTAGGAAACCGGCATCCACACACAAGGAGACTTGAACACGACACGATCAATGTCAACATTACAGGTTCAACAACTGACAAAGACCAGGACACACAAGAGGGTATAAATGGAGACAGACATGGGAAACACCTGGAGACACTGACGAGGTAATTGAAACTAGAAAGGTGTGGAAGATTCTAGAAAGCCCCGGAAGTGAACAGGAAGTGATATCACGATAGACAGGGAGTGACAACAGGAAGTGACCCCATGACCTCAGTGACAGGGAAGTGACAAAGACACAGAAAGACAGGACCAAGTGTGACAAATACACTGCTCCAAAAAATTGAGTGAACACTTAAATCACACATTGGATATCATTGAATATAATATTAATTTGAAAATCTATTTATCTATCTCTTTATATACATTCCATAATTTGTTAAGAACAAAATGATGTGACAACAGTCAATTTTAACAAAAATCATCAAAACACTGAGGGTTGAATTCAAAATCATACCAAAAATCGAAAAAACTAGCATAAAGTTCATCACATGCACTCATGACAACGTCTGGGCATGAGATAGTGGGATCTCCTCCTAGACCTGGACCAGGGTGTCAATGAGTTCCTGGACAGTTTGTGGTGCTACTTGGTGGCTTCAGATGCGGCGATACATAATGTCCCAGATATTCTCAATTGGATTCAAGTCTGGGTAACGTGAGGGCCAGTCAATAGCATCAATGCCTTTGTCAACTAAAAACTGCCTACACATTCTAGCCACACAAGGCTCGGCATCATCATACACCGAGACGTTTGACAGTGGCTTGGAGGATTTCATCCTGGTACCTAACAACTGTAAGGGAATCATTGTGCGACCCTCCAAGGATATTCCACCCAAGACCATCATGGCCCACTGCCAAATCGGTCATGCTGAATGCTGTGTGCAACATCATCCAGCATGACCGATTTGGCGGTGGGCCAGTAATGGTCTGGGGTGGAATTTTACTTCCACCTGTGATTATAACACAGTACCATGCAGCTTGATTGACATTTGCCAATCGAGCTGCATGGTACTGTGTTATGATCACAGGTCCCACTAGAGCAGGGGTGGGCAAACTATTTGTCTTGCGGGCCACATTGGGGGGGGGGGGGGGGGGGGGTTGCACGATACACGATTGTTGACGGGGGGTGAGCGTGATACACGATTGTTGACGTGGGGCGCGCCTACTCTCCACCCCTCTTCAGCATCACTGCCACTTGCAGTCGCGACAGAAGGACGTCACAGGGAAATGAAGGAGATTTAATACAAGTTCGGCGAGTTCGGCGAGTTCGGCGGGCCGGAATAAAAAGCACAACGGGCCGGATGTGGCCCGTGGGCCGTAGTTTGCCCACCCCTGCACTCTAGAGGATGTCTGGCCCTCATGAAGTCTGTTTCTGACAGTTTGGTCAGAAACATGCACACCAGAAGCTGCTACTGTCTTCCTCCTCACACAAAGGACCAGATGCCAGTCCTGCTGCTGCTGTGTTGTTCCCCTTCTACATCCCTGTTCAGCTCTCCTCATGTAATGAGCTGTCTCACTGTATCTCTGTCTCACTCCATGCTCTTAAAAATGTGCTGTGAGACACACCAAACCTCCTTACGATGGCATGTATGGATGTGAGCAAGTCTGCCTGTGCAACCCTGTGATTAGGCTTCAGGTATTGCCTCATGGTACAGACAGTGACAAGGACCTTAATGAAACCTTTACCCGGGAATCAAACCCATGACCTTTGGCATTGCAAGGGCCACAATCTACTGTTTGAGCTACAGGAAAGCTCAAAACACAAAACTAAAGACAAGTCAGTCAGGAAGACTGTAGAGACAACAATTGTCTATGGCCTCCTGTGATTGGTCTTGATGTTGCTTCTCCCGTACACCTGTTGTCACTTTCTTTTGGACCAAAGCCTGTGAAATTGATTCACAATCAATTATGCTTCCTAATTGGACAGATTGAGATCCCTGAAGCTGAAATGACTTGGAGACGATAGCAGTATCAGTATATAAATAAACAGCTAAAATGCCTAAAAGGTTTTCTGTTTTTAGTGAACAAAATTTTTGTAAAAAAACATGTATTTGCCAGCATACAATCACCCCATCACAGGTGTCTTTAACTAACTGAACAACCTCAATCATGATTTGATATGCATGATATACATGACAAAAACATGCAATCAGGGACACAATAAAGACTGCAAAGAGCAAAATAATTACAACTGTAATATTAAGGACGCTCAGCTCCTGCAAGATATCAGCAGCACTAAAACAGCTCAGAAGTTCTTGACATTGTTGCCTGTTCTAGAACTTACAGTGCAGACAAAGGCAGAACTCCATTCTTAAGTCGCGTTCTTGGCAACGATGGGCCCTCGATGAGCAGAGGGAAAAACAGAAACTCCCTAAACGACCCTCTCCCTCTCTTTGGGCCCCACCTCAGCTATCACCTCACAGTAGACTCTCTATCTTTTGGTGGAGCTTATGTAAAACAAAACTACACACTTCTGTGGATGGTTGTCAGGATGTTGCTACGGCGTTTACATGTTTTCAGCTTTTTCTTTTTCTTTTTTACAATTGCCAGGAAACAATTCTCAATATTTAAATTGCAAAACCCTTCATTGTTATCATTACCATCTTTCAGATTGGCAAAGCAAGCCATTTCACATTCAAAACTAAAAGCTCAAGCTAAAACACTAAAGCTATAAAAACTCAATTCATCCATCTCTCAAATAAACCACTCTTTACTAACAAACTCACTTTGTCACTCATGAAACAATGAGATAAAAGACTCTAACAACAGGTTGCATCACACAATGCCTTCTTTTGTAAAATGTGTTTATAAAACAAGAATGACACACTCTATTGTTTAGAATTCACTGCAGTATTTATTACATAGTCCATGTTTACCCCTTTTGTATAGACTAAGAAACTAACACCTGTGTTCAGCTACATCTAATTGTTTTGAATATATTTCATTTCGATATTACTGTGGCAAACTGCTGTCTATTCCAGTTTTGTGTTACGTTACAGTTTGAAAAAGAGTATGTAAATAAGTGCATGTTGTCCTGTAGGTACACAGATTTTCTCGGCGGTTGTGTTTGAGTGAGAAAAGAAATCATGATATTTGAAAAATTTAATGTATTTTGTGTCAAACATCCACAGTTCCGCCCACACAGACTGCTGTTGTTCTTACTGTCTGAAAAGTTTTGAAAAAGTAACTTTAATGCTTAGGGTTTAATGTTTGTTTAATTACAGAACCTTACGTAGGCAAAGTAAAGGCTTGACTAGCAGCACTAATGAACTTTAACTCAGGAACTATTGTTGCTGTCAGTCATGAAATATTATGACTAATACCAATACAGAGGAAGTAAAAGTATGGGCATTTTTCAAATCGCGCATTAATCCAAATTCAAAAAGTTCTCAGTAATTCAGAGGTTCAACCTTCCTTTAATTAAAATGTCCTGCACATAGACTGCAGCCAATTCTGAAAACTCATCACAAAATCAGCCTGGCTCCCAAAACCAAGACAAGGTTTGGACTAATCTCTACAGAGAACGGACAGCGTACGGCTAACAAAACTCTTCTGTGGACTGAGGGTTACGCCATCTGCTAGTATGTTTGTTCCTGAGGGAGAATCCGACTGGATAATCCAGCTGTAGGGAGTATGAAGCACATTTGTGTGTGTGTGTGTGTATGTGTGTGTGTGTGTGTGTGTGTGTGTGCATTATGCAGGTTAACCATGGTTGAGCAAGGTTGTGTGTATTTGCTCATGACATGGGATTGGCTAGTCTTGTTTGTCACAGTTGTGTATCTGAAAGTGTTTGTCTGAAAATATCTATGTATGTGTGTTTACTTAGCAATACTTTATGAATAAAATAGTCCCCAGAAGTGATCCAAATCTGACAGAGACATCTGGAGAAACTCTTTTTACTCAGATTTTCACAATTCATTACAAAGAAACGGCAAGTAATTATATATTTATTTTAGGTTGTGGGGTAGAGCCAAGCTCTGCTGATATTGACAGCTCTCTTTGAACACCCCCCCAGAATAACAAAAGAGATTAGCAGGATTTCAGTCTAGAAGAGGCCCATGCAAGGGCTTCAGCACATACAGGCCACACAGCATGAGGACAACCTGATCACAAAACAAATGTCTGACCAAATTGTCATACTTCTACAGGATTAAGTAAGATTAAGGTAAGATCTTAGGTGTGACTTCTCTTTGTTCAACGGGCTGAAAATCAAACTGCTATATTTGAAAAGTGCCTCGTTGAAGTTCCAGATTCAAATGATGATCCTTAAAGGGAGAGTTAACTCATCCTTCCTGTTCCAAACATGTATAATGTTATTTCCCTGCAAAATGTCCAAGAGTTTCTATTCAATAAAGTTCATAAAAGGATTTTTATTTACACATAAGAAAAAAGAAATAATTTTATATATAATTATTTATTTAATCTTATGTGCAAGAAGTAAATATCTGTGAATTTTTTTTGTCTTTCAATACAATTGACCAGAGATCAGTGCATCAATTGCCAATGATTGATAAGTGCCTCTTTTTCACTCTTCACGTTTTCAAGACAAAGACAAAAAAATTGTGAAAAGTGAAGTAAAGCTGAGTGTGCTCTCTATGATAACAAAATATTAAAATATAAAATTAATTAATTAAATAGCAGGCAAAATACATAGTCATATTTTAAATCTTAAAATCTTATTTTTTTTAGATATATTTCAAAAGTGACAGAAATTATGGTGCCATAGCCGTGTGGGCAGCGCTCCAACATACACTCACCTAAAGGATTATTAGAAACAACTGTTCAATTTCTCATTAATGCAATTATTTAATCATCCAATCACATGGCAGTTGCTTCAATGCATTTAGGGGTTGGTCCTGCTCAAGACAATCTCCTGAACTACAAACTGAATGTCAGAATGAGAAAGAAAGGTGATTTAAGCAATTTTGAGCGTGGCATGGTTGTTGGTGCCAGACGGGCTGGTCTGAGTATTTCACAATCTGCTCAGTTACTGGGATTTTCACACACAAACATTTATAGGGTTTACAAAGAATGGTGTGAAAACGGCAAAACATCCAGTATGCGGCAGTTCTGTGGGTGAAAATGTCTTGTTGATGCTAGAGGTCAGAGGAGAATGGGCCGACTGATTCACGCTGATAGAAGAGCAACTTTGACTGAAATAACCACTCGTTACAACCAGTTACCTCGTTACAACAAGTATGCAGTGAAGCATTTGTGAAGCCACAACATGCACAAATAGGAAAAAGAGGCTACAATTTGCACAAGCTCACCAAAATTGGACAGTTGAAGACTGGAAAAATGTTGCCTGGTCTGATGAATCTTGATTTCTGTTGAGACATTCAGATGGTAGAGTCAGAATTAGCCGTAAACAGAATGAGAACATGGATCCATCATGCCTTGTTACCACTGTGCAGGCTGGTGGTGGTGGTTTAATAGTGTGGTGGATGTTTTCTTGGTACACTTTAGGCCCCTTATTGCCAATTGGGCATCGTTTAAATGTTAGTGCATATCTGAGCATTGTTTCTGACCATGTCCAGCCCTTTATGACCACCATGTGCCCATCCTCTGATGGCTCTTTCCAGCAGGATAATACACAGTGTTACAACGCTCAAATAATTTCAAATTGGTTTCTTGAACATGACAATGAGTTCACTGTACTAAAATGCCCCCCACAGTCAACAGATCTCAACCCAATAGAACATATTTGGGATGTGGTGGAACGGGAGCTTCATGTCCTGGATGTGCATCCCACAAGTCTCCATCAACTGCAAGATGCTATCCTATCAATAGGATAAGGATAAGGCAGTTCAGAAAGTGAAAGTGGGTCAATGAACAGTATTAGTATGGTGTTCCTACTAATCGTTTAGGTGAGTGTATAACAAAACAGCCCAAGTTTGAATCCTGTGCCAATTTCTCCTCCCATATCCCTCTCTTTCTGTCATGATCGGGAAACAGAGGACTCAAGTGCAGGGGTAAAAGGATTTTATTTCTAACAAACATAAATCAAAAGTCACAAAGGAAAAACCCACAAGGGGGAAAACATAACTGAGATCAAAACTAGAACACAAACCAAACCAGGAACCATAGCAGGAAACACCACATGAATGACAACGAGACCACAAAGGACAGCAAACACACTGGGATATATATAGGGAACACATGAGAGAAGGTAACGAGCTGAGAACAGCTGACAACATTCAAGGGAAACGAGGTAACAAGATGGTCGGGGTTTACAATCACGAGACACAAACACAGGAGGAAGAGCAGTGCCATGGTTCTGTGACTAGAAACGGAACCGAACCTGAGAGAACCATGACACTTTCTCTCCTTGACAGTTCTATCCAATGAAGGCAAAAAGTTTCCCAAAAACTTTTTCAAAAATAAAAGTTACAGAAATCACACCTACAAGATATTAAGCTGCAGAAATGTTGATAATAATAATAAAAAAAATTAAAAAGCAGTCAGCTTTCATAAAATCTTTTACAGTACAAAATTTGTTATTTTAAATTTCAATAATGTTTTACAAAATTAATCTATTTATGCTGTGAAAGTAATTGGCCATTTTTTATCAACACCAGAATCAAAGCTACACCATACTTTCTTAAATACCTTGCATTTCTTTGGGTTGCGCACATTGATCTTTAAAACAGAGAGATTAACTTTCTTACTTTTGTAATATCTATTGAAGAATGCCATCTTATCTCAGAGTTTAGTCATACAGAAGTACAGGTCAGTACAAAACGTCAAAGCAGCCTTGAGCAAGCAACAGAGCGGATGCCAGAAGACAGCGCTGTTGCAAGCCACTGAATTTATGATGAGACGTTTTCCTCCAGTTCTGCCTGGATTCTTCAAAGCAGCTGCTGCCAAACAGAGAGCGTCTTGTGTTCTGATGTGTACCTGGTTTATACAAAACCACAGAAAACCCGGATCACTTTCCTGGACCAAAAAATATTTATAGCCACAGTATCTTGAAAGTCGTTCTGTTCCTCTTTTTTTCAACCTCATATTCATGTGCAAGTACTTATACGAGCGTAGAATTTATATCCATATAACTGCAGAAAAACTAAAAAATACTATGCAGTCCAGGCAAGATTGTATCAAAGGTGACTTGTTTGCAGTTTTTCCACCATGTTCCACAGAGTTTTGCATTGACCCATATCACACTAATGGCTTTGAGCTGCTAGACTATGTAAACACATTTTGTAGCCAAACATGATATGTTAGAAGACTGAATCGTATGGAAGTTCCCCTGCTTTCGGGTACCATGCTAATGGGTAATAAATGTTGGTTATTTAACTGCACTCTTTTTGGTGCACCGCAATATACAAGTAAGTTAATACAGAAGCAGGTCCCACATTTTAAAACCAATGATGCGTTTGATCTGGTGAGACACAGGAAAAGTTGAGGGCAGTAATGATAACAACCTGTGTATAAACCAAGTATGCTAAATGATAGGGAAATTCAACAACCTATGTGATGTAATAAAGCTGAGCTGTGTTTTCCTAATCTAAGAAAATAAGGAAAACAGTTATTCTAAGTAATTCCAACTGTGACTGGTGGTACTGAGGAAGAATGTGTTGTGTTGACATTCCAGAAAGCAACATCTTTGAATGGATGGCCGGAAAGAGTCTTTGTGGGGAGACAAGATGCATATCTTTGTTGTTGCGGTGAAGCACAACCATGGCAGTAAAAACAATGCGTGTCAGAGACACGTAATACAGTCTTATCTGATGGATGCTGAGGGGGGAATATTACTAAGATAAACATCACGCCTAAAAATTCTGCTCAGGCGGTGTTCAGCACACAGATGCTCAAACGCCTGTGTGTCATGCTGGAGCCAAAGGTTGCCTTCAGTGTGGTTTGGGCCACTAAGCAGAACAGTGTTAGTGTTATCTGATCGAGGGGCCCCATGTCAGCTCGGGGCCGGTTTAGCTTGTGAAGCTGGGCAGCAAGGAGGGGTTCAATTTCTGCTCCATTAAGATTGCACGCAGGAGGCCCTATGCCACTCCACAGTGAGGGGGCTTCACTTCCAAACGGCTTTTAGGAGCCTTTCATCTCGGATCACCCGGTGCAACACAAACACGCATGAAACTCAGATACCCAAGTACACTTAGACGGCGTATCAGATCAATGACAAACTAAAACAATGACAATCTATAATATCTTTATACTGGAAGCAGACTAAAGGTATGATATCAACAGGAGTGAACATAAATGGGGTAGTGTCACAAAGGAAAGCGATTCAGTCTGGTGGGAGTTCGGGGAAAGGGGTGAGAGCAAAGTTACCGACGTCTTTTATACCATGCTAGGGTGGCTCTTCCATTACCGGTGGATGAGTTCAGGCCTAACAGAGACATGCATTTAAAGCTAATGGCGGCTAAAACTGGATATGTACAGTGGTAGGGCTTGGAAATGAAATCCATTTCTACCTAAAGCCAGAACACAAGCATTCTAAAGCCTAAAGTCTTTTGGGGTTATGCAATGAACCTTCTCAGGCAAAAGAACAAAGAAGCATGTGAATGTTTTCACAGTGTTGGTTCACTTCAACCCTAAGCACCCCGTGACATCATAATACCACTGATCTGTCTGTGAGCAAGCGAAGAAGGAGTGAATGCGGAGAAGGAGTGAATGCACAGCAGAGACCATAACCAGTAAATTTATGTTCCCTTTATAGGTGATTCAGCCAGTTGCACATGACTGGTGCACCACTCCTTTCCTCCATATGTGAACCTATACAAGCTTAAATGAAACAACATTTATACATGCATAATTTGCATAGAACATGCCTTTCATCCCTTACACATAGGTACTGGTGGTACCTTGATATTGGGATGACAGCAAATATCATGGTACAGTAGTACCTCAAGATACGAAAGGCTCAACTTAGGAAAAATCCAAGTTACGAAAGCAAAGATGAAAATTTTTACTGCTCTACATACGAAAAGTTTTCAAGATACGAAAGGTTTCTGAAAGTCCGAGATTCGCCACCTAAAAATTTTGAAACTCGCGCCGCACGCTGCCATCTTAGTTATAGTAGACTCGCCACCATCCTCCTGCTCTCCCATTGGTTCCTGATGCTAGCCAAGCCATGAGATTCTTCTCTCTAATTGGACAGCATCCCTCCCTCATGCATCTTCTATACGTACGTGCTGGCGTGCTTTAGCTCTGCCACTTTAGCTCAGCACCCGAAACTTTAAAGTTTTTATGTGTTTTCGTGAAGTTAAGTGTACGTACGTATGTATGTTATCTGCCGTTTGTCCTCCTCCTCCTCTGCCGCCACTTTCGGAGATAGTCTTGAAAGGTAAGCTTCGACATTTTACGTTATTTCATTGTTTATAGGTCAATCTAGCTTTATTATGAAATTTAATGGGGTGTTTTTTGAGGGCTTGGAACGGATTAGCCATTTTACATGTAAAATGTGTTCCAAGATACGAAAAACTCATTATACGAAGGCCGCCTCGGAACGGATTAATTTCGTATCTCGAGGTACCACTGTACTTTGGTATAAGCAATGGTATTGAATATTGAATCATGGTGTTACAAAAAACATGGTATTAATTTAGCATGTCTAAAAATCAGGAAAAAAACATCTCAGTAATACTGTGGTAGTAATTTATCAAAATGGCCGTCTTGGTGAGTATTCAAATAAACTGAGAAAGAAAACAAAATATTGTATCTGTGCATCTCTTAGGCTACGTCCACACGAAGCCGGTGCATTCCCTGTCCGATCCTTTTTTTTCTCGTTTTAATTTTTTTTTCGTAAACACTGCGTTGTCTCAAGAAATATCAGCGTACACGCGAAACCACTAAAACCGGCTGAAAACGGTGTAGTATATATGCCAGACCAGAATGGGGCGCTGTAATTCTGCCATAGATATATACTATACACGGAGAAGAAGACTTTGAGCATGCGCATAACCTTGCGCACTTGGTTGCTGTTACGTGTGTCGCAGCCAACACGTGATGTCTATTGTCTATGACATCATCGTTTCACAAAATATACAGATTGGCTGTACACACGAAACCGCAAGGGTGTCGTTTTCAGATTTATCCAATTTAGGACCGGGTTTCAAAAAATAGCGGTTTCAGTCTCCCAAAATGCCGGATCCATGTGAACGAAACGTCAATACGATAAAGAATGTATGCGTATACAGTGATACATGTCTCCGTGTGGACGGGCCCTTAAAGTGACAGCAGTCAGATAAACCTGCTTCAGTCTGTGTGCTTAATGTTAATCAAATAAAAGACAAATAGAAAATTACTCATTGCTCTTGACTGAACAACTTTAATGTAGCTTTAATAATAATTCGTATTCATTTAATTCACACAGTGAAGACTAATCAGTGTTTAATTTTTACATTTGATTATTCTGTTTCTGTTGTTAAATAATGTAGGCTTGCCTAAAATGTGTTTTATATATATATATATATATATATATATATATATATATATAATAAAAATTTGTTAATGTAATATGATTGCATGGCAAAATGTATGGGTGTTATTAAATGGGGTTGCTCAAATACTTTTATATGTACACATTACAATGTCAGGCTGGTTGAAAAAACAGATTTAACATGAGTTTTTATAGAAAATACATATTTAATAAAAATAAAAATAATTAATTGTTTTATTATATATTTGATTGTGGCGAGCATGACAAGTCAGAGGTCCGTGAATATCTCACAGAGAGGTGGAATCATAAAAGAAGCGACGCCAGTGAAGGATGAGAAAGGACCAGGCCTGGATTGTACTTTGTGTTTTGTTTGTGTGTGTAAGAGAGGTAGTCGTCCATGAGGGGCTGCCCCCATTACTTTTATTTTGTGTTTGTTTTTTGTGAAAATGTTAAATATTTGCTGGATCCCGCCTCCTTCTTCTGAACAACATATACTCACTGTGGTTGACTGTGGGGGCCATTTTAGTACAGTGAACTCATTGTCATGTTCACGAAACCAATTTGAAATAATTCGAGCTATGTGACATGGTGCATTATCCTGCTGGAAGTAGCCATCAGACGATGGGTACAAGGTGGTCATAAAGGGATGGACATGGTCAGAAACAATGCTCAGGTAGGCCGCAGCATTTAAACAATTCCCAATTGACACTAAGGGGCCTAAAGTGTGCCAAGAAAACATCCCCCACACCATTACACCACCACCACCACCAGCCTGCTCAGTGGTAACAAGGCATGATGGATCCATGTTCTCATTCTGTTTACGGCTAATTCTGACTCTACCATTTGAATGTCTCAACAGAAATCGAGACTCATCAGACCAGGCGACATTTTTCCAGTCTTCAACTGTCCAATTTTGATGAGCTTGTGCAAATTGTAGCTCTTTTTCCTATTTGTAGTGGAGATGAGTGATATCCGATGGGTTCTTCTGCTGTTGTAGCGCATCCCCCTCAAGGTTGTGCGTGTTGTGGCTTCACAAATGCTTTGCTGCATACCTCGGTTGTAACGAGTGGTTATTTCAGTCAAAGTTGCTCTTCTATCAGCTTGAATCAGTCGGCCCATTCTCCTCGGACCTCTAGCATCAACAAGGCATTTTCGCCCACAGAACTGCCGCATACTGGATGTTTTCCCCCTTTTCACACCATTCTTTGTAAACCCTAGAAATGCTTGTGCGTGAAAATCCCAGTAACTGAGCAGATTGTGAAATACTCAGACCGGCCCGTCTGGCACCAACAACCATGCCACGCTCACAATTGTTTAAATCTCCTTTCTTTCCCATTCTGAAATTCAGTTTGGAGTTCAGGAGATTGTCTTGACCAGGACCAACCCCTAAATGCATTGAAGCAACTGCCATGTGATTGGTTGATTAGATAATTGCATTAATGAGAAATTGAACAGGTGTTCCTAATAATCCTTTAGGTGAGTGTACAGTGTTCAATTTACTTTAAATGATATTGCTATAAAATTACAAATCTTACAAACTTACAAACTACAAATCTGTAAAAGTTTGCATGTTGCATCTCCTAATTAATATTCCTGAATCAAGCCGATAAAATGTGTGGTGTAAAATGTGTGTTCAACCCTTTTCAGAACGTTGCTTACCCTGGTTGGAAGGTTAGATCATGTTTCATAAAAAGTTACTGTTCTATGTTTAGGTACTGCAAAATAAGCTGTGACTACGCTTTGAAGTTTTTTCTCCCTGACTATATTAGCCCTCTTGTTGCTCACGCTTTTAGATTTCAAAGTACCATGATTTCAGAGGCAGCTGGGAAAATCAATATGGAGTACCTGTTGAGATACTCCTGTTAAGAGTCGCCTTTCTCAAAACAACCAACCAAGCCTCCGATTTACCAAGATAAATCACCACAAGCACACTGAAAGTAAATGGACCTCTAGTCAAAGCTCATGGATCGAATTCACTTAACTTCACTAGTTATTTTTCTTTTTACAGTCTGCATTCAGGCTAGCCAAAGGCATTGACTGTTTCAGTGTCTCATATGCCTTACCAAGGAGTCTTTGTTTTAGGGAAAAAAAAGACCTTGTTTTCAAGGTACCAACTATGATGTGCTATGCTCCTTTTTCCACGCAACAACTCTGCGATGGTTTCTTGAGAAAGATGTGGTCAGTTTATGTTATCCCTGCTTTTAAAATATAGACACTTGACAACAGAGAATATAAACAAAAGTTCAACCAAACCTGCCTGACGCAATATAACAAACCTTATTAGTTCTCATGGAAAATGATACAAACGTGTTGCGCAGAGCAATGGCTCTGGTGCTGTGTAACATGAAAAAGAAAATGTTTAGTTTTTGCTGAATTTGAAATGTACTGCGTATGACAAGAATGAACCTCTTTGGTTCTCACACATCAGTAAACATGCTTGAGCTTCCATTTACCATAATTGATTGTGAGTGATTAATGTGAACAAACACCTACAATCTTTTGATCATATAAAGCGATCATGTCTCTTTAGAACATTAAAACTAAACCGCTCGATTATAAGTTAATTAGGATTAGTTTTATTACCTCTTTAAAAACTTTTTGAAGTGTCAAAGTGGTAGTTGCTTAGACTGTCAATGGAGGGACAGAAATCTCAGAGATTTCATTAAAAACATCTTCATTTGTGTTCCGAATATGAACGTCTCATGGGTTTGGAAAGTAATTAATGACTAACCCTTTAAGGAAGAGACATTTAATTTGATAATTTATATAATTTTAATAATTTCTTAATTTGAAACACTCTACTTGAGGTGTAACTTCAAGCATTATGATATAAGTACTTGGCATATCCACATGAGACTCAATTCACAATTAAATTAAGAAAACAAAAGAATTCAAGTAGATTGACCACATTGACCAACAGAAAGCTGCTTTTGGTAAGTAGTTCTGTGTGAGCTGTGCTTCATTTATCGCTAGATTACTGGCAGTAGACAACGGATGCTTTTTGCTCATGAAATTTTGCCAAAATCTTCCTAATGTAGCCGCACCTTTAAGGAGGCATTGTATTTAAGTAGCATTTATTCATTGTTAGGAAATGCTATGTTATTATCTGAAGATTATCAGAAAAAAGCACAGCCATGTGACTCATTTGCAGTTACCAGATAGGGTGGTGCATTTACAGTACATTTTGACGTGTGACATTAATGCCCAAAAGCGATCAATAAAACAAACAATAGACATGTTCAGTCCATACAGCTTCCTGAGGTGAGCCTACCCATCACAGGACAGTCTTGTGAGAAGTTAGACGGCATGATCATGCATTTAGATAATCACTGGTCTGCTTGGCTCTTGCAAGCATGCACTTTTATCAGCTGATTGAACTGAGCTCAGGAAGTCTCCTATATCTAGATGCAAAACAGTCCAGAAAGCCACAACAGATTATAAACAGTAATTATTTGAAATTTGAAGCTTAAAACTTGTATTTTCTATGCACACCATAGATACAAACACAAGCACACACACCCTTTGGCAAACTCTTTTGCGGATAGCAGGCCACAGGGAATGGGCTGCATGCCAGAGTAACCGCAATAATAAATATCTTTAATGAGACCCAAACCAGAGCACAACACACCAGAATATAGGCCTAACTATATACAATAACAGCTGAGTATGCTGTATGTATGTAACTTTATTCTATTTTTTTTTTTTATAATAATCTTTAAAGTTACACTATATAATTCTAATTCTTTGGTTAAAACATAACATTGCAGGATACTTGCAGACAAAATCTTGTCTGATATATGTGATATTAGGCTTATCATTGTAACTTTGGGTAAGGCATCAACATGGATTTTTGTATTCTTTTTTTAATACAGTGGAGTCCACTTATCTCGACTCACGGTTAACTCGCCAATCCTATTATGTCGTCGTTTTTGAAGAGGAACCGCCAAACTCCCTATTTGTCTTAGCATTTTCTTTTCGGTAATGTCGATTCCTTAATGTCACCGAACACTAATATCTCGAGCACAAAAGAGGGACAAATTTGCCACTTCACATGGTTATCTCGTGTCTCATGAGCGTACCTAGTTCACTGCGCATGCGCTAAGTTTGCGTTGCACGCCGCTCTGTCAGTGACACTTCTCTCTCAGCGCCGTGCAGCACTCTCTGAAGTGAAAGCACATATCATTCTTCCTGAGCAGAGCAGAGCGAGCATCAGCGCCGTGCCGCTGCAGATTGAAGAGCCCGGTTATTAAAAGACGGGACGAAGCCGAATATGTTGAGAAAGCACATTAGACAGGCAGAACGCAAGAAAGTATGCAATCTAGTAGAGCGTGATGACCTCACGAATATGTTATGACTGTTTACACTGTAAGCGAAATTGTGTTTGCAATGTTGGAGAATATAATTAAAGGTTTGTATCGAGAATCGAAGGTGTTTTTTATTGTATACTGGTAAATCTCTGCTGTTAGTTGGTGCACATATGCCTTTTGTTGTTAGGAAACATATACAGTGTATGTACATTTTATAGCATGCCGATCGCTTCATCAAATAAATCGCCATATTGGCTGTTGGTTATCTCGATAAACGGTTATCTTGATGCTTTTTTGCAACCCCCGAGGCCGTCGACATAACCGAACTATAGTGTAATTATTAATAAAAAATTAAAAAATTGCAAGGATGACACAGAATTATGTATACCAAAATAAATGGCTGTTCACACCAACACAAATGTTGGGAATGAAAATTCAGTATGATTTTCAAATTTGATTTGTCTATTCAGATAAATGTGTAAAAGAAATGGCTGGAAAGCGCCTTGTGCACCTTTTGGCTGTTGTAAGGCGCTATATAAATACAATTTGATTTAATTTGATTTTGGAAAAAAAGTCTGAATAAATATGCAAATTCACTCTCTGACAGTAGGTGGTGCTTTACCAAAATTACGGAATTCGTATGTTACCCTTGTTCTCAATGTGCTGTGCAGCTTTTCTGCTGTTCACCATCGCTTAGCATAATAATTGTTTTTCTGAGTGCCTCTAACTCATTAGGTGTGTTTGACTTGAAGTGGCACTGAGTAGACCGATGACATTACAGTATGACGAGAACAATTAGATGCTTTCAAATTGCTCTTGAGGTACTTTGGTGTCATACACCAATCAATGAGCATCTCCGCTTCTAGTCATTTTACAAATCAGCAGTTGCTCTGGGCAAGTGACCAAAAGTTCAAATCTTATTTGTTGGCCATGCAGCATTATTATATATAAGTAACAATTCTCCATAAAAACAATTTTCGCCATAATGTGCAAATGTCCGTGCTCGTCTGAACAGGCACATTAACTCTCATTCCAATTGCAATGTTTATTGCAGCAAACTTGGTATGAACAGACCTTATACCATATAAAAGGTGCTTTGCTAGTGCATCAAATTATTTACTATGCAAAACCTATGTGTCATGAAATTACTGGAATTACTCAACCTTGGTCGCCTAACATAATACCGTTGGAGGGGCTCTTTGTACTTGTTTTTTGTTGCCAGTAGCAGTTACCAGGAAGCATGACATTAGATCTCACCTGCGGACGGTGCCAGAACAAAGGTTGCTTGTTCAGTAATGCTAACAACTGCAGTGGTTGTATTCAGACATATGTTATTAGATTCAGTTTGGACACTCTAATTGTCAGAACAAAGTAGGAAATGACATTTGTAACATCACCGCAGAGCTCAGATTGTGACATTCTAAATTCTGCACATCCACTCAGACCTCTTTGATTTGGGGGTTGGTTGCGTCATGAATTAATTAACAAACATGCCACAAACAGATGCCCCCTCGTCACGGATGGCCTTGTGTGCAATCTGGAACATCTGCTTCCAGGCATTTCATTAAAGCTCCATTTCTCAGCAGGGAGAACACCACTGAGGTTGTTTAAGCGAGAGTCAAGAGGCTTGGCTTTTGTGGGGAGGAGGAGAACTGGACATTATGAAACATGGAGACACACAGCTGTTTCAGGACAGTCTCCCAGTGCCGTGCCACGGCAACCCGCTAATCCTCTTACATACCTGATGCCCAGGCCAGACGGAACCCATCCGTGGCGCTGCTACATCTGGTGGAACCAAACAGCAGAATAATTTGGCTTACACTGCGAGAGGCACAGGTTAGGGCCTCTGAAGGCAGGGCCACCTCTGTCTCGCTGCAGGGAGAAAGGGGGAGGAGCGGAGGCGTGATAGGATGATCAGATAAACCGCGGTGGGGGAAATCAAACAATGGCCCCATGTGATGAACTCAACCAACCCTGTACTGTAGTGGTGACACATCTCACATGGACTCATGCACACTAATGAAATTACTCTCGCTGAGGGATGTAGTGTCTTTCTCAGGTGCTTGCTGCTTTATAAGTGTACGAGTGGGTCATGGTCTCATTTTTGGAGCTCTTGGAGTCATGCAATCTGTAAGGATTAAAATGCAAACGTGGAAACCTCGCTTGGAGACAGCTGCTTGCAATCAGCAGCTCCGCAGCGCATGATATGAATAACAAATCATTGAATATACAAGGACACATGGATTCAGTGAAAACCTACATTCTTTTCCAGTAAGTTGATTCAGAAGTACCTGCATTCTGAGAGTACATACCTGACACGCATATGCAAGCCAAACACACATCCTCAGTTTTGAGATACTTATCTCGCCTTCTCAACTATGGTGATGTTTATCTCAATCACACCTTCTTTTTGACATGCACATAAAACATATGGAAGCTATTTGCATCAAGTTCAGAGACTTTTTGTTTTATATTTGCTTTGGTGAATCTCCACAGTGCTGCCTTCTTCTTCTTCTTCTTCTTCTCTGTAGTTTTACAACAAAGCCAGGTGTTTTAAATCTGCAGTCTGAACAGGAATTCATCATGCAGTGTGTGAACATATCGAAACACGTATTTGTACATTTATGCATTAGGTATATGCTCTTACTGTAAAGTAGATTTACATTTATGCTTTTATCCAAAGTGACTTACCGGTACATTGCATTCAAGATACACATTAACATTCTAATCACTTCTTGCTTTCCCTGGGAATCAAGCTGTTTGAGCTACAGGAAAGCCATATTCAAGATGCACACAGGACACTGTATCCTTCAAAATTTACAATATATGAGCTGATAATGTGAAGTTTAGATGCAGGTCTGCTTTCTTGTTCTGTGATTTTGATTTTAAACTATAGCATTAAGCTGTTTTAGGCTGAAGTTTGCTGTGTAATTGTATGTTAATCAAATCAGCAAATGTTCAGGAGGAAAGATTTTAGCTGTGTCAGATGAAACAGGACAGGACCTCCCTGGTCTTTTCGTTTATCTCTGACCTTTTAATCAGGACATGTTGTTATGGTCTCCTTGGAAACTGTATTTCCGTTATATTCCCTTCAGTGTGAAGGCCTTTTATCTCAGAGGGAACAGGAAATGTAACTAATATAATGCTTTGAAAGACATTTCTCTAAAAGGCGAAGCTTGAGCTCCTAAATGTTGGTTGGTTTTGGATGGATGTACAATCTAACCTATTTGTATTTAGTTTACATATTTAATCCTATTTAATAAAGTAACGGTTTTCCATACAATGCACATAGTATGTTGAATGCATTTTAATCGTGAATAAGTAAAGATCTCTTTCCGCCAATTCGATCGACGTTTCAGTTTAACTTCCTGTGGGGTTTGACCTGTTCAGTTTGAAACAACACAAATGTGCTTAAATTAAATATTTTTATTTCTGAAATTATGAATGGTATAATAAATAATAAATGGTGATTCATAATTCCTTCTCTAAAATAAAAAAGTGATGAGAATAATGAACATGTGACATAATAGTATATGAACAGCAAGGATCAACAGTACCAAGAGGTTTCCCCTATACAGTAAAACAACCTTAAACCCAATATTTTTGTAAGTGGATTAGGTGAGAGCGGATTATAGCGGTATGCGCTGGTCTAGTGGTTCTCACAAAAACTGCAAACGCTGACCAGCTGAAAGTGCTTTGAATGATTTATGTGAGATGATGATGATGGTGCAGGGAAAGGTTCACAGCGGCCGCTGCAGATCAGCAGACTGGGAGCGGACCAGAGAACAATGCGTTCCCGCCTGATGTTTTTATCAGACAGGAAGCGGTCTGACTGAGAGGTGGCCACAACAAAGGAGTGACAGGAATCCCTCGCACTTAAAAACAGGATGTTATTCTAAGACCACGGCGCTGGAACTCCACCTATTTTATGACGGAAGGGAATGTGGACTAGAAACCCTCGTGGGGCAATATAGGAAAACATAATGTGGGCCATAAAGAATTACACAGTTAAAGAATGATGGCAGAAGGGGATGTTATTGAAATGGTTATATTACGGGGTTGATTTCTGGTCAGCCATAGACTTATACACATAAGACACGTTAGGCCTATGAGAGGCTGTGACTCTGACAGGAAACAAGAACAGCAGATACACACAGCTGCCAAAATTTGTGTGTGGCTTATTTCTTCTGAGTATAAGATACCGCAACCCCTAGATCTCAATTTGGATACACGTGCCAGGGTCAGTCAGGTTCACTAACATGAGGAATGTCTGAGCAATGCAAGCCTCTAAGGAACAAAGTGGTGTGACGTGCAAGTGGAATCGTGCCATTTTTTCATATTTGTTTTGTGTGTATACGTGCTTCCACTCGAGTGTCTGTGTGAATACCTTTTGTTGAATTACAAAATCTGCATTTTGGCTAGGCTGGATGGTTTTTTTTTTACACAAGAGTAATCCGGCAATTACAGCTTTTATCTTTGCGCATGAGTTCCATCTGACAAACAGCGGCTCGGCTGTTCTGTCCCTTCTAGTTTACTTAGAACTCAGAGCCAAGAAGACTGAATCAAGGATACACTCTCCAAGAGAGGAGATTATTTATTCAGAGCAGGGAGGCACAGATGCTTATCAGGAGACTTCTGACTCGCCACACACCTCATCTGAGGGTAAATAATGGGGATTACATCATTTACATACGAGCTTAGATAGGCCAGAATGGATGGAAAAAAAAAGATCTGTCATAAAATGGAGTTATATGTAATATTGGCTTAAACTTTGATTTCCACTGCCAAAAATCCTTTAAAAATATATGCTTATATTTTTCCAAACTTTTACTTTTTTCCATGGAACTCAAGGGGAGAAATCCTGAATAACTCTAAAGTGGATTTTATATATATATATATATATATATGTTTGTGTGTGTGTATAAAATATTCTACGTGTGAACATGTTCTTAGATTAACGTTCCAATCAGCCAATCAGATTTGAGGGACAAGTTTACAGTTAAAGTCAAGTGCTTCACTGTTCATCAGTTCCCACTGCTTTTAATGATGGATTAAGACAGGAGTATTACCAGAATCAACAAAATACAGTGGAGTTCACTTATCTTGGGTCATGGTTAACTCTTACTATTATGTCGACGTTTTTGAAGTGGAACTGCCAAACTCCCTATTTGTCTAAGTATTTTCTCATCGGTTACGTTGATTCTTTTAATGTCGCCAAATCGTAGTATCTTGAGCAAAAAAGAGGGACATATTTGCCACTTCACATGGTTATCTCGTGACTAAGGATCGTACCTAGTTCACTGCGCAAGCGCTGAGTTCGCGTTGCTTGTGGTTTGCACGTGAATCTCCAGTGGTGCCGCAGAAGAACTTGCTGACAGTGTTGCCACCTTAGCTCCTTTGTCGCTATATTTAGCAAGTATTCAGACCACGTTTTCAAAAAAGCGACTAGCGACAAATCTAACGACTTTATCTGGAGTTATTGGAGACTCTCTGAAGTGAAAGCACATATCATTCTTACGCTTCTCAACAAGCAGCAAGTGCTGCCGCATCCCCCATACCAAAAGCACTCACAGCTGTGTGCACATAACGCCTTCTCTGATTTTATTGGTTTTCTCAAATATTTTGACATTGGTCGGTTACGAGCGGTTACTGACCAGTGAGTATGATGCTTCGATAAACACACACACACACACACACACACACACAAACTCTGCTTCAGTTCTGACATGAACTCTGCTCAGATTGAAGAAGCTGGTTTTTAAAAGACGGGACGAAGCCAAATTTGTTGAGACAGCACATTAGACAGGCAGAACGCAAGAAAGTATGCAATCTAATAAAGCGTGATGACATCACGAATATGTTATGAGCTAAGGTGTGTACACTTGTGTGACTGTGTTTATGCTGTGAGCGATCATTTGCAATGTTGGAGAATATAATTAAAGGTTTGTATCGAGAATCGAAGGTGTTTTTTATTGCATACTGGTAAATCTCTGTTGTTAGTTGGTGCACATATGTCATTTGTTGTTAGCAAACATATACAGTGTATGTACATTTTTATAGCATGCCGATCGCTTCAAATAAATCGCCATATTGGCTGTTGGTTATCTCGACGCTTTTTTGCAACCCCCGAGGCCGTCAACACTCCACTGTATTTTGTTCCAGAATTATGTGTTACTTGGCAAAATCACTGTGACTATTTTGTTTACGGTTTGGAGGTTGTTGTTTTTTTAATAATTTATTCAATAATGTTACAAAAGATGGATATTTAAAACAAATTATATTCATTTGAAATCTCTATGCATCAAACAGTCCTGAAAAAAGCATAGCAACAGTTTCTACAAAAATATTCATCTCTAAACTATTTTCAAAATGGATAATAATAAGAAATGTTTCTTGAGCATCAAATCATCATATTAGAATGATTTCTGAAGGATCATGTGACACTGAAAACTGGAGTAATGATGCTGAAATTCTGCTTTACCATCACTTTTTCCACCCCAGTGCATCAGTTCTGTCAGTTCGGTCTGGTTTACTCTTGGTTTTATGACAGAGCCCTGACGCTACTGTATTGTCTTATCTTTGAGCGAACACTCGGCTTTGAGTGTGGTGTGGTGTTCGGATCCTGACACTTTGGTCTTGTTCGGGTTTCAGTGTTGTGTCGGGATGTGGACATTAATGCCTTGCATGCCTTCTGTATTTAGTTCATAGAAAAAGCATTCATACTCTCTGTCTTGTTATGCGAGCGGGTGGTTTCGAGTTTGTTTGGGATCATGTTAACAATGACCTTGTGCTTTCATGTCATGTTTTGTCTTGTGTTGTGTAGCACACAGCTTGTGTTTTTCACTGTTCATGTCTCATTTTGTTTGAGCACATGGCTTGTGTGTGTCAACTGTGTCAGCTGGCCATGTCTTTCTCTAGTTTGATGTGAAAATATGGCCTGTCACATGTTTCCCCGTGTCATGAACTCTCCTGTCTATTGTCTTGACCCCACTCGTCTTGTCACCTCATCATTGCTTAATTTTCCCCACCTGTCCTCCCTCATTACCTGTCTTGTTTGCTTCTTATTTATTCTCCTTGTGCTGTCTTGTGTAAGATCATCGTTTTATGTGTTCCAAGTCAAGTTTTTCCCCACAGTTTGTCTTTTGTTTCATTTTTTGCTTAATAAAAGCCTCTTCTTTATTTCACCATTGAGTCCTCGCTCTTCCCTTCACCAACCCCGACAATAACAGAAGCAGACACAAAGGATTATGCCACACCTGCTGCCTGAGATGGGCAGACAGGACCTTGCTCATGTGGGACCCTCCGGCTGATGTTTCCCAGAATGAATTGACAGGATGACAGGCCTCAGCATGATGCCAACCTAAAATAACCACACAATGTCTCCACATGTGTCCTTTATTGTGTTTCTCTCATTAGACGTGTTTGCAAAGGCAAGCGCCACTTTTACTGTCACTTATAATTAGTGTTCGGGATCCGAGCAAACACTTTTTCAAATTCAGCACGTTTCACCCTGCATGGTTTGTGCTACAGGCAGAATGGCAACAAGTGGCGTGATTTGAGAAATTATTTATTTAAATGAAAAGTGATAGGATGTTCTTGGAATTGAAAAAGATACTCAAGTCATATTTGGGGAACAGAACTGGGGAAGGACTTTTGATTTGGGTAACAAACCTACCTAATGGAAACTTGGGAAAACAACTTGCATATAGCAAGTTCTGGGTAAGTAGTTACTTAGGGCCATCCTTGAATAAATGTAAATGAATGCTTTAACTGATATATGAATCTTGGACATGTACAGTATATCCGACTAAAGCTTGATAAAATCCAGAAGAGAGGGGAGGGCAGTGTCAGGGGTGAGGAAGAGTCAAGCTGTCTGTGAACCTAATCTGTACCACAGCGTAATGGGTTTACAGAGGAATACACAGCCTAAGAGCTTAAAAGCATGTTAGGAGCGATCAGATGGTGTGTTGTTGCTGGGTGTGGACAGAAGTGTTTGTGGAGCAAAAGGGGCAACTTCCATCCCAGATAAGACGTTGTAAAAGATGTGTTTAATGCCTTTAACATTCACTGTTTATCATTTGGGTGCACAACTAAAGCTGCATACAAAAACCAAGGCAACTTCGCCTAAACAGGACGACAAGCAGACAGCATCAAAGGCCAGAGTTATGTTTGATCTCGCTCCTCAGGAAATACCAAGGAAACATCGGTCTTTGCGTGGGAGATGGCTGTACATTTTAGAGCTGCATTCAGATTCACAGCGTCCTCTGCTCTCTGTCCATTAAACTTGACATAATTAGTTTGATCCCCTTGCATGTTAGGAAGCATCATAATAAAATAGCAGGTCAAAATATTTCATGGTTTCCACAAAAATATGAAACAGCACAATCAAATCATCATATTAGAATAATTTCTGAAGGATCGTATAGTCTTCCTAACCATTGAAATCTTGAACACTTTATTCCCAAATGCTCAATTTCCTTTCTCTCCATTTATTTCAGCAAAAATGTATGTTGCACTGAGGTTATGTCCAATGAACAGTGGTTAAATTTCACTATGTCCATATGCATCAAATAAAAATAAAAAAGATATATTCGCTGAAAACAAGTCTATTTATACTTTTTTTCTAAATATATCTTAATTGTTCTCAATTCTAAGAATCAGAACACACACAATATCAGTACAACATAAGGGTCTGTTGCAGTGATAACAGGGACTTTCATTAATTAAACGGGGCATATGTCTTGGTGAAGTCTAATTCCTTCAGAGAAAGGTGACAGCAGGTCAAAACTTCTTTACACTATCCTGTGACGTCTAGGAAGAGGAGTGATTTGAGAGCTTGCGGATAAACAGTGATTTAGTCTTGTCCCTGTTTTCTCTATATCCCTTTCTCTCATTAGTGTCTATCAAGTGGTATAAAAAAGATTGAGGTCTCAGCATTTACAAAGTCCTACCTGCACAAAGAAAGAACTACTCAACAATACTGCAGAGCACACATGCTCCGACTAACCTGACATCAGATGTGACTGTGGTTATCACTGATCTGTGATCAGTCGACACTACAGCTCACAGAAAAACAAGCAATCATCTCAACCTCTCAAACAAACAACAATGTGAACCCTAATGCTCAAAATAATTAATCGGTTTGAGTAGGGTAAACTTATTATTATGAAAAATTCACTTTTGCATGGTGTTTGAGCATAAATGTGTGTCAGCAGTGTGTGCACACAACCACCCTATATTGGTAAAAATCCACCCACTCCTCTTTTTTGTAATCCCCATAAATCATAAGCAGAGTCTTAGAGCAAGTCATTTGCATTAGATTGTACCTATTGTCTTTGACCATGTGCTATCAGGGTCATAATAGATACAAATATTGTGTAATCTGAACTATATAGGCATAAGACTCTTCATTTACTCATGGCCACTGAAGACATAGTAGATTAATATTGTTTATGATGGGTCTGCGCTACTTTTTTACAAAGTTACTTTATTCTTGTTTATTATAATTGGTGAAGGATTAAACTTCTGTGTGTAACTCCAATCACACCATTACATATATAATAACTGTATAAGTTATTTAAACTATAAAATAACTTTTTATTAACTATAACTTAGTTAAAAAGACTGATACCTTTTTTACACGGTGAAAAATACAACTGGCAAAAATACAACACTAATTTATAAAATCCTATAGATATACACAGAAAAAGGTTTCTTCAGCAGCAAACCAGCATATTATAATTATTTCTGATGGATCATTCATGTGACGCTGAAGACTGGAATAATGATGCTGAAAATTCAGCTGTGTTCACAGGAATAAATAACATTTTAAAACATGTTACAATCGAAAACAATTTAAATTGCAATAATATTGCAAAAGGTTACATTGAAAAATATTCATATTTTTATTATCATATAATCATGCAGCCTTGATAAGTCACTGACTCATGTAAAGATAAAGATAAGATTTTTCCATGCATTTAGCAATCCACACCCACCATCTCAGATTAGACAAACTCATCATATCCTTTTAAGGTAAAGCAAAATGCAGAATACCTGTAAACATATGAGTCAGTTTCCCATAAATGAACTGACGCCTGATGAAAAAAATATTCTCAGAAGTGGGAGTGTCCAGTGAAAACCATGAAAAGTGTGGTTCACTTCATGGACATTAGAAACACATATTTCTTTTTTGCAACTTCTTTCTTTTCATGGTTTGCAGTGAATGCTACACAATGGAAACATTGCTTTAAAGGCACACAAAATGTCCAAAAACCACTAAAACAATGTTATATATTTTACTGACTTGTGTATTTACATTATAACAAACTTTCCAGAGAAATCAGCTATTTTAATCCGGACACGGACCGTCTATCACCCGTCAGTGACATTATATCCGCGTTTAGCGTTGAAACAGTAAATAAGCTTTAATATATTATGTGTTTTATTAGACAAGTGAACAGCTGTTTGGACACATTTAGAAAACTAATCATTGTTATATAGCTCAACACGTTAGTCTTATTGTTTAAATTGCTTGTTTTCTTGATTTAGCTCAAGTACCATGTTTTACCATGCCTCAGAGACTATTTTAAAATGAATTGCATGTCATTTAGCAACACAAGTCATCCTGTTATTGTTAATATGATATTGTAATATCAATCTAGATTACTGCAAAGTGCAACAAGAGTCTCATAGCAGCCACCGAGCGAACACACAGCACACTTTCAACACACTCAAATGTACGTAGAATGATTGTTTGAAAGAGATAAAAGCTGATTTCCTGCAGCTGATTTCAAAGTTGCCTATTAAAAGAAATGTGTTGTGTTTATCGCCTTCCTCTCCACATAATGGCCTTCAGAAAACATGAATGATTCTCTTCTCCTCACGCAATCCCTGTCCCGCCAGTAGCCATTCACTGATGATTAAACATAAAACACAAATTCTTTAATACCTCACCGGCAGCTCGCATTAAACTACGGGTCGTGTCATCTATTACTTTGGATAAATGTGAATTCAGCACAGTTCAGCAAAGGCAGCCAGGATTACGACCCATGTGATTTGCAAATCACTATTATAAAAATCCACATCAAAATGTATTGAATCAAATTCAGGTCATATTAAAAGAGATTAGGCCAATTGTTCGGAGGAAACGGGGGCACAGACCTCTAATATTACAATAACGGTTTGAAGCAGAAAGTGAAGGCCTGCAAGTACTGCACATAAAAAAATGTAGGCATGTCTGTACGCCTCTACATTTTTAAAATTGAATAGGATTAAACAGCCATACTTCATTCTTTATCTGCATTCCTAACGTCGCAAATACTGCGACTACTGTGATAGCAACAAGGGGAGGACCCGGAAGTCCATGTGGTTTTGAAAACAGGATAAAGTGGTCGCCATTAGCGGACACGGATGTAGTTAACAGTGTTCATCGCATAACCACAACATTCAGCCCGCAGGATAATCTCTTCCCAGAGGCTCCACAGAGCTGCTGAGTCAAAGGATTGTCTGTCTATTAAGAGGGTTCCTCCATACGACCTAAAAAGCAATAAAAATGCACTTATCCTGCAGATTTCTCCTTAATCTGCAATGTTTTATCTAGTTGTAAGTGTAAAGAAAGTTCACCAAATGTAAATCTGGGCATCGCTAGTGCTAACTGTCGGTGTTGACAACATGCTAAGTATTCATGAGCTGGGAATTGATTGATAAGTAAATGCTGTAAACGTGGAAATTTGTATTCTAAAAATAAAGCAGCTGTGTTCCAACTAGAGCAAACATTAGGGTAATTACAGGCTGTTATAAAACGCCTTTCTGGTGCTCTGTGGGTCAGGATTTCTAAATGTGGGTCATAAACAGGGATGTACTTAGAGTGGGTCTCACTTCTCATAATCTTTAAGCTTCTTTACAAACTAGTCACATTATGAGTGAGACACACTACGAAATGTTCAGGAAAGCAGAACCGCAAGACTTCCCTCCTGTTCTTGAAAATGAGGTGAACGAGGAAACAGATTATACTACATGATAATCAACACATAAATGAATAACTACCAAACTCAAATGCTGATTAAAGCATATTGGTAGCCATTTCCAAAGGTTAAAAAGATACACTCGGTGAGTTTTGTGTGTGTTTGTCCTCGATTTATGTAATGAGAGCTGTGGGTCACTGTTTTATTCTAATAGTCTTATGCTAATTTGGACTAATTCAACTTGGAACAGTTGAACAGACACATGCTAATCCATACTATGACTGTGGATTACTGACTCGGGCTCTGTTGTTATGTCTGAAAAAATTATGTTATACGCAATTTGAGCACTGACTGGAATCATCTGAAAATACATACTTCCCTGTATCCAACTTTTCTTGCGAAACAGAAGTAAGCTATTCTCTTAGAATAGGCGAGACTTCCGTTATAAGGAATTAAGAAGAAGAATAACAAAGTGCCGTAAACTGAAAAACAATTTGCGCTATACAAACCATTTTTTTATGATCATGATAATTCATTAAATCATATCATATCATTAACTCATGATGGGTCAACAGTGTTGGGAGAGTTACTTTGAAAAGTAATGCATTACTGTATTGGGTTACTCCCTTAAAAAGTAACTAATTGTGCTGCGTAGTTACTTTTTAAGAAAAGTAATGCATTGTGTTACTTTCCTCTTATTTGGGCTGGGCTTGTTTGATTGTTTTTTACTGATAAAAAGTTATATATATATATATATATATATATATATATATATATATATATGGGCAAATGTAAAAGCCCTTCCACACCAAAATTAAAATAAGGCTGAAGGAAATGCAAATTCTTGTACAATAATCTCAGCTCTCCTGCCATTCTGGATCACGGAAGAATAGAATCCAGGAGAAGAAAGTTTAATCTTTCACCAAAAAAAAAAAAAAAAATCAAGTCATTTTTGCTTACGGTTTGACTGAATCATCAAAGGTCAGCAGCGAGTACATCGGTCAATAAAATTTGATTAAATGCAAAAAATTTGTTTTATTTAACATATTTAATTATTGGTTATATTTAATATATGGAGGTTTGCATTTTATTGATTTTATTCATTTTGAGGAATCCTGACTCTGATTTTGTGCAAGTGATATTAGTAAATGCTCTTGAAGATGAAATGAAAATGACTAGAAAATGCAATATTCTGATATATATAAATCCCGAACTTAACTAAACTAAATACATTAAAGTCATATTCTAGTTTGTTTGTAATCAATCATACTCTCACTATATTCTGTTATGGCTTTCTTCAGGCATTTTACCAAGCAAAAGAAAAACTGTCTAAGAAAACAACATCAAATGCAAGTAGCTTAGTTTCCCCAACCATCCAGACTGGTGTAAAACGGTCTAAATAATGCCGGGGATCAGTAATCCTCTGACCTGCAGACTCAAAGCCTCGTCTGAGGCGGTTTTTGACCGCAATAGAGGTTGTGCTGTTGAAAGTTGCTGTATGTCAGCCCTCCCTACTTCACTACACTCGTCCAATGTCTGCGAGTGCAAAATAAGCGAAATTACGAATGCTACTATGGCCAGGGCTAAGCTCATGAATATTAAGAAGATAGCGCTCACGTTGCCTGGGAACCTTCCAATGACAAAGCCTGTCTCATGCATATTAATAACCCAGCGCAGGCGTCGCTCGCTAACCATCTAATAGCGAAACGCAAATCTAATGAATATTAAGTAGTCTGTGTTCCTTCTGTCCAATAGCGACAGCTCATGCAATGCATATTAACAAGTGAGTTTTACCGTAGTAGATTTGATCCTTTCGCACTCGGGCCTCTCGGAGAGACTGTGGGGGAGGGTCACGTGACGTGTGTACACACTGAAGAGTTCAGCACCACTCGATTCGTAGTAAGATCACCAGCGTCCTCCCCTTTCCAGAACAAGCGCTGACGGACCAGACACGAATATACCATATGCAACTGTGTTTACTCCGCACACGAGCGACTTAATCGATCGCATCTTTACTTTCTTCGTTTCACACGAAGTCCTGGAAGTCTAGCTACCGATTTAGGAGCTTTTGTCAAAGTATCCGAGGAGAAATGTCAATGGAAATGCAGCAGAACCCGATGCCTCCGTAGCGCTGTCTCAGTGCCAACAACTGGTCCTCTGGTGAGTAGGTTAGCCAATACCTCCCAGTGTCGAGTTAAAAGTTGTTTTTAAAGTAGCTTTGAAAGCGGTGGGCAGTGATGACAGAGCGCACTGAATCAGGCTCATCCATGTTAGACACTTTATAACTGTTTACCGCTCGAACTGTGACAGTTCAGTAAATCTGCAACATCAGACAGGTTGAGCTCCAGCGAGCAATGCCCGGATGAAACACAAACCACTCGTATTCAATGTCCAGTCAAACATACGCATCTTTTTAGTCGTTGTAGTGATTTTTTTCTTCCGCTGTATGTTTACAAAAAGACGTTTTACGGTTTGTTTTGGAGATTATGCGTAGGAAAAAACTAGAAAAAGTACTTTCAAAAATATGTGTGTGTGGTTTGTACATTTCATATAATTTTCTTTGATATTTATATATTATACACACACACATTTATATTTGTAGGATTTGTGCATTTCGTATAATTTTCTATAATATTATATATGAAGAGTGTCTGGATGGGGTTTGTACATGCTGTAAGCATCAACATAGCGTGTAAGGAACACAGTGTCTTTACACAAACACTAGCTTCTCAATTTGTAACTTTTACCTTGAGTTATTAATCATTAGCATAAACAAACCATGGGTGTTCGCTAAGTAATGCACTAATGATTGAAAAGTGTTAATTGTTTTTAAACTTGAGTAAACTGATGTGAAAGTTGCTTTTCTTATTGGCTTATTAATGACCTTTGAGAGGAAAAATATTTACTAAATGTAATCAAATTTTCTTTTATTTGCATTTTGTATTTTATGTGTTTAGTTTTGGTTAAGAAAGGGTGGCACATATTGAGGTTTTCAACATTAATCCCATTAGGTTTGTGTTAAGACGGGGGAAAAAAAACAAAAAAAAATGGAAAAGCATGACCATGTTTTTTTGTTGTTTTTTTTTGCCTGAAATTCTATTCATACTTTGACTCGTTAGTTTATTTTGCAATGTGCGTGTGTACAAATGATGTTGCTGGGAAGTGACATCGACTTCTTTTTATTGCTTAAACAACCAAAAACCCCAGAGAGGTTAAGTTACTGCTGGATGAGGTCCATGTAGGACTTGCGAGAGGATGGCACCGTGCCTATGAGTTCTGTTGAAGATCGCAGACGTCATTTGAGACAGCTGAGAGGAGCATGCCTCTTTGCCCAAAGACATCGGCGAGCGCTTTACTCTCCAACATGGTCTGGACCGTCCAGCTGGACATGAGAGGATTGCGTAACCTGTTATCCAATTTTCTCATACAGATGTCAACTTTGATCTCATATTCTCTTCCGTCTGTATGTTTCATTCCACATCTATCAGTCAGATGTAAAATATGTGATGGTATTTCTATATGTAAAAAAGTGACCCCAACATCCCACAATGCTAAGACGTGATATACAAACCAAACTACAATATCCACCAGTAAAGTGATGCGTAAACAAATTGCGCTATGCAAATCGTACGTGAATCGCTTTGTATAACCAGGAAAGCCTCCTGCAGTGAATTTGTTTGTCTCGGTTTGACTGCCTAGCGATTAAACCGTGCATGTGGGACACAAACAAGCAGAGTGATCTCTCATGCTGATAACTTTACAAAGAAGCGCTGAGAGAACATGCCGTCCCAGGGGTCAACACAGCTGAGGTGGTGTCAGGACGACTAACACAGATTTGTGGAGGAGGTTTAATTGAGAAGTTTGTTGGTTTCACAGCTCAAGGAAAGTATTGTAGGCCTTAGAAAAATGTTCTGGTTATCAATTGCGCTGCTGCTTGTAGGTGGTGAAAGGCATGTAAGAATGAACGGCGCTATTGAAGGACTAGAGATTGAAATTTTACATTCATGCATTTGGCAGACGCTTTTATCCGAGGCGATTTTCATTGCATTCAAGAAACACATTGACTTTCTAATCAGTTCTTGCTTTCCCTGGAAATCAAACCCATGACCTTGACGTTGCAAGCGCCACAATCTACTGTCTGAGCCACAGGAAAGATAATGAAAGTCATCTTTCCTGTTATCTGAGGTTGAGTCAGTGTTGAATAAAATTACTTGTAGATGCAAAACGTCAAAGATTCCTCTGCAACACCAGACTATCAACTGACTATGAGCTCCATTTGTTTATTTCACATTTTCAGCTGAATATTAAATACTTTCATTTGAATATTTATGAGCCACACTTTGATCTCCATGTCAGATGAGCACTACTACTATTTCTGCTTGTTGCAAGGTTAGTTTTGAACTGGAAGAGAGCTGTTGGGTAAAAACACCATACATTGATGCAAAAACTTACAGTAAAAACTGGTGGCTGTAAATGAACACAGCAGGGTTGTCAAGTGTGCGATTTGAAATGGGATATGTAACGTTTCCATCATATGCACCCTTCAGAATCTCGCCGAAGAAGTAGGTCATCAGGTACTTTTTGCCTACTCTTTTATGAGTACGGTGAATTCGGACATGCTTCTTTTGTTATGCTATATAGTAAGGCCATATGCGATTTTCACATACAGCCTAAATGTGCTGCACGTGTTCTGAAAAGTGAAGCCAAAACATTTAGATCGCCTCCCTGGTGGCTGACTGCAGTCAGGTCATAAAACCCTCCCTCTCCATGCAATCAGAATAAAACTGACACGTCATTCATCTTTTTTATATAGTCAGTTTTAACCATATATTCGTATTTTAACTTAAAAAAAACATATTTTGCAATATTTTTCTGTGAAATTACATTATAAAACAATTTACAGTTGACTATGTATACGGTATGGTAACTTACAGATTTTACTGTAGTCTAACAGTACCGTTTTCTGCAATCATTGCAGATGTTTTTAACGTGCACTACTATCTTTAGACATTTTTTATCACTTTTGTTTGTTTCACTTTTCAATGTGTAATTCCAAAATGTATTTTTGACTGCAAATAGGTCGTCTTCCTCTAAATCTGCTTTCTATTTCCTAAATCCTTCCAGCTGAAACACAGAAGTGAAAAATGTGTTGTAGCATGGCATGATTTGACTGCAGAGTGCTCAGTCCTCGTATATTACAATTTACTATTCGTTACTTAAACCCTTGCTGCACGCACACACACACACACACACACACACACACACACACACACACACACAAAGCTCAGAAAATGCAATCATGTGACATCACTCAGCCGTTTCTGAGAATTTGCTGTACATTCCATTGGGGATACGAGGGGTGTGAAACAGCCCTCTTTTTATCTGCCGGGCGGAGGGTTGACTGCTTCTCTGAAGGCGTCAAGTGCATTTAGATTTACTCCCACAACACTCTTCATCCAGATGCGTAGTCAGCCAAGATTTCTTGTTTGTTTGAGGGAGGTACAGTTAATAACAGGGTTCATTGAGAGGTACACAGTGCGGCAGTGTGGAGGAACGCTTAACCGTTGCAGGCGTGCTTGCTCATGTATGTGAGCCGTGAGCTTCAGGCGTTAGAACTGTTCTTTAAATGATACACTTTTATAGTGAGCAGTGATGTCATCTACCTTTTGCACCCACTCAGGAATGCTTCACCAACATAGACAGTGTTTGGTCATGGTCTCTTGAGGCAGACAACATGCTGGTTTGCTAGTCTGTAAAGCAGGGGTGTACAGTCAATATGGGCAGGATGGTTAAACAGTTGTCTATCAACCAGCTAGTGCTATACAGTTATTCTATATATATTATTATTATTATTTTATTTTCTTTCTTGTTTTGTTTTTTCTCTTCCAAATATTCTATTTGGAAAAAGTTATAATTATTGTCAATTTTGAAAACCGAAAGTTAAAAAGAAGAGCATTTATACTGTGAGATGCTGAAAATACAGATGCAAAAAACTGAAAAAAATAAAATTAAAATAAATTTAATTTTTTTCTAAATATATTTATGTGTGTATATATATATATACCGAGGTATTACTGTGTGTGTGTGTGTGTGTATATATACATAATTAGTATTTATATATTTATTTTAATTTTATTTTTTTCTGTTCTTTGCATCTGTATTTTCAGCATCTCACTGTATAAATGCTCTTCTTTTTAACTTTCTACATCAAAGAGTACTAAAAAAAGCAGCTCATCTGTTTTCATCATCGATAATAAGTATAACTGTTTCTTGAGCAGCAAATCAGATAATATTAGAGTGATAGTTCTAATAGTTGTTGTTCATACAGAAAGTAGCTGATTTTGAAAAGATTGCATCCATTATAACCCCTTATGAGCAGCATACAGTCTGAAAACCTGTCTTCAATGAAACCGATTCAGTTGATGTGTGAATACACATTCCTTTAACAGTTTGCAACTGAAACCTTGCAGTACTGCCCTTATTTGCACTATTGGTTGCCATGGTCACAGGAAGAGGAAGGAGGGAACAGGATGATGACTGTTAAGTGAGAGATAGGGACACACAGGTGGTGGCTAGTCTTGGCTGCTCTATTGTGTATACTAGCAGCAAAGTCCTTTTGCTAGCTATTTTGTTTCTTTGAAAGTAATTCATGTGGAAAAGCCGGCATGGCCTTGGAATTGGACTTTCTCACCTGCCCTTTAGAAACCATGTCATCATGCATTGTTTTCTTACGGTAGTTATGTTCGAGTTGAGTACAGGAGAACGAGTCTCTTGCCAATGAAGAAAACAATTTAGCCTGTACAGGTTTTACCTCTAGTTGAAAGTTTAACCACTTTAAAAGGATAGTTGACCCAAAACCGAAATGTTTGTCATCATTTACTCACCCTCAAGTTGTTCCAAACCTGTATGAGTTTCTTTGTTCTTTTGAACAATAAAAGATGAGTTTTTGAAGAATGTTGGTAACCAGACAGACGATGGTAGCCTACTATTCCCCAACTATATTTTGACGTTCTTCAAAATATCTTCTTTTGTGATCAACTGAAAAATAAAATTCATACAGGTTTGGAACAACTTGAGGGTGAGTAAATGATCAAATTTTTATTTTTGGGTGAACTATCCCTATCCCCATGAAGATATTTACTGGTAGTTATATACCGGTTAGACCACAACATAAAGAGCTGTTGATGCAAAAAACATGCTGATTCACTATAGGTGTATGATTACAAGGTGAAAAGCGTAAATGAGTTTCTCCACCCTCTAGTGAGAGCCATAGTGGAGCAGTCCATGTCTGTCTGTCTCCAGGCCAAAACAGCCGATCTGTGACTGTTACATAAGCAGACATAGGAACACTCACTCAACAGTCATTATATCTGCTCAGATGTGATCAGCATTGTCTGGGAAAACTCCAGCTCTGCTATCAAATAGATGCTGGCAGGCACACAAAGGCCAGAAGCCTTCTGTCAGACAGTTTTATCTGAAAAATACGTTCTTAAGACATTATATATAAAATGACTTGGGCTGTCACAAACTTTGATTTTGCGAGTAACATCATTGAATTGTTGTTGTTGTTATTATGAATACAGTAATATCTCGAGATACAAGCATAATCTGTTCCACGGTGGAGCTCGTAACTCGAATTGCTCGTATCTAGAATCGTTTTCCCATAAGAAATAATAGAAAACAAAGTAATTCGTTCCAGATCTGTAACAACGGAAGAAAACATGTTTTTCATTGGTATATAGACACACACACTCACACATAATTATAGTACATGTACAGTATAAGGATTTGTGTGATATCAAATAAAATGTGGTTTTAATTATACTTTTTTACAGTCAGTAGACAGACAGTAGCGGCAGGTGTGGAGGAGGAAGGAAGGGGGTTGATTCCGTATCGTAACTTACACGAACACTAGGCAACTTAAATAAATTAAATTAACATAACTAAATTTAGCTTACGTATTTTTTGTAACTTTTCTATTTTTAGGGGTTCAAACGCGAAGCGTTGAAAACCTATTGTAATTGTTAGGATTTTTATTAGGGGTTCAAACGCGAAGCGTTGAAAACCTATTGTAATTGTTAGGATTTTTATTATTATTATTATTATTATTATTATTCTTCTGCCGTAATGCGTCTTGTGCAGACCAAACCGTAAGGTCTAGAGACTTGAAACTTTGTCAGATGGTAGGTCTCAATTTGGGGAGAACGTATCAAAATATGACGCAAATCGGGCTATAGGTGGCGCTACAGCGACTACAAACGCGTACATGTTCATAACTCGTAAACCGTTTGTCGTACACTCAAGTGTCTTATATCTCTGGAATCCTTGGCTCAAGACTTAAAAAATGTATATCTCCGATTTCATTTCCGCCTATAAAAATTTTCCGCCATTTTGAATTTTCTGAAAAAAAAAGTTTTCGAACTCCTCATAGACCGTTTGTCCAAATAACGCGAAACTTCACACATATCATCTAGAGACTCTCATGACCAAAAGTTATTCAAATAATTTTGATCGGTGATTCACGCTTGCAACGACACGCTAAAACGTTCGCATAAGGCAGAGACACTTTTGCTAAAATTGTAATAGCTCTGGAACGCAAAGAGATAATCTCACCAAACTTCACATAGTCATGTATAAGCTCAATTTGTGGTCACACCAAAAAAACTGCGATGATTGACCACTTGGTGGCGCTATATTGCGAAAAAAACACTCAATCACCTGTACAGGGTCACATGGTAGTCCGATTGACCTGAGACTTGTCATGCACGGTCTTTGTCCAAGGGTCCATGATGGTCTATGAGGACATTGGTGTATCTCAAAAAACATGACCGTCATCGGCCAATGAACTTTGAGCATCAATTAGACCAGCTTAACGAAGGTCGATCGGAACGAAACTCGATGGGCGTGTTTGACTCATGGCCCTAGTGGTCTGTCAGAATTTTGAAGAAAATCGGACACTAGTTGGCGCTAACGAGTTTTTTGCGTCTCTACTCACGTGGTGTTTCACGCATTTACAAAATATTGACTTCATCTGATAGATCTCCTCATACTGAACAACTTTGCCTCAAGAACCACTGCTGTCAATCAAATTGTTTGCGAAATATTGGAGATTTTTGAAATTTCAAATTTTTCGAACTCGTCATAGGCCGTCAATCTCACTGTCTTGAAAATTCACATGCATCATCTAGGGACACTCAAGGCAAAAAGTTGTCAAAGGATTTTCGATTAGTTAAACCGTTCAGCAGATACAATTTTTCATATATTTCTGATTTGGCCTATTGTGATTAAAATGTCTATATATCTTGTCCAAAAACAAGAAACTTCACAAAACTGTGTAAATGTTAAGAACCAGACATTATGAAGAAACTTGTGAGGTTTCATGTATTTCGGATGCTCGTACAGCTCACAATAAATTATAAACCATCTGAACAAGTCAGATTGACATAGACTGACATAAACCGACAGAACAGTTCAGATGTTCAGTTCACAATATTAATATCATTTAATCTTCTCAGTCTGAACATCTTTGAAATATGTCTATACATTGTTTGCACAGAGTAGAAACTTCACAGAACTGTGCTCATTAGGAAAACTAGTCAGATTGACAAAAAAAGGTCATAACAGTTCAAATGATATGACGTGTAGTGTTAAACATATCCACATTGTTATCATTTGATAGATCTTCCCATGCTGAAATTTTTTTGTAACGTCTATATATCATTTACACAAACTAGAAACTTCATAAAGCTCTGTTTATGTGGACAACAAGTCAGATTGACATAGACCGACATAATAGTTCATATGTTCAGTTCACAATGTCAATATCATTTGATCTTCTCATTCTGAACATCTTTGAAAGATGTCTATACATTGTTTACACAAAGTAGAAACTTCACAGAACTGTGCACATTAGGAGAACTAGTCAGATTGACCACAAACCGTCATGACAGCTCAGATGGTCCTGCTACGTTTGAACCCCGGTCATTGCTGCTTGCAGCTATATTTATTATTAGGGGTTCAAACGCGAAGCGTTGAAAACCTATTGTAATTGTTAAGATTTTTATTATTATTATTATTATTCTGCCGTACTTCTTATCGTCCAGACCAAACCGTAATGTCTAGAGACTTGAAAGTTGGCCAGAAGGTAGGTCTCAATTTGGGGAGAACGTATCAAAATATGACCCCGATTGGCCAATAGGTGGCGCTACAGCGATCAAAATACCTAAATTGCTAATAACTCATAGACAGTTTGTCGTACACTCAAGTGTCTTATATCCCTGGAATCCTTGGCTCAAGACTTAAAAAATGTATATCTCCGATTTCATTTCCGCCTATAAAAATTGTCCGCCATTTTGAATTTTCTGAAAAAAAATTTTTCCGAACTCCTCATAGGCCGTTTGTCCAAATAACGTGAAACTTCACACATATCATCTAGAGACTCTCATGACCAAAAGTTATTCAAATAATTTCGATCGGTGATTCAGGCTTGCAACAACACGCTAAAACGTTCGCATAGTGCGGAGACACTTTTGCTAAAATCGTAATAACTCTGGAACGCAAAGAGATAATCTCAACAAACTTCACATAGTCATGTATAAGGTCATTTTGTGGTCACACCAAAAAAACTGGGCCAGTTGACCACTTGGTGGCGCTATATTGTGAAAAAAACACTAAATCACCTGTACAGGGTCACATGTTTATCTGATTGACCTGAAACTTGTCATGCACGGTCTTTGACCAAGGGTCCCTGATGGTCTATGAGGACATTGGTGTATCTCAAAAAACATGGCCGTCATCGGCCAATGAACTTTGAGCATCAATTAGACCAGCCTAACGAAGGTCGATCGGAACGAAACTCGATGGGTGTGTTTGACGCATGGCCATAGTGGTCTGTCAGAATTTTGAAAAAAATCGGACACTAGTTGGCGCTAACAAGTTTTTTGCGTCTCTACTCACGTGGTATTTCACGCATCCACAGAATATTGATATCATATGATAGATCTCCTCATACTGAACAACTTTGCCTCAAGAACCACTGCTGTCAATCAAATTGTTTGCGAAATATTGGAGATTTTTGAAATTTCAAATTTTTCGAACTCGTCATAGGCGGTCAATACGATTGGCTTGAAAATTCACACGCATCATCTAGGGACACTCAAGGCAAAAAGTTATTCAAATAATTTTGATTAGTTAACCCGTTCAGCAGATATAATTTTTCATATATTTCAGGTCTGGCCTATTGTGAATAAAAAGCCTATATATCTCGTCCACAAACAAGAAACTTCACCAAACTGTGTAAATGTTAAGAACAAGTCATTTTGAAGAAATGTGTCGGGTTTCATGTATTTCTGCAGCTCATAGGGCTCACAATAAATTATAAACACTCTCTATTTTAAAATCTTAGAAAAGCTGTAATACTACTTTTGTCCACAAGAGAAACGTCACAGAACTGTGAACATGTTAAGAACAAGTCATTTTGAAGAAATGTGTCAGGTCTCATGTATTTCTGATGCTCATAGGGCTCACAATAAATTATAAACAATCTTTATTTTAAAATCTTAGAAAAGCTGTAATACTACTTTTGTCCACAAGAGGCACCATCAGGCTAGAAAATCTTTTTATGTGGAGAACAAGTCAGATTGACATAGACTGACATAAACTGACAGAACAGTTCAGATGTTCAGTTCACAATATTAATATCATTTAATCTTCTCAGTCTGAACATCTTTGAAAGATGTCTATTCACACAGAGTAGAAACTTCACAGAACTGTGCTCATTAGGTAAACTAGTCAGATTGACAAAAAAGGTCATAACAGTTCAAATGATATGACGTGTAGTGTTAAACATATCCACATTACTATCATTTGATAGATCTTCCCATACTGAAAAAATTTGTAACATGTCTATATATAATTTACACAAACTAGAAACTTCATAAAGCTCTGTTTATGTGGAGAACAAGTCAGATTGACATAGACCGACATAACTGTTCATATGTTCAGTTCACAATGTCAATATCATTTGATCTTCTCATTCTGAACATCTTTGAAAGATGTCTATACATTGTTTACACAAAGTAGAAACTTCACAGAACTGTGCACATTAGGAAAACAAGTCAGATTGACCACAAACCGTCTTGACAGCTCAGATGGTCTTGAGACGTTTGAACCCCGGTCATTGCTGCTTGCAGCTATATTTATTAGGGGCCAAGCACCGAAGGTGCGGAGGCACCTATTGTAATTGTTCCGGTTCTTTATTATTATTATTCATCTTCTTCTTCCGCCATGGAAGTCTATGGCAGCCCATAGAACCGTTTGCGGGAAAATGATCAAATTTGGCACACTGATAAAGGACAAGCCAATCATTGACCATAGCAAATTTGAAGTGTCTAACTCAATGTCTCTAGCGCCACCAACTGTCCAAAGTTGCACTCACGTTTACGTAAATAACTCTTGAACCGTATGTCCTAGAAACAAAATTCTTTCGTCCACTAATTCCTTGGCTCAAGACGATTCGATTGCACCCTATGACGTCATTTTCCGTCATGAAAATTTTCCCGCCATTTTGAATTTTACGAAAAACCTACTTTTTCGAACTCCTCCTAGGCTGTTGGTCCGATTTTCACGAAAATTGAACCACATCATCTCCAGACTATGTGTACAAAAAGTTATTAAAAGAAAGTTGATTTGTCAAACCGTTTACGAATAACTTGCGAAAGAATTCAACAAAATGGCCGAAGAAATGAAAGCGAGGCTTTATCTCCGCAACGCATTAGCGTATTCTGACCAAACTTGGTGTGTGTTATGGCAATGATGGTCTGAGGCTATTTGCAAAGATTTGGCGCTCTGCCCCCTAGTGGTCTGGAGATATGAAAAAGTGAAATATTTGCTTTTAACTTCTGAACGCTTCGACCAAAAATCATAAAACTGGTCTCGTTAGATTCAGGGCATCATGCCGAGTCGTGCGATACAAAATTTTCCCATATCGGCCATTTTGAGGGTCGGCCATTTTGAATTTTGTCATAAATTGCTATATTTAACAAACACATTGGCGTATCGTTACGAAACTCGATATGTGTCTTCGGCATCTGGGCCTGATACAACACAAAAAATTTCGAGGCAGCGCCACCTTGTGGTCAAAAGTTATAAACAAATTTACAAAAATGCTAATAACTTTTGAACACGTTAACCTATGGTAAAATAAGTTGTCTTTATACGTTCCTTGGGTCAAACCGAGAACACAGATACCAAATTTGTCATAGTCGGCCAAACTTCCTGTCCGCCATGTTGTTTTTCTTTAAAAACCTACTTTTTCGAACTCCTCCCACACCGTTTGTCCAATTTTCACCAAAATTGAATCATAACATCTTCAGACCATGCTGACAAAAAGTTATTAAAATAAAGTTGATTCGTCAAACAGGTTTCGATAAAATTGCGAACGAATTTGACCAAATTGCCACCAAATAAAGCAAGACTATATCTCTGAAATGCATTAGCGTATTCTGACCAAACTTTCTGTGTGTCATGTCAATCATGATCTGAGGCTACCTGCAGAGTTTTGGCGCTCTGCCCCCTAGTGGTCAGGAGATATGAAAAACTGACATTTTTGATTATAACTCCTGAATGCTTTGTCCAAAAATCATGAAACTGCTCTCCTTAGATTCAGTGCATCATGCCGAGTCCTGCGATACCAAATTTTCCCATATCGGCCATTTTCAGCGTCAGCTATTTAGAATTTTGTCATGAAATGCTATGCTTAACAAACACATGACTTTAAAGCTGGATGTCAGCAATGCTTTACCCTATTGACACCAAACTTTGCATGTGTCATTGTCACCTCACTCTGGATAAACCACGTGATTTGACATATCAGTTTGGTTACAGCGCTGCCTGTTGGTCAAACGTGATAAACCGTTAAATCGAATTACTAAAGACCGTATTGATGATTTTTCAGCCATTTAGACTGAAGTCATATTGAAATGTCTTTAGATGCTTCCTGCCGTTGGTCTGATGCTGCCAGCCATGTCGGCATGACATTTAATGCCTTCTTTGTGCTTGGCCCCGTCATGGCTGCTTGCAGCTATATTTATTATTATTATTATTCTTCTGCCGTAATGCGTCTTGTGCAGACCAAACCGTAAGGTCTAGAGACTTGAAACTTTGTCAGATGGTAGGTCTCAATTTGGGGAGAACGTATCAAAATATGACGCAAATCGGGCTATAGGTGGCGCTACAGCGACTACAAACGCGTACATGTTCATAACTCGTAAACCGTTTGTCGTACACTCAAGTGTCTTATATCTCTGGAATCCTTGGCTCAAGACTTAAAAAATGTATATCTCCGATTTCATTTCCGCCTATAAAAATTTTCCGCCATTTTGAATTTTCTGAAAAAAAAAGTTTTCGAACTCCTCATAGACCGTTTGTCCAAATAACGCGAAACTTCACACATATCATCTAGAGACTCTCATGACCAAAAGTTATTCAAATAATTTTGATCGGTGATTCACGCTTGCAACGACACGCTAAAACGTTCGCATAGTGCGGTGACACTTTTGCTAAAATCAGAATAGCTCTGGAACGCAAAGAGATAATCTCACCAAACTTCACATAGTCATGTATAAGCTCAATTTGTGGTCACACCAAAAAAACTGGGCCAGTTGACCACTTGGTGGCGCTATATTGCGAAAAAAACACTCAATCACCTGTACAGGGTCACATTGTAGTCCGATTGACCTGAGACTTGTCATGCACGGTCTTTGTCCAAGGGTCCATGATGGTCTATGAGGACATTGGTGTATCTCAAAAAACATGACCGTCATCGGCCAATGAACTTTGAGCATCAATTAGACCAGCTTAACGAAGGTCGATCGGAACGAAACTCGATGGGCGTGTTTGACTCATGGCCCTAGTGGTCTGTCAGAATTTTGAAGAAAATCGGACACTAGTTGGCGCTAACGAGTTTTTTGCGTCTCTACTCACGTGGTGTTTCACGCATCCACAAAATATTGACTTCATCTGATAGATCTCCTCATACTGAACAACTTTGCCTCAAGAACCACTGCTGTCAATCAAATTGTTTGCGAAATATTGGAGATTTTTGAAATTTCAAATTTTTCGAACTCGTCATAGGCCGTCAATCTCACTGTCTTGAAAATTCACATGCATCATCTAGGGACACTCAAGGCAAAAAGTTGTCAAAGGATTTTCGATTAGTTAAACCGTTCAGCAGATACAATTTTTCATATATTTCTGATTTGGCCTATTGTGATTAAAATGTCTATATATCTTGTCCAAAAACAAGAAACTTCACAAAACTGTGTAAATGTTAAGAACCAGACATTATGAAGAAACTTGTGAGGTTTCATGTATTTCTGATGCTCGTACGGCTCACAATAAATTATAAACCATCTACATTTTAAAATCTTAGAAAAGCTGTAATACTAGTTTTGTCCACAAGAAAAACGTCACAGATCTGTGAACATGTTAAGAACAAGTCATTTTGAAGAAATGTGTCAGGTCTCATGTATTTCTGATGCTCATAGGGCTCACAATAAATTACAAATGATCTACATTTTAAAATCTTAGAAAAGCTGTAATACTACTTTTGTCCACAAGAGGCACCATCAGGCTAGAAAATCTTTTTATTTGGAGAACAAGTCAGATTGACATAGACTGACATAAACCGACAGAACAGTTCAGATGTTCAGTTCACAATATTAATATCATTTAATCTTCTCAGTCTGAACATCTTTGAAAGATGTCTATTCATTGTTTGCACAGAGTAGAAACTTCACAGAACTGTGCTCATTAGGAAAACTAGTCAGATTGACAAAAAAAGGTCATAACAGTTCAAATGATATGACGTGTAGTGTTAAACATATCCACATTGTTATCATTTGATAGATCTTCCCATACTGAAAAAAATTGTAACATGTCTATATATCATTTACACAAACTAGAAACTTCATAAAGCTCTGTTTATGTGGAGAACAAGTCAGATTGACATAAACCGACATACACCGACATAACTGTTCAAATGTTCAGTTCACAATGTCAATATCATTTGATCTTCTCATTCTGAACATCTTTGAAAGATGTCTATACATTGTTTACACAAAGTAGAAACTTCACAGAACTGTGCTCATTAGGAGAACCAGTCAGATTGACCACAAACCGTCTTGACAGCTCAGATGGTCTTGCGACGTTTGAACCCCGGTCATTGCTGCTTGCAGCTATATTATATTATTGTTTTGCTTGTTTTCTTCCCTTTTTTCGCCTGACTACCGTCACTTTCACTTGGCGCAGACCTTTTAACGGAATACCTATCAAGGGAGATCTGTTTCTGTCTCCCTTTAAAAAAAAAGTAAGGTACGCGTCGTTAAAAAGCACCGAAGCATGAGCAGTACACAGTTTATCAGGGTGTTTCTTTTCAGTGCTGAGCTCTTGCAACACCTGCATATTGTCTGCAGATCGATCAACTCCTCAGTCGACAGTTCCTCCTGATGCTCCTGCTACTCGATTACTCACGCAGCACCGCGCCCATATTTATCGACAATTTCATGCTTCATTTCCATGGTCATCATGCACTTCTTCTCACTACCATTCTTACCACTCACTTTCTTAGAGCTCATCGCTAATATGATGAATAATGAACAAAATGGAGAGAAAATCAGAAGTCAGTGAACACTGAAGTGAATGTGCGTCAGCATCTGCATCAGTACGCGTGCTCGTATCTCGAAAATGCACTCGTATCTAGAAGCAAAAACCTGCTCGAAGGCTTGCTCGTATCTTGGAATACTTGTATGTAGAGACGCTCTCAAGGTATTACTGTATATTTTACAGTTACAATGTGTGAATGGGAAGTGCACGATGATTGCAATTATCCCAAATAAACATGGACAAATAATTGCGCCTCACAAACACATAAATCATCGTATATAAAGAGCTGTTGACACAGGGGAAACCAGGTTCGAATGTGGCAAATTTCCTCTCTTTACCAATTGTTTAAATAAAGAACCAGGAAGCCAATGAAATAAAATAAAGCAATAATGTAACCTGTGTGTAATCATACCCAGTGTTGTTCACATTGTGCTCAGGGAGAGCGTTATGTCATTATGTTTTAATGAGTGGACTGCAGAGCAGCTCTCTGCATGTGACTGTGCTGTGACCTCACCCTGAACTCAAACCTCACACTGTGCATCCACTGCTCCCTTGACATGTCACATCTCATGCCATAAATCTGCACGCCTCACAGCCTCAGAGCTAAATTATGCCATCCTTTGGTCACAGCACGTGCATTGTCACCGCCCAACGAGCCAAAGTGCTGAGCTGGAGAGGTGGAACCAATCTTTATGGACTGAAATGTCTGATGTCATAAAATCCTGTCCTTTTTTTTTTGGCACATGAGGACTGGGATGAAATTCTTGTTTAGGGTACATATTGTGCTGAGGTTTATTGTCTTTAAGATGCAGGGAAGTGGAAGTAATGGTGTTTCTCCAAATCGAATGCTTTTATGGACGTTAATGCAGTTTTCTTCTCTGTCTGGGGTAGAACACAACAGTAAGAAGGTTTTTGCAAGCCAACGATCAAGAAACGCACTTAAAGAGTATGCAAAATTCTAAAATTTAGCATTACAGGTACATTATGTAATTATTTCCAACTTGCATAAAGTTGTAGACCTAAAGAAGTGGTTTTGATCATGGGAGAGCATTTTTTTTTGTCAGCATCCATCCATCAGCTTGTTCAAAGGTGTCCAGTCCTGCTCTTGCAGTTCCGCCTTCCAGCAGAGTTTAGCTTTTTCCTGAATTAAACACTCTTGAACTAGCCAAGGTTTGCAGGATCACTAGAAACTCCCACACAGCTGTATTAGAGCTGAACTCAGCAGTAAAGAGCCCTCAAAGAGCATGATTGGATACCCCTCCAGTTCCTTTTGGGTAATAAGTGCATTTTGAAATTTTTAAAACCAATCCATTAACATATTGCATCATGTTTTTTCTTACAGCTGATTTTGAAAGACGGAGCAGACATCTTTGGAAGTCTAGCAATGTGGAGCTGCATGGTTTACAATGAGACGGACGACAGCGTGGACCTCCGGCTCTGCCAGGACTTCGGACTCATTCTGTCTGTCTTCTCCCTGGTGTACCTCATTGTCTGCTTTCCAGTGGGGCTTTGCTACAATGCCCTACTGGTGGTGGTCAACCTTTCCAACAAGGTCACCATGACCATGCCTGACGTCTACTTTGTGAACATAGCCATTGCTGGTCTGGTGCTCAACTTGGTGGCTCCAGTAGAGTTGCTGGGCCCCAGTTTTACACGCTGGCCCATGTGGGAATACAACAATGAGATCTACATCACCCTCCTTATTCTCTTCAACATCTCCTCTTTGGTTATCATGTACTCCACTACCTTGCTCAGTCTGGACTACTATATTGAACGGGCTCTCCCGCGCACCTACATGTCCAGCGTTTACAACACCAAGCATGTTTGCGGCTTCATCTGGGGCGGTGCCGTACTCACTAGCTTCTCTTCACTGCTCTTCTATGTGTGCAATCATGTCTCCACTAAGATCATAGAGTGCTCCAAGATGCAGAACAAGGAGGCGGCTGACGCCATCATGATGTTCATTGGGTATGTGGTGCCGGCGGTGGCTGTGCTTTACGCATTCGTCCTGATCCTTCGCATCAGGAAGGAGTCCACGCCTTTGGACCAGGACTCTGGGAGGCTTGATCCTTCCATCCACAGGTTGCTGCTGGCCTCTGTGTGCATGCAGTTTCTTCTATGGACTCCATACTACATGACCTTACTGGTGCACACAGTGGCTGGAGCTCCTGGGAGCCATTCCAACAGGCAGCACCTCACCACATACTTCTTCTTGAGATGTTTATCCGAGCTGCTCGCCTTCTGCAGTAGCTTTGCCATTCCCCTCATGTACAGGCAAATGAACAAGAACTTTTCACATAAACTCCAGCGGCTCCTAAAGCGGCTGCACTGCAGGGACCAATCGTGTCCTCACGAACACTCAACAGTACAGCAGGTGGTCACATGAGGGCTTGTGTCCAGTCGGACCTGCTTCTCCCTCACTAGCACTTACTCTGAATCCACAGAAGTAGAGTCAGCACATGAACCTGGATGTATATTGTGTGCAGAAAGGAAGTATTTTGCTCGCCACAAGGAGTAGCATGTGTCTCTGTGAAATTGTGGAACCTCTGTAACACTTAACTTTATTTGTCCATCTCTGTGGTGAATGGGCGACCAAGAAGAAACCACTAAGTGCTGTTTTTGTGTAAGCTATGTCTGTTCTTTCCGTTCTCGGGCCTGGGGAAATCTCAACCCATCTGACGGTCGTTTCGGCAGAGGGGGGGGATTTTGAACGTATGTAATCTGTTACAGGATGTGTGTCATAGCCTTCTAATGTGATGCTTTTAGACCAACCTATTCCCTTTTTGCTCAAGGCCACGTTTTGCCCCAGACTCTGTGTTGTGATCCACAACACCATAAGCTCTTCAGTTTAGATTGAGTTTTCTGGTCACACTTTCTATAAAACCTCTCTGGTAGATGCTAGTAAATGCAATATAATTACCTCAATTTCACACACCAACGGGCATTACATTGTTGCAGTCTAACCAACTTTTACAGCACCCAGAAATAACTCAATGAGACTGATATCAGGGAGCAGGAACGATGTGTTTGTTTGTTTGTGTGGTTGTGTGTTCTCGAGTGCTTGCTGCTAAGGTAATGTGCATCATAACTGCACAGCTGCTCAGCCATATTAAATCCAGTCAACTGTGTATAGCTTATTGAGACAAAGCTATAGAAACGATCTACTAGACAACGGATCACAGTTTTAAGGTCAACTAGTTAGAAATGTAATCTTCTTTATTAAATACCTTTTCATTCATTAGTCTGTTACTACTGTAATCGTTATCCATGCACCATGTGGAAGTGGTTAACAATTCACATGCTTGAGATGTGAATACAAGCTGCGCAGGCTCTATCAATACAGTCAAACATATTTGATTTCATTTAACAGTTTTACGCTCAAGAAGAAACCCATTCAGATTTGTTCTGGAACATACTGTTAATGATTTCCAGAAGTATTGATCTGACTTTAGTGCTTCTAAACGATGAATCACATTGGGATAACTTTTCCTTTCTGATGTGTATATCCAAAAGAAATAGCTTTTATTGAGATTAGTTGCATGAATAATTTAATTGTATGCATATATAGAGAAATATGCGTCAATGCTCTCAAACCAGGAGAAAATCCTAGACTTTTAATACTGGCAGGATAAGAAATAGTACAGTTTAAGCTAGTAAATGTTATGTTATTATCGAAAATGTCTTTACTCTTTTTTTTTTTTTTTCTTATTGAGTCAGTGGATGCAAAATTAGTATATTTTGGAGAGAAAGTACTGGATGTGAATGGAAGAATGGATTGCGTGTCATTTAAATCCACTTGTGTATGCAAGGGAAAGAATGTATTTAAAGTTATGAAGGGGATTTGCATCAGTTTACGCTCAGTCATCAACGATTAATCGGCATCAATTGCAACATTAAGACTGTTGTTAGTGTGCTATTGCCAGTATGTATCATATTAAGAATGTGTATATATTGTACTTCAAAGATTTAATGAGGGGGAAAAAACCATATGCCATTTTAGAGTACAGTATTATTTTCTCAGAGATTTATTTAGATGCTAAAGTGTCAGTCATCCTCTGTCCCATACTGAGTCAAAGACTTGTTCAATAAACTAACATGAATATAATCCTGCTCGGCTCTTCATTGACTCACAACATCCATAAATATCACAGCTTTCCAAATGACGAATGTTGAAGCTTGTTTTGGTTCGCTTCAACAAAACAGGTATGGATGACAACACTCACACAAACTAAAGAAAAGAAATATGTTTTATGTAACAGATGCCAAAACGTATTTTTCTTGCTTGGTGCGAGCCTCAGAATAGTGCCAGGCCCCAGGAGCACAAACCACACTGAAATGTTCTTTGGCAGATCGTTTTGTTTCCTGCAGAGCAGCAACCACCACAGACATTAGTATGGTGAAAGACACATTCAGCTTGTTCTTCAGTTGGCAACGGTCTTCATTTCATAGAAACACGTTTTGTGGCATAGCAAACGGTTTTAAAAGAGGTTTTACTGAAGAGTTCAAAGCTCTTGTTAGGGTGGAGACACTGATTGTTATCAAACAATCTCAAACTGCCATTGGTCGAAAAACAGATAGCCCCGCCCCAAATTCACGCTATTTTCTGTTGTCGGGCTGGTCAGGAAGTGCAATGATTTGAAAAAGTTGCCAGTGTTACACCTTTTGGGAACTTTTATTGTTGACAGACTTTAACAAAAAGACAAGGAAAGGACATTATTATTGCAATTATGTAAGTCAACCATCTTTTTGTTTGCTGTTTAAACAGGAATACACACTTCCAAACCATCTAAGTGTTTGTAGAGTAAATTATAGAGAAACTCAATTCAATGTCAACTATTTTAAATAAGCATTACTGAACAATTCGCTTAGCTGACCTAAGATGCTGTAGTGTTGACGCTTGCTGTGGAAGAATTCACCTGGGGTTTTTTTATATACTGACTCGAAGTGGGGGCACCTCCAGTCAACAGAGTCAGCCATATGTGTGTGTGTGTGCGTCTGGAATCGAGCGAGCTCGGTCAGAGTGGGAGTAGACCGAGGGGCCCCGTTCAGGCCACAGCACTGTGTGCAGTCTCTCCGAAGTGCCTGTGGCGTCCCCAAACCAAGCCACAAAACCCCTGTGAAAGAAGAACATTCTAGACATTCTGAGAATTGTTTAGGCTTCTGAACACCCCCAGCATAACATATCTGCCTGTCATGAAACAAGAACAACATTGTTCGATATGGAACAATGGATCCAGGGTGAGTGTTAGGTAAGGAACCAATGAAGGAACGAGAAAATCTATGTTGTGTGGTGTAATACTTCCAAAATGTATTGTAAGTGTATTTCTTACAGGCACTGATTTCTTTTTGTTTGAAGATCACACTACTTGGAAGTTTTGGAAACTTTTTACCATGCTTTTTATTTATTTTAATGAAAGGAATGTTAATGTTTTACCCTTTTAACTTTTAATCTTAAAATATAAATTAGATCATAATGTTACGGTTTTGGTGCTGTGCTGGTGTGCGATGCGGAGACGACGAGGAGACAAGGGATCCACTGCAGATAGCTTTAGTAACATAAAATGCAAAACCAAAACACTTTAAATCAGAACAGAAACTGGCACTCTCTTAGTGCGAAACACGGAAGGCAATACATCCCATAATGTTAACAGTGACAGTAACTGAGAAAGACAAGGGAAACTGGAGGGATTTATACAGGAGGAAATGGGAATCAGCTGACAAGACTAACAGGGTAGTTGACTAACAAGACAGGTGTAGGAAGGGCAAAGGAGATACACAGAAGGGACCTGGATTGAAAGACGCAACAAGACTGTGACACATAAAAATATCACTTACATTTAAAAATTGAAACAATATAAACAAATATATGGGTGAACTGTACTTGTAAATGTACTTTAATAATATTTAATTAAGCCTGTGTTTAGAATACCTAAAATATTATCATCTTTAGAAAGATGAAGGAATTGGCCATTTTATTTCAATGTCAATTTACATGTCAATTTACATGTCTGGTTTACCCAACCCACCTCTATTCTAAAACAGATAAGTCCCGGGAAATGGGATGGGGTAATTCAGTCATAGGACCCAGATTTACCACTCTTTAGATAATGTTATAAGTTTTCCACCAAAAATATCTATGATTGGCACATCAACTGCCTTAGGTGATTACAACATATGTTTAAAATGTAATTTCCACTACCTATTAATCAATTAAAATGACAAAAAGTATCGGGGAATTATCCTGCGATAAATGTCCACTGCTGTGTATTAAATATGTCTGAAAATTCATGATGTTTTAATTTCCTTTTCTAAAGTTTATTCACTAAGCCCCATATAAAGACCTATAACACCTATAAATGTGCAACAAGATTTACAGGCATATTGTGTATTTGTAGTGTACACTATCCCAATCATATTGCACATTGCATCCGATGAAGTTAAAAACTTTAAATCATTTACATTTACAGTTATTCATTTGGCAGACACTTTTATACAAAGTGATTTACAACTTAAGGAATACAGAAAGTGATTCATCCTGCAGAGGCAAAACTACATCAGAGTGCTCATAATAAAGTTTCAAACATGCTTGAAGTAGTATAAGCATGGAGAATAGAGGGAGTAAAGGAAAGTTAAAGCAAGGAAGGAAAAGTTTTTTTTATTTTTTTTTATGGTTACGGTATGTTAGGTACTCATGGAAGAGGTGAGGGATTCCACCCAAAATCACCCAACAGGACATGCTTTCTAGAGACAGGTGGATGAGGCGTTTAAGTCACCTCCCCTACTAAATCACTGAAGCATCACCCCACTCTCAAAAATCTACGCCTGAAAGTTTAACATCCTGTTGGTATGTCCCACCCAAAGAGAAGGCAAGCGACAGAGGCAGCTTTGTTTTATTAGTGATATTAAAACACCCCATGTTTAATCTCTTAATGGCACCTCTGACCATCCCAGTGGCCTCAAGAAATGATTTCACAGTCTCCTTAATCTGAGAGACTCTAACTAATTCTCTCGAAATCCAATGAAAAACAAGCAAGAGGTTTGCACAACACGTTTTAAATCCCACGTATTGGGTAACAGCATCCTGAATAATGCTCTGACTCCGGACATGAGCTCAATTTACCCCCAAGAAGCCGGGGTCTCTAATGTTCTCTGGTCTTGTTTCAAAGTAAACTTGGGTTGAGCTTAAAAAGTAATTGTTTCGTTGAGGCAGGCTTAAATCGGCCTCACTAGACCACCAAGGTTGCACATTTGGTTTGTCCCTTAAAAGTTTTTGCTGTTTGACTTGGCGCTCACCCAGATCTCTCACAAAAATTAGGACAACAATTCCTTTTGGAGGTTCAGGGTCACAGCAGGCAATGCAAATGATTCAGTTGAGCCACAATAAAAACAAGAGTGGAAAATAATGTATTCATACGTAAAAATACAATACCAGCCAGATTAAAAGTGAATATTTATCTATCCAATGGCTTGACCTGATTTAAAACTGTCAAATGTCTGAAGTTTGACCCCTTTTCTCTCTGTATGTTATTATTAAAAATGGGTCAGGAGCTTTGTATTTACATGTCTGGTTTACCCAACCCACCTCTATTCTAAAACAGATAAGTCCCGGGAAATGGGATGGGGTATTTCAGTCATAGGACCCAGATTTACCACTCTTTAGATAATGTTATAAGTTTTCCACCAAAAATATCTATGATTGGCACATCAACTGCCTTAGGTGATTACACACACCCTTCCTCCTTTTGCACCACAGGAGTGATCTGGCGTAAACTGAATACTTTTATAAATCAGACCCGATGTGGAAAGACAGTCCAGCCTCTCTGTAGAGGCCCAGACTGCAGCAGATGGCTGAAACCCAATCCTCTAAGATCCTGCCAGACCGGCTCGGCATTTTCCTCTTTGCAAATGTTCCAGAGATTTGGAAATACAACAACAATGAAAACCTGGTGTCAGCAGAACATCTGAGAATTGGACCATGGGATCAACACAGGAGTGACCAGGTTGGCCGTGTTTGACGGTGTGGTTGTGTGGGCTGGAAGTCATGGGAGAGCGTACGCCTATTAAAGTGAGAATGTCCCTCATGTCTTTCTACACACTGAGACAAGCGTGTCTCCACCAGACCACAGGCATGAAGCTCTACAACACATCATCCTCATGTGTCATTTCCAAAAATTTTGACAAAAAAAGAAAGAAAATGATTCAGTGGTCTTAACTGTTTTAATCACAAATCACTGGTCAGGAAATAAGCAAGAATTGCGCAAATGCTGTAGATAAAGTAAGTTGGCATGGAATAGCAACTTGCAGAAGAGTCAGGGTTATTTCACTCAATGTTAATAGCTTTGAACAGTTCTTGAGTAGTTGAAAATGTTCGGCTCCTAGTTCATTTGAGTTTGGTGTGAGAGCAAATGTTCACTATAGAGTTTAAATCTGGACTCTGACCAGGCTAAGACATGAACTTGAAGGATTTGTTCTCAAGCCACTTCTTGGTTGTCTTTGCAGTTTGGGCAGGAGAACAGTCTTGTTGAAGTTTAGCATCCGATCATTTCTTATTCAAATAACAACTTTTCATTTGTGGGAAGCAAGGGATTCTGTAGCATTGTTCTGTGCTCTAAAGCTTTAAATGCCTTTCCAGATTAAGCAGCTCATCAATACCAGCAGCTATAAAGGCATTTCTTCCTCCATGCTTTGCCGGGGTAAAGATGCATATATAAGTGTCCTTGATCAGTCCACACTTCCCATATTCTGCCATATTCTGCCTTCATTCCGTCTTCAATGTTTTTCTGAGACAGCAATTGCATTTTAAGCGGTGCATTTGCTTAATTTTTGATAATTTCTTCACCAAAACCTTTTCTTCACCTTTTTTTTAAATCAGTTAAAGGTTGAGTGTTTAGCCATTTTGGCCTTGCCTCTGAAGTTTTGTAAAGAAAGAAAATATATTTCCAGTTTGGTATTTTTTCCCCTCATAACTCATATGTATCAGTAATGGATGACCTGGCATTACACATAGACAAACTGTTTTATTAGTGATATTAAAACACCCCATGTTTAATCTCTTAATGGCACCTCTGACCATCCCAGTGGCCTCAAGAAATAATTTCACAGTCTCCTTAATCTGAGAGACTCTAACTAATTCTCTCGAAATCCAATGAAAAACAAGCAAGAGGTTTGCACAACACGTTTTAAATCCCACGTATTGGGTAACAGCATCCTGAATAATGCTCTGACTCCGGACATGAGCTCAATTTACCCCCAAGAAGCCGGGGTCTCTAATGTTCTCTGGTCTTGTTTCAAAGTAAACTTGGGTTGAGCTTAAAAAGTAATTGTTTCGTTGAGGCAGGCTTAAATCGAGTAAAGTAAACTTGTCTTTTTCTGAGACAGCAATTGCATTTTAAGCGGTGCATTCGCTTAATTTTTTATAATTTCTTCACCAAAATGTTTGGTTAAGACAATTAAAGGTTGAGTGTTTAGCCATTTTGGCCTTGCGTCTGAAGTTTTGTAAAGAAAGAAAATACATTTCCAGCCCTCATAATTCATATGCATCAGTAAACAATGACCTGGCATTACACATATACAAACTGATATTTGTCATAAGTTACATGTATCTCTAGTGATGTATTAACACTGTCTGATTAGATTAACTACTTTCTCCTTTGTAAGCGTCAATTTGACATTCGGTGGAGTTCAAAATCTATTTTCACAGTCAAAATCAACCAGAAAACAACCAGAACGTTTTAGAAATATTTTAAACCACGTTATGAAGTAAAATTAATTAGAAATATTTATGATTCTGTACTATTTCTAGGGTATTATTCAAAATGGTCTTGTGACTCTTTGTACAGACAGTCAGACGTTTGTCTCCCATTGATGCACAAAAATCTCTTTGGATCATCTCAAATCAGTCTGGAGAACAAGATCATCATGTTCTTGTAGAATTAATAGCTTGAGTGCTGCTGTTATTAAAGCGAAAAAGGGACAAACTAAATACAAAGACATTCTGAAATTAAAGGTTAGGCAATTTTCGAAGTAGCTGAAAATAGCAAGTTGGCTTTTGAAAGCATGAGATTCTACCCTCCTTTCGGAGCTCTTTCCAAAGCCACACTTGAAAACACATAAACACGCACAGCCGAGTTTGCAATGTGTCACGAGCCGCTTCAACTACTCATGTCTCAAAGCACACAAGATTACAATAGTGATATACACAATAATGAACATAAAGAACTTAAAGAGCTCTAACCTGTCTCACCTGACTGCTGAACATTCATTTTGCCGTTGACACTGCTTCCATCGAAATGCATTGGTTAAAGTCACAAACCGCTCTGAGTGTAGTCGCAAGTTTCCAAATCTTCTTAATTACAGTAGTTATGGCGTGAATGTAGCATATACTCGTTGTTTTGGTTCTGGAGGAACTGCAAAAGGTGGCTGTCATTTCGTTTGTGGTGCTCTGTGACTGACGTCTGTCTAACTGTACAGCATGAAAGTGTCAGGGTTCTGCCACATTCGGTCTAGTCATTTCTTGGTTTTGTGGCAGAGCTCTGACATTACCGTAATGTCTTGTATTTGATGTGTGTGTGCACGGCTTCGAGGATTCGAGCCGCGCGCACGCTTGTCTGTGTAACGTCTTATGTGCGGGTTATGATGTCCGATCCCGAGACTGGTCGTGTCAGGATTCGGACATTCATGACCCATGTGTTCGTCTTTGTCATGAGCGCGCGATCCGAATGGTTCCTCGTTCTCGTGCGCTCTGTTTTGTGAGTTGATGCGGTTCAAGCTCTGCTCGAGCCGCATTCTCTCGGGTCTGTGTGCAGTGTTGTGAGCATGCGGTTTGTGTTTATATCAGCCGTGTGCTTTCATGTTGTGTTGCGTCTTTGTTTAGTGTGAACACGCGGCGATACGCGTTGGCATTGGCTGAGTGTTCATGTCTCGTCTATGTGTAACCCTCCCACCTTGTTTCCCTGATTAACTTTGATTTGTCCCAGCTGTGTTCTCATCAATTGCCCTTCCTCCTGTGTGTATTTAATCTCCTCATTTTTGCTGTCCTGTGTCACGTCGTTGTCGTTATTCTATGTTGTTCCCTTTTCATGTCATGCCTTGCCTAGTCTAGTTTCTAATTTTTTTCCTCCTGGGATTGTTTATGTTTGACGTTTTGTTTTATTTTGTTAATAAAGTTCATCCTTTTTGCAAATTGAGTCCTCTCTCTCCCAAAACCCGAAAGAAACGCGCTGATTACGCGTGATGTCTGCGCAAGCAGGTGTGCAGTCGTATGAAAATACACACATTGACAGGCAGGTAGGACATCAGACCATTGCAAAGATTAGACAAATATTTTATGGTCCTACACCTTCCGTATTACTTAAGTAATTGCTTTCAGAATGTGAAAAAACATTCAACCAACAATATATAATATAATAATAATCTTTCAGCTTTTCATGATAAATGTTGTGCTGATAATTTGATGTTAAATATTACTTTTTTATTTCATTTAATAAAATATTTATATGAAAAATATTTTTACTAGTGGACTCACGTTATCCTTGTGCAACAAGTTAGATTGCATCACATTTTGTTGGACAGTGAGTCATTGATTTCTAGTATAGCATTCAAAGTGAAAGGCTCATATCGTGTTACTCTATGTATGCATACACCTTGTGTGTTTTTGTTTTCTTTACTCTAGTCACTGGAGTAGAAGTGAATTCTCAAACTACGGGGACAGTAGTAACCATTGAGCTTTACAAATGCCGAAAGAGAAACCATAAACTGCAGCTTTCACTTGAGCAAAGCGGGAGAGGTCACAAAAAGGGTGTTTACCCGTCGCCCATATCCCAGGGGTTTTGCGGTCTGGTGAGGCGGCAGGGTGTCAGGCGTTGTGTTTGCTGCTTGTTATTGAGGAGACAGCTGGAGCATACTCTGTGCTCACCCCTTGGCTCTGGTCCCACAGGTGCAGGAATCTGTCACAACAATCACAGCACTGACTCACTCGAGGCCACTGACCTCTAACATGCTTATCTTTGAGAAAGCTGCTGCTCTCTTGTCTTGACCACTGAAAATAGCATCTGACCAAACCATTCGACAAAGCATTTGCACATCTGATGTAAGTGTAATGTTTTGTCTCTGCATTCCCAGAGAATTTTCCTTTTTATTCCTTTCACCAAAATAAACAATAATAAAAAAAAACATTTGGAAACGTAAAACAAACGTTTTTTTGAGGAGAAAAAAAATCAATCCATAATTTACACTTTGCCTCCACCCGGTGTTCAAAAAGAACAGTGCAATAGAAGGAACTGGACATTCAGAAATTAAAGGTTTTTCAATTTATCCACAGCAGAAACACAAATAAAAAAGGATCAAGATGAGCATTAAATCTTTCTACACTTTCCATGATGACTCTCATTTCCTGAATTTACTCTCACAGCCTATTTAGAGGATTACTAAAAGACGTACAAAAAAGAGAGAGTGCAATTCATTCAGAATGCTTCATATTACAGTCAAATGCTTGTTCTGGACCTAGTCAGTGTCATCCTGTAGCTGAACCTGCCTTATGGTCTACTAAACAGAGTTTTGAAGGCATGTTGATGCATTGCTTTACTCTTTGTGTGAGCCATGTTTCCTGTGTTATGAATTCATCCTGAGACTGGATCCCATCAAACTGTCCTTGCTGCACTCAGAATATCATGTCAGTGTATATGCTGCATGTATGAAACGCTGCCCATTGATTAAGCAAATTAATAGAATTTTCAATTTTGAATTTAATTAATTGCAGGCTATATATATGTTTGTGATAACTGCATTAATTTCCAGTGACACCACATTGTTAGACCAGTAGGTGGAAACGACTAAACGATTATTTACTCAACGAATGATTCAAAGATGCTAATTAACTCTCCACAAATTATTTGTTTATCTGATGCGCGGCTGTTGATTCTGCTTTGACTTCGTTTGGCGCTATAACTATTCACTGGTGGATGAACTGGCAAAACTGTGTGTAAAATGTAAGTCACTCAACTTCTTGTTTATTGCCAATTATCTGTCTATTGTTCATTCCGTCAGTTTCAGCCAAACCTTATTGGAAAAACGTGCCTGTGTTGACATTGTGCAAAATTATATTGCTTCGTGCATGTTTTGCGAAACTTTCTCAGTGAAATATCCAGTGTTTGGTACTAAAATCATGTTCAGTTTAATCTGCAACATATGTGGTAATCTAGCAATGACTTATTACGTTGGCTGTTGTGCATTTCGCCGCAGTTCGGAAGATAAATGTCTGGTGTGTGACGCCCAAATATGGATTGCGTTTGAAAATAAACCTAACTAATACTATTAATTAAAGCAAACGTGGGATAAAAACTCATTTTCTGAGGCAGCCATGCAATTTTAGCTGGTTTCTGCACGTGTTTGAGGTGCAATACCTTATGAAAAAGATATTTATTCAAGTGTGCTATTAGCGGTGTTGGGGAAAGTTACTTTGAAAAGTAATGCATTACAATATTGAGTTACTCCCTTAAAACGTTCTTGAGAAAAGTAATGCGTTACGTTACTTTTTCTCTTATCTGGACTGGGCTTGCTTGTTATGAATGTATGCACGGTTTAGTGCTCTGTTTTAGCCTAATGTAAAGCCCTGTCAGACAAAAATTGAAGTAATGAACCTCAGGCTGAAGGACGCAGGAGAAAAGTGAGATTAAATACATACAAATGTTTGTGTAGTATTCTGATTTTACACTTCATTTATTTTAATCATTTTAAAGAATACTGACTCTGTTTTTGTGCAAGTGAGATTAGTAAACGCTCACATTTAGTCTAGGACTACAATATCCCTCGTGTATCTTTTCTTTTCTGCACTTACTCCTGATTTCTCTCAAAAAGTGGACAGGAGAGGTGTCAGTCAATAAAAGTACATTTAAAAGTAATGCGTTACTGTACTAGTTACTTGAGAAAATCTATCTGATTATATAACTTTTTGGCTATTAGTATACTATAGGAATATACTTATAATTACACTGAAGTTATTGACTTATACTGACTGAAAGGTCTGAAAGTGTATTTGTCCTATGCTTATACTCAATCTTCTGATCAAGATATACTTAAAAGTATAATTAAGTATTTTAAGTATACTTGGTTTGTAGTTGTGTTTACTCTTTTGATTGCGTAGCCTATTAAATACTTAAAAAATATATATTTATACTTACTGTCTTATAAACTTGCATTATTTGAAAATATAAAGAGAACATTTACAGAGAAAACAGATATGTTCCTAAATCTGAATTGTTGTGTAGGCTAGTCCAGGTAAAGAGTGTACATATGAATTAACTTCAAATCCTCTTTACTCTTTCCCACCATAAGTATAAACTACTAAACTATTCGTTTGCTGAGAGAACACTTTAAAGAGTAGTTTCATAGAAAAAAAAGTGCAACAAGTATTAAAATAGTAAACTACTAGTATACTTATAGGTTCACTTGTAGTACAGATGCAGTACAAGTGAGAAACGTACTTGTGAACTAGTTCTGCACTTAAAGTTTACTATTGTTACATTGATAGTTCACTTAAATATGCTTTTATACTAAAAGTGGATCAATTTAGTCCCAAGAAGTATTGAAATTTACTACTGTACATTGATGTTAGTGTGCTCATTACATATTGTATACTTAAAACTGAACTTGAAGTATTATTATTTTTTCCATACAGGATGCACCAGGTAACTCCTTACTACTTAAGGAGTTGGTTATGTGATGCAAGCATAAAAATGTATTACCGGTAGTTTACCAATCATGCACGATGTTAATAATATTTTGAGGTCATAACATAAAATTGTGCAAAGAACCGTTTGGGAATAAGTATTTTAATTGATAATCTTGAATTATAATTTGTGTGAACAGTAATAAAGTTTGTTAGTGTTTTACTGACAGTTATGTTCATTTCAGCTGAAAATTTAAATGTTCAGTCGGAAAAGAAAAAATTCAGCAGAGTTGCTGTTTTCCAGCCATGAATCCATCATCCCTCAACTTAGGCCTACCTTTGCTGTGTTGCTATGGTGATTCTTATAAGACAGACATGTTTAGTCCAAGAATTATGCAGTGCTCTTCTGGATTGTCAGTCACTGGCTCACTCTGTTAAGAAACCAACCCCTGTAGACAGATGTAATAGGGGTCCTTTCAGTTAGAAAATTTCACTTTGTCATCAAACTCTCCGTTCAGTCAATTGTGAGCCTACAGAACTATTGGTCATTGACCAAATGGCGTGATTCATTTACTTAGTGTTCTGTCTCTGAAATGAGGAGTTTATCAACTAATTTTATGTATCTTCAGCACTCACACTAGGACGGTGTTTTCAGAAAGAGCGCAGTTCCTAGAACGTCACACCATGTCATTAAGACATAACTGTTAGGAAAGATCATGACACTCAGTTTGCATTTAACACTAGTACATGCAGGTTGTAGAGCATTCGGTTTTCCACCACATGTTGCTACCCAACAAATATAATTACCTCCCTGCAGAGGGACACGGTCAGGCATGTAAAGTGAGAAAAGCAGTTTCATGCTGTCTGTAACTCATCAGTTGTTCCCGGCATCGTAATTAATCTGTTCCCTCCAGATTGTTCTATGAGTCTCTGTGAAAATTGTATTGATAGAGAGTTTAATAGAGGGAGACAAACAACAGCCTTCCCATTTAAGAGCAATGCCTCTGAGAAAATGATACTTGGAAGCAGGTGGAGACTTTGGGGCTGTAATTAAAGGCATAAACATATCTTTTTCATTCTATAGGATTGGCAGGTGCACTTTCCACGAATAGTGTACACATTGTTGTCACGTTATTTTAAAAAACATTTAAAAACACAAAACCAATATTCTATGAGGACTATCAGATCTGTTTAAATTGTATTCATACAGCACACATTTTAAACCCATCACATATCTGTAAATATCAGTTTTGTTACTGTTAACTAAAACTTGAAAATCATTTTCGAAAAATTAAATTGAGACAGAATCAAACATAAATATTACAGTTTTTCACTGTTGCTTTGGTGCATTTCTTAGATCAAAAATGCTACTTGGCAACATCAAATGGTCCAACACATAATATCCCAGAGGTTCTCAATTGAAATGCAAACAATAAGAAAACAAACACAAGTCACCTTTATATAACCCGCACCTTTATATAACCCCAAGTTTTAAATGCTTATAACCTTTTGAAAAGAGGTTTATCTTATCTTTCGTCTTTTTTTAATTTTTAACCCAATCATGCTTCAACCCAAATGATTATGTATATTGTGTTATGCTGAAAGGCGCCAAACTATTTTTTTCACTCTTTTGAAACAAAGTCTGTCCAATCAGACAGTCCTTAAAGTATGCTAATCAGTTGGGAAAATAAACAAAGGGGAACTTTCCCGCTCTGCAGTTCATTCCCGATTGGCTGTTCTTCTCGGTGTGCCTTTAAAAATACCCGACAGCCAGAACACGCTTTCTTATCCCTCTTACTCTTACACCTCTAAGCCCTCGGGCTCTTACATCGCTTAGCCCTATCACTCCCTTTGCGCACTCGACTCCATTACTCTGACATTACTTTCGGAGGAATCTAATTTGAACTTCCCGCGGACTCTGACAAAGAACTCCCAAGGAACGCCTTCAACTGCAGAGCAAATCCAGGTACTCTACAAACGCATTCGCAACCCGTCAGCCAGACTGACCAAATGCAAGTATCCTTTAATCATCTTTAGATTAGTCTTAAGTTTGTGCCTAAATAAGGTGTGGTTTGATTCCTTGCTCACTCTCGAAAAGGTTAACTGTTTGTAACTCGCCCTTCTGTTTCTCTCTTTCCCTCTCTCTCTCCCTCTCTCTCCGTTAATCTGTGTATGTATTCTGTTTATTGTTTGTACCTGTAGTTCTGTGTATTAAAATATATATATATATTCACACATGATTGTCTCTGTACTGCTCATAAATAAGTCGCTTTAATGTTTGATTTTTGCTACATGCTTTACTACAAAAGAAAAGGAAAGATCATTCTTTTTGGCCATATAGAACAGTCTCATTTTCATGTTCTGTTCATACTGCACAATTCTAAGAACTTAATTCTAAAATTAAAAGAAATTCTACAACCCGAATCAAGCCATATATATTAATTATTGTTATAATCCGTTATAACTAATTATTAATATCCAAATTCCCCTTTTGTCCAATTTCTGCACATATTTGATCATAACACGTTTTATGCTCAAATAAATCACGCCCCATTTGAGCTCGATTTCATTACAAGTAGTTTCTGGAGGTCATTTTGTAGGGCTCTGGCAGTGCTCCTCCTGTCCCTCCTCAAACAAAGGAGCCTTCTACATCTTTGTCCAGCTCTCCTCGTGTAACAGCCTGTCTACCAGTATCTCCTCCATGCTCTTGAAAATGTTCTGGCTGACACACCAGACCTCCTTACGACGGCATGTATGGATGTGCCATCCTGGAGCAGCAGGACTGCATGTGCAACCTGATTGAGTTGCAGGAACTGCCTCATGCTACAGACAGTGACAAGGACCGAAAAAAAACCCCACCAAACTAAAGACAAATCAATCAGGAAGAATAAGGAGAAATCAATTGTCTGTGAGCACTACCTGAAAAATCATTATCTTTAATGAATACACTGTTATAGTGACAACAAACTAAACATTTTGTTTCTGAACAATGACACAAGTAGTTGTCATCTGATGGCACTGATATGTTCATTTGTGTGAATACCTTTGAGCGTGAGTGATTTTGAGCATGTTACAGGCTTTTGCTGATAATCCATTGTGAGATGTGGCTTGTACAAATTGTTTTGAGAAATCATTCTTGCAGCAACTGAGAAAGACTTTAAATTCATTGTAATAAACAAATACTTTTTATTTAATTTGTGTAAATGACCAGAAATCCAATATTTCAATATTTGACTGTTTATACAGTATTTAACCTTGAGTTCAGTTGCTGCCTTTTAAAAAGTACAATCCACTTGCCTTTTATAATTAATTTCAACTTAAATTATATTTAACTGAGTTTAATGAGGGGTTGAAAATTGCTTAACATGACAGCATGTGAAATATTTGTTACCCCATAACAATTATTTATATATACAGCATTCCATAAAACTGTGACTCCCAGAAAGTGGAGAGTTTGGACCCTTTTTACAAGATGTCAAGAAGACATTTTCTACCATTTTCCGAAGGTTTAAACTCAATCATTTAACCCCTTAACTGACAAAAAAAAAAAAAAAAACCTTGATAAATTATCAAGATCAGCATTTAACTGATCTTTTGTGGAAACGTGCTCTAATAGAGTATAGTGCACGTGCATCATAGACGTTTAATAGTTATTTTGGATGATTTAAACTGGCATAGTGTCAGTTGCATAAAACAAGTTCCCTCAAGAATATATTACATTCATAAACATAATGCAGCCTGAAAATACAAGATGCAGAAATCCTTTCAGATAGAGATGTCATCTGTAAAAACTAGTGCTGGATAATTTCTTCAATAGATAGATAGATAAATAGATATATAGATAGATTTGAAGCAGGAATGATGTGTTTTGGGTGTTTTTCCAGCTATTGAACTTCCAGTTATGGGAATTTTAAGCCCGTTTCCAAAAATGTACCATAGCGTTTGAGAAAAATTGTCATAATTATTATTTAGGCATCATCTTATTTTATTATCTTATACTAAGTTATGAATTAATCAATATAAGCTGTTCTGTGTCTCTCTGTAAATAACTTTTAGAAGTTTATATTGTTCTGCATTTGATGATTTTCTAGTCTGAAATGTTCTTTTTGTGATAACAAAGAGGACAGAAACAGTCAGACAGGGATTCTCAGCGAACCATTGATTTCAGGATGTACACAAACCTCTTTCTACGGCACATAAAAGAGCCCTCAAGCTTTCTGTAAACCCATCCTGACACAGAGAGACTGATAAGGTGAACAGAATCCATCCCTGTTCAAAAAATCAAATTACAAACATAATAGTTTGAGGTCGACAAAATCCAAAGCTTTGCTATCCCTCGTCATATTGGTTCAAGACTTATTATTATGCATATTTTGCATTCTCTCAATGTTCTGACTTTCACAATGGGAGTATTTTTTTATTTAGCGTGGTCAATATTTGAGTAGGTGTTTCATGGAAGTAAATGACATTTATTTGCGTCTCACTTGTATATGAGCACTAAACATCACATTTAATGGTTAAAACCTGACCAAGTGTTTTAAATATACTTGATTATTCATCATCAGAGTCCTTGATGAAGTCATGCATCAGGGACGTCTCGTCCCAGGTCTGGAGCATTTAAAAAAATCTGGCCTGGTTAATTCTGCCTTATTCTTTGAACTAAATGTGTGCTAGTGTCATGGATGTCACAACAGTTGAAACTGAGATGACATGAGCCGCAACAGCAGCCATATGCCCTGTGATATGTAACGGTCGTTGGTGTGTTTCCTGCTATTGATGCTGTCCACGTGCTTGTGGCTGTGCTGGGGAAGTCAGGGAGTTGAGGAGAGAGAGAGAGAGAGAGGAGGAGGAGGTAGAGGGGTGGCTAGTGAACAAGTGGCCAGAAAGGAAGCAAGCTGTAATGATATTCTTCTCTGGACCGTCTCCCTGACAGCAGTGAGTTGTCTTATAACAGTAGGTGGCGCAGACGGTGGATTGGATCTTGTTCTGGTAAAGGGATTACAAATCTGCGGCAACTCTACACCGACTACATCGTAAGCCCTTGTGAATAAAGTGAGTGACTTTTTGACTCTATTCATCGATTAACAATACATTGCATCATAGTTGAATTACAACTGTATTTATGTTCATTTTTCTACAACCCTGGTTGAAAAGAAGCTTATGAGCATCAGATTTATGTTTTGGATGCAAGTGAGAAGATATGGACGATACTTTACATTCATGATGTCTATGTCCCAGAAATGCCAATCTTGTATGTGGAATGGTCATTTTGAAATGAATCTTTTAACCTTTATGTTTCCTTTAATATTTTAGCAAACTGTTAGGAATGAACTGCTACTGTGTCTTCGGGTTGAAACTGTAAACTACAACTTTCCAAAAATGTATTTTCATTCATTGAAATTAAGCTAAAAGAAATATTATTTGATAAACATAAACCTAAACAAAAGAAGACGTGAAGAAAAACAAGAAATTCTGCATTCAAGATAGGCTGCAAATTCTAAAATTAATAGATTTAAAACTGAAATCAAAAATGATAAAAGCACACAACCAAAATTGCTACAACTGAACTTAAAAGTAAAGTGAAATCTATACAAATACAATTTTATTCCAAATATTAATAAATATTATAAAAAGACACACGCACAACAAAATGTAAATATTTCTAATAAAATGAAAACTCAAAATATTAATTGATACTATAAAATGACTAAATAACGCTTCGCTTAGCCTGTGAACGTTCACTGAACTTGTTTTTTTATTTGGGGTCTATGAGTCTCCAAACATAAGTAATGTAAAATAAAAAGTTTATTTTTTATTATCATTATTACAATTATTTTATAAATCATTTCTCATAATATTTGATTGTGAATCATCCAAAATAGTGGGCCATGGGTTCACCTGTGTATAGCTTTTGGGTTTGTCCATATTTGACCCAAATTATTTAGAGTGAATCTTGGCATTGTTCTTGCACCTGCTAGACCAGCACAGAAGAATCACAAACCAGCATAAACCAGCCTGGAACATCATGGAAATTCATGCTAGTGTAAGCTGGTCTTTTCAACAGCTAGGGGAAAAAAATCCAAATTTTAGCTTAATTTCACAGATGCAAAGGGATTTCAAATATTTTAGAACACTTGATGAAGCAGCTCTGTCATTCTTCTCTCTGTCTCTCCAAATTAGCTTTTCAATTATCTTTCTGGTTAATGTGACTACTCCATCACTAATATACTGATAAATTGGTCGTGTCATCTTGCATCTGCGAGTAAATGCGCAGATTCCCTTTGGAAAATGGATTATATTGTCCTGCAGGGCATTTTGAAGAAGATGTCATTTTAGGCAATAGCAAATGTTCCTTTATCTATTATGCAGAGAGGACGAATTATTGGGTGTGCAGTTGAAAATGACATGCAATTAAAGAATCAGACTCAGACCCTCACAGTTCTGTTTGTTTACGGTAATTTTGAAATGAAAGCAAAACTTAATATTAATAACATAACGTTATTAGGTTAGCTTACTTAAATGACCACTTAATGTGCAATGTGTTTATATATCCTAGATAAGATCACTAACATACATTTTAAAGTTACATATTTTTCTAAATACATATTTTTTATTGAGATAGAAATTACAAACTGTCAATTAAACAAACATTTGAATGCACTGTGCATGGGAATGCCGAACCAACAGTGTCCAAATTTCCAAACGCTCTTAAAAAGCCATCTGCATAAAGCTGAAAATAAGTGGAAAATAGACTTTTCTGCTGCAAATTGACCCATTTCATTTGAAATTTAATCCGGGATGATTCTTTTAAAGGTTGACGCATTCCAGACCGGTCACATAAACCTCTGTTTGTTTGTTTGTTTGCTTGTTTGTTTTTTATTACACTAATGCAATTAAAACTATGTCAATTTATATTTAGCTCTGGTGAATTATATTTGAGAAAGGCATACCGGTAGTTAATCTACGTATGTAGGAACTGAAAATTTCGATGTGCCCTGCTTGGTTACTTAACGTTAATGTTTTCTGACATGCCTCATTATAGTTCTCAGATTTCAGTTCTAAGATACTAATTGTATGTGATTTGTATAGAAATTAATTGGATATATAAAACAGGTCATATATCTAAATATCTACATATTCATTTCAAATATATGGTAATTGTTGCATAATATTATTAAATGGAATATTAGATTTATCTTTACGCATTATTATTCATTACACATCATTATTCATAATGTACATGATACTATGTTAAATTAATCTAAAATTACCAATATAATGAAATTCCAATATAATTTGCAAGTGAAAAATGACTGTCTTGGACATATAATCACTCTAAAGTCACAATAAATTTGTGTATTCAGTTCTAAACATACTGTAATGTAGTCCAGTTAACGTATGTTCCTGTAAAGAAAATCTACTTAGACCGTCTATCTATTCCTATGAAGCAGTTGTACAGCTCGTCTTTTTGCTGTTTAATAATTGCACATGGGTCTGACAGCTCAGGGTGCTTCAATGCATCTGTTTAAGACGTTGCTTTGCATTTCAATAAGCTTGTAGACACTTGATCCTTAAGGTCAATCAATTATAAACTGTTATGAGAGCTGCCATTAAACGCAACATACTTTTTATTAAAGGGATGGTTCACTGAAAAATCTCAATTCTGTCATCATTTACTCAGCGTCAAATGACTTTCAATCAGATATTTGGAAAAATGTTTTTGGTTCTTTGCTGCTTTAGACCCCATTAAATTTTTCGAAACGTAGTCGTACAGGTCATACAGGTTTGGAAAGAGCTGAACTTTGTTTGTTTGTTTGTTTGTTCTTCAGATATAATTTTCCTTCTTTCTTTCTCTCTCCCTCGATCCGGTGTCAAAGTGTTGTTGTCATTGGTGGACTAAAAAAATCATGCTTACGGACTGGAGGAGAGCCGACTGCACTGGATCAATCACGTGTAAAGAGCAAGGTGTGCAAAAGAAAAAAAAGAGGCACAATCCCTAAGGAGAGTCTGTTGGTGTTGGTGCAATGGATCACACAAGTCCAGGCAGCCTCTACAGCTGAGAGACTGCCCTGAAAATGGAGGTCTCCTACCCTGGCTGCATCTCTTTCTGGATGGCATCTACCAAACCTTGAGCGTCCATGTGTAAAGCAGCGGTTGTCATCAGAATGCAAATGCAGCCTAAATGAAGGATCCTCTTTACAAAGTGAACTGGGCACTGACACAAATGAAGTATGTAGAAGCATTCACAGCATCTAAAACAGAGACTTGGCCAGGATGGAAGAGCAGACTACCACTGTGATTACGATTTACGTGAATGGCACTGAGCAGTTCAATGCTTCATATGAATTCAACCTAACTGATGTGAAAGAAAGCATAGACACCTATGAGTTTTACGTCATCGGCCTGTTTCTCTCCTGCCTGTACACCATATTCCTGTTCCCTATTGGCTTCATCGGGAACATCCTCATTTTGGTGGTCAACCTCAACCACAGGGACAAGATGACCATCCCTGATCTGTATTTCGTCAACCTGGCCGTGGCGGACCTTATTCTGGTGGCGGATTCGCTCATTGAGGTTTTCAATCTCAACGAGAAGTACTATGACTATGCTGTCCTCTGCACCTTCATGTCGCTTTTCCTCCAGGTGAACATGTACAGCAGCATCTTCTTCCTGACATGGATGAGTTTCGACCGCTATGTCGCTCTCGCCAGCTCCATTAGCAGCAGTCCGCTGCGAACTATGCAGCATGCCAAACTCAGCTGCAGCCTCATCTGGATGGCCTCCATCCTGGCGACTCTGCTCCCCTTCACCATCGTACAGACGCAACACACCGGCGAGGTGCACTTCTGCTTTGCCAATGTCTTTGAGATCCAGTGGCTCGAGGTGACGATTGGATTTCTGGTGCCCTTCTCGATCATTGGCCTGTGCTACTCCCTTATCGTTCGTATCCTCATGCGTGCCCAGAAGCACAGGGGACTGTGGCCTCGCCGACAGAAGGCCCTGCGCATGATCGTGGTGGTGGTGCTGGTGTTCTTCATTTGCTGGCTGCCCGAGAATGTCTTCATTAGCATCCAGCTGCTCCAGGGCACGGCCGACCCATCCAAACGCAGAGACAGCACTCTGTGGCACGACTACCCGTTGACCGGGCACATCGTCAACCTGGCTGCGTTCTCCAACAGCTGCCTGAACCCCATCATTTACAGCTTCCTCGGAGAGACTTTCAGGGACAAGCTGCGGCTCTTCATCAAGCGGAAGGCCAGCTGGTCCGTGGTCTACCGCTTCTGTAATCACACTCTGGACTTGCACATCCCTGTCAGGGGCGAGTCGGAAGTGTAGCGCAGGTTCCGCAACCTGCAGTTCCTGAAGCTGTCATCTGCCTTGTCTTGCTTTCCAGAACATCATCAAGAAGTGACATTGGTTGACACAACAAACACTGCTTAATGTTTAAGTCAGCTGGGGAAGTAAGGATTATTTAGGGTGAATCGCCTGCTGATCAAGTGGATTACAAGATGTGGATACAGAGCCTTTACACATAACTGAAAAGAGTAGACATGGCATGTTAAAACAGAGACTTCAACAGGACCATATTCTCTGGGAGCCCATTCTAAAGTAACAAATAAAGTCATCAAAGTGCCTGCGACCCATTTCCCGTCTGAGTCATTGTGATATATATTCTCCTGTTCATATATTCATGTTATTGAAACTGATGCAATCAAAGACTTGGTCTGTTCTGCTTCAAGACTGAATAAATGCATATTTTGTAGGATTTCATTATTCAGGAGTTCTTCACTAGGGGATGCTAAAAACGTGAGAAATTTTAGACAATTTCAAGAGTGAAATATTGACTTCCAGGCACTTTTAGGGATTTCCGTAAACAGTAATGATGTGATGCTCATGAACACGGTTTACTTGAAAAACATCATTAGGGAAACATTGAAGTAAATTTAGGTCAACGCAGACATATTTGATGGATTAATGCTCATTTGGACAAGTGTTAGCGACACTAAATCCAGGTGTTGGCTCTTGTTTCCCAGAAGTTGGAGTCCGTGTGCAGGTGGTGTGCAGAGCGGGATATAAACACATTATTCAAGACTTCAGCCCTGCTGTTTATTAGATTCCCATTCCTTTAGCTTTCTCATGAGTGCACTTTATCAGCAAAAACAAGGACACTAGCAGTAAATCGCTTTGAAGTGTGGGAAATAATTCCACAAAGGTCCAATCCATTTATAATCAAACTGTTCATTTTCGAGACTGTGTTGGTGCACAGCAAGACCTGAAATGATTTGGTTTCACTGTTTGTCAAGAATGTGTCGAGATGATTTTAGTATCATTTGAATATACAGAAATGATTATGAAATGATAACAAGAGTGTCAGTCTTGATAACAGGAAGCTGATATTCTCCCCTAGAGAGAGAGCCCTCTCATGCCCAGGGCTAAAACAATATATGACTCAAATTATTCATAAACACAGTGGCAGTCTGAGGGCTCTTTCCCAAGTAAAACAGAACAAAAATAAACAAATAAAAGGAAAATAAAGATTTCAAAAATAATCCCAAGGTTGGTCTCTTAGGATTTGTATCAGTTCGGTCGAGCAACACAACACACAGAATGATGTTTAATCAATACAAGGACGATGTAGACTAATGCATTTTAGCCTGAAAGAGCTGATTTTATGTGTTTTTACATTAAGTAATAAAATGCTCTTATTTTGTAATATTTTGATGTCACTACAAGTTTGAAAAAAGCTGTGTGCTACACTATAGAAAGGTGAGGTGATGTTAATGCATAACTGATTTACTCCATTCTTAGATGGAAAATAAGGTTACAGTACAGTACAATAAAATATAGATTTGGTTTTACTCCACAAACGTACCGTTTATTATCTATGGCAATCGCCACAGGAAATTAAGTGGCCTGCACAAACAGCTAATCCAGACCATAATATAGGACACGTCTCATATTATGAAAAAGTAGATGTCTTTCGTAATTACACACATTTTGGCCAATAAAAATGGATATTGTTTATGTTCCTGTTGCCTATGATAGTCTCCTGTCTGGAGACAAGCTATTCTCATTTCATTATAATGAGAATCTAATGAGAGTCATGAGACTATGGGAATTATAAAAATAGTAATAAATATAATTAACTTTGCAACAACTCAGACTATTAGTAGACTGGTAGGGTTAGAATAAGTTGACATGTAGTTGCAAAGTTAATTATAGTCAGAATAATGTCTGTTGAGGGATCATAACAATAAAGAGTTAGCAGATATTAAGCAGAAAGTCTACTAATACTCTAATTAGAGTTAAAGTTACTCATAGTTAGTAGAATGTCTAAAGTGGACTATCAAAATAAAGTGTTACCAAATTCTGAAGACTTAAACTGAAATTATAATGAAAGCAAATTCACTTTAATTCAAAATATTAAGAATTTATACAGGATGTCATTAAAGCTCTGATTGTGCGAAAAGATCGTTTGGAGATTTTGACATATAGTTGATTTTACATTAATAAAAATAATGCCTGCATGTTACCCGCATGTTTCAGTATATGGAGTTTTAGAGATACAGAAAACCAAGAAATGTTTTTCCAGCTGTGACAGCCCAGCATGGGAAAAGTGTAAGCGTTGTTTGAATAACCATTCGTATAGACCTCATCATAGTATAATTTAATATTTTATGGCTATATCATAAAAAAAAAATAGAACTAAAACATGGCTTGGGAAACTTGTGTCTCCGATCTATAGGGCATGGGTAAGGTTGTGTGCCTCTATCAGAGATTTGAGAATCCATGATGAGAACAGCCTTAGGATGAAATCATCACAGAAAGATACAGACAAGTGAAATATTGACAGACGGACAGAGCTGAAACCCGGACCCCCGCAGTCGATCCCCTGGGAAAGAGCCAGTGCGAGACATGTTAATTTCATATCTGTATAAATACAAATAAATAGACACAGGACGACTCTGAGAAAGACAAAGAGCAAGAGGTGACGGCCAGAGACTGTGAGAAGAGTGTGTGTCTGCAGCTGGGACCGGAGCAGGGCTCAGGGTTGAAGGATCTGACGTCATTGCGTCCTATTTGTCTGTGAGATTTCTCTTTTGATGCGGTTAAATGAATCTGTTTATCGAACTCATGCAGTCTTGTGGTTTTGATGCTTACTGTCTGTATTCACACACATAAACAACCTATTTAAACCTTTGAGCACGCAGGAAGAGTTCTTCATGTCTGAATGAACTTACAAAAAGATTATGCAGAAATATTGCCGCTTGGAGGAGAATGACTAGGAGAAAGCTTATAAAACACGAGAAGACTTACAGCATCCAACACCGAAGAGCGGCTGCCTTTTGTCAGGCAATTAAAGTAGTGAGAATTAATGCATATGCTTAGGGAATATGAGTTTGAATAAAAGATCTGATTCACAATTACATTTACATATTATAATCCCCTCCGAGGGAAAAAAGGGAGAACGGAGGTAAGTTAGGTAACATCAGGAGGGAGCATTGCACAAGTTTTTCAGTTTAGATGTAATATCAACATAAACAGGCTATAATAAGTGAAGCCTATACGACATGATGCAGACTAAATCAGAACATTGCTTCACAAACAATGCATATTTGAGCTGTATTAACTGAGACACTTTCACTAGCATATCCTAAAATATGTCAGTGAAATTTTGTCTCAAGATGCACACCAGTAATGTTTTATTTTCTGAGGCACGTTTATAAAAGCTACTTAAATTTCCTAATCGAACTAAATACTAATCCTGGTTTAAACTGAGCCCTGTCTGTGAAACCAGGCCTAAAATACTAAACAATCGCAAACTCAACACTGACCGCGAGAGAGCGCCAACAGCGAGCAATGAGAAGAAAGTTTGTAGGGGCAGAGTAATGGCATTTTATTATACTGTAAATGGATATGGGAAATTATAATATATGGGATATACCGTATTGCATTTTATAGTATATGGATATAATAATACATGGGATATAATATATAGCATTTTATAATATATGGATATGGGATATAATATATAGCATTTTATAATACATGGGATATTATAATACATGGGATATAATATATAGCATTTTATGATATGGGTATGGGATATAATATATTGCATTTTATAATATATGGATATGGGATATAATATATTGCATTTTATAATATATGGATATGGGATATAATATATTGCATTTTATAATATATGGATATGGGATATAATATATAGCATTTTATGATATGGATATGGGAAATAATATATAGCATTTTATAATATATGGATATGGGATATAATATACTGTATTGCATTTTATAATACATGGGATATTATAATACATGGGATATAATATATAGCATTTTATGATATGGATATATATTGCATTTTATAATACATGGGATATAATATATCACATTTTATAATATATGGATATGGGAAATAATATATAGCATTTTATGATATATGGATATGGATATAATATATTGCATTTTACGTATAATACATGGAATATAATATAGCATTTTATAATACATGGGATATATCACATTTTATAATATATGGATATGGGAAATAATATATAGCATTTTATGATATATGGATATAATATATTGCATTTTACGTATAATACATGGAATATAATATATAGCATTTTATAATACATGGGATATAATATATAGCATTTTTTAATATATGGATATGGGATATAATACATGGGATCCTGTAATATTTTGCATTTTCTGATATTTGGTTATGGGATATTAGAATACATGGAATATTATATAATATATGGATATGAGATATTCTAATATAGCATTTTATTTTACATTGGATATTATATGGCGTTTTATATGGAATTTATAATACTGTATATGGGATATTATAATGGGATTTCCTCTATTTATAATACTATACATTGATATAATATATAACATTTTATTATATGTGGGACACTAGTATATCGCATTTTTATAATATGTGGGATTTTATAATCTATAACACTTCATAATATATTGCATTTTATAATGAATGGGACATTACAATCTGTTGCATTTATTATAACATATGGCATGTAATATAGAGAATTAGTCATGATCCTGCCCTCTTGTGGCAGAAAATTGACCTACATGCCACAAACCAGTTGGGAAACTTTACTTCCCCATCAACTGTAATAAAACATCACTGTGGAGCAACAACCTTCAGTAACTCATTTTAGTGCAACATTAAAATCCAGAATTAAAGCATATTCAAACAGACCATAACCAGCACAGTTTTGAGGTAGAGTAACTTTATTTACAACCCAATGATCAATGTAAAAGATAGATAAATATTTTACGCATGCAACTAAAGCCGCTTCACGATGAGCTCTACGATGGTTAAACTAACACACTCACTTTAAAAACCTGAGTCTGTAAGGAATGCTTTACAAAACGACTCCAATGTACAAATCCATTGCTTTTACTTTGAGTGTTTCTCATTAAAAGATAAAAAAGAAAAAGTAATCAAATTAAATAAAAGATTAGGCCCTCTCTCCTCGGATTCGCCTTGCAAGCTGGATATCCTTGGGCATGATTGTGACTCTCTTGGCGTGAATGGCGCACAAGTTAGTGTCCTCAAACAGACCGACAAGGTAAGCCTCACTCGCTTCCTGTAAAGAGACGAGTAAAAGTTAACATTGACCAAGAAGTACACTTAAAAATGAATAATAATAAGAGCAGCAGTCACACACCTGAAGTGCACCAATGGCTGCACTCTGGAACCTCAGGTCAGTCTTGAAGTCCTGAGCGATTTCCCTGACCAGACGCTGAAATGGCAACTTGCGGATGAGCAACTCCGTCGACTTCTGATAACGACGAATTTCTCTCAGAGCAACAGTTCCAGGCCTAAAGTGAGGGAGGAAAACACAATGATGACGATGCACTTGATTGCAACGGGTAAATCATCATCATCAGCACCATGTGTGAGTGTAAACAGCAGCCCGTCTCTCACCTGTATCTGTGCGGCTTCTTGACGCCGCCGGTAGAGGGCGCGCTCTTCCTGGCGGCTTTGGTCGCCAGCTGTTTCCTTGGCGCCTTTCCTCCAGTGGATTTACGCGCGGTCTGCTTGGTACGAGCCATTGTTCCTCACGTTCTAGAATAAAGAACAAAAACCAGCGTTTTAACACTGAATTCCTCTCGCTTTGAAATGACACTCACACGGTAGCGTAAAATGGCGGTTTCATCCGGGTCTTGAGGTTTGCCGTTACCACTTCCGCTCAAGAGATGCAACTGCTTGATATACAAATACCTGGCTTTATAAACATGTAGACGTTAAGTACGTGCAGTGTGCGGGTAAAAGAAAAAAAGGCAGCTAAAACCCGGGCGTAATTTGTCTGGCGTGGACCCAGTGCAGAAGTGAGCCGGCGTCGGACCACCGGCGCTGCGGTTGTTGCGCTGTAACCGCAGCGTGACCCGCTTCAGCCTCGATAAGGCGGAGCAAACTACCGCTTTCACCGGGAACCATCACCTCAAACCGGGAACAGAGCAGCTGAGTAATGTGGAAAGAGCGGGAGACTCCGTATAGAGGCGCAGGGGATGGGAAGTGAACGAAGCCCTGTGAACAACCGGCGGCTCGGTCGACAGTCAGGATCGAGCCGAACAAACCATTGTCCAAAATGGCGGGCAAAACCGTAGAGCGATAAACCAGCACAAAACTCTCAGACGACTTACACCGCAAAGCCCGCGCGAAAGACCAGCTTAACGAGCCTAAAAACGCCGCATAGTGCTCAAATGAACCATGTTCAAGGACGAAAGTGTTTTAAACATTAAGCCAAACCAACAAAATTAAAAAAGTAATCCTTAACGAAGCACAAGTAACAAAAATATAAACTGTAAATGGCTCCCAAATTTTTTTAAGTGAGCATGAGTGGAAATACTGTTGTAGAGTAATTTCAAAATTTCAACTTAATAATTTAAAGTTTCCTCACTCTTACCTGGATATAGCACAATCTTTCTCTCACGACGAATCTCCAATTTGAAAACAGGAGGATTGCGCTTCTATTTATACGTTTCTGCGGCTTTCCGCTTAGGCACGCCCACATGTGACGTTTACGTCTTTCATTGGTTGAACACAAACAGGCTCTTCCCCAAAGTGGCTGCGCTTTATTTACATCATTTACCTTTTAGAAAACTTTTCCACATATATAATTTGTCCCACAACCGATAATGTAATAATAAAAACATAACTTCAAACCAACAAAACGGGCACTGGAGTAATATGTACTTAAAGTAGGCCCACCAATGATGATGATAATAATTTACGTATTTTTAATATAACTTACATTTTAATTGCAGCTCAAAGCACAGCGAAATATCCTAAATCAGAAAACAGTTCACATCATAAGCATCAGCCGTGCACTCGTGTAATTAAGAGAAATGAACTGGTCATTGTGTCTGTTCGTGTGTCCCGCCGGTTGCGCGCATTGGCCGAGCAGCGGCGCGCGAGAGCACGGGCACGAGCAGACGAGAGCGGCCCCGCGCACGCGCTATTATTGTTTTGACTGAAAATGCCGTCGGTTTCGAAAACGGCGGCGAGCGCTTCTCCTCAAACCGAGAAACCAACCCACTATACGTGAGTAAAGCGAATGTTAAACGGACGAGAATGCGTTTCTGTCGACTGTCGGATTTATGTGTGTAACGCGTACTGTTTCCTTCCCCCCGTGCGTTTTAAAAATGGTGTGCTTTTCCTTTTGTAAATTCCTCCGAATGCGCGCGCCTCTCAAATCTCAATGCTGATTAAATCAACAACCTCGTCTCCGCCAGGCATGCATTGTTTTTGTTTTGACGCGTTGGCCGCGCGCATTTCAAAACTTAAGAAAGTGCTCTTCGCGCGTTTGCTCAAAGCGTGTTTGTGTGAATGAACAGCTTGAGGACATGTAAAGCTGCGGGTCGAGACGCTCGCTAGATGTAGTTAGCAGGCTGGTTTTGTTAGCAGCATCCGCCTCCTTCCTCGGCCCGTGGCTCTTACGCTACGCTCTTTTCCCTCCGTACGCTCCGCTGGTTTGAATGGAACGTACGTCAAAGATTGTGCGTAACTCCGAACGCTAATCGCGGAGTTCTTGGCGTAAGCGTCTAATGTTGTAGCGGAGAGCCTTGAGAAATGGCTCGCGGTGGCCACAGTTAACGCACTGCACTTTTAACGCTATAAATCATATCCCGTCCCTATTTAGTGTTGCATAAACCCCTAAAACGAGCATTGTATATGTACAGTTGCTGAAAAGGTGGCTCATCGCGTCGTATGTTGAGGCAGGTCTTGTTTTGTTGTGTTATGGACGCGTGTCAGGAACTACGCAGTGACACAGATCCAAACTTTTAACGTAGTTTGACGTTACGGTGTTTGTTTGCGTCGGTGTTTGGTGCGGAGGCGCTTGATTTATGACGCTTCTGACCGTGTGTTTGTCTTTTTAATCCTAGTTATTTGAAGGAGTTCAGGACCGAGCAGTGCCCGCTGTTTTTGCAGCACAAATGCACACAGCATAGACCCTTTACCTGTTTCCACTGGCACTTCCTAAACCAGCGCAGACGGAGACCCATTCGCAGAAGAGACGGGACCTTCAATTACAGCCCAGATGTGTATTGCACGAAGTATGATGAAACGACAGGAATCTGCCCCGATGGAGACGAGTGAGTAACCTATATTATTATTATATAGCCCTATGCTACAGTTGACGAATCATTTAGCAGATAGCAGCACAATTGCTCGTGTTCTTGTACAGTATACATATTTGTAATGCGTTGCGTCACTGATGTCAGTTTTGTGGATCAAATCCGTGTGTTTTATATTGATTCATCACGAGGGTGTTATAGTTTTGTCTTATTGTTTTGTGTAGCACACGCCCTCTTCGTAAAACATGGAGTTGAGCTAATCGTTGTCTTGTTAATTCACTCTAGTGTTTACTTTATGTTAATGTTTCACTCCCGGGCATTGCTTAATCGCTCTCTTCCTTGCGTTTTTGTCTTTCGCTCGATGTGTGTGTGTCTATCGGGTTTCACTTCCACTTTTGACCGATGACTGTTCTCTCGGTTCCCAGTGGTCGCTGTGTGTAGTAGAAATGTGTTGTTTTGGTTTTGGAGTCGATGTGTTTCTCGCCCGTCCGTGTGTGTGTTGCGCTTCGAGAGCCCTAAGACACGCCCTCCCCCTGTTCTCTGCCTCGTGATTGGCTGTCCCGTGCACGTACTCCTTTTCTGATTGGTTCACTGCTGTTACAACGTTCACGTTTCCCTCTTTTCACAAAAACTATTGTTTACAAAACAGGTTATAGTTGTTGTTCGAAGATTAAAACTCCGACCTTCGTGGTTCTCATCGTGGCGATATTTACTCCCAATTATGTATTTTGTTTTCATTTCATTGGTTTGTAAATGAGCTGAAAACGTCTTACTACAGTAAAGTTCAAAGGCTTTATTACTGTATCTTTATTACCTCCTCTAGTCGCGTGTGTATTCTTAATTCAGTTTGTTTTGTAATGACATGGCAATTGTTTTGACTTTGGGATTGCTATGGTATTTCTGATTTCACTGTGAGCTTGTCATTGACTCCTGAGAGACATCTCTGCAACATTTTGATGGTATACTATAGATTTTATCTGTAATTATAAACCTAACAATATTTTGTACTGTCGATTGTGTACACCCTTAGTCTTTCTTTCATAACATGTTTTTATTGGCGTTGCACAGTACACTGGGGTCAGATAGTGTATCTGCCAATGTTAGAGACTTAATCAAATATTGGTATTGTTCGTTATTTAAATGCAGACGCTTTTTTCTGCATATATATTTTTAAAATATTCTTACTTGCTATTGCCTTTATGTAGCTTTAAGGTATGACATTATATTACAGTTAATTGTCAACCTACTAAGTTATTCTAAGTTCAGACTGCCAGCAAATTTCTGATTTTTATTAATTTTTTTGCCTATGCAAAGTTATCCAGAAGCATTTCTGAAAGTCTGGATAGCAAAAACAAACAAACCATGAACTCTGATTTAAAAAAACAAACAAATATTTGAAGGTGGTTTGCAATGCAATGCCAATCAGATTTGTATGTATTTGTGTCAGACTGGACGGTCTGGCTGCTCAAACTGGATTTGAAATCATCTTTTGATGCTTGCCGCTCTTAATGCGACACACAACGATAACTTTAAAACCACTGACAAGAGTTTTTATGTGTTATTCAATCTGTATTTCCGAAGATTTTGTCCGTAACTACAGCACAGACAACAGTCTTTGCTCTGTACCATGATGTATTTCCATGTTTCTTGCATTTGTTTGGAATGCCTACATTGTTGGCAAATCAACCCAAGCATATAGTTGTTTATGTCTGGACACACAAATCTCATTTGATCATTTATTAGTCCGGACAGTCCGCCTGAAATATCTGATTTGACGTGGAAAAATAGATTTTTAGCTGAAAAAAATCCTCTATTATTTCTTAATAGAGGATCCACAGCTATTAAATGAGTTTTCTCTTCTCATTCATTTCACAATCAATATTTATCCATATATTTAATGCCTTGAATAACAATGTTGTGATGCCTACAGCATTTATACATTGCAACGTTTATATGATATTTACACACAAAAAACAAACAATTTAGGTGTTTATTTGAGTTTTGTTGGTGGTATTTTATTCTAAGAAAAGCAGTTTTGTTTGTCTTTGCCATTTAATAGAAAACGACCTTAACATGAAAATAATTATAGACACTGGTGCAAGTGCAAGCATTTAATTTATTACATTTTTATTCTTTACCCACACCCGTCTTTTGACATGCTTTGTGCTCCGACACCTGTGTCTCAAAGCTTTAATGTTAAATAATTACAGAAGCGATTTGTCCTGTCTCTGCCTAATCTAAATGTATGTCACATAGTTTCGGTGTAGGGATAGATCACGCATTCATTCATCCAGTAGCAGCCGTTCTATGCTGACATCATTGCTGTTGCCATAGTTACTGTTGCTACCTGAACAAGATGCAGTTGCTATATTTGAGAAGATTATTGGGTACTATGTAGCATTTTCAGTGTAAATCTGCTCTCATCCAGGATTGCCACAGCCCCATTTTCTGTGTTCCTTAAACCCTGTCTTAAAAATTAAACGCATATTTCTTTTAATTACCTGGTTCTCCTAATCTGATCGTTAGCTCTGTGTTTTCTTGTATCAGCAATATGCATTACTCCTTTTGCTTTGTCCATTTTAATGCAGCCTAAAAAGTGAGGTTATTTGTGAACATGTTAAACGGTGATTCATAATGTCATGTAATATAATGTACATCTACCAACAAATCTTGCCAAACAACTTCCAGCCGGGAAGTATTTCACAAGTGTTTGACTGTTTTAAAATTGTGAAAGAGGTTTGCAGTGGCATATGGTTCGCAAAAATTGTTCACACATTTGTTGATTCATTTAAAAATAATTAGAATATAATTGTTCATAATATAGTTACAGTAATTATTTTAAAACTCTGTGCATATGTTCCAGTGCAGAAACAACAAACAACCTTATTGAACAAGCAGTAATTGAATTAACTACATATTTTAACTGCGACAGCAGGTGTCTACTCCTCTAATCAAACTCATTTTGCCTCTGGAAAGTGGTACTATTTATAGTGTAGTTTGCAGTTGCTTCCACACATGTCAGTTTTGTTGTCTGTTTAAATCTCACTCCTTCACTCACTCACATTGTGGTATGTTAGAAATAGTTGTGTGGCTGTAAGTGCAGTTTCAACACAGTCATATGGTTATTTTGCAACAACAACATGCAAAAGTGTGTCCAACCCCTTTTTATCTTTTTTTTTTTATTACTTACTATTATTATTATTTAAAGTATCAGAAAGTATTTCTTTCATTCAGCTTATACTGATAAGCTGGTGCTTTTCTCTTCCCAGTTGCCCTTACTTACACCGGACCACCGGTGACACAGAGCGCAAGTACCATTTACGCTACTACAAAACTGGCACCTGCATCCATGAGACAGATGCCCGTGGGCATTGTGTGAAGAACGGCCTCCACTGCGCCTTCGCTCATGGACCACACGACCTACGGCCACCAGTTTATGATATAAGGTAGCATTTTCCCCCCTTCTATTATTTTTTTTTATATTTATATGTATATATGTCTGTGTATGCATGCATGTAAAAATATATATAGATGTTCCTGTACCTTGATTTGTAGCTACATCTTTCAACTCTAGTACACAAAAGCACAACTTTCCATGTTTGACAGCTGCTTATCACAGAGAGGAATGAAAGTCCAATAGTATTTACGTTTTTTTAAAAGTGTTTGAGCTACAGGAAAGCAAGTAATATAGGACGGAGCCACTGTGGCTTCCCCGATTGCGGCAACTTCCATTTCTATTGCAGATATTTTGTGACCGTTTTCCAGGAAGTGACAATTTTGTTCGCTTGAACACATGGGAATGGAACTGTGGCTTTTTTTGCAAATAATTTTTGTGATGCAGTAATCCCTCGCCACTTCGTGGTTCAAGTTTCGCGGCCTCAGTGCATTGTGGATTTTAAAAAAATATTAATCGAAAAATACAAATTCAAAAATACTGCCATATCTGCAGCCGTATTGTGGAAAGCATCGTTGTTTTATCGTGAAACGGTTTCCCAGGATGGCAGACGAAGAGAGAAACTCTCTCAGAGGCTTTGTACACGCCCACGGCACTCAGACAAGACCCGTGATTGGTTCCCGGCGCGAGATCGACCAATGAGAGCACGAGTGGAGTGGGAGCCTCTTCGCCTCTCTCAGAAGCAAATGTTGACGATCCAGCGCCGATATCTGACGATGAGACGCTTCCTGAACTGATTTAAAGGCCTCATTATACCAGTGCAGTAACACCATCATCATCACATTCATGAACCGCACAGGTCTGTCATCGTCGTCATTACTGGAGTCTCAAGATACTACTGTCATTGATGAGTGTAGAGCACCATAATACGTATCATATGAGAGAGAGAGGAAATGTATAATAATAAGGTATTATAATATAAATACACATATTTTAAACATTCTGGTACCTACACGCACATATACGGAAATTCCAAGGGCGGCCAATCCTACTTTTTACGGATTTTCACCTATCGCGGGGGGTTCCGGTCCACATTGACCGCGATAAACGAGGGATCATTGTATTCCAGTTTTGTGTGCTAAATTTTCAACTTTGAATGGAAACCTAGCTAATGCCCAGGTGCATGTGACCAAAAGCGTGAATCTTATTGGTTTGCCAGTGTTATTTGTAGTGCGATGGCTCTGTCACATGCAAATGTTAGTGTCAGTCTGAAAAGACTTGTTAACGGCCGTTATTTTGAAGAAAATGTTTGAGTTTTCACACTGAATATTTGTCTTGCTGTGAACAAAGAACCTTTAGAGGAAGGATTCCTCACACTAAACGGCCGGACTTGGAAGTGCTTTGCCTTGTGGTGCTCGAATTCCTGTTTTACAAAGGCAGGGGATTTCTGCCATTAACCCTAACGTAAAAGCCATGAATCCCAAAATGACAGCAGTTCGCGCTAGACATTGTTTTGTTACGATGATGTTAACACAATGATTACTTTCAGTTGCACAAATCTGTTTTCAGTTGATTAGCACCATTGCTATTTGCATATGTATTCTGTTCATAAGCAGACAGGGTGCTTAATCCAATTTGCAAAAATGCACCGTATTTGTTTTTTTTTGCAAATGACATTAATTACACTTACATTGGCGAGGAGTCTGCACAGCGTAGCCGCAAACCCCTGGAAATGTGGCTTACCAGTGATTAAATAACAAGAAATATGCCATCTCAGCAGTTGCCTAGCAACATGTCTTTGGAAATAGCTGTTGCATCAAGACCAATCTTGTTTTTTCTTTGGCTGTGCTTCTGAATGGGTGCACTGACTTTTATAATCATGTTCACAGAGAAATCCAGGCACAGGAAGCTCTGCAGAACGGCCAGTTGGGATCCGGGGAGGGAATTCCTGACCTGCAGCCGGGTGTGCTGGCCAGCCAGGCCATGATTGAGAAGACCCTAAATGAGGACCCACGCTGGCAAGGTGACACAATCTTCCCACACTAATGCAAGCCTGCTATGATAGAAATAAAATGGCAGTGGGTATAAAATGACACTGTATTCAATCAGGTCAGTCAAATTTTGTTTTGTTTTTGCAGACACCAATTTTGTTTTGGCCAACTACAAAACCGAGCAGTGCACCAAGCCTCCACGTCTATGCCGGCAGGGCTATGCCTGTCCCCACTATCACAACAGCAGAGATAGGAGAAGAAATCCCAGAAAGTTCAAATACAGGTGAGATACAAACACTTCAATTGCAAAGCAAATACTTCCAAACAAGATAGAAGTCGACCAACTCTAGAGTTGCACGATTATTCGTTAAAAGATGTCGATTCAAACACCCATGCGATCTCAGTCCTAAATGTGTCTATTAAGACAAAATCACAGCGAATCATTGTTATATTATATACTGCTCTACATACGAAAAGTTTTCAAGATACGAAAGGTTTCTGAAAGTCCGAGATTCGCCCCATAACAATTTTGAAACTCACGCCGCCATCTTAGTTATAGGAGACTCGCCACCATCCTCCTGCTCTCCCATTGGTTCCTGATGCTAGCCAAGCCATGAGATCCTTCTCTCTAATTGTACAGCATCCCTCCCATCATGCATCTTCTATAAGTACGTGCTGGCGTGCTTTAGCTCGAAGCTGGCATGCGATTGAGTGTGATCGCAAAGAAATACGGCCGTAATCCGTCGACAATAGGCACCATCCTTAAACAGAAGGATGCCATCAAAGCAACTACACCATCGAAGGGCATCACTATTTTGTCCAGCAAGAGGAGCCATGTGCACGACGAGATGGAACGGCTGCTCCTCGTCTGGATAAAAGACAAAGAAATCGCTGTCGATATAGTAATGGAGATGGCAATCGCTCACAAGGCCAGTGCTATTTTCGACATTTTACGTTATTTCATTGTTTATAGGTCAATTTAGCTTTATTATGAAATTGAATGGGGTGTTTTTGGAGGGCTTGGAACGGATTAGCCATTTTACACGTAAAATGTGTTCCAAGATACGAAAAACTCATTATACGAAGGCCGCCTCGGAACGGATTAATTTCGTATCTCGAGGTACCACTGTATTACTGTATTATGTTTAGGTATAATCAGGGGTGCACATAACTTTTTCAGTGAGTTACTCAGGTGAGTACCAGGAGATTGTGTTTGGTACTCACATATGTAGCATTGTCCTAATAAGTGCAGTCTTTCTCACTGTCCTCTTCACTGTCGCCTCCACTGTCCTCTGCGGCGCGATCGACCTGTCCTCCGCGAACGCGGAAGTAGCGGAGCAATCGATCTGTCGACGGGGGGGCGGCGTCAAAAGAGCCATATATGGCTCGCGAGCCATAGGTTTCCGACCCCTGGCGTGAGCGATGCTTCCCCTTCACGTGAATGATATGCACAGTGCGCTCATCGCTAACTTTTCGGCTCAGGCTCCAGTTGGCGTTTCTTTGAAGGTGGTGAAACGCCAAAAAAGCTGCTTAATGTCTGTTGCTTTTTGGACTCTTACTGTAAGGTTGTGTACGATGAGATCAGAAGATCGGTTAAGTAAGCAAAGGCGCTTAGTGACTCAAGTGGGTCTACGCATTTCTGATTTATGTTGCGCATGCGTACCTGCGTACCAGTTATGTGCACCCGTGGGTATAATACAGTTCTTTCAACTACTCATTGTTGTTTCTGTGTTGCAATATTAAAATGATCACCATATCCAAATAACTTGACCCTTCAAATGACGATTGTATCAATTACATCGTTATTAAACATATTAAATGGACTGCAGCAATTTTGTCAGAATCTCAACTAAATTACGTTTTGCTTAGTTGTCTATTCAGAATTGTGGGAGAATCGTGACCTCTATTGAAAAATACATTCAAAAAATCGTGGTTCTCATTTTAACCAGAATCGTGCTGCTCCGACACACTGTGTCACCTAAACTACATCTGAGAGCAAAGTGGTGCTATTTCTTGTAAAGTGCATCTCCATTAAGGTAACCAAATATTTCATAGGGCCAAAGTCATTGACTGAAACAGCTTCTCTGATTATGTATTTTTTACTGTCTGTGTCTATTTAATGCACACAATGTGTATAAACTACGACAGGACTTTTCACTGTGATCCAAACATTAGTAGTGTTGCAATATATATAAAATTTGTTCGGCTGAAATATCAAGAGCAGAACTTTAATACGACTAGTTTATGTTCAGTTTTGAGGTCAATTCAAACTTTTAATTTTGGTTGGAGGAAAAAACTAATTTCTGTGCATCACTTTGTTTTAAATTAACAACACTCAGTCCCTGTTGGATTCAACATAACACTGATTTCCTCTTGGCAGGTCGACGCCCTGCCCGAGTGTAAAGCATGGCGATGAATGGGGCGAACCCTCCAAATGTGAGGGTGGGGACAGCTGTCAGTACTGCCACTCTCGCACCGAACAGCAGTTTCACCCAGAGGTCTTTACAGCAGTGAACTTTGAGTTTATTTGATTTACATTATTTTCTTCATCTCACCAACTTCTATGTCTCTTTCAAGATTTACAAATCTACTAAATGCAACGACATGAGGCAAACTGGATACTGTCCAAGGGGACCATTCTGTGCTTTTGCACATGTGGAAAGTAAGCATGATTAGTTATTAAATTCTTGAAATGCAGTGATTTACTTTAGTTCAGGTATGGCTGCAAAACTAATTTAAATAAAATTGAAATGGCTTGGTGTAATTATAAAATCGCAATGACTGGTTTTAATTATATAATTACCGGTAGGTAACAGTGTCCTTGTTACATGTACTGTAGTAATAACAGTAAATTATCCATAATGACATGCAACTAGCCATAAACCTAACGCTAGTCCTATCCCTCTAATAAGCGCATATTGTTACCCAATATTTCTCATTACTTAAATGTGTAATTGGGACAAGGACACCTTAAAATATAGTGTAACCAATAATTCTGTTTCAGAGTGAAGCGCAGCACTTTGTTCTTTTACATGCGAGCAGCTCACAATCCAGTTTTCTTTGTTTGTATCGCTTATAACATGCATTTGGGACCAAAAAATATGGCTAATTAAAAACTAAATTGCGATATAAGCACTGATAAACCAGCTTTTGTGGTTTTGCGCAGAAATAAATTCTTGATGGTGACTAATGTTTGAAAATGAAGACAACCATAAATATTTGTATTGTAATTTTGCAGTAAAGTAAAATTATTCGTTTATAAAATAAAACCCTTTTACTTTTAAAGGGAAATATTTTATATTGATACAAATATATAATCACAATGTGCAGCCCTACAAAATCAAGCATGCAAACCTGGATTTTTTTTTTTGTCACATTTTAAATCACAATTAATGTTTTTATTAGAAAAATCTCTTTCTAATTCTGCTGCCCTATGTTGACGACTAAAGAATATTTGTGTGTGTGTCTGAAGGAATTCCTTCCACAGAGGAGACCATGAGCACGTTTCTCACAGCATTGCAAGCGGGTTCTCAGTCCAAGCTGGGCTCCCAGCAATACCCAGAGTGTCCCATCAGCGAGTGGAGCGTCAACACAAATTCCATCACCAGCAGCGCAAGTAACAACGGCCAGACAGGAAACGTATGTTTGCGTTCACAATCTCACACCTGTCTTGCATCTGTCTTACATCTGTGGTAGAGAAACAGTCATTAACTTAGGAAACAGTTGTGTTTTGCTGCTAGAGCTACTGTTTTTCTTTTCATTTCCGCAGTGTTTCATTTTGTTTTCTTTGCATTCATTTCTACTTATTGCAGTCTGTGTTGAAAAGCGAGAATACCTCGAAATCAAATCTTGATTCACATTACACCAAAAATTAGACCTGATTCAGATTTGTTTCTATTATTGTGAGCTAAATCCTCTCACATCCACCTATTTGGCTGGCTCCAAAACCGCTCATTTGTGCTTTTCTCCTTCAGGTTTCATGCTCTAATAGTCCGACTGTAACACCAAGCTCAGGGAGCAACAGTTCTTTGTCCCCAATTGGACCCATCGGCAGGCCAAAATGCTTTACTAATGGTAGCTTATGTTCAGAGTCCACCACATCCAGTGTTTCCTCTCCGACGTCTAACTATCCCAAAGCTCCGGGTTTTGAACGGGAGGATCAGGTACACATGACCGTTTTTTCTAGCCCTTTCTAAAGGGATCTCCTGCAGGACTGCAGGCATGACACACACTGCAAGCTTCACTTTGATTTATTTGCCCTTGGCTCATTTTTCATTTCACCACTTTTCTCTTGTGTTTGTCATTGATTTGTTGTTGTCAAATGAAAATCACTTGTCTTTAGCTGTCAATATTCAATTGTTGTAGTTGAGACTTTCCTCGTCAGTCTTTGAGTTTGATGGTGTGGTATCATTGTGTGCGCACTTTGAAAATGCCACGTTAACTTTTCTGAGGTCTAAAATAATCATTTAAATGTTGTAGTAATCTGAGAACGACACCCAGAGGCCACCTAACCATGTTGTGGACGCCATAAAATATCAAAACTAGGCACGTTGTAATGTTATACTGTAACAAACTACAGAAGGGTGCTTTACTTTTCTTTTCGTCTTCTTTTTCTGAGCAGGTAGCAATTCTCTACATATAATAATACCCCTGGTTGCCTTAACAATGTCAGGTCACATGATAGGATGTATTGTCTGATTACAGGCAAAGAACCAGAAGAGCCAGTCTGGGGAAAATAATCAAAAGTTAATGGACCAAGACAAACAGGTAAAGCAACCTAGTCCTCATTTTCACTCACTTTACAACCTTACAAGCAAGGATTGCAAGCAAAGACATGAAGTGGTTTGAGCAATGGATCAGGTTATCGTCTGTTTTCATCCTCGGTTCCAAGAAACCATATAATATGTCATATCATCTGAACATAATGCCATAAAAAGATTTATTTTATTTAATAATGTTTAAAACGGTGATGTTATCGCTAAATAAAACTTCAATCATTTTGCTAATTGATACAAAGCTGAAATAAACTATGAAAATTAGATGAAATGCTTAAAAAAACATAACTTGAAATTCGAAAACTACAGCTGAAATATAAATAAATGTAAGCTAAGCGGACTAATATTATATATTGCTGAAGCTTAAATGAAAAAGAAGAAAAAAAACGATGATCTTCATTGTGGACAGTTGATTTGTGACAGCTGATTTTGTTTTATTTAATTTTTATTTGATTTAAAGGGACAGTGTACATTAATCAGCATTCATGAAAAGCTAGTTTTCATTGGTAGTGAAACATCCCTTTTCCAGATGTTATTAGGCCTAAAAACTAGAGAAAAGAAAAGAACGAGGAGGAAAACCCACCAACAACAACAATGCAACCAGAACGTTAACGTTCACATTGTTGCTTATGAAGAAGCCATTTTTAAAACGATTGTATTGGTTCCTTCCGCAGGCTCACGGTGGTGTTTTCTCGGTGGTGAACCCACTAGCGTCCAGCATAACATCAAGCATCACATCCAGCTTGGCCTCCAGTATCGGATCTGACAGTTCATCGCCCACCACCTTATCAACCATGAATGCAAAAGCCACGCCTTTCTATCCAGGCAGCAATACTGTAGAGTCAGTAATAGGTAAGATGCTTTGTCTTAGAGCCGTCTAGTACATGAGACGGACTCAGCCCAGATAAAGCAGTGCAGATTAATGCTGAGCGGTTAGTGTAGTCGGAGGAAGTGTGTTTGTCAGTGAGTCCGCTAGCAGCAGTGGACGGTAAGTGCTTTTGTCTTCAAGTCTGCCTTTTTTTTAAAGCTAATTAAAGTTAAATGTATGATCATTACCCAAAAACAGCCTTTGATGCATGTTATAATGGACTGTGTTTTGGATATGAATTGTTTTGCAGGATCGACAACTCATCAAGCCTTTTATCACTTTATTTTTCTATTTAAAAAAATGTAAATCATTAATAGCTTTATGCAATATTGTGTCTGTAAGTAGCTTCTTTTTTGTATCCACTTTGTAAAACATTGACTCTCTTCTTGCTCTTAGGATCTGCACTTGACCTAAATTTTAGTGACATCAATGTTGCCTCCCTCGACAAGGACCTAGAGGACCAAGACAACAATGGCCTTGGTTTAACAAGTACGACTTTATTGTTTTTATGTTTTACTTGTTTTGGCTTATTCTAGGTTTTTGATGCAGTTAATGTTTAAACGCTTGTTTTTTCTACCGTAGGTCAGAGGTTATTAGGAGGCTCTGCCCCTGTCAATATTCCTGGCTCTCTGGCTCGTTCGTCCTCTCTGCATTCCTCATCGTCTCTCTCTGCCTCCCCTCTCAGCTCGCTGTCTCAATCCCTATCCCAGTCTCTCCTCACTGGAATGGCCTCCCAGCAGAGCCAGCCACAGGCGCCACCTGTTAAAACTGAGCACGGCCTTCTAGGAACACCAACATCTACGCAGAACTCCTTAGGTGAGAACTGTGAGCTTTGGAGATTGTCATATTCAGGATGTGTGTGTGTATATATATAGGATATGAGCAATATCACACTCGTACGATATCCCTTTATATACACTTTAAAACTAGGAAGGAAGGAACACCGAGTTGCTTCATTGAAGCTTATTGTATTATGTAGAGTAGTTTCCATAATGTTTATGTGTTAGTTCAGTAGGCGGAGTGCAAGAGGGGTTTTATGGCTGTTCAAACGCATTCAACCACATGAGCGTTCACACTACAAAAGCAAATCCGGTCGGATGCGTCTTTGACTCCCTGCAGAAGTGGAGGAGCTCAAAATGTTTTACACCTGTATTAATATTATATATTGAAAAATTATATTTCAGTACACTTTATAATGGTTAATATTGTTTAAGAAGGGTGTACAATAGGAAATAAACATCAGCAAACAGCAAAATGTAGAGCTCTAGTTATATTACAGGATTTCAGTTAAATAAAATATTACGTTATTGCCTAAAAAAACTCTTTAAAACTACATTCTGTGACGCAACAACTGTAGTATTTGTGAAATTATGACGTTTGCTCGTCCTTCGTGACACATGAATACATACTGCAAGTGGAGCAATGCAAATGATGAAACGGTTCTCATGGTGATACTGGTAGAATATCATGGCTGGAAAAGGCTCTCGGCCAATCAGAATCGAGAAGCAGAACGAACTGTTGTATAAATGTATATGCACAAATTAGTCCTAACGTTACCCGAATACACTGTTAAAATAAATCATCCACCTGCCTGAACCTACGATTTTCTCTGATTTTTATTGCACTGAAATAGGCTGCTTTTCAATGAACATTTATTTAAAGTAAAAGACCAAAAGTTCTTCTTTAAAAAATGTACATTTCCTTTAAAGCCTAAATACAGGGTTTACTCCCTTCAATCTTAAATTGGTTACTACCACTGCAACGTTCAGAACATGCTATAGATGAAATAGGATATGGCTGGATATGGGCTCTGTTAGTTTGTTACATTACATGCTCAGCACTTGATTCATCCTGGTTAACTATTTCAGAAAAACGCTTGTGTGCTGTACTTTTCTTTCTTTCCTTCCTTCCTTTTGTTTTGCTTTTAATTCTCCACTTATAAATTTCTCTCAGATCTGATTTGCCTCCGTTGCTGCTTAAACAAGTGGCCCCGCAACAGTGTAGCTTAATGAGAGCCAGCAAATGAGTACCTTCTGGAAAAAAATAAACTATTGAAACATGTTAATATTTCCATCATGTTGGAAAACAGAATAATTATACATCATTTTATCTGAATGATTTCTCTTAAGCTTGTGTATATTGTTTTGGTAAATCTGTTAAAGTTCAGCAATATCTCATGTAGGTTTCTTTGTGTTTTATATGACCACTAGAAGTGCTTGAGACTTATGTTTTCCTTGATTTGGGTTCTTCCTGAAGAGATTTACAGAATGTTGCTGAAAGCAAAACTGAAGGAGTGACACACTTTTGTTGCGTTTTACAGTGAAGAGTTTTTATTCAAATCAACACATTAATGATTTATGTTTCATTCATCCGCGACCCACCCACAATTAATTGGATGGTTATGTTCTGCAGTGCGCGTGCGTGTGTGTGTGTTTATTTGTTAAAAAATACAGCACAAACATTGATATTGTGAAATATTAAAAATAACTGTTTTCTGAATTCAGCTTTTGTCATTAATATAACCATATAAGTGGAATATACAGTTGTGCTCATCTCATTTGCATAAAAGGAACTGCTGTAAGCAAAACCTTTATAAATCCAACAATGAACCTCTGTTGTTGCCCAACAGACTGATGTAAAAATGTGAGAGTTGTGTAGCAGCCAGCTAAACCTGTGTGCACTATGCCTCAGGTGGTCCGTGGACATGCTATCTATCATTTCCCCAAATTTTTAGGTATGATCTAATAATTAAGTAATATTATTTTGTCTTAGGTTTGAATGGCGGAGCAGGGAGTATATGGGACTTCATGAGTGGCAGCTTCTCTCCCAGCCCGTCTCCGGTGTTCAGCAGCCTTACTTCCAGCACGGTCGGCTCCAGCAGCGCAGACATCGGCCGGCTCCTCCGAGAACTGGATGAAGCCAAGCGTAAGATCAAGCAATGGGAGGACGCCTGGCACCAAGTCAAACAGGTAACATGTGCTTGCTTTTTTATGGGCCTTAAAAAAGATGGTTGACACTTAAAACAAATGCTTTTGTCAAGTAGCTGTTTAGGTTCATACCTAATTTGATTGTAGAAGTTAGTCTGACACTGCTTTACTTGGCTTTGACACCTCAAGCTTTTGAGTGCTGCAGTGATGATGTATTTTTGAAAGCCCAATAGGAATTTTCCGTTTGAGTTTTGGATTATTACAGAAAGTAAGCTCTGTGACCAACCAAACTTTTACCTGTTTTGTAAGTCACAGTAATCTTCACAAATGAACAACCTAACCGTAACTTTTATGATTTCTAAGCCTACATACGATTGGCAGAAGTAAAAAGCTAGGAACCAATCACGTGTCTTGTCTTGTGTACGTGCCGTGGGTGTGTACAAAGCCTCTGAGAGAGTTTCTCTCTTCGTCTGGCATCCTGGGAAACCGTTTCTCTCGCGTCACGATGAAGCAACACTGCTTTACGCAATACAGCTGCCGATATGGCGGTATTTTTTTCATTTTTATTTTTCGATTTAAATATTTTTGAAAAATCTACGATTCTCTGAGGTCGCGAAACTTGAACCGCGAAGTGGCGAGGGCAATTGCAAAGTGGTAACTGTAATAGCTTTTTTTTTTTTTTTAAAGCAGACTTTTATCTAGAGTTTGTTTACCACAGACCTCGGCATTTAACCAAAAACCCATTGTCTTTGGGCTGATGGAACAGGAAGTGATCAAATCTATAAAAGTATGTCATACCTGCAGCACTCCTTTAGTTTGCAGCTTGAAAAAAAGCCCAGGTGTAGAAGTAGTTTAATCATTATTTCATATGGAACGTCTCATTTAAACGCACCTCCCATAGGCCTGTGAAGCGTGGCAGAAAGACGCTCACGAAGCGAAAGAACAAGCTAAATCGGCAGAGGCGGAGCGGCAGCTGGCAGAGCAGAAGCGGGAGGACACCGAACGCAAGCTGAAGGAACTGCAGGGAGACTTTGACGTTTTGTGTCGCTCCCCCAACACGCCTCTCCTGCGCAGTTACGGCGAGCTGGACCAGCTCCCTCTGCCAAAGCTCCGCTCCATCCAGAGCCAGTTACGCTCTGACCTAGACCTCATAGACGGGGTAAGAAGGACCAGGTCCCAACACACATACCAGGTCACCATGTCACATTTACACACACTCTAAGTAGACCGTTGTACTCTTCTCGTCAAGTAGACGTAAGCTTGGCTTACGGCGGGAGAGTAGGCAACGAGGTTTAACATCCACATGAGTCAGTCATGCATGACGCTCCGCATTGAATCTGTCAGAGTGTGACTGACGTTAACTCTTCTTTTTCTCAACACAGGTAATATATCAGCTTCAGTCAAAGAAATGTATAGTTTGCCAAAAGCATGATCGTTCCATTGTCCTGCAGCCTTGCCAACATTATGTACTTTGTCAGAACTGTGCGTCTGGTAAAACGGAATGTCCTTACTGTAAGACGAAAATATTGAAGTGGTGATGTACAGCTATCCAAGGTACTATTTAATGATTTAGCCCTTTGAAGAACTACTAATACATAATATTATTATTATTATGCTTACAATTTCTAAATAGCATTTTTGTGTGTGTGTTTCAGTATTTCATATAGTGATTCGGTTTGATTTAGTTTTATTGGAATCTAAGTGGTGTTTGACTGATACAAATCAAGTACTTAAATGCAATACCTGTTTTGTACAAGCTAGATTACACTTTTTCATAAAGCATTAAACAATCTCCCCATAATATCTGCTTTTGGCGTTTATAGTCAGTTGGCCCTGATTTGACTGTTAGCAACAAAATCATCGGTCCAACGCCATTATTGCTACTAGCTGTGTGAAGAGGATTAATTTCTTGTTAAAAGCACTTTGTTTACTTGGAAATGTGTCTGAGGGTATTTTTTTATTTTTTAGACATTTTGCTTTAAGCTGCTTTGTAGATTTTTTTTTGTTTTGTTATTTTTTTCCCAAATATGCTAACGTATGAAGCTTTTGTGTGTACTGTGAAACATAATAGAATATTTCATTTTTTCTTACTGTTAAATCATGGCATAGTGTATATAACTTGTTAGTTTTCATATAAAATAGTACTAAATAGTAGTTATTACTTTTATTGTTACTTAAATTTTTCAATCAAATAAGTGCAAACTTTGAATGCATTTTAGGCATAACCAGCAGCTGTAATATCAGTAAGGCACATACTGTATGCTAAGGCATTTAGTCGATTTCTCCGTCTTATTGTGACTATTTAGATATACAATATGTAGTTGTTAGATGAGCACATGTTTTCTGAAGTCCTCAGCGACACAGTCTTTCAGATATGTTAGAACATATATCTGATTCCTGGCCACTCCCTCTCAAGTGCCTTGCCTTAAAAACATTCAAAGCATCTGTGAAGAGTTTAGGATTGTAGTTCAAATCCCATTAGCTTGTGCAAAGTATGTATTTTTCAGTAGTACCATATTACCAGAGGATTTACCGGCCCAATTCAGTACTAACGTATTTCCGACAGCCTTCACCCCGGTCGGTGCCTGAGCTCTTGAGGTTCGGCTAAAGAATCGTTCCCTCTTCTTCTTCATTAACGATGGTGCTTTTTGGGTGCAGCTTCATTGTCGTTAGAAATGTTGAATCATCCTTAATTTAAATGTGTAGGGATATTCAAATCAGGAAATGTGTGTTTCTTTGATTGCAAAAACTAAACTGGCTTAGTACATTTCTGTTTATTGAAATGTGTAGAGTTGTAGTGCTCTGTAGTGTTTACAGACAGAAATCATTGGTGTTTTTTCGTATCCAAATTCGACAGTGTAATGTGCTTAGGTAATCTAATTGAAATGACCTGCTACTGTGTTATCTGGAACTTTTCTTTCTTTTTTTCTCTCCTTGATAATTATTTTTTAATGTTCCTTTCATATTTACAGCAACGAGTTTGTGCGGTAAATTGTCAGGTACACAAAGGTGCAAGTTCTTTATTCTTTTGAAATCGGGATAAACAGTTTACTTCAAAAGGGATGGTTATTGAGGATCTACTTGTCCAGACCCTCATTTGTTTCGTTTTTCTCTGTCCGCTTCATGAGGCAAAGACGGTGTAAATATGAGTTCTCTCTACTTTCTTTCTTGCATTGTATCTAAATCCACAAGGTCTGTATGTAGCTCATGTTCTTGACATTTGGACTGATTTGTCACTGCATGTGTCAGTGTGTAACTTTTGTTAACCAGCCGAAGCTCTAGATCACACTGCCAAATGTATTGAGCAGACTTATCCAGTTGTCGGTCAGGCATCACAGTCGATCGCTCGCTCAAAGTATTCAAAAATATTTCAAATGCATCGACTGTGTGCTTCTCTTTTCTAGCTCGATTAGCAAAGACGTGTTCTTGTTCGTACAATGGTTGATGTAGGAAGGTTGAAATGGATCAAAGCAGCCCTCAAGTGTTCGAGAGCTTTGTTGAGGGATTAGTTCCATTATTTGGTTATTGGACCATAACGTAGGGTTTCATTGAACCTTAAAATGGGGTGGAAATGTGTGGGATTTCTCAAATTAAGAGTGCGGTCAAAACAAATGTGGACTTTACTCAAGCGAACCAAAGTGGTATTGTAGTTTATACTTGTTTCAAAGTTCAACTGAAGTGGTGTACAATTACTATGTCAGTTTTTCAATGTTTAATTTGACAGGACAACTATGCCAACTGCTTTTGCTGACAATATTAATGGACTGAATGCCCATTTTTGTAGTTTCTACCAAAGACCTTTACTATTCTTTGTTCTCACTTCAATTTTATAACTGCGTTTTTATTTGAACACTTTGCGGAAATCGAAAAATGACCGAACCTAGTACCTTATTTACATTTATATGTGCATTCAAAAAATCCTAATGAGTCACAATTCTTTATTGACTAAATATAAGGATTGTGTTTCTTTTTTTTGTTCTTCGATTTTTCTTTTTAGTAGAAACGATAACATAGTATTGAATTGGCTGTAATCTACAGTGAAGGAATGTCATCGTAATGAATGAATATTTGTGTTAATATTCTTAAGTGGCCATATGAATTAGTGCTTATTTAAAGTATATATTGTTTCTTTTTATACAAATAATACTTGCTCGTAAAGTTCTGAAATCAGTTTTGAAACATTAGTTGTTGTGCACTACTTGTATGCTGTCAAGAATTTAAGAGTATCTTGTAAGGTGCTTTCTTTAGTTTCCATTTGACTGGTGTTTGTTTTTCTGTCTGATTCTCCAGAATTTGGGTATGAAACAAGGAATCTTTTAACTTTTTCTTTTCTTTCTTACCTGGAAGTCTGTTATTGTATTGTCAAATGTTGTCTACCATGGCTGTGTAGAACTTATTTGATTGTGATGTAAAATGCGTCCTTTGCTCATGCTAGTTGAAATGGCTGAGACAGACATTGGGTTACGTTTATCAAAACTGATCAAATATCTACATTTCCTAGCCTTAAACCTCACTTTTTGGCCTAGTTACATTTGCCTGTTATAGTAAAAAAAAAAAAAAAAAATGTAGACCTGCACTTAAATGTCTGATTCACAATCAGTCATTCTGCTTGATGATATTGTTAAATCTTGTAATAATCGAGTCTCTTTGGAATAAATTTGTGCCTTTTTAATAAAACCACATTGAAAGTATTTTTCATTGAACAAATGGGTACAAGCCCAGCTTACGAAATGAGCCGAATTTTAGTGCCTTGGGACATTTTAATCTGTGTTTCTCAATGCACGAGAATCCCGTCACAGACTTTCTACAGACCAGAGTGTTAAAATAATACATAATTACTCTGCCATGCCTTTGAACGTTTCACTTTGAGTAATAAGTGATTCTGATAGAGAATTTTTTTTATCGATGTTGAAAGTCAGCAAAGTGTTTTGCAATTGTATTCTCTACCAAGGGTGTGTTCAAATTTACCACAATCAAATTAAAGTGGAATTGTTATAAAAACTACCGTAGTCATTTCGAGTTTGGGCTTCCAACCAATGTTATGCGTTACTGGTTTGCTTAATTATTTTCTGTATAAAATCTATAATAATGGCAGATCGTAATCTCTTAGTCTCGTACAGTAAATCTGAACCACAGCGTGATCGGTTTTGATTTACACACCTGAACGCCTCTGTCTGCGTCAGCCATTTTAATACCAACTGTAATCTAAAATGACCATTTAATGTTGATGTGAGACCAGGCATCTGTAATTAAAGAAGCACCAAGGAATCTTTTTTAGCAATGTGTAAATTAATGTATTGGAAATTTACCATAATGCTCTGCCGTGGAAATGATCATTTCTTTATTTCCTTTTCCATTCTTGTGGATTTCTTTTGTTCATTTGTTTGTTTTTTTCTAATTTTGTTCTTATCAGTAGTGTGATTTATTGAACCTAAGGATTTATGCAATCTTGTATATACATATTACATATGAAACTGGTTAAATTTAGCAAACTAGCCAGGGGGGAAACCCCTATTACAATCTTTTATAAGAGGCTAAAATAATGATAAAAATGTAAAAAAAAAAAAAAAAAAGCTGAATTTTTGGAACCACTGTTCCCTATAATTGTTATGGTTAATTGAACATTAAATCCCTGAATATTGAATGTACCATTTAAATTAGATATAAAATGGGTCACTGGAATAACTTGGAGATCAGTTAATCTATAATGATGTAGCACTAGTTTTGTGAATTGCGATACATTACAAATACATTTATAAGTTAAACGATTGCAGTTTTCAAGTTTGTGTATTTATCCGTGTAACAATTTGATGGAAATATGAGATGTATTTTTCTCAGGGTTTTACAGGAGAACTGTAGAATAGAGAGAGATGTCCAATTTTCAAAGGCAACTGCAACTCACAGATTTATTAGCTCAAACGTCAAAATGAGGAAAACATTTATATTGCGAGGAAGAAACATATCCCTTATTTTGGTACAGTATGCATCAATATATAGAACAGCTTATATTCTAATTAGTGTTGAAATACTATACAATTTGCTGTCAGTATAATACTTTTGTGTATGTGTTGTCAACACAAGACCTTAACTTTTACTGGGAGTTATGTGTTTAAGTTATGGAGGCTTCTTTATGGAATAGTTGTACGTTTTGATGCCGTGTAAGGCCAGAGAGGTTTTTCTTCACTAGACTTACTTAAGATGGTATTATTTATAATGCATAATCTTTCTCTTGTAGTGTATCATTTAAAATTGTTAACACTTGTCTACACTACAGCAGTTATGCAATGGTTTACAGAATTCATGGAATTATTTTTGTCATCATGGGAATTAAATAATTTTTGATCTTTAACCTGGCTCGAGTGTGTTGTCTTATTTCGCTCATGCGCTTGCGAATCATCAGTTGCTGAGTAGACAACAGTTATTTATTTTGTTAACTTTAAGGGTTACAATATTACTACTCTTGACTTAGTATGCAATTCAAGAAAATTAAGTGTTTTGTGCACAACTAAGATTAAAACAACGGTGGAAATAAACATGTCAGTGAATCCCACTGATGTGAATTATAGAAAACTAAACATTCCACCACTAGGTACCTATTATGGAATAAATCCTGGTTATTGTGGTCCTATGCGGTGAAGGCTGTCAAGACTGATCATCAAACAGGTAACGCAGCAATTTCTTTGCCTGCACACAGGAAAGTTTCGGGGAAACAGTTAAAAGTACACTCTTACACAGTACTTTGTTGGCATATATGATTCCTTTCCATTGAGACAGTAGCTTCTTTAGATTACTAATGTTCTTCACGCAAAGTATTTTTTAAAGAACTCTTCATTAGAGGCTTTCGCACCAGGTAGCGATAGGAAGTCAGTTATAGGTCGTAGCCACCAGGACGAAAACTACATTTTCAAGTGCCATTTTTTTCTGGTTGCATTCACACCACCTTTAGGAACTCTGAAGTGACGTAAACCGGCTGACAGTGGCACTGTTCAACAGTGTCAACAACTCCATAGTATAAAGGTTGAGAAGTGCCTGGACCTCCTTTGTGGATTAACACAACTTTTTAAAAATGGCGAGTGCTGGTCTTTCGTATGGCATGTGTTCAGCCAATAACCTTATGGCACTGGTAGATCCTATTGCGCTTAATTAGACCCAACTGTGAAGTAGGGGTGCATTTAGTAGGCCTAAAAGGTGTTCCTATTACTAAAATTCCTGCAATATGAACATGCCAAAAAGCGTGTACTTTTGACAATAATTATAGGATGGATGAAAACTTTCCTCCAGTGCGAAAACCCCTATTTCAATGTTCTCTGGGGAACTAAAAATGGTTCTGTGGCATTCATGCAAAAAAAAAAAAAAAATCTGTAGACTCACCCCACTTTCAGAGTTTGGGTAAAGAAGTTTCATGGTAACTCTCCTAAAGTCTGGTCTCTCCCTACAAACCCTACAGCAGAAGGAAAATGCATAATTGTGTTGAATTACATATGTTTTGTAGTACAGTCTGCTGTAACCTTTTACTATATATATGTATATAATTGTATGCTACCTCTCAAGAATGATATCAAAGCATGTGACGGCATTGTCTGCTTGTAAAGCAATGATTAGGCAGGGACCCTCAAGTAGAAATGATCCACCAGCAGAGGACCTCAGTAACTCAGATATATGATGCCTTTGTTTTTCATCTAGTGTGCAGAGCTTTCCAGCCACCGGGTGGCAGCCTGTCCTAAGCAGCTGCTGCAGTAGCTCTGAGTACAGAGGAGGCCGTTTCTGCTGCAGGAGGTTGGAAGGTATCAGCAGGCAGGTGGTCTGACAAAGAGCACTGCAGACCAGAGGCCCCTCTGACACCAAAATACAAATAAACAACAACGGTTCCCATCCTCATTACAAAGGTCGATCACAGCTAGTAAAACATCAACAGGGTTTGGTTTATTTGTGTCATTGACTCAGTTTTCTGATGTGTTTTTAGATAGGTGAGGAAGAGGAAGAACGCCTTGCCTTGACCAAATTTGTTCTTGACAGCAGTTCTAGGGGTGTTCAACTGTTCACGGTCCAAACTAGCTTCAGGATCTGAATGCAAACAGGATATCTGAAATACAACAAATGCGTTGTTTTACTATAGCACCAATATACTTCTGGAAAGGAAAAAAACGGTTACAATACCTTTTCATGTCTCATAGCTGAAGTTTCAGCGCAGCACACACCTTCTGGAAATAACAGTTTAATGTCTTCTACTGCCTTTCGATAAGATGGAGATCCTGTACAAGAATTTAAAGAATGTTAGTAAGCCTTGACCAGACTTTAACATATGACACCATTAACATGACTTTTGCCAGAGTACTGACCATAGATTCCATTATGCAGCCTGTCAGAGCCATATTGGGCCCTCCATAGTGTCTGATCTATAGTACGGGCTTCAACGGGGTCTTCGGGTCCTATCAGCTCCAACAGCTTCATTACTGCATTCACTCTCAGTAAACCCAGAGCCAGCGAGGGGCCAGATCTCAAGTATTTCAACTCCAGCTCCACAGCGGGATTCTGGGCATCAAATAAACATGAAAAATCATAAATAAAATCGAATTCATAAGAAAAATCGTAAATGTTCTCTGAATAACATCCATTTGTAAAAAAAGTACACTTTTCTTGACAATTTCTTGGCACACTTAAACGCACTGAAATAATTTGAAATTAAACCATGTAACTTTAAAAGTACATTTAAAATCATTGTTTTAATAATGTGCATATTTTTATGTGTTGGCTAATACAAGTTCTTTTTTTAAATCTAATGTTAAGCTCATTTTATTTAATATAAATGTAATTGTAATACATTTTAACTAATTTGAAGTACTAAGCTATTAAGTGTCCAAAATCATTACCTTCAGTTTGCGCTTGAGATGTGTATATATATACAGTGGAACCTCGAGATACGAGCAGCCTAGCATTCGAGTTTTTTGAGATACGAGCCGGAGCTCGGGCCATATTTTCGTTCAAGATACGAGCCGAAATCCGAGATACGAGCCGTGTTTCCGGAGCGTCCCGCTAGTTGGCGCGCATTGTCGAGCATCACCCGAGAGCATCTCTCTCTCACTCGCACGTGTTACCCATGTTTGAGCGCAGTCCGCGATTGTTGACGGGGGTTGCCTACATCCCTTTCACTCGTCTGTCTCCAAACTAAGACTATTATGCTAAATAACTCTTTATTTCTTTATTTCATATTTTGTTATGTATTTGTTAATTATACATGTTTATTTGTTATTTAAAAACATTTATTCATAATTTACAATGGTTTGGGGATTTTTCATAGGTCCGGAACGGATTAAATCGAATTCAGTTATTTTAAATGGGAGAAATTAGTTTGAGATACGAGCCGATTGACTTACGAGCTCGGTTCTGGAACTAATTAAACTCGTATCTCAAGGTACCACTGTGTATATATACAGTGGTACCTCGGTTTACGAGCGACTTGGTATACGAGAAAATTGGTGTACGAGCATGGAGGGTTGAATCGGTGTACGAGTTTTGTATTGGAGTGCGAGCAAATTTTTCCCTCACCCATGCGCATTTTTGTCCTAACGCTCTGCATCTTCACGGGCATTTTTACTGGAAATATCCTAATGACAGCCTCTCATAACACAGTCACGCAGTCCCAACCCCTTTATCACCCCTTAAAGCATTCATTCTCTCAGCCTTGCTCTGTCAGCAGTTTAACTTCTCTCAGCCTCTATTGTTCACGTAGTGAAATATATATGGGGTTCATGAATTAATTGTCTCCTCACTTCTCTCCACTCTGGCGCTCGCGGTGGTGTCGCGCGAGTCTCCCGGCGCTCGCTCGCGCGTCTCCCATTCCACGACTTTCACTCTGGATTATCACTTGAATCCAGGTAAAATCCAGGCAAAATCCAGGCATTTTGGGATACGAGCTCGCTCTTGGAACAAATTAAACTCCTAAACCGAGGTATTACTGTGTATATATATATATATATATATATATATATATATATATATATATATACACAGTAATACCTCCAAGAGCGAGCTCGTAAACCAAAATGCTTGTACACCAAAAAATTTTCCCCATAAGAATGCACTAAAAATCAATCTATTCGTTCCGCACCACCATAAATGCCCATTTTAAATATTTTTTTTGTTTTACCCTATTAATTACAGTTAAAATTATAACCATTAAGATCATATAAATACTAAATAATAATTGACAAACTCTAAAAACACTTGACAATTTACTGTAATGCACTTCAGCTTTGAGCAGCGTGCGTGGAGGAGACGAGAGGAGGGGGGAGTGGGGAAAGCAAGGGAAAACACAAAACCTGGATTCAAGTGCAAATGATTGAATTTATTTTAATAGTGCAGAAGACAAACTAAGTGATAATCCAGAGGTGTATCACACACGGGAGCCACGAACGAACAACACAAGAGTGGAGAGAAGTGAACTAAATAAGCAGATGATATGAGAATCAGGTGTGTCAGTGCTCAGTGACCACGGACCCTTTCTCACACACACACAGGCAGAACTAGGAGACAATGAATTCTTTAACCATGACAGTTACTGCTTAGAGGTACTGTACGTGTATATTTCACTACGTGAACAATAGCAATCACAATTAATGTTAATAACACGAGGTAAAACCGCTGTAAATCACTTATAAAAGTATCACTGTGGTGAATGATGTAGCCAAACCAAGTGACGCTGAGAGAATGAAGGAGTTAAGGGGTGATAAAGGGATTGGAACCGCGTGACTGTTTTATGAGAGGCTGTGTTTAGGATATTTCCAGTAAAAATGCGCGACGATGCTGAGCGTTAGGACTTTTCCCCATAAAAAATGCGCTTGGGTGAGGGAAATATTTTCTTGCACACATACAATGCTCGTACACCGATTGACCCTCCATGCTCGTACACCAAGTCGCTCATAAACCGAGGTATTACTGTATATACTTATATATACTTGTGTGTATTTATATATATACGTATGCTAAAGTGTACTATTTTTTTCTCAATGGTCTAGAAGAAATGTGATTATTTGTTGTTTTTAGGATGTTTAGGAAGAAGAGAACAGATTGACCTGTTGCTTCGGTGGATGTGTCAGTGCATTTGCCACTGTTGAGTCCAGTTGAAGCACACGTAAGCCCACAAGTGTATATCCATTCTGTTTGATTATGGTGAGAATTTTACCAAAGCAGTGTCTCCAGGCTCCGGGCTTGAACAGAGCTAGAGTCAAAAGTGGCTCTGGGCCTGAACAGTACAGAGGGAGGAAGCTCAGAGAAAATGCCATGGAAGACAACTTCGAAATGGACATGTTATGAAAAGACATCACTTACCCACTGCCATGTAAGTGTAAAGCGACTGACTTTTGAGACCTGTGGGTTGTCGGAAATTGACAGTCAGTTCCCAGAGTGCATGGAAGGGTAAAATATATTTTGGCTTAGTTCTGTACATACCAGGAGTGTCAAAGTGATGAAGTGGTAGGAATTTCAATGATGGGCGACTGCTGTGATCTGAAGATTGAAGATGATTAAGTTAAGGACAAAGGACTTGAATAATAGTCAAAGATTTTCCTTACCAAACTGGTATTATCTAGGCAAATCCTCACCAGGGACCAATTCTGCCTCAGAGAAGAAGAGGCAGGTCTGTCTGAAAGCTGTCTCCGGAGTGGGGGACATCAGTACATGCAGGTTTTCTGGGTAATTTTGTGGTAAAAGTCTACGCAAGGTGACGAATGCCCTCACCCTTCTCAGAGCCAAGACAAGGGCAGTAGTGGATGTCAAGCTCTTCACACTGCTCTGCCACTCTCTGTCCCCGATCTCAAAAGGACTCAACTCTTGTGCCTGCCATTTAGATAGCTTGGGCTCCCATTTCAATGCCAGCATCTCAAATCCAACTTCTCCTGCTTGTACAAGACAAAGTAAATTCAGTAGCCAGATGCTGAAACTTTCTTACAGTGATTTACTCAAGTACACAGGTACATTTGTGAAAGGTATCGTTTTAGGTCCAGTCCTGCTCCTGGTGGGCCACTTTCCTACCTAGATGATACCAAAGAACATGACTAGCTGATCCAGGTGTGTTTAATTAATTGGCGCTAAACTCTGCAGGAAGGTGGCCCTCCGTGAGCAGGATTGGAACCTCTGTTTTAGGTAGACTTCATGTACCTGCTTCATCTCCCCTGAGAACTTTATGAAGAAAGTCCATTCCATTCTTCATGATGTTTTGACCTGTCAAAGTGAGAATCACAACCTGCTCTACATCTGGCCAAGAGGGATATGTGTGTTTGAAGAGGACCATGTGGCTACTCTTTGGGTCTGTCCACATGTGCCCACCTGTAGGACATCATATAAACGTCAAAGTACTCTTGGGTGGAAATTGAATAAGTTATGAAAATGTAATGTAATTTATGTACCCAGAACATTGTGGTGGCTTTTAGAATAGGGTACAGTGTGAAAGCAGACATGTGGACCAACAACATCTGTGAGTCTTGCACGGATTGATCCAATAAGGCCTTGGGCAGCAAGCTCATTCATACAACCTTCATCAGGCAAAGAAACATGACATTTAATCCTTGGCGCAACTATCTATGGCTTCACAATGCAGTAAGTATCCGGATGCTCTACCTAACGGCAGTCTGGAACAGTGTCTAACTCCACTTTCTCTCCTCATGAGCAGCACAAGACAATGAGAGGACAGCTCAACCTGTTCTCCATCCAGCAACACTGTGGGAGCGTGACAGAACACTGCAACCTAATGGAGACGGACAGCATTTCCAGACAAATGCAATCAGCATCAATGTCAGGGTAGTGTCCCACTCTCATTTTCAATATATCTCTGTACTAGTACTGGCTCACTGTTGGGTTTATTCACCTGCTTGGTGGTGAGACCAAGCAATTGAGCTTGTTTCCTTGAGATCTGTACCCTTTGAAGTCCCAACAGACTGAAGCCTGCCTTTGCACATGCAGATAGTATGTAGCTGTAACAGCATGGTCCAACCACAGGAGACACAAGGAGAAATATATCCGCTGTATGGGGGCCACGAGTAAAAGGATAGAAAGTTTGACTTTTTAGATGTTAGACACTATGATGAGAGAGTTTTTATTGTCTAGTCACCTGTCACAGTGGCACATAAAGTTGCTGGAGAAGAGGTCAGAATGTGGGATTTGTCTCCTACGTCGCCCTTCCCTGAGTCCTGAATCCTGTTAAGAACGATAACCAGTCAGCAGGTAGTTCAAATGCCCAAACAGGAAAATTCAGTCATCATATAATCACATCATTCCAAACTTGTATGAATTTTCTTTATTTAATGAAACGCAAGAAGATTTTGAAGAATCTTGTTTGTTTTTTTTGGCCTATATTATGTGTCAGTAGAACCCAAAACGGTCAAGCTCCAAAAAGCACAACGGTAGAGTGAAATGAATGTATACAACTTGAACTTCTGAAGCCAGATGCTCATGTTATATGATGAAATTTAAATGTAAGCCTATATTCAGCCTCAATTATGTCAAAATCAGTCAACACACATACTGTATACTGACTGTCAAATGTCAATTGTCTCATAATCACCAAATATGATGTTTTAGGTTTGTGTTGCCATATTCAATGTAATCCATTGATTACAGTTTTAATTTGAGAGTGAATAAAGGCTTGAATTTCAGTCTGTTCATCATACAAAGATCATGTCACTTCAAAAGACTTTAAACATACCCATTAAATATGGATAGATTTGCAGTTTGAAGGTTTTGGCTCCCATTGACTTTCATAATACAGACAAAAGCAGCTGACAGGTTCTTGAAATATCTTTGTGTTTCACATAAGACACCTATATGAGTTTGCATATGACAAGAGGGAGAGTAAATTTTGGCAGAATATGGAAACTATACATCTAAGTATTAAGATACTAAGGCCCATGCGTACTAAATTATAGTAAATACTGACAGTATTTCTTTAACACCAAAAGAGGGCTTGTGCTGGAGAATCTGGCCCTAACATTCTAAGATACTAACATTGACAGGGTGCTTTTTGCTATTCTACCACCAAACCACAAGCAGAGCCCCAGATGCACAAGATTGGCAAGAAGGGGTGAGTAGAGCACAGGCTGGTCTTGACTGTGATGGTACAGGGCGTTGATGGAGGCTGGATCTGTCCGCCTTGCCAGCTGGGGGTCTGATGGCCCTGTGATCTCCTGCCACACTGAGTTAGCGTGAGGACCCCGGAAAGCCATGGTGAGCACCGGCTGTCCCTCGCTATGCATAACTGACTTGCTGACTAGAAGACAGGATATGGTTTAACCCATGCAATTTGTGCACATGTGTAATTATGGTGGGAGATGATGCGTACCTGTAAAGTTTTTAATTAGCTCTTGGGGTGGGTAGAGGAAACGGATACCACATACATCTAGGCTTGATCTGCACATAAACTCAAGTGTGTGATGCATCGCCAGTGGGTTGAGAAACAGTTCCCTGCCTATCAGTACAAGTCCTGTCTGAAAGCAAAGGGGGACGAAACACTATGGAACTACACATGTCCACTGAAAGATAAAATGGCATTTACGAAAGACTCTTTCACCTCCGTATGACACTCTTGAGAATTTGTGGCTTCTGGCCTTTGACATTTTTCGTCTTTGGTTTCCAGAGTTTGCCAGAAGAATCCTGGGATCACACGAAAGGCCTTTTCAGCAGCCTGAAACAGTGTATTAAGGAATTAGATAATAATTTCCCAATAACAGCAAACAAAATGGATACATAAATCATATAAGACCTCTTTATTAGGGTTGACAGAAATGAAGCAGTCCAGGTAAGTTGAGGGCATGTAGACATGTATGGGATAAGCCTGTTCCTCCAGCAAATGATTAAGCTGAGGTACCCAGAATGCAACCGTTTTCAGTGACGTCTGAGCAAAAAACTTGCAAACCCGCCGGTAAAACGAACTCTCGTCCTTTTCCACCTTCCTCATCTAGGAGAAAAAAATATCAGATTCCAATATAAACTTGAATAATAGTCAATACTTAGAATAATGTCTGGCCTTCACAACATCTGTTGTAGTGTTTGTAAGTGGAAAATCTGCAGAAAGCATTGTTAAATGAGCTAAATATTGAATAAATATGCTGAGGATTATGTTTAGAACTCACTCTGGATTTTCTACATTCGGTTTGTCCATCCTCGAGAGACACGGCACAGATGTACAAGGCCAAGCCATCTTCATTATAAAACTGCTGCAGCCCAGCCACCCAGAAAGGGGCGTCAAGATTGTTCCCTTTTCTATTGCAGTTTTTTGGATCAGTCTATCACAGAACAGGTAACAGAGAGATGAAATCTAGCATAGCACGTCAAATATGTTTTCAATCACAAAAAGTGTGTTTCTGTAAGACATACCAAAGACAAGAACCATGCTATGAGTGCATTGTAAACATGTGATTTGATGAAGATTGAATCCCCTGTCTGTGCTTTTCTCTGCATTCTTCCAGCCACCACCCCAGGACTGGACAAGGACACAGTCAGCAGCAAACACTCCCTCATCTGTAGATCCACAGGTAGTGTGTTCACTGTGGGAAGGTAGGATGCTTCCTAAGGAAAGTGAGAACAGATAGTGTTACTCTAAGCATGAAAACAATAATTATTTTATATATAAACTGGGTCATAAACTCACAGGGTCATGAAGAACATCAGTCCTCTCGGCGGCTTCCTCTCTGTTATTAGCAGAATGTTGAGGTCTGAATGTTTGCAAGAACTTCAGATCTTTCTGCCATCTGACTCTATGGCTGTGTTAGTGCATGGTCAGACAGATATTACATTAGGTTATGCATATTCCTGAAAGTGAAGGAAATGTAAGAAGACTTTGTACCTTTGTTTGTTCTGAGCAGCTGGAATGTGAGAAGATTGAGAATTGTGTTTATGTAGGTCATGTTTTGCAGTAGAACAGCAGATATTGACCTGCTGAACACCAGGTTCTCTGCAGTTAGTTTCAAAATCACAAAGCTGGCTTTTCTTTATGATTTTCCATGATTTTTTTGGAGCCTCAGCCAAATCTTGTGGGTTTCTCCAGCTCCCAGACATCTCTACCTCACTTTGTTTTGACTGTCCAATTTTTTCAAGTAATACATTCTTCCTAGAAATGAAAAATCCACATGTATTACAATAGGATGTAAGATGTGTGGCAGTTTATTTTACGGATCTCTTACCTTTTCTGCTCACTTGCTTTTGCGTTTGTGTTAGTCTTGCTCTTAGCGGAGCTCATGTCCTTTTCAGTGTTTACAGGACTTATGACACTGTTGCTATCGGCTGCTTGTTTTGTTTGAAATTTGTTGTTGCGCAAGTCAATATATATGGTTGGAAAATCTTGGATGAGTTTTTCTGAGGTCTCTTTGAAGTCCTTCATCTGTCTCCCAGTACATCTGGGAAAAGTCAGACACATTTAAACTGCAGTGTAGAAATCTGTAAACATGAGAATATTCACTATTGTTCAAATGTTTAGGGTCGGTAAGTCTCTTATGCTCAAGGCTGAAGTGAGCAGAAATACAGCGAATATGGCAATATTGTGATTACAATTTGAAATAACTGTTTTCTGTTTTGTTATTTTAAAAAGTAATTTATTCCTGGGATCAAAGCTGAATTTCCAGCATCATTACTCCAGTCTTCAGTGTCACATGATCCTTCACAAATCACGCTAATTTGATGATTTGATGCTGATCAACAGTTGTGCTGCTTAGTATTTTTGTAGAAACTGATACATTTTCTCTGGATTCTTTGATAAATAGGTCAAAATAACAGCATTTAATTGAAACAGTTAAATTTTGTAACATTATAAATATCTTTGTCACTTTTGGTCAGTTTAATACATCACTGCTGAGTCAAATTATTAATTTCTATAAAAGAAATAAAAACTTACTGACCACAAACCTTTGAACAGTAGTGTGATTTACTGTCATAATAGAGATGATATGACTCTACCTGGGGGGTGATTCTTGTATATTATGTGTTTTCGTTGATGAAACATGTGTCTTTATTTCCATCTCATTTACTTTCTTCTCAAAAAAAGCAACCAGCTGCTCCATTAAATCAGTTTCAAGCATTTCACTGTCGTCGCCTGTAAAAAGAAATGATGTTTTCCTCTTATGCACATCTGAAATGTACATGCAGTCTACATTAATAAAACAATGTCTGTAATCCAACCTTTGAGTATATTGGTTTGAATTGGTTTGTCAAGAGGTGTGTGTTGCTTTAGAGTCTGAAGGACTTGGTCGAGATCCCAGCTATCAAGAGGCTGTTGAGATAATAACATTACAAAGCTTTTATTTAGCCCTGGTCTAATAATCTGCTTATATACAACCTAACTTACTGTCAATGACAAATCAGGGCACAATCGGGTTCCTATCCATCCAGTCTTGTTTGCTTTTTGTTGCAAAGGCACATTGTGTTCTGTTTTATTTGTCTCTCTTTCATTAGATAATCCTTCTGTTTTGTGACCCACAAGAAGCGGAGGATTAGAGTCACCTTTTTGGTCATCATCAGTCCAGGAAGTGAAGAGCTGCAATACAGATTTGTATAGATGATTTATGCAAGACAACAAGACAATGTGATCTGGGAAATTGATAGAGATGGTAAACATCTATCTCTCTATCTCTCTCACACTCTCACATACACACAGACAGAACCACACACACACACAAATACTCTCTCTCTCTCTCTCTCTCACACACACACACACACACACACACACAAAACTGTCTCTCTCATACACACACACCTTGACTTCTGGCTCTTGCAGTGAATCGCTCTTCTGGTTCACCCTGGTCCCTTGCAAGTAAGTCACTGGTGCTCTCTGAAGGACTGATATCTCTTCTTCTTCATTGTCCGACTGCAATGTGAAATGTTCAGTTGTGTTTGTGTTCTTTTCAGTTAGTTTATTATCAGTTAGTATCTTTACTATCGGTTCAGTTAGTATAAATAAATCGATAAAAAGTCACTTGTGAGGAAATATCATCAGCGAACAGTTGCTTGAACTTACTGATGACAGGTCGGATTCCAGGGATGGTAACTTGGCTATAAGGTCGTGCAGATGCAAATTCTTTTCCATTTCTCCTACTTGGCAGGTGCGTGGTTTCTCTTTGACGGTCCTGAAGCGACAGCAGCCGCTCTTGATTCTGAACGAGCGTCTGACGTCCAGACGACCACAAGCCAAACTGTGGTTGTCATGGTGACCACACGCGCAGTTGACCAGTGATGACGCCACGAGGGCGCCTATGCTCTTTTCCCAAACAGAAGTATGAAATACATCCCCTCTCTTTACATGTGCACATCATATATGCTTGACAAAATTAAATATGATTCGTCGGTTTCTGTTAGTGCCCTCCACAATGTTATCTTTACGACGCGAGGCCGTGAAAACGGTTGTAATTCTAAGATGTTCACGTTTGTGGAGTTGAATTTGGAAGTGGCGAAGGAAATATCAAATATTTTATGCTTTTAAAAGCCTAAATGAATATCTCAATTGTACTGCTGCAAGAAACCAAGTCTAGCAGGGATTCCTTGAGCGTTTGTTTCTGAACGGTGTCTCCATTTTTTAGCAGAAGTTCATCTCGGACTAAGAGGACATGCTAAGTTCGGTACAAACTTTTCCTCCGTGTGTATATATTTAAACATTAATTCATATCATGGCACACACCCCAACCCCTGATAAGAAGAGCCACTTTATTGTGTTTGTCATGCACTATAAAAAAAAAAACATCAAGAAGTCATGGCAACCTATGTTTTTTCAAAGCATATGTTGCCACATATTATAACAAAGTTATAATAAATTATACGAAATTCAACTTGTTTTTGTATAGTCAGTTTGAATATAATTTAAGTTTAAATTACTTCATTTTGACCACCTCATTTAAAGCAGCATGGAAACACTGACTTCTGACGTTAAAAAAATTCTACATTCCGACGTGGCTGACATTACTATGTTACCAATACCACCGCCATCCACTCGAACAACTTGATGGGAATGTACCTAATTCACATTTGTTTGTTTGTCTGTTTGTTTTGCGAACTTTAAAAAGATTCACCCAGTGAGTGTATTGAAATGAATAAAAAGACGTGATGCGTGACAAAAACTAAATACATATTACTTGTGAACATAATAGTCTATTTGTATGGTCATTTTACACTGTAATTATGTACAATTCTGCAAAACGTGCTAAAATCTTATTTTTGAGGGGGTATTTAGGATGCATAAAATACCATTGTTAAAGTAGAAATGTGATGGAGAGATTGATGTGGAATGGTGCTCATAATGATTCAGAACTGCAACATTCTGAGGTAATTAAAAAAAACATAACTTTACCTTTATACTAAGTTTGGTAGGGAAAAAAATATTTTGTGAAACATTTAAATATTATCAATGTCTTGTTAGACAAATTCAATAAACCAGTCAAAATCTAGTGAAACTCTTTTATTTTCTAAAAGTCTGAAGACACTCAAGAATGTAAAACTTGCGCACACACACACAAACTGTCATGCAACTGGAAAACATATGTAAATTGAGTTGTCCATATTATCTGCTTCATTAAAAAAACTCTACAAGAGGTATCAATAAAGTTACATTCAATTTTTAAATGATGCAATTATTTAAGAAATTGATTGTTTTAGAATGTTGCTGAAGAAATGATTGACAAAAAGGGAATTGACCGTATACTCAAACCTGAAGGTGTTGCACAGCAGGCCTTTGGACTTAGAGCATAGATCAGTTTTGTATGCATTGTGCTATATTTGTGTTTGGTTTATCAGAATAAGCCTTTGCGCAATGTCCTTTTTCATGTTTATTTGGAGACCATAAACAAACAAAATTTGTTTAATTTTGAAGAACTAGACATTCTCAAAAAGAAAACAACAGGAAAAAACAGTCACAATACTTTTTAGCCATAATACTGTAGTTACTTTTGGTTCTTGATTTTACAAATATTTTAATGATATATATCTTCTACATGTTCATTAAAGTGTGTCACACAAACAAAAATCTCTATATTTTTGTACATGTCACTTTTTTTGTTTTATTTCCAGTAGCCTTTATTTTAATTTATTTCCAAAAATATATAATTACCTGAATATATCAACACAATTGATATATATCCAATAACATTGTTATTTTTACAAGACTTGGATTAAGGATCTTTTTAAGATATATATTTATTGATATAAATAAAAGTCGTCAATGGAAGCTCTGACATGGATTGGAATTATTACAGCTGAATAGAAAATCTAATCTGTGGTATAGTAGAATTGATATTTATGATTTTAACAGTTCCGAAAATGTTCATTGCTGATGTTCCGCAGGTCAAGTCCAGAAAGGCCGGGTGGGCTGACACATGTGATGTTATTGTATATTGTGACAAGTGTATGGGGCTCCTCACCTTCCCCAAGCGTCTCAACCTGCAGTGGAACCACCTGTGGCTTCTGTAGAAGGAAATCTCGAAAGGGTTTGGCACTACAGTCACATTTCCAGTTGTTACCTGAGAGCCAGAGCTGGTCCAAGCTATCAGGTATAGAAGCTGGAAGGTTGACCAGTACGTTGTCTTTCAGGTTCAAGTAGCGCAAACGTGGCAGCATGTATATAGTTGCATTAAGGATGAACTCCAGCCTGTTTCCAGAGAGATCCAGCCAAGACAGGTGTTGCAGTGGCAGTAAGGCTTCAGCAGGAAGATTGCGAAGTGAGTTGCCTGACAGTAGCAGGTAATCGAGATTCTTCAGGCCATAAAATGTGTGGGAGGTGATGGATGTTAACTGGTTGAACCTTAGATCAAGCTGTTGCAGCCCTTGTAGTTCCACAAAACTCTGACGCTCCACCGTAGTGATGTTGTTGTGTTGAAGGAAAAGGCGACGAAGACCTGTTAGACCAACAAAACTTTGAGCTGAGACTTTTGTCAAGCAGCTCCTATCAAGGTGAATACTGTGGAGCTTTGACAGACCCTTGAAAACTTGATCCGGTAGGCTGTGAAAACAACTGCCAGTAAGTTTTATCACAGCAAGGTGATTCAGGCCTATAAATGTGCCCGTGCGTGTCTCTTGTAGCCGGTTGTTCTCCAAGTTCAGCACCTCTAGATGGCCCAGCCCTTCAAAAACTCTCACTCCCAAGGCTCGTATCTGATTGTGACAAAGGCAGAGTTCCTCGAGATACTGCAAATCACGGAAAGTCCCAGATCTTAGACTACTAATCGAGTTATTTGACAGGCGAAGCACGTGCAGGCTGTGTAAACCAAGGAAAGTTTCATCGTGAAGCACAGATAGACGATTTCTGCTGAGATCCAACCATCTCAAAGATTTCATGCCCACAAATGCCCTAGGTGCCACGGTCACTATCTGGTTTTGGGCCAGATAGAGCTTCTGCAGCTTTGGTAGTTTCAAAAACACATTTGCCTTGATAACTTTGAGATAGTTTCCAGTTAGGTCCAATTCTTTGAGCTCAATAAGACCCTGAAATAGCTGAGGTTGGAGATATGCCAGACGATTCCCAGAAAGAACTAACTCTCGTAATCCATGTAAGTCCTGGAACCCTGTCTCAGGCAGGACAGACAGTGAATTCCATCCTAGGTTCAACAACCACATGTGGCTGAGTCCAGCGAACAACTTGTCATCTATTCGAGACAGCTGATTATTGTTGAGACTGAGGGTCGCAAGGTTGGGTGTGCCCTGGAAGACTATGCCAGGTAAGGAACGAATATTGTTCCTCTCAAGGTGCAGGTGAGCAAGGGAATTCAGACCTCTGAAGACATGGGCATCGAGGGATACCAGCAGGCTGCTCTGTAGGTTTAGGAACTCCAGATTGGACAGCTTTTCGAAAGCAGATGCTGGTAAGTTAGTAAACAGGTTTCCATCCAGCCATAGGTAGCGTGTAGTCAGTGGGATGTCAGAAGGAACCTGGGTGAAGTTGCGTGTGCTGCAGTAGACATTGAGCTCTAAATTGTAGTCTTCGTGACAGGTACATGCCTTTGAGCAGGACTCACTTTTTAGGCCAGTGGGTTCCTCTGAGGGTTTTGGATTTACAGAGAGCTTAGGCTCCTCTGAGGGTCTGGATTCCTCTTTGTTGGGGTTTGCCAGTACCACTGATGTCCCCAGTGTGTACAACAATAGCAGTACAAAGGGGTTCATCCCAACTAAGAGACAACAATCTAAATGTCAACATCAAACACTTTCAAGGTAACAAAACACCAACCAATTTATATGATTTTTCAACATCTTTCAGTTTGTGGAAATTAGTTCAGCTCCAATACATTTACACTTTTACCCTATTATATTACTCTTCTGAAGCATTCACTGAACATTAATGAAAAAATGCATCCATTTTAAAATCTATATATTTGAAAAATGTGGAATTTTGTCTCTACCGTTTTATTGTGACAGCAGTCCAGCAGTCCAGCATGCGTTCACTAGAAGAGTGGCACGTGTGTGACAGATCAGAACCACCCCTGCCCCGTATATCCCCTAGAAAAAAGCCACGTAGCGCTCTGGACAGAATTAACCTCTTCATTTCTGCTGTTTTCATTTTCTGCCATTGCTACTGTTTTCAGTTTTACCGGTTGAATATTAAATTAATCCTTGCCAAACTTGCTATAGTTACAATTTCCTTTAATAAATATCCACTCTCAGGCACACACACACACATAAATATATATTTGTATATACAAATATATATTTTTAAATACAAATACTCTATTTGTAAAAAAAGGTTAAAACATCTTGATAATAAATAGAAAATAATGCAATTGCATTTGATATAAAATTAGTACTTTAATTTGTAAAATGCATTTCCACTGATTTTTCTGTCTAATACTCCCACACATTTTAGATGAAAATACGTTGACTTTCTCTGAATGGTGTTCCAAAGTTCATGTAAATCTGCCGAGCCATCAGTGACATTTAACAGATGGTACTTGCTCCAGTTGTGGTTATCTGTTGGAAGACATCCAACTCTAAAAAGGTAATCAGGGTTAAACAAGCTAAGGAACAACCCCTGACTGAATTTAAACTGAAACAGAAGTGACAACGAGAACAATGATAACACTGAAAAAGAAAGAAGTTTTCTGTTAAATGTTAGTATTTCTTTGAAGAACTACATGTGTGTCAGTGTTCAGTGGCATTCAAAGAATGTTAGGTAGTGGTAACTACTGTTAGGACCCCTGCTCTGGCTAAAGTTCTCTGCCCTCATACACAAATCAGTATAGGTTTCTCATTATAGAGACGATTCGAAAATCCATTGCTGCTTGTATATATTTCTTATTTTGTGTGTGTGTATATATATGTATGTGTATATATATATATATATATATATATATATATATATATATATATATAATGTTCTTATTTGTACCTATATTCTTTTATTTTTCTAATTGTTATATGTTCTTTTCCTTATTTGAATGATTTGTAAAGAGTGATTTATAATCGAGAGATTATTATTAGTTAAAGCCTTTCTTTACTTTTCTGTATTTTTCCATTACTTTTCCATTAAGAGCACTGTCTGCTCTTGTGTTGAAAATTACTAGTTTTTCTTTCTTTCTTTCTTTCTTTCTTTCTTTCTTTCTTTCTTAGCCAATCAGAATGATTCAACCATCATCATTTATGTAGTTAGTACCCTCTGTTAGAGTATATTTGCGGTAACAATGTTATTGAAAGTGGGGCGGCCTACGAACTCCTTGTGAGACCTGAAGCTGACTTCTGCTGATGAAACTGCAAACTAAACTTCACTAATTTAAGTGAAGTTCACTAATTTCTTCTGTTGACTGCACTTCTGACTTCTGGTCTTCATTCAACATATCTGGTCCTCAGGTATTAACTGTAAATCCCCTACAGTAATATTTAAATACAGGTTCCTGTGTGTCAAAGTCTTACTGTTGACCCAGAAAAATGCTCAACCAGTTATAGGAGACTGTGACTGGTTTTCTCAAGAGTTCATAAAACATGAATTGATGTTCAATTGACTGTCTTTTTCTTTCCAGTTCTATCGTGATGGAAGTGGTGATTGTCTGTAAAGACGTTTAAGTGTCTGTCTACACAGAATTGACTTTCATTCTGAAAAATATAAACAGGAGCGATACATATGAACACATACATGTTTATGCTTAATGTTACAGTGTTGAGGAAAAATAAGCATTTTAGCAGATGACTGAGTATCTGATGGACAAGGAGGAAGCAACGTTTTGTATTTTAAGACCCATTGCTATAAAATCACCAGTAGAGGGAAGTACAGGCTTTTTCTCACAAGTTGAGCTGAGTTACCTCCAAAGAAATAGTCCACATATTTGCTGCCGTTTTATCAATCATTATCATCTAAATGACACAAGAACTGCACATTTTAAAATAACATTTCTTTCTCTTTTTGACAATGAGTGTTTTGACTCTACTTCCATGTTGAAAGCAGGGCAGCTGATGATTCCACCTCATCAAGTTCACCTTGCCTCAGGTCTGTTTTTCAACACTTTCCTTTGTCTGTTGTAATGTTCTTTCTATATGTGAGATGTGCATCTACTGAGGACAAAGTAAGGTACCCAACAGCAAAAAAAGAAAAAAGTTCCTTCTCAAAAACGGAAAGTGCTTACATATTCATAGAATATGCAAAGGACCAGCTCAGGTATGAAAAGCAGTCAGTTGGGTAATCTGCCACACTATGGCTTTAATGATTGCTTCTCCCCTGACAAACAGTTCTAATTGACTCATTCTCCCACAGTCAATGATATACAAAGGTTTGGAGCTTTGTCATTTGGCTGTTGCTCACCATGAGCACAAGCGGTGTCAGGATGAATGACGGCGCCAGCTGCTCAAATACACTCAGCCTTTTTAGAGCTGCTGCCGGCACGCTTCACAAATGGCCTCTCACTTCAACTGGCTGAGCAAACTAGCACTGGGCATTGTAGAGCTTCTTCAGCAATTCGGAGCTGAGCATGCCAGATTGAGCTGGGATGTTGAAGTTCTCTTCTTTCTGTGGTCCTCCTTCCATCTCCATCAGGTATTCCATACCGAGACTCTCGCCTCTGGAATATTATTTCCATTGCTTTTCGCTTCTCACGAATAGCATACACGATGCATAACTAGAATTAAAGCATTAGCAGAAATGCTAGAGCTGCCTTTTTCAATATGTAGTAATCTTCACCCTGCTGTACTCTGGATTGAAATCAGAGAATCAGAAAGAGCTTTATTGCAAAGTGTGCTTGCACACACAAGAAATTTGTCTTGGTGCTGAAGCTTCCAGTGCACATAAACAATACAACACAACATGAACACAAAAATACAAATATGAAAAATCGTATAAACATTTTTATATACCGTATATAAAACTGATCGGAAAAGAATGACTAAAAGCAGAACACAAAAACAAAACAATAACTGAAGAGCTCAACACAGAGGCAGCCATCCGCTGCGCCATCTTGGTCATAATAAATTTAAATAAAAAATTGGTCAATATAAAATTGAAACAAATAACTGTTGCATAACTATTGAAATATGCAAGGATGTATATCAAAATGATTATTTAGTAAATGTACAAGACTAATGGGGTTATGTGTTACAAGACTTTGCAAAGCATTTGATGAAAAAGTGCAGAGCAAGATAGAAGACGATTTAAAAGACAGTCCTCTTGGTGAGCCGTGTTAAATGAGTTGTGAGGCAACTAAAATTAGGTAAAGAACTCTTAATCTTTAGAGGACATACAGTCCAGAAGCTGATTTAAGGTCCCCATAGGTTTTGGTAAAGCTGTACTTTGATGATCCACTTCAGACATTCGACTTACTGTCAGTAACTCTGCAAATACATGTGTGATTAATCTACTAATTCTAACCTTATCCCTGATCTAACATACTAATACTCTAATGAGAGTTAATTGACAGTTAAGACCCGAAGACCAGATATGATAAAAGAAGACCAGGAGTTAGACGTGCAGTCAATTGAAGAAAATTTGAGTGAAATTGCAGTTTCACCAGCAGAAGCTTCAAGTTTCTCAAGAAGTTCATAGGCCGCCCCTACTTACAATTACATTTTCACAGCAGACTCTATTAACTATGTCATTATTTCAGGTTAAATGATTCTGACTGGCTAAGAGAGAAAGGTAGACAAAACAAATAATTTTCTACACAAGAGCAGATACTTAGAAGCATATCTCCATCCATCACCGAATCTTGGACCCTGGATTTAAGTACATGGTGACCTTCTGGCTCACAGAACTGTGTTTCTAGACATCAGCTTGTTGAGGAAACCAAGTTATTCCATCTCATGTTCAACTCACCAATACTGATCTGTAGCAGAGCATACTAAAACACACAGATACACAAGGCACACAGCTTCTTCAAGGTTTAAGTTGTGTAACTAAACAAGAAACGTACCAAAACATACTCATAAAATGTTGAGTTTCAGACAATATTCATCTTCATTCTCTAGTGTTTGAAAATAGAAAAGTAAAGTAAATGCTTTACACTAAAATCGTCACGTTGTCAAAAGAATTAAGTGTACATAAATTAAAATTTTTTTTAATTATAAATCACTCAAAATTATATATATTGAAGCGGCAGTGGATTCTGGAATCAGAATCCACAAAAATTAAATAAGTTATTGTAAACACTGACAGATGAACAGAAAAGTTAATTAATATGTTGTATTATCTACCAGAACTTTCATTGTATGCTTAAAAATGTAATGCTTTGGAACAAATTGGAACGGCAGTTTGGTTCTCGGCACACAACAGATAGACACAGTTAAATAGCTACTCATTGATACATTCAAATTGTTCCCTTCATTATCTCTATTAATAGTGTTTAGAAATAACCATTTGTATCTGTTCTGACCTATGACCACTTCTTAGACCTTCACAAGGGGACAAAGTAATAACTTCATTTAGTGCTATTTACATGAATAGTAGTTTTCTCTGCAAGTCTAGTGTCCTTTTGGGAGAATAACAGCCTGTCTGTGATCGGTAAGGATGGTAAGCTGCTGCCACATGATTTCAACATTATTTTAGCATTATTTTCAGACTTTTAACAGCCTCATAAGCCAGACAAATCTCAATAAAGGGCCAAGAAAACCCATTATCACTGTTTTTCAGCACCGCTAACTACTGAACAAATGACCTCACCTGCAATCATCACACATGCCTGAAAATTTCAGGTCTCTTGATGCCTTAAACCATTACGTCTCTGTATATCCAACAACAGTGGTGGTTGTTCTGCATAGCAAGTCAGCCTTTAAGAATTGCCCTTCTGTTTGTTTTCACTTTTAGATGGTCGGTCTGCTTTAAAAGCGATGAATTTCAGGCAGCTCTTTCTTTATGTTGTGAAGCCTCACATGATCCCCTAGTGATAATATTCATACAACTTTGCCTATTTGAAACCAATGTGGCAGAGTTGCTAATAAAAGCAGTGTGATTTACTCAAACAGTTTTGCCCTCACACCATAACACACTCGGGCCTAATAGTCGGGGGTTTAGACTGAACAATGCACGGGGTGATGATTTTTAATATCACATGTTATTTTTAGGCGTGAGCAGTGGGAAGTGTCATTAGAAAATGAGCCAAAATGACTTTTTGGGCCTTTCCTTGGATCTCAGCTGTCATGGTTGAGTCTTTTACCTCTCCAATACTGACAGTTAATGTCTGTTATACAGCATGTCAAGCCTGACAGAAGCCTTACTCTGATTGATAAGTCTGTACACCTCTGGAAAAAAGATGAAACATGAGAGATTGTTGGTGAAATATATTTTAATAAGCCTGCACTGATTAAAATGTTCATTAGTGTGCAGGGAGCGAAGCAGATCTGATCTGTAAGTCTCATGACTGGGTCATTTCCAAGTTAGTTCCAAGTAAAACTGCCCTGTGCTGTTCTCCTATCTGCAAATTGAATTTATAATTAATAACGACTTCATTTGAGTGTGAATTTCAATAAATCTGGTCACAGTCCCAGTGCCAGATGGCGGGGGATGGGGGTTGGATGCCTGGCACTCGCCCTCACCGGACATGATCGCGATTTCAAGTGAGAATGTTATTTTAGCTGAAGGGGAACCTGCTCACGCAACGCCAGTTCTGCATTGTGGAATCGTTTGACTGTTATTCAGCCTCAAAATCAGTTTCGGGACTTTTGGACTTAATGAGGTTATCCACAAACTGGACAATTAGTGAGATGACCGGTCACCACTGTGCATGTCAGTTTGCTGCAGAGAGACTTCCTGTACCGTAAACTGCTTTGGATGAAAAAAATGATCCCTTAAATGTTATGGAATGTTCTCCTGCTGTAAAAATAATGATATTCCATGTGTCCAGACAGTGTCTGTTCTCGAGCTCAATCATATTGTCAGCAATGACATGCACTGTTTCTCTTGACTGCTAATATGCTAATATTCCCTAATCCGAGGTGATATCTTATTACCGAGTCTGTTTTATAGCCTGTTTTACATGCAAAGATAAACAATACACTGGTGTTGAGGGAGTTGAAGACACACAGCTAGATAGGTTTCACTGAAACAAAAAGAAACATTGAATAGCATGGACAATTCAGCCACTGGCGATCCTGCTCTATCCTCAAGCAAACTTTGGATTGCTTTTGGTTGCACCACCAAATGCGCCCTAATAGATGCTGAAGTTAAATCAACTCAGACAGACCTGGGAAAACAATCCCCTCAGTAAAACTTTTTGATAAACTCTGAGACTTGGGGGTAGTCCAGAGGTCCTTTCAATTTCAATGTTTACAAAGTAAGCAGCAGCTGCGTCCCCCTTTGGTTTCCTCGTTTTGCATTTCATCTTTGGACAATTTTTATATTTTCAGAAGTTTATGTGCATCAGAAAAATGCTTTGTTCATAAAAAAAGTCTCATTTTCTTTGTATACTCAGTTCTCAAGGTAATACACTCCATAAATGGAAAGAGAAATACAATTCTGATGAAAACAGACCATTTCCTGAGGTAAAACTTTTACATGGGGAGTTCGTGAAGATGCCTGCTTTATTCCACAGGGTGTCAGGGTTATAATGAAGGGAAAAACTCAGGATCCAAAAGCAAGTAAGAGTTTATTGAACAAAAAATAAACATAAATGGTCAGTCCAAGCCAAGGGAAAAAACAAAAGAAAATATCCAAATGAAAGGGAATCCAGGTCAATGGAAGACACAGGCGAACCAGGCTGCTGGACGGTGAGACAGGGACGCAATGGGGAACACCTCGGCTGCGAAGATCCAAAGAGAAGGTCCACCGGGAACTCAGGAAGACAGGGAATAACTCCAGCACCCATGGAAGGTCTGTAACGATCTGACACAGACATGAGTGTGAGAGGAGCTTAAATAGAGGAAGGTGATCAGGTGCAGCTGGAGAGTGAGCTGATGAGGCAATCAGTAGCCACGCCTCCAACACAACCACACAAACACAGAGAGAATGAATCAATGAACCCATGAACCGTGACAGTACCCCTCCTCCTAGGGACGCCTCCTGGCGCTCCCAGGAGAACCTACCTGTCGATTGAACTCATCGATCAGAGAGTGATCCAGTATGTCCCTGGCAGGAACCCAACTTCTCTCCTCCGGACCGTACCCCTCCCAGTCCACCAAGTACTGAAATCCGCGTCCCCTCCGTCTCGAGTCCAGAATACGGTTGACCGAATAGGTTGGTTCCCCATCTATGAGTCGCGGCGGGGGGGGAACCGGGGCAGGCGGATTAATGCGAGAACGAAACACGGGCTTCAATTTAGATACATGAAATGCGGGATGAATCCTCCCGTACGCTGGAGGTAGTTTGAGGCGGACTGTCACTGGGCTAATGATTTTGGTGACAGGAAATGGGCCAATAAATCTTGGAGCAAGTTTGTTACACACGGAGCGGAGAGGAATATTCTTGGTTGAAAGCCACACTTTTTGACCAACGACGTAAACGGGAGGCTTAGACCGGTGGCGGTCGGCTTGGGCCTTGGTGCGCGCTCCCACTTGAAGCAAAGTCTCACGGGCTCTGCTCCATGTGCGGCGACACCTCTGGACAAAGGCGTGGGCGGAGGGGACCGCGACTTCGGATTCCAGACTAGGAAAAATAGGTGGCTGGTAACCTATACTACACTCAAATGGTGAGAGGCCCGTGGACGACACTGGCAAAGAGTTATGTGCGTACTCAACCCATGGGAGTTGTTGGCTCCAGGAGGAAGGATTCTTGGATACCATACATCGTAACGCTCTCTCAAGATCTTGGTTGGCCCGCTCAGTTTGACCATTGCTCTGGGGATGGAAACCCGAGGACAGACTTACAGTCGCTCCCAGTAGTTTGCAAAATTCTCTCCAGAATTTGGATATAAATTGGGGACCCCTGTCGGAAACCACGTCTGTCGGGAGGCCATGTATGCGAAAGACGTGATCTACGACAGCCACCGCTGTCTCCTTAGCAGAGGGTAATTTAGGTAAGGGAATGAAATGAGCCGCCTTCGAGAACCGGTCCACAACGGTCAAAACGACCGTCTTGCCCTGGGAGGGGGGGAGGGCGGTAATGAAATCTAGCGCGATGTGGGACCAGGGCCTCGAAGGGACAGACAGCGGTTGGAGTAACCCATCTGGCGGACGATTGGAGGTCTTACCAGTGGCACAAACTGAACAGGCCAAAACAAACTCTCGGACGTCACGAGTCATACCTGGCCACCAGAATCGTTGTTTGACCAAGAAGTTGGTCCTATTAACTCCTGGGTGACAAGCTACGTTGGAACAATGGCCCCATCGAACAACGTCGGAACGTAGACTCTCTGGTACAAATAAACGACTCGGTGGTCCCCCGGGCGGAGGCGTTACCCCTTCTAAGGCTGTCTTTACCTTCGATTCGATCTCCCATGTGAGTGTGGAGACAATGAGTCTCTCTGGAAAAATACACTCGGGAGTAGACGGGCGTTCGGAGCGGTCAAAAATACGAGATAAAGCATCGGGCTTGATGTTTTTAGAGCCCGGGCGGTACGAGAGTGAAAAATCAAAACGTCCGAAAAATAGAGACCACCGAGCCTGCCTAGAGTTGAGTCTTTTGGCAGGCCTGATATATTCCAAATTCTTATGATCAGTCCAAACGATAAAAGGTACCCCCGACCCTTCTAGCCAATGACGCCACTCCTCCAACGCAAGTTTGACGGCCAACAACTCTCTATTGCCAATGTCGTAGTTACGTTCGGCTGGCGATAGACGATGGGAATAATACGCGCAAGGGTGCATCTTGTCATCCGAGGCAGTGCGCTGGGAAAGAACCGCTCCTACCCCCACCTCTGACGCGTCGACCTCCACCACAAACTGGCGTGATGGATCAGGGGCGACGAGAATGGGAGCCGAAACAAAGCGGCTCTTGATTTTGGTAAAAGCAGTTTCGGCTGCATCCGACCACCTGAACGTCGTTCGGGAAGAGGTCAAGGCTGTCAGAGGCGCGGCTAGCTGGCTGAAATTACGAATAAAACGTCGGTAAAAATTGGCGAACCCCAGAAACCTCTGCAGGGCCTTACGGGAATCTGGAGTTGGCCAATCCACCACAGCCTTAACCTTGTCGGGATCCATGCACATTCCCTCGGATGAGACGATATACCCTAAGAAAGGAACAGACTGTGCATGGAACGCGCACTTCTCCGCCTTGACAAAAAGACCATTCGCCAGCAACCTCTGGAGCACTCGTCTGACGTGCTGGACATGCTCCTGGAGAGAGGAGGAAAAAAATCAATATATCGTCCAGGTAGACATAAATAAATTGATCTACCATGTCTCTCAGCACGTCATTGACGAGTGCTTGGAAGACCGCAGGGGAGTTGGACAACCCAAAGGGCATGACCAAATATTCAAAGTGTCCCCTGGGGGTATTAAACGCGGTCTTCCACTCATCCCCCTTCCTTATGCGGACCAAATGATAAGCATTACGCAAATCCAATTTCGAGAACACTGATGCTCCCTGCAACCTCTCGAAGGCTGAAGACATCAAAGGCAAAGGATAAGTATTCTTTACCGTGATGTTATTCAGCCCTCGGTAATCAATGCAAGGTCGCAGAGACCCATCCTTCTTGCTCACGAAAAAGAACCCCGCCCCCGCTGGAGAAGAGGAGGGGCGGATGAACCCAGAAGCTAGCGAATCAGAAATATATTTCTCCATGGCCTCCCTCTCAGGAGTGGAAAGTGAGTATAACTTGCCTTTGGGAGGAGAAGTACCTGGCTGTAACTCTATAGCACAGTCGTAAGGACGATGAGGAGGTAGAGAAGCAGCCCGGGACTTACTGAACACTTCCTTCAGGTCAAGATACTCTCGGGGCACGTTAGACAGGTCCACTGATTCCTCCTGCAACACAGAACTAGACACAGTCGTACAAGCAGACACAAGACAAGAGGCATGACACTGATTGCTCCAGGTAGAGACAGAATTAGACCCCCAGTCCAGCTTGGGGTTGTGCTTAACTAGCCAGGGGTGGCCGAGGACAACAGGGATAAGTGGCGAGTCCGTGAGTAGAAAGTCAATACTCTCTGTGTGATTACCGGAAACAACCAGAGTGAGAGTGTCCGTGGTGTGAGTGATGGTAGGCAGATCCTGTTCGTTGAGGGCGTGAACGGTGATGGAATGAGGAAGTTTAACAATGGGGATCTTAAGCGAAACGGCCAAGGAGTAGTCCATAAAATTGCCTTCAGCTCCCGAATCCACTAGAGCCTGACAGTCGTGAGTACTGTTACCCCATTGCAATCTTCCCGAGAGGAGGGTGGCAGAGGAGGATCTCCCCAGCATGAACCTACCCGACAGTAACCTCCTATCTACTGTCGGGCTTGATCCTTTACGGAAACATTGGCTGAGAAAATGTCCCGATCCTCCACAATAGAGGCAGAGTCCTCTTGATCGTCGGTGGGTCCTCTCCTCCCGGGAAAGCCGAGCTCGTCCTACCTGCATGGGCTCATGGTCGATCTGAGGGCTGACCGTGCTCTCCTCTGTGACCTTGAAGAATTCTCGGGTCTGGCTGGCAAGCAAACGCTCACTATGTAGCTGCGCTCTGGCATCCACTCGTAGTGCCAAGTCCACAAGTCCATTGAGATCCTTCGGCAAGTCGAGCGCGTAGATTTCCTTATGAACACGGTCAGCCAACCCATGCAGGAACATGTCCCACTGCGCCTCCTCGTTCCAGTTGCACTCTGCAGCCAAGGTCCGAAAGTCAATCAAGTAATCTGAGACGTTGCGCTTCTCCTGGCGTAGGCTGGCGAGCTTCCGGCCCGCCTCTTGACCTGCGTCTGCGCGGTCGAAAACTTGTGTCATTTCTGTGGACAGTGCCTGGAACGAGGCACAACACTGATGATTATTGGCCCACACCGCCGTTCCCCAGCGGGCAGCACGCCCCGACAACAACATCAGTACTAGAGCAACCTTAGACGCTTCGGTGGCAAAAGTAAGGGGTTGTAAGGAAAAAAAAACAGCACAAAGTGTCAGGAATGATCTACACTGACCAGGTTCACCCGAATACCTCTCGGGTGTGGGAATCCGCGGTTCCTGGTTGCTGGGGATGAGCGCTGAAATGGGGGGAACGGCCGGTGGTGTTGGCGCAGTGGGTGGTGTAAGTTGTTGACACCGGGCGGTGAGCTCGGACACCTGCATCACTAACGTCTGAACAGCCCGTGCCAGGTGGTTCGCCTGTTCCTCGTTCCGCTCCATGCGCTGACCATCCCTTCTTAGATAGCATTGTAAGTCTTCAATACTTGCTGGATCCATAAATGGTCAGATCGTTCTGTCAGGGTTATAATGAAGGGAAAAACTCAGGATCCAAAAGCAAGTAAGAGTTTATTGAACAAAAAATAAACATAAATGGTCAGTCCAAGCCAAGGGAAAAAACAAAAGAAAATATCCAAATGAAAGGGAATCCAGGTCAATGGAAGACACAGGCGAACCAGGCTGCTGGACGGTGAGACAGGGACGCAATGGGGAACACCTCGGCTGCGAAGATCCAAAGAGAAGGTCCACCGGGAACTCAGGAAGACAGGGAATAACTCCAGCACCCATGGAAGGTCTGTAACGATCTGACACAGACATGAGTGTGAGAGGAGCTTAAATAGAGGAAGGTGATCAGGTGCAGCTGGAGAGTGAGCTGATGAGGCAATCAGTAGCCACGCCTCCAACACAACCACACAAACACAGAGAGAATGAATCAATGAACCCATGAACCGTGACACAGGGAGCTTCAGAAAGATGATCTGTTGATGATCAGCTCAGTCCTTCTGACAGTCCTACAGCACAGCCCAAGTCCTATTAATACACCCCATCATCTTCTTCCCTCTGCATACTTCTGTTCACATACTTTTGGAAGGTGCTGTCTATAGAGATCTGCTAACTTTTTAAGGACCTTTTATTTAGATGAAAATAGAAACGGTGCTAAAATAACACTTTATACAAACAAAAACTGATTCAAGTACGATCATTGCTCTCAAATGAGGAAAGTTTAGAGTGGTTCATTATCGCTATTATCGCCTTGTACTTGTTAGAACAATTTGCCCTCATGTTTCCAATTATAGGAGTTGACTTTTATCAGCACATCAGGATTTATTTTGGAATGTGTTTTGCTGACTGAAGAAATGTTCTGACCATTTAACTCATGTTCAAGCTGCTGTTGTCTTGTAAATAACACTCTTTGTCAGTTGTTTCTTAAAGGAAAAAAGGTCACTATACTTCACTTGTCATGAATTTAAGATCACAGTTATCAAAGAAGAAAACAAGCATGTGATGCTTTTAGAGGAGCTTTTGAGATGAATGTATCTTTCTTGTCAAAAAAACTGACACACATATACATTCTCCTCCCCCTTCGCATCTGTTACCTTCTTTGTTTTCACTTCATTTTGACGGTCCCCTTTGAACATTCTCTTGACTAGAAGTAACGTTGCACATACATGTCTATTAACTCTCATTAGAGTGTTAGTCGACTGGTAGGGTTAGGGTTAGAATAAGCTAGGTTGTAATACTTGCAAAGTTGTTTACAGTCAGTTTAATATCTGTTGAGAGATCATCACAATAAAGAGTTAGCAGATATTAAGCAGACAGTCTATTAATATTCTAATGAGAGGTAGATGACATTTAGATGCAAATAAGTTTATTACAGACTATAAGTTGCAAAGTTATTTATAGTCAACAGAATGTTCGAAAGGTACCGTCAAAATAAAGTGTTAGCCAATCTTTTATTTTATATTTTACCTTTGCAGTTTAAATAAACCATACATCTCAACAGGGCATCTTGCTTCATTATTATTTATGAATTTCTTAAGCAAGCTTCAACCACATAAGGGCAAATGCCTTGAGCGCAGCTGATGAGACTTTGAAGTGATGGTTGAGCGATCAAGAATATTCCAATATCCAAATAAAATTTCCTTCCATTCCTCCATTCTTATTTTCTTTCCTCACATCCTAAGGGCAGTGGATCTGAGGCGTGGAGAAAGGAAACAATGATGCACAAATTAGAAATGAGAAGCACTCACAGTGGGCCTTTAGTTGTATGAAGTATGACTGAATTCACAGTTCTAATAAAAGTATAGGTAAAAAGTACGTGGATGAACTACTACTTCTGGTGAAATTCTGAAGTGTTTATATGATGGACGCTTCACTATCCCATCAGGCCACGGGAGAGGATTTATGAGTGGTACATGCTAGTAGGTCACAGTGACATTTGGTGAATGTAGTATGTCTGAATTGCATTCATCCCTTAGAAAAAAAAAGTAAACTTCAAGTTCGGTTTACTTTATGTAGGAAGTATATTAAAATCAATGTACTAGAAGTATACTTATAACTGGACTGTTTCAGTACTACTTGGGACAAACTTGCCCTCTTTTTAGCGAATAAAAGTATACTTTAAGCGTAATAGGAGTACATTTTGAGTACACGACTAGTTTACAACTACGTGTTTAATTTGTACTGCAACTATACTACAAGTGAACTTTTATGTAGTACTGATATATTACTAGTTAAGTATTTTATCATTACAGATATAATTTTTAACAACTTGTATGGCCCCCAGAATATTTTATAGTACAAATATCTGAACATACAATTTGCGAAGCAAAATTTCGAATTTATAACTTTATCTCATAGATTTTTTTTCCTTCTTCTGTGGCAGAAATGGGCTTCCATATACAATATAGCCAAAGAAAGAACAGAGCTTCTGCTTTAAAAAAAAGCAATTTTTTTTGCCTCAACACTTGAATGTAAGTTTCACAAAAAAGCAACAAGCTGAGAATTTGCTCACGTCTCAATTGCTACACATCTACTGCATTTGAAAAACATTAAATATGAGATCTCTTGCTGTCTCCAATCGCGTCAAAGGTCAGCCAAATTTCCTATAGCAAAAGCAGTTGCTAAAGATAAAATTGTATCCCTTAAAACCCATCTTTGATCACCAAAGTGACATATATTATCAGGGTTTTTCCACTTGTAAAAATGTATTAATGCCTTTGAATAGTTTGAATGTAACTCTACACCGTTGCTTCATTTAGTATCGTAGAACCATGAATATGCAAATTAGCCCTGCCTTCCTCACTTATAGAGATTCATCTACAAGTAGATATATCAGAGATCCACTCAGTCAACTTTACTGTAGTATTTGCTGCACAATGGCTAGTGGAAATACTGGTTTAATTCAGCCATTTATGTTTGAACCAGATACTGATTCAGAAGAAGTGGAAGAGTGTACAGGCTCGTATACCTATATTTCAAAGTTTCAGAATGGTAACACGTTTTATGTATCGCTCTCTACAACGTCAAATTGTAATTATATGTTTAGCCTTTTGCTTTACCACGTTATCAAACAGATAATAATGTGTTGCTAATGTTACACAAACCATGTTTCCTTTCGCCTTCTTAGAGTCAGACAGCTGTCTAATAAAACCAGAATCCTTAGAATGTCAGTGGGTAAAGGCGAATAGTACATCGTAACAAAATTCAGCTGCATTTTTGCTAAAAGTACCCAATTTTACCCAATAAACTGGGATATCCTGGCTTCTCTTGAGACTCTCCTGCTTCAGGGAATAGATCATGAAATGCTAAAGCCCGCCCTATCATGACATGATTGGTTACAAAGTAGTTTGTGACATAAGATGCACCAGTGATATTGTGTTTTTTAGTATTTTAGTGCAATTTTAAGGAGAAAATACTGAGCAATGTTGTTCATTTCTGCTGAATTTACACATGATTTGTCTTTAAGCATATTAAAAACACCACACAGACATATAAACAACATTAAAAACTTGATTTTCACCACAGGGGTTCTTTAAGAAAAGTGCTGAGCTGAATATTTTTGCCACCTAGTGGTTTAAAAGAGAATAGAGTCAAACTCATGCCTTTAGCCCTGTTGTACCCTAAATATGACAGTGTGAATGCTTCATCAGCATGCAGGCACATTGTTTAATCTGATTCAGCAATTCCAGTTTAACTTCTATGCATCTGTGACTTTAATATCAGTGGATGTTTACAGAGTTTAAAATGCTTTGCATTTTCCTTTGTTCTTTTCTTTAACAAAAATATTTAAGTCAATATATCATGAATATTAGAAACATTATGCCATACACATCCTGATTCATGAGTGCATCTTGCCATCTTATTTACATTTATACATTTTCTAGTCACTTTTATTCAAAGCAACATACATTTTATGGGAGCCATATATTTAATTTTATGAATTATATGGGAATTAAACCTATTAGTTGAATCCTGACCGATCCGGATCTGTATTTTATGGATGTTGACTGGATGTTCAGTTGTGTCTCAGAACATTTTGAATATAGCATACAAGGCTTATAACCTTTATTTACTTTGGAAAACTGCTGCATGAAAGTCCTTTACAACATAGAGGCTTGGAATGAGATGAGGGTGAGAAAATAATAACACAATATTCATATAAATTATTTCTGTCTCAGAAGAGCTTAGGCTATTTAAGTATTCTTAACTAAGTGATTATATCTGAAGGCACCAATCAAGTTGTATTTAGCAATTCGCCCCCCTAGAAAACACAACTCTTTCCGTTTCACTGTTTTCATGTGTCTTTGGTTACTGAACACTTTAGTCATAGAGGGAAATATGGGAATGCAATTGTATTCATAGCAAAAGCTATATAGTATTCTGTGCAGTTTTTAAAGGGAAGGAGTGAAGCAGGTGGAAGCCTGGAGCTGAACAGCAATATGGGCCATGAAGTCTTGTGGGAACTCACATAACATCCTCCCTTTGATCTCTTTCCTTATTAGCATCATTTCTCTCCATAAGCCCAACAATGAATACTCCTGCAGTGCCAGTTTTAACAGTGGGCTTCATTAAAATTTGGCTATTGAAACACTCATATTTGAATAAAAGACACATTCACAAACATGTTCAAACGACACAAAACATAGGCTGAAATCCAAATGTAGCTTTTGTTTTTCCTTTCTAAAATCCCTAACCATGTCCCTTTAAATGGCAGTGCCATTTGTAGAGGTACTTCACATGGAAGTGCTCAGAAACCAAAGGGACATCCAAAATCATTGTAACACCATTCAACAGGATCCGACAATTTTCTATTCTCTAAGATTATTCTTTACCAAATAATAATAATAAATCTAAAAAAATGACCATTTATTCCCTTGCATGTCATTCCAAATGACATTAATCTTCTTCTATGGAATAGAAAATGAGATATTTATCAGAATATCCAAACTGGTCTTTTTCATACAAATAGGGACCAGATTTATTTAGGTTTACATCATTATTTTTGTCTAATCATCATGAATCTTTCTCTTCCATAACTCTCCAGAATTCATTAATCAGAGACCAGACAGTGCTAAACTGCTCCTGCAGGAAGAGGTAAAGTAGGTAAAGTGTAGGGATTTAGTCAGGAATGAGTGCAGGTAAGAAGTTGTCACAGATGGCTCCACCAGTGCAATGGAGGCAGCTGAGATTGTTAAGGGTGATCTAATTATGTGGGAGTAATGGGGCGGAAGAAACCCTTGCAGCTGCCCCCTCGCCCCCCTGGAGAGAGTCTCTCTGCCACCATGATGCCATCAGACCTGATGATGCCCGCTGTTGTTGGCAGAAACTCATTGTAGACTGACTATTTGGGCCCACTGCCTTGCAAGGATGGGTTTTCACCTGAAAAAGCTGGAAGGGTTGTAATTACTGTTATAAAAAGCATGCTTTTTGTTTTTTTTGCTTATTTGCTTGTTCATCAATATCCAATTTTTCATTGAAAACCTGCTATTGACTTAGCATTCTTTAATTTACATAGATTTTACTGATAATTTTCAATATAGCAATTTTGGGTTCCCTTTCAGTCAGTCACGTTTGATGTTATGTCAGAACATCTGATGAATTGGGATCTTGCGTAAACTAAATGAGCCAATGAAACGCACACTGGCCCGCAAAGTGGGTATATAAGAAAGTGCACATGCAATCACACGTTCAGCTTTTTGATTCAGAGCCGAGCAGTTGTTGTTCTCTACTACCAGTCTGTGATAGCTTTTCAGCTACCTAGAGGAAAAGGCGGGGTCGTCTTTAGACAGACTAGAAGTCACTTTTATTCTGGACTTTATAAACAACAGAATATGCTCGAGGGCAACAACAAAATAAACAGAAAACACTCATTGGCAGTTTTCAAAACAGCAGGGTTAGCTGGCAGCACTCAGACTTTTCAGCCCTCTCCCCAGTCAGCCTTCTCTCCTTCTCCTGGGCCCAGCTTTTATCCTGTCTCTCGACTCACTGCAAAATGAAGACACCTGTTAGATCTCGTTAACAAGAGGCGTGTCCCTTAACCATTAGCCCTCCCAAACTCCTCCTCCGCCTGCAACAGACACTAAACCACGCCCCGCTGGCCACACAGTCATCTGAAAACAAGTGTGCAGTTCGGAGAAGCAGTTCACAAGGTGTTGGAGTGACAGTGGTGGTTGTGATCCCGAGTTAATTTCCTGCTGTTCCTACAGCATTGTAAAAGAGCTATTTGCACACTGCAAGCTTTATAGTTCTTATAAGTTGTGCTGTGACCATATCTATTAGCAGGAGTTCCCCTAGAACAAGTGCCAAGGCATGCTGTTGTCTTGACAAGCCTATTGGTCTGACCGGACCGGGTTCCCAGAACTCATGCACCTTGTGTCAACCCCTCCTTTGAAAGTTTCTTGGACCTCCTTTCCCTCTGGCACCTGTGTCCAGAACTCTGGAAACTCCATGTGTGGTCTCTGGATGGGACATCTAGGAATGAGGCAGTGGTAGACACCAACACTTCGGCGAGAATGCCCTCTAAGAGGCACGCCTTCGCCATGAAGTAGAACCTTTTCTCACAGAGAGGCCCCCAGTAGATGCCGATTAGGGCTGTGCTCGCTGTCCTGCAAGAAGGGCTAAAGCAAAGGCAGTCTCCCTCCACCTTGAAAGTGTATGTTGCTGCCCATCATGATGCAGAAGATGGTAAATCCATGGGTAAGCATGACCTGATCATCAGGTTCCTGAGAGGCACGAGAAGGTTAAATCCTCCCCACTCTCACCTTGTACCCTCCTGGAACCTCTCCTTGGTGCTAACAGCCTTCTAGAGAGTATGTTTCGAACTGCTGCAGTGAGTGGAGCTTAAAATCTTGTCATTTAAAATGGCACCTCCTGACTGTGCTGGACTGTTAAGAGGGTAGGGGACCTGCAGGTATTTTCGGTCAACAAACCATGCATGAAATTCGGACAGGCCAACTCTCATGTAATTCTGAGACCCCAGCCCGGAAATGAACCCTGGTTGGAATTTCTCCAGCACCCTGCAGCAGTCATGGAAGCGATGTCCAACGCCACGTGTAACACTAACAGGTATGCCCAGAGGTTAACCCCTGTGCTAGACTAGGTGCCCATATGCTGTGTGTCACGGTTCTGTCTCTGTTTCCAGTGTTTTAGTGTTCTAGTGGATGGAACCGTGGCACTACTCTCTCTCTTGCATGTTTGTGTCTCGTTAGCATCTGCCCCGCCTTCTTGTTTCCCTTAATCATTCCCAGCTGTGTCTCATCACTACCTTCCCTCATGTGCCCTATTTAATCCCAGTGTGTTTGCTGTGTGGTGTTGTTATCATTCCTGGATCTCTTTTCGTGTCTGGATGTGCCCTGCCCTGATTCCTGGTTTGTTTATGGTTTCATGATGTAGTTATGATCTTGTTTGAGTTATGTTTTCCCCCTCGTGGGTGTTTCTTTTGTGAGTTCTGATTTATGTTCATTTTGTTATTATAATAAATCCTCACTCTTACCCTGCACTTGAGTCCTCCTGTATCAGTTTGTGACACTGTGATCCCTACAGTGATCCGATACGTGTATGCCTCTGGTTCGGCTGATGGCGAGCCTGTGTCTTTCCCTAGTAGAGCCCCTCTAATAGATTTGTGCTCGGTATTGACTTCAACCTGAATCTGTGGTCTCTGTAACGTTTCTTTCCGCTTGGAAAATGCACACTTTCCCAGATTTATAGTCTCACTGTTTAGGTCAGGAGGAACAGTAATGATTGATTTAAGATACGAGCAGTTAGAGTTACCAGCTCGGTCCTGAAACAGATTATGCTTGTATCTCAAGGTATTACTGTATGTCATTTAGGTTGCACATTCTTACATTTCTTGCCTCATTTCATAGAAATTCAGAGTTCATTATTTTTAGTTAATGACGAGCATCACGGGCATTTATTACTGACTTGTTTGTGAAGCCCAAGCCTGGTTGGAAGGAAATGCTCATCTTTTAAAAGCTTTTATTGTATATTGCAGGTTTATTTCAACTGTATCTAAAAGATAGATAGTAGTGCACACAATTCACTTCACTTTCAGCAGGCACAAAACTTATTGCTGCCATTTTCGCTCAAATTCAAAACACTCTTTTTACTCTATTCAGGCCAAAATACATTGTTCATTAAGATAGCAAACTCAAATCAATTCAATGGCTCAATAGAAATTGTTAGACAAGGTCAGATCCAACATTATTGATGTTTACAAGCTTAATGTATTTTGAAAAGCACAGTTTGTTCTTGGAGAGGAAAGAATATTATAGAGAATAGCCAGTGATCTTGAAATTTGTACAAAATAACTCGAAAAACTGATAAACGTGTCAGAATACATGAAACCAGTATGTGCTCATATAATAATGGGATGAAAAATCATAACACTGTTTGAACTCCTTCTATAAAAACTAGATCATAATAGATTTACTGCCTTCAGACGCTGGCAATTTTCCAGCCGGAAACCCTGCAGATTTTTGAGAGCTGTTGATGTGATTGCTGAGAATCTCTTAGGCCTTTAAAAATATCTGTTTGATTTTTTAAAAAAAAAATGGATGAAAAAGGCAGAAAGTTGACTCGCCCTCTCACTCTACTCCATTTTAAAATGAATGAGAAAAGTGCTGTGCTAATTATGCTAATGTTATTACCTTGCCAGGGATTTGGCCAAGACGCACAGATAAACAAGATGTTGGTAATCAGTATGTTTTGGTGTGATAATGATTCTGTTGACCCATCAGAGACCCAATTAAGAGTGAGCACACAGGACTCCCCTCAGTACCATCTTGTTTCATTTTCTCCATCAGTCCCTGCTGTTTGGTATTCCGGCTTTCAATTAGGAGCTCCACTTTGAGACCAGCAGTGTCTTGCTCAGGCCGTCCGTGTCAAGCCTTGATAATCCAGCTGTGCTCACTCAGCCCTGCCTCCTCTAATTTAATTCCAGGCCTTTCTCACGCTCGTTTAAGTTGATCATAACACGAGAAAATCCTATATCGGCTTATGTCCACCAGGCATTTTTCTGCCCTGATCCTCATGTCTTACTAAAGTGTACAGAAGACTCTTAAGCCAGTGAACGTATACAAGCACACACTTTTGCTCAACATCAGAGTAAAAGAAGATACAATGTTCAAAACAATATTTATGTCAACATTTGAAAAACTATTTATCGAGCCGTTGGGATTTATAACACCCACTGTACTCCTGAGTTGACTTTTCTATAACTGAAATTTTCAATAAACAGTGGTTTCAGGTTGTCAGGGGGAATTCTTTTAAACTGAATCAGGCACTTAAATTGTTCACAGCCTCACACTGAGTTTTGTGGAAAAACAAAACAAGGATGGAAGCACTTTTGGTAGTAGACGTAACAGAATTTCTTTACGTTGGGCAGGTGTTTCACCATCTTTGCGTGGGATAAGATGTGTGAAGTTGACAATAATTAGCAGTTTCTTTATTCACGGGATAATTTTAGATAAATTCCACCCAAAATATATTTGTCATCTCAATGTGTGTGTGTGTGGTGCAGGGTGAAAGGTGGCGTTTTTAACCGAGGATTGTTTAGTTGAAGGATTCTTATTTTTCCTCACATAATCAAAGAACTTTGCTGAGAACAGAACACTCCTATGTTGGTTTGAATATTAATGTTTGGCACTCATCGTAGGTATTGGAATGTGATGTGAACAGGTAGCGTTTGACTCCCTATGAATATTCATAAGCACCTGCTTTAATGTGGGACCAGTCATTGGGATAATGCAACTCCAATTCCAGGTCAAAGATCAACATCAAGCTCTGGTAATGTACTGGGTTACATGCAATTTTCCCCTCTCATTTCCATTTTGCTAATGTGTAGATCTGCAGAAACTCACGTCATAGTTTCTGTTTTCATTGGCAATTCTATAAAACAATCCGTTCTCTTTGATCTCAGAAGCCAGCTGTTCAAAATGTCTAAAGGTTAGTTTTATTATTTTCCCCCACAGCTTTATTTTCAGAAAAAAATTAGGTTATTGGGTCCTTCATATTTTATTTTCAAGCTGCTTTTCCTCAGTTCTAAATATTTCTCTCTCACCTATATTATTCACTGAAGCTGAATGCTGTTTGAATGACAAATTAAAACGATTGTTTAAGCCATGACAGGCAGTGTTCTGACAGAAACCTCATTTAGGTTGCTGCTCTTTTGACAAGATTTTGACATACACTTGTTCTACCAGTGTAATCATGACTCACTGCACGTTATCCGAGTTTAGAGACCAAAATGTGATTACTATGCGTCAGCCGTCAGAAAGTATTGAATTTTTAACACAAAACATGAAACCAATTCTGGTCAAACAGACTTTTGTTTAAACTGTCTGCCACAGAGGCTTTGTTCACAAGGAATGGCACATTACAGCCCTTTGGGGCATGCTGGCTGTATTTTGCCTATTGGCAGAACGGCTCTATTGCTTCAGTGTATGTGTCAGCCATTGTTAGCTCTTCAATACATTGAGTGTGCACTGAACATGGCAGAGATTTCATATGTCATCCACTGAGCAGATGTCTACCACAGATGTCCACAATGCATTCAAACACAGCATCCAAAGTCAAAGAATTCCACGCCGTGCAGAATCAGGCATATAGATCATGTTAGGCTACGTGATCCTCTCACTAAACAGAATTATACACATATTTTACAGTGAGCGTGAATCACTGCAAAACCTGCCCGAGGTGACGCTATTGCAAATCTATAAAAATCTGTCTTGAGTCAACTGTGACATCTGTGTGCAGCAGCTACTAGAGATAAAGTCTATAATTATTGTGACTCATGGTTTGATTTAATTTTGGTTCTTTGTGGAAAAGACATTAAAAGAACAGGTGGGGAATTGACTTAACAGAGTTGTAATTAACAGAGTAGTAAATATTTGCTGGGAGTAAATATTTTCTGCTGTTGTGCTACAGTACTTATTATGGAAGCAATACATTTTAAAATAATACAGTATACTTAAGTGTGAACTGAAAAGTTTAAACATATAGCAGCATCTGGGGATCTAAACACCACAGTGGAGCATTTGCTGATAAAATGCTCCACCCTGCCTGATCTGAGGTCAGCATCTCACATGACCAACATTCCTGAATAGGAGGGAAAAGGGATGCAAAGCTGGGGCAAAAGCTGCTTCTAACCAGGGCCAGAGATGGGTTTTCTGGGGAGCCGAGGACTCAGCAGAAAGATCCTCCATCCAATGCTCACCCAAGACTGTGATCCCCAGATCTTCTAGCTAGGCTAGAAGAGGGATGATAAACCCTGTGAGGAACAAGCAAAAAGCCTGTGAGGAACCCTCCCAGAGGGAAATAGAAACAGCTATTCTCCCCCAAAAAACGTGCTAGTGTCTCCTGAGTCTATCTTGTCTAGGGATCATCCTGTTTTGGGAGCAGAGGGGCTACTTACTGACCCCAAGTGGCAGGCTCAAACTCAACCACATTAACAATCTCTGGTGCACGTCACAGACTCTCGTCGGCCAATGACATCACGTGCTTCATTTAGTATATGCGGAACCTAATTGGCTTCTCTTTAAAAGCTGCTCTTTACAACGTCACAATGTTGCTAATGTTACACAAACCATGTTTCCTTTCGCCATCTCAGAGTCAGGCAGCTGTCTAATAAATCAGTATCTCTAGAAATGCTTTGAACAGCTCAGATGTCAGTGGAGAAAGGCATATAATTCATCATAACACTGTAATACTGTAATAACATCATACACCTGCTATGTTGATAAAACTACCCGCTATATTGCTTGAGACTCTCCTACTTGGCAGCATAGTTAATGATATGCTTAAGCATGTTGATATGCTTAAGCATGCATGTTGATGTTGCATTTGTAGTTAGTGGTGTAAGAAACACCAGCAATTTAGATCACTTTAGATCACTGTAGTTTTAAAGTGAAAATACTCAGTAATGAAAGCATATTAAAAACACCACATTGACATATAAACAACATTGAAAACGTGATTTCAACCCAGAGACATTGACCGACCATTTTTAAAATGAATTTATTGTTATTATTTGCAAATACATGTAACAAAAAAAATACTTTTAAAATTTAAATTTAATTTAAGTTCACTTCTTTCTCACAAGAGTTGTTTGGGGCTGTGTGTTCTTTCTTTTGTGTTCCATGGGTATAGGTTTGGAATGAAATGAGGCTGAGTAAATAATGACAGAAATGTCCTTCATGAAAATCTTACATTACGTGAGTTTGGAGTCTCAGAGGCTCCATATACAGAACATGAATAAATGCATTGCATTTTCACATGATAAAATATTCTTATTGGTATACGTACTGTAGCGATAGCTCTGGGTGTCTGTTTTGTATTAGAAAAACTTTACGTTGAGATACTATTTGATAAAGTAGAGTATTGTTATTGCCATTATCTGCTAACAGGGGGGAAAAGTGGCTGAAAATAATTAAGTTTTTAACATTTCTATATACATTTAATTTTATTTTACAACTATATAATTTTTGTGACCCTAGAAAAATAAACACAAATAAATTCTCAACATGAGCGCTAAATGATCCTGTGTTGATAAAGGAAAAGAGAGGCAGGCTTCTTGGGAGCTGTGAGTCATTAATCAATCTACATTTGAGATTGGAAACTGTCAGATCCCTGCTGGAAGCTGGAGCACAGACATCTGTGGAGTAACAGTGTCTATGAATAGCACCAGTGTCCATGGCTGTGGTTAATCAGGAGAGAATATATCCTAACATTCTGGAGGCTTATGTATTAGAAAAACCCATGAAGAAGTACACATGAATCTGAAAGCTGGTGTCAGACATGTACACTTTAAACTTGCATAACACTTTGAATCATCCAAGAAGCCAGTTTACATGTTGTGTAATAGATCTTAATGTACACATGCTAGAATCTTCAGTTTGTCTGTCTGTCCATCTGCCCATCCATCCATCTATCCATTTTTCTATCCATCCATCCATCGATCCATCCATCCATCCTTCCATCTATTGATAGAGACGATTGGGAAATCCATTGCTGCTTGTAAATATTGTATATATTTCTTATTTTACATATACACACACACATATACATATATATATACATATACATATATATGTGTATGTGTGTATATGTAAAATAAGAAATATATACAATATTTACAAGCAGCAATATATTCTTTTCCTTATTTGTACACTTCAGTCTATCACCTATGTAACCAATTATTACGTAAATCCTTTCTTTTCTGTATTTTTCCATAGAGTAAGAATATGGTCTGTACTTCTCATCAGATAGAACATGTTATCAGAATGTTTTGAGAGTCTCTCTGTTGATAGTTGGAGCCTGAGCCGAGTTAAGCCTTGGAGAAGCTGCGTATCTGTGTATCTGTGTGTGTGTTAATATGGTCTGTATTGGTGAGGTGATTAACTGGCACCATAATCAATCAATCAATTGACTTGAACAATCAATCAATCAATCAATCAATCAATCAATCAATCAAAACACATAAAATATCTTTAATAATAAAAGGTGAACCTTGAATGCAATTTGGTGTAATTAGAATCTGTCATTTCAGACAAAAGAATTATTATGTATAATTATAATAATGAATAAACAGTATTGTAGCTGTTTATTTACATAATGCATGTATAATTTAACATTTTTTTAATAGATTTATTATATTTTTTGTTGATTTTTGATTTATTATTATTTTATTATTATTAAATAAAATAAAACATAAATAAATAAATAGTGAAAAGGATAAAAAATAAAATTATATATACACTGTTTATTCATTCCACTCATTATGCACATAGATGTTACAGCAGAGGCAATCTTGACACCTTAAAACCTTGCATTTTTTTACACAAATGATGTGAATCTGTTATTCTCTAGGTTTCTTTGGTAATAGCATTATTGTCATACAGAGGAACACATTCTCACTCCCAACTCGTCACATGTTGATGCTTGGTTAGGAAAATGACACTAAAGGGATACCCTGTAGGCTGACGCCGAGGGGTCCTGACCAAGCATCAATATGTGATGATCTGGGAGTGAGAACGTGTTGGAGGAACATACTAGCCTGCTTTTTGGAGCCTGTGGTGTGAGGTGCATATACCAACAGGGCGGCAGGTGTCATGATTTAGTGCTGGAGCCAAAACACTGCCTGCTTTCTTCAGTCCCCATCTGTTTGGGGATGAGCACAGCGAAACAGGGCTAAAAACACAGATGACTATATGGGTCACAATCTGAGCCGGAAATACACAACAATTCCTTTAACCTTCAATGCACTTTCCATAATGTTTTAGGGTTCAGGATGTTTCATACTCACTCTCTACTTTCAGTGTTCCGATTCTGAGAATTTGAAAAACATTTTTTTTTAGTCTTTTCTTTAGTATGAGTTTATGTTTGTTTTTCCATGTAATGTTTTCAGACTTTTTACAAATATTCTTCCTCTCGGCAGTGTTTGTTTTGATAAATCCATTACTCAGAAGCATGCGCTGTTGCTTTTGGTTCCAACAGATGGATGTCAAATGTTTTCTGAATATGCATTTGTGTATTTTTTTTAATCTCACATCAGTGCAGCTGGGCTTAAAATGCATTTCTCTGACAGAGGCCATGTTTCCAAGAGACCTCTCTTTTTTTTACTGAGAATCATTCTCTTTCTGCTATTTTCTTAATTCGAAAAAGCTAATTACTTCTGCATTATGACTTGTTTTTACATTTCAATATGTCTTGAATTGAGTTTATTTTTCTAACAGCCACTGATTGTTTAGCATGGGCTAAACATCACAAAACTTGCTTAAATTGTAATCCAGTAAAAGCACATTCAGATTTGTCTGAAATGGATGAATAAACTATAATAATGCGAATTTGTGAATATCACGCATGTGCATATTACATGTTCAGTCTATAGACGCGTAGTGTTTCTTTACAAAGTGGCATCGCCAACTACTGGCCTGGTTTGAATAATACAGAGTTTTTAGTCATTTTCGTAGATCCATGCAAACGGGGATCTTATTGATCTTTTTGTTAGCTGTGAAAAATTTGAAGGTTTTTACGTTCAATCAACAGTAACTTACTGGTGTAACGCAGGTGTTGTGAGGTGGATGATGAAAACACGGAAAGCAGGGATTGTCACAGTCATGTTGTGTCTCGTCACTTTCCTTCTTTTGTGTTCCCATTAAGTGTCACGTCAGCCACTTGTTAGTATACTTATACCCTCATGTTCTCCCTTGTCTTTGTCGACTGTTAACAATCCCATGTCCATGTATGTTTCTCCATGTTTCCTAGTTCTCACAGTCATTCCGAGTTTCTGTTTGTTTATGCATCAGTGTGCCATTTTCAGTTTGTTTAAATTGTTTCCGTTTTGTTTCATTAAAGGAGTTTTACGTTGATCCCTTGTTCCCTTGCCTTCGTCATTTCTACTACACACACCCGTTATCAACGGAAAACTATTTATTAAACAAAAACGAAAACACTTTAAATAGAAACAAAAGGGCACCCTTGTGCAAAATCAAACGAAAACTCGGAACAACTAGTAATCATGGAGAAGCAAATACATTTGGAAGCAAAGGCATGGGAACGTTAACAATCGACAAAGACATGGGAGAACATGAGGGCTTATATATACACTGGATGATGGAAAACACCTGACGAGACTAACAAGGGGGAGTAGCTTTAATGTAAATTTTTGCACAATTTTAAAGTACACAATCTTAAATCTTGAATTTAAGGATATTATAGGATTTATAGGAGAGAGAGAGAGGTCAGGATACTTCTTAAAACAATTTATTGCACCATAAACCTCCTATCCACAGTGATTTTTTTTTACCATTAAAACATTTAAATGATTTATGAGAGACATCTTACATTAGTTTTATCCACGGCTCCTCTAAAGATATTGAAACGGCATTACAATCATATTATATGAGATGTCCTATCAAATCTCACACAGCAAATATATTAACAAAATGCCCCATTTTCACAGTACGATATTGTTCCCTGATAACTGCAGTCTTACACTTCTATACTACCTTCCAGTGGGCTTCATGAAAAAGAAGCCAATCCAAGTCAAGTTATCTGCTGCAAATACAGTCGCATGTAGCAGCTGCCAGATAATGGGACAGCAGCTAGAATGTGCCACTGCTCTGACCAACTCATCCGTCGCGCTACAGTGAGATTACAAATATATCAGTGTGACATTTTGAGTATCTTTAGGTAGCTAGAATAGGGAGAGCAGAGCTTAAAATTTAGTTGTTCTGAGATTTTTTAATGACCACGGGGGTGATTTGACATTGCCGATGGCCTGGAGGCTGAATTATTCAAAACTACAAGAATAAATAGCTGTACAATTGCAGGAAGTCTTTTTGTTTGTGGGGAAAGCTAATTTAATGAGCAGCCAGAGTTAGTACTTCAAATTTGTGACCCATTTGAGTAACAAGCACCATTTACAGGACCACATCATTCCAGATAACAGAGGAAATGCTATTGGCTAGAGGGATGAATGCCACACTCTGACCTTTCAAACACCTCTTTTAGCTGCAGCTAGAACTGTCTCAAAAGATCTACCATTTAAATACCTACCAAACGCAGTCTTGCATAGATCAGTGATTGAGAGTGTCACTACATATAACATTGCTTCATGGTATATAATAATAATAATAATACATTACATTGCGCTTTTCCAGAGCTCAAAGCGCTTTACATAGTAGGGGGGAATCTCCTCAACCACCACCATTGTGTAGCACCCACCTGGATGATGCAACGGCAGCCATATTGCGCCAGAATGCTCACCACACACCAGCTTACTGGTGGAGAGGAGACAGAGCAATGGACCAAGGCCAATGGGCAAATGTGGGTTAAACAGTTAAACCCCTACTCTTGCGAAGGACATCCTGGGATTTTTTATGACCACAGAGAGTCAGGACCTCAGTTTAACGTCTCATCCGAAAGATGGTGCTTGTTGCAGTACAGTGTCCCCGTCACTATACTGGGCATTAGGACCCACAAAGACTGCAGGGTGAGCACCCCCTGCTGGCCTCCTAACACCTCTTCCAGCAGCAACCTAGTTTTTCCCAGGAGGTCTCCCATTCAGGTACTGATCAGGCTCAACCCTGCTTAGCTTCAGTGGGCAACCAGTCTTAGGCTACAGGGTGATATGGCTGCTGACAATATAAATCTAACAGCTACACAGAACAACAAACCTTCACATGTAATTAACCTGGCAAATAAGATCAGTGAGTATAAACAGGACAATCTCAAGTACTTATTTTCTCATTTTTGGGGAAAAAAAAATTCAACTCCGACATATAAAGATCGTACTCGTCCCCTCCACTCTACTCTTGAAATTCTCCCACCTGGACGTGGATTTAAAATTCACAATTTCTGTCAAGAAACTCTCGGTGGTGCAGGCTGATATGTCCTTAATGCAAACTTCTTGCAATCACATAATTCTCTATTGGACACAATTGGTTCCTGCTGTATCATTCAACTACTTGCTTGTTGTTTGCTGTAGAAGTTTGAACGAGCTTTCAAAAAAGTTGCCATTGCCTGTAAATTTCAACTTCTAAGATAACATTCTGAATTCTTCATAACTGTGGATTATCACGTGGTCTGCTTTAACTTCTAAATGACCAACCGCTCACAAGTTCAAAGCCAAGTGTCCTGTTTTACACTCTTGCATTCGATTGTAAGAGTTAATTACAATGCAAGTAGCTTTTAATTTATTGTTTTGATTTTGTATTCTGATTCATTTTGGCTTTGTGTCAATGTGCAAGTTTTTATGTGGCTGTATTTATGATGATACCATTGTCAAAAGAAGTGTCACAGAATGGACAATACAGTTAAATTAAACTAAACATGTTTCACGCCTGTTTCAGGAAAGCTGTAAAAATTAGGAATTGGTCCTTGATTTTAATATGAACATAAAAAGAAGAGGTCTGTCGTCTTTGTATTACCTGCATGTATTGGATTACATCATGAACAAGTTCCCAAGCGAGATGGATCACAGGTCAGACCTGTTTCACGTTTTCACTGTTGGGATTTTCCATAGTTCCCTACTCGTTATCAATGAATGGGACTTTAATCTGCTCTCAGATGGTTACCACTCTCTAGGGACCCACATCCTCCCACTCTACCCTTTTCATCTGTGGCTTTGATCAAGACCCAGTCTGGCTCTTCTATTTGTTTGTTTCTGACTTTTGAAAAACTCGAAAATCATGAGACATTTTAGGTTTTCCTGCACCTTTGGCTATGTGAAAAAAATGCAATGCAAGATGTCATCCCTTTCACATAAAAGTGCATTCTTAAAAGCAACTGCATTCCCTCTCGCTTCAGGCTGTGTATTCATTCTCAAAGTTTCTAGGCTACTTAAAGTCACTTCAAATGAGCGGTCCATGGACTTTTCTAGAGCACAACTGTGGCTCCTGGCCTGTGTTGCAATCATAGATAGGAAATGTCTGAAATGCTAGTTTCATTAAATACATTTTTGGCTCATGAAACTGACTGGTTCAGAAAACTTGTGGAATAAGTTAATGGTTCTGTCATTTTGTTCTGTTGTGTGTGGCTTCGGGGTGTGGAGATGGAGTATATTCTGCAGGTGCTTAGTTTTGCTATTCATTTATTTAAATGTAACTTTTTGAGTCATATATCAATCCTTCTTCCAAAATGTGCTTTTGTTTTACCCAATGCATGTCAAGTAATGCAAAGATGCCATTTTTACTACTCTACGGGAGAGTAAGGTATTTTATTGTACCGATAAATTGCCATATGTAGCTCACTAACAGTTCTTCATTTGCATGCAAACATAAAGCCACACATAAAGCTAAACGTGGACTCACCGTGCTTTGATGATCTTAATGAACAGTTAGGTTTATGTTCAGTGAGCATATCTGCAATGTATTGAGGTCCTGGACCATTGAGCGATTTATAAACAAGCACTTGTAATAATACTTTGAAATCAATTCTAAATAAAACTGGAAGCCAGTATAAAGACTCGAGGGCTGGTGTGATATGTTCGTATTTTCTGGTTCAGTGTTCTGTATGATCTGCATTTTTGGGAAGGCTAGTTGTCACAGTCCCTTCTGTGTGTCTTTCCATGCCTTTCCTGCACCTGTCTTGTTAATCACTTACTTTGTTAAGTCTCGTCAGGTGTTCCCGTTTCTCCTTTTGTTATATATAACCTCGTATTCGTTAACATTGCGTGTATGTGTGTGGATGGATGCCATTTTCTTCTTCTTTTTTTCTTCTTTTTGAGTTTTACACTATGAGTGCCGTTTTTGCTTATTTTTAAAGTGTTTTGTTTTCGAGTGTTGAATAAAACATTGTGTATATCACAAAAGTACTCGAGGTCACAATTATATAGCATGAAATCATCAACAACATATTATGACATGACCACACAAACTAACGCGACTTCCCGCTGTAAAATCACAATCTGACTGGGCAAATGCGGCCGGAAAGATACGGAAAGACCAAAAATGGTCATGGCATGACATGCACCACGAAGTCGCCGTATGTGCAGTGAACTAGGTACGATCATTAGTCACAGATCGAGATAACCCATGTTAAGTGGCGAATTTGTCCCTCTTTTGTGCTCAAGATATTAGGGTTCAGCGACATAAAAGAATCAACATAACCGATAAGAAAATGCTAAGAAAATGAGGGAGTTTGGCGGTTACACTTCAAAAGGGTTGACGAGTTAACCGAGGTTGAGATAAGTGGATTCCACTGTATATACCCTCTCGTATTCGTTAACGTTGCGTCTATGTGTGCCATTTTCTTCTTCTGTGTTCCGAGTATTTCTGAGTTTTGCACTATGAGTGCCGTTTTTGCTTGTATTTAAAGTGTTTTGTTTTCGAATTTTGAATAAAAGTTGATGAGCATTAAATACTTCTACATCCTCTTCGCTCCGCATCACACACCGCTCACCAAACCGTGACACTAGTAAGGACGCCATTACAATAATCCACCTTTCTAGTGATGAAATAAGTTTCATTAAGTCTTGATTGGAAACAAAGCATCGATGGTAATTATTTCATTATTTTTCAGAGGATTGTATGCTGATTCGGTTATTGCTTTGACATGACTAATGGAAATAAAGTCTGACTCCAGAATCACACCAAGTTTCCAGACTTGATTTTTAGTTGATTGACCCCTAGAGCTGAGGTTAAAACTTCATCTTTGTTTCCATATGCAATGACTTCCGTTTTGTCTTTGTTTAACTGACGAACGTTTTGGGACATCCAACTGTTAATTTCATCAATGCATTGGGAATCAGGGACAGGGAATCAGGCACAGGGAATCAATGAGGCTGAGGTCTTTAGGTGATAGGGCTAAGTAAATCTTGGTGTCATCTGCATAGCTGTGGTGAGCAATTTTTTTTCGCTCTCATTATTTCGCTCAGTGGGAGCATAGACAGGTTGAGCAAGAGCAGTGCAAGAATTGTCATGTCATGGATGTCCACTCAGACTTATGATCACCTAAACTCACATGGTAACCTCTCCCTTCTAAGTATGACCTGAACCATTTTAGGACCATCACATAAAGCCCAACCCGGTTTTCCAGCCTGCCAAGAAGTTGTCAGGATCCTGCCCAGACTATCTTGTCTGTTTTGTCTTTGTTTAATGTTTGCCTGTTTGTTTTGTGCTTGAGCACATGGCTTTGTCTTTGTTCGTGTTTGCCATGTGGTCCTCTTGTCCCACCTCCTCAATTCCAGTTACCACGCCCCCTTGTTTAGTCCTTGTCTAGTCTCGTTTGCTTGAGTGTGTTCACCTGTCCCTCATATGCCCTGCTCCCTTTATATTGTGCTTGTTTCACTCATGTCTTTGCTGGTTCGTTTTTGCGTGAGTGCTTTGCATGTTGCTAGTGTTAAAGCGTTAAAAGTTTAGTCATAGTTTTGTCAGTTTACTTGCTAATGTTGTTTCTCTGGTCTTGAGTGTTGTCTATTGTTTGTTCCTGCCTCCTGTTTCTCCCTGGCTGTTGACACTCCTGGCCTGGCAGCTAGTCTGGTGCTACGTCATAGCATCCCCAAGCGGCAAGCCTCTGGTTTCCCGATCCTCTGCCAGATCTCCACCATTGGCCTGAGCATCTTCTGTCTTTAGTCCTGACCAGCCAGCTATCCTATTGTGTGCCTTGCCTAACTGTTTGCTCGTTGTTACACATTCAATGCTGTTTGCCTGTCACCGTCCTGTAAATAAATATCTCACTTCACTCATCTCTGCAATTGGGTCCTCCCTTGTCCAGAAAACCCTGACAGAAGTATGTTGTGATTGACAAGATTTGAGAATGGTCTGTGGTTGCTTTTTCTGGAGAGGGTTAATTACTGCAGTTTTCAGGGAGTTTGGAAAAGTCTCAGAAAGAAGTGAAGCATTTACCACTTTTAGAAGATCGTTAAACCCACTTTTGAAAAAGGAAGTGAGAAGCATGTCATGGGCGCATGTTGATGCTTTAAGGTGGTGTACTGTTTCTTCCAAAGTTTTGCCATTAATTGCTTTGAAACCAGACATAGAAACTAAATTCTGAAGTTCTAGTCTAATCTGTCTTACCTTTGCAGTCGTATCTGTCTTATCTGTCAACTCAATGTGCTGATCACCTTTCTGATATAAATGATCTTCTCAGAGTAAAGGAAGCAAACTCACTGCATTTACTGCCTGAGAGTATTTCACTGGGAATGTGACTTGGGGGGTTTGTTAGTCTCTCTGCGGTAGCACAAAGAGTGTGTGTGTCATTTATTTTGCTGTTTATAATATTTAAGAAGGAGGTCTGTCTAGCTTTGCCTTGCTCCACATTGAAGGCCTGAGGGCTGTCTTTATAGATATTATAATGTAATGAAAGTTTTGTCTTCCACCTCATGCGCTAAGCTTTTCTGCATTGTCTTTTCATAGTTTACACTGCTGTTGAGTTTCTCCAAGGTGCTTTTTGTCTGCCACTCTTTTTCCTGACTTTTACATGAGCAATGACATCATTTACAATTAACTGTTGAGTTAAAGGAATCAAGAAGAATATGCTTAGGGTGAGAGATATAGCATTATCAATAGCAAAGGGTCATTTCATTTTAGTTGTTATACCGCTGTGCTGGAATTTAGTTTCAAGGGTGTACTTTTTTTACAATCTTTTATTAACATTTCTAATTGTTTTGTTAAAATGTATATTATGTATGAAAACTCTGCCTGCACTCTGCTCCAACATATCAGATAATTTGACTAAATGACTTAAAAAAATGAAATGATTTTTTGTAAATAATAAATCATGATTAGTATACATTTGTATACACTAGCATTTCAAGTTTTGGGGTCAGTATGACTTTTTTGAAAATAAATTAATACTTTTATTTAGAAGGAAACATTTTGTGTATTGTTTCAAAAGATTTATATTTAAATTGAATGCTGTTCTTTTAAACATTCCATTCATCACATAATCCTGAAAACAATAGCCCCCAATAAAAAAAATAAAAATACACACACACATATATATATATATATATATTCTTTTTTGTAGGGGGGGTGGGGGGTTGTAAATATTTTACATATATAGTTTTTTATTATATAGTTTCTCGCTTTCTCTAGAGAGAGAGTACTTTTCGTTTTTCAGCATTAAATATAATAAATATTTATATATAATAAAAATATATATTTGTATATTTGAGATCTTTTATTTTACTATATAAATGATAAATGTTATATATTTTAAAAATAATGATTAAGATGTGTATACTCACATGAAATCAGTTTTTGAGGAAAATGTTATTACTTTTATTTGATGTTTACAATAAAGGATATACTTTTTTTATATGTCGTTCAGTTTATTCCTTTTAAAAATTCAGATTTGACTATTGTGATAGCTTCAATTGAGTTTCTGATCCACCCCAAAGGTGTCTGAGTTCATTGATTGGGAGAGCTTGTGTTTGGCTGACCTCAGTGCACTCCAGCACTCAGCTGTTAGTCATTCAACTGCACTCTTGGTTGTACTCATACAACCTCTGAAATCAAAAGGAAACAGTTCACTTTGATAGATTAGCAGCCCAAGACGAAATCTATTTTTGCTCGATTTAAGATTACACACAGTTGCACCCTTATATCTTCATCAGGGACAAAAGGGGCCACTGGAACTTTTGGATTTTTTTTTAAATACTAAATTGCCCCCCAATAACAGTTTGAAGCATCAGTGCAATATTTCTTCTTGTAAACATAGATGAATGTTCTTGGACAGGACAACAAACTCTCTTGGAGCCTCAAGATTTATTTTCACAGCTCCATGCTTTGACGACAGTGCATATTTGACACCTATATTTTTACAGCTGCTGTCAGTAGCTTCCTTGCTCTACATTTATGTCACACTTTTAATAACTGTCTTTCCACTGTGCACTGTATTTCCTATTGTTTCTTTGACAGAATTGCGTCTAGTTTTATTAACAAGCATCCGTTACTCAGAGTTGAAATTTGGGTCTCTTCTGTATGTTTCAGCCTGCCAATGAAAGATATTATAAATAGCTCTGTGGCAGACTTTTTGGAAGGGATATTCTGAGGTAGAATATTCTGAGTTTCAGTCTCACTGAGTTACAATGAGCATCAGCCGAGGGATATAAAATAATGTACATGTAGTACAGAATTAACTAGTAGTTATAATAACTTTGGCGTCTTTTTTTTCTTAAACATTGATACCACTTTCAAATTTTAGTTACTTCATCTAGATAGGTCATTGTTATTATGGAAGGAGATTGACAACTTGACATTTTAAGGTTAATTTACTATAATTGAGTAGATTCATTATTTGATGAAACACAAGAAAAGCCATCTTATTGCCTTATTTTATATATTAGTTCATATATATATATGCATTACAACCAGACATATATCAGGGTGACTTTAGTTGAACAAAGCACCTAAAGTCTTTGAAAAATCTTTATTTGGTTTAAATGATGATTTAAAGAAAATCTTATCTATTTTCATTTATATCATTATTTAAATGAATTGCTTATTTGTTCATTTTTCGTTTGTAATCAAAAATGAGTTTTTGGGAAAAAGTAATAATGTCTCATATTAATAATGTCTAATGTTATTTTTTGGCAATTTTGCATCTTTTTGATGTATATTCCAGATTAATATTATGTACACAGCTGTAATGATTTAGCATAATATGGATCTCCCCCTGTTCTGGTAAATTGCATTACTTACATTTGTCATTTTCCATCAGCTTCTGATTGGGTCTCAGCTGTGCCTTAGGGAGGATGGGGGGGCATTGATTCTTGCCTGCTGTAACCTCATTGGCATGCCATAGGTGTGACAATTAGCCACTAAGGACCTCTGCCAGGATTGTTTGAAAAGTGTCGCTGCTGATCTCGAATGTGGATTAAATATTTATCATGTGCTCAAGCATTTCATCAGCCTGGAGATGAAGAGCCACCTGGGGAGAAGGTACAGTCCCTTAAATGCTGGAAAAGACAGAGCAAAGCTAAAAGAAACCAAACTCTATCAGATCTGATGGCCTGGCTGCTGGAAGAGCAGTAAAAACACATTATGAGGGCAAAAAGCATATTTCTCCTCTGACAGCAATTTATAAATATTTTCTCCAGGTATATGAGTGTAACATATAGAATATTATAATTATAATAAATTAATGATCCATTCAACCTGGCGGTATTGATTTCTGAGTGGGAATAGGGGTTAGGAGACCACAGATTTTCTCAGAAGAGATGACAAAACAATTTACTATATTGCAAAAATATTTTAGAGCTAATGGTGACAAGACAGCCCATTTGGGACACATACGCTACAAAACACAAAGTCTGTGCATGTACTCTGTAGTCTAGTCAATGGTTCATAGAGCCATCTGTATTAAGAATAAGAATATCTGAAATATTTCACAAAAATTATTTTTCATACATACTCGTAGATGTTTTTTTTATGGTTAAAATATAATTAGTTTTTTTGACCGATGTGCATGTAAGCACACATCAGACTCATTATTTCAGTAATTTTCATAAATGTTCTCAACTAAGTGTGGCTTTAAGAACAATAAATAGGAATGTCTAGACATTTTTGACATTTATACTACACCTCACATCATTCTTAACAAACAGAACACTTTCTCACATGCCAAGACCTTTGTTTAAAATGTCACTTTGCTGAAACGCAAGCATATAGCATATGTAACAATAAAAAATAAAGGCAAGATATACAGAAACCATTTTGTAGTGCTTGAATGTAAATGCATTTGATATGTAATAAAAGTTTATATCAGCAGAGAATTAAAGATAATCCATTTCACCATATCTTTTTTTGTTTGCTCTTATTTCTGGTTCGATTCAACTTTTGAAAAGTTTGATATCTGGAATCACAATTTGACATGAATCCCAGGGTCTAACTGTGTCAAGTTCAATACCTTCCACAGACCACATGTGGTCTGGACAGCTTTTCTTCACAGTGTGCTGAAGACAGTTTTAGGTCACTAGATGCTGAATAGTATAGATATAGTATCTCAAACAGGCCTATGTTTGAGAAGGAGTCAGTTGAATTATTGAAGTCAAAGAATTTGTCCCTTTGGATTTATTGCCAAAACTTTTCACACACAAAACAGTATATGTTAAGTAATAAGCAATTTGTTTACAAAAATGCACTATGAAAATTAGGTCCTTGTATCTAATGAATCGAATGACATACTAAATCGTTTTATATACTGTTTTTGGCTTGCTATGCAGTTGTCATGTGTCTCTGTTTACTTCCTGGTTCCTCCTGTGCTCTCCCAGTGTTTTTCCATTCACCTGTCTCGTCATCAATCACCTTGGGGCTGGGGCTGATAAGGAAACAAGACATAGCTGACAAGACAAATCTTGTTAGCTGTGTCTTGTTTCCAAATCAGTCCTTGTGTATATCTACCCTGTGTTTTCCTTCAATCTTTTTCTGTTAATGTTGATTGCACGTCTTGTTCCGTCTATGTCCTGTCATTTTCTCTTCTATACAGTGTTTTTTGCACAATGCATGCTATTTTGGATGTGTTTTGAAAGTGGTTTCAACTTTTCTTTATTAAAGTTTTTTTAGGTTTATCCTGGTTTCCTCGCTTTCATCCCTGCACCACTACACATCCAATGCAATGCAATCCTACACAGTCAACGAAGCATCCACTCATTTGATTTGTGCAAAAATATTGATTCATGAATGAAAAAAGTGACTGTCTTTATGAGTAAGTGAATCATGATCAATCAATTACTGATTTATTCAGGAATCAAACAAGTTATGAGTGAGCCACTGAATCATTAATTTAACGACTCATTTGGTAACGGCCCTATTATAGGGAGGATTATAACAGCCAATCATGCTTTGCTATTGTTTGGAACCATTTCCAATGGATGAGTGAAAATAGGCAAAGTAACTGGTAATATTGCGTTTAAAATTTTTGTTTCCCAGAAATAATTTCCTTATTGAACTTTTGTATGGAAGCAATAGCTCATTCACAACTGTGATGTAATGTGTTGTAAAGATCAATTGTGATGAACTGCTTTGCACATTTGATTCAGTGCCCTGTTTGTCATTATAAAAATGAAATATTTAAACAAATATATATACAGATACTGTAATATTTAAGCAAATTGTTTCCCAGCAAATCTTCAGTGAAAACAAACAAAACACTCAACACAGAGCAGCCACACTGCTTATTAAATTTGTAGGAGTAGATAGGCCTACTTCACAGTTGTGTGCAGGAGAAAGTGCATTATGGAGATTTCAGTCACATTGCTGAGAAACTTTCCCTATATAAATTAATTTTAATATGTGCCATAATTCGTTTTTCCTGACCTAAAAACAAAGTTGAAAACACCCCACTGCCCCAACCACATCCACCTACACACAATGTAGGGATGAAAGGAATAAATCAGAAGGTTTAAGTGCATTTTAGCTGAGAATAAACAGATAAAACGGCAGGGGAAAAGGGAATGATGAAAGTAGTTGCTCTATTACCATGCAGCCCTGGGCTAATGCAGGAGGCTGGGCTAACGCAGAGGAACAGAAGGACAGGATAAATGTGGGGAGAAGTCTGGGTTAATAACAAAGTAAAATGGTGCCTCGGGATGAGTTAGGTACTCTGTTAATATTCTTTTATTTATACGTTTTCTCTTTGGGCCTGGACCCATACTTTTGTCAATGTCTAATATTTTGTTTGTCACTATTTTTTGTAGAACATTTTTCCTCAGTTCATGCCAGGCACATTTGTGTTGCGTTCAAAGGGATAATTTTAGAGCGTCATAGGTGTTCTATAGAAGGTATAGAAGGTTGCAACAATTTAAACCAAGATGATGGTTATTTATATTATATATATATATATATATATATATATATATATATATATATATATATATATATATATATATATATATATATGTGTGTGTATATGAGTACAGTATATATATTTATATGTGTATATATATGTGTATATGTGTACAGTATATATATGTATATATATATATATATATATACAGTGTAACCCAGTTATGTCGACGGCCTTGGGGGTTGCAAAAAAGAATCGAGATAACCGAGGATCGAGAAAATGAAAATTTGTTTGATGAAGCGATCGGCATGCTATAAAAATGTACATATACTGTATGTGTTTACTAACAGCAAAAGGCATACGTGCACCAACTAACAGTCATATATATTTATATTTAACAGCAGAGATTTACCAGTATACAATAAAAACACCTTTGATTCTCTGGATACAAACCTTTAATTATATTCTCCAACATTGCAAAGACAAATTCGCTCACAGCGTAAACACAGTCACAAAACACATAAACACATTCGCTCATAACACAGTTCTGAAAAGTATTGTACACTCGGTTACTATGGTTTCTTTACAAAGTTTCTCTAAAATGCTTTGTTGCTTTTTTCCTTTAACGGTCTGCTTGAAAACAAATTCTTCTATGCTTGTATCAGTAACGACGTCTTTGTCGATGTCAATGTAATCTGGGAAATTCCTGGAAAGTGAAGGCAAACTTCTGCACCTCCGCTTTCAAGATAACATCTGTAAATACCACTGCGCCGCAAGAGTGAGTGAAGCATCATTGGAGTGTGCGACTTTACAGACTGAAGCACGTGCAACGCGAACTCAGCGCATGCGCTGTGAACTCGGTACGATCACTAGTCACAGGGATCGAGATAACCAATGTTAAGTGGTGACTTTGTCCCTCTTTTGTGCTCAAGATAACAGGGTTCGGTGACATAAAAGAATCGACGTAACCGATAAGAAAATGCTAAGAAAAATAGGGAGTTCGGCGGTTCCACTTCAAAAACGTCTACATAACAGGTCGAGATAAGTGGGTTCCACTGTATATATATAGTTACACCCTCACACTGCAAGTACTTTTAGCTTGTTTTCATTCAGTCACATGTGTCTTTGTCTTAGTTTTCCATTTATTTTCTTGTTTATAGAAAGCATTCTGAACTCTTCATCTTCTGCATCATCTGGTAAAATGGAACAAAATGGACCCAAAATGGAATATGCAGCGAAATATGCTGCTGTGGCTCGGAGAAGCCACATTTTTTTTGTTTTCTTCAACGACGAGAGTCTGAAGTCATTGTTCTGGTTTGGGGCTAACCACCCAGTTGACCTCCCAGATACAATGGGATTTAACAAAAAGGCAGTTGTCAAAAGGTGTCTGGAGAGTGTCTACCCCCGAGCCTTCCCAAAGCCCAACCCACTACCTTAGACTGCAGAGAATTCACGAGAGCCCCCCGCAGACGGAGAGCTACTGGCCATTGCGATGTGTCAGCCAGAGGCCCAGGAGAGGAGGACAGCTATGACCCTTGCCCCAAAAGAGGAGGCCCAAACTGAGTCTGACCAGAAGTGTGAGGCCATGACCCCTGTGGCTGAGGTTATCCTGGTGCAAATAGAGATTGGGGACTGGCTGATTGACTTTAATTGCAGAGTTTCCTCCCACCACATCCCACCCAGTACCATCTGTCTGTTCTGAGTTATCACTGTTTCTTGACAGCACTGAGACTGTTTCTATAACCTGTTGGGAATTGGAATTATTGTCATTGATCTTGTCAAGCTTACCTCATCCATCACCGCAGAGCTCAGCCAGCCCTCCACCTGAAGGTCCCTATGTTCCTCCTTGGCTCTTCCTACCCTCGGCTCCACCAGAGACCCTAAACCTTGCGACTCCATTCCGGTTCCATCATCCCACCGGTGCCCCCTTGGTCAGTCATCCCTCTACCTGGCTGAGTGGTTAGTGCTGTTACCTCACAACAAGAAAGTCCCATTTCTTTTCTTTTGGAGTTTGCATATTCTCCCAGTGTCAGTGTGGAATCTCCAACGCCCTGCAAGCTGCAAGGTGAATTGAGGAGTCAAAATCACCTGTGTGTGATTAAAGTGAAAGAACACTGTAAAGGCCAAGTATGTTAATAAATTCTTCTAATTTTCCTGATGCATTTAACAATGAGTAATGATCCATGGACACACGCCCTGAACAGTGGGCAGCCATTTTGCTGTGGCGATAGTAGGTTTAGGTGCCTTTCTCAAAAGCACCTCAGTCATTTACTGCCAGTATTGAGAATAAAACCTCCAGTCTTTGGGTTACCAGTCTGGGTCTCTGACCATTAGGCAATGACTGTGTTTGTGAGAGAGTCCTTCTATAGACTGCCCATCTGCCCAGGGGGCTTTGTCCTACCTCTGACCTAAAGAAACTGAGATAAGTTCCAGATCTATGACCCTAGAGGTCAAATAAAAATCATTGAATTAAAATTAATCACACTAATTAAGATGAGAGCCTGTACATTTTTTTAATTTTAGTCTCTTTGGCTTTAAGGTGGCTTAGCTGATCACAACGCATGCTTACTCATGCATGAGACGCTGTCAAGATTTTGGATCTTAAGGATATGACAGATCACAAGCTGTTGCAGATGTGGTATCATCTGGTTACAGCTAAATCACTGAAGCAATTAATTAGAGTTAGAGTTAGAAAACACATTCAATATCTTACTGTAGGATTCACAAGGTATCAAAAATAATACCACAGTGCTGCCATAAATGTATAATAAAGGTATTAAAATGTTGTTGTTTTTTTGTGTGTAATTTTCTGCATAAGCTGGACTGCAGTTTCTTATGTAAACATTAGTCTTGTTATACCTACAAAACTATTTTCTTATTGTAAGATTGGGACTGAAGCATATGTCTTTTAAATAGAACAATCAGACATGTGAATTAATCGATGCATATACAGTGTACATTCACAAAGCAAAGTCAATCGTTGTCATTTATATACACACATGGTGTGTATAGCATAGAAATTAGATTGGTTCTCTGTTCTACAGGAGGTTAATAAGTTTGGTGGTAGCAGAAGCTGAGCTGTGAAATAGACTTGTTAGCAGCAACGAGGAGGGCAATGGACGTTAATTCAATCTCACACTGAGTTTAAAGGAAACCACACTGCATCAGGTATGTCTGCTGGCATCGGGTAAATGACTTCTATCCATGCCTGATCTTACAGGAAATGTTGGGAAATGTAAATGCCACGCTCCAGATTCACATTTTTAACAATCAGACCATTGCTGTTATATGGTTCTTTTGTCTTTAAAAAAAAAATTATTATCCTTTATTTATCCAGGAAAATCCCATTGAGATATCATAATGTCTTCTTCCAGGGAGACCTGGTCAAGAGATGTGGTTATATATGTGTTGGTGTAAGTTTAAGGGAGCATGAAACTGTAGGTTTAATGTTTTTTTAGTTTTTTTTAACAAAGGCAACATGTTTCTAATCTTGAAATACCTGTTTTTACAAGGACCGTACATATTGAATTATACTGTCAAGCTTTTGGCGTATTAAGCCTTAAGACATGGGAGGGTATATATAACAAGGAGGGTATATATAACAAGAGGAGATCGTGAACACCTGATGAGACTTAACAAGCTAAGTGATTGACAAGGACAGGTGCAGGAAGGGCATGGAAGATACAAAGAAGGGACCTGGATGTGAACAACATACATACATAACATGAACTGCAGCATATAGGCAATTTTATTTTCACTATTCAACCTCAGAGTCAGTTTTAAAACAGTTTTATGGATAATTATCATAAATGCAGCTTAGTGATGGACCTTGGGGCTCAAAATATAAATGCGTCATATTTTGTTGGAATTTTGTTCCTGTTACTCCTCCAAACACATGGAAAAAAGTTTATTCAAGAACATTGTTTCCTCAAAACTGAGCGACTATTTGTCATTTACAGAATGAATAAGTTCTCCCTCATCAACATGAGTCAATATTTTGCTCAAAAACTTTAGCATCAATTAGAGCCGTGAATCTTGCATTTGCATGTTTAGATTAGTGAATTTTTTCAATCAAATATGCTCCAAAATTGATGGAGGACAACAATTGCTGGTCACATCGTGGATTTTCGATTAGGGTTCAATCTTGGCTGTGATTACTAGAATCTTTTATTGATTTTTATTTGTTTTGTTTTTTTTTGCTGTGAGTTTCAGCAATTTTCTTACTCTTGGTTGTTTTTCTTAAATATAGATCTTAGGTTCTTCTCGTGGATATGACTCTTCCAGGTTCCATTTCTGTTGCCCTCAAACTTGCAAGTTCATTTTGCTGAAACCTTCATGTTTGATCGTGTCAGTAACATTTTTTTGAGAGCATTGAATACTTTATCCTTGCAAATATTGCTTTGCTTCCAGGCCAACTCTTCACATTTTCATCCAAAAAATTTTGAGTTTGGCTTTCTGCATACTCTTTAATGTAGACCTTTCACAAAAAGTGGCTATTCCGAAAATATTTTAACTGGCTGACTTCTTGGTCTTTTCTCTGACTCTTCCAGTTTCGCAGTTGGTAAGGATGTTCAGATATTTTTACTGTTTTGCCATTTTCCCCCTGTTAAGTTACATCGGACTTCACTCTGCTCACATTGACTTTATATGTATATGATGCTTTTGTCATGGTATATATTGAGCTGGACAGTAAAAATTAATTTACACCTCTGCAAGTTCTGCCGGTTGTCCTCCATTTTTGTTCACTTTAAAGTCACATCTGATGCGAAAGATTTTGCTATATTTCCCGTTCTAAAAGACTTTGGCTGTTTGTGAATGGAATCTATTAGTGTGTGCTGTGCTTTTCTGGTCACATCGTAGCACTCCACACTCTGAAATATATTATATCTTATCACCATGTTTATGGTCACACACATTTAGAAAATCTTTTAGTGTGGCCAAGCTTAATGCCTAAACATAATAGAAAGCCCTAGCCAGATGGGATACAAAATATGTTGGCATTAAGACCCAAGTTTGGTTTGATGATGAAAAACAAACTAAATTCAGTGTTCTCTCACCATTCCTGATTTTTAACAAACACTCACAGCTATCGGCATGGTCTTAAAGTTATCAGAGAACAAATGAAAGCTGCTTTTCTCCATCTGTTTTTCTGTCGTCTTTGGGTACTCGTATGTAAATTCCACAAGTTTATTTTGTTCATAAGATTCTAAGATCTGTAAAAAGTGGGCAAAAGAAACTGGTTAAAACAGGATGTGGAAACATAAGTGTGGCTCCTTTGTCTGCTTGTGATCCGATCGACCAAAATGCATCTTAACACCAGGTGTAAAGAAGGCTTTTGATGAACAGTATCCCCTGAGCAGACATGCTCTGAGTTTATTTACTGATAATGCATCTAGACAGTTGTCAATATGACCTTTTCCAGGGGTGGACATGCTGTTCATAGTCTAGATAAGTTATCGATCCGCACAATGTTTTGTAGCAAGTCCATTCATTAATGTGTGAATTCTTGATTAATAGAGAAACCACATGAGATCATTGAATCATTACCTAGTGCTGCCTTGTGTTAAGACACCAAACCATTACAACAGTTGGAGCAGTATTTAAAACCAAAGTACTGTTCTGAGTTATGTAGACTCACAAGTGGACAGCTGAAATTATCATTATTATAGTTTTAAAAGGGTTTGCTGAAATCATTACCGCTACTGCCAAACCTCTGTTCTGTCCCCTGAATCCAAAACCCATTACGTTTGTTGCCTTCCCCTGCTTAATGTTCCTAAACGATGCTTATCTTGTTCCACTGAAACCCACAGCTGTTCGTCTTATTCTCCCTTGTCCCACAAGCTGCTGACAGCTAGAGAACGAACGTTGAGAAACAGTACGGTCCCACGGTAACATGGGGGTGAGGATTTGTTTAGTGTAAGACAGACAAGAGGGTTTAATACACATTATTAATAAAACGTAACTCCGCTCTTGGGAAATACAGCAGGCATGAGTGAATATTAAAGGGACAGTATACAGAGAATCGTTTGCATAACAGCAGTACACAAACTATATTCAAATATACATATAAAAGGCAGAAGATATTTTCTGATGAAAATGTTCGGATCATAAGGATTGTTGAAATCACGGGATTTAAAATCACTCATACGTTTATATTTATCCGGTCACCATTCGGTCTGTATGTGTGGTCTGGTTTAGTTGGGACCCACACAATGTTTCATGTAAACTGAGAACCAGTGTGATTTGATTTGAAAAGGCAGAGAGTGTAGAGTTTTGTTGAGCTCTCAGGGCACAAAATGGCCTTTTAAAACTAGAGGGATCTGGACTTTTTCAAATATTCATCACCTTGACTTTAATTATTCAGCTCTATTCTCACAGGAATAGAACATCTTACTCTTAAGAAATTAATCTCACTTTTCAGAACATGTAAAGTTCATTTTTCATAATAAAGTGCACAGAGGGCATTAAATGGCACACTTACCATAACCCAACAACAAGTGTTTTCTAGAAGTAGTGTGTGTGTTCTTGTTCTTCTCACCGCTGTTTATATAGAACTTGATAATTTTTTCCCCACAGCAGATTTTACGGTAATGCATACATGAGTAAAACAAGAAAGAAAAAATACATCCAATTTGTTAAATTTTGGGGCCCTGCACATGATATGCAGAAAAGAAATATGTATATTGTGGCCACAAACTAAGAGTTAATTCTCTAGTTTTAGTAAATCATGCGTATGATATAACACTTTGTTCTCATGATTAAATCAAGGGAACAAATTATTATATTGTTAGCACAATTTACTTACAGTGAGGAAATGAATTAAATCATACTGACGTATTAGCAAGTAGTGGAAACAAATTTTTAATTTGTCTATAATCAGAGATATGCATGAATTTCCAGAGTGGAGTGTTAATGGCCTTGTTCATGTATCATAGCTTTGAGTGTAGCGCTTGCAACTCCAAGGTCATGGGTTTGATTCCCAGGTAAAGCAAGAGCTGATTGCAGTGTAAGCCGTTTTGGATCAGTGTCTGCCAAATACATAAATGTAAATGCACAATATCAGAGGGAGTACGATTCCCTTGGTGCTGTAGCAACTGTGATTCTGCACACAGAAAGGTCTCTTATTAAAACTAAGCATGCTATTTATTTTGACAAGAGAAAATGTCAACCCTGCTCTTACAAATAAAAGCTAGTCTTCTGCCCTCTTCAGCATTCACTGTGTTACAAAGAAATCACTACGGGTGCAGTAGAGGTTGCTGTCTTGAGAACCTTTGTCTTTGATTGTTATCTTCTGAGACACACACGCACCCACAAACCATCTCATACTCAGCAGAAAGGGATGTGTGAATTATTAAGCAGTCTTACAGTGCTGTAGCTGCAGGAGGACTCATCACTGCACATCAGCGTGAGGCGAACAGAGGCATTTTGATTAGCCAGGCTCTGCTCTTACTGTAATTCCTGTAGAAAAGCAGCCTCTCTATGGCTCTGACTCTTCTCTAAGAGCCCTGTCATGACTTCTTTCTACCCATTGGAGCTGTAATGAAGGTACTTTGGAGTCGCACAAGTGATTCCCACTGCCAATGACTCATTATGGCCTACGCTGCCTGACTGTCCAAGGTGATACATCAGGAATAAGCAGTTGTAAGAGCTCATGCACCTGTACAGGCCTACTGTTAGGCAAAAAAATAACATACAATGGAATACATTTTTTATTTTGTACATCGTTCACAAAGAACATAATTAAACTGTTGTGCTATCTAATTTTGATTTGTTCTTTTTTTTTGGGTTTAATTAAAAAAAATTAATCAGCAAGGAAGCACTAAATTGATTAAACATGACAGGAAAGATTTGAAAAGGACCTAAAATTAATACTTGATAAATACCAAATGCGAGTAAATATCACTGTCGGCAAGTATATAAAACGGTGTTGATTGCCAGTTGTCTGGTTGCAGTTTTATGAATTCTAACAATGCAAAATTGTGAATACATGAACGTGAAGAAATGTGAACTGTTGATGGCAGGAAAATGTAAGCCCCGAAAATCACGAAAATGTAAGCCTTGCTAATTAAAAAAATAAAGACCAAGAAGACGTGAAAAGGAGATTAATTTGTAAATTGTGCACTATATGGAAAGTATTCTTTGCACAAATGTCTGCCAAAAATCTCTTTCTCCAATAGTATGCGAATAGGGAATTTAGTATTTTCGAAATTTTATGCCTTCTTCGGTTGGAACCGATAAATTCAAACAAAATTTTGTCAGAATGCCAGTCTTTAACTTTTATAAGTTATGTCTAATAAGTGACATAATCACACCCAGCAGCCTATTATTCCTGATGCTTAATCGAACAATAAAAGACAAATATCAAGTACTCATTGCTCTTGACTGAATAACTTTAACTTTAATAAGGATTCATCTATGTTTCATGGATAGTAAATCACTGGCCGTTGGTGTCACGGTCTTGTCCTGTGTTGTTCCCTTCCAGGTCCCTTTATGTATCTTCCAGGTCCTGCATGCCCCCGTCTGTGTCTAATCACTGCCCAAGTCTCGTCAGCTGTTCCTAATCCCGTGTTTGTCAAAATATACCCTCCTGCGTTCTCATGTCTTGGTCTCTTGTTAATGTTATCTACAAGTGTGTGGATGTTAGCGCAGTGTTCCATGTCTTCCTGGTTCTTCTAGTTTTCCGTTTTGCACATGAGTGCTTCCTTTTATTTTCCATAGTGTTTTTTTGTTTTGTAAATAAAGTATTTTTGGTTGGACTTTTAGTCTCCTTGTTTGCTCCGCATCGCACACCAGCAGCTACCCGTAACAGTTGGTGAGGTGAGGTCATACAGTAGAGTATTTTTGTACACAGTCTAGTCAGCGCCTGCATTTTCTGCGAAGGCTTGGGATCTATGGGGTGGATAAAAGCTTCATAGTACTGCTCTAAAGAGCAGCTATTGAATCTATTATATGTTATGGTTTCACAACATGGTTTTCTAACATGTCTGTTAAAATTAGTTCGCAACTTGGTTAGAAAAGCTGAAAAAAAATCTCTTCTGGAGATATTTGTGTAGTCTGTAAAGAAGCAGAGGCTATATGTAGAGTGTATGAGCTGGTGCCCTCAGAAAAGAGGTATAGGGTTCCAACTTGCCTTCTCTTCTCTAATGATGTGTTTACTGGCATTAGAGCGGGACAACCTGTCATTCACATGACATCACAGCAATAGTAAGCCACCATCCAATCAATTCCCAATGTACAAAATAAAGTCCTGTCCATTTTTCTTCTTCAATAAGGTGTGTTGATTTGGATACACGTCTCAGTAGGGACTGTCACAACTTCTGTTTTATGGCAACTTTAAACATTTTACCAACCCCAAACTTTTGAATGGTAGTGTAAAGCATTTGCACATCATGGTTCATAAGTAAAGCACTTATGTTTTAGATCAGAGGTCTGCAACCTTCAAAATCAAAAGAGCCATTTTGGCTTCTTTACCACCGAATATAATTCACAGGAGCCACAAAACCTATTTGATCTATATACAGTTTACAATACTTAAAATAACTAAAGCGTGTATCATTTATGAAATTACAGAACTACAAACATAAAACTAATGACATTTTATTGCTGTTTGTGACAATGGAAAACATAAAAATATTTTAAAAAAAATGATGTAACAAGATCACTTCGATCTTGAAATTTAAGAGGTATACCATTGAAAAAATTAATAAAATAGCTTATTTATAGATTCCCATATATATTTTTCAAAGCTAGGGGAGCCTTTGCACAGGGATGAAAGAGCCGCATGTGGCTCTGGAGCCACAGGTTGCAGACCCCTGTTTTAGATGGTGTGTTAGAAAACACATTGTTTTTATAGACACATTCATGTAAACACATTCATTTTATTAATTATCATTTGCATAAAGTTACGTTTTCCTGGACATGTCCAAACCAACAATAGTTGCTGTCGCTCATGACAATGGAAATCAACTTAATAACTGAATTGCTGTATGTGTGATCTTCTTAGATCATGTAACACTAATAAGCAATCACTTAGCACATGGCCTCTAAAGAAATGTCAGAGACCATTAGGAAATGCAGTAGTTTTTTTTTTTTTTTTTATAAATAAATAAAAAATACTAAATGGATAAAGGTCAACGCAAAGATTGGGCACCCAGCATGGTTTAAATGGATCTAAATCCCTTGTCTTGTAGGTTTGTATTGATTTTATGTCTTGAATCAAAAGTATTAAATATCATGTGTTCTGTGCCTGAATAGTTGAATCTCTAATGGAAGTCTCCCAGTCATCTCTCTAGCTGTGAGCCACATTGTTATGAGCAGTCTGAACTCCACTGAGACCACAGCGAGGGTGAAGCCCATGACATGCTGTCTTTGTGAAAGACCTTGGAAGGAGGCATCTATTAAAGAGAAAGCTTTGTTGTCAAGCTTTATGCAGACAAAAACAAAACTTTGATCCCTGTGGTTGTGTTATGGATAATTACAGCACCGGAGACTCCAGCACTGAGACTGTTCAAGCCTGGTCACAATCAACTGTAAATACATATGGAAATACATTCTATTGACCAAAAATTAGGTAACAAATCATCCAATTACTCAATCTCCACAGCCAAACTGTTTTTGTAATTTTCTTTACTCCAGAGCACAAAGAAGCATGAAAGGGGTTCATAATATGAGTAATCAAATTCACCTTGATCTTTTGACATTTAAAAGGTCTTTGTACCATTAAAATATCCTGCAAGTTTCAAAAGCTTAAAATCTGCTTTTCATTATGAACAAAGAATTTGTTTCATCAAGCTCCAAGACCAGCTCGTTTTGATTGCGGGCTCTGTGACGTCATACAGACGTCATTGCTCAATGGCTCACATTTGCCAACACTGGACATGAGGATCGTGTCAAAAGCAAATAGAACCCATTTTATTCACTGAGGCTGTCTGCACTGATACAGTATACAGATGTGTGTTCAGTTTCTGGCATACTACATGCACTTGAGTCTGCCAACAACAGGAAAAATGGAAGAGTGAAAGAATGTTTTCTTTGTTTGAACAGCTCATTTGTGTCTCTGTACAGGCTTCAGAAGGATCCCAGTGCAGAAGTATTTCTGGTTTATTTTAATAGCATCCCAGATTGCATCGAAGGATAATATGTGTTTTTTTTGGAGCATTTTGTTTTTTGTAAAAGAGAAACAGTGTAAAAGAGAGTTCCCAAAAAAACTTTTGAGTCGGTTCGTCTGCAACGATACGATGTTCTGCCTTCCTGTCAACTTATGTCTTTTCATACCTCTACGCACCTGCGCGAACAGATATCACGTACTCAGACTTGGATTAATGTGTTTCAATGGCAGAACTATCAACGGCTAAATGAATCTGCAGTAGTCAGGTGGTACAGTTCAGAGCTCTTCAATTTGTTTATGTTCATTATTATTATAATGTTGTGTGCTTTGAGGTAGTTTAACCCGTCTCTTGTCTTGTGATGCTTTTCAAACTCTGCTAGGTGTGTTTATGTTTTTTGAAGAAAGCGTGGCTTAGGAGAGCAGAAGAGTGGTCCTCTATAAAGTTGTCTACCTTTAATCCTCACCTTTAAAGGATTTTAATATATTTAATTAATGTTTAGTCCCTCATATTTTTTATTGATTGGATTCATTATGCCCAGTCATCATTCCTATTACCAAAGCTTTTATATAAATATCAACCAAACATTATTATTTTAATTTATTGGATTTTTTAAGCTTATGGATGACCACAAATCAACATTAGATCTGAGGGGAAGCTAAATTTGAAAGCAAAATATAAATGTATCAACCAGCTTAATTTGTGATCCATTATTATAGTTTGTTTTATATTAAACGTAGTTATTTTATTGGTTATTTAATATATACATTTTTATTTATACTTTTAGACATACTTTACTCACATTCTTGCCAAGGAACGCCAAGGTCATTGGTTCGATTTCCAAGGAAAGTAAGAACTGATTAAAATGTCAATATGTACTATGAATGCAATTTAATTTGCTTTGGATAAAAACGTCTTCCAAATGCATACATTTAAATGATATATGTATTAAAACAAAAAAGCATATGTTCCTGCGCCATTTCAGTGCCTCCATTTTCTTTTTTTATTATCGTATGATAACGTATGACGTATGGATACATCAAGCAACCACCACTGCTACAATTGAAAATGTCAGATCCTTTCAGAAGGTCAGTAATACCATTAACTTAGAAAGCAGTTGAGTCAAACTATGTAAATGCTTACAACTGAAAATCGGCTAGTGGGACGCTGGTCTGAAAGATGTGGGTGAGTATATGGAGACTATTTTTATGTGATCCCTTTAATGTGACCTCAAACAAAACAGATAAACCAAAAACCCAAACAAAATGGTAAGCTACTCATGAATTTTGAGACATGCATGCTGAAACTGATGATGTCAAAGTGATTTCCGTGTTAACCTTCACATAAATTATATTGCTCAGTCTGTTTTTATCCACCTCCACACGTTGCTCTTATTAATAGTTTTCCTCAGTGTTAGTGGGTCAGACAGGGGTGAAGGCCTAGAAGTATAATATAGGCCAGCGTTTTCTGTGACTTTGATGCCGTGTGTGTCCCAGTTCTGAGCAACAGTTGATAAATGGTGAAGACCATTTATAGAGCAGTCGGCTGCTGCTGCTGCTGCTACTCAAGGTGATGGACAATCTGACCACTGGGACATAGAGGCTTCAGATTAGACTATAATTATTATTCTGATGTTCATTAGCACAGGTTGTTCTTACTCAGAATACTTAAAACCTGATTAACTTGTTTTACATACTCTTGTCCTTCAGTGAATGAGGATATATAGTGGTTGAAACAAAGGGAGCTGTAGCAAAAAGAAAAATTTGACAGTATCAAACTATTTAAACAGATATTACAAAATATGAAGGTACAAATAATAACTCTTACTCAATAAGTAAAATAATGTAAGAAGATGAATGACCATGGAATTCTAGATGATGCACAAGTTGTCGAGTTGTGATACCTTGAGGGGTGTATTAAATTGAAACAATAGAAAGCAAGTTTGTTTTAAATTTGAATGAACTTTGCAACTTTGCAAGTTATTTAAAAAAATTTTACTTACTTAAATTATATGCTTCAGTGCAAAATGACTATAACGTTTTAACACACTTTTTTGCATTTTAGTTGCAAATTTAATAAAAAAAAGTGTGTTATAGTTTAAATTTAATTCAATGAAAATAGCTTTCTTGACCCACTTAAGTACGACTTAAGTACATCTTTATTTAATTTCATAGTTACTTCTATTGTCTGAAATATGGTTAAAGTGTACTGCTTTATGCACTGACAAGCATTTATGGTCAACATTCAAGTTATTTAAGCTTCAATAGGTATGAAATTCTGAGCAACAGTTGGGGAATGGCGAAGACCATGGATATGCATACCATATTTATTCTTTATATACTTAATTTCTATTGAAACTTGAATGACTTGAATAAGTATTGTGTGTTGTTTATTGTGAGATGTGTAAAAAGCACTGCCTCTTAAATTTAGTTTCATTGTCCTTCACATAATTTGCAGATAAATTGCACCTAAGAGCCTTTATTCAGTTGTCTCTCCATAAAAAATAGAACTAAATGTATGAATGTGTTAAGAAAATAAAACTAATTGAATAAATATTTTAAACAGCTGACATAAAGGTTACTTTGATGTTAATTTAAAACACATAGTTACTATTTTGTATTGAAGAATCTATTTGTTAATTTATTTTGTATTTCTCAAAATTTCATCATTATTTGAATCTGATCATCATTTCAAACAGACCCATTTTACTGTCATGGTCTTTTTGACTTACATGAGTTTGCATGAAATTTTCTTCTATAAAAGATAAGAGTGCTGAGAACATTTATAATTCTTCTGAAGGTTGTGCTCAATAGCACACAGGGAAAAGGAGGCGTATGGTGAATGAATATTTGTACTGTTCAGATTCAAGCATCAAGTATCTTACCTCACCAAAGAAAATCCTCAGTGAACCACAAAAGAGAATTCAGTGCTACCCTTAAAATTTTCCCTCAGTTTTTAAAGGTGTTCAGTAAATTTTTCAGTGAGAGCAGTTTTATTATTGTTCTCAACAGTGTTGTAGTTTTTTAGTTTTTTTTGTTCTGTGTTGATGTTTTTTTTTTGTCATTGTTTTTCTCTCTTTTATTAAGGGACAGTTTATTTTTTAGAAAGCAACTTGATGAATGCGATGTTCAACCAACACAGTCATGTTTATTTGAGGAAATCAATTTACTGCATACACTTGAGAGCTAAACAGATTTCGGGTTTAAAAAAACACGAAGAACAAAAATCAATTGGTCCATCAAGTACTCCCTTAAGACAGAGCAGCCTTGTTTTTATTGTATATTATACTTGTGCATTTTATGCTCATTTTCCCTGTGGCCAGTCATAAAATTTAAAGATGAAATGCTGATCCATGCTTTCATTCTTGGCAACTTGCGGGATTTTGGAGAGGCTACTGAACATGGGAGCTGGATAAAGTCATTATACATGTGTGACAGTGAGTTCTAGGAAGCTTGCAGGGGACCATGAGTAATGTAATTGCTTAGCAAGCTGACAGGCTAATAAATACAGCATAATCAGCTAACAAGCTCATTTAGGCCAAGCGTATATGCAGTATGTGAATATAGTGACATTCAGACAGCCAAACTTCAGTGTCTTGAGGATATGCTCTGCATATGTGACATACACAGGCTTGAAATTATAATAAGACAGACATTTCTTTGGTGATGCAACGAAATGAAATTAGCCATTTTATTGTTTGGAATAACTGCATTTTTAACTTTATTTTAAAGTGAGTATGCGAACTTCCCTCAATTAACAGAACTTCACAAAATATAGAGTAAATGTAAAATATTATGTATATGTATTATGTTATGTCAACGTTTTTGAAGTGGAGCCGCTAAACTCCCAGGCCCCCTTTTACCCTTTGAGAAGACTAAGACTAAAACTAAGTTTTTCTCTCTAAAGACTCTTCTTCGTCCGAGACTTCCCCCACGCCAGGCAAAACCATTCACCTACTGGAGCTTATGGCACATTCTGTTGTACTGCAGGTGTTCTGTCCTCCCCCCCCCCTTTTTTTTGATCGTGGCCAGTCCTTAAGAACAAGGTCTATCCAGTGTAAATACTTGACCCCCATGTCCTCAAGGAGTCACACCTTCTGCGTTCATCACTGTGGTGGCGTTGGTACATTGCTCCCTTAGCGTTTCGATGCAGTGCGAGTTCCCTTGAAAGGGAAGTTCCCTTACGTATGTAACCATAGTTCCTGAAGAGGGAACAAGACGCAGCATCTTTGGCCTCAGCTCTTTGCACCTTCAGGCTTGCTTCAGACACTCTCTAAGCTGCCACTCCCAGTTTCCGGCACCCTTTTTTGTTCCTGGTTCATGACGTTATCGACCCGCGGCGATCATTCACACAATTGTTCTATCAATTTCACAGTGCTTCACGAGACTACATGCCAAGGCATTTCCCCTGCATTGACACAGCATCTTGTTCCCTCTTTAGGGAACTATGGTTACACAGGTAATCTGAGATGTTTTCAGGGTTAGGTCTTTAAAATAGTTGGTATTTTTCTTTGCCTGCAGATGAATCCTGACCACATTTCTACAGTGTTGTCGACAGAATAGATAAACATTGCATCATTAGTCAGAGGTCTTACGTGAAGTATTGCAGTATTATTGTATTAATAAGAAAATTACCAGGGTTTAAATGTTAGTAGCAAAGAGGATTAAACATTTCTTGACTTTAAAACATTTTGGGCTTGGAGAAAGAGAAATATTTCTCCATGAATGAACTAATTGCAATACTGCTTTCTACTGAATGAGCATGTTTGAATTATGACTGTGAGGCTCGGTGTTGATTATATCTACACTCTTTATTCTCAGCTGGTCATGTCTTCTTCAGTTGGCTTTGTATTTCACCAGCTGGAATTGCATTGTTTTTCCATCTGCCTTTTCATTATCTTTTCAGAATCTGTCTCAGTCTACAGGACATGCATCCAAAATCTGTTCTACACTGCTGACGCTGAAACACCGAGCTAATGTGTTTGGAAGTGTTGCAAACTCACAGAAGGCATGTTTTTACTTAGTTTTGAAGCAGCTTCAAATTTCTCAGTTTAGTTTGCATTCCTGCCTCATCAAAGATAAACTCAACAAAGCAGGTCTCTTTGGACTTCATTCTTACATCTTTGTCAAAAGTGCAGTTACTTTTTGCAATACTTTTAGGCTGCATTTTAATTCGATAATCCAGTTTAGACATACTAACTATTTGTGAACTACTATTAACTTTGCAACTACATGTCAACTAACTCTAGTATTATTAGTCTTTAAGGGCATCATTGACCACCTGATTTGCAGTGCAAAATACATGCTTGTACATTAATTGCTATTTCTAATGTTATCTGTAATATTTATGGTGTGTTCTAACGGGGTGAGCAATATATATTGAAATCATTTACAGTTATGTCTTCTGCTGACACAGGTAACCAACTTAACACAAAATAGATTTCTATTTGTACATAATTATGCAGGAAATATGACATATGCACATACATCTAGTATTATTTGCAAACATTTATTCGAATTTAAATTAAATATTACAATACATTTAATCCCTAATTACTAAATTTCACTTTACGATATTAAAAAGTTTTACCATTCATCGTCTGGCTCGGAGTGACAACTTAGAAATAAAGCTTCAGGTCTTTAAATCCATACGCAGTCAGCGTCATTTCTCTGAATAAGTTGTGAAGAGTGTATATTATATCTTGATGTCTTTTTTTCTTCAGACTCTTGGAGATCTTGGAAAAGCCACAGGCCAGCTCAAATGTTATTTGTATACACTTTTAATCAAATTATTCCTTTAACCAACGTTTAAGTTGTTATCTTTACGCTTCGTAATTCATGCTGTTAACGATAACATCGTTGAATAATTTATTTATAGATGAATCATATAAGACAGCATACATAACCACAGTGAATAACTACATGGTGAATTAAGCTGTATGCGCATGCTTTACAAAGCATAAACCTGTATTCAGATTTTAGAAGAGTCATTGTGACATTTGTAATACAAATATGGAGGTGTCTCGTCCACCAGCTGATCTGATATTCACTTCTGTGATGAAGATGGACTTAACTTTTAATAAGCAGATTGTTTTCTTTAGATTAGTAGAATAAGTTGATGCAGCAAAGTTACACGTAGTCAGTGCAATGTCTGTAAAATAAAGAGTTAGCTGATATTAAGCAGGCCATCTACTAATACTCCAATGAGAGTTAGTTGAGATGTAGTTGCAAGGTTACTTATAGTTGGTAGGATGTCTAAAGTGGGCTATAAAAATAAACAGTATCACAGAGTGCCCCTTTAATATAAAAATTTGTTGAACTCCAAATCTGCTTTTTATCAGTTTTTTTTATTAGTATCAACTAACATAAATTTCATTTTAATAAGTGTATATATCATGCTGTCAATGTTCCTTTGCTTCTTTTATTGTTTTTAAAACTGGACAGTTAAAAAATGCATTCATTCACCTAGTTTGCTCACATATGCCTTCAAAACATACCTGTCAGTCAGCCTCAAAGATGGTTCTGCTCAGCATGAGTTTCTGCTCGATGAGTTTTTGCTTCAGCATGCAAGACCTTCTTCCTATTTTTGACTCCCAACACTCCCCTCTCAGCCTCAGAAGAGGAAGAGCAATCCAGACCATCTCAATGGAGCCAATGGAACTTGGCAGACATCAGTAATTGGAAACTTAATCACGTAAGGAAAAGTTTGATGGCGGGAAATGAGGCCCTGCAGGAAGAGGATGGCAATACGGGGCCACAATCAACAGATGCCTTGAGTGGTGCTCTGCACATGTTTCCTGCCATATTCCCTGTTTCATTTCTATTAATATTCAGAAAAATGTTGCCATAACCGCATCAAAGCTCAAAGTAAAACAGCAGGGTATGACCCACATTGAAACATTTTTATCTATTTTTACAAATGAGTCTATAGTGTGGGTTTTTATGACCTGTTTTGCATGACACAGTAGAAGTTCATTGAAAACCCTCTCTGAATAACATGTTTTCTTGACATTCAGGTACTTTGAAGTAGGTAACCTGGTTTCTCATGGTCCTGGAGAATCGGGCCTCATGAGGGAATCAGAAAATCGGTTTCTTTTCAGAGAAGAAGCATGCTGAAAGTTTTAGGTCAAAGCTCTTTCTCTTTCAAGGGCACTTGCAGAAGTGCCAAAATGATTTGATCCAGGTTAACAGCATTTACACCACCCAGTATAAATGTTCATCGCCACCCCATCTATTCAGTCAGTCAGCCTGTGCCTGCAGTGTGAAGGATACACACATCCTGTCATGAGCAGGGTGACCCAAAAAAACAGGCACGTTGCCAAGATACTCCAAGGTAAGAGAGAGCAGGTGGGTTTTGTGATTTGGTTCGTTCTAACATCTCATTTCAATTAAAAAAAATGATTTAGTGGTTCATGTCATTGCATGTTCCATGAAATACCTGCATGGCATATTTCATGCATCAAAACTTTCCAAAAGATTCAATTAAATACAAGAGTACAAGAGTACACGAAATGCAGTCATCATTGAAGCCATTTAAATGCACTTATATGCTGTTTATTACAGAAATCTGTTCTGTATAAAGTCATAATAATTTTCATTTACATTAAAAAATTCTAAATAACAATTTACCCCTGGTTTAACAGACAAGACTTGTGCCTAGTCCCTGACTACAATGGAAACGGTTTGAACGGTTTTAATGGAAAGACATAGTACCATTGTTTTGTCTCTGGATGCACATCAGCAATGTTTTTGTCTACGGCATTTTCATAAAAGTTATTTAAATGTCTTAATTGAACTAAGGCCTGAACTGGCTTAATCTAAGCACTGTTTGTGAAACCAGGCACTGTAATGTTATGCTGTTTAATCTAAAACCAACTAATCTGTTTCAAATCCATCTTGATCAAATTACAACATGCTTTTCACCAAATCCTTATTTTTCTCCAAATGCGAATCGGACATGTTTGAAACACAGCTGCCATGTGATTGAATCACAGAGAAGCAGACTTGAGAAAGTACATTTAGACCCAAACTCACCACCAGCTGCAACTTTTTTGTCAACATTTTTATTTGTTGGCTCAACTGTCAAAGAATGGAAAGCACAGGATTGTGGGATATCATAGGAAGCAATGGTTCCCTTTCGAAGGGAACTCAATGCTGCGTCCCCTAGGGGTCGCTATGGGGAACACCTTCGGTGTGACAGGTGTCTGAAGCAAATTATCTAATCACGAACTTGACAATGGCTGGCAGCTGCCTATGACGTCACCACGGGTGCGGCTGCAGGTATAAAAGGAGCACACAAACAGTAAGTCATCATCTTCATATCTTCAGGAAACCACGTTTGTTGTATTCATCCGTGTCAGCGTTTCGGGCACCTGATGATACATGCGAGATGTGTGTTATGATGGAATTGAAGCGGGTGAGGAGCGGGTGAGGAGTGTGCACGCCAACCTTCGAGGAGGTTGTTTGTGTGCGTAGCGAGCGCTTCTCTCTCCGAGGCTGCACTCGCGTTGAATTGCGAGCAGCTGGTGCTTGCCGGCAAACTGGTGAGGGTTTTTTTATCTCAGCTGTTGGTCGCTGACACGAGCGAGCTTTCGCGGAAGAACGCGTTCGCTCTCTCCTCATCGCGGGTGAGCGCGTTCGCTCCCCGCAAAAACTAGGCGTGCAGGGGGCTGTTTGTGTAGCACTCACAGCCTACCTGTGCCGCGTATGACGAGCTTCCGGCAGTTATAACTAACGCTCCCTTCCCGAGCGCGCCGACTGTGTAGTTGCCAATCCTGTCTGACAGTCTTCGAGGAGACTGTTCAGGCTCGCGGTTTCGGTCCTGCTGCAGCTGAGACTCGGCGGTGATCGCTATTTCTTAGCATCTAGACTGCAGATGAAGGCTAAGGAGGCAGGGCTGAGGCCTCTGCCCTAGAGCCTGTTGCTAAGAGTGATCTCCTCTCATGGAGCGGGGTTGTTTCTTCGAACGGAATTAGAAGAACCACCAGTTTGCTTATTCAGGCGTTCCCCTGTCACGAGAGTGGTATGTCGGGTCGGGTTGAGTGAGCTCTGCCCACCTGAGGTTGCCTAGCAACGGCGAGCGGTGTTCAGCCTTTGCATAGTAGAAAATGTTTTCTTGGGTAGGCCCCATGGTAGGCCCTGGGTCTTTCCTAGCGAGAAGCCCTTGCATATGTTCAGAGCATAGTACTCGGCCTCCTCTTGCTTTAGAGTTGTTAGGCCACCGCTCTGAGCCGGCCATGCAGCAGTTTTATACAGGATATATACACGTCTGCGTGGCGTTGCAGGCTCTGGGTCTTCCTAGCCAGAAGCCCTCACAAATTCCCTGGAATATAGCGCGCTGCTTCCTCTCGCATTGGGAGTGTTGAGCCTTGCTCCCTGAGCCAGCCATGCTGCAGTTAGATAGGCACTAGTGGGCCTCCGCTCGTTTAGAGTTATCCCCTTTTTGGGGGCCCTGCTCCGTTGTGCACCCAGCACCCATTGGGGTTTCTTAGAGGCAGCTGTGGCCGAAGCTACATCGGCTTGCCTCCCAGAGTGTTGTCAGGCCTCCTCTTAGAGTCGTAGGCCTCCGCTCGTGGTGTCCAGGAGTCTTAGTGCTTGCTTGTGTAGACGCCCGTTAGCTCCGCTCGGCTGGCTTTCCCAAGTGTGGGCCCCCTTTTGCCTCCTTGTGGGTTCCGAGTGTGGTGAGGCCGTTGCGCTTGGCCTTCACCCCAGAGCTTTGCAGCGCAGGGAGCGTTGGAAGGCCTCCTCTTAATAGTAGAGTTGCCCGCTTTCGGCGAGGCCTCCGTTCCCCTGAGCTCCACCTGGGCTATTTGAGCTAGAGTCGGTGGCCCCATTGGGACCCCCTCGCCTAAGCCTGTGGTGTAAAGAGGAGGGTTTGTGCCGAGGCCTTCACTCCTGAGCTCAACCTGTAGAGGGCGTAGTAGGCCTCCTCTCAATATGAGAGTCCTCTTTACTGAGGCCTCCGCTCTATGGAGCCCGCTATAGCGTCGTCAGGCCTCCTCTCTGAGGGGAGTTTGGTAAGGCTGCTGGTTTGGTAAGGCTGCTGCACTTGGCCTTCACCCTAGGGCTTCATAAGCGCAGGGAACGTTGTCAGGCTTCCTCTTAATAGTAGAGTCCGCTCCCTTTCGGCGAGGCCTCCATTCCCCTGAGATCCGCCTGGGCTACAGGGTTGTGCTAGTCGGCGACTCAAGTTGAGCCCCCTCGCCCCGCCTGTGGCGTAAGGAGTATGTTGACTAACACCCTCGCTCCTGAGCTCATTCTGCTAGGTCTTTGTGAGATGAGCAAGGTCTTCCCGTGTGCTTTGTAACTCACGGTATCCTTTACTCCCCCAAGCTGCGGCTGGGGTATGGCTCCCTCCGAGTCTCCTCGCTAGTGGCCTGGAGTACACTGTGATAACGGCATGCTGACACAGCCCTCGGGAGGGCTATTGTCCTTTTCTCTATAATTGTACTGTGCACCGTCCCTGTTCACGAATGAACTTGGGCAGCCCTCCAGGTTTGGAGGGTCTGCACTGTTGCTTGCTGTTTCCCGTGCTTGACTTACTAGACCCTAGCAATAGAGCAGTGTGTGAGGGCCCTGAGAATCCGGTCGGTGTGCCTTCCCTGCTCGCCGGAGCTCCACTCAGTTGGTTTAGGGGCGGTGGCTCTAGCAGGGCCCCCTCTAGTCGCCCCTGAGTGTTCAAGTCGTGTTTACGTCTGAGCTCCTGAGGAGCCTAGTTGTAGAAAAGGGGTAGGTGTGGGCGGCTTGCTCCTCTCTCTCTGAGAGTTGTTCCCTTGCAGGTGAGCTCCCGCTCCCCTATGCTCCCTCAGGCACTTTCTGCGAGTCGTTGGCTTCTCTTAAGCCTCCTTCTCACTGCCTGGGGTCTGAGAGGGCACTTCTTTGCTCTCTGAGCTCTCTACGGCTATCCTCCTCTCCGTGGCGTTGTAGGCTTCCTCTCGTTACGATAGTATTCTCTGCCGAGACCTCCGCTTCACGAAGCTCCGCTCGGTGACCTTTAGCGAGTGGTAGGCGAGGTAAAGTATTCTTACCTCCTCTGGTCGGCTGACGCGTAGGCGTGTCGTCAGGCCTCTCCGAGGAGATCGGGCCTCCACCCTGTGAGACCCCGCTGCGCTCTTGAAGTACAGGAGTTTTTTGGCCCTCTCATCTTGAGAGTGTACCCTTCGGGAGGTTGGCCCTACTTTTCCGAGCGAAGCAGTACTGCACCTCAGTTCTTGCTTGAACCCAAATGACTTGGGTCGGCGCGAGGGCAGTGGAGTCACCCTTGACTCACGAACTGGACTTGGCTGATGAGCGTTGTCAGGCCGACTATTTTGGCCTCCGCTCCGGTGAGCTCCGCTTGTAAGAAAGTGGTTCCTCTGAACCCCCTTGCTGTGCCGCAAGCGTTGAGTGCTGTTCCTCTCCAGAGGAACAGCTGCAAAGTGCTGGCTGTGAGCCCAGCCGCTCTTAGAGCTCATTAGCGCCTAAGCGTGTAGGCATAGCAGTTGCGGCTCTAGGTCTACGCTTTGCGGGTTCAGTCCTGAGTGGAGTGGCTCCTGCACTCCCTCGGACTCTAGTTCGAGCGTGCTTGGGCCTCGGCTCTAGTTCCTTGAGGCCTCCGTTCTCTAGTAGCCCGATCTGGGTCACAGCAGGTCACGGGACAGTTCCGCTGGGGGTCTCTGACTGCTGGTTTTACCTATTAAGTGCAGTCACGCCCTTCAGCATGGCGGTGTTGGTATTTCGTTCCCCATAGCGACCCCTAGGGGACACAGCATTGAGTTCCCTTCGAAAGGGAACGTCTCAGGTTACTATTGTAACCATAGTTCCCTGAGAGTAGGGAACGAGATGCTGCGTCCCTTTGCCATGCTTTGAGCCTTCCTGCTGCTGTCTCCCTTCAGATATGAAGTGGATGACTTACTGTTTGTGTGCTCCTTTTATACCTGCAGCCGCACCCGTGGTGACGTCATAGGTAGCTGCCAGCCATTGTCAAGTTCATTGACGTGATTAGATAATTTGCTTCAGACACCTGTCACACCGAAGGTGTTCCCCATAGCGACCCCTAGGGGACGCAGCATCTCGTTCCCTACTCTCAGGGAACTATGGTTACAATAGTAACCTGAGACGATCTATGCTGCCTTCAAAAATCAATTAGATGAAGGGATCTCAGGAGACAGGAAATGAAGGTAACATTAGATTCGGCCCTGCCTTCTTGCCTTGCTTCCCAGGAATCCCTTTTTAAGATTTTGGACGCAGCAGTATTCCTGAAGACCTTGATTAGCTTGTTCAGCTGTGTTTGATTAGGGTTGGAGGTAAACACACTGCAGGAATGTAGACTTTGAGCGCCAGAGTTGAGAACCTGACTAGATATTGCGAGAGATTTGTTTTCTCTACTTGAAAGAATTGTGAATGTGCTGGGGGGCTTTTCTGTGGTAAAACATCAATGCATATTCTGAAACAATAACTGATTCCTTTTTTACTGTTTTTTAGAGCTCAAACTACTACTGATGTTTAACAGTTGACTGGCAGTCCAGAGAAATAACAAGTCCTTGTTTACTTTATGTAAATGTAGCTTCAAGCAGCTTAGGCAGACTTTGCTGTTTCTGGCAAGTCGAGCGAAGTTTTGGTGGAGAGTCTGTGAGAGTTGAGAATGTCCGTGCAGGTGAAAAATGAAAGTCCATTGCCAGATTCATGCTGCTCACACTGTCATAAATGTTCCAAAACTCAAATATTAAAAGCGGTCAGTGCAGTTTGCAATTTTTCCTTATTGGAGAGAAAGCTGTGAGTGTGTATTGGTTCCATTTTCTGTTTTCAGTCTTTCATGGAAAAACTCTGGGAGAGGCAGGGAGGAAAGGAGCGGTATATATACTCTGTATATGTACTCTGATATATATACATATATATTGTGCAGAATGCACACAGACTGGCAGAGCAATTACAATTTTATCTAGAGACCGGAATTCCCACCTTGGGCAGGCTTGCGATAGTGAAATATGAACTTTTCAATTTAGTGAAGGGCAATTAAAAAAGTCTCCAGGGATCCAAAAGAATGTGCTGTCTATTGACATTGATATTATGACCTTACATGTAGTATAAGGTCATAGGGAGCCAGGGAGGAGTCAGATCACTTTAAAAGGAAAGCTTTAGACCTGGGTGGAGCCAAGGAGACAAGAGACTGGGGCTGCATTTAACTCCACTTTTAGACATACACTTACAAATTTCCCTTAACACTTCCCCTCAGGAAATGTACACCACCATTTTGAAGTACATTCAACGACAAGTGAATTTTATTTGGACAGTCCCTCGACCCCTCGATTTTAATATTATAAGGCAGATCTATAGACCCCAGTACACCATGATTACGATGAGTAGTGTCCGATATTGGCATTGTTTTGATATTTAACCTCATTTAATACTTGTAGCAACCTTAAGCTAACTGTTTTTAAAAGCATTTTAATTTAGTGCAATGTTATCATTTTTGTTTATGTATTTTTAAATATTTAATATTTAATATAAATATATTAATATTTAGTATATGTTAACATAAAAAAGCCCATGAAAACATGCAGGTCTATAAAATGGTGCAAGAAAGAAATTCAGCACCACAGCACACTCCAGGTGATCAAGGGCTTAAGGTGTTCCAGTTAAACACATTTCAAGTATTCCACCAGCAGTAGGATCTTGTGCAAAGTATGCATTGATGTACATGAATGAGACAGAGGGAAGAGCAATAAAAATGGGATGAGGGATGAGCGGATGAGGTTGAGTGAGGGTGCTGAAGGACTTAGACGCATCGGTGGCATCCGAGGTCCAAGGTAGAGCAAGAGGAAACCAGGAAACTATAAAGGCATGCCGAAAAAAGCAGTGACAGCGTGTAAGTGGCTGAAATAATTCACTGACAGGCACACAGAAGATGTAGCAAGGCGGCGCAACATCTGTTTCCCTCATCAGGGAACCAAGGTTGCAGTTTTAATCGAGATGTTCCCTGAAGAGGGAAGAGATTGACGCTGTGGGAACCCCAATGCCCACACCACTACAGTGACAAGTGACCTAAGACAATAAGTGAAATTGTACTAAGACAATAAGACCTGTCGCCGTGGTGTAGAGTCCAAGTCTAGATCTTAGAACCTTTCAAATGTGTGTGGGAAAGACTGGCCCGCCGCATCAAAAATGTCTGAAAGGGAGACTCTTGACAAGAGGCTGTAAGAAGCAGCCATACTTCTAGTTGAATGGGCTTGAGTTGCCAAAGCGGTAGGCAACCCGGCTGACTTAGAAGCGAATGAAACAGTCTTGCCTATCAACTTGTTCATCCTCTGCTTAAATACTGGAGAACCTTTACTTGAGGCCCCAATGCATACAAATGGCCACAGTAGACAAAGCAGCTCACATTAGTGGGGATGTAACCTGCCCAATTATGGAGGAAGCTTTTGCCACGGCAGGTGCAAATTCCAAGCATGAAGGAGCAACTGACAGGGCATGCAGACCTCCAATTATTTTCTACTATGCAATAGCAAGTAGGAACAGTGCTTTGAGAGTCAGAATTGACTGGAACCTCTTAGGCTCACAGTGAGCCAGTGCTAGGCCTTGGTGCATCAAGGCCAAATCCCAGGCTGTTATCCTTGTGCATAATGCAGATATCAGCCACAATGTGCCACAGAGGAAACAAGTTACTAATGGGTCTCTCCCTAAAGACATTCCATCCAAAAGAATGTGGTAAGCAACAAAGGCTGCTACATAAATCTTTAAAGTGGATGGGGAAAACCCCTGCAGTGAATAACTTTTGCAGGAACCCCAGCACTGGGTCCAGATTAGCACTGCACCAAGAAGTGAATAGTTTACACTCCAGGGCCTACAGTTTCCTTGTTGAAGAGTGAAGAATGGTCTCAATAATCTCAGTTGATAGACCGGTGTCTATTTGCTGGGGCCTCAGAGGCCAATCTCACAGCTTCCACAGCTCTAGAGAGGGGTGAAGTATCAGGTCCCCTGCCTGGGACAACAGTTCCCTCCTGATTGAAGTTTCCCAGAGAGACCAATCGAGTAGAGACACAAGGTCCGAAACCACACTCAGGGTGATCAAGGTGAGATGAACTCTGTCCTGCCAAACTCTCTCCAGAACTCCTGCGAGCAGAATGATCGCCTCGGCCACATCTGCACCATAGTGTCCAGTCCGAAGGAGCTGGATCTATGAAGAAGAACCAGACTGGACAGTGAGACATCTCTCAAAATGCAAAGCAATCAATTTAGCCTCCATATCTGCTCCACCACCTCAGCCCCTGCCTCTCCAGGATTTATGCTACCTGATTTTGGACCCAGGGGTGAAAGCTGACCTGAGGGAGAGGGGACCACAGGAGGATTTTATGTGCCAGTCTGCAAAGTGGGATTTTGGTGCCATTTCGGCCGCGGACTGGTATCGGGCTGCAGACCAGGGGCTGGGGACCACTGATATATATTGGCAACCACTTGGTTGTCACTCCACTTGCAACCACTTGATTTGTTCTCTTACTGGACATGCACATGGAAGGCTCTGGTAATCAGGGAGACAGCCATCATCTCCAGACCTTTGATTTGCCAGGAGAAATGGTATCACCTCAAAAGCCCTTGAGTTGAGTGTCTGTCTGGGACTGCTCCCCACCCTTTAAGGGAAGCATATGTCATTAGCTTCAGTCATTAGCATTCTGCGACAAGGAACTACAGCATGGAAACTTGAAAACCTCTTGGTACTGATCCACCATTGCAGAGCCTCATGTACAGCAGGCCAAAAGGTACAACATTGGACGCTGCTGCTATCAGATCCACCAGTTTCTGTAACTGTTTCCCAGTGAATGACTGGCCTAGATTTCTTCTTTTTATGGCCGATAGGATTGATTTGATGCATGCCGTGGGTGTTGCGGGTTATATAAGGGTGCGAGCTATATCACAATTGTTTTACCCGCAATAATAATTCAATATATTGTTTGAAAAACATAACTACATAACTTATATATTGTTCTAGGTTTGTTTAGCTAGGGTTGGATAGTATGGCTACTACAGTGACTTCACCACAACTTACGGTATCGGGACCAGATCAACATTTCGGGATAAAGTTTCATATCCGTGGCTCTATTGCTATGCACTTCACCATACGCAATGGGAGTTAGTTTGAAGTCAGCTGTGTAAGACTTTCGTTTTGGCATTTTTTTAATTAAAGATAAATAAATTATTTAAACTTCACAAGAATACAAGATTCTTTAGAAATGTCTGCATTTACCAGTATGTAGTTGAGGCACAGCTCCTAGAGACAGCCCAAGCACTGTGTAATGGTAGACAATGTGACAAAAAAATTCATCAATCAATGGTTATATAAAGGTGCGGGTTATGCCAATGATTTTTCACACAAAACCCCAAAACCCACGGTTTATATAAGGGTGCGGATTATCTGTGTCTGCGGGTTATATGCATGAAAATACAGCAGTCCTCCGTACTAGAGAATGCAAACTCTTCTTTATGTTCAACCATAATCTCAGCATAATCTTAATAAGCAGGCAAGAACAACATCTTGATGTTGAAGTGATAACTGCTGCAAATTAGCTAAATGAGCTAATTACATCGTTGATGTAATTCAGGATGCGTATTTCTTATTTGGTGAAAGTGTGGGTATAAGTAGACATAACCAGGTATCCATAGACCGATATTGGAACACCTTGCACCCGAAGGCAAACCTCAGGAACTTCCTGTGAGAAATGGAATCTAATTTACCTTTTTGGGACAAGCACTCTGCTTCTCTATTGGCAAGACTATGTTTAAACTGGCAACAGCATGAGTCACAATGAAGTGGTGAATCTTCATCTTCAGCCTTGGTGCCAGTAACACCCAACCCCTCTGTGCTGGATAATTGCAGCACTGGTGCTTCTTCCTGGCCAGAAATAACCGCAGAGCATGCTACTGAACCCAGGGAAAAAGGTACTGGATCTGGTAGGTGAGGGCAGAGATAAGTCCGGCCTGTCTCTAACCCCTCTGACAGATCCATTTGCAACCCCGAAGACCTATATTGCTGCCATGCCTCTGCAACAGCTGGACCCGAGCCCTGAGGATCGCAAGGCTTGGCTCTCCTCATAGTTATTCGCAATGTACACAGCCGGTTCCCTTGAGCGCTGACTGTGCATGCTCTGCTACCAAAAAACAGCAACACAAAGATCATGTCTAACCTCTCCCATGATGAAGCATTGGTAGGTATTGGTATTTAAAATGCTGCTTACTCCTCATATCTATTTTTCTTTCTCAGATGATACTCAGACAACACAAATCAAGACAAACATTTCACATACAGTGCTTACTGAAGACACAGAAGATGCCGCTTTGTTTGACATGCTTTTATAGTTTCCTGATTCATGACGTCGCCTTATTCTGACATCCCTTGAATTCAAAGTCCTGATTTCACAGGTTCTTAATGGCGCAATCATGCAGAGTGTTCCCGCATAGTCAATTGACAGCGCGAGGGAAACCTGACACACAGGAATAAATTGCATTTTAAAAGTATTCAAAAAGAATATATAACAGTTAATATAAACAGTTAGTACACATATACATACACAAATTATATTATACAATTCAATTACTTTATATTGTAAAGTAATTGGACAGACAGAACAAAAGACAGTTGTCGAGACACCATTTTCCTTACAGTCTGTAAGGACTGAAAGGGGGGAAAAGGCAATTGAATGGAAATTTGCAACATTATCAACAGAATGAACTTTACTGCTCAGTATGATTTCCTGTGCCTAAAGCTATCATCAGCATGTCAAGATTCAGAGAAGCACCTTTATTCTCATGTGAAGCCTTTTTTATTATGGAGGCTTTTGTGGGCACTGTTTGATTGGACGATCTCCGTGCTGCCGTAATCCCTCTTGTTCTGCATGTTTCCATAGAGAGTAGAGCAGCAAAAGCTTTTGCCATCCCTATTGTTCGGTCAGATCCATCGGGCTGCGTCTCCGTCTCCCTGCTGAGAATTTGTCACTTCGACTGCTTTGGTGGCCACTCTCAGCTCGACTAGTGTCTGTTTACATAAAGCCAAATCTCTATCCTCCTCAACCTACATTCACTTGATTGTCTGTTTTTGGTTTTCAGTACATTCTGGTTTATTTGAAGAGAGATAAACGGCTAAGAATATGCAATAATTGTGAAATAATTTGCGCTGCAAATGAACATTCAAGAATGGCAATTTCCTTGAATGAAATGAGCAGATTCTTAATTGCTCTACACTCTGTCTTTAGTAAAAGGTAGATAATAGATCCACCTAAAAGGAACAATGAGGTGAGGCCATGTTCATATCATTCAATACATTAAAAAAAACTACTGGGGTGCTGTTTAAATGGATAAGTCCATGGGGAGAGTGGTTTTATGTCAGAAAGAAAATGATAAATTATTTGAATGTTTTCTATAGTCACCCCCCCCCCCCCCCTGCTTTTAATAGACTGTCAAAATTTTCTTCTAAACCTATTTCAAAGAACGGCTACTGCTGTTGCCACGGCAACCTCAAAATCCATAAACTCCTAGGCACATTTTCCGGGCTGAGCAGTGCAATTCCCCATCCCGTATAGTTTCTCTCATCACTGGATGTTTCATGCTGTGTCTTTTATGGCATGAGAGGGTCTTTTCTTGTATATTTGTGAGACGGAAGCGCAGTCCACTCATAGATTGCAGTGTGGCCATGTTATGGAAATAAGAAGCATCCATACCCGTGCTCACATTGTTGTGCTAGATGCTAGATCCATCAGAAATGAGTCTCGATAAGTAAGATTTCGATTTCGAGAGCACCTTGTTTGTCTTCAGCTCTCAATGTAAGAGCAGCAAACAGTTCACGGACATCAAAAGTTGAGACGGACTGCAGAAGATCTAGTAGATGAAAGTGAGATATTTTATCACCCTAATAGCTTGATAGAAACATTTCGATATTTTTTTTCTTCTTCTCAGTTGTTCCAGACAGCATAACCACAGACCCTCTAAAGTCCTTTCACTCTCTGTCTCTGTCAGGTTAGTGGCATCAAATCATTGACAGATAGGCTTCTGAAACAAAATTCAGATTTATCAGCAATAATACATGATATTTATGTATAAACAAGATTAATGCAAATAATACAAGTAACCTGCAGTTGTAGTAAGAAAAAAATACACTTAGTGTTCTGTTATGAATGCCAGTGAAGATTTCTCAATCGAAAAATAATGGGCTTGTTTTGTATGTGATGATATACTGGTGTGTGATGCGGAGGACAAAGGAGGCAGAACGGGAGATGCTTCTCAAAGGATTTATAAATGAAAACCAAAACACTTTAAATATAACTCAAAAGGCACACGAGGGTGCAAAAGTCTGACTAGGGAGAGACACGGGAGGAACATCCACACACACGACCATCTAACACGGACAATAACTGACAAAGACAAAGGAACACAGGAGGGTATTTGTGGACAAACACGGGTTTGGGACCAGGTGACGCAACTTGGGACGTGATTAGACACAGACAGGTGCAGGAAGGACATGATAGATACACAGAAAGGGACCCGGATGTGAACAGACGCGACCAGACTGTGACACTTGTATTAGCATTTAGTTTGGACTACATTTCCCAAGAGCCCATATACATGGTCTGATTACTGTAAAGCTGCTCCTCCACTCCACTAAGTGATCACTCCATGCAAAGTACATTTTTGAGCGTTATTGTTCTGCCCATGTTTGACTCTGCCTTGCATTCCCTTTAATGATTCTTTGCTGTCTGCCTACCACTTGTGTTTTCTTGGACTACTTCTTTTGCTGTTTACTGCCTGTCGTGATCACGTTTACTGCTCTAACTCTGATTTTGTTGTTTACCTTGGTTTTTCTTGTTTTTCCGACCCACACCTGTTTGTACTCTGAACTTACTTTGTTTTAAGAAATGGCACATGTATACCACCCAGCCTGAGCCTGAGCATGTCTTGATCCATTTTGCAGTGTTGCAGAAGAAAATTCAGTGGCTTTTCAGTGGCTGAATCAAAATAACTAGTCAAAAACACTAATTGAACATTTATTAAATATTCTCCAGATCAGTTAGACAGCCTTTTCTTATCTAAGTGGGCAGTTCGTGGGTAGAACAAGTGGCTTTGTAAACCAGAACTGGTGGCTTTACTCAGAAGTCTGTCTACAGCAGACTAAGTGGGACTAAGACTTGTTCCTAGGAAGTCTTCATTTTTCATATCCAATTAAAAAACTACTATCAGCAGGCACAGCGACTGGCAGAAGCTGTCTGGTCCTCCCTCAGGGCTTTGGTTGTAAAACATGATTGTATCACCAAGGGGAGCAAACAATTAATCCCTTCCTCCCCTGAGCATTGACATGAATCTCACCTCAGTTCATGTGGAGGCAGGGAGCGCCACCCCTTGAGGTGATTTTTATCTGTCTAATCTTCGCTCTCTGTTTCCATTAAAGGCAAACTTTCAGACGCTTAAAGGCTTAATCCTTCAAAAGGTGGCGTGAAGAGGCGATTGGACTTCCATCTAACTTTGTCTGCTGTGTCTTCATGGTCTGGACTCGCTCTCCTACACATCTGAACTCGGCCTGTATGATTTAGTTTGCCCTCCTCTTCACATCTCACACTGGTAATCCATCAGCGTTGCTGCGTTTCAATAACACAGTCCCAAGCGACAGACTGTGGATAATTGGCAAGGGCCCCTTCACCATGAAAGCTCCCTTGCTAAGAGAGAAGCATTAGAAGATTTTTCACTTTTTCAGATGACCCCTATTCTATGTTGCCAAAGACATTTCTAATACATAGATATTAGGTGTATGGTGGCAAAAATAAGAAAATTAAGCCTTTATTTCTAACTTTCTTTTTTCTTTCAAACCTCTCTCTCTCTCTCTCTTGTTTGTCCATGCGATTAATGCTCCACACAAGAAAGAAATTCATATCGTTTTGGGCAGAGAGGTGAGTAAAAGATGACAGAATTAAAGTTTCTGGGTGAAACCCAGAAAGTATCCAAAAACCTTTTCTCTTCTCTCTATTTTGAACAGTACCCGTTGCGAAGAGAACATATGATTTCTTTCACTGAACTTCTAATATACTTTAAATTTTCAATGTATAAAATACTGTACTTGTAGATAAAGTAATGCTAAATAACTAAAAAGGCCACCTTAGAGAGTAAAATTCTAAAAGTAAAACGTTGTTAAACATACTTAAATACACTTATTTGGATGAGTTTACTAACATACTAAATAAAATACAAAGTATTTTATTATAATTTTTACTGTAGTGGGTATAATATTACATTTAATATATTTTAAGTTTTCTAAATTACAACATAATTGCAAATGTGTGTCACGGGAGAGTCCTTCTGTCACTGGTAAGCGAGGGTGCGTGATGCAGATCCAGGCAAACGAGCACGAGGTTCACAAATGAAACTATACTTTAATAACCGAGAAACAAAAGACTTGATAAGAAACAAAAAGGTGCAAACCGAGGAATGCATGGCATGGCATAACACGAGGCGAGGCAAGGCAAAACAAGGTATCAGAAGACATCCACACACGAACAGGCAACTTTACGCAACTTCATGACTTCAAAGACTCGCAAACATAAGGGAACATGGGCTGGTATATATGGGGAAACACATGATTAGCACAGGTGACAACACTAGGGCAATGATTAGACGCTAACGAGGAGAGAATGATCTGGAATAGACACAAAGGAAAACATGACAATGACAAGACAAATGCTACATGACCATGACATAACGCCCCTTCTCACAAGGCGTGACCTCACGCCGCCAGAAAACAAAACAAAACATAACATAACATAACATAACATAACATAACATAACATAACATAACATGGGTGGGAGGGTGGGCATCCTGGAGACAGTTACCCACAGTACACAGTCACAGTCATGGCGGTCTCCAGGGTGTTAACAGGATCATGGCAAACCAGGGAAGTGCAAGGGGACAGGCAAGGTAGAGTGTCCATGGTGGTGCAGGGGGAACTAGGGGCCAGGCAAGGTATAATGTCCATGGTGGTGCGGGGGGAACAAGGGGCCAGGCAGCCTTAACGGTCCATGGTGGTGCAGGTGGAACGAGAGGCCATGCAGCCTTAACGGTCCATGGTGGTGCAGGTGGAACGAGAGGCCAGGCAGGCTTAACAGTCCATGGTGGTCTATGTGGTCTGGTCTCCCCTGGAGGCTCCGCCTCCTTAGTTCCACCCACCTTCAGAGTGCCACTCATACCCTCCCCCCCCAAATTTTTTTTAAGGCACCTCCCCGTGATGCCGTCAAGACGCCCAGGTGGTCTTAGGGCGAGGGGCTCAGAGCAGAGTGAATGGGGCAACAGTTCAGGCAAGGCGAGGGTCAATGGCGGCGCCGGCAGGGCGAGAAGCACAAGAGTAATAGAGGACGCACCTCTCCTCCTGCATCGCTTCCTTCCCGTCGCGGAGCTCGGGGGCGTGGGTTCCGTCGCGGAGCTCGGGGGCCATGGAGTGGGACTGGCGGCGTCCTCTGCTATGCTAACGGTATAGGGCGAACCGTTGCACGCCAGCACCCACTCCACATAGGCGTGGAAGTTGTTTTCAGGACCACCCGCTGGAATGCGCGCCCGGGACAGCGAGTAGTGCGTCAGACACGCGATGTTCAGGAACTCCTGTGTGTGGAGTTCCAGCGAGCGATCCTTTTGTTCCAGCAGCAGCAGGTCCATTGCTGGGAACTACATTGCTGGAACACAGTCACTTAAAGGAAGACTAATCCTGGCGAGTCTTTCTGTCACGGGAGAGTCCTTCTGTCACGGGTAAGCGAGGGTGCGTGATGCAGATCCAGGCAAACGAGCACGAGGTTCACAAATGAAACTATACTTTAATAATAACCGAGAAACAAAAGACTTGATAAGAAACAAAAAGGCACTCAGTGGTGCAAACCGAGGAATGCATGGCATAACATGGCATAACATGGCATAACATGGCATAACATGGCATAACATGGCATAACATGGCATAACATGGCATAACATGGCATAACATGGCATAACATGGCATAACATGGCATAACATGGCATAACACGAGGCAAGGCAAAACAAGGTATCAGAAGACATCCACACACGAACAGGCAACTTCATGACTTCAAAGACTCGCAAACATAAGGGAACATGGGCAGGTATATATGGGGAAACACATGATTAGCACAGGTGACAACACTAGGGCAATGATTAGACGCTAACGAGGAGAGAATGATCTGGAATAGACACAAAGGAAAACATGACAAGACAAGACAAATGCTACATGACCATGACAATGTGTAATTACAACTATATGTATTTAAATACATGACATGCATGCTTTAAAAAAAATTATGTTAAACTATATTTTAGTGTACCTTAAATTTTTGCTAGAACATTCAGGAGTACACTTTAGGTAACTATGAATTTAAAGATTTATATGATGATTATACTTATAATTGTGTCAAAAAAGTGCTTTGAATTTTAGCTAATTGCTTTTAATATAAATTTAAACTTTAATAAATGTTGATTCATTACTACAAGTGTCCGAACACATCGTAAAGCACTTGGTTATTCTTTTAAAGTGTATGATTTCTTTAACTATTATTTTTAATATACATGAATAATACACTGTCAAAAGTATACATTAAATATATGCTAAAGTGTACTTCTTTTTCACAAGGGATTCACTATGGCTCGCATAATTTGCAATCATGTTCCCCTCTCTTGATCATTTAAATTTTTTGACAGATTGAATTAGGAAAGGATGCCTACTACATACTCAGATTTTTTTTTTATATAAGTAAAAGAGGTATATTAAGCACATGAAACAGAAAATACAGGATGTCAAACATGCTCCTGGTTTGTATGCATTGCTGCTCTTTTCCAGGGAATCTGCAGTGTGCGTGAACATCCTTGTAGAATGTCAGAATAATTACACCTATTAAATGTTTCTGAGCTCTTAAAAAACGCAATTACTGTTACAGGTACCTGAGGCCCCTACAAGGTGATCTAGTGTAGTCGAGCTCTTCAAAGCAGCGCTCACATAAGCATGTCTCTCAAGGCCTGCCTGCGCTTCTTTTAGCATTTCTTTCTATTCATTAATTGATGAAGCAGATGTTAATAGTAGCATAGTTCCAATAGTTCCATTTTAATTTAAATACTTTTTCTGCTCTTCTAACCACAGGTCCAAGATTAACAGATTTGAGAGTGAGTAAATAACTTTGGTGAATAACTAAAACTTATGTTTATACATGTTGTAAATCAAACCATATGATACTCTGACCCCAATTAGTCTGACTCAAGCATTTAAAATAAGACATCTGCAAAAAAAAAGTTCTTTAGTGAAATTTGACATCATTATTATAACTCATATTATGTTTCAAATTATTATAACTGAGGTGACAACAATGTGGATTATTCCTCCCATTAAAGTACCATAAACGGAATAATACAGATTCTTAATTATATATGTAACACTGTTCTTTGTTCGGGGAAGAATGAGGTAGGAACTAGGAACTTTGAACAAAATTTTAATAATAAATTAAACAAACAGCAAAATGAAAGTAATGGCTTTCATGGAAGACTACCGCACACACAAACACACAACATAATGTAAAATAGAGGTCTGGTCCTCTCTCGTCTTTTACTGGTGTCACTCCTCCTTTTGTGTGTCCACCAGCCTTGCTCCTTTATCACATTCCTCGGTCCAGCTCTCCTCACCACAATAATGAACCAGGATGAACCAGGATTATAGAAGAGTGCCAGAAACTGGAAGCGGCATCTTAGAGAAGTGTCTGAAGCAAGCCCAGAAGGCGCAAGGAGCTGAGGCAGAAGAGGCAGCATCTCGTTCCCTCTTCAGGGAATTAGGGTTATATATGTTACCTGAGAAGTTCCCTTTCAAGGGAACTTGCGGCTGCGTTGAAATGTTAGGAGAACGATGCACCAATGCCGACTCAGTGACATTGGCCGAAGAGTATGTCGCAGCTCACTACGAGAGCACCCGTGTCCCTAGAGCCGAGTTGAGGTCAAGCTGGTAGAACCTCAGGAATGTGTGTAGGGAGGATCAGCCTGCTGCATCACAAACATCAGTAAGGGAGACCCCTGCTAGAAGGGCATTAGAGGCTGCCATGCTCCTTGTGGAGTGGGTGTAGTCGGTGTGGAAAAGAAAAAACTCATTGATTTGTTCTGACATTTTTTTTCTTTCCTACTGTATTTGTATAAATTAGTTTTATTTTGTTTAAAGCAATTGTTTAAAATTATTCAGAGGTGAAGAATCGATCCCGCTTCCTGGGACAGAAGGTATTCCCTGACCGGAATCTCCCAGGGGACTCCGTTTAGGAGGGATATTAGGTCTGGAAACCACACTCTGCCAGGCCATCATTGAGTAATCTGTGTGAGATGTACCTTGTCCTGGTGAACTCTCTCCAGAACTCCCGGAAGCAGAGTGATCAGTGAGGAAGCGCACTGACGTAGCCTCAGCCATGTCTGAACCATGGCATCCTGGCCGATCAGGGATGGAGGAGTAAGGGAGAACCACAAAGGGCATTGAGTCGTTTCTACAGACACAAACAGGTCGACTTGTGCTTGGACAAATTTCTCCCAAATCTGCTCCACCACCTTGGGATGGAGCTTCCATTCCCCTGGCCTCAGCCCCTGTCTCAATGGGATGTCTGCTCCCACATTTTGTGTCCCAGGGATCCCTGAATCCCATACAACTAGGAAGGTGGTCTACTGTAGTGGAGAAAGCACACTCTTCTTTTTCGTTCAGCCTCAACCCCAACTCTTTTATGTGTGCGAGAACAACATCTCGATGTTGAACCGTTAGCTGAGCAAGGATTGGCAGTCATCGATATAATTGAGGACACGTATACCTTGGGAGCGCAGAGGGGATAGCACTTCGTCCATGGAATTGTTGAAAGTGTGGGGTGACAGAGTTAAGTCAAAAGGAAGTACTCGGTATTGGTTAGCCTTCCCCCCAAAGGGGAACTTGAGGAACTTCTTGTGTTGGGGAAGGATTGAGATGTGACAGTTGGTGTATTTTAAGTCCACTGTGACAACAGTTTCAGATTCAACGTTTTGAATTTGAATCGCATCACTGAGCGGTTGAGCAGACACAGATCTAGAATTGGCCGCAACCCTCCATCCTTCTTGGGAACAATGAAGTGACTGTAGTAGAAGCCGGCCTCTCTGTCCAAGAGGGGTACATATTATATTTCCTGTTCCATGACCAGAGCCTGGGTAGGACACCGAAAAAATGGGGCGGGCGAATGAGCCCCAAATTGAATGAAATACCCTTTTGATATAGTGCGTAGGACGCATAGACCTCTGGTTGGCGCATCCACACGACCAGAAACTCTACTAAGGTGAAAATATTAACGTACCTAAGACTTTTTTTGCACAGTACTATATATTCTAAACATATACAAAGTTCATAAAGTTGCAATGTGAAGTTTGAAGAGTGTGTCCCTGAAGATTGCTGCGAGAAGTGTGTGCATCAGATGGAATGATAGATGCCACTCAGGAATGCCAAGTGCATGTGCTGGAAACAGCATATGCGTTAAATGGAGCAGAACGTTCATCTCTGTCTGAATCACACACCGGGACGCATGACTGCTCAGCGGGTGGCAGAGGTGATCAGCATGAGGAGGCTAGGGAGAGAGTCACTTGGGACTCATTCAAAGGATCCCACTCCCCAGATGATACAGTTTGCATGTGCGTGTGTTTATATGTGTGTGTGATCATGCATGTGCACTGACTTTAAAGGTATATCTTGCCAAAACGCTTTAATCAGATTGTATTCCAAATGTTTTGAAGGTGAAAATCGCTCTTGAATCTCATTTTCAAACAAGATGGCTATGCTAATGCATTTTCTCAAAGACATCTGTTCATTTCAACATTTGGTTTAGAACTCCCAGCTGTGTGCTGGTCATCTTTACGCCACGCATCACTGTGAGATTGCAAAGCTAATCTATTAGGGTGTGTGTGTGTGTGTTATTCGGCTGCTGTAGGACGTCATGTAAGTACGTGATTTAAAGCTGTAAATGTATAAAAAAAAAAACTTTACTGAAAAACCTGTTGCACACAATCTTCTACATACCTTCTGTCGTCTGATTGATAGATAATACTTTTTAATTACGCAATAGGCCTTTCTGTATAATTAAAAAAATTCCACCTTAATTAATCATGATAAACGTCTTTTTTTGCTAATTCTTTATATTGCAAGTAATATAACTAGATTACTAGTACTATTACTAGTAATATTATTATTATTGCTAAAGGAACTTAGGTTTACCTGAGTATCCATTTGTATTGTTGTTGAAATGTATCAAATTATACATCCGTCATTTTTGAAATATAAATTTTATGATATAAAATATTAAAATATAAAATATAATTAAAATATAATTGTATGACTATTATCATGGACTGACAACTGATATTTATCTGTTTATAATATGCATTTTATGTAAGTACTCTTATTGCATTACAAGCTAACAGAATTTCATCTTATGTTTCAACCGTTTAAGTAACATCAATTTTGCACCATTTTTTTTCAGTTTCAGTTTTATGTAATATAAAAGCCTAATGTCTCAATTATAATACTCGACAAATATGATACTTAATATTTCTTTTTTAATACTTGTCTAAAGGTTAAAGAAAATAATATATCACAAAACTCTTATATATTCAGTTTTTTTATTAATCTAACAGTGTATCTACAGAACATGTTAAAAATCTAAAACAAACAAATGCAAGATGGAAAATGCATCTAGTGCATCTAGTGGTGGATATGTTCATAAAAATACACATCAAATGAATATGCACAGGGTGAAGCATTCAGCATATAAATTTAATCATGGTGTTTGAAGAGGAAATGAGCAAATGAGCACAACAGAATGAGCACACACACACACACACACACACACATATATATATATATAAACACACACACACAACCTGTTGACATAGATACTTTTGTTGTGTTGTCTGAAGCGGTGTAGGAGGGGTGGAGTGATTTCCCACTGAGATCCCAGTGTCAAATACTGCAAAATTCGTGATTGTGATGGGCACAGAAGGGTTTCAATGGCACTTTGCTGAGATAGCTACTTAGCTTTACTGACGTAAGAGCCTAAAACTGAATATGTTATCTCTAGCTTATATAACAGACAATATTGAATACATTTTAAAAAATAATTTTTTTAAGCATTTGCATCTTATTGCATGGAATGGGTTTGGGATCAGTATTTTTTTTATATTTTTATATCTATTAAAAAAAGATTTAATTTAATTAATTGAACATCAATATAATACTAACCCCATATATTCAATATAATATTTATGTAATTTAAAAAAAAATAATAATATATTATTCTATTGTCACAAGAGACTGAATATAAAGTAAGTAGCTCACAAAGATGAAGAGTACAGAGAATTAGTCGTAGACAGTAGATGGGGTATACACAGGAAACGCATCCACTTTACAAACAAGACAGGACAAAGAAATGAACAATACAGGGAGTGCGTATAACAGATCTAAACAAGGCAACTAATGTGATAATTGAAGGACACCAGGTGAGCTGAATGACCAATCATAACATAACATAACTATGACAGAAGCTCTGGAGGAGAACAAGGAACTGGAACTGGGCAAAACAAGAAGTTCATGGTGAGTGGAGGGTGGGAGGAGCCAAGGGGAGACTGAGGTGTCTGGGACACTGGAGACTGAGGTGAAACACGTGAACCTGAAGAACGAAACCAATGGGACTAAAAATGAAGGAGCAGCTTGGGGGAATGCAGGACCAGATGAGAGTGTAGTAATAGTGCTGAAGTTTTCTGGTGGAGCTGAAGGAAGAAGAAGCCATGATGAGGCTGACAGATCGACAGGCTGCAGTGGAGTGTAAGTTACTGAGGCTTGAGGCAGAGCCAGAGAAGTTTCTGGAACAGGCAGAGCTGGTGGCCTGGAGCACCAAAGGAGATCCAGTTCATTGCAGGATATGAAGAGGGTCTGAAGAGTATCAGAGGAGGTAGGGCTGAGGAACTGACAGTAAGAGGAGGCAGGAGAGGAACAGATCACAGGAGATTCAAGGCTAGACAGAACCAATGGAAAACATGAATATCAAGGCTGGATGGAACCAGCAGGGTCTGGAGAAACAGGGGAATGATATCCAGAAAAACCTCCAACAAAAATTGTTCCAGCAACTAAAGCAAACACATCCATGACAGGGGGTTAGAGCGGAGCATTCTTCCAAGCCCTAGAACTGCACTAATGCTTCCACAGGAGCAAATTATTTTTTGAGCTCACACACCTGGTCAGACACACCTTATGGTTCAGACTCCAGAGTAACGACTTCTTTCATCCTGTCTTCAGGGTCGGTCTCATCAATCGCTGCTGGCTGAAGTGGGCTCTTGTACCTCCATCATGCCTGTCATTGGTGGTGGATGGCTGGTCTCTGGATGTGGAGTGAGGCTGGTGACATCCTTTGCTGGGCTGATAGTGAACCGTGCACCCACTCCAAGAACACGGCACGATTTTTCCCATTGACCATCCGCTGGAATGTGTGTGTGTGTATCATGTTCAGTTTATATTCAGTCTTTACAAAGTGACATCACCAACTATTGGCCTGGCATGAATAATACAACACTTTTAGTTGTTTTCATGGATCCGTGAAAACCTTGTCTTCTGTATGCAAAAAAAGCAAAAGGACTGCTTAATTTTTTGTACATCATTGTTGTGTAAACATACCCTAAGTCATAGCATCAAGCTGACTGGCAGAATCAGCAATTTATAAAAAAAAAAAAAATACTGTATGTTTTGAAAGACCTCAACAAAAATAACTTATCTGAGAGCTCATGCTTTGAATCAGCGAGTGACATCACAGGTTGATTCCAGGTCGCTGTAATTCTGGAGTGTTAATTAATAAAATGGCTCTTTAGAAACGCTACAGTAACCCTCCATCCGCTCAGGTCTCTACATGAGTGCATTAACTGTTGATTACACAATACGCCTTACTTCAATACGCCATAGCATTTTCAACCTGATAGGTTACACATCTACAGTGTGACTTACTCTGTATACTCGGTGGTTGTGTGACAGAAATGTCACACAACCACAAGTGATATTGCTTTTATACAACAGTTCTATAAACAAAAAGTTGATGTGGCCGATCTGATTAGAGGACCAGAACTAACTGTTGTATAATTAAAATAAACATTTCGATCAGAGCATTGCTCTGCTAAAGCAAGAGCTCTTACACGGCTCTTGATTTCCTTCCCAGGAGCTTAAACTTGCAAGGTTACCACAATGAGATGCCAGCAAACCACTATCCATGACTACAGATGTGCACAGACCATGAAATAACCTTAAATGCCTGAAACAACCTTGTGGCAGTCATGTATAATTATGAATAATTGCTGTATTCATTCACCCACACACACAGACAAAAAAATGCGGACATATTATCAGACTTAAAAATGGATTTTAAATGGTCTTTGACACTTAGTGTCATACTCTTATTTATAGTTCGTTATTCCCTTGTCCACATGTAACATGTGAACCATATTTTTGCATGATTGGAAGGAAGTCAGTAGGCCTGACATGAGTGTCATTTTTATGATGAAAACCTTTATCATCGCTCCTGAGAGACCAAGTGTGACGGCTAGGACAAACGACTATATATATATATACGAACGAATATATATATATATTCCTGATTGCACACAGCTTCCATGTCAAACAAATATATTTATTTGAATAAAAAAAATAAAAATAAAAAATAAATCGAAATATCTAAGGAAATGAGACTTTTTGTCAGGTTCCGATACCCTCCCTCCCTCTACATCTCCACGTGGCACACATCGGCACATCAGACACACAGACAGGCAGCAGCCCCTCCCAAATCTTATCCCAGTCATGTTTTTCTTGAGAGTAGAGTCCTATGATTTCCGCAATGCAGAAAACGCCAACAGAATCATTGATTCTAGTCATGAAAATTAAATTAATACACCTCTCAGAAGACTACTAATAACTACTATGTACAGGTAGTAACAAATACTCGGTCGGTCCAATGACGGTTTTCAATAAGTGAGTAATCACTGCGCATTCATGTCTATTCAGTGCGATAAATTCCCATTTATTCTCTATCCAACTCCATATACTGTGGGTACGGAAAGTATTCAGACCCCCTTCAATTTTTACCTCTGTTATATTGCAGTCATTTGCTAAAATCATTTAAGTTCTTTTTTTTTCTTGTTAATGTACATATTAATGTTTTCTTCCAGGATATCCCTGTTTTCATCTTTCCCTCGATTGCATCCAGTCGTCCTGTCCCTGCAGCTGAAAAACACCCCCACAGCATGATGCTGCCACCACTATGCTTCACTGTTGGGACTGTATTAGACAGGTGATGAGCAGTTCCAGGTTTTCTCCACACATACCGCTTAGAATTAAAGCCAAAAAGTTACATCTTGCAAAAAATATATATAAAAAAGATTTAATTGTATTCATATCTTGGTCTCATCAGACAGAGAATCTTATTTCTCACCATCTTGGAGTCCTTCAGGTGTTTTTTCATCTGTCTTGTACTGAGGAGAGGCTTCCGTCGGGCCACTGTGCCATAAAGCCCTGACTGGTGGAGAGCTGCAGTGATGGTTGACTTTCTACAACTTTCGCCCATCTCCCGACTGCATCTCTGGAGCTCAGCCACAGTGATCTTTTGGTTCTTCTTTACCTCTCTCACCATGGCTCTTCTGCCTCGATAGCTCAGTTTGGCCGGACGGCCAGCTCTAAGAAGGGTTTGGTCGTGCCAAACGTCTTCCATTTAAGGATTATAGAAGCCACTGGGCTCTTAGGAACCTTAAGTGCAGCAGAAAATTTTTGTAACCTTGGACAGTTCTTTGCCTTGCACAATTCTGTCTCTGAGCTCTTCAGGCACTTCCTTTGACCTCATGATTCTCATTTGCTCTGACATGCACTGTGAGCTGTAAGGTCTTATATAGACAGCTGTGTGGCTTTCCTAATCAAGTTCAATCAGTATAATCAAACACAGCTGGACTCAAATGAAGGTGTAGAACTATCTCAAGGATGATCAAAAGAAATGGACAGCACCTGAGTTAAATATATGAGTGTCACAGCAAAGGGTCTGAATACTTAGGACCATGTGAGTTTCAGTTTTTCTTTTTTAATAAATCTACAAAAATGATGTGTTTTCCTTTCAATATGGGATGCTGTGTGTACATAAATGAGGAAAAAATTAACTTAAATGATTTTAGCAAATGGCTGCAAAATAACAAAGAGTGAACATCTGAATAATTTCCGTACCCACTGTATAATATGGCCACGAATTTAGGTTAGCTAATTGGCTATTGGAAATGTATATGATAATTTGGCTAGTAGACACTTGATTATTCTATCGATCTTGTTATTCTTATTGCACTCGTTCATTCAGGTATCCATGTTGCTTAGAGTCTCACGTTGCCCATTATTTGACGTGGATCTCACGGTCACAAACTCTCCAGTCTGATATTTAGTCAGAAGTTATAGCTAACGTTAACTAATAGACTGCCCTTGCTTGTCATGATTTAAATAACTGTTCCATTTAACAGCCTACAGTCGCCTGTAAAACAACTTAGTTGAAGTTCATACAATACTTAGAGGTTATAGCCAGAACTATTAAATAATGCAGATCCAGTGTGTGCTATTATCATAATAGATTTTAAACCAGCCCCCTATGTGTCAGGGTTCTGCCACATTCGGTAAGTAATCTCTTGTAATTGTAATCTCTTGTTGTTGTGGCAGAGCTCTGACACTACCGTAATGTCTCGAGTTGTGTGTGTGTGAAAAATAAAGAGAGAACTTAATAACTAAAGAGTATATATTGTGTCTAGAGTCTATATAAACTGTTCCATTTAAAAAAATAGAAGAAGAAAATCACCATAAAACCCCTTCAACATAGGCGGAGTTTGGGGGGGGGGGGGGGCTGGGGGGGGCAGTCCCCCCCCCCCCAGACCAGAGCCAATGAATGCCTGCCTTGTGCTTTGAATATTTTTTTGTTATTACAGAATTCATATTTTCTCGTTTTATTTGTCTTATCTTATTAGTTCTGTGTATAGAATGAGTAAAATATGGCTAATTAATTTTTAATTACTGTATTTTTTTTTATTTATTACTGTAGCTTTATTACATTCTCCCGCGATTTGCGAATCTCAAAGTATCGCGGTACGTGAGTGGACGCTCTTCTCGTTCTGTTTTACGCGCTGAATAAACAAAATGGCCATTCATCGTTTTTTTAATAAATCCACTACTAAAAGTGTCAAATTTATCAGAAGAGAAGACAGTGGACATCTAATCATGTCGGAAAAAGAGGCGGCTTCTTCTGCATTAGGTAAGATATTGTAATGTCTGAAGTAGTTCTATGACAGGTCAAGGGAGGATCTGTTTATGAACTTTAATCGTAACGAAGAAAAACACACTGTAACAAGCGCACCTGTCTAACACACTCTCTGTTTTTCGCCGCACTTCTGAACTCCCCGTGTTAACCCCATCACTGCCGATGCAAAACAAAACAGCAACTATAAAGAGTCTGTTCTATTCGCTATTCTTTGTATTTATAAAGCAGTGGTTCTCAAATAGTGGGGCGCGCCCGATGCCGGGGGGGGGGGGGGGGGGGGGGGGGGGTGACCCTGGGGTACGTGCTTTTTTTGCCAGGGAGTAGGTTTTCTTGCACTGAACAAGAGCAGCAGATATGAAGTTCAGATAACTGTCCCCTCATCATTTGACGTGTACGATCACACCGGTGTTCATGTGTGTCACGTGATCAACCACTAAATTCACACGTGTTTCACGCGATATCTGGCACTGATCCAAAAAAAAGATGCGCTAAGAGCTTGTCATTTATCACAACAATTCAGTGTTTTCAACCACATAAGATTTATTTTAGGTTTCAACAAGTTGAGTCAAGTTTGTGACTATTTTGAATTATACAGCGCTTTTTGTGACTGGTATGTCAGGTGACAAGCTTGACGCGTTGCCATGGAAACAATAAGGCGAAAGTTCCAAAATGGGGGGAGGGGGGGGGGGGGGGGGCGCAAAATGTTTACCTCTTCCTAGGGGGGCGTGACAGAAAATAATTGAGAAGCACTGGTATAAAGTCATTGTAAATGTATTTTATATGTAGAATGAATGATATGTAAATATGATATAAAAAAAAAATCTGAGCTCCTGGTCTGCTGGCCCCCCAGGTGCCCCCCCAAGCACAAAAGTGAAACTCCGCCTATGCCCTTCAAAGGCAATTAATTAAAATGACAAATAATTTTCTCATCTGTTGGTGGTAAAGTGGCAAAATCTTTAAGTGTAAACTCAGTCGTGCCAACTTAAATTGGGCTATTGTCACAATTAATTAGTTCCATGATCCACTTTATAAACATTATAAGCTTTATGTGTGAAACATTTAAGGAAATACTGAGAATGCTGTGGAGGGAGTGTGAAAAAGCGCTGTCAAAAAGTCTCCAGAGTAAATGTAAACCTTGCAAAACATGACCAATTGCCTCCAAATGCATTCATATTTCATTTAATACAGGAGTAGCAGCTTGTGCATCCACCCACCCATCTGCTAGCTGGACCCGTGCCTCGTCCTCAGGGTTTTAAGAGGGACCAGGTCGGTTCACTATCACCATTACACTGACACTATCCAACTGGAAGCTAATTGATCACAGAACAACACTTCTGTTCATGGTTTGGATATCTGATGTGTTTAAAGGAAGATATAGTGGCATATGTAGGAACATTAAAAATGTCTTGTTAAAGGTATGACTGGAGGCCATTTAAACAGTGAGAGACAAATGATAAAATGATAACAGATATGCTTTTACAGCCTAGAGAGAAGACAGGAAGTTTGAACACTGGAGTAATGATGCTGAAAACTCATCTTTACATCACAGGAATAAATTACTTTTTAAAACAGTTTTAAAAAAAACAGTTATTTTAAATTGCAATAATATTTCTCAATATTATTGTTTAATACTGTTTTTGATCATATGTGAACATGATAATTATTCAATTACATGTAATTACATTATTTTTGTATTATTCAATTATATTATGTAATTGGTTGATCTACTACTGAAATTGTCAACAAAAAATACTTTAATATTCATCTCATTTTAGCTAAACATGAATGGATTGGTAACACAGATGTTGGCATCCTTTTTATAAAAAAGGTATTTTGTTCTTTGCCCATTAAATTCAAATCGTATTGCATTATTGCACCCTCATGTTGATAGTCTGTCACCAGTAGATCCACTTTCATCATCTGAGGCGCAGGGAGTAGAAGATATTTTGATGTCTATGGAAATAAGTAACCTGCTTTTAAAGATTGATGAGAACTGAGCGAAAGACCAAGAACAAGTCTGGCCTGTCCTCAATTCATTTATTAGTCTAGAAGTTTGGTGTTTATTGTATTCTATTAGTCTACATTTAGTTGAAATCGCATAACCAGTAGGGGCAGTACTTCAAAGTAGATGAAAAACACAGACAACTCAATTGTCTCACAGGAAAAATGTCCTATTTAAGTCAGTCTAACTATTTCTGTCACACCTCCCATGATCAGAAACATAGATCTAACCATGAATCAAACACCATGGGCTGTTTCTAATTTTAGGGTTTGTTATGTTTGAATAAATAATGCTTGTCAATTCGCAAATAGAAAATAACATACCGATACAAATCTTGTTTTTAAATGAACTTGTATGTTTCAATATTGTTCAGTCTAACACAAAGGCTTGGATAATTGAAGACACATCCCCATCTCAATATGAGAAAGTGACACAGTACTTGACTGTAGCTCAACCAGTAGAGCTTTGGTGTTTACAACGCCAAGGTCATGGGTGCAATCCCAGGGAAAGCAAGAAGTTATTCAATGTGTTTTTTGAATGCAATGTAAGTTGCTTTGGATAAAAGTGTCTGCTAAATGTAAAATTATTGGAAGATCTCTTGCATGAGTCAATTGCAGACCAGCAAAAGTAAGTTAACTGTTTGAAAATAAATGCGATAAATGCCCTTTTCCCAATTGTTTGAAAAGAAAAATGTTCAAACGAGTGGCAATGGCCCATTTAAACACATCCCAAACTTGGACACATTTGTCGATATAAGCCATATAAAATAGTGAACGACCCATTTCTACTGACACAAAGTAAGAGGAAATTTCTGTCTTTGTCTTGCATTGTCATTTAGGGCATCTTTTTTTCTTTGTGTCATAGTGGAAGAAATATCTGGTTCAGATGTTCTATCCATTTTATTGTACCTAGATTTCTTGGTGCACATAAATCAAAGCATTGTGGCTTAGATTTTTGGAATTGCTAGGATTTATGTGAATGAGGAATGCAGACTGGCCATAACACAAGCCAGACTCAAACTGATTTTTCAATGTTATTAAAATAAATCTTTTTGCCCACCGAGGCTGCATTTATTTGATCAAAAATGCATTGAAAAAATAATAATGTGAAATAGTACTAAAATGTAAAACATTACATTTTATATTATTCCTGTTATGAAAAAGCTGAATTTCTTCATTTTTAGTGTCACATGATTCTTCAGAAATCATTCTAATATGCTAATTTCTGATTAACAATGCTGAAAACAGTTATGCTGCTTTTTTCAGAATTATTTGATGAATAGAAACAAACCACATTTATTTGAAATAGAAATCTCTTTTGACATTATAAATGCCTTTAATGTTGTCAGGGTCACATTATGTGTCCTTGTGTTTTTGTTCATATTCCTATGTTTTCTGTTTTTCCATTCAGTTTAGTTCCTGTCTCCCTATTAACTAATTCTTCCCTGTTTGTTGTTACCTGTGTCTAGATTAGTTCTTTGTGTGAAAGTGCTACTCATTTTCTTTAGTTCACCGTCAGTTATCATCTGTGTTGTTGTTTTCTGTGCAGTATGGATTCTCCATGTATCTTGGGTTTGTGAATGAAAGAATCTACCTCAATAATTAAAGTTTGGATTGCACTCTCACATATCCAGACCTTCAGACTGATGCTTTTCATTGGCCAAGGACCACCCAAGAGGACATCTGACCGACATGCTTTGTTCTACGTCATGTTTAGGGGCATATAAATGTAAAGTCGATGTCCCTTCGATAACAAACTGCCGTGAATCTACTAAATTATTCCTTCAAGAACATCATGCAAGTTCACTCAAACAGTGGAGCTGGGAACTTCACTTAATTTAGAAATCCAGTGTTTACTTGATCCTGATAAGCAGTCATTGCCACAGCTGTAAACACAATGGCTTTCTTCCTCCAAGAAGGGATTTGGCATCATGACATGTTTCCAGGCGGACCATCAAAGAACGGAAATCCTGTAGAACTCAACTAATCAAAACTTCTGAAGTGTTTCCCATTTTGTGTGCCTTATGCATTAGACGTTCAGTCCATGACGTCTGAGGCTGAGACTAGATTGCACCTAATCAATTTAAAATACCCTTGCTGAATAAGAGTTTTAATTTCTTTTTTAATCATAAAGAACATTTGAACAGTGGTATATCATTGCAATTTGTAACAGCAGCCTGATTATCCTGTTGTGGATTATTTTATGATAATGACCATCTGACAATAATAATTTTCTGCTTTTTATCAGTGCAGAAGCATTGAAAATGCAATCACACCAAAGGGTTTTGTCAAGCTACAAAAATAAATTTGTCATTTTGATTTTATCAAAGATGCATTTCCATTCACCTTTCATCAAGGTTCAGTAGCCCATGTCTCTTTCTTCTCCCATAAACGCACTAGACAGCTGAGACAGATGCCAAACAACAGAAGATGCTTTCTTCCCTGAGATGAAAATGCAGCTGTGGCATCGTGTACCTGTGGACCATGAGATCAATTAAACCTTCTGCTGGCAGAGGTAGAAAATGTAAGACCCCCTTCTTCCCTTCCACCTCTGAACTGTGGATTCTGAAAATCCAGATTTGTTCTGCTTTGTTTTTCCAAAGGACTCAACTGTGAACCCAGTTTTTACAGAATATTCAAGCTCAAGGATATTTTGTCTCCTGAAAATAAAGCATTCAACCACATTGTGCCCTATTACGGTCTCTAAGGCTATTCTGTACCGGAATTGCTGCTGCACAGGGAGACCCTGTCTGCAAGAGGGATGGAAAATTAGCATAATTTCTAAACAGCGCAACCCTGGCCTTAATTACTGAAGGGTTTAATCAGCCATAATAATGAGGACACGCTTCAAGCAGGTGAAAGACACTTTTACACCTGAAACAGCATGTGTCATGGGAGAAACAGGACGCTGTTATGTCCTTGTCACTGTCAAGAGGAACTTTAAAAATTACAACAGTCGGTCACACTGTTGATACACAATTTTACCTCGGTTTCTAGGTTAATACTCAAGTGTCTGAAGCAAAAAATAGCATTGCTTTAGGACAAAACCTTTTTTTATGCATTCAAAATTTGAATATATGTGCAGACGCTCCATTTCTCATGTCATTTGTTGCCAGCGAATTGAGTCGCGCCTGCTAATTCCTTCCTGAAAGGATTTTTTTTACTCAAAATTTTGGGGCAGGAGATAAGCCGTTATTGACCACCTCCTCAGAAAGGAATGGTTTGTCTAAGGTCTGTGTTAGCGGCAGGAGTCTGTCTGCTCTGATGCCACACTCAGCATGTCAATACTTTAATCCCTGCATAGCTTCTCTCTCAGTCTTTCTTGCTTTGGTTACCAAGTAAGAAAGAGCCACTGCTCTCTCTTTTCAGGAAAGGTTTGATTGCTGGGCTCTTCCTCTGGGAAATATGGCTTAATAATGAATGAATAAATCATTCAAATCTATTAAATCATACAGATTGAAGTACTTCAGCATACTTTTAAAAATAGGACTTAGTATGGAAATAATGCATTTTAAAGTAATATTTTTAAGTTTGAAATCTTGAAAATAGAGGTTAGTTCTATAGTTTAATGAAGAACCTTTGACATCCATTGAATCTTTTCATTCTACAAAAGGTTATTTATAGAGGGAAAATGTTCTTCATACTAAGAAAAATTGTTTCTTATTTTTTATTTTTTTTATGGAATATTGTTGTATTTATTATAAAGGAGTTATCTGTGCACAGAACTGTTGTTAATTCATGTGTCCTTGTAATCTTTAATCACAAGGAAGGGACAGCCTGTCACTCATATGACGTCACTGCAAACTACAGCCATCCAATCAATTCCCCATGGACAAAATCAAGTCCCACACTATCTTTTTTTCTCCTGCCATGTCATCATTGCTATGTGAGCAACTGCTTCAGTTGTCATTTCCATTCACATATCCTCTCCCGTGGCCTCATGGGATAGTAAAGTGTCCCATCACATTTCAGTCAATGAGTGTACTTTTCACCAATACTGCATTAATGAATACTATGAATTCAGACATCATTCTTAACTCACATAATGTTTTTCACCTGCTATCTCGTATGGAAGTAGGCCTATTCGGACGCAGCAAATGTCTTCTTTAAAGGAGGTAAAGGAGGCACGGATAATTTCCTATTAAAGGCCAGTGAGGTCTTTCTTCATAAAATGGCCAGGAGCACATTAGACGATAATTAAAGTCCTTTGTTTCTGTGGAAAAAGGGCACGTACTCCTACAGTGAAGCAGCTGACAGTCATGTTAATGGTTATTATTGAAGATGAGCTGATTAACTATCATTTGGGAGCAGACATGATTGAAACTGTGCTTTTGTAAACTTGCAGTGATCACAGTTGGGTACAGCAAAGCCTTCAGCAAAATCCAGATTAGTGCTGATTCTCTGTTCAGCACATCAATCATGCAGATCTAAACCCTCATTCCATCTCGATCATTTTCCCAACAGAACAATTCTGGCAATCCTTTTTGAATTCCTCCGAAATTCAGAAGCCCTGATCCATTCAGATGTACAGGTACATGTCCTATTTAAAGAACATATAAAGGAATACATTAAATGTCTCTATCTAAAGGAATAGGTCACCTTGGATTGAATTTTTGCCATGGTTTCCTCACCTCCCTTACAGAAAAAATAAGTATACGTCAAGTTCATGCTATTAAGTACACTGAAGTAGTAATGCTTTTACTTGTCTTAAGTATATTTTTAAGTATATTTTACATAGTTAGTACACTAATGCCAATGTACAGCAGTAAACTTGTAAGTGTACTAAATACTTATTGGGACTACATTTATGAAAGTACAGTTTGAAGTGTGCTCTCAGTAAACTAATAGTAACCTAATAGTTTAGTAGTTTATACTTCAAGAATACTTGTAAGGTTTGAGTACCGGTAAGTTGAATGTAAACAATGTCATACGTTTTACTATTTATATATTTTTGCACTTTATACTTGTATATTTGTATACCATCATGTGCCTATTTAGGTATAACAGGGTATTTTATACTAAAATATACATTTAGCTTTACCTTAACTCTTTCCATTTTAAAAACATTTTAATCTAGCTTCATGCATCCTTTTTATCAACAATTTTACATAAAATTTCATATAGTCAGAATTAGCAAAATATATGTTACAAATCAATCCTTTCAAACAATGGAAGTTTATAATATAAAAGCATAAACACAACTACAAGCCAAGTATACTTAGGATACTTCTTTATGCTTTTAACCGTATCTTGATTTAAAGCTTGATTACAAGTATAGGCCAGAAATACTTACATTTTTCTGTCAGTATAAGTCAAGTAACTTAACTTGAAAACATTCATTCCTGACATGGGAAGATCTTTAACTCTTCAAAATACATATGTTCTTTTCAGATTCCACAGAAGAAAGTAAGTCAGACGGGTTGAAACGACATGAGGGTGAGTAAATGATGATAGAATCTTCCTTTTTGGGTCTAAGTGGGTGATCTCAGCTAGGTCTATATTAGCTGGAGAAAAATTTGTTAGCGCTCTCATTCATCTCGATCAGGTCAATGCCATAGTGACTGTTCTGGTCTCTGTGACATCCAAAGCAGCACACAGGCTCCATTTCACACTCTGAAGAGCCTTCCAAATGTGATATTGTAAGAATGTACAGCTTATTTTCAATAACTGAGCAAACAGAGCCATGCTAACAAGCTAAGTCTTTACCCCTTGGCCAGATACAACATGTTTATCCTTTTATTCAAATGACACATGTTGTGCCTAATAGCCCAAATCAGAATGTTATGCCTCATCGTCATTGTAATATTATGCACATCTTCCCAGATGACAAAATATTCCTTGTCTAATAGCATTTGATGTTTCTACATGTCAAAAACAACCTGCATTAGCACAGCTAACTGTACACTTTCAATACCTTAACTCAAAAAGACAAAGAATGTATAGAGAAGAGACATTTATTCTAGTTTTGTGATGTGAATGGTACAACAGTGCTTAAACTTCCACATAGAAATGTTACATAGAATACATTGTTTAAAAAATTTACCTTAGTGTATTAAATTTGATCCGCGGGCAGCAGGATGCTTTGTTTTACATCTCCAATACAGAGAACATTGAACAGGATTATGATGGACTGAATACTACATTGATACATTTTTAAATAAACCTGGATCACAAAACAACCTTTCAATGAATGACACTCAGGTTTCTCAGTATAATTTGAGTTTGTAAGAAATTGGCGGGTATCATTATATTTCTCAATGCTTCGTCTATGTGATTCACAATACAGACCACTGAACTGGACAACTTGGTTTGTCTACTATGCTACTATCGTACAAATATCAAGTTATTGTCTTACTATTTTGGCCTTAAGTGAAGAATATGACAATATCATATCACAAAATATCAGTATTCCATTGGAATAGCTATTTCCCAGAACAAATACCAAATTATTCAATTAAACAGTGGGTTTCTACTTATCAAAAGTCATTGAGGTGGTACTTTTCAAAACTTTTAAATGAACCAGTTACAGATACAAATACACAAACTAACATCAATAACAACTGCAGTGGGATAATGAAGTTTTTAAGACATGAAATAAAGGGCAAATCATTTTAGCACAGCTTGTAACATCTGCCTATACATTTCAATGTGTTTTCAGCGAGAGTCAGAATGTATTCACTCAACATCTAACCTTCATGATCACAGCATTAAAGTTGTTCTGCTAATATTCAGCCCTTTTGGGGTGTGTAATGTACAGCTGACTGCATTTGTCATGTACTAGTTAATCATGTCTCTAACTTGTCCAAAGACCTTGTGCTTATGGCAAATTATAAAAACCTCTTTGTGTTCATCCAAATGCATAGAAAGAACACATCCTCCATAAAACTGATAAAAGGAAACAAATGTATGAATTAAAACTTAGCAACGAGACCAAGTGTCTGTAAATGCACACCGAGGCACAATGAGAGGTGGAAACAGCAATCAGTAATTAATTAGACTACACCCTATGCTGGCTCAAAGTAAAATTCCAAAAGTAACGAAAGACGAATTCACTAAACAGTTGTGACAGACCTTGCAACTACATGTCAACTTACTCTACTAACCTAAAACCTAACATCTAACCCAGTCTACTAATACAGTAGAACCCCGACTTACAAGGTCAGGCTTTTACATGTAAATTGCCTAATCTGTTCCAAGCCCTACGAAAACACCACATTTAATTTTATAATAAAGCTATGCTTGTTCAGTATGGTATGACAAGCACATCCCAGCTTCATACTTCTCAATTATCTCCCTTTTCGTCTCCATGGAGAGCATCCTCTTCTTCCCTTTCACTTTCACTTTCATGAAATGGGAGAGGAACGCCGCTACGCAGAGGCTGGTGGGAGCGATGCTGACCAATAGGAGAGCAGGATGCTGCAGCGAAAGCTAGCGTCAGAGCCGGGAGCAGTGTTGCCAGATTGGGCGGGTTCCCGGAGGGTTTTAAGATGTAGTTGGACTGGAAATCTTCAGTCCAATTTGGAAACACTGGCCGGGAGAAAGCCAATGGGAGAGCGGGACGATTGGTGCGAGTTTCCGGGTGAGTGGCGCGTGAATTTCAAAACAAAACTCGGAAATCGTCGCCTCGGCCGAGATTTTTCGCATCTCGATCATTTTGTCGTTACTCGGGCGAAAAAAACCCTGAAATATTTTATCATACGTTGAACTTTTCGTACGTAGAGCGTTTCGTAAGTCGGGGTTCTACTGTACTCTAATGAGAGTTAGTGGACATGTAGTTGCAAAGAAGTGGACCATCAAAATTAAGTGTAACCCTCTCCTATATTCTAGATTGTGCAAATTGTGTTTACCACTAGTATTTTGGTCATATATTATCATAACTCCTTAACTTGAGTGCTAAAACAATGCTAATCAATTAATCATTGGGCGCAATAAGTTCCAAGTAAATTATCTCCTGACTGTCAAGTTAGATCATTTCACACAGGCAAGTTTTCTATATCACGATGGAGGTTTCATACGTTAGATTGTGCAGCCAGAATAAAGCCCTGGAATCCCGCTGTGAAGGTCTTTTTAGCTTCATGGCTGATCTTGACATTATCTGTGCTAATCTATTTCTGCAGTGTTCAGAGATTTCAATGGAAAAGATATTCACTACATGATTTAATTCCAAGAAATGTGCCTCCTGGTGAGTGATCCTGTAGTGCGCTCTGAGTCACGAGGTGGCCTGCAGTGAAACACTCAGGTTTAATAGATGTTGAGTGGACTCAGTGACTGACAGACCGGCAGCCATTACGTCTATATTCTTAAGTACTGGTTTGTCACAAGCTGTTTGGCAGTGACGAACATAGACAGTAGTCAATGTTGTGAAGAAGAAAAGCGGTTAAACTAGAGACAGGGCTTGTGTTGTTTGCAGGACTTTATAAGAAAGCAGAGGCCAAAATGTTACACAATACTGATTTTACTACATTGCTAAATATTTGCCGCAGAACTTTTATTTCATCATCATGATCAGACCCATAACTCTATTATCTGCAGATCTTCTTTTTTATTGATGTGTGACGTGGGTGGTCAAACTAAATTATTCAATTTAATATTTAATTATTGATTTAATAATTATTTCAGACCTGTAATGCATATGGGCAAACGGATCTTAAGCAACATTCCAGGGCTTCTGTTTTGAATCAATTAAAAAAACAATATATTCATTTTTAACATTTCAAACTGTTAATTTAAAATTTAAATTGTATTATTTAACATATAAAACAAAGGAGGTTTTTGACACTGACTTGCTGCTGCAGTGCTTCAGTATTGTATAAATGATTAATTAATTGGTGTTATGCTTTGATGATATTTAAATGTGATATAAACGTCTTTTTTTAATACCACACATAAAATGTTGCTACTAGTTGACAGATAACACAGCACAATGTACCATGATAATATGAAATGCTCTGTATTGATTTTTCACAAGGGTTTTAGCCATATTTTCAATTATGCATTACAATGCATTACATGTGTTTTAGGGAAGAAGGAAATGTCAGTAAATTTAACAGAAAATTGCCAGAATATTTTTTATATAGTATAGACTCTGTAAACACATGTAACTGATGGTTAATCCTTTTGTTAGATGATGCATTGAATTCATTCTTTAATGGCATTAAGGGAAATTAATGCCAATTAACTCCATGTGTTACATAAACTTTGACAGCCCTAATAATAATACATTCAAAATTGAACTCCAGTGTCCAGTGAAACAGCAAGCCATGCATGTAGCTTAAAGTTGAATGTGTAATTTCTCTGCCACTAGAAACAGGTCAGTCTGTGACATTTAGATCCTCTAATGGTCAAACATCACTATACGAATTTGCAGACCAAACTTAAAGTTCACCCAACTTAAAAAAGAGCATAATGTGAACACAAATTCTACAATGACCACCCCTTAAGTTTCCTACTAACTGTAAATACTGAGAATGAGTCTTCTACGTGCAAAATAATAGAACTTGACACTGCAGAAAGCTGTGCTACTAGATATGTAAATGTCTTTTTATTTTCAGTATGAGTAAGTCTGCTAATTTTCCTGCTCAATTAAGTTAAGAGTAAATGACGTACACCAAAAACATTTTAAGTGCACTGAGATAAAGCCACTTGTTTCAGAGCAATTAAAGTTTATGTAATCCCCATTATTCACAACCAGATACTTGGGATAATTTGTAAGGATGTAGGTGACAAAATGCTAAGTTTTCGAAATTGAATGCAGCCTTTTGCCCTTATGCTAATTGAAACGGTTCACGTTATGATGCTAAAAACAAAAGAAACTACTGAATCAGTTTTCAATACCAAAACTACTTGGAATGCAACAATGGCAGTGTTTTGACAATCTTGTTCTGCATCAGAATTACCCATTCATTTGTATCATATCTAACATTGAAAGATAATGAATGTCTATAATTAATCCTACAGCATTTCCTTTTTCTACAGTCTACAGTTGCACTAAAACATTGGGGCGTATGGTATGTGAACGCATCGGAGGAAAATGGCGAAACAGAAGGGGGAAATGTATTTCAGAAGACTGATTTACTATTATTTCTTGTGAAATATGACAGGCGTAAACAATAGATTTGTTCATATTTTATGCATCTTTGTTTTTGAAGAAAAACCATGTGCTTGCTGAAAAACACAAGAGCTCTTAAACCGAGTTCTTCTCTTGGAAAGGCACAAGCCCAGTGTTTGTCAGGATATAGCGTGTTGCATTGCTACAGGAGGCTTTTGGTGCACACGCTCTGGAAAGTTTCGATAGTTGAGATGAGAAGAACTTGAGACACGATTGTCATTCAGTCTTCACATCTTCCTTAATCTTCCCGACCGATGTTCTGTGATTATCCGAGGAAGCTTTTGTCCTTGTTAACACTCTGTTATGTACAAGATTCTGAGAAAAACATTGTGTGTTTAGGACTAAAGCGACTTTCTCACAAGCTTTCAAGTTGCTGCGAATCATGACGGTGGGCCCATCTAGAACATTTGACTGCATTTATTGTTTCGGGTTTGAACATGTCCTCACTTTGACGAACTCATCAATACAAGTCAGAATGTTAAGTTGCATTGTGACGGAATGGACACAGAAAGAGCTCCTTTGAGTAATGTTACGATTTCCCTTTCATTTCAGGCTCGCTCCCAATGCATGCCTGCTCCATGCACAACTGCTCAAAGACAAATAGCACACATACAGCCACGCAGATCTCAAGCCAGACCGTACGGTCAATCCTTCCAGTAGGACGGGGTCCTAATCCACACTTCTTCCTCTGTCAGGCTTCCTTTGTTTTCCTTGTTCCACGCACCCGCTCAGGCCTGGGCTCGATAAACCCGTTGTTTCGGCCCCGTTCACACGGTCACCTCAGTCTTGCTGTTGGTGACAAAGTAAGGATGTGGCGGCAGGTAGTGCTGGCTGTGGGAGGACGTCAGCTCGCTCACTTGCTCCACGGTGGCGCTGTGCCTCTTGGGGGCGTACGTCTGCCGGCGGCCCAGCGTTTCTGTCCCCTCCCAGCTCTTCAGCATACCAGGGTTGGCGATGGTGTTCGAGCCAAAAGCCAGCGGGTGGGAACTGTGGACCTTAGTGCTTTTGGACTTGTGTCCGTTCTGCTTTTGGCAGGGCAGCTCGGGGCTGTAGGGGTTGGTGGGCTCCTGCTCCAGACTCACTGAGTGCATGGGAAGAGTGCCTTTCGCTGCCAGGTCTGCTAAGTGCCGTCTGTTAGTGTAGAAGTTTTCATTTGCTTTTTCAGCTGGAAAAGAGAGCAAAAGCGAGGAAATTATTTCCTCCTACAAACAATTCGTAAAAAAAACATTTTTAATGTTGATAATAATGAGACTAAAGACTGGAGAAATGGCTGCAAAAAAAAAAACAGCTTGGCCATCACAAAAATGTTAAATATACTGTTGTATTTTAAGCTGTGATATTTCACAATATTACTAAATTTACTGTATTTTTGATCAAATAAATGAGAAGAGGCGACTTTATTTAAAAGTATTGAAATATTTTAGACCTCAAATGTTTGAAAGGTAGAATACGTTTCGGTTTTATCATCATGCACACATAATCAATCTTAAAGCTACAGAAGACAAAAAAAAAATCATGAGTTTTATGTTTTTAGAACAACAGAAATAACAGAGTAAAAACAGAGTAAATAACATCAACATTTTAAATTATTTTTGCAGTATTAAAAATGTGGGTTTGTTTACAAAAATAACAAAAATTATAAGAAGAGCTATTCATTTGCAATTGTGAATGTCTATCAAAGTACTTAGACTGGTTTGGCGCTGTCTTTTCTTTTTGCCTAAGGTTTCTATTTGTTTCATGATTCAAGTATTTGTGTTTCTTTGAATGCAAATTGGTCTGGACTGGTTCTATCATCAACTGGAAACATGCAGCTTTTTGCTCTTTCAGAAGATGGTTTGGGATGTTATTTTTCTAGTGAAACCTTTTTTTTAGGTGTTGTAATAGTGCACTTAAAATCTCAGTCACTTTGCAGTTATTACAGTAAATGTTTTTTGTGTTATAATAGTAATTGTACCGGTAAATGTTTACAGCCATATCACCACTGACATTCAAAAAGCAACCAACAGTCTCCTTAGAATAAAAGGAGTTGCAAATGTTGTTTGCTGCAAATATATTCAACGAGTCCTAGTCGATCGCTGACAGCGTGAATCAAATCTCGCTAAGACCAGATAAATGATCCTAACGTGTTTTCAGATGGTGTCACTAATAATTTCTTTTTCATACCGTCGCTAACAGTGTTTCACCTTCCAACTCAGCCAGTCCTTAATTGGGAATGACTACATTCTGCTTGAAGTCCTCCTTATTTCTGCATGACATTTTAGACTTTTTAATTAAATATCCTTCAGGTGACCTTTTTAACAGCCTTGACATCCCAATGAGTCGCAGCAAATCACAGATCTAAAACCTCATACCAGGAGGCAGAGCGCAAAATAAGCCAGCCGGACGAGACAAGTGCTGATCTTTGACGCGACTCTTTCATTAACATCAATACGCTGAGATTAACGAACATCAGAGGAACTCCACAGCTCGTCATGTGGCTTTTCTCCTGGGCCTCTCTCATTATAAACTGTCCTTTTTTGTTTTCCCAGTGATAGGTCTACACAGACTGTACTTCAGTGGATTAGCAACTGAGCAGTTTCATCTGTGGTCGAAAGTCGCGGAGAAAGACTGTCATCACACATCGCTTGTTTGTCTGCTGTTTGCTAGCTGTCATCTCACTGAAGTCATTTCATAGGCTAGTTCCTCTGAAGCCAGACTAATGGGAAAAGTAACAGGTGACTACATTATTACCCACTGTAAAACACAACTTCATTTTTAACACATTTATTAAAATGATCACAAACAGTGTGAGAACCTTCTGACTTTTTATTTATTTGTTTGTTGTTTTTTAGAACAAGTTAGCAATGTCGTTGGAGCAGTTAGTGATTTCTGAAATACTTCTGATACTTAAGAGACTGTGAAAGAGTAATGTTAGTTAACCAAGAGTGCTTTGGTGAAATCTCTCATTACTCTCACATTCTCATTATGGGTAACACTTTTGAGTAATGGTACATCAATAATATGATACTAATCCAGAACAAATAAGTACTACATTAACACTTCAGCTACTAACTAATATTGTAAAAAGTGTAACTAATCAGTAATTCATATCAAATTTTGGAATGAGATAGTTCCTTATAAGGTAATCAATAATTACTGAATGAGATTAGTCTTATTAATAACGATGAACTAACTATGATTAATTATAAAGAATTACCAATTAATATAATCACAACATTATCATGTGTCTGAGATTTAATCAATCTTTTTTATTTTTTACTCTGAATATAGTCATAAAATCCATCAGTAATTACTCAAGTGTTACGTTGCTGTTGTTAATGTGTTTTTTTTTTCACTTTAAAAAAGTGGATCAAATCACTAGTAGTTCTTGGAAGTGTGACTAAGTAACACTTGATTAACAAGTGATGCATTTTATGAACACTTTGAGAGTAAAAAAAAAAGAAAATTACTCACATCTCAGACAATTGTGATTAGTAATTAATTAATAATTCTTTATAATTTCTCAAAGTTAATTATTAGTTCTTAATGAGATCAATCTTATTCAGTACTTATTTATTACTTAGCTAAACTTGTTTCCATCTTAGTTATTAGTAGAAGCTGAAGTGTTAATGTTGTACTACTCATTTGTCCTGGATACTAACCTATTAATGATAGACAATTATTCTAAAGTGTTACCTCATTATGTAAATATAAAAGGATGAAAAAAATGGCAGAATATCTAATGGTCTTTTAATGGTGTTAACCATTTTAATTACAGGCACACTGGTCAAGACATGATTGCACAAATACTGTAGATAAAGTGACTTGGCACGGAATAGAAACTTGCAGATGATTTTTTTGCAGGAAGAATTGTTTTACTCAATGTTAATGGCTTCAAACACTTGTTTGACTCCTAGTTCATTTAAGTTTAATGTGAGAGCAAATATTTACTACAGAGTTTAAATCTGGACTCTGACCAAGCCAAAACATGAGCCTGAAGGATTTGTTCTCAAGTCACTTCTTGGTTCTCTTAGCAGTTTTGGCAGGAGAATTGTCTTGCTGAAGACTTCCATCTGATCATTCCTCTATTTTTCCCATCTATCATTACTTTTCAGAGGAAAGCAGATCATCAATACCAGTAACTATAAAGGCACTTCTTCCTTCATGCTTCTCTTTGGTAGACGCATTTATTCACTATATTTCTCAGCAGATTTTCAAAAACACTGCTCTATGCAACTCAAGTTTCATTGTGATTCATCACTCCACACGCATCAACTTCATCAACTTCCCATATTCTGCCCAAAACATCATTCTGTCTTTAATGTTTTTCTAAGACAGCAAGCCTTTGCTTACATTTTGCTAATTTCATGTCCAATAATTTGCAGTTAAGACAACTAAAAGCTTAGTGTTTAGCTATTTTGGGCCTGGCCCATAATTTTATGCTGATATTCAACTCTCCTGACATCAAAATCTGAATACACAATACTCAATGCACAATGAAGTACCATAACCATCCATTGAGAGAACAGTACTTGAGAGAACTGTGTAAAATTATTGTAAGTGACCCTAATAGATAGAGGACAGAGAAGTCAAGACCAGACCCCTATGATCTAGATCTAGACCAATATGAGACCACCTAGTATCTAGCCTACCAGTCCAAGTCAAGTCAAGTCACCTTTATTTATATAGCGCTTTTTACAATGTAGATTGTTTCAAAGCAGCTTTACAGGAAAAACAATATAAACAAAGTTTGTTTGGCTGAACAGAAGCCCCAAAAGAGCAGGCGAATCAATACAATTGATGAATTTTAAGTGTTAAGTTTCCATCCAACAACCAGATCTCAGACCAATGCCAAATGTGGCCATGTTGAAGAGTTTGAAAGATTATTTCTTGTATTTTAGAGTAATGCACAACAAGAAATGAATGTCATGTTCAATTCTTGACTTCATTCCTGAGAATGGTAGAACAAGATTTATGGAAGCCAGATCTCATTTAGATAAGGTAGAAAACTTTTTTTTTTAAACTAGGCATAACCTAAAATAAAATGAGTGTTAGTCTGTTTAGTTTTTTCAGAGGAGCACAGGCTTTTTTTAAACCCACATACAAGCAGATTAAGCATGGCCGTCTTACCCACAGCCTTGAGTGAAGCGTACTTGTTGAGCTCCTTTCCAGGCTGAGATGGCTCATAGGGGTGGGCTACAGGTACCTGTCCAAGCGCAGGGTATTGTGACATGGCTTGCATCAGAGATGAACCAGGCCCCACACTGTTTATCTGGGCACTCTCTAAAGCAAAGAGACAAAAATAGAAATGAATAACAGACATGAATGGTAAATAATTTTCCATTATAAAATAAGAGTGATACTTCCAGTTATGTCATGCAGCTATTTATTTATTATTTTAAGAAGAATCAGTGTCAGTCCTGGCTCATTTGGTGCTCTAAATGAAATACATTTTGAAAAAAAAAGAAGTTCACTTCTTTGTAGTTTTTCGTATTATAACAGGAAGTGTTAGCCCAGTGATACAGAAATAGAAACGAAGTGGTAAATCACGATGGATTTCAAATGTTTTCCTAAAATAAAAAGGAATCCTGTGGGATAATGCACCCATTTTTATTTGTGTTTGAAGGAAAATCAGTGCATTAGTAGACTGTCTGTGTCACGAATGAGGAACAGGACGTGTGAGATGCAGAGAGTCACGACGAGGAGAGCAGGGTTCAAACTGAAAATCACTTTAATAATAAGAAACGAAAACAAAACACTATAAATACAAAATCAAAGATGCACACATGTGGATGAGATGAGAGTAACTTCAACATTACGACATTAAAAACCGACAAACACAAGGGAATGTTTTATACACAAGGGAATGACAAACACCTGAGTAGACTAACGATTAAGTGATCACACGACAAGTGCAGGAAGGGCACGAGAGGAAACAAAGAAGGGACCTGGATGTGAAACAACACCTGACACAACACACAGGAAGTGACAAATGACATGACGTACATGAAGCGACAATGGACCTCACCGACAGGAAGTGTAACACTGACCTCATAGGAAGTGCACAGATGACATGACAAACAGGACTACTAATAAGTTGACATGTAGTTGCAAAGTTTTACCGAAATGAGAAATTAAGAAAAAAATAATCATATTAGACCAGGAAGTGTTGGTCCAATTATTGTTACATATATTATTATGTAAAATATTACGGATTATATTGCTTAATTATACTACATTTAAAATTTATGCAAAATGTGTATACATGCACTTACAAATTGACAAATGGATGTGGATGCTCTCTGTTGAAATGACAAATTAAGACCAACAATGTAAGTTTGTGATTTCTTTTCTGTTTTACCTACAATAGCCATACAACTTAACTATGAAACAAATAATTTTTTTAGAAGTAGCATTAAAAATCCACTTGAGGGGGCACATGCATCTGAATGGGTATTACTCAATGTTTGTGTGCAAGCATTTCGCATATTATTCGGGAAGGCTAAACTCTGCATGAGAATCTGTTGTTCGTCCACACATTAACACCCTCAGAAGTCTTTCTCAGTGCCTTCCCTTTTGTTTAAGCTCATAGCAGTTGGGATACTTCCCATGAGAGTCCGCTAAATTAACATTTAACAATATCTTAGGCTGCTTGAGGCCTGTTTCATCGACCATCAACACAACTCGTGAGTTTTCTTTTTGGTAAATCACTCAATACCCCCAGGAAGCAGATCATTAAGTTATGGATTTCTGGAGCTCCAGCCAGGCTCTCCTGTGCTGCTAATCGAATCCATTTGAACTGCTAATGTCAAAACATGTTAATGCCAAAAGCACTGGCAAGTGATGGTCGCAATGGAAAATTAATTGTTTGTTTCAGAAGTTTTCACACTTGATTACAGCAAAGACTTATATTGAGGGCCACAGATGGTGTAAATCAAAATGCTATTCTAGAGATTGCATTAGTAGACATCTGGCCAGCTTAAGGGGGCCGCAGTAGCATGGCAAATTGACTGGCCTTTTGCCGGTTGGCATGAGGGGCAACCAGATGTTGTGGGTATTATTTCTAACCACTCTGATGAGTCATATGAGACAGAGAATGTACAGCCAGACACGGGAGAGGAATTAAGAAACAGTGGACCTGATTACTAGCTGTAACAGGGACCATTCATCCACTTCTTTCCTTGTGAATTAAGCACAGAATGAGTGTTGTTTGTGTCAGCGATGCAAACTGTGCTCTGTTACATTGTGCTACAGTGCAATAGTGCTGCCTGATCTTTTTCCGTTCTTCAGATGTGTTTTAGTTGTTGAACTCTCCTTGATCTGTTGTTGTCTTGGAAACCTCTTTTAAGTCTATTTCTTCTAGCTACAAGATTGTACCATCTGTATCACAGGACTTATTGAAGGGCTCTTCCCTTAACACACACACCAGACACCAGAGGACTAAAGCCAAATATACCAAACAGAAATATTTGTATTTTTCCTGTTTTAGATTTTATAGTATAGATTAAGTTTGGGTAAAATATAGATTTCTTGATTTTAGTCGATTCTTATTTATTATTGATAATTTTAGTCGATAATTTATTTATTATCGATCTTTCAGTCTATGGTCAGTCAGGTTTCTTATGCTCACCAAGGCTGCATTTATTTAATAGAAATACAGTAAAAACAGTAATATTGTGAAATGTAAATTATTTATGTGATGCAACGGTGAATGCATTACTCCAGTCTTCAGAAATCACTATAATATGATGATTTTCTGCTCAAGAAGCTTTTATTATTATAGAGTTGTGCTGCTTAATATTTTTGTAGAAACTAACTTTTTGCTCAGGATCCCTAGAGTTTCAAAAGAACAGCATTTATTTGAAATAGAAATCTTATGTAACATTTTTAAATGCCTTTTACTGTCAATTTTGATTCTGTGTCCTTGAGCAATGAAAGGCTTATTTATTGTTAAATCCTCTCGACTACAAACTTTTGAACAGTCTCGTATTTGGTAGAGATTTTCATCCAAAGCAACTCAGACAGCATTCAAGATATACATTTTATTACTTCATGACCTTGGTATTGCTAACATGCTCCTCTGTTTGAGCTGTAGGAACGGGATGGAGTGCAAGCCAGGTAAACCCCTCACTTTTCTCAACAGTAAAACTTGAAATGAAAAGCGCCTATGTTTGTGTTAGGTTAGATAAATATAACAAAAAGTAAAATTTTTGCCTCTGAAAATCATCTGGTTTTAGACATATAGATGAAATTAAATATAGATTTTAACCAAAAAAATGATTGAAAATGATTTAATCTGTTTTTTATTACATTTACACATTTGGTAGATTGCATTCAAGCTATATAGCATTTTGTCACCACACATTCCCTAAAAAAATCAAACGCACAACCTTGGCCATGCTATAGCCTCATAGCTACATGAAAACTAGATATCATAAAACATTTACCACATATGTCTAATTAGTCAGTTTTTCTAAAGCCAATACTAATGATCTTATGAGTTGATTTAGCTGAGTTAGAGAGACATTCAAGATGTACAGTATGTTGGGAACATTGGAAAACACTGATCAAGATTAAACACCTTCCACTTAAAAAAAAAAAAGATCTCTGTGTGTCTGAACAACAAGCAATATTGAGATGGTACATACCACCACTGATTGTATGAAGGCAACCAGAACAAAATAGTGGTTCAGGGATGACATGAAAACCTGGAAGACTAATTGTGTTTCTATCCCAATCTGACTTTTGACCTGTGATGCTTCCTGAATCATAATCATACATTGTGTGTTTGTTGGCCAGAGGAGAACTAGACCGCTGACTGAGTCTGGTTTTTCCCAAGGTTCTTTTCTCCATTCTGTCACCTGATGGAGTTTGGGTTATTTGCCAATGACTTGCTTAGTTGGGGAAACTTAATATTCAACAATATTATTGATCTGACACCATTGCATGAGAACAAAACTGAGCTGGACGATAACGTCACTGTTTTCTCCAGAGCCGCTGATTAGATAAATTAACTATTAAAAACTAAATGTTTTTACAACAGAAATTAATCTAACACTGAACTTACTTAAGCTGGACATTTTTTTTCTCTAGAGCTGCTGTACAGCCTAAACAAACTTTATCGCATTATTTTCCTGTTGTCACTGTAAAGCTGCTTTGAAACAATCTCTATTGTAAAACGTACTATAGTAATAAAGGTAGCTTCACTTGATTAATTCATCATTTATTTTCTTGAAGATTTTTCAATCGAGTTTTATAATGGGGTGTTCTGAATTTATGAGAAAAATAAGATCTGTGGTTAACATAACTTGACATTACTTGAGCGTTTTGCTCTACGAATAAAATTACACACAAGCTTGTTTTTTATGTTGCCAGCTAAAATTGTGTTTTTATCAAAGACTTTGTCAGGAACTGATTCAGAATGATGATCAAAACATAGGTTGAGTGCATCAACACCCCTAAAGCAGATGAAAATTTCATTCGGTAATGATTTATTGATTTATATGCTGTTTAATGTCGATGATGCCGTTAGCTCAAAAGTGCATAAGCAATGTTTTTATCACTTGTTTCTACTTCTTCACCTGTGTTTTGAGGATTCTATACTTAAATGATGAATAATAGCGCCCCCTACCGTGTAACACCAATTTGAAGATTTTATCAAAACATTGTGTCATAAACAGTTACTTTTAAATGTTCATATTTAGTCTAGAACTATGATAGACAAGAGAGACGTCAGTCAATCAATTGGAAAACAAACTAGCGTTACTTATTTGAAAAAGTAACTCAGATATTTTTGCTGTAAATTTAAATGTAATGCATTACTTTACTAGTTACTTGAAAAAAGTAATCAGATTACATAACTCAAGTTACTTGTAATGCGTTACACCAGAACAGGTCATAAATGGTGGAAAATTAATTTTTTTCGATATGGGTGTGTGTAATTTACTTCGGACAGCAAATCATTGAAGTATCCTCAAGTTATGTTTACCACAGACCTTTTTTTTTTAAAGAAAAAGAAATCCATATGAAAATGTAAAAAAACTACATGTGAATTAGAATTCTGTGTTTTGACGTCATCACTGCAGCACTCTATAAGTATTTTCCTGTGAACCAGATACATGTTAATTAAGTCCCTTAGATATATTTCAGACACTATAATGGCATTTTGACTTCATTAATATCCACCCAGTGTGTTTTTAAAGATGTCTGCTTAAGCTACATGGACCTGTATTGGTTGAGGTCAATCATTTTTTCCATTAAAGATCAGATAAAAAAAAAAAAATTATTGTGAAGAGTATTTTCGATAGTGATAATTAAGAAAAATTAAGCAAATAACATCATCTTTTGATTCATATAAATCAATCGCCCCCATCTTTTGGAAATGACTATAACCATAAAGTAAATAATCTCAGACAATTAGAATCAGTTTGACAGTTCAGACTCCAGGCTCCTAAACATGAAGATCACATAAATGCATCAGTTAATATGCTTATACACCAGGTGTGCAGAATATCTAATTAAATGTGAGGAAATTAATTACATTGTGATCCATAATCTCTTAGGCAGTAAGATTAATTCCAGTTCTATAATCAAAGGAGGGGATGAAAATAAGTCATTATGCAGTGGAACTGTAATAAAGACGGGGTAGAAGGTCCATTCACAGAAATTTAAATGCCTGTCCTGCGGTTCCTGAATGATTATTGACTGTGTCCAAGAATCAATCTTTCAATTGCTGAGCTTAACTTGACGGAATCTGCTTCTTCACACCTGTCCTCTGAAAAGCTGTTTCTGTGGACTGTCTTGAGTTTCTAACTCTATTGGGTCTGACAGAGCAGCTGGATAAAAGTGTTTGTCAAATATATTGTTGAATTGTAACAATTTTAAAGACCTCTGAAGATCTAATGTGCAAATTCATCAGTCAACAGAACATCATTGCTGTGTATCTTCTCTTTAATACGACAGGTTTGAAACACGGGTTGAAACCGCCATTGTTCCCTTCCGTCATGAACCGCTTAATGCCAACTTCCATCCATTGTCTTCCTATGATATTCAAAGCATTTTCAAGGATGCTGTTTGTTGTATGGCAGGTGTCTGACTCTGAGATGGCGAACGAGAACATGGTTTGTGTAACATTAGCAACACATTATTATTATTAGCCGTTTAATAACGTAGTCAAGCAAAAGGCTAATCATATAAATTACCGTCATGCGTCCAACGTTGTGTGTCCAACAAGAGCAATACATAACACACATTACCATTCTGATTTTTTTTCTTCTGAATCAGTTTCAGTTTCAAACATATATACAGTAGTACCTCAAGATACGAAAGGCTCAACTTACGAAAAATCCAAGTTATGAAAGCAAAGACGAAAATTTTTACTGCTCTACATACAAAAAGTTTTCACGATACGAAAGGTTTCTGAAAGTCCGAGATTCGCCCCATAACAATTTTGAAACTCGCGCCGCACGCCGCCATCTTAGTTATAGTAGACTCGCCACCATCCTCCTGCTCTCCCATTGGTTCCTGATGCTAGCCAAGCCATAAGATCCTTCTCTCTAATTGGACAGCATCCCTCCCATCATGCATCTTCTATACGTACGTGCTGGCATGCTTTAGCTCAGCCACTCCGCACCCGAAACTTATATTTGTAAATATTTTTAACTTAAATTTTTTATGTGTTTTCGTAAAGTTAAGTGTACGTACGTACATACGTTATCTGCCGTTTGTCCTCCTCTTCCTCTGCTGCCACTTTCGGAGATAGCCTCACTCGAAAGGTAAGCTTCGACATTTTACGTTATTTCATTGTTTATAGGTCAATTTAGCTTTATTATGGAATTTAATGGGGTGTTTTTGGAGGGCTTGGAACGGATTAGCCATTTTACATGTAAAATGTGTTCCAAGATACGAAAAACTCATTATACGAAGGCTGCCTCGGAACGGATTAATTTCGTATCTCGAGGTACCACTGTAGCTGAATTATACCAATACCTTACTTCCACTTGTCATGGTGCAGAGTTTACAGTTCGACTCGTTGCCTATTTATGACATCATAGATTCGCGAAAGACTGCTTCTGTAGAAGATCAACAGCTACATCATCATTGGAAATTTGGCTCCACCCACTGGCATGTTAGGAAGATGACAAGGAAAGAAGATCATTGGAGTAAAAATAACATAACCGTCCAAAGGATCCTAAAATTAGGAATGTGGATATTTATTTTCAAGTATGTGAATGTCTGAGTTGAGCATTATTTGTTTGCATTATTCTTCGTTAAATCGGTCGCAATTTCGGCGCATGGTTTGCAAACAGACATTTGTAATATGGCCTCAACAGTGTAGCTACAACACCGTGTAAGTAACTGTGTTACTTCCAATGCCTGATCTGTGACCATGGATTACTTGATTCAATTACAGTCAGATTTTCTTTGTCAATGTGTCAGAAAATCAAACCAATGACTAAATGGTCAACTGCAGATTGTTTCTCTTAGCAATCAAAGAATGCTTCTTTTGCAATCAGCCCTTTAAACAGAGCATTCAAATCAGAGGATAAGTGTCTTTTATTTCTAAATTGACAATTTTTATGTAAAATCATACTAACATTATAAGTGCACCATAGGAAACATTATAAAACAATAAAATAATGCCGTTCATGACCCATTTAAATAAATAAATCTATTTCTGTCATTTCCTTTATGTTAAACCAAACATTTATTTATTGGGAGTTTGTGATGAAGACCTTTACGTTTCTGTGTGTATCCGACGATAGTTTTATCAACTAATATGGTGAAATGTTGATGAAGTGACTCACAGAGCAACACTGTGGATAAAGTTCATGTCCTCATATAGTGAGACGACAAGCACTGAAAACACCATGAGTGTCACAAATGCTTAAGTATGTACAGAAACACAACACACCTGCTCTTCAAGATGTAGGTGCAATATCAAAAAATACATAATCATTTTTTTTTCCAATATATATCTATACTGATTTATCACCCAACCCAAATTAGGTCTTATGCTTTTTACAGACACTGTAACTGTTTCTTCACACAGGTGTGATTCAGTATTGCCAAGCACTGATTAACAGTGTGTTTATCCAATATGCAGCATCAGAGAAGCCTATAGAGAACATTTCTAACATCCCATATTCACTGTGGTAAATTAATGCATCCCTCCTCTATCTAGATCATGTTTAACCAGCTTGTAAAAGCACCAGAAGGTGGAAATGAGTTGATCCCTATTATTTGTGGCCCACAAACTATCCCATCTTTCAGATAATTGGATTGGCCAACTGCTCATACAGTACAATCACACCCCATGAGAAGATGCAGCAGAAATGACATGGATCTGGGAATAACTAGCCTCTGATTCCTCATCTGCAGAGAGCTTTAATTTCTTTGGCCTTCTTTGTAGCGTTGCCATGCAACCTCCAATCCAGTAATGAGTAGGCTTGATTTAGGATGCCATGCGGACAGCGGTTCATCTTTCACAATTGTCTGGTCCCTCAGTTGAATGGATACAGTAGAAAGTAAATCTTTTGTGGAGGACAATAAGTCCATGCAAAGATGGTGAAACTTGCCCACTGCACAAAATCTTAAGACGTCTTAAAAATACGTAAACATCCTTAACTCTTTCCACACAGGCATTTTCTATAAAGGTTGCCAGTCAGCATCAGCATTGTCGATCATATTCACAAACTTTTTAAGGCCCACAGAACTTTATTTTAGCTTATTTCTTTCTTTTTATAAACCCTTGAATGTGGGTGAGCAGTAAAAAAAATAAAAGAAATACTGCTTTTATCAAACAATTCATCCACTTCTGATTCAGAATGATGATCAATACAAATTTGCTTCCCAATTCAGAGGCTGCATCATTCTGAGGCTGCACTCGAAGGCCGATTGCATCACCAAACGTGGCCTCCAAATGCATCATTAATTTTGTTTTGACATTTATAATGTGAAAAGATAAGGATAGCTACTCCTCAAATAGCAGATTACAAGAGGACAAAGCTGTTATGATATTCTGAGCTATTCCAAGATGAAGCCAGTTGTCTATTGCTTCATATTTCAGTTCTCCAATGATCGTTGTTGATGAGAAGCTCAATATGATCGCTATTGCTAATGTGTACTTAAGCGTACAATTGACTCATCCTCCATTAAAACCATTGTAGACACATTTACAACATTTATCAACCCCCATTTATTAAGTCCAAGTCCTTCAAAGGATGCACCCTTTGAATTGGGACACAGCCATGTAGAACGAGTAAAATGAGTCAATAAATAATGTGTTTAATCTCCCCCTTTTTAAAAAAAAAAAAAAAAACTTCATATATTATTAATTTTTTCATGTTTTAAACGTTAACCTAACAAAAAAATGTTTCAATGTATTTTATCATTTATTCACCCTCATGTCTGGATGACTTCCTGTCTGCTGCAGAACACAAAAGAAGATACAGTAATCCCTCGCCACTTCGCGGTTCAAGTTTCGCAGTCTCAGTTCATCGCAAATTTTTTTTAAATAAAATGAATTATTTATTTATTTTAAAAATAAAAATTCAAAAATACCACCATATCGGCAGCCGTATTGCAGAAAGCAGCGTTGTTTCATCGTGATGCGAGAGAAACGGTTTTCCAGGATGCCAGACAAAGAGAGAAACTCTCTCAGAGGCTTTGTACACACCCACGGCACTCAGACAAGACACGTGATTTGTTCCCGGCGCGAGATCGACCAATGAGAGCACAAGTGGAGTGGGAGCCTTTTCGCCTCTCTCAAAAGCAAATGTTGACGATCCAGCGCCAATATCTGACGATGAGGATTTAAAGGCCTCATTATACCAGTGCAGTAACACCATCATCATCATCACATTCATCGAACCGCACAGGTCTGTCATCGTCGTCATTACTGGAGTCAAGTCTCAAGATACTACTGTCCTTGATGAGAGCACCATAATATGTGTGAGAGAGAGTAATTGTATAATATTAATGTTTTATAATTAAATAGATTTAATTAAAATATATTTAAAGTATAAATATACAGATTTTAAACATTCTGTTACCTACACGCATATATACGGAAATTCCCAGGGGAGCCAATCCTACTTTGAAGATTTTCACTTATCGCGGGGGGTTTGACATTAAAACTGTGATAAAAGAGGGATCACTGTATTTTGAAGAATATTGGTAACAATACATCTTTGGTGACCATTAACCTCCATTATATACTGTATGTATATAATAACACTGACATTTTTCTGAAAATATCTTCTTTTATGTTTCACAGAAGAAAGTCGAGTTATGTTATGGCTTATGTGTTTGTTTCAAAAATACATTTTGAAGCACCTACGACTAAAGATATCAATGCCATGGAGCTGAATGGGAATGCTAACAGATTGCTCTATCCAGGTAGCAAAAACATATCTGGCTGGTCAGGAGATATAGCAAACAAATTGCATATTGTATTTTGGCTAAAAATAGATTTTCAAGTGACAAATCTATAAATGCTGGACTGACAGAAAGTGCCATAATTTGTGAGCAGTTCAGAGAGATAGAGAAAGAAAGCAAGTGGCCGTTTAACTGGGAGGAGATGTGAGCCATGCGTGAGATGTCACCCAGCTTTGGGTTCTCATCGTTTCGCTCTGCCAAGATGTCTGATTGGAATTTATCCCATTTTTGAAGAGAGCACTTAATGAATATGCCAGTTTTAGTTATATTACAAGCACAGTTCGATTCCCTCCTGGATTGTGATTCAGAAGAGATTCATCTAACTTTGCTAACGAATGACTGAGGTCAGCTTATTTTTTGGTGGGGGGGGGGGGGGGGGGGGGGGGGGGGGGGGGGGGGGGCATTAATATCTAATGTACTAATGTAAAATCATGCTTTGGTTCATATTAAATCAAGAGAAACATTGCCTCTAGGAGATATATTAGTAAGGCCAGTGCTGATTTTTTTTTTTTATAGGAAAACAATGATGAATGTACCTATATTTCTCCAATAAATAATACATCTATTACCAACACATCTTTTAGATAACAGGTTTCTGGACATGAATAGGCACTTAAATTATTTTGAATGGTAACTGCACACACAAATTCAGAATTATATAAAAATATTGAGTCTGTGTTTATAATCAGCATGCTTTGTGAAATTATGGCATATTTTAATTCCTCCCTGATTTTTGCATCTGGAATGTGCTTGAAGTAAATTACAGGAAGGTCCATGTAGAGGGAGACCAAAAGTAAAAGTTCAAGAACATCAAAAGAACATCAAAAAAACATCCAACTCCAGTATTTGTGGTCTCAATTTTTAATTTGAAAGAGCCCACTTAATGCTGTATCTCAATGATAAAAAGAGATAATGAATACAGAAATTGGGCTAATTACAACTTTATTTCCCACTGGTCAAAAACAGATATCAGTGCCAAGCTAATTACTTTAGAGAGGGGCATGAAAGTAAATGTGTCTGATTAAAAAACAGTCTTAACTAAATAGTATGAAGAGACTCATTTGACATATCAGAATTGTCCTCACTGTAGCTGTAAGACACCAATCATTGAGATTCTTAGCTCATATCTTTCTAATGGAGACATCAACAAAATGTTATCAATAATAAAGTTGGCTTAGTGAAATTAAAAGGGTATTTTTGTGTCCTTTTTGAATGCCATTAAAAATGGGAAATGGGAAAAAAGATAACTGAAATACTGAACCTTTCAGTGAACTATCCCTTTAAAGTAGAAGGACACAAAATACCTGCTCAAATGAGTCAAAGTGAGTCAAAAACAGACACAGATAGTCTGCAAGGCCTCATTAAAAATGCAATGGAGTATTTTGGGATCTAAACACAATAGTGGCATAGGAAGGGCACAGACATTGTCACACAAAGAAAAGTTTGGATCTGACCTGAAAGGTGGAACAGAAATAATGAATTTAGCATCTATTATTAGGCGGACAAAAGTTGTAAAGATTTATTTTTGGCATTTTTTCCTTTGTTAAGACAGGAGAGTTAGTTGACAGGAAGTGAAATTGGAGAGAAGGGGAGAGGGGGAAGAATCTAGAAAGGTCCAGGAGACAGGATTCAGATTTTGGACAACTCAAGTGCAACTGCAATTTTTTTGCTGGAAAACCAGACAAAAATGCCGTTTAGATTGTTCAACCAAAAATTTAAATATTGTCATCGTTTACTCAACATTTCAATGACTTTATTTCTTCTGTGAAACACACAGACACAAAAAAAAGATATTTTGAAGAATAAGTTTGGTAAGCAAACAGTTTTGGTGTCTACTTATGTCTATTGTATGGATAAATATAACAGAGACATTTCTCAAAATATCTTCTTTCATGTTCCACAGGAGAAAGAAATCAACCACGTGTAGAATGACATACGGGGAAGTAAACATTGAAAACCATTATATTCTCTGACATTAGTTTTGAATATTTAATGATTAAGTTTTTTAATAAATAAAGTAAATGTGTCTTATTTTAAGGATACATAAATTGGGGAAACGAGACAAAAATGTTGATTAACGAAATGATTTTTGCAGCATGCAAGTCTTTACTTTTTGAAATGACAAAAACTGATTGGAAAATATCCACAAAAGCCTGTGAGAAAGCTTTTTCTGTGTGCTGAACAGTGGTAATGTATTTCAATCTTCACCACCCCTACATCATAATGAAGGCTTTGTGCACCAACACTGTGTTGTTAGGTCTTTCTTAAATTTCCTATAGCCATTTCTGTCATGCACGAATACCCTTTCCATTCCTTGTTTGGTATCTTTTAAAAGCTTAGCATGCGATTCAACAGCATAATGCCAATAGACAACAAGACAAGCTCTGACTTTGATTTCCTCCTGATCTGCCATTACATGACTCATTACGCACTCCACACAACTCCACACGTGGGCAGCCATCTTACATTTGGAAACCCACGTTTGCATATTCATCTCTCCCCAGGAAATTTGGATGTTGTGCTGTCAGTGGCCCATTAGTTTAGGATAAGCACGGACCCCAATATGCCTCTTAGACTCTAACATGGATGTGGACTGCACATTCCACCACATCATCTGACATTTAATATAACGAACAAAGGCCCCACGTCTTATTTTGTTTTTCTGATACTTGAGAAAAACATTAGATGACACTTTTTCCTAAAGCTTTAAAGGTTCCCTGCATTGTGGCAGACAGGCTGACGAGACCTCAAACTCTAGCCTTGCAAGCCTCTGGTTGTTTTTATTTCCCTGGTTTTCACTCCCATTGCTCTGCTCTATTCGGAGAAAGAAATGCCAGTAAACACAGTAAATAATAGAGTATTTGGTGAATATCAACAAGACTGTAGGCATATCTTCTGCAACTCTTTGGTAATCTTGCCTTGTGGAGGCATTGGTATACAAGTTTCATTTTCTGCCATTCATTGAATTTTTAGCCAAAGAAACTTAACTTAAACTCTTAACATAACTTAGCTTAACTTTCTGCGTTTGGTTTGAAGACAGCTTGATGTGTCAATCAACAACATGTCAACATCTCAGTCCACAATTATTGAAAACAAACAATATTTCCTAAGCTATAAAGCAAATAAATGTGATTTTCAAATTTCATTTTCTGTTGAATTCTGCCTGTACCGCATCATTAGTATGGTACTGCCTCATGTGGTTATTATCCATAAATATTCAATACCCCCACAGCCTCAAATTCATTAAATATTAATGGCCAGAGATCGGCACAGCATTACCCATTACCCACCTTCAAATATTCCCAAAGTTATTAGTACTACTGTTTGCTTCTCCACAGAAAATGGCTTCATATTGTACCGATGCAGCCTTGAGAGATAAACAGACTGGGTTTGGGAAAAAAAAGGATAACAGCAGAAACATGCTATTTGATTTTTGGAGAGCCACGCCACAGTGACCAGAGGGCATAACATTGGAATACAAAATGTTAGACATAGTATGCTACATGTAACTAATGGAGCAAACAAAATACCTTGAAAGTGCTAAAAAAAACTGCCTTGTAGATTTAGATAAGAGTTTACGGTTTATTTTGTTTACAGATGTTTTTTTAACGCTTTGCATCAAATTGAGTTTTCAAGTGTGGCTTGAGTGTTCAAATAATTTTGCAGCCACATCATTGAAGTGCCACACAAACTGTTTTTCACTAAAGGGTGAGCTCACAGTAAAATTATTAATATATTTGTAAATCTACTGTTAGTTTTTGAAGAGAATGCTATTTAAGGTCACTTTTGTGCACTGTTCATAACTCTCTGTCGCATTTACTAATATTCTGCCAATTTTACTAAAATTACTATATTACAATTTTTATACACGTTATACTAAGATATTTCGTGATTTTAACTTTTGCTTTAAAAATATTTTTTTTAGACTGTAATGTTCTAATGACCATAAAAGATACCACAGTTCCCATTAACAAAACCAGAGATAAATGTATTTGTCAAAATTACCGTTCAGACAAAGTTTGCACCATTTCCCTTTACTTGTCAGCGCAGTTAATGGTTTAATTTCATAACTACACTCACCTGAAGGACTGTTAGGAACACAATACTAATACTGTCTTTGACCCCCTTTCGCCTTCAGAACTGCCTTAATTCTACATGGCATTGATTCAACAAGGTGCTGAAAGCATTCTTTAGAAATGTTGATCCATATTAATAGGATAGCATCTTGCAGTTGATGGAGATTTGTGGGATGCACATCCAGGGCACGAAGTTCCCGTTCCACCACATCCCAAAGATGCTCTATTGGGTTGAGATTTGGTCACTGTGGTTGACTGTGGGGGCCATTTTAGTACAGTGAACTCATTGTCATGTTCAAGAAACCAATTTGAAATGATTCGAGCTTTGTGACATGGTGCATAATCCTGCTGGAAGTAGCCATCAGAGGATGGTACATGGTGGTCATAAAGGGATGGACATGGTCAGAAACAATGCTCAGGTAGGCTGCAGCATTTAAACAATTCCCAATTGGCACTAAGGGGCCTAAAGTGTGCCAAGAAAACATCCCCCACATCATTACAACACCACCAGCCTGCACAGTGGATGATTGATTCATGTTCTCATTCTGTTTACACCAAATTCTGACTCTACCATCTGAATGTCTCAACAGAAATCAAGACTCAGTCCAAGCAACATTTTCCCAGTCTTCAACTGTCAAATTCTAGCATGAACAATGCATTTTGGCCCACAGGACTGCTGCATCCTGGATGTGTTTCCCTTTTCACACCATTCTTTGTAAACCCTAGAAATGGTTGTGCATGAAAATCCCAATAACTGAGCAGATTGTGAAATATTGTCTGGCACCAACAACCATGCCACGCTCAAAACTGCTTAACCCTCCTGTTATCTTTGGGGTCAATTTGACCCCATTCAATGTTTAACGTCTGTAAAAACATGATAATTTTTTTTTTTTTTTGGCTTCAGATTTACTGACTTTACCTAATTTAATGAGGACAACTCTGTAAACATAAAATTAACTTGCTAATATTTTTTCAATGTCCTGTACACATTTTGTACACAATTTGACCCCAGGCTCTTTTAGCTGTATAAACCATAAGAAATATTAACATTTCACACACATTTCTTTTGGTTTGGTTTATTGAGGTCACTATAACATTATAATTTTATAATGTTCATTATAATTTAACATATTCAGTATTATATTAAAAAAACTTCCCTCTGTTTTAGGACTCTAACCTAACATAACCATATCTGTAGTATTGCGAGAACTAGTAGTTCACATGACATGGGACATAATTCTCATGAGAACCACCCACAAACCCATTTCCTTCCAAAAATGGAAAGTTATGGTCCCACTCACCACCTGAACAACAGGGTAGGCTTAGAGCCGCTAACGTCATCAAAATGGTTCCAGGGCCCCCTAGATATTCTGTCAGCCATATCCAAGATATAAAATCAGCATTTCATCTTTTCATCACACCATCAATTGAAAAGGATGTACTTGAAACAACTTGATCAACTTAGAGGGTAGAAGTGTGTATGGGGATGGTTGGAAAGACTTTGATGTGACTGACTTGCAAGCCTACATTGGGTTGCTCATTTTGGCAGGAGTCTACAAGTCAAAAGGAGACGCAATAGCAAGGCTTTGGAATGCTGACACTGGAAGGGCGATATTTCCAGCCACGATAAAGACCATCTCTAAAAACATTCCATGTTTTTTCCCGTGTCATACGCTTTGATGACAAAGAAACAAGACAGGGCAGACGAGAACGTGACAAACTCGCAGCAATGCGGGATGTATGGGACAAGTGGGTCCAGCAATTACCCTTTCTTTACAATCCAGGCCCCCACATTACTGTGGATGAATGTCTGGTTCCATTTCGTGACGCTGTCCTTTCAGATAGTACATACCAAACAAACCAGCCAAATATGGCATACAAATATGGGCCGCATGTGATGCACAGTCCAGCTATGCCTGGAATATGGAGGTGTACATGGGTAAATCCCCTGGAGAAGCACCTGAAAAAATCAGGTGGTACTAGACATGGCTGAGGGACTGAATGGCCTCCTATTGCCCCAAGAAAGGGAAATATGTCCTGCTAATCAGCACTATGCACAAAGATGCAGTTCTGAGCACCAGAGAAGACCAAAAACCACAAATGGTGCTGGATTACAATGAGACTAAGGGAGGGGTTGATCATTTTGACAAAGTTACAGCCACCTACAGCTGACGACGCATTTCATTTTGTTCAACATCATTGATGTGAGTGACTACAATGCCTTTGTGATATGGAATGAAATAAACAAGGCCTGGAACAGCGGAAAACTGAGTCGAAGGAGAATTTAAAAGTTTTGAAATTGTGTTTGTTTTTCCTGGGGTCAAATTGACCCCAAAGATAACTCGTGTTACTATCCTTGATAAAATAAATTTTTAAAGTGTTTCTTTCCAAATGTTATAGATTACAAAAATCTATACTTATAAATATTATAAAAGAAATAAAACAACAAAAATATATATACCTTTCCAATTTTAGGTCAATCAGTAAGATTTTATGGTGATTTATAAATGTGTTCATAGTCGTGCAATGGGTATTCTGGATGTATAAGGGGTGGGGGGTGGATGTCAACTTAAAAGGTTATTTAAGTAGTCAACAAAGACACAAATTACCTGAGACACAAATCTTTGTAAAATATATATATATATATATATATATATGGAGGTTTAAATTTCTGAGGTCAAATTGACCCCAGTGGGTAAAAAGTGTTATCAGATTTGAGAGTAACAGGAGGGTTAAATCACCTTTCTTTCCCATTCTGACATTCAGTTTGGAGTTCAGGAGATTGTCTTGACCAGGACCAAACCCTAAATGCATTGAAGCAACTGCCATGTGATTGGTTGATTAGATAATTGCATTAATGAGAAAAAATTGAACAGGTGTTCCTAATAATCCTTTAGGTGAGTGTGTGTTCAGCTGTGTTGCCTTGATGGTCTGTGTATTTAAGTCTTATGTTTTCAGTTCACCTTTGTCTGGTCTTGTTCATGTATGGTTGTGGTTTGCATGGGGTTCTTTTGGAGTTTTCTTGCGAATACTATTGAATACTGTGTGAATCTTTGTCCATGACAGTATTCATATGTTTTTTTAAACAGTCAGTAAGAAAAAAACAATAACTTGTATATATGTGTGCTACAAATGCCAATGAAGTAGGGATGTGCCAAACGAAGCTTCTGAAGCAGTGAAGCTTTTACATGAAACTGTGTCGGTGCTTCGAAGCTTTTGACACAATGAAATTCCAACACCAACTGTGTCATTCAGAAGTTTTGTTCATTGGGAAGGTTTATTTGTATATTTAATAAGTTTAATTGTATTGTGCAACTTTTTGTGTGTGTGTGTGTGTATTGGTAAAAAATAATAATAATACACACTTAGATATTCATTTACCTTAGTATTTTCCGCACCATAAGGCAAAAGGATTATAATGCGGATTATAATAATGTTTCAATTATGGTTCTATTTCTGTACTCAAAAATTATAATTATAATTATATATTATAAGGCGCATGCTAAAACACATGGTCTCCAAAAAAAAGGTAATGGAACCAAAACAGAGAGTTTGGTTGAACTTTACCGTTTAACAATACACTGTTTAACAAAACAAGTTATGTTTTAATCAATCCATTCAAATCAATCAAAGTCATAATTTTCTGTGTCTGAATTGAAAAGCTGGGCAATTTCGCGATCAAACATGCAGGTGTTGTGCCGAAATACGCGCTTCCTTGAGCATATTCGCTTATCGCTCAATATTTTCTACACAGCAAACAACCAAAGCATGCAAACACCCACCCATCAGGTGAAAAAAATAATTAAATATGATTATATTTAATATAATTCATGCACAAGTAGAATGAGAGTAATATCATTTTTTCTAATTTTCATGCAGCAGGAACATAATTTCAATGTGAAATCAACAGTTTTGCTGGTGCAATCCATCTGACATGTTTTTTGCATCCTTCATACACATTATTTAATTTTATATGTATTAATTTGTGTACTCAAACATCCGTGCACTATGGGACGGCTCAAACTTTGTGCTCTGTGAGTCCGTCGTGACGTGTTAGGGGTGTAACGAAGCTTCGTTCATACAGGTCACGTGACAGCCCCATTTCAAAGCAATGCTCCGAAACATTGATCCGAAGCACTAATGTGTCGAAAACTCGAGACGTGTGTCGACACAGGGTGTCGAGCTACCCATCCCTACAATGAAGTACTAGCATTTAGTTTGGTCAACATTTCCCACTAGCCCAAATACATGGTCTGATTATTACACAGCTGTTCCTCATCACTCAGACTATTTAAACCTCTTGTGTTGCGCTACATTTCTGAGCATCGTTATTTCCTGTGTTGTTCTGCTTGTGGTTAAATCTGCCTTGGAATACTTTGAATGATTATTTGTTGCCACTTATGTTTGTGTGGACTAATGCCCTTGATGTTTGCTGCCTGCCCTTATCCTCTCCCTGTTATGATCACATTTACTGCCTCTGATATTTATTTGATTTATTATTTAAGCTTACTTTCTGTGTTGTCTTAATTTATCTTTGAACTGACAGTGATTATTAAAGTCAAATAATGGCATGTGAGAGAGTCAGTGTTAATGTCATTTTGCTCCTGTCGGTCACTTTAAGAGGAACTCCGTAACAAATCAGGTTAAACCTGACAGTTGGGCTGCCCTAGAAGAGGTTAGTTTCCTAGGATAAGTTGCCAGAGTGACTGAGCTTGAGCTATGTTAAATTTATGTTATGGAACCAAATCAACTGACAATGAAATAAATCCTGTCTTATTTGGTCAACTTGTTTTATGGAACAGGCACTGAAAAAAGCTCAAAATCAGCATACATTAACAAACGACTCAGTTTATCGATTCTGAACGGCCTCAGTCTCTAAATGCTAAACATAGCAATAACCTGATTTTTTTTTCTCTCTCAGTAAATGCTTCAAACACATGCAGAAACTCTGGAAGTTGAAATGCCCTCCAGACTAGATTCTGCCACTGAAGAATGTAGACCAATAAAAAAAGTGAAGTGGACCCATTTCTTACAGTGGTGCCATAAAATCCAGATTGGACTGACCCATTTCAGGAGTGTACATCACCACTGGGCTTACATTTTGACTGAGAGGAAGTGGTCTGAGAGCCACTCAATAACATGGTTTTTAAGTTGAGAGGAAATACTTCTTCCCTGCTGGACCACCTGCGGTAAAAAGAGGCCATGTTGCCGTAAGTGCTCCAGTTGTGGTGGGAGGCTTGTGCCATGGACAAATGATAGGAACAGGAACGCAGTCACCTGCCAATCGTCCAGTACAGCAGGGGGACGGCATGTTGACACTGTGACAGGAATGCCTGAATAAAAGCACAGCCAGACTGTAATGGACAAAGAGATATTTTTGTGTTTTGCTTTATTTAACATTACCTTACTTTAATTGTTTGGAGTCAGAGTAATCATTGTGAAATTGGGCTCTTTAAAATGTCATTTCTTAAGATGCTATTTTTCTGATGAATCTGTCTTGTTTACAGGCAAAGTCTGCATTGATTTGGACTTTGAATGTCCTTCTGTCATTCTAACCATGCTGTTCAAACACAGTGAAGAATGATTTTCATGCTGTTTATGACAGCTCTACACTTGCATAACAATAACAGCTCTTGTAGGGTGCCATTATGCTACCAGAATACATTTAGACAAATACTTGAAAATGTACACAGAATATATATACATATAATATACCGTGTATATATAGTAGTACCAGTGTGTATGTATATATGTGTGTGTGTGTGTACATACATACATGTACACAACTAGTCTTCTAAGCTGTCCAATGGGTGATTAATCACAAAATACGTTCAAACTTGGAAACAGAAGAACTCAACCTACATAATTATTCTGCACCGCCATGGAATATTGTATGTGCAGTCTTATTGAACTATGGCAAATTAAGAATTATTGATTCAACTGCCCTACACTTCACCTTTTTGTCTTCCTTGAAGATGAACATCTCCCCCTCCCACCCATCATATGAAATGAAGGATATTATACACTATTACTCAGCTATGCTTCTATACTACTCTACAAATGACATGTGATTTAATGTTACAAGATAATAAATAAAATATAAAAATATTAATGTGTTACATGTGCAGCGCTGTGTTTATAGTTGTATAGTACAGTATGCCGTAATAATCAGCAATAAATGGTAACATTTTACCCTTTGTTAACAAATATATTAACTAACTTTAACAAAAAGCAATAGATTTTGTATGGTGTGTATTAATCTTTGTTAATGTTTTAATCTATTAATCATTGTTTAATTCTTAGTTTGTTCACAATGCAAAAACAAAAATGTTTAAGTAAATGCTGAAATGAGCATTACGATTAATAAATGCTGTACTGTAGAAGTATTGTTCATTCTAAGTTCATATGAACTATTTCAGTAATGAAATCTTATTAAGTGTTACGGAATAAGTTGAGGGAACAAATTCTTAATTCTTGATAATTAAGAATATTGTGTTGCGTGTGATATAAAAAATATATACTGATAGTATAAAACTGAAATGATCAGGGATCTTGTTAGAAATTAACTAAAATTATCCGCTGGCTCTCTCACTTTGTAAATTAAAATCTATGGGAGGGAGGGCCTTTTCCTACAACGCACCAAAGTTGTGGATTTCACTACCTGCACCTGTTAGAAATGCAAACTCTCTGGATTGTTTTAAGCAGTGTCTCAAAACACATCGTTTTAGTCAAGTTTTTAATGTATAACTTGTGTATTTACTTTTTACTTGTATTTACATGTGTGTTTTTACTTTATTTGTTGTTTTCCTTTTTCTTGTTGTTTTGCAATTTCGTATTGTAATCTGCGCTTTGTGTTTAAGAAAGGCGCACTACAAATAACTTTTATTATTATTATTAAAATATCCTGTTTTCTAACCAGCCATGGCTTTGTCAGAAGAATATGCAGAGGAGGTGCTACACATGATTATTATTTCAAAGTCAAGTTTCTGAATACAGAATAAGCAACGTTGACATGTAAACGTAGGTGGTCTCATGTAAATGTTTTGAGATTCTGATTTTAATAATGAGTAATTTTTGCATCTTAGTTTCAAACAGATCTTAAAAGATCAAATTGGATTCCCAATGACGTGACCCCTTTAACATGAAGTGGGCAACTGTTCCTCTGCAATAATCCATGGCCGTTTTCAGTTCAAGCTGTGGGAGTGTTTGACTGATAGTGGGATGTATGAAGGTCTGAAGCAATCCACCCCCTATTGTGACACAGCTCTCAAAGAGCCAATTTGGACCCGATGAAAAAGCAGCCTTTCTCAGCTCTCATCTTTTCAACAGTTGCTTTAGCAGTGTGAGCTCCATGCACCCTCTGACGAGCCAGACGCGCAATTCATGTCACAGCTCCAATCGGGGATTATTTATATGTTTTGCTTGTTTTTGATGGTGTGGAGTTTTTTTCTAATTATAATGTGTTAATTTAGAGCCTATACGATCTGAGAAGTCCACAGCGTTGCTTGCCAGTCATCACAGCTTTCCTCGGATGCCACTGATTTACATAGCCACCTACCTGTCAGCACGTCAACTGGCAGGAAATTAACTGATAATTATTCGAAGGGATGGGGGGGATGGCATTAGAGGGAAGGGTTAATTGATCTGATCTGGGCTCTACCTGTCCTTGCCTAAATTCATTAAAATCAATAACTGTAATTTCAGCTGCGCTCTCAAACCATCCCCTGATATATCTCAGTTACCGCACAGCATTTTTCAGTAATGTTCAAATTACTGCATTACAAAAGTTACTGTGGTATAAAGGTGTCAGACAGTGATAGCATGGTACTTTGATATACAGTAGAGTCCAAAAGTCTGAGATCATTAGAGAAAATGCTTTCTTTATGCAATTTCTTTTCTTCATTATGAACTGTATGTTATGAGCACAACAATTTATATTTCTTTATAACAGTTTCCTCCACAGAATAAAAAAAAATAACAAAGGAATTTGCACTTTTTTTTTATCTCACAATTCTGTCTTTTTTTTAATAAAAAAAAAGTATCTCACATTTCTGGGAAAAAAGTCAGCATTGGAGATATAAATGCGTAAGCTGCCATAGATCTTGTCGACACCAATAAGCTAATAATTATTTTCATGCCATTACATTGAAATCAGTTTTAAATGCTACAAGTAAATTTAGGTATCCCAACATTAGAATGCATAGTACTAAAAAATATACATATGTATTTTGAGATATGCAAAAGTATATATTTAATGTTATTATATTATAATGTTACATTTAGTGTTATTAAATTATTAGTGTTTTTAAAGACTGTACGTGAGCGTTAAGATAATGATAAAGGTGATCTACATGTACCGTAAGGGAAAGCAAGAACTGATTAGAATGTCAATGTGTTTCTTTTATGCAATGTCACTTTGGATAAAATCCAAATGCATAAATGTAAATGTAAAAATTTAAGAAATTAGCAGTTTCGATACAATATTGGCAAAAAAATAACAATTATACAGTGGAGTTCACTTATCTTGAGTCACGGTTAACTCGCCAATACTATTATGTCGACGTTTTTGAAGTGGAACCGCCAAACTCCCTATTTGTCTTAGTGTTTTCTTGTGGGTTATGTCGATTCTGTTATGTTGCCGAATCCTAGTATCTCGAGCAAAAACGAGGGACAAATTTGCCACTTCACATGGTTATCTTGTGAATGAGAGCTCACGGCGCACGCAGCAGATCCGCCCAGATGCAGGCAGAGCAGATGTTCACTCCTCCACGTGCAAATGAATCGCGCGTGTCCGGCAAGCCACCGCTGGATGATTACGCAATGGCAGTACAGTCAGTCTTTGTCTAAAAAAATAATTAAATCACAGCACAAATATAAATCGCTGCATTTGTTTGACTCACACAACCTCAGTCACGTACTCTCGTCCACTGTGTGTGTGCGCCTGTCTGTGACAAAAGCTAACTAGCTGGCTTGCTTATCATGTCTCAGTCAAAACTGTACATCCAAAAATACAGGAAGGAGTGGGAATCAAACCCTGAATTCAAGTTAGGTGAACGTAACAACATAAGTACATTCAACTTGAGCAACAAGTTAGGTGAACTTAAGTATATTTTTTCCATTACTCAATTGAACCGAGGGAACGAGTTTACTCAATAAGTATAGTTAAGTGAACTTATTAGGGTTTTCAGTGCATGTAAGTACAAACGTAAGATGGCGTATGTAGTTCTGTGCACTCTTCTGGCGTGAGCACGCATGGGGAGGAGAGTGTTTTTGAGTGAGGAGAGAGATGACAGCTCTACCTCTGACTGTTATATAGCATAATCTACTTTCTATTTTCCTTCTTTTATTTGTGATGTTTGTCAGAGGGTTTCTTTTTCTTGGTTTGTACTTACGCTCTTACGTTTGTACTTGTTTGAGAAGAGTGTGAACCCCATCTATAAAGCTCGTCATCTGGGCAGTCGTCAACCACTCTGATAGCCGGTGCAAGATTTACCAGTATACGATAAAAACCACCTTCGATTCTCGATACAAAACTTTAATTATATTCTCCAACATTGCAAACACAATTTCGCTCACAGCGTAAACACAGTCACAACACACATAAACACATTCGCTCATAATACAGTCATTTCACACACGCGGTTACTATGGTTTTGCAGCTGCACGGCACTGCGCCGCAAGAATGATTGAAGCGTTATTGGAGTGAGCGACTATACGGACCGTGAACTAAGCGCATCCGCAGTGCACTAGGTACTATCATTAGTCACAAGATAACCAATGTAAAGCGGCGACTTTGTCCCTCTCTTGTGCTTGAGATATTAGGGTTCGGCAACATAAAAGAATCAACTTAACCGATAAGAAAATGCTAAGAAAAATAGGGAGTTTGGCGGTTCCACTTCAAAAACGTTGACATAACCGGGTTGGCGAGATTACCGAGGTCGAGATAAGTGGGTTTCACTGTGTATATATATATATATATAAAACTCCCCACCATTTCCTCACTGCCCTCTTAGCAACATATTGTTGGCAAATGTCTGTCATATTGTAGGTCATTATTTCCCATGTTGCTAAATGGGCAATCAATTATAACATTTATGCATCTGGCATAGCATCCATCTGATCCCATTATGATGTTTTATTTTGCCATATATATTATTTTTTTCTTTTCAGTTCAGCTATATTTTTCATGGGGAAGAAAAACAATGGTCAGCTAAAATTTTCACCATTTCCATGGAAACAAGCTGTGCAGCAAACCAGGTAAAGCTGTCTGTGTAACTAAACCACAGCTGAATTTGAGGACTTTTGACAGGAATATTCACTCCTAATAAAAAATAATAATTCTGTTGTGTTTTTCTACTGTAAGCTCAGAGAAGGCACAGCATTAGCAGATTCATCGACAATGACTTTTAAATTTCAGATGCAGTCTTACTCGAACTCTATGCAGTATTGCTTTTCCATTCATTTTAATGCCACTTTCACCTCTAACAGTTGTTTAGTTCTTTAAGCTCTCTAAAAACTGCTCTAAGCTGTTCTGGTGTGTAAACAGAAGACTGAGAGTTGATTAGGTTAACTGGCATAGCAATGAGTCACCGCTAGTTTCTTTGCCCAGCGGATTCTGAGTTTAAGCAGATTCTCATGAGTAAAACTGTGCTGTACAAACACTGGCTCTGGGGTTGAATTAATTATATATCATTGCTGTCACCTGTTTAAATACAAACAGACTCTCTGGTAAAACGTTTGGGCCAGAGCTTTATAGCAGAACTCATGTGCAAGAGTGGTCTGTGTGGTAGTGGTAAATTGTAGTGGTTGGGCAGTAAGTACATAATGCACTCAAGCCAAACCAGGTTTCTTGTGCTTGCTTAACCCGGATTGCTGAATTGAGGCTATGAATTGCATTTCAATGACTGATTTACTGATGCTAATTCTGTTTTCCCAGCCACCAAATAACAACAGTTAGCCCCAGCTTGACGGTATAACTAGTGTGCAAAAAGCATTTTTCTTCATCATGAAGACTGGATTAATGATGCTGAAAATTCCGCTTTGACATTGTAGGAATAAATTGCATACATATATTGATATAGAAAGCAGTCATCATAAATTTTGGGGTGTTTCCTCTGAGGAGGCAAGGGAGGCTGTGCCTCCTTAAAACATTGGATGTGAAAATAATTCATAAATAAACCAATGTATATACAGTGGAACCCACTTATCTCGAGCTAGGTTAACTCGCCAACCCTGTTATGTCGACGGTTTTGAAGTGGAACCGCCAAACTCCTTTTTCTTATCGGTTATGTCGATTATTTTATTTCGCCGAACCCTGATATCTTGAGCACAAACGAGGGACAAAGTCGGCACTCAATCCCCGTGACTAATGATAGTACCGAATTCACTTCTCATGTGCTGAGTTTGCATTGCACGTGCATCACGGTCTGTACGATCGCTCACTCCAATAACGCTTCACTCACTCTTGAAGAACTTGCGCAAAAATCATGCTTTACAGATGCTATCTTGGAAGAGGAGGCACAGGAGTTCGCCATTACTGTCCAGGAATTCCCAGATTACAGTTACATCGACAAAGACGTTGTTACTGATAGAAGCTTAGAAGCATTTGTTTTCAAGCAGACCATTAAAGGCAAAAAGCAAATAAGCATTTTAGACTTTGTAAAGAAACCATAGTAACTAAGAAACATAGTGCGTGTGCAATACTTTCAGAACTGTGTCAGAGCGAAATGACTGTTTTGATCTAATGTTTATTTGTATAGTGACTGTTTACGCTGTGAGCAAAATTGTGTTTGCAATGTTGAAGAATATAATTAAAGGTTTGTATCGAGAATTGAAGGTGGTTTTTATCGTATACTGGCAAATCTTGAAACGGCTGTCAGAGTGGTTGACGAAATATTAAATAAACTGGTCACACAAGCTTTATAGATGACTAATGGAAAGACTAATTAAAAAGTCAGTAAACAACTCGCCCACTTAAGCAAATTCGGACGGGACTAAAATGACTGCGTAAGCTCTATTAAGAATTATTTTATCCCACCTCTCCATGTAAAACTAATCCCGTTTATGACATGTCCAAACCAAACTTACAACAGCCTGAAAACATGACAACTGTGTGGGGATTTAGTGAGCAATCAGATTGGTGAAATTAAAGTGACATCTCTGTGTCTGTGACCAGTGTTTACCGAGCTTTATGACCGATGAAATTAAATTGACTATTAGAAAGAAAAGCTGAACATCAGAATACTAACTGAATACAAAAATGGCTTTAGACACTATTTACCAATGAAAATGTAAAAATGCTTTAAAAAACTAACTTCAGATTTATATTTGGTTTTAATAAACAGAACATTAATTCTATTGTTAATGTAAAAATACAAAATATAATATCTTTTTATGTAAGGTTTATTTAACCAGGAAAATTAAGTTAATGAGACTTAAAAAAAGAATAATTAAACGTGAGAATTTTGCCTCCTCACTGCATGCTACTAGTTAAACTGTACTATTTTTCAATAGGCTTATTACTGTTTGTAATGTATTTTTGATCAAATAGTTGCAGCTTTGGTGAGCATTAGAGACTCTGAACCATAGTATACATTTAGGGTCATCCACATGAGCAGCACAGCTCAATGCGTCAGGAACACATGCGACACTAACTTTCTGCTTCACTCTTCTTAGACTTTTCGCTGCTTTACTTCTTGTGTTTAACCTTGTTTAACACAACAAGGCCAAGCCAACCCCTGGTCCCAGTGTGGTCCCAGTCAGCACTCCCCAAGTAAACACTTTAATGGGTTTGTGGCCACAGAGCCTTGAATGTGAGCAAGCCAGCAGTTTGCATGTTTCCTCTTCTTTGTTCAGCGAGATGTCTGAATTCCCTGCAGATGGCCCTTCTCTCATAATGTTATTTCTCCCCAGCGTTCGTACAGACAGCTCTTTAGAGGACCAGCACCTGCATGTCTCTCCGCTCTGCTCCGTTGCACTTTCAGCAGCAAGCTCAATCACTCAGCCAGCCTGTTAACATACATTCCCCATTGCCTCTCAAGAGTTGTTGTAGAAAAAACATGGGTGTGCACTACAGATTTCACTCTCTCTCTTTCTCTCTCGCTCTCTCTTTTAGAACCAAAAACTATCTTTAAGTGCTCTATTTGTTGTCTTTCCATGAAATCCCTTTTTTCAATCTCAGAGAATGAGCAGAGACCATGGAAAAGTCAAGTGTGCTTTTTATGTTGTGATAACAGCCGAATATCAACAAAGAGCTTTTCACCGCCATCTAAATTCAGAAATTACTCTCCCTGTCCACAGTTAAAGCAACAACTGTCAGGCCACTGAATTACAACGTGGTAAAATAAAAGCCACCAGACTTTGTGTAGCTATTTAGTTACATAAACATATCTTAGCAGGCACGTCGTGTGTTTGCATGAAGAACACAGGCTATAAAAAGAGCATGCAACATCTGCCACAACTGCTTTTCTGACTTTCATTAGGAGGCTATGAAATAAAGTGTGACTGTTTGACTCGACGCAAGACATATTGATCTAAACATCCGGAAGACAACTGGCACACGGATCGGGAATCCATCAGCACCATGGCAACACTGTGACATGCCACGAGACAAAATCAGCGCTTTCTGCAGGCTGAAGTTTATTGAATTAGACTTCCTATCTTGTAATATTTTATTTTAATCATTATTTATGATTTATGAAACTTCACAGTGATTCTTTTTCATGCCAAATATCTATTGGCAAATGGCATATTTACATCAGCTTGAGAGGCACTGTTTAATCATTTTTTCTTCGGCTAAATTAAGGGAAGTTATATTTCAGCAATAAGATACAGTATGAGAGGCATATACAGTTGTGATAATATGCGCAATATAGTACAGCCTCAAGTGCCATATCACTTCATAAAACAGTTTCTACATATTAAAAACTATCAAGAACACCCATCTTTGTTATTTTACTATGCAAAATCTTTCAGTGCCATCCTTTTGATACCCCTGAGAAAATAGTGTTGCAATGCAACTAAAATTTTCTGCTAAAAACTAAGGGCATTGATATAATGATCAGCTGTTTTAGATCATAACTGTTGACCAATCACCATTCAGAACCAGAACAATCCCTTTATCCCTTAATATACTGACCATTCATCATCAAAGAGCAGGACAATCCATTATATAATATACTGACCAATCATTTACATTTATTCATTTAGCAGACGCTTTTATCCAAAGCGACTTACAGTTTGAAGAGTACAAAGCGATTTGTCTTGAGGATACAAAAGTACATAAGAGTGCTTATAATACAAAGTTTTGAACATTATATACACAAGTAGTACAAGCATTGGGAATCATGCTTCAATATTCAAGACCAGGACAATCCATTATATAATATTCCATACTGACCAATCACCATCCAGGACCGGATTTGTCCATTTTCTGCAATGTCATATTAACCAGATTGGTATCCAGAACCTGAACTATTTGTTTTATAATATTTCAAATTGACCAACCAGCATCCAGGTCCAGAAATATCCACTTGATAATATGGTGTATTGACCAATCAGCATAACTATATGTTTTATAAGAAGGTGTATTGATCAATCAGCATTCAAGATCAGAGTGATCCGTTTGAGAATATTCCGTAGTGACTAATCATAAAAACTATATGTTTTATAATATATTGTTTTGACCAATCAACACCCAGGACCAGAACTATCCACTTTATAACAGTATTAAGCACACTCACCAAAGTAAACTGATTATATTTAAGGTGATAATTCACTAGTTCTCGTATATATGTTTCCTGCATATTTGTATTATTTGCATGAAATAGCAGCATGAGTGAGGTGAAAAGAGAGAGAGAGGGAGATAGAGTTGTGTGTCTGAGAGAGACTTGTGTGTGTGCTTATTTTATGTGTGTTAGTCAGCCACTTAGCCTGTGGTAATTACTATCTCAGCATTCTAAATGATCACTATAGATGCACACAAGCAACCCACCGGACACACCAAAAATGGGATTCTCTAACTACTTCCCCTGTTCTCAGTCGGAGTCGAATCAAGCAGGCGAAGATATTTACTGATGAATAGACATAGGACCTCACAGCTGTTTCTCTGGGGTGAAGAAGATGCATCTGCTACTATTGGATTGTCACAGCGGAGAGTGTTTTCCAGAACAAGCTAAACTGCGTTTTAACGTTTTAGCGTTTTACTGACGGTAAGAATCAAATTTACTTACGCAGGTTGTTTCCTGTTGCTCTGGCCTGCATGTTCTCGTAGTGTTGTCCATGAACTGCCAAACTCTCCTCCCTCTCCACATGTTCTCCTGGAGCTGTCTGGCGCATCACCTGGGCCAAGGCTCTACGGAGAAAGGCTTTGTTACTCATCTAACAAAAGAAACAACTCTTTGTAGGGCAGTTCAATAAATATTTATAGCGTTCTTGACAAACATTTACTCATCGAAAAGTTTGTTCCGTAAATGTTAAATAAGGGTTGAAAAAGAGGGATTATATTTTAAATCAAAATGACAGTGTGGTACATTAAATACACCATAAAGTTTATTTTAATTTATACATTTCTTTCCTCTTTTGACACATATCCTTTTGAAACAGCAAAGCAGTTATTATTTTTTAATAGCCAAGATGTTTTAGCTTCATATCAGATTCTATGAACCTGATTTTCTACTTCCTGACAGATGAGAGCGACATTCTCATTCTAGAGAGCATCTGATTGGATTCAAATTAAGACACACCCCTTTGTGCGTGATGAGTCATAACTATTTTAAGTGTGTTTCCAGAAAATAAATATACAAATTTTGTATATCTTCTAAAACTTTTCTCAGCGTTTAAGAGAATACAGTAATCCCTTGCCACTTCACGGTTCAAGTTTATTGAAGTTTCAAGTTTTTTTCAAAAATATTCATTGAAAAATAACAATTAAAAAATACCGCCATATCGGCAGCCATTTTGCGGAAAGCAGCGTTGTTTTATTGTGATGCGTGAGAGAAAGGGTTTCCCAGGTTGCCAGACAAAGAGAGAAACTCTCTCAGATGCTTTGTACACATAGACACTCAGACAAGACACGTGATTGGTTCCCGGCGCGAGAGTGACGAATAAGAGCACAAGTGGATGTATCCCGTGAGCTGATTGGCTGATCCTACTTCGCAGATTTTCATCTATCGCGGGGGGGGGGTTCCGATCCACATTAACCACGATAAATGAGGGATCACTGTAGTAGCATATACATCACCTAACAGACATGCTCTGAAAGCTAAACAACCTTATGTACATACAACTGATCAATTCAGTCAACACACTTTGCAACAAGATGAAAAAACTTTTTGTGGAGATACATTAAATGAAAATCAGTAAATTTGTCCGAATCAGCATGATGACATTCAAAAGGCACTCAATTAAAATGGTCTAGATGGCTGTTTGTCGGTGGTGGATGGGATACTATGGCCCATGTGAGTTTTTGCTGTGCTCGCGCCTTAATAGAGTGAAATACAGAGTGAAAGGTCAGTGCACAAATAGAATGTCCTTGAAATATTAGCATCATTAGACACAGATCAGTGTCCATTATCCTACTAATGTCACGGACACCTCTCTACTGAGGTTTAGATGAGTAAGCGTACGTGTGTGTTCGTTTGTTTGGAGTATATGCTTTTTCAGACAAAATCTGTGCCTCACCATGGAGATAATTAGAGACTTACAGAGATGTTGATGAATGTTTGCTGATCAACAGATGAATTAAACCTGAATGCAAGTCGGTATTTTTTTGTAGTACATCTGCTTTCAGCTCTCTCTGTTTATCCACACGTTATCCTGTGTCTTCAGGGAACACCATGTCTGAATTGAAATAAAAGCATGTCTATCGAAATAAAATAACAAAATCTTTTTATGTTGATTTGAAAGAAATGTACTTTGTACATTCCACCACTTAAATAGGCCTGCTAAACCTTGAACCTCGAATAAATGCCTGTCTGTGAAACTAAAGGAGCATATTCTGCACTCCTGTACATGTCAGACTGCCTGAAGGATAAATGGATAGAAAGGAAAATGAAGCCAGTAGAAGTTGTTGAAAAACTAGCACAAGGTCATGGTGATAGATAGAGTTGTGTCAGTGTAATCCTTGAAAGCCGTAAGCTATATTGAATGACATCCCAAAGGAAATGGTCATCGTCAGAGGTTACTCATTAAATACATATGCATTATTGTTTCATTATTGATGTCAACCAGAATAAAAACAGACATAATGACTTGAGATAATTTTGCATTCAAATAGCATACCATTAGCTCTGATCATTTAGGAACCCAGGTTGTTTGGTTTAAATACATTTTATTTAATTTCTCTCCTATGAGATAATTGCTCAGCCCCACAACTATTCATATTACAATTTAGCCTACAACAGTTTATAAAAATACAAAAGATAAATAAAATAGCTGGAAATGAATATTGATAGGCAGCCAACAGTGTATATTTATACATGTAAATGATAGCTCAGATCATTTGCTTCTGGAAGGATTCGATTTTTGAAATCCCATTTGATTGTCTTTTCTTTCCTACTGCGCAGCAAACACGACAAGGAACGCAACAGCGTTTGAACTTGAACTTAGGCTATTTATCCCAAGTCACTTACCTGGACATGTTCTCTCTGTGAGGTCGATGCGCCTTCTCCAAGCCAAGTTTTGTGAATATCCCAACCAGCGCCATGATTGCAACTACTCCGCATATGATATACACAATCAAATTCGTTTTATCCTTAGTCGGATCGTGTTGGTCCATCATCTTCGGCGGTGGTCTGCCCGTCATGGACCACGGCGGGGTGTCGTAGTTTTTGCAGGTGGTCTGATCCAACCTGGAGTTCTTAAACTCGCAGCAGAACCTGAAGCCACAGGTCCCGCAACAGTACAGGTAACTACCCGTCCGGCACACGAACGGAGGATCCCACTGACCCATCACATCGTAATAGCCCCGACACCTGTCCTCCGTGTGAGGGGTCTCAGAGAGACTGTTTTCCCCGTCTCTAGAGTCGTTGGACCCGGACGCCGTCACCAGACCATCCAGGTTCTTCCCAGGTTCTCCTTCCGCGTCGCAAACAAGAACTTTCATCAAAAAGTAACCCAGTAGTAAGCCAGTGCTTTTCATCCTGCGCTCTTCTCGTCTCTCCTCTTCTTTGCCACGGCTGAACGGACGCTGAAAGATAGAGTTGAGTGTCTTTTGTCATGAAGTGACAGGATGCATCCCTCCATCAAAAACATCACCGCCATCCGAGATGATGCTCATGTTTGAGGACACTTCAGCGCCACGGTTGGTCTATAGAGATTTGAAAGTAAGCAAATGATTGGATATATATTTGTATATATTATATATGTGGAGATTTCTATTGCTCCGAGTGTGGCATTGCAATAAACACTACTTTTGTCAGCTATTATAGCCTCTATCCTAAACACCCGCGGTCTTGCGCACTCGTGTCCGTGAGCGTCTGGATCGCAATGAGCTGCGCTTGAACAGAGCGCGGAGTGAAACTGAATGCGTAATGATGAGAGAGGAGGAGAGGACCCAAGTATGGGCACGTAGAAGGAAGCAGCGAAAAAATTAAGAGAAGGAGAGAGAGAGCAGAATCTGTCAATCAATATTAAGTCATATGAACATGTTGCGCCTAAATGAATGCGCAACTCATACGCTACTAATACTGCAATATGTGAATTGTGTCTTTCGCGAGGATTGACTTTCACAGTGGTTCACAACCTTTTTCCACTGAACAAAACACGGCCCACGGAACCAAACACATTTTAACACAGAACAGTCTCCTTTCATCAAAACTACAGTATTTCCTACTATAAAGACTCTCTCCAGTGTTTTTATGTATTTACCCGCAGACGTTTTTCAAAACTCGGCGGTCTGAACAGAAGAAATTAATCAGAAAAGAAGATTATTCTTTTAGAAATCAGCAAGCTCAAATGGTGAATTCACAGTAACAGTTTAATATTTATTTTTCGTTATTATATATCAATTTAAGATTTTTAATTACGACTTACATATATTAACAAAATAATTATTACCATTAATAATAATATTTGGCGGCTTCCCTGCTTCACGACCCACCCGTGGACTAGCCTAATATAAATTTGTTTTACACCACATGTAATTGTTGAAACCAATCTGGACCTCTCACAACTGGTTTGCAGTGAGCCTACCCCTTTTAACAAAACAAATGTCTAACTTTTGTTATATAAATGATTAAAACATTGAAACTCCTCCCCCTCCCTTTTAGCTTTTGCTTTATTGGGTAAGTTCCAGCTAATGGGTTGATTTAATTTGCAGCCATTGTAAAATCGGATTGATATTTAATGAGCGTTCACATTGCAAATCAGATTGCAGTTAAATGAGCGTTCACACTGTAAATCGGATTGACATTTAATATGTGTTCACATTGCAAACCAGATTGACGTTCAATGAGAGTTCAAATCGCAAATCAGATTGACATTCAATGCGCGTTCACATCGCAAATCAGATTGACGTTCAATGAGCGTTCACATCGCAAATCAGATTGACGTTCAATGAGCGTTCACATCGCAAATCAGATTGACGTTCAATGAGCGTTCACATCGCAAATCAGAATGATGTTCAATGAGCGTTCACATAGCAAACCAGATTGATGTTCAATGAGCGTTCACATAGCAAACCAGATTGACGTTCAATGAGCGTTCACATCATAAATCAGATTGACATTCAATGAGCGTTCACATAGCAAACCAGATTGACGTTCAATGAGCGTTCACATAGCAAACCAGATTGACGTTCAATGAGCGTTCACATAGCAAACCAGATTGACGTTCAATGAGCGTTCACAACATAAATCAGATTGACATTCAATGAGCGTTCACATCGCAAATCAGATTGACGTACAATGAGCGTTCACCTCGCAAATCAGATTGACATTAAATGAGCATTCAAATCGCAAATCAGATTGTCATTCAATGAGCGTTCACATCGCAAATCAGATTGACGTACAATTAGCTTTCACATCGCAAACCAGATTGATGTTCAATGAGCGTTCACATCGCAAATCAGATTGACATTCATTGAGCATTCACATTGTGTTTGACATTGATTCGACAATGAAACAGTATGTTATTTAATTGAAAAGGCGCTGGTGATTTCCAGTGACTAGGTGAAAGTAACCATAGTGACTTATTGCAGAGTTGGAAAGAATAGCACAACGACCCTGTAACCTCCAGTGAACAAAAGGTATGGCCCTCACTTTATTGACATAATATATAAGAGATATCGTGCAACTTTAAAAGATTCTGGAAGTTAGTATATTTAAAAAAAAAATTTTGTTATCTTTAGAAGTTTAAGGTATATTTATTTTCAGTTGTCAATGTTTGAAAATTTTGTCACATTGTACTTGTTGTTTATGATTATGGATTTAGAGATGATATCAAAATTGAATACAAATGAATGCAAATTCTAGCTAATCTCTATTCTCCCATTTCAGAATTCCCATTCTCTTTTTCATTCCAAAATGGTGGATTACTAATGTGGAATAACACAATTAGTTGTTTTTTTGCACCCTGTAATGCAGTGTAGCGTGACATACAGCCAGTTATATCTCGCCTTAATAATGTTTTATGATTTTGTCTATTCGTCATATAATTTTTCATGGGTCATTCTCTGAACGTTCACACTATTAAACTTGCCAGCTAATATAATTTAGACTAATGCAGTGATAAGATCCAGCCATTCATTCCATTCCATTTATTGTCAATATGCAGTGTTTTCATCTCAACCAGACCTTCAAACAACAGACAAGCTTACATATCTCGAGAGGGATAAAATAAATCAATTCTATTGTGTTACATTCTGATTTAATCCCTTGTTTTGTATAGTCTGTATTCACAGAATTATATAATCACTGAGCCACAGTCGGTCCTTATAGGCATTTACCACGGCAAACAAGTCCACAGCTCAGAATAAGCTAATTACATACTGATGCAGATGAACAAGCAATCTACATTGTTTGTCTTTGGGAGGACAAATAGACCTGCCTACCATGGCAGGAATTGTAACCTATGAAAGGATAAAAAAGAAGCACTAATGCAACAAAATAAAACAATACTCATGGCTCCAATTGGAATATTCATGTTCTAAGTACATTCATAAAATCTATTGAAAACAGCAGAACCATTGCAGGAATGAAGGTTATCAGAATGCATAAGTTAATGAGGCCATTCGTAAAGTACTTGAGAGACACTATGGGATCACTTGGTTTTGTTATTGCCATGGTAACCAGGTGCATAATGGCCTAATTTCATTATTCAGGTCCTATTGACTTAGTAGAGTGATTTTCGAAACATACAGAAAACCAGGGAAGAGTGATGTCTTTGTTTTTTTTTTTCGCCCCAACCCATTAAGTCTTCTACACCATGATACTATCCATCCATCTATCTATCCATCATCTAATTTAAACCTGGAAAGAACATTTAAAAATCACCATTATGATGTCAACAACTGAAAGCCAACTGAGTACATTTAAATGAATACGAATGATTTAATATTCTGTACTATTTCTCAGTAATCCAATAAGTACTAGACTTTTCTAAAGACAGTTCTTCTTCCATTGAAATTCAAGATGGTGCTTGGATCATTTTCAAATCATGCTTGAGAACAAGATAACCAGCTTTTACGTTCTTGTGAAGTTCATGAAGCTTGTGTTCTGTTGCCAAACAAACAGTAAATGATTAAATGTAAAGAGTAAGAATTTCACTTGGCATGGTCTCAAGAAGCAACTATCCTATTAACAACAGAAAGGATGTACTATTTGTTTTTTTGCGTACCGATGACACAATAGTCACACCGATCTGCGGAAATGACTAAAAGCTCTATATTATGCATGGCAGTCCAGAAGTTGGCGACTACAGTAGTCTTTGTAAAGAAATACTACTATAGAATGAGCTCGCACCTCGCATACATGTGCACTGTTTTTACATTTGTGTTTGGTTTATACTGAGGTGATAACAGTGTCATTTTTAAAATGATAATTTGCCCTTTGAAATCAGTTTTCAAAGGTTTGTGTTTTCAGGGTTTTGGACCACATGAATTCATAAACCCAGATTTTTGGACCACATGAATTCATAAACGAATCCATTTGCATCCTCAGGTATTGTATATTGTTATTTTTAAACATCTGTTCTCACTATCACAATGATTGGCCTTGATCATACATAAAGTTGCACAAAGTTTGTCATAGATCATTTATTTTTGGAGCTTTTGTAATTTTAACAGTGTTTTTGAAAGCACCATCTGCCACCTGAGAAATCTAGCTCATTTGCTTTTGATGTTAGTCCGAGCCACAGAAACCTTATTTATTCACAATTGACTGTCATGGGAATCATGGCGCTTTTCTCTTTGTATCTTTAAAGACTGCTGTAAATAGTTCAGTTGTTCCTCTGGGATTTTATTAAAGTTTGTTTAGTGAGACAAAACTCTACGCGAATGTCTCAGAGAGCACAGCTGGCAGCTCCAGATCAGACCGACTGCGTCACAATGACTTAAGAAGAATAGAAATTGACCAGCAACGTAACACTCAATTTAACATGTCAATACTTTACCTCTTGGCTAGACTGTTTTAGATGCTGCAGTATATCTTGAATGAAATACTCATAGGATACATGGATTCTGGACGCAGTAGAATAAAGCTGTACGACACTGAGAAAAGGTCACTGGACAGATATAACCAAATCTTAACCAAATTTGAAATCATCGTTCTCAGACAGTGTCATTCCATACATCAATTTAAACTTCTTATATCCCTTCTGCCTTAGTTAACTCATTGAAATTTGTGCTTATGCTGATGTAAAAAATAAAATAAAATTGAGCCGTTACATATTGTGAAATTGTGAAATAAAATTAAATTCTCTTGGAACATTTTTTTGCAGAAATAATTTAAGAAATTTTTAGAAACGCAAATGTTTTGTTTTGACGTCATAAGATGAAAATGAAAATTCATATTATATACAATTAATTGTATACTGTGTGCAAATTAAAATATTAGCATATAACGGAAAACGCTAATTCGATACTTGTATGTACATTTTCTTTAAAATGTTGTTTGATTTTTTTTTTTATTAATTCAAAAAGGTATTTTAAAACCATTTAAAATAGAAAAACAATACACATCCAACACTTTTTCTTTTTTTTAATAGTTTGTAGGCCACTTTTCCCAGAGACAGTCCATGAGCTCATAGTCTGGAGAGATGCAGCCGTCACTCCCCCAACCTTCTGTCAGGCCTGGCTGATCTCTGTCTTTGGCCATGTGGAGTGTGACGTGAGCCCTTGATCACTTGCTGCTTGCTAGAAAAGGACACCAAGCTGTGCGTGACACTCCCTTGCGAAGAGGAACCAGACAGTGACTCAATTTAATCATTTGATTTCAAGATATGTAACAGCATCCCACAGAGGAGTATTTAAAGTGAAAATATGTGTAAAGAGATTGTGTCTTTACATCTTCAGTGACATTATTATCGCTGGTACAGCACATTGGAACTGATCAGTTTGCAGCATTTGTGGCATAAAGTTGGTTACCACGAAAAGGAATTTAGATCTTTCTGCCTTTTCTTTAAAATAAAAATTTGGTTAGGGTGTCGCGCTTACTGTGAAAGTAAATGAGGCCAGATTATAGAGGATTGAAATGCAGCCCCTTGTGAAAAGGACACTTTAAAGAATAATGCTTATGGGGACTTTTTTTTAAATTGAGTGGAAACTGAATTTAATGCTTTTGTACACTTAAATGTTAATTCCAAATGTATTGTAGTTCAAATTATTTTTTAAGGTACGTTCACATGACAACGAAGTACTAAAAGTAATAAAATGGTAAAGTTTTCCCTTTGCATTTTTTTACATATTGTCAAAACTAGATCCATTGTAGGGGATTTACAGTAAAGACCCGAGGACCAGATATGTTGAATGAAGACCAGGAGTCAGAAGTGCAGTCAATAGAAGAAATTTGAGTGAAGTTTAGTTTGCAGTTTCATCAGCAGAAGCCAGTTTCAGGTCTCACAAGGAGTTCGTAGGCCACCCCACTTACAATAACATTGTTACAGCAATTATACTCCAACAGAGGGTACTAACTACATCAATGATGACGATTAAATGATTCTTACTGGCAAAGAAAGAAAGAAAGAAAGAAACAAAGAAAGAAAGAAAGAAAGAAAGAAAGAAAGATAAACAAAACTAGTAATTTTCCACACAAGAGCAGATAGTCTGAAGAATATCTTCGTTGATCACATGGTTGACGGGTTAGTGACCTTCCACGTGGCTTGTTGAGAACAACAAGTCAGTCCGTCTCCTTATGGTGCCAGTTAATCTCCTCACCAATACAGACCATATTAACACACACACAAACACAGAACTCAGCTCAGGCTCCAACTATCAACAGAAAGACTTCTCAAAACATGTTCTATCTGTTGAGAAGTGAGACAATATTCATCCTTACTCTATGGAAATCTACAGAAAAGCAAAGAAAGGCTTTAAGTAATAATTGGTTACAAAGGTGATAGTCTGAAGTGTAAAAATAAGGGAAAGAAAAGAATATTCATATATATACAAAAATAAGAAATATATACAAGTGGCAATGGATTTCCGAATCATCTCTGTCACCGTTTACACAGAACCTGTGAAAATGACTAAAAACGCTGTATTACTCTGTCAGGTCAGTGGTTGGCGATGTTACTTTGTAAAGGAAATCTACGTGCTTGTTGACTGAACACGTTAAACGTTTTAAGCCCAACCACATAGAAAGTTTTATGTTTTTAGATGAAAACGGTGTCATGTAATGGCCAAATGGTTAGAGAGTCTAATGGTCGCTGGTTCAATTCTCAGTACTGACAGGAAATGATTGAGGTGCTCTTGAGGAATCGCTCAATCGCTCCCCAGGCACCCAATGCTCCGACTGTGTCACAGTTTGCAGTGTGTGTGTTCACCACTCACTACTTCTAATGTGTGTGCACTGACTTGGATGGGTTAAATGCAGAGGACAAATTCACATGTCACTTAAACGGACCCTTATATTACATTGAATGAGTTACGACTTTTTTTTACACTGAAGTACTGTACATTTTTGTACATGTTTTACTTTATTGGTGTCTCAACAGTAAACCATATTTTTGCTTTTCATTTACAAAAGAATGGATTATTTTGTGATGTTCAGCATTATGCCACAAGCGCTGCTGATTAAACTTAACTTCTATTGAACTAAAAAAATGATTGTTTTAAACCTGTCTGCTTTTGGAGCTAATGGAGTCGTGCTCTCAGCCAATCCTTGACCTTGGCTCATACAAAAGTTATTTTGAAAGTACCAGTGTTTAAAGTATTCATGGCAGTCGATAGTTTGTATAGTTCCAGTATTCATGGTAGTCGATAGAATAATAGTTCAAACCCATTTTGATTTAGTTCTTTTCAACTTATAAATGTATATTGATTACAATTCTGTGAGGGTTTACTCTTGAAAAATCACGTAACCCGGTTTCAATAGCATGGGCTCGTGAGAAGAATGGATTCTTTGGTTTTCAAAAAGGCATAGCTGTAGTAAGCAGGCATGCAGCATTCAAAATGTCAGTGACATTGAAGGGGATTGTGTGACAGAGGAGAAAATAAATCTGCAAATTGCATTTGTTTTCAATTCCCATATCCAGCCTTGCTTTAGCAGCTGGCTTCTCAAGATAAAACAAACAGTATTTGCACGTTTCAAAAGCTTGTAATGCCCCTCTAGTAAACAAACCAAAGATTTTTCACATACCAAAATGCTTGGCGTTCATGAAAGAGTTACTTCAAACCTATAAATACGGTGATCAAAGAGTAGAGCTCTTAGCAAGCAATTGTACAACAGCATACATTAGGGGCCAAAAGTGTGTTACCACTAGTGAAAATGGCTTTCTTGTAGCTCAATCAGTAGAGCATTGGTGCTTACAAGACCAAGGTCATGGGTTTGATCGCAGGGAAAGCAAGACCTGATTCAATGTGTCCCTTAATGCAATGGATAAAAGCGTCTGCCAAATGCATAAATGTAAATACCTCCTTTATTGCAAGCACAGTTTAAATGTTAAATACACTATTATGTACGACTGCTAACTAATGAAATTTCTAATCTAATCAGATAATCTCATAGCAGCAATTCAATACATTTAAGAATGCAAACATGGTCAAGATTTTCTCAAGTTCAAACTGAGCTTCAGAATGGGGATATAGGTGACTTTGAGTGTGGCATGAGTGTGGTTGTTGGTAACAGGTCTGTGTATTTCAGAAATTGCTGATATACTGGGATTTTAAGCCGTCTCTTGGGTTTACAGAGAATGGTCAAAACAGAGAAAATCTCCAGTGAGCGGCAGTTCTGTGGGCGAAAATGCCTTGTTGATGCCAGAGGATAGAGGAGAATGGCCAGACTGGTTCGAGCTAATAGAAAGGCAACAAGTAACTTGTTACAACTGAGGAAGGCAGAGGAGCATCTTGAACACACAACATGTCGATCCTTGAAGCAGATGGGCTACTGCAGCAGAAGACCCCACCGGTGCAACTCCTGTCAGCTAAGAACATGAAACTGTGGCTAAAATTTGCATGTGCTCACCAAAACTGGACAATGGAAGATTGGAAAAACATTGCCTGGTGTGATGAGCCTCGATTTCTACTGCACTGTTTAGATGGAAGGGCTAGAATTTGGCTTAAACGAGATGAAAGCATGGACCAGGGTTAGATTGACTGAACTTTATGACACGACATGTCATGAAGTTCAAATCATCTCAGAATGGTTTCTTGAACATGACACAAGTTAACCATATACTTCAATGCCATCTACAGTTGCCAGAACTCAATCCAATAGAGCTCCTTTGAGATGTGATGGAACTGGAGATAAGCATGACAAATAATGTCATGAAATTTCATATATGGACCAAAATCTCTGAGGAATTTTATATGCTATAAAGAATTAAGGCCATTCTGAAAAAGCGGGTCCAAACTGGTACTAGCAAGGTGTACCTAATAAAGTGGCTGGTGAATGTATATTGCTCGTTATACTGCATGTGTCTACTGTAATAAAACAAATAAAATATATAAAGCCAATGTTGCACAAAAACAGTGAAAACTGCCAAAGATGCCTTTGCAATAATTCAGTTTGTCTATATATATATGAATCGGGGAATACAGTACATGCAATCTCATTTCATTCTAAGGATTGTCGTTGTAGCTCTTGCGCATATTGTCTCTAGAATTCATTTAGATAAAATCTCTTGTCTGATATATTGCACCTGAGTCACAGTTCAAACCTTCCTTCAGTCTACAGTACCAATATTATTCCACGCATTGGGTTTTATTTGATGTGCTATTTCACTCTTGTGTGATGTTCCTAAGAGCAAACATAAAACAGTTGAATTTCTGATTTGCATTTCTCTTGACTACAAAGTCTCAGTCAAGACAGCCAGCTTATGAGATACCTTTGTCATGTGCATATAAACATCATATTTCAAAACTGACTATTTTTTTCCCTCGTTTCAATTTTCTGGTGTTACTGTGAACCATTTAAATGACTTTAATTTTCCACGTCACACAGGCCGCTACTGGTTAAAATTGGTGACAAATCATTCATACATTTCTTAAATGCATGTTATTTATCTTATTGTTAATGATTACTCCATGTAACCTAATATGTTTAATTTTTTATATTAACCTCATAATTTCTTAACAGAGTGTCTATTTACACTGGGAGCAAATCCCCCGCTTTGTTAGGCTATTTACACTAACCCCATCCACCAATGTCTGGTTACATTTACGCATTTGGCTGATGATTTTATCCAAAGCGACTTACATTGCATTTAAGGAACACATTGAATCAGTTCTTACTTTCCCTGGGATTGAACCCATGGCCTTGGCATTGTAAACACACATGCTCTACTGATTGAGCTTACTAGCAGTGGCGTAGGGAGTAAGGCATGTTGCAGATATTTTTGATGCAACCAACCCGAGTTTGAATCCGTCTTTTGCTGAATTCATTCTTCTCTCTTGTCCCATCACATATCAGATTGGAATGGCATTTGTTTTCAATAAATACGGTTATTTGCCCAATGGTTATTTAGTAATAAAGTGTTTATTGGGGGGTTGAGAGTAAGTGTATGGATGGCTTTATTGTCGCAACAAGGCGGCATTTATTTAATTTACATAAACATTTACAGCTATTATTGCATACAGTTTTATAATGTTCTAAAATACTGAGGTGCAAATATAATCTAAGTACTACTATTGCAGAGAAAATACTGCTATTTTTACATAGTGGTAATAGAATCTATTGCTATTTGCACTTAGTGTAAATAGCATCTATTGCTATTAGGATGTAGTGAAATTACCTGCTGCCATTTAAAATAAAAATAGAATGTCAAATAAAGCTTTAGTCTGCTTAAACCCCGCCCCTTTATCACAGTCGACTCCAAGCTGCCTCCATCCAATCAACAACTGTTGGATAGAAACAAGTTTCTTGGTTATATATATATATATATAGTGTGTGTGTGTGTGTGTGTGTGTGTGTGTGTGTGTGTGTGTGTGTGTATATTTTTTCCCCCCAAAAAACAGTTTGACTCAGATCTGTCTCTCCTTCTATTATACAGTGGAGTTTGGTTATGTCGATGGCCTCGGGGGTTGCAAAAAAGCGTTGAGATAACCGTTTATCAAGAGAACCCATATCTAATATATAACATATATTACCGATTTTCCCACATATAACCCGCAGATACAGATAATCCGCACACATATAGCCAGCGGGTTTTGGGTTTTGTGTAAAAAAATTGTTGGCATAACCCGCACCCATAGATTGATGTACTTTTTTGTGTAAGTTCACATTTCGAATTTCAAATGTTGCTCGCATGACGTCAATTATCCATATCTGTTCAGTCTCGGTGTGCAGTGCTTGTGCGCGAAATTCACACAATAAAAACACAAACACAATTCACAATCAGAAGAAAAACAAAAAGCAGTCTCTCCCGCTGCGCTGTGCAGCTCGTCCCTTTAAGAAGCGTGTCGGTTGAGATGAGAAGAGCTTGAGATGGCAGCACAGCCAATCATGTCTTCTTGCATGATTGACAGGTCAGACAGCCTATCAGCGCCAGCTGTCAGAGTGATGGTGGAAGTGCAGCTGTCAGAGTGATAGTGCAAGCGTCAAAGACAACAACCCTCGTAAGAACGAAAAATAAACATTTTTTGATGTACATGATGTGAGTTATTAAATGAGAATATAGATGCTCATGTTTTTGGTGTCTTTTTACACAACAGTGTTGCCGCAATTTGTTTGATGAAGCAATCGGCATTCATCTAAAAAAATGTACATACACTGTACTGTGTATGTTTGCTAACAACAAAAGGTATATGTAAAACCACCACAATAAAAACCACCTTCGATTCTTGATACAAACCTATATTCTCCAACAATGCAAACACAAAGATTGCTCACAAAATCACACAAAAAAAACAATTCTACAGCGTGTTATCCCTCAGATGAGATCAACCGTGAGCAGACCGCGATCCACGTGCAAGGCAAACTCAGCGCATGCGCAGTGAACTAGGTACGCTAATTAGCCACGAAATAACCATGTCAAGTGGCGAATTTTGTCTTTCTTTTGTGCGTGAGATATGAGATTTCGCCGACATTAACGAATCGACATAACCTACAAGAAAATGCTAAGACAAAAAGGGAGTTTGGCGGTTCCACTTCAAAAACTTAGACATAATAGGATTGGCGAGTTAACCGTGAGTCGAGATAAGTGAACTCCACTGTATTATAATATGCTTTAACAAACTCACATTTATTCTGGTGTGTATCATTTTTATCATCCAATCAATTTGTGTCCTGCCAATTTTAATTAAATTTCCTTTTTCACTTAAAAATGTCAAATTGATTCAATTCAGAATGTCTTCAACACATTCTCTAACACAATAGGTTTTGTATTATATTTTGAAGAGAAGTCACAGACAAAACATAATGTAGAGTAATGTTTTATTAATCACATATTTCATGCTTCTGATTAGCGTGGTTCAATCTGACAGTGCTATAATACTCGCAGGGCACATCTCAAGCTATAATGAGTAAACTGTCAGAGATACACTGTCAAATTATTCAATTTATTCAGTCCAAGATTTCCATACGACTCTCTTTTACTCCTTTCCTCATCTGTCCTTCGCTTCCTATTACATCCTTCTCCCTCACATCTCTCTGTCTCAGTGGAAATGGAAAAACACAGAACAAGTTGTCCGATTTTCTTTCTCCATTTCCCCGGTGCAGTTGTACCATTTGAGAAGTCATTATTGTGTTTCATCTGGCGTGCTGGCTTTGCTCCTCTGCTCCGCCGGACTGTGATTGAGCAGCCAAACCTCACCATCAGAGCTGGCCTTTCTTCGCTGGCTTGCCAGGGCACAGCCCACTGCCACTCTGCCGGTAATTGAAAAGGAAATGAAATGTGATACCTGCTCTGCATGAGTCCTCCGCCTCACCTGAGGGATTGTGCTGATGTGAGTTTCACTTTTCACAAGGAAAACAGACAAAGAATTGAATGACGGAATGCACTAAGAGATAAAGAACAACTAGATCGCAGTGTTTCTAACCCGGCATGACATGTCAAATTTCAAAAAATAATGAATTTGCCTGTTCACTTTGAAAGCCAAAATGCGGTATGTTGCTGAATGATACAGTAAAAGGCAATCAGAACATGTTGAATGGTTAATATACTGCATAATAGGAAACCAAGTGATCATCACCTGAGTTAACAGACTAAACAAAAAGTACTAAATAAGTAATTTTGATTTTTATGCATGTAAATTTAAAATAACATTTTTATTTGAATATCTTTTAAATATAATTAATTCCTGTGATGATGGTACAGCTGAATTTTATGTATTATTACTACAGCACTACTTGTGCTGTATGATATTTTTGAGGAAACCGTGATACTTTCAAACCATGATAAATAGCAAACTTCACTTATAAACACATAATATAGAAATCTTTTGTAACATTATACATGTCTTCACGGTCACTATTGATCTAAATGTAAAATATTCTTTGGCTTTTTCCAAGGACTTTGGATATATTTCCTGTTTCTTGTTCTGTTTGCATCTATGTAGGCCTTCCCATTGATAGAGGTTTCTTGATATCTTAAGCTTGCTTGGCCCTGTGCATTTATAGACCTTGTCTTTCTCTAGTTGCTTCGTGATTCATTGAATATTTTGTGCTTGTTTGTGTTCCCAGTTTTTCACTGTTTTGAGTTTTGCCTCCCTGGCTCCCTACCATTACAATTTAATGCATCCTTTCAGAAAAAAAGTGAAAAAAACTGACCTTAAACTTTTAAACAGTCGTGCACAGTGTATTTATAATATAATGTCTTTTTTAAGACAACAGCATTACCAAAAAGCTAATACAAATAATTAACTATACATAATATATAATACAATTTATACAGCAGTTAGATTTTTTATTTATTAAATCAATAAAATCTGATACTGAGATTTTTTTGCAATTAGTTCTACTCTTTAAATAATTTAATTTTCATGGACTTTTAATTTGTCTTCAGTCACGTTTTTCTTTGTTCGAGTCTCCCACCAGTAAATTGTCACCATGGGGACTATGTCACATAGACTATGTCACATAGTCTGTTTTCTGGAACACCCCCCAGACAGAGGGGTTTAAGGAGAACTGAGGGTACAAATGCATGACCAAACAAAGGGAACTAATGAGCTAATTAACAAGGTGATTGAGAGGACACAGGTGGCAAGGATGAACTGAATTAAACACGTGGGAGAACTTAAATGAAAACAAACTCAAACTGTAACAAACTAATTTTAGAAACAAATTAAAATAATTTTACACATGCTTTAGTATATTGGTCAATACATAAAAATAAGTTTATTATAAAATCATGATTATTTAAAAATTTGTTTAAGCAAAATGTAATTTTTTTAAGTATGTTGAGAAATATTGTCATTAAACTTTACTCTCTTTAAGCACACTTAGGTGGCTTTTAATTCTAATAATATGATATTAAAGATTTTAAGTACACAAAAAGAACACCTTCAATACAATTAAGCACAACTTAGGGACACAAAGACATAATAGTCCAGAAAAATGATTCCCTTGTGTTTTTTGTTTCACACCAAATTACACTCAGTAAAGGAGGCACTTACAATAGCTTTAAAGAGCTCTTGGTCATTAAAGCAGACTTAACTTCACTAACTTACTGAAAACAGTCTGTGAATACCAAAGGCAACATTCTCTCCATATTATTTTAGTGCAGTTGCCCACATCCTCCTAACCCTAGTACACCAAAAGATAATTGAAGACATACAGCTGTCATCAGATAAACCCACGCAGTGTCTGCACCTGCGATCTATATGTTCTTATTTTGTCTCTGAATTTTTTGGGCGCATACATTCTTGAACATGAGTTCTTTTGCTATTAAAAGAACACCCATCCTTGTTAAGAAGTTTTGGTGGTCATCACCAGTCAAGGACATGTCAACCTAAGTAAATGTCAAACCTGTGTGTGCACAATCTAAGTGGTCCTGACAATGTCTTTCTGTCTCTAATCGCTCGTACTCACAATTTGAAGTGCTTTATGACTGACCTGCCTGCTTCACAAGGCTTACATCTCATCTAAAGGACAGGTTTCCCTTCAAAAAATGTAATTGCTTGACTTCCACACAGTTGGAGTGGTGTAATGACTACGGTATACTGTACCTGGTGACTGCCCAGTTTTTGCACTCATTTTGCAGCAATCTGTGTCCGTGAGCAATCTTGAGCTAATACGTGACTCATAAATAATAGACTTATGACCAAACCCATGTAACCCACTAGTATGTGGTCTCCGCTTCAGGCAGCACACCCACACACGCTTCATAGACCATATTCCACACGGACGTCATGACAATGGTTAGTGACCATTTTGCAAAGTCCTTTTTGCTTTCTATCTGTTGAATTTCAGCATCATTTTGTGCATTTTGGTCCCAACAGTCAAGGAAACCAGCAGAACCCATATTCTGTCAGCTCCTGACGCAGAGCGTTAGAGCACTTCATCCTAAAGGCTTGTGTGTGAATGATATATCCATACATAGCAATTCCCAGTCCCATCATCAGAGGTTTCATTCATCACACCTGTTTCCATAGTTACTTGTTTCCTGTACTCTCGCCATTCACAGGTTAAACACCCCGTGTAGTTCATCCAACTTGTTCTTCCACAGCTGTTTCTACACTCTAAAAGGAAATTCAGGTGGCCTATTACCAGAATTCAAAGCAATGCGTGGTTAAAATGTCTAATTTATTGATTTAATTAAACTTGCTGTCTTTTTGTCTTTCCACATCGATCTTACTTATGAATGAACCGCTCATTTTAAAATCTTCTCTGTGTAATGAGATATGTTATGACATCCACTTCAAACATTACAGTGCCCGTGATGACTTTTGTTAACTCTACAATGAGTAAATCCAGTTCACCAGCCAAATACTCTTCAACAGCGATGCCACGGAAATATAGATCAAATACATTATTATAAAGATGGCTGCACGCTTGTTTCTCTGCCGCAAAAGGTCTGAATAGCATTCTATGGTTGAATACTTGAATCTGATTGATTGACAAATGTTCTAAAATGTGCAAATCTTTTAAGTCAAACAATTTCAGATATTTCAAAGGGTCTTACAGAGTACAACAGCAAAAGAACCAAAACCCAAAATGACACTGATCAAACAAATTAATGTTTTTTTTGCCTCAAATTCACATTTTATTAGCTCTGAAATTACGTTTTGGAATTAGAAACAGCGGCATGGTTTTAACACAAGAGAGCGTTTTAAGCACAAAGCCTGATGCATCATCTAGACTATGTTTTGAGGTGTAGTAACTATAGTATAAGAGGAATAATTGACCCAAGGCCACTGAATAATTGAAAAGTAACGCACTCCCAAGGTGTAAGGTTATTAGAGATTATGTTGTTGTTTAAATGTTCTTGCCAGGACCCTACATGGAATTGCTAATAACAAAGGGATATTAATTAATTAATATACAGTGGAATCCGGTTATGTCGACAGCCTCAAGGGTTGCAAAAAAGCATTGAGATAACCGATAACCATCAGCCAATATGGCAATTTATTTGATGAAGCGGTCGGCATGCTATAAAAATTTACATACGCTGTATATGTTTGCTAACAACAAAAGGCATATGTGCACCAACTAACAGCAGAGATTTACCAGTTTACAATAAAAAACACCTTCAATTCTCGATACAAACCTTTAATTATATTCTCCAATATTGCAAACACAATTTCGATCACAACACACTGTCACAACACACACAAACACATTCGCTCATAACACAGTCATTTCGCTCTGACACAGTTCTGAAAAGTATTGTACACACGGTTACAATGGTTTCTTTACAAGCTCTAAAAGCATTGTTGCTTTTTGCCTTTAACGGTCTGCTTGAAAACAGATGCCTCTATCAGTAACAACGTCTTTGTCGATGTCAATGTAATCTGGGGATTCCTGGACAGTGAAGGTGAACTCGTGCGCCTCCTCTTCCAAGATAGCATCTGCAAGGCTTGATTTTCCGCCACTTCCGTGAGTTCTTCTGCGGCTGCGCGGCACTGTGAGCGTCAAGCGTCATTCACAGTGAGCGACTATATGGACTACGATGCACGTGCAACTCAAACTTAGCGCATGCGCAGTAAACTAGTCACGAGATAACCATGTTAAGTAGCGAGTTTGTCCCTCTTTTGTGCTCGAGATATTAGGGTTTGGCGACATAAAAGAATAGAAATAACCGATAAGAAAATGCTAAGACAAATAGGGAGTTTGGTGGCTCCACTTCAAAAACGTTGACATAATAGGGTTGTCGAGTTAACCGAGATTGAGAGAAGTGGACTCCACTGTATATAAATAATCATGTATAAATGATCAAAAAAGGTGTCCAAAATATGCCATGTTTGCAAATAAGAGGTCAGACTTATTATTTTAATTGCAAGAGGACTTTAAACACAACCACTTCAAAAGGGCTGGGAGGTGTTTGTGCTGTGTATGTGGATTAATATTTGCCTGCTTAGTAAATCTCAATAGCTTTCGTGTCAAATGTGAGATGTTCTCCCCTCATTAATTATCATTCAAAAACATCACTTGTGATTCAGTCTAGTAATTTAGGTGGTACGTTTATCTGTCCAGCTGACGCATTTTACTGTTTACACACAGAGACCAGAATAGGTGTGATACTGTGCTTTAGCGAACCACATTCAGCCAACCCACTCTGCATGATTCATTTGGATGGAGTGTGTGAGACTCAAAATAATTGCTGGAGATTTCTACCAGTGTTGACCTTAAGCCTGACCTCAATATATCTTGTATTTTCTCAAGCATAGACTCATAAATACATATGAGTGTTGACCCTACTGATGTATATAGCATGATAGAAATTATTTTCATTCTCTGGCCTTGTTTACTCCATCTCAGATGATCCAAATTAACATGACTTTACATTATAAAACTGTTTTCTTCACACCGTGAATGTATAAGTGTAAATGTATGAAAGATTTGCACGTCTGGGTGGACCCTGATACTGTAATAACACTGGTGTTGTTCAAGATCCCATCCTCTTTTCTCAACAAAGTCATTCTATTGGCTGAGACCATTTCTTTAAGGTATTTCTATAAAGTCTAGGACAGAAAGCTTTAAAAAAAAATAAAAAAAATAAAAGCTTTAGTATATTTATTCATAATGTTGACTGATATCTTAATTATACACTACTGTTCAAATATTTTTTTATGTTTTTGAAAGTCTCTTATGCTCACCAAGACTGCATTTATTTGATCACAATACAATACAATAAAATACAATAACAATACAATAACTTTTTTTATATTTGAATATGTTTTACATGTTTATTCCGGTGATCAAAGATGAGTTTTCAGCATCATCACTCCAATTTCCAGGGTCACATGATCCTTCAGAAATCATTCTAATATGAGGACTTGATGCTCAAGAACATTTCTTATAATCATCAATGCTGAAGACAGTTGTGCTGCTTAATAATTTTGTGGAAACTGTGATACATTATGTTTCAGTATTATTTGATTAAAAGAAAGTTTAAAAAAGACATTTATTTTAATTATCAATATTTCATAAAATTATAAATATCTTGCATACTTGCTGAGTAAAAGTATTAATTTATTTCAAAGAATCTTACTGATGATGAAACTGCTGAATGGTAATTGTACATCACATATAACGTTGTATTAAAAAGATAAGACTTGTAAAATTAAACTGTGCTTTCAGTTAGCCTCTTGTTGGACGGCGATCTAACAGCTTAGCATAGTTGCTTAGAATAGCACTAACTGCTTAAGCTCTTTTGATCAGCTAGAACATTTTTTTAAAATCATGCATTGAGAAAGGGGGGGAGGATTCTGCAAGGGTATGGGATTGTAGGGATAGAAATAGGCCTTCAACAATCTGAATTACAGGCTTAGAGACTATGTAAAACATTCAATAGAGGTTTATTACAAATGAATGGGATTCCACAAAGCTAGATGTAAGTTTTCCAGAGGGTTAATCAAAGAGTCTTTCATTCCTGGTTAAAAAATAGACCACCAAAATAAATCTGATATGCATTGAGCTTAAGTTCAATCAGGTGTAAATGCATGTTGTGTGATTTCTGTTGAGACTTTCCCAGACTGCATCTCTGTTTGGTAGGTTGGTATGTGCTTTGCCTTTGGAGGTCACCATCATCTCCTGACTCATCTGTTTACCTCAGCAAACAGCTGAGCCAGGGGGGCCAACTCACTTCTCCCACAAAACTTAACTTGTCTTTGAAGTAATATTATTGGTATAATATTTCACTTGTGTTTTCTCATTATACTCTTTACAATTTCCCTTACGACCACAGAGCCGTAGGATACAGTGGCTGCCGGCCAATTTAATTGCTGTTTCATTAGGCGTCGTGAGGGTGGAATATTTCACAATTACTGTCCCCCAGATGAAGTTTTGTTTGTCAGTGATGAGTAAAAAGGCCACAAGTCAAATATTTTAAATGAGTCAGAGAGTGTGGATTTTCTCTTTGGGATTTACTTTTGCTTCAGGTAACTCGATTCACAATCACCATCATTCTTCCACCCTGAGGCTACAATCAAAATCCCCTTTCACACTAAATAAAAAATCTACAGCACTGGACTCTCTCACATTATAAAAACAAACTACTTAGTTTAGGGTTTTATTCTATTTTTATTTAGTTTTAGTCTGCCAAGAGAGCATCAACAGCCCAGTCTGGAAAAGAGTTTCCCAGCCTGGGAAAGGAGTTATGTAGCATGTTCTGATAGGAATGCCCTGATCTTCCTAATGTTGTATTAGGCAGAACCCAGCTCTTCTGGTAATGTGTTCTGTGAAGTTTAATTGATAGATCACAACTCCAAGGTTCCTGGCTGTTGTGGATGGAGTTATGATTGACAAACCTAGTTGAATGGAGTTGTGGTGAAGTGATGGGTTGGCTGAGACCACAAGCAGTTCTCTCTTGGCAAGGTTGAGTTGAAGGTGTTGGTCTTTCATCCAGCTGTACATTTCTGTCAGGCAAGCTGAGGTGCAATCATGACTGGAATGAGAAGTACAGCTGTGTGTAATCAGCACAGCAGTGAGAAGAAAAAACATGTTTCTGAATGATAGATCATAGTGATGACATATAGATGGAGAAGAGAAATGGTCCAAGCTCTGAGCCCTGAGGCACCCCACCCCAGCTTACACCTAAACGACACACTGAAGGACCTACCTGAGAGGTAAGACTTGAACCCTTGGAGCGTGGATCTCCTTCATCATGAGGGTTGACAGGAGGATCTAATAGCTAACTGTGTCAAAAGCAACAGACATATCAGATATATCTTGTTAGTCTCAGAGCTTCAATAATTGAGAGCAAGGCAGTCTTAATTGAGTAGTAAATTTTTGAAACCAGACTGGTTGTTGTCCAGGAGTTTGTTCTGGGAAGAAAAAAAAGGTAGAGAATTGGTTAAACACAACTTGCTGAAGTGTCTTGGCAATAAAGAGAAGAAGGAATATTGGTCTGTAGTTTTCTAACAGTGCTGGATTTGGTGTGAGTTTCTTAATCAGTGTTGTCTGAGCCTGCTTAACTGTTGTGGGAAAGGTACCAGTGTGAAGAAAGGTGTTGATGATGTGTGTGAATGTAGGTAAAACTGAAGAAAGACAGGTACCGTATTTTTTGCCCTTTTTCGCCCTTTTTCTTCCCCAAAACTGGGCGGGAAAAGTTGGTGCGTCCTATCTGACGAATATAAAGAATCCGCAGTGCGCGGCCACGGCCGTAGCCGTGGTGATGACGAATGGGGGGCAATGGTGGACTTTACAGTGATGACTGTGGCAAGGGGGGCGTGGTTCAGCGAGGTCTGCAGTAGGAGAGAGTCGGGAGACGAGCGGTCACCACGGAAGCAGAGAACGCGAGGCCCACGAGTGCAACAGAGAAGTGAAACTAAACCGAGAGAAAGAGGCATGACTCACAGAAAGTGAAGCGTGATAACCATGTTTTGGTTATTGTTTTTGTTCAAGTCTGAGGAAATAAAAGAGCATGTGATTCTCAGCATGCTGACCCTGCCTACTTCTGTCTCCCTGTTTCTTCCGGGTTTCAGCAGTAGTGTGGTTCTTTCTCTCGGTTTAGTTTCACTTCTCTCAGTCAGTGTTGCCAATTGGGCTCCTTTTGGAATCCGGGCTCCTTCTCATTTCTGATTGTCACGGCACAGAGGCGAAGACACGGGACTGTGATTGCAAAGGTTTATTGACAGTTGAGTGAACACACAATACCAGCCGATACTGGAGACACGGAAGGCTTAAACAGGTGAAGAGGCACAATTCCAATGAAGGTAAGTACTCAACAGGCTGTAGTGCACAAAACACTTGAAGAAGAGGTCAGGTATAACGTAGCATAACACTGACGAGACCGGACAGAGAGACGGAGGACCATGACAGATTATATAGAGTCCTGAATAACCAACAGCTGTGAATCGTTAGAACTCGGGTGATTGTGATCGTGTGGGCGGAGTGTTGCAATCTGGCGTTGTGATACTTGATGGTTCTGTGACATTACCCCCTCTCCCAGGGGCTGCTCCTGAAGACCTCCAAAGACAGCGGTGAGGACGACCTCTGCCTCTTGGAGCAGGACGATTAGGGTGGCTCTGATGGAAATCTGTGAGCAAGGTGGGGTCGAGGATGTCATTCCGAGGTACCCATGAACGTTCCTCTGGTCCGTACCCCTCCCAGTCAACTAAATACTCAAGGTGTCCTGCTCGCGTACGAGAGTCCAAGATGCTCTTCACCTTATAGATTGTGCCCTCTTCAGATTCCAAGGGAGGAGGTACGTCAGACACACCAGATTCTGTGGAGGGAGAAACCAGAGGATGAGTATAGGGCTTAAGTAAGGATACATGAAAGGTTGGTGAGATGCGGTAATGGGCTGGTAAGTTGAGATGATAAGCGACTTCATTGATTTGATGTTGGATGGTGAAGGGTCCTATATAACGGGGACTCAGTTTACGGGAGGGGAGTCGGAGACGAATGTCCCTGGTGGACAGCCAAACCTTCTCTCCTGGATGGTAAGGGGGATTGGTCGATCTTCTAGTGTCGGCTCGGCTCTTGTGTCTCCTAACTGCTCTCTGAAGGTGGGTGTGTGCTGAATTCCAAACCTCCTCGCTTGCCTCAAACCAATGGTTAACTGCAGGAACTTCTGAAGGTTCCCCTGACCACGGAAACAAGGGCGGCTGAAAACCAAGCACACACTGGAAAGGAGTTAAACCTGTAGTCGGTTGCCGAAGCGAATTTTGAGCATACTCTGCCCAGGGGAGGAACTGGGACCAGTTGTTCTGTGTCCCCAGGCCGTTGAACTGTGTCCCGACTTCCCACCCAGCCTCCCTCTCCCACCACCACTACCCAGCCAGCACTCACTCCCACCTCTGCCATTGTCCCGCGCCCCATCACCAGCTCCCTGTTGGTTCATTTTAGGCGCGAGGTCGCGCCTTCCGGGAGGGGGAGCTAGTGTCACAGTCATGTCATGTCATCACTTTCCTCCTGTGTGATCCTTTTGTGTTCCCGTTAAGTATCACGTCAGCCACTCCCCATTGTTATTAGCGTCAGGTGTATGTCATTATTCCTATGTGTATTTAAGCCCGCATGTAATGTCTTGTCCTTGTCGATTGTTAACGATCCCATGTCTGTGTTTCCTAGTTCCGTGTCCTTCCGAGTTTCTGTTGGTTTTCCGCACAAGTGTGCCGTTTCATTTTGTATTTAAAGTGTTTTTCGTTTTTGTTATATTAAATAGTTTTGAGTTGATCCCTGCCGTTCGTGTCTTCCGTGTTTGTCATCCGCTATAGCCGTTACACTGATAGCTGCGAAGAAGAGGAATTATTGGGGTTCGAATAAAAACATTACAGGCTTATTTTTGTTACTTTCACTCTTTACTGACTTTACTGACTGTTAATGAGAGTAAAGATAGTTCTTAATATGTTACATGGTTGGCATAAAATTGTTCTTAAACTGCTGTTAACTTTATACAGTTGATATAAAATATTTTACTACAGTATATGGTTCAGAATCTTTTTTTTCTAGATTTTCCTCCTTTAAAATTGGGTGCGTCTTGTGTTCCGGAGCGTCTTATATGGCGAAAAATACGGTAATTGGATAATTGGAAAGTATGAGTTTAGAGACTTCTGCCTCTTATTTAAAAATTGTTTCTTTAAGTTTGAGTTAGAATAGTTTGCAAGAGCACAATTATAAGTACAAGTAGGCTGTAAAAGTAGACTAATGAGTAGATGAGTTTACCAGTTCAGCTGATTATGTTTAATGTCCCAACATCCTCTATAGTCCCATTTAGACATTTTTACCTACTGCCTTTTCAAGATAAAATATGAAACTATCGTGAGCCTGTGATAAACACTAACCTTTAACCAAAAACCTTTTATTTTTTCTTTTTCTTTTTTTAAAGCCATTGATTTTGGGAAATTGAACTAGCAGTGCTAAAACACTAACTTGTTTCCAAGTTTTGGCCTATAAATATATACACCATACCTTCAGCACGCTATTTGTGACCATTTCTTAGTTTTAGTGTCAGTTTGGTTGTTTCCAATAACAATAATACAATTCATACTTAAAGTCCTTTTTCAATTTGGCCATGTTTTTTTTTTATTGATCACTGATTCCCCTTCATAAAAAAATATGTGCATGATGGTTCTGGCTGCAATGTCTTCATTTTATTTATAGATCACTAACCAAAATAGTAAATCTTGTTTTGTCAAGCTGAAACATTTAGTTATAAAACCATTCATGATGATTTTGTCATGGTGTTGAACCACAGAGCATGACTTTAATGACACAGGCATGTTCCAGAGCTGATAAGCAGGTATTCATATACCAGGATTCAGTCACACATTTCTTATAGTTATGGTGGCTGGTGAGGATTAACACTCTTCTGTTGAACCTCAGCTGGATGACAGTCAAAGGTGGGCTATGTCTTTGGGGTAAAGTAAACAAGACACTCTCTTTACACTAGAGAGTAGGTCTTCAAGCAGGTCTTCGTTACTCATCTTTAGTTTGTTGACCATCTAAGGAAGATCACTCCGTGACTCCATCCTTAAAGACCCATATGATAATCTTCCAGCAGGCCCACTAAGCTGTTATAGAAACATCTATCGCATATCACACACCAGTCAGTATTACTGCGAGAAACCTACTCTTATGTCAGTGTTCTCCCACCTTCCCATTCAAAATTCCAATCCCTGTGCAAGAGACTGCAATCTGTTCCCTGAGGAACCAAAGTTGCTCCTCAAAGCTGTGACCAAGTCCTAAATGAAGAGATGAAAGAGGTTTTGAACCCTTGAAAGCAGCCTCTGGATCATGATTGAGAATAAAGGGCTTACTAATGATACTTCAGCACACAGTTCAAGTAGAATGATGTTTGTCAGTGGAACAATGGCACCTTAGATACATATTCATTTATTTAGTATTCTAAATACATTAACATATTTACTGACATATCAGGCGTGGCTCTTAGCCTTCTTTGACATGCAAATCTTGTCTAGTTCATTTCTTCTGTTCAGTCTGTCGAGTTCAGATGCAAGTAAAATCAAATACAATAGAGAGCAGCTTCATAAGTTGTAATTCTAACTGAAAGAGACACGGACAATGATCTTTTTTCATGTTTCATGTTGAATGAAGTTGTATATAAATAAACCGGATGAGAGACTCTGTAAACGTCGCACTATGAGCTGATGCTTTCTTAACTGCCGTTTTCTCACCTCTGTCATTTTTTTTTATTATTTTGTTGAGAGGAAATCACACATCACATATTTAAATATTCATCTAAATGACCTTGAAATAAGGATGTTTGCTAACAGCAAACCACTGCAAATTTATTTTGAACTTTGTTTTACTCCTCAGCGAAGAGTGAAAAAGGACTTTACTGTGAGTATATTGGGACCTTTAAAACTTTTTCCTTTACCACAGCTCTCCAATCTTATTCCTGATTATGTATTTTCCATAAGCAAGTCAAGAACTGGCCTGTGAAACATCATGTATTTCATGACAGCACTTTTGCTCATTACTTTTTGATCGATGACATACAGTCACTGTGGAGATTCTCATCAGCAGATGTAAATTATGTTTGATTGTAGAGGTGATCTTGGGAACAGATGCCTTGTGCGAGCAGACACTGCAGATTGATCCAACCTTGTCGTCTTTCTTCTATTTCAACATGAACTGTCATATACTCCAAGGATCTGGGCCAAGTCCAAGTCTAAGTCAATCTCAGATCCTCAATATATGACATGTTCGCCCTTGTGATGACAAGCCCTTTGAACATGTAAACTGTGTGAACCAGTCCCTGAGTGAGAACAGAAATTAAAGTGCAATTAAAGTCCTCCAGCCATCATTCACGGGCTCCCATAAAAGAGCAGAGAATGTGCACTTTCTTTTTTTTAACAGCATAAGTCAGGTCACCGATTTTTAAAGTCAAAGTGATTTAATTTCAAAGTTATGTTCACCTTTAAGAGCCTCTTGACATATGCTAGTGGTAATGCTTCTAGTGTGAAGGAATAACGGTCAAGTGATGAACTATACAGAATTATATAAAAACTCAGAAATGCCTTTTCCTTCAACACACCACAATTAAAAATAAAAATAGCTCTCCAATCAGACGTAATTGTGATCCAGGCTTAATAATATTCATTTAACTCAAACTAATTGAAAAGGCATTTAAAAATAAGCTGTAAAAATGAATGATTGATAATGTATCGCTGATTTTGTAAGATGTTTCCCATGACATTCTACAGAAGGAGCTTGTTTTTAATGAGGATTTCTTGACTTATGATTTCAGTTCTCATGAGCCATCATCTTAGAATGGTGTTTTAAATTGCAAAAATCACCTTTCAAAATGAAAAGAAACCATTGCGATTGGTCACTTGAGTCTGAATAAAGTGATTTACCTGGAAATACACTGACAGATTAAAACATTCGCAACGGTGTAAACCGATATCATAACATATGTCATAAAAAGATTGTGAATAGTTTGGTAGGTGCATTTAGATGATATGCAAATGTGATTTTAAAATGCCATTTAAAGTATGATATATGATATATGATCATGTTTTATCTATATTTTAATTAGGTGACTAAATGAATCTTCAGCACATACGTTAGTATTTTTTATATGCATGTTTTTTCCAAGCACTACAGAGCAAATATCCATTAAAATTTTTATATTCATTTGCTTACGTTTTATTTTATCATCCATCCCATGCTAACAACTTTTGCTAATGTCCTCATCATGAAAGTTATGAAAACATTATTTCTGACTATTCAAGTTTTTTTGCAAGAAACAGGCTTCAATGTTCTTATCTTTTTTTATTGGGGAAGTGAAATACAAAGATGGCAGAAAGGAGATGTAACAAAGTATCAAGTTCAGGGAAGGAGGAGGCTGGAACTGGCAAATGATTAATATAAATATAAAAATAAACCACAACAAACTAAAAGTAATAGCGGCAGCCCCTCAAGGATGACTGCTGCCCACACACAAACACAAAAAAATAACTCAAATGTCCAGGCCTGGTCCTTTCTTGACTTTCACTGTCGTCATTCCTCCTTTTATGCTTCCGCTCCGCCGTAAGATACGAGGTGATTGTGCTCATTATAAATCACACCACCGGCCTCGCCCTGCTTGCCACAGGAGACAAGTGTGTTTGTGTCACAATCTGAAATCTGGTAAAATCAGCCACCATTCAACTTCAACCTCCTCTTCAGAATTCAGCACAGAATAACTAATTGGCATACTCTGCTAACACAATCAGCTACATGTCCGTCCTTCAATGGATAGATAACCAAAAAAAAATTTTTGGGGTCATAGATTATTCACCCTCAAGTTAAATGAACCCTAAAGAAATTCATACAGATTTGGAACAACATGAGAGTGAAGAAAAAATAACATAATTTTCATTTTCTAGTGAACTATCACTTTGAATCAGGTTGAACGTCTTGAATATTTTTGTTTCATCTAATCACTGTAAATATTCATATTTTCAAAACATCAACAGTTATTCCAGGAATTCTGCTCAGTCTTATAGCAGGCATAAGAGGCACTGAAGCCCTATCAAGTGATTATTTTAATCTCCTTTTGATTAAGATGCCGCCACGGTGCGTTTTAATTATATTTTTCAAATTATATTTATATTTTATCCTCCTGTCAACTTCTGCAGACAGCAATGTGGTTTAATAAAGTAAAAGGACTGCTTAAATAGTTTTTTACTACTGTAGGGGATTTACAGTTAAGACCCAAGGACCAGATATGTTGAATAAAGACCAGGAGTCAGAAGTGCAGTCAATAGAAGAAATTTTAGAGAAGTTTAGTTTGCAGTTTCATCAGCAGAAGCTTGCTTTAAGTCTCACAAGGAATTCGTAGGCCGCCCCACATACAATAACATTATTACAGCAATTATACTCTAACAGAGGGTACTAACTACGTCAATGATGTCGGTTAAATGATTCTGATTGGCTAAGAAAGAAAGAACGAAAGAAAGAAAGATAAACAAAACTAGTAATTTCCACACAAGAGCAGAGCCTTCCAATGCAGCAAACTTACTGGTACCTAAGCTTTCATTTTAATATTGTCTTACTACCACATTGTAAATCCCTTGCTGTTGACATGCAGCCAATAATCTGTAATACCCACAATTCCAATGTTTCTCCACCTTCACTTTGCATATTGAGTTTTTGGTGGCTGCATTGAGCAGGATCAGCGAGCCCACAGGGAATTGGATGGCGCCTGCAATGAAGTCAGTCAACACCTTTAGTTTCTGAGTTTTCAGTTCCAGAACTACATGCATTCCCACTGAAAGGCTTGAATGTTAATCCTGCCTTATCCCTAGCAAAACACATCCCAGTCTCAGGTCGGATAGGCACATCAATCAAGGATTTGGCCTCTCGCCCTTTTTCCATCTCCTGTGCATGCTCATGCTGGTTCTCATAAGTCGGATCCCAAAACATTATATATGGACACTCACATTTTCGCTATCATGTTGCATTCATTTTCCAACCCCTACTGCAGTTGTCTCCCACTGCCTGTATTTTATTACTGATCTTGTCATTGTCAATTCAGGCATTTGCATCACCAAGAATGATACATAAAGAAATGTTACTTTAAAAACATTTTGAAACTGTATGAACTGTATTAAAACTGTATGTAGTAACATAATGAAGCTGCATTCCTAATGGAACAGTGCACTGCAGGACTGTGTTCTACAGTAATGTTTTCAAGTTAAAATAATTACAAAATATTTGTTTTATATATAGCTGTTTTAACTGAAAGACACTTGCACTGAGATAATAAAAAAAAAAATCTATTGCACATTTAAGGCCTAATCTAAACATTGGTTTAATCTAAACATTTGAACTTAGAAATATTTGTTTCTTAACATTTGTTTCATTTGTTTCTTTGGAGAGAGAAATACAATAACCAGGTTCTAGAATTAATTGATGCTGTGATATTTAATTGTTTTGCCTCTAGGCAGCTCACCAGGTTTTGGAATAAAGCTGTTGTCATTGTGGCCTAGTTTACAACTAGTAATAAGAATTCGTGTCAGTTTGATCACAGGGTCTAAAGCATTTTGAGCTTGTCCACTTTCAAGCACTTTCAGAGGGAATCAGGAGTTGTAGTGTAAAGACTCATTTGGCCACAAAAGAGAGTCTGCGCTCCACTTTCTGACATAAACATTATGTAAATCCATCACGGATTTTAACTTTGTTGACTAAGTTCGGTTTGAAGACGATAAACATTTCCAAGCACAATGTACTCTCACCATTCCTGATTCCAAACACACACTCGTGGTCTTCCGGTTGTCAGAGCACAAACGTTACTCTCCACATGTTTTTCCGTCATCTCCAGGCGCACTCATATGTAAATTTCTTGAGCTTATTTTGTCCATTAGATTGGAAGATCTTAAAAAGCCCATACATTAAGCCCAAGGTATAGACGAGTCACATGCTTTCACCTCTCCTTGCTCTCAGTAAGGTTTGCCCTGTTCTTGTTGTCTTAATTAGTAGCTTCATACAGCAAATGGTTGCTACACTTTGAGAAATTACTTCATCTGCCATCGCGCTCATCTTCTATTACTCCCTCTCTCGCATTAGCTGACCTTTCAGGCTTCTCAGACTGTGACAATGGACCCATCTTGTCTGCCAATGTGCAAGACTCAAATAAAAGGGCTGGCTGCTGACACCTCCTATTCAGCGCAGAGCTTCCCAGACCCATCACATGGTTTTGCTTTGTGACAGATTTTATTAACGGCAGGAGACATTGATGGATTTGCTTTCCAGCAAGGAACAGTCTCTGCCTTTCCACACTCAAACCACACATATCACTTCGAAAACATACCTGGTAAAAATGTTTCTTTCGGACATTTTCTCAAATAATGCTGTTCTAGCAATACCAGATAGCTGATGTCGAGTGGGGATTTTGGGATGTGAAATTTGAATTGGCCCCACTAAGCTAATTTTCTCACTGTAATGAAAGCCTCAATTTAATTTTGCTGTGTGAGATCTGATCCTCTGACTGAAGCGATATTTTTATTAGCCTGATATAAGAGGAGCATCCTCTCCCCTCTGTGTGCCCTAAAGGCTATTTTGGTCATTTGCTGGAGTCTCTTATCACATTGGGTATTGGAATTGCTCTCACTCATAGTCACCTTTTCACATTCCATTTCTTTCTCATGATTTTTTTTCTCATTGGCTTCATTGGATGCACTTATCTTTGGCTCAGTTTCAAAGAAGACACATTTGGCTCACATTTCAGTTTTTTATGATATTTGCGTTTGTTTTTGGAGCAGGGCTCTGCCTCTTCATCATGTTAATGGCCCGATTTTTGACAGAGCATTCAAAACATTTTGCACTCATTGCTAAATCCAAGCAAAACTGGACAAAAACTAAAAAATATTTATTGAAGGTTTGTTTCTGTAGAAAATATTGATGCTGTAAATGAGCTCTTCTCGAGTTAAACAAAGAATCATAGAAATGTTTATGTATTCATATCCATCCTAACATATGAGTAATAACATAACCAGCTCATTTGAAGGCACAGAGCAAAATGAAAAATCATTTATCATATTCACAACCTTAATGGTTTGTTATGCCTCATTTGAAGCCTAATATTTACTATATTTATATTTGCAGTTATATTTATACTTTACCCATTTTACACTTATCTCATGTTTTGGGATGTGGTCTTGTCTGGGTTAGAAGTCATTTGTTGTCATGGAGTCTAATGGGTTTAATTGTGTTCAGGTGTTCCTAGTTAGTTTCCTCATTGTGTGTGTGTGTGTGTGTGTGTGTGTGTGTGTGTGTGTGTGTGTGTGTGTGTGTGTGTGTGTGTGTGTGTGTGTGTGTGTGTGTGTGTGTGTGTGTGTGTGTGTGTGTGTGTGTGTGTGTTGGTTTTTGTGGTTTATAAGGACATTTCATATGAATACACGCAACACTATGAGGACATTTTGAATTATGAGGACAGGGCCGGTGTCCTCATAATTCAGACAATGTAAACGTGTTTCTGAGCATTGGGAGAGCTGGAAAACAAAATTTCTGCTCAAGTCCTTATAGTACACAAAAACCTGATTTTGTGTAAAATTTGTGTATGAGACAGTGCCCCTGTAGCCGGGTCCCGGTAATGCACCGTCTCATGCATATGCACAAATGTGTATGAATCGCAGCTTTTGATTGGCTGATCGCCTGATGTCCTCATAATTACGGTTTTTGTCAAACCGGTGTAAAGGGGAAAAAATGACATTGCTTGCAAAATAACAACAAAAACATTAAAAAGGCTTAAGTAATTAAATAAAACAAAAAGGAATAATGATAATATCACCCATATTTTGATGACCCTGTCCTCCGACCTGAGATGCACGTGCTCTGTTGCTGAGACTGACTGCGCATGCGCAGAAATCACCGACATGAAGAGCGATCAGGTAAGAATAATGACAAATAAACCGTTTTATGTGTAATTAAGTCAAGTTTTCTGTTTATAGAGTTTGTAGTTCGAATTATTCTACAGCTAATTTGACGATTGTGAAATTAAATAGCACTAGACTACATGTATATTACATTTCCTCATAACAACGCGTGAGGAATTAATTTATTATTAATTAATTTGTTCATTTATAATGTAAATAATGTAATATCTGTATGATGCTACTCACTACAAGTCATACAAATACAGATAATAGCTGGTAGTGCACTTATTTTGAGTAATGGCTGATTACGTCATTGTTTAATTGAGATAATTACTTTTAATGCTGTTTTTAGTTGGTGATGTTGATGTAAGTGTATGTAAGTCCATATAAAACAGTCACAGTGTGCTTGAGAAAGAGAGAAAAAAATCTCTATATTGTTTTACAGTTTCACTTCCTATTATGTAAATTAAAATAATCAGTAATGTTCCAAATATTTTAACCCTCTATAACAAATAAATGTGTAAAGCATTTGATTAGGCCAGTGATCTGTAAAAGTGATTTAAAACATTAATCTACACTGGGATTTGCAGGGGATGATGACAGCAACAAGATCCCAGAGGACCAAACTAAATCCAAAAGATGAAGATGGATTTGAAGTAAAATACATAAATTCATTTAAAGGTGAGTAACATACAGCTGTGTTTAAGTATTTTTTTTAATGTTTTCCCTGGCTAATCTGTTCACAGTTGGACAATTCCTATTGTAACTCATATAAATTGCATTGTATACTGTAACCTATTTATACAGTGAGGAAAATAAGTATTTGAACACCCTGCTATTATGCAAGTTCTCCCTCTTAGAAATCATGAAGGGTTCTGAAATTGTCATCGTAGGTGCATGTCCACTGTGAGAGACATAATCTAAAAAGAAAAATTCAGAAATCACAATGTATTATTTTTTTTAACTATTTACTTGTATGATACAGCTGCAAATAAGTATTTGAAAATCTGAGAAAATCTATCTTAATATTTGGTACAGTAGCCTTTGTTTGCAATTACAGGAGGTCAAAAGTTTCCTGTAGTTTTTCATCAGGTCTGCACACACTGCAGGAGGGATTTTGGGCCACTCCTGCACACAGATCTTCTCTAGATCAGTCAGGTTTCTGGCCTGTCACTGAGAAACACAGAGTTTGAGCTCCATCCAAAGATTCTCTATTGGGTTTAGGTCTGGAGACAGAACCGTGATATGCTTCTTACAGAGCCACTCCTGGGTTATCCTGGCTGTGTGCTTCGGGTCATTGTCATGTTGGAAGACTCAGACTTGACCCATCTTCAATGCTCTAACTGAGGGAAGGAGGTTGTTCCCCAATACATGGCCATGGTCATCCTCTCCTTAATACAATGCAGTCGCCCTGTCCCATGTGCAGAAAAACACCCCAAAGCATGACGCAACCACCCCCATGCTTCACAGTAGGGATGTGTTCTTGGGATGGTACTCATCATTCTTCTTCCTCCAAACACGTTTAGTGGAATTATGACCAAAAAGTTATATTTTGGTCTCATCTGACCACATGACTTTCTCCCATGACTATTCTGGATCATCCAAATGGTCATTGGCAAACTTAAGACGGGCCTGGACATGTGCTGCAAGCAGAGGAACCTTCCGCGCCATGCATGAGTTCAAACCATGACGTCTTGGTGCATTACCAACAGTAACCTTGGAAACGGTGGTCCCAGCTCTTTTCAGGTCATTGACCAGCTCCTGCTCCTCTGGGTTGATTTTTCACCTTTCTTAGGATCATTGAGACCCCACGAGGTGAAATCTTGCATGGAGCCCCAGTTCGAGGGTGATTGACAGTCATGTTTAGCTTCTTCTATTTTCTAATGATTGCTCCAACAGTGGATCTTTTTTCACCAAGCTGCTTGGCAATTTCCCGTAGCCCTTTTCAGCCATGTGGAGGTGTACAATTTTTTCTCAAGTGTCTTTGGAAAGCTCTTTGGTCTTGGCCATGTTAGTAGTTGGATTCTTACTGATTGTATGGGATGGACAGGTGTCTTTATGCAGCTAACGACCTCAAACAGGTGCATCTAATATAGGATAATACATGGAGTGGAGGTGGACAATTTAAAGGCAAACTAACAGTTTAGGGTTAATGAGTTTTATGGGTTTTTTATAGATTATGTCTCTCACAATGGACATGCACCTACAATGACAATTTCAAAAAACCCTTCATGATTTGTGGGAGAACTTGCAAAATATCAGGGTGTTCAAATACTTATTTTCCTCACTGTACTTATCTAATCACACATTTTAATGTTGAGTATGTGATCTTTGCGGAGAAATTAAAGTACTTCATTTTGAATCCAATTTGACACAAAACGGTTTGGTCAGCTGTGCAGAAAGAGATCCTCAGCTGAGACTTGATGAGAATACTCAACAGCTCATTTATTTACCGTTACATTTTTCCAAGATGATGCAGAATCTTTTTTTATGTATATACAGAAATGTAAAGTTGTGTTTTGCGTATGTTTAAAAAAATGAATGTTCAATAAGTAAACTCCTTTCTCTCTCCCGCAAGATCTCAAATACTGATCAACAGTTGACGCTTCATGAGAGCATTAAACAGGTAATGTATTTACCTTTGGAAAATTTTGGCATAGGCCTGAGCATTTATTTCTAATATGTTGTTTAATTGACAAATTTTTAAATCCAATCAGACTTAAAATACTACAATACTACAGACTTTTAGTTGTGTGGCTGACATTCAGTGCTAATCTAATACAGTACTAGATTTTTCTTTAATAGCATTTAAAGAATTAAGAAATCTTTTACAGATATAAGAAAAATAATAAAAAGTGCAGAAGAATGTGAGAATAAAAGGAAAAAAAGGAGAAAGAAATTGATAGGCAAATTCAGTGTAGATAGCACAGATCGGCAATAGATCATATGTACTGCTGTATGAGAAACATGAGAGCCCATTACAGAACATATTAGAAATAAACGCTCATGCCAAATTTTTCCAAAGCTAAATAAATGACCTGTTTAATGCTCTCAAAAAGTGTCAGAGAGAGAGAAAGAAGCTTACTTATTGAACAGTAATTTTACTTTTCTGTAAAATACAATATATGCAGCTCATGGAGATTCTGCATCATCTTGACAAAACGTAACAGGTAAATTAATGACCTGTTGATCATTATCATCAAGTCTCAGCTGAGGGCCAGTCTTGGTTGAAATCTTAAGGGGATAGATATTATAAATAAATACTTTTGCATAACGGGTGTTGACTATTGTATTTAAGTATCACTGAACTTCTGCCCATCCCCCACAATATGACACCAGGAGTAATTATGAGGACATCTTACACAACCCATGACTCCATCTGACTGTCCTGTATTAGATTAACACTGAACGCCTGCCCATCCCCCACAATATGACACCAGGAGTAATTATGAGGACATTTTACACAACCCATGACTCCATCTGACTGCTGTATAAGATTAACACTGAACTTCTGCCCATCCCCCACAATATGACACCAGGAGTAATTATGAGGACATTTTACACAACCCATGACTCCATCTGACTGCTGTATTAGATTAACACTGAACTTCTGCCCATCCCCCACAATATGACACCAGGAGTAATTATGAGGACATTTTACACAACCCATGACTCCATCTGACTGCTGTATTAGATTAACACTGAACTTCTGCCCATCCCCCACAATATGACACCAGGAGTAATTATGAGGACATTTTACACAACCCATGACTCCATCTGACTGCTGTATAAGATTAACACTGAACTTCTGCCCATCCCCCACAATATGACACCAGGAGTAATTATGAGGACATTTTACACAACCCATGACTCCATCTGACTGCTGTATTAGATTAACACTGAACGCCTGCCCATCCCCCACAATATGACACCAGGAGTAATTATGAGGACATTTTACACAACCCATGACTCCATCTGACTGCTGTATAAGATTAACACTGAACTTCTGCCCATCCCCCACAATATGACACCAGGAGTAATTATGAGGACATCTTACACAACCCATGACTCCATCTTAATCACAATAAACAACCTTAGGTTTATTATATCTTCTGTCTAGTTTGCTCCTGCTTTTGGCATAAACCTGCTATGATAAACACGTTTCCTGAAACTACAGTTAGATCTACCTGAAAAACATGAAGGACTCTTTATTTATTTTATCTTTATTCTATTGTTTTTATTACTTCTGCTTATGTTTAAATATGTAATATTTTATGTATTTTTGCACTACAAAATTAAACGTATTTAAACTAGAATCCATGGCTATGTTCTACATTAAATTTTATGATTTTAACAAAACCTTAGATACTTATTATCATTACCAAGATAATCAACCTCATTTCCAAAACCTATATATCATTACCAAAACAGTTCTATAAATGTTAATTTAATTAAAAGAAAAATTGTAGTTTACTTTTCAACACTTGTACAGACTCTACACATTATGTTCCTTCAGATTTGTCACATAATTAAAAAAATGGTCAGGTTTCATTTAAATATTCTAAAAAAATAGGTTGTAAATTGTGGAAGGTGTTGTGGTGATGCGAAAAAGCATTCAAAATAAAAATCCTGTTAATTTAAAAATAAACATTTCAGAATTTCAAATTACTGTGCATGATTCTTAATAATCCAATTTTAAAAATGTTAAAATGTATTAGCTTTTCTAACAACATTGACGTTTTCAGGCTGTTGCAGTAATGAGAATTTTTAGGACTTGTTTTGGAAATTATGTTAAAAAATGTCTTAAACTGTAAGTGAATGTTTTTAAAATAATGTGCACAAATAATTTAGACTTTGGTTCAAATGTCTGAAATAATTTTTTGTTAATTCAAGCATTTTTTAAATTTTCATGTTTGACATGTTTTCATGAGAATCACCCATATATATATATATATATATATATATACACACACACTGTAAGTCAATGGCTACTGTCAAATGTTTGGATACTTATATTATTCAGAATATCATCTTTTGTGTTGAACAGATGCAAGAGAATCATACAGGTTTGGAACAACATAACGGTGAGGAAATTTGACAATTTTCATTTTTGGGTGAACTATCCCTTTTGTTTGTTTTCAGCTATTTTTATTACAATTTGTTTATGAAATGTTTTTAAAATGTTTGAGAAAAATGTATGTGTAACTTGATTTATGTAATTGTAATATTAATAACTACATTAATAAACTTTGCACTTTGTTCTCTGTTATATGTTCTCATGTCTGTTAAATGCTCATATGTGCATATCAGAACACAAATAGTAGGTCCTATAAAATACAGTTGCATATTTACATAATCATACACAATTTTTAACAATATCATCTTTTTAAATGGTTGTGTCTGTGTGAGTATGATCCCACAGGTGACTCTAATCATATGTCCTCATAAATCAGGTGTGTCCTTATAATACACAATGTATTCAGTTGTGTATGTGTTTACCGTGTCCCTCTAATACACGTTAGTGACACTTGTGTGTATTGTATAGCAACTGTCCTCATAATCAGGTGTGTCCTTATAACACACAATGTATTCAGTTGTGTATGTGTTTACCGTGTCCTCTTAATTCATTTGTGTCCCTCTAATACACGTTTGTGACACTTGTGTGTATTGTACAGCAACTGTCCTCATAATTCCAGTTAGTCCTTATAATATAGTTTTGTGTCATGGGCGGAGCTTGTGCGTCTAATTATTAGAGTCCTCGTTAGTAGGTAAATTGTCAGGTTGTCATATTATAGGTTGTGTTGTGTGTATAGCAATTCTGGCTTCAGTCAGAGGATCAGATCTCACACAGCAAAATTAAATTGAGGCTTTCATTACAGTGAGAAAATTACACATTCTACTACATAAAAGTTTTAGACAATATTTTGTCTAAAGGATAAAAAACTTTTTTTTTTAAATAAAAAAATATATATACATATTTTGCTTTATGACAATGATTTTGTATGTCAGGCATTACTTGTTTTAAATTAAATTAATAACATTTCAATCAACATTTACGCTTTCATTAACATACTTGGAACACAAAAGGACCTTTGTGTAACAAGCAGAGTTGTTATTCACCAATAATTATTTTTTTGAAAAATCTATGAACAGTAAAAGTATAATTTGTTCTTCAATATTTTCAAAATTAAATTGTAATCTAGAGTGATGTATTGGTGGTGTGGTTGTTTAAGTCATGAGACTGCCTTGATCTTTATAAATATAATTCAGACAATGCTGAAGGAACTAAAATAACAACAAATCTGTTCTCTAGAGAAGGTTGTTTTTTATGTTTTATGTCTTTCGGGGCATTTTTTTTTTAAATTTCATGGTTACTGGGCAGAAACTTTTTTGTTGTGAGACGTAGTGGTGGTTAGATTGATAGCCAAAGGGCCCTTGACAAAAATGACAACCAATGATGCACAGAGTGATTATTTTGAGCTCAAAATACTCTTTAAAAAGACAAACACACAAAACATCCAGAAGTAAACAAAAACATCAAGCAAATTCAATTAATTTCGAGACAATTAATTATGGTTTCACTTTATTTTGTTGGTCTATTGTAACATTCCATTGACTAACATTGCAACTGCATTTCTACTAACTCTCATTAGAGTATTAGTAGACTGGCAGGGTTAGTGTTAAAATAAGTTCACTTGTACTTAAAAAATTACTTAAAGTCAGTAGAATGTCTGTTGGGGGATCATCATAATAAAGAGCAGATATTAAGCAGTTCAGTTCTACGGCTTGACATAATTCCAGCATCTATGAAAATGATAGTATGAGTGTGTAATATCATGTACATTACTAGCTTTACGAACATAACATGATAAAATGTTTTACTCTGTAATACCTTTTTGCTCTGCAAAACATTTTTCTCATCTTTGGGTTCTGCAAAAGCCCTATAATTACAGACTATTATGAGGTAATCTGCGTATAGCAACACATAGCAAATATATATTATTCCATATGCATCTTTCTTTTAGCCTAAACTGCACCCACTATGAATATATAGAATTTGTGTTGAATTTTCATTACATTTGTTAATTCTCCCCCTAAGCTCTGTGAGTCATGTGTGAATACCTAGCTTTGTGAAGCTCCCTCCATATTTCGATCACATAAGATCAGTTAATTCACTGGGGGAAAGAATATTATTCCTTTAGATTTCATGCTAATTCAACCTTTCTAGAGCCTTTGGGTGACTGAAGGTGTCAAATCTCCTTTGTTCTCTTAGCATGCACCTGTTTAAAAGCACCTTTCAGCATCCCTGACATAATGCCAGCTATTAAAGCATTTTTTTGATTTGTCTAGACTCTTAATATTAAAGCTTGGACTACTGCCCTTTCAATTCATTAAATAATTTTTTATCCTTAGATTATAAGACACACCAATCACATCACATCTTGTGAAATGTATCCACTGTCTAGACTATACAAGTCTCCGCTGGTTTTGCTTCAGGACTCAATATGACCCAAAACATTACCAGATTTTTTATTGTACAAAGGTAAACAAAAAATATACATCAATATATTAATATTATAATGTATTAATAGTACCATAAACTGGACACATATGCAACATCATCAACGTGATATAGACTGGACAACTAAAAATTGGACTGGTTTCTAAATACATTTCTTATATTTCATAATTTCACACTCTTGGCAACCAAATAGTGACAAATTTTATGAGCGAAAATGTTTTTAAAGTTGTAATGGGAAAAAAAAAGTTAAAATGCAACAGTAAAAAACTGTTAATTTGTTGCTTACAATATACAGTGTAAACATATCCTAAGTATAAAAAATATAAATATATAATAAATAACATGTATTTACCCTTCTGTGTATCCTCTCGTGCCCTCCTTGCACCTGTCTTGTAATCACTTACATCGTTAGTCTTCCCAGGTGTTCATCATTCCCTTGTGTATATAACCCTCTTGTATTTCCCTTTTCTTAGTTGGTTGTTAACCTTGTTACATCATTGTCGCTCTCTCTGATCTATGTAAAATGTTATGATTAGAGGAGTATTACTATTTTATAATTATTAATCAACTACTGAATATTATCATGTTATTTGTCATTCTCAAAAGCAGGGGTGTCAAACGTACGGCCCGCGGGCTGGATCCGGCCCACCAGGGGGTTCAGTGTGGTCCGGGAAATAAATCTGCAATATGAAAAAAAACATTTTAATTTTTGGCGGAACTAACAGCAGATGGCAGCACTGAGCTTCAGGGTCTGAGTGGCGTTTAGTTCTGTCAGTTTACGCGCTTTTCTGTTGGCCCTGGCACCCTCATCATCAAAATATCTTCGTCAAAAAAGAGAAAAGTGGACACAAAGTGTCGGATTTTCAAGAAAAATAGACCTCTTCCTCTATGTTCACGGAGGTGAATGGGAAACCCGTGTGCTGGTGTGCATACAGCAAGTTTAGGACTTGACTTTTAACTTTTGTAAAGTTTCTTTTAATGTAGAAATTTATATGCATTTATATGGAATTTTATTTTTGATTCAAATTTTATCAACCAGCCCAATGCATTTTTTCCCGGTCGGACATGACCAAAAGGAGCCCAATTGGGCGGGAACCTTCCCAATCTGGCAACACTGACAAATAAACACGATTTCAGAGTTGCTGATGGAGTTTGAGAAACGATTTCAGGTCTGTAGCGAACTCTAATTGCAAATTGTAGTTTTCGCAAATTGCTAGTTATTTTGTTTACATGAAAAAACACACATACTTATGTATAAATATGTATATGTATATGTATACTTTTGCAAATTTTACAAAAACATTTTTTTAAAACAGCTGCCACAAGATTTTAAGTGTATGAAGTCAATTCATGTGTTCAGAATTGCTTCCCAGAGTTGGAAAATGAATTTTAAATAATTTATATTTTATTTTTGTTAAGGTGCAGGACAGTGTTTAAGTTCCACAAAACTGTGACTAAATGCTTTGCATCATTGTAAAATAATAGACACTTTTTTATACATAATGCACTTAAATAAATGTTAAACTGAGTAATGGTGTTTTTGAAATTGCACATACTACGTAGGTTGTTCATAATACATTTTGAAAAAGGACAATTCATTTAATTTAAATTTTTTATAATTTAATATCATTTATAATACAATGCACTAATATAATATAGTCCAAAAAAGTCGGACTTATTGTTAGTTCTGTGCAATTTTGCTATGAGTTTACTGTTTGGCCCCCTTGACATCAAATTAAGCAGTATGCGGCCCCCCGACCAAAATGAGTTTGACACCCCTGCTCTAAAGGGTTATTCACTGCTAACAAAATAGTCTTTCAATAAAACATGGCTCTTTATGCAGTAGAAAGGGGATTTTTTTTTCAAATAGTGCTGCATGAGTTAAGCAAATGGAGAAAAGGGACTGTGGTGATACCTTTTGTCAAAAAGGTGAGAAAACCTCAACACCCATAATTCATTGGGCTCCATCTGACTGTCTGTGATCGAAAAATGTGGAAGCATGATCGGTTTTCACAAAAGTTTTTCAAAATTTCACAGATGACACATTTTTAGACAAGTGGACTTTTGTTGACAAACAGGAATTTCAGAGTACAGGTAAGATGGAGAAAGAGACTCCATTTTCCATTTTTCATTTACTACTGACATTGCAACAAAACAAAACTGGTTGAAAATCAGGACTAATGTTAATTTTTAGACTTTAGATTGCTTTTACATGTACGAAGAGGTATATTTGAATATATGACAGTGTTGTGTGGAAAACTGGCAAATGTGTTGCTCTGATGACTGTTGTTTTTGCTGATCAAGGATACTAGTTCAGCATGCATGACACATTTTGGACAAGAGTGGGTGTTCAGCCCACATGGCAAAATGAGTGGAGAGCCTCTGCAACAGGCTTTTGTTATTCTGAGTACCAGGCTCTTTAAAAACAATGTGAGCATGTTGTTGTTCATGTTGCTTAGATTGTTGTTTGTTTCAACAATTGTACAATACTTAAAACCATTGATTTTATAGTGTTGGTATTCGTCAAATTTTGGTGCTATCCACCTATTCTTCATCGTTTACAGTCAGGCTTAAACTTTTCTTTTAGATCTTATGTGTAATATTTGATCAATTAGGATCTGTTCAAAATGGCACACTTCATACCCTTTTTTGGTCTTGTGGACTTACAATGGTTGCAATGTGTGTGTGTGTCCATTAAGTCGGTAGGGTGTCCTGTTTATCATTTTAAGTTTCAGAAGAGTGCTCCCAAATGCCCCCTTTGTAGTCAATATTCATGACAGTCGATATTCCAAGCATTAGTTTGCAGACTTCTTCCTGACAGTCAAAGCGGTGTTACATCATAAAAGTACGGATTTGTAGGAAGACCGCAAGTGCTTAGAGTGCCATTTGGGATAAGGTGTTATAGTTTACCCTGTTGAGCACCATTGCTCTTTCAGTGTGAAAAAAAAAAATCTGGTTCCTGATGCTTTTTCCATAAAACTGTCACATTGGAGTTGTTTACGATGAATTGGCTGGAATTGGTGTCTGCAGATGGCATGCCAAACCACTTTTTGTAATCGCTATTTGCCACACTCAGAATGCAGAAGGAGAAAAAAAACAGATGTCGTGATAACAACTGGAAAACGTCTCGGAATATGACTGTAACCTTTGCTCCCTGAGAAGGGAATGAGATGCTGCATGGAATAATGCTTTTGTAAAAGCATCAGTAAAACTATTCCAAAATTGATTTGTCCTGCATGATGACGTAACGTGTGATGTGGCATGTGTTGGCGGAGGTGGAAGCTATACAGCAGGGGTCGGTAACCTATAGCTTGCGAGCCATATGTGGCTCTTTTGATGGATGCATATGGCTCGCAGACAAAGGTTCGATTATAAAAAAACGACGGATGACAGGACTATCGCTCCGCTAAAACCCCTCCCCCCGGAAGACAGGTTGATCGCTTCGTGCTCCCCCCCTCCCCCCTCTGGAAATCTTCAGTCCAATCTGGCAACACTAATGGCTCTGCTCAGCTTACTATTCAAAAAATGCGGGGAATATGGCTCGCTCAGACAAAAAGGTTCCCGACCCCTTCTATAGAGCGCGCCCGATCGTGACGTAGTTTTACGACAGCCGCCATTTTGGGGGACCACTTCTAATCAATGTTATGGGCGAAGCGACGTTAAAGCCATAGTTAAAACATTTTATGTAAATCTAGGGAGAAAATTGAGCGTAAGAGTCAAACTAAATATAGAGATGGACTTGAGAATTTTGAAAGAGACAGGTACGAGGCAAAAATAGCGTTAATAAAGGGACAGGATCCGTATGAAATTGTGACCTGATCTACGGACGTCAATCTTCTACCGAACACAACATACATTAATGTTCTCAACTATCTGGTTTTCACCCCAAGTCCTTATACAGCCGAAGATCTTAAGTGTTACAAAGGAATTGACGCTCACAATCAGCTAGTGTGTGGCTGGGTGCTAGAAGTGTGTGTCATCAATGACAGATGTGTAACAACTGCCAAGGTAGATTAATTAGCAATAAAGTTTATTAAAAAAAATAGAGGCATTCCTACTTTCTAATCCAACAGTTTGGACCAAAAATATTTTCATTTAACATCTTTATAAACTTTTGTTACCTGAACAGATCTTGCAAAATGCTGTTTATTGATGTCCTACACCTTTATGAAAAGCTAAGATTAAAGTATGATTTTTTTCTACAGAAAATACACTCAAAAACCCCAAACAGAGGTTAGGTATTGTTACATATATTATCGGCAAACTGTTGGATACCGCCTTTTTGCAGGCACATAATATACATGGATATAATGCTTGATAATTGCAGCGCTTTATGTGTGTGTCGTGGGATAGTTTTTATTCACTGTAGATCCAGATAAGCACATCCATGTGATCTAATCATGATCTACATTGTTCACCTTTAATTTTATTAGGTTTTTGATGGGCAAGAAGCAGATAGTGTATGTCCAGATCTGGATGATAGCATTGCATATTTCTGACGGACTAAGCCAATCACTCTCTCAACATGAATTTGACTGTTTGCATTTCTCACGTCTGGCCTTTGACAACTGATGTGTACGATCACCTTGGTGTGTTATTGCCTTAAGCAGCCTAAAATATGACTGTTTCACAATATGATTAACATTCGGTGCACGCTGTTTCCAGCTCTACTTGTCCCCCATTATGGCGGCGACGGTGCGCGTGACGTCATACAGGCACGCTCTTTAAAGGGACGTCAGTACACATGAGCAGTAGCTTCTGGTCCTAAGCACAGGAAGGTGTGGCAAGAAGACATAGTGTCTCGTTCCTTTCTCAGGGAACAAAGCTTACAATCGTGACCCAAGATGTTCCATTTCAAGGGGAACAATGCTTTTGGGAACAATATGCCCACTAGCTCACCAAATAATGTCTGTCCTAGTGTGAAGCTGATAAGGCACAGCTTGGATGAGAGTACCTGTACACCAGGCGTAGAAGAGAGATTGTAGAGCCGTATAAAAGTGTTTTCTTGAAGGGGAACCCTCAAAAGAAGAGCCCTAAAAGAATCTTATAGACCTCAGTGAAGGCATACTTTGAAGTTTGAAGGACCTACTTTTGAAGGCAAACAGACTAATAACTGGTCTGACTTTCTCCACTGGGAAGATATCTGAACAAATATCTCCTGCCTTGACAGCACATCTGCTTCCAATTTGCTTTCGAGGGGATCTTGCAGTCACCCCAGGGCCAACAGGAGGATCTTGTGCAGCAGCCTAAAAAGGGTAAGCAACCTCAGTCCCCACTGGATGTTTATATATTAAATATCTGCTACATTGTCAGTACATGGTGGCCTTCCGAGGTGTGGAAGGAAGCTCCTCAGAGCCCTGAACACAGCTAGCATATCCAGGCAGTTTATGTGTTTTATAGGAAGTGGACCTCCTACAGGCCCCTTGCAAAGCTGCCCGTACTGGGGACAGGAACCAAAGCTATTTTCATATCACCATGGAGTGAAGGCACTGTAGGGGTCTCATGTGCCAGAGGTCAAAAGGAATTGTGGAATGGATGGTTGCACTCCAGTAGCCCCTGAAAGTCCTTACAGTGATGGATTGACCTAGCTTCACCCTGAACCCCATTGCCAGGATCGCCTCGATATGTGCAAGACATAGATGTTCCCACATCGCAACAGAGTCCCATACCACGCCCAGGAACATAGTTCTTCATAGAGTCTCAACCCCAGGCACTGCATGTGGGCAAGAACAACAGCTCGTTTTCTGACTCCTGTATCTCTGGACTGGGCCAGTATGACTCCGTCATAGATACAAATTAGCACCTTGATGCTCTTTAGCCTCAGCGGGGGCAAGAACTGTATTAATGCTAAATGTGCGAGGGGAGCGAGCTACGCCAAATTGTTAGAACCCAATACTGGAACGCTTTGCACCCAAAAGTGAACCTCAGGAACTTCTTGAGAGAAGGAAGGATGGAGATGTGGAAATATGTCTTTTTCAGATCTAACATGACAAACAAACAGTATATACTGGCAGGGCACAACCAAATATGAGAGTTGTTGTACAGATGCGAACACCACCTAGCCGTAAACCATAGGAGTGGACATTGTGGATTGAATTTCGTCCTTATCCAGGGGGGACAGAACTCTGAGAGCCAACTCTGACATCAGGTTCTCTTCCCTGAAGCCCTCCTAGCCTGCAGAACAGTCCTCGCATCCGTCCTTTTGCTAAGAGGATTCAGGTGGGAGGGATGCTTTGATGCTTTCTCTGAGAGGGGGCTCTAGAAGCAACACTCTTTTTGTTTTTGTTTTCGATGCCCTGAAACGAAATATTAAATTATTAAATGCAAAATGGAAACAAAACTGAACAAAAACCACCCCGAGGGGGAAAACAAGACTAGAAGACAAACTCGAACTCGGACTAGACTTAAGACTTCAAACTTGACAGACTTGATTCAGGACTAGAAACAGGACAGCATGAACACTACCTTGTAACGACGATAAACCAGCACAAGACAACAGACACGGATGGATTAAATACACACACGAGGGATGGTAATTGAATGAGACACAGCTGGGAACAAATCAAACTAAAGCAGGGAAACAAGGTGGGAGGGTTACACATTGATGAGACAAAGACGACGCGCAGCTGCTGGCAACCAAACTGCGCGTGACAGAAAACACAAAGCACGCGGCCGATTGGATGTAAACCGCGTGCCAAACATAAACACACGGACGAGAGGAGGTGCGGCTCGTGCAAGGCTTGAAACCGCGCCCACTCACATAACGTAGAGCTCGCAAGAACGAGTTCTCACGAGCTCACGACAAGGACGAACACACGCGAGTTATGAACGCCCGAATCCCCATCCAAAACCGAAACTGAACCAGACCCAAGTATCGGGACCGGACATCATAACTCGTACGAAAGACGTCACAGACAAGCACGCGCGCGGCTCGAATCCTCGACGCCGTGCGCACACACACCAAACACGAGACATAACGGTAGTGTCAGAGCTCTGCCACAAAACCAAGAAATGACTACTAGACCGAATGTGGCAGAACCCTGACACTACCCCCCCTCTAAAGGGACGCCACCTGGCGTCCCTACGAGGAACACCGGGAACAAGACAAGAACAGGACAGACATATGACAACAGAAAGCACGAACACGACAAGGGAGGAAAAATAAAGAACACCAAGACAAGGGGAGGGAGGGAGGCAAGACAAGGGGAGGGAGAGAAGACAAGCTAGGGGGGCTCCAGGGGTTCAGGGGTCCTGGCAGACAACCAGGGTGGTGACGGGGGGGAGAGCCAGGCAGACTCAGGCAAGAAAAGGTCAGGCGGCACCAGAGGGGTGAGCCAAGCAGGCTCCGGGAGGTCTAGAGTCCCGGCAGACGGCCAGGGCAGTGTCAAAGGAACCGGCACCTTGGTTGGGTCAGGCAGGACCGGCTGAGACTCTGGCAGGTCTAGGCGTTCTGGCAGGAGTTCTGGGCGGTCTAGAGGGTCTGGACGAACAGGCGGGTCTGGGAGGTCTGGACGAACAGGCGGGTCTGGGAGGTCTGGGCGAACAGGCGGGTCTGGGAGGTCTGGGCGAACAGGCGGGTCTGGGAGGTCTGGGCGAACAGGCGGGTCTGGGAGGTCTGGCGGCGCCGGCAGGGTGAGGCGCCTCTCTGTGGCTTGTGGGTTGGAGGAAAACCTCTTCTTCCTCCGCCGCTTGCGAGGGCGACGAGGCGGCGTCCAATCCGTCGACTCTGGTGGGGCGGCCTCCTGGACGACTGCGGCCTCTGGGGCGGCCTCGTTCTTCCTCCTCCTCCTCCGTTTCCGGGTCATTGGAGGGCTGGGGCCCCCACTGACTGCAGATGGAACAGGGGAGCAGTCAGTGGGCTGGGAGCTCGTTAGAGGAGCGGGTTCCTGCTCCCCAAGATGGAAGATGTGGTACACGAACTCCCAGAAGCTAAGATGCCCCAGCTTTTCCATCTCCCAATAGACGAGAGGCTGGTCGAGGCAGATGTTAAATACCTCCTTAAGATCAGCCTCCTCGTAGTCGAAGTGATGCATCTCAATCAGGAAGTCACAGACGAACTCTCTGACATCAGCCCCCAGCTGGCGAAAATAGCGAGAGTTAACAAGGTGCATCATCTGCTGGCGGGTGGATGGTCCTGGAGAGGGAGATGGAAAAAGGAAGATCCCCATCTCTGCTGAGTCCTCTTGTTGCTGGTTTATTCTGTCAGGTTGTGTGGAAGGGGATGAATGAGGACCCAATGGTGCAATGAGAATGGGGATTTATTAAATGCAAAATGGAAACAAAACTGAACAAAAACCACCCCGAGGGGGAAAACAAGACTAGAAGACAAACTCGAACTCGGACTAGACTTAAGACTTCAAACTTGACAGACTTGATTCAGGACTAGAAACAGGACAGCATGAACACTACCTTGTAACGACGATAAACCAGCACAAGACAACAGACACGGATGGATTAAATACACACACGAGGGATGGTAATTGAATGAGACACAGCTGGGAACAAATCAAACTAAAGCAGGGAAACAAGGTGGGAGGGTTACACATTGACGAGACAAAGACGACGCGCAGCTGGCGGCAACCAAACTGCGCGTGACAGAAAACACAAAGCACGCGGCCGATTGGATGCGAACCGCGTGCCAAACATAAACACACGGACGAGAGGAGGTGCGGCTCGTGCAAGGCTTGAAACCGCGCCCACTCACATAACGTAGAGCTCGCAAGAACGAGTTCTCACGAGCTCACGACAAGGACGAACACACGCGAGTTATGAATGCCCAAATCCCCATCCAAAACCGAAACTGAACCAGACCCAAGTATCGGGACCGGACATCATAACTCGTACGAAAGACGTCACAGACAAGCGCGCGCGCGGCTCGAATCCTCGACGCCGTGCGCACACACACCAAACACGAGACATAACGGTAGTGTCAGAGCTCTGCCACAAAACCAAGAAATGACTACTAGACCGAATGTGGCAGAACCCTGACAGCGAGCCTTAAGTGTGGGAGTGTGGTGAGCATATGCTGGAATTCAATGTGTCCCCGAGCACACTTGACGGCGGGATGCAATTATCGAATTCATGAGGAGCTAGATAGATTGCAGACTCATAATTTTCATGCTGTCCCAGCAAATGCGAGATCTGAGCAACGGAATTTCCTCGACTTAGACAACTCATTGTGTAAGAAAGGTAAGGCTTGGCAAGAAGGTTATGATCGTGAATGCAATAAGTGCTCTTTATAGTTTGCTTTTCGTGGGATCAACTGATATTTAATCTGGCCACCGCTCGCTTCATAACCTCGATGGCACATCGAGATGGCACATCGTCCCCCGGATCAATGCTGAGCAGATCCATCTCCTCAGAGGCAGATAACTCAAGTATCGGATTCTCACCCCGAACGAAAGAAGCCACAGAGTGTGCTGGAGAGCGTCAAAGCTGGACAAAGAGGACTGAGAAAGAGGACAGTCTCAAGACCCTGTACCAGCACTAACTGCGAACCCCACGATCTGAGAGTTCGCTTGAAAGACAATTAGTAAGAGGTTCCTATGAGATGTTTCCTTTGACCTGACATCATGACAATAATAATTATCATTCTGACAATATTCTCAAAAGCCATTTTTATGAGACAACTTAACCAAATGAAGCCAAAAATAAGCATCAAATTCAGATTTTTCAGGCCAACAGTCCAATGTGTGATATTGCTTTTATATTACATAAAGAAGTTGTTATTATTGAGTAAAATCTTGGTTACTGTAAACTTTGTTCTCTGAAGGATTAATAAATGAATTTGTGTTTTTTTTAACAAACCAGATTAATGATTTAATGGCTCAATCATCAATCATCAGTCGGTATAGTTTAATAAATCACTGGAGTGAATGATTCACTGACTCAATGATAAATGTTTTGTTTCTGAATTGATCAGTGTTTATGAGCAAATCAGTTGAAAGAATGATCAATAACTCGCTCATAAAAACTTAACTTGTTTCCTAAACTAAATAGTGTTTTTTAACAAATTGAGTTGAAAATACTACTGAATAATTAATTTAATAAGTTAGTCAGTTACCTGTTAACAACGTAATCTTCAGAAAGAGTCATTCAAACAATGTGATACAAAGTCCCAATGCTGTTGAAATCTATATTACAGTCCTTGGAAGACCACTCAGCCAGTAAAACTCGAGAATTTAAGTTAAATGTGGAATTAAAAAAATTGCATGTCACTTTCAGTCATTATTGTCAAAAGAGCATTTCAATTTGCATACATATTGGTGCACAAATTGCTTTCACAAACTAAGTTTCCTAAAGTGTTTGTTTAGAAAGTGCTGAAAGTGTGTGATCACCAGTATGTAGTCAATTTATCAAACTAAACAAAGTCAGAGATTTGTTCAGTCACAAGTACCCACATTTCCCTTGAGTTGTTCTACACAAAGACACTATTAGAAGACTAAACAAGGTATTGCCTCGTAGCAGCAGAGCCAAAAGGCTTCTGATGTTTTGTTGTTGTGGAGCTAATCTAACACTGTTGATTCTGACACAGTTTCAGCTGCTTAATTGTGCTTCAGGGAATGGAGACAGAAATGTGATTCATCCCATCTCATTACAATAAAGATGTAAACCATCATGCTTCCTCATCACAGAGCCTGCATTCATTCCTTCTTACATGACTCAGAATGAGGAATGATTTTGAATTGATTTCCAATCTGCAAGATTGGGCTGGAATGTGGTACCCGGTAGGGCTTTCTGACAGTCTCCGAGATGTCAGGAAGCCCACAGTGAAGTGAAGCTCTAACTGATAATGCTCTCGTGAAATGAAGAAAGAAAATCCCACCTGTAACTTTGGCAAATTGTCTTCAAATTGGTATTCCTTGTGAATTTATGGTGAATTTGTATTATTTGTTAACCCATGATTACAATATAGAATGCAATAATGAGAAATCAACTAGAAATGTCTTTTTTAAGAACAAGAAAGGAAAAGTGAGACTCAAACATAAAATGTGCTTGGAAAAACTGTTCCCTTAATTGGTGCTTTTACCTATCACGACATCATTATGTTAGGGCTTCCAGTGTATATTTAGACTCTTAATTTTCACACAGCAGAAGGTGAAATGAGAATAATCTGACATTTGGACAACCAGAATAACACTAGAATGTATAATTTTATCCATTCATTTAGAAATAAATTAATTCAGAGTACAGCGTCTTGAACACCAACATTGCTTAAAATTTATTCTCAGAATGGCACTGTCACATGTAGGCTGTATTGAGTAAGCACCTGACAAAGGAGACTGCAAAGGATCAGGCGTAAGGATCAGTGCTGAGACTAATACAAGATAAACACAACCACACATCTATAGACGAGAACGAATCATAACAGGACTGAAACAGAGGCCTTAAACACAGGGACAAGATAATTAATGATGACCATTAACAAGACACAGGTGATGAAGATAAACAGAATTACATGGGAGAACATAAATGAAAACAAACTTAACTGTGAAATGAATGTTTTTGGACAGTATTGCCTGTTAACTCCAATTAAATGAAAACGTATAGTCTAATTTTGTGTTAAATGGAATCAACCGAACTTTAGATCCACTTAAATTCCCCCTGCAGTTGTATACCTTTTATCCCCAATTTATCCCATCAAACTAATCTTTGATGACCAAAATGACCTGTGAATAAAATTTAGTGGGCTTTCAAATCGCTTGAATGTAACTCTACACCCTTGCTCCTTTTAGAGTATTAGTAGACTGTTATGTCAGTTAGGTTTAGGCTTCAGGTTGTTAGAATATGTTGACATGTAGTTGCAAAGTCACTTATATTTAGTAGAATGTCTGATGGAGGAGCATCACAATAAAGAGTTAGCAAATATTAAGCAGTTAGTCTACTAATACTCCAATGAAAGTTAGTTGACATGTAGTTGCAAAGTTATTAATAATAGTCAATAGGAATATTCAAAAGGGACCATCAAAATAGTGTTACCTAATCAAGTACTTTATATGTGCTTTATTAGTCAACACAAGTGTACTTTAAACCGCAACAAAAGATTATTAAAACATAATGATTTAAAAACTTTTATTTTATTCAGATATTAAGTGCACTAAAAATGTCCTTAAGTTTGTAAAGAACCAGTCATGAATGATTACTATCTTTAAGTACATTTGAGTGGTCTTTCACTTCATTAATATTAGTGTTTTTAATATACTTTCAAGATGTGAACTGAAGTGCACTACAGGGCACAATCAGTACAATGCGAGTGTTTAAAGTCTATTTAAAAATACAATGTCCTTTTTAACAGCTTCAATGTTAGTAGTTTGAAGAGTATTTTGTTAATTTTTGAAGATTCTAGTTTAAATGAATAGCTTGGGAGTTTCAAAGAAAGTTCTCGAACACTGCCAAGCACCGACGGCTTTGCTGTAATTTCTGGTCTCAGCTGGAGTTCTCCACTCAGTCTAACCCTAGGGACAGAGATACAGGCAATTGATTGACACTCGCTGTCCTATTAGCAGAACCATTCTGGAATAGACAGGAGTTGCTGATAAGGATCTGCTCATATGTAAGAACTTAGACACATGATACTTTCTGATGATTGCTCTTATTTCATCTGTTACGACAAGATATTTTCAGATGCCTGTTTGTGAGTAGTTTTGTTTTCCAATTCTTCATTTTGAACCATTGTTATATTTTGAAGTGAGTTGTGTTATTTCTGTAGCGATAGTACATGGCAGTAATATTATAATATTACAATGGAAAACAGAGGAATGTTTGCAATTACTTTGAAACAATCAGCATTTTGTGTGCATACAGTAGATATTACATTTATGAAATCCTTTAAAATATCCAGTTATGTGGTTGTAACTTCTGTCATAATTGTTTGTAGTCATTCACTTTATTTAGAGGCTGTTTACATGACACTGTTTTCAACAAAAAAATTGAAAACTTTTTGTGTTTTGGCCATTCACATGACAATGCCATTTTGGGGGCCTGAAAACATAAGCTTTTGAAATCGGTTAGCAATACTATTAGCATCTACATGTAATCACCAAAAACGCAAATTTGTGTAAATGGTGATGTCATGCACATGCATATTGTGGCATGAAAAATAGTGTTTTTAGTTATTTTTTGCAGATCCTTGTGAACAGGAAACCCTTCGTTTTTAGTACATAATTGTCATATAAACATACCCATATATTGTTGGACTACTAATGACATCACTGTTTAGTCTATCAGTGACATTTCATATGAGCTCATTAGCATGTTCAGTGACAGTTTCACCTGTGAGATCAGTTTAATGATAATGTTATAGATGAGGTCAGGGAGGTTATCATTGCCTACCTCACCAAATAAATTACTCATTAGAAAACAGATGAGGTCATAAATGAAGCCTCAAGTAACCTTTGCAGGTCATCTTTGTGTTGTAATACGTTTAATTATTCAGATAATGAAGTTATGCTTTACTAGCTAAGTAGCTATCATCAGACACAAAGGGCTTTTGTGCTACATTTAAACCTGTGTGAATGTTTTTTTAATGCATTGCTTGAAATGAGAAACCATTTGTAAACTAAACACTGCTTACTTCAATAAATATTCATATGCTTTGCACAGTCTCTGAAAATGTCATGCTGTGATTGGTTTTTATCAGCTGTAGTTGAATTAGTTATTTATTTTTAAGCAGCACATTACTTTCTAATTTGTCAAGTCTTTAATGATGTAGTTCATATCTTCAAAACAATGCCAGACAAATAAATTCAGCATGTTTAGTCTCAAGCAAACAAAGAAACTGACAGTTCTGAGGTTTTATTCCATCACAGAGTAAATGTCCGTCACAGCTTTAACCCTAGTCTAAAAAAAACTCTCTGATAGCAGCATATTCTCAAAATACTATGTCAGAACTGAGTAGAGGTGAGATGAGTGTCCTCAGGTGTAGTTTGACAGCGGAGCTGAAGAGGGACGAGAGAGGGGATCGGTATAGTGGAGACAGGATGATGACACTCATCCATGCAGGCATGACTCACAAGAGTAGAGCAACAGAAGCAGTAACATCACATTTACTTATTAAGGAAATACTTCGGAAGGGAACATGAAAATTTAATATCAGGATAATTATAATTTATTCATTGTTAGTTGTAGTAGAAGTGGTAACTATATGTATATGTGTGTGTGCGTGTGTGTAGGATTCATCGTTGTGTGTCACATATTGCCGCATTGTGGAATAAAGGTCAATTGCACTTATTCAGTTATCAAACATTCAATTATTGTTGTGTGGAAAAAATATACTTACACTGTCACACACTTTGTGTTTTTAGCAATCCTACAATATATATATATATATTTTTTTTTTACAAAAAACGAATGGGAAAACATGCATTTTTTATAATTATCACTTTTTTCTTCTTGTATTGTTAAATTGTTTATAAGGATTTGAAAAATGCTAAGAAGGTTGAAGTCTAACTTTAAAAAATGAATGAGGAGGGTGGTGAATGTCGTCTCAAGTCACTAAAGACCCAAAGTATGTGTTTCAGATATATACAAATAGTCTTCTTCATTGTTTACTGTAAGTTAGACCTGCAGCGCTATCACTGAACCTCTCAAACTCTCCACCTCCCCCAGCTCCACCTGCTAGAGGATTTATGCATGTCTATTTATGCAACAGAAGCAATTATTTTATGTGTCTATCAGCAGTAACAATTCCATACTTGCTCTACTGCAGTAATAATCAACAGCAGCAACAATAAGCAGACCTAGTCTGCCAAGCAGAGTGTCATGTATGTGTCTAGTTCCTGTTTCCTCCTGTGATCTCCCAGTGTATTTCCACTCACCTGTCACATCATAATTTACATTTATTAGATTAGATTCAACTTTATTGTCATTACACAAGTACAGGTACAAGGCAACGAAATGCAGTTTAGGTCTAACCAGAAGTGCAACTGCATTTCGTTGCTTTGTACCTGTACTTGTGTAATGACAATAAAGTTGAATCTAATCTAATAAATGTATTTATGCATTTGGCAGACACTTTTTACTAAAGCAACTTACATTGCATTCAAGGAACACATTGATATTCTAATTAGTTCTTGCTTTCCCTGGAAGCAGTGTTGCCAGATTGGGCGGGAAAAAATGCATTGGGCTGGTTGATAAAAATTGGGCTGGTTTTTGATGCATAAAAACCCACCCAAATTTCATATAAATGCATATAAATTTCATTATAACAACCGTCTCTAACCCCCCCCCCCCCCCCCCCCCCCCCCATCAACAATTTTGGTCTTGGGCTGGTATTTTTTCAAATGGGAGGGTTTAATGCTGTAGTTGGGCTGGAAATCTTCAGTCCAATCTGGCAACACTGCCTGGAAGCCGAACCCATGACACTAATACTCTACTGGTTGAGCTACAGGAAAGCTTCATCAATTATCTTGTTAGTTTTGTCAGCTGTGTCTCATTCCCTCATTCAACCCTAGTGTATTTAAAGCCTGTGGTTCCTTCAGTCCCTGTCCATAGTTGTCAATGTTCAGGTTGTGGTTTCCCTCATCCTCTGTGTAGTCCTCTAACGTTTTGCACAAAACTTTTAGTTTTGTATAAGTATTTTTGTTTAAGTTTTTGATTAAACTCCATGCAGCTACTTCCTTGCTGTGCGTTCTTCATCCCTACACATTCGAGACACAGAGATGGGTAAAAATATATCAAAAAGTATTTAGTTACACATTACAAATACTCATCAAATGTATTTAAATAAAATACAAAATACTGCTGTGAGAAATATATTTAATTAAAATACAAGTAAATTTTTATTTGAAAATACAAAAATACAAAGTTTACAATCAATAATTTAATGGCCGAGAGTAATTGTGGAGTTATATTACCTATATATATATATAGGATATTCCTATATATATATATATGTCATCGTTTAGTGCAGAAGATGCACTTTTAACGGGGAAGATTGTGAATGAGCTTCTCTCACATTACAATTGGTTCAGTTATAATGAAAGACCATTAAACCTGGCACTAGGTGGGGAATTCCTACAGTCCAAATGTGGTGTGCAGCAGAAAGGCGGCTGTTAATACATTAATTTAAGACACAACCAACTGTGTTTACATGAATATTCTCCAAGGCAGGGATTTTGAGGTAATTTTGTGTATATATGACAGTTCCTCCACCAAACAGCAGTCAGATTACAGCAACACACTCTCATACACATCTAAGCCTGCACATTGTTATATTATTACCATTATTAATGATTTCATCCACCTGCTACCAATTAATCAGAATGTTATTTTTTATCACCTGACCCACCCGCCTAGTCATGATTGAATATATGTATGTATATTACAACTAATGCAAAATTATTAATGAACCTTCCAGTATTTCAGTGTAAGAACGGAAGGCTAGATCAAGTTAACTCCTCAGAGACACTGTATTTTAAATTAAAGCTCATTATTCTTTCAAATGACATGCATTGCCAAGTTTCACAAATGTTGCACACAAACACTTTGGTCATATTTAATTCACAAAGGACATGAACATCTTGTAAATACACAATTAATAATAGTCAAGGACGTGAGACTCAATAGACACGACCCTGAGCACATAGTGCCCTTGAGCATCTTACATGAAGAACAAATCCCAACGGTCTCTATCAAATAGCAGCTAGTTAACTTCATCTACACCTAGTGCTCAAGGCCTGGGTGTGTTTTTATTCCCAGTGATCATCAGTCATAAGTTTACTTTTCTTTTGAAATTCACATCCTATAAAACTTGCATATATTTTATCATGCTGGATGTCTTGGGGGTTGTTTTAATGAGACAGTGACACCAGTAGTATATTTCAAAGCACTGATACTGTCACCGTTTGTCAGAACCCTCAAACATGCCCCATCTGTCTCATTGCTGGCAGACCTCACAATTTATTTTTCCTGCACTCCCCCCTCTCTCTCTACTCCACTGAATGCACTATTTCATCTGAGCTAGGATGTCTATTTGTTTTGCTCCCATTTTCTTCTCAGAGTAAATTTACTTTCTCAAGTCATATATCTCCCTGATCCTGCCTGCAAATAATATTTCTCAGGTTTTATTGCCCCAGTCTCTTCGGCAGAATCAAACCTGACAAGCTTGTTACACTTGCAGCAACAACAGCCTCTACCATACAGATAAACTATGATCTCTAAAATAAGTTTTTCACTGTTTCTGTTTCTGTTTTTTGTTTTTGACAGCCAAATGAAGTATTGCAGGTGCTACGTTTGTTTATTATTTATAATAGATTAATTATTAAACATGAATTTCAGAAGAAAGAATGAAAAAAAATACTAATCTAGGGACAACAGGCGTTCTTCTGTCACACTTCACTGACAACAGCCTAATGGTTAACCATGCAGAGCTCTAAAACAAAAGTTGCACTTTCAGGCCCTGTTTACACCTGCTATTAAGATGTGTTTCTGGTATTTTAAACCGTCTCTTGAGTTCACTTTCTATCACTTTTATCCTATGTGTGGGCAAAATCTTTTTCTTTACAGATCTTTCAAAACTGGACCAGCTCAAATCATTTTAAACCCAGTTTCCACCTGTATGGACCATTGTCCTCTTGTGATCTGAAAACGCATCTTAATACCAGGTGTACCGTAAATACTTTATCACAGCTGGGCTTTTGAGCTTGGTGGTTAACTTCATTTAACACCTGGGTAATTTTCACTGTAATTAGTGTACCCGAAAACAACACTAAACGAAGAAAAGCTACTGATGGTAAGGAAATAAGATCAATTCCAAGTTAACACGCTGTGCCTCAAACTAAAGGAATTCAATTACATTTGTTTCACTTCAATAAGCAGAGCAAGACCTTTTCACTCAGGATGTTACATAGCTGCTGTTGTGCATGATCAGTTGCTGGCCCTCGTGTGGATTCATGCAGATCCATCACTTAAACTCAAATGTTGCGAGTCAAATTTCAGCCCAGTGTCTAGACTGTACCACATTTCACATTTATGCATTTGGCAGACGCTTTTATCCAAAGTGAGTTACATTGCATTCAAGGCATGCATTGAGATTCTAATCAGTTCTTGCTTTACCTGGGGATCGAACCCATGACCTTGGTGTTGCAAGCACCACACTCTACTGTTTGTCTTCACAAATCCTTGGACAACATTCCAATCATTGCCATTAATAATGGTTTTAAATTCATACACTAGCTTGCAAAAGTTTCCTTACATATTGCTCTTCGTCCTAGGTGTGCTGCACCTTGCCTCCCATGTCAGAACCATCTTCTTCAATTCTGCTATCGCTGTGTGTCTTAGGTCGCTCTTGTTTTCTTCTGCCAGGTAGTGTCTATCTCAAAGCAGTCTTTGGACTTCTGTCCTGGCTCGGTCTGAGCCTTCGTTCGTAGCAACGCTTGATCTCAGTAACCTCAAATTGACTCTTTGTTTTCCTGTACAGTTATTCATCTATGATTGTGGATCCGTCCATCCGTCCAATCAATTCACCCTTGATTTAAAGGATCTGTATTTCAGCTCTTTTGAATTATCAAAGAATCCTGAAAGAAATATATCAACGTTTCCGCAAAATTAAGCACAACGGTTTTCAATATTAATAATAATCCAAAATGTTTCTTAAGTATCAAATCAGCATATTAGAAGGATTTTTGAAGTAATGATGCTGAACATTCAGCTTTGATAGCACAAAATTTAAAAGTCTTTGAATAGTAATGTGTGATATGAGACTTTAATTAAAGTACGTATCATAAAACTCCACTGAAATTTATATCATTTTTGACAATCCTTCCCTTTACTTCCAGTCTAAATGTGGAATAGACGTGACATTTAACTGTTCGTGGCTTTAAAATAAATTGGCAATGAGTAAATAAGAAAAATAATTAATTTAAAACTATTCTTTCACATTTACACCATATCTCGCTTATGGTTGCATGTCATGCATGTGAAGTTTTTTTGCAAATATTCAGTGCTTTAATAAATCACCACCAACCCACCTCGTTTAACCCAGAGGTTGGGTTGTATTTTCTGCTCTCACTTATCTTCAGAGCCTCTGGTCTGGTTGGCGTGAGGGGCACACACACACCCTTCTGCATGTCAATTAACAATGCGACATTTTACTCCAGCATGGGATGTCATCATGGACATTTGCAGGATGTGGTGTGAATTCTGAAGCCTGGCAGGGCTTTAACTGTTACACTGTAAGAATGCACTGATGGCATAATCGCTTCAGCCTATAAACGGCGACATATTCGCGTCATCATGGGAGGGACGCTAAATTAGATGCAGATGTTCAGCTTTCAGCATCCATCTATTGAGAAGGGTTTCATTACACACCAAATAAAGCCCACAAACCTCCCCCATACTCACTTTCTGCATACGCTTTCCCATAAAAAAGAGTGTTTGCACGTGTGTGTGTACTTACTGGACAGCTATATCCATTTTATCATTAGAAATGGGGGACACTGTCAGTTTTATTGGGACATTGTCTGAGAATTCACTTCATTGATCATTTCTCATTAAATTATTGTAAATGGCAGAATAGACGTATGACTTTCAGCATGGTGACTTCAATATGATAATCTGTTATTTCTTTGTGCAAAGATATAATGCAGGCTTTAATTTTACTGAGTAATTTCAATAATTTGGCACTGATACTTTGCTTTTAACAAGACCAACATGTGAAATTTGTAAATTTCTAATTCTCCAAGTAGGCTACGCGCTGAAAATTGGGCCTCCGCACTCTCCTTTTGATTTCCCCAGTTTCTCAAATAGCGAGGAATGCATTTTTCCTTGAGAAATCATTTTACTCTGGTTTGATGGAACAAAACAGAATGTCTAATTTTGTAATGTTCAAAAAAGCGGCTCATGAGACAAAACAGAGATACTATACTGCCCTCTGCTGCCGCTGGCATGGTGAATGCAAAGGAGGTCATTTAATGGTGCAGTCATTCTCATTGTAAAGAATAGCCTTATGTAGTTTAGAATGTACTTTATTTAAGAACTGCTAAATAATCTTGTAAACATCTATGTTGTAGCAATGGTATGATTTGTGTGTGTGTATATAAATATATGTATAACAATAATTTCAAGGCTGAATAATAATTATATTTGTATTATCCGCACATTTTCAGCAATTCAACATAACAGTTGCAATCAAATTTCCATTAGTGGAAACCACTAAAAACTTCTATAGGCCCCCCTATATAAATGCTGTATTTAATATGTAAATTCTGTTTAAAAGTTTGTAAAAATGTATTCAAACAATCATAATAAAAGTAAACTAAGGCAAAGCTGATAAATCCAGACATGGCCAAGGAAGACAAACAAGCACGTAACATTTATAGAAGGAGAACACCAGACAATTAACATGATAAACACTGGGGCATATATACACAAGAATTGGTAAACAAGACGAAAGCTAAAAGAAAAACTACAAATGACTACAAAACATGGTGCAAAACAGGATACATAAAATTATAAAAGTATAAAACATAAAAGTCCACACACAACATTGGAACGCAAGACAAATATGGTAATTCTGATGCTCATTTCTTATTATTAGAGAAACCGTTCTTATTATTAGCAATGTTGAGAACAGTTCTTCTGCTGCTTAAAATTTTTGTGGAAAAAAATTCATGCAACCTTGCTGAATAAGAGTGTTCATTTCTTTCTTACTATAAAAGAACTAAACCCACATTTTAAACAGTATTGTATATTTTTATATTCTTTAAATGGGGTTATTGTAGGAACCAGTGACAGCCTTCGTAAGGCTATTTATGGATCACATTGTGTAAATTTGAGAGCATGTGAGGAACCAGGAAGTAAACAGGCACGGCAGACACGTAACACACTAATTCTTAACTAATTCTTAAGTTATGAAACAAACCGTAGCAAATTGACACTAAATATTAAATAATCTAACTAAAATTTTGAACTATATATGACAGTATAATTTAATACATTACAAGGGACACATTGGCCTGGTTTCACAATCAGGGCTTAGATTAAACCAGGATTAGGCCGTAGTTCAATTAGGACATTTCAGTAGCTTTTATAAAACTGCCTTAGGAAAAAAAAAAAGGTACTGTAATATGTACCATTACATATGTGTGCACCATTACATGGTGTGAGACAAAACAATGGCACTGGAATATTTTAAGATATGCCAGTGAAAGTGTCTTTTCTGCTAAAACCGTTCAAACATGTATTTTAGTCTGGGACTAGACACAAGCCTTGTCTGAGAAACAAGCGGTACATATTAAGTACAATTTAGAATAATTAACCAAACTCTTATCTAACAGGGCAGCTGTTAAAATAAAATTTAGGAACACCATGACATTGATAGCGCTGGTAGAGAAACTGATGACATCATTACTTTCTTTATTATATTGTATATATACTGTTAAAAAAAGGTGTGCAGTTTATTTATTATTATTGATTTACTTGGTTATCCCATTTATTGGCAGCTCTCCTATCCCTATGTTGAGAAAAATCATGTGTGGACATGATAGTTATTAGTAGTACTAGACTAAATATGAGCATTTACTCATCTCACTTGAACAAAAACAGATTCAGCATTTCTCAAAATGAATAAAAACTGTGACATGCAAACTCAGAATATTACGCAGACCTACAATAGTTAAATATGGTAAATAACACAAATATACTTTGTATGTAATCTCACTTTATTAAAAATGTCTTTTTTTCTGACACTTCGATGATCCAATTGAACCATAAGAAAAACTACTTTAGTTAAACATCACATTTGTGTTTCGTGTTTTTATTATTTTAGTTTAGTTTTTTATTGCTGAAGTAAGAATTTTAAACATTCCTCTCCTGCGTCCTCTTCTTCTTCAATCCAGAATGGCAGCACAGCTAAAAAGGTTTGAACTGCGGCCTCTACTGTACAGGTGTGGAATTCCCTCACTCTGAGGCTAATTTATTTCACTATTGTTTTGAAAGGCCTGTTACATTCACCAAAAATACATATGCAATTGGCGGTTGCATTTATCCAAGGCAACTTACATTACATTAGTTTGTATATTCCCTCGGAATCAAAATCATGATCTTGGCAATGTGGTACCATACTCCACCGTTTGACCACAGGAATACTTATTATTAATTATATAAATGTTTTTGATAATAATTTAAAATTAAAATAAATTAAATATATATTTGTGTTATTAAGTAATAATCAAAATATCAGTAGTTGGTAATATCAGAGGTTGGTTTGATCTAAAACAGTGGTCGCCAACCCGTCGATCGCGATCGACTGGTCGATCTTTGGTCGCCATCCGGTCGATCGCGATCGATTGGTCGTCCTTTATCACCATCCCGGAAGCTCCCGAAAATAAGAACGTTTCAGTTGCCAAATTAGCGAGTCTGTCACGCACCGCGCTCTGCAAGCTCCGATAGGACTACAACTCCGCTCCGCGCGCGCGCGCACCCTCCCCCCATCAACAGGACGACCGCTCCGCGCGCGCACCCCCCCCCCCCCCCCCCTCCCTCACAAGTCGATCTTGCCTCTCATTTAAGCAGAGGAGGGTGATCTTCAGTTTCAAAAAGTTGGTGACCACTGATCTAAAACATCAAAAACCTGCACTGCTGCACTTTGTTCCTCTATTCTTAGAGTTACCATGAAATGAAAATGGCTATTTTTTATTACTATTGTTTTTTATGAAATATTGCAGTGTGTGTTGTAAAAGATTGACCAGTGCACATCATTATTTTCTGAATCCACATGCCCTCATAATCTTTCATCAAAATAGCTTATCTGGTGTGAAGTCAGGACGACCTGTCACTCACATGACATCACAGCAATTACAAACCACAAGCATCCAATCAATTCCCATTCCCATTTCCATTCCCATTCCCATTCCCATTCAAATCCCACTCAACATGTTTTCTTGTTCAAAAAAGTGTTGCACTCTGATACACATCACAATAGGGAAGATGCCAACTTAAACATACATAATCTTGTTTACACTGTTTTAAAAGAATAAAAAATGGTAAAATAGTGGTTACAATTAATAACCTTTTCTGTCATTTTATTTCTCTATGTATGAAAGCAATCAGGATCGGATTCTGGCTAAAAATCAAACTCCGATTGCCCACATGAACACATCAACATGTGTGCACGCACTGACCTCCAGAGCGCAGCTGCAACACAAGCTCTGATTGTATTGTGGTTGCATTCATAGATTCTAATCTAAATAAATAATCAGTAGTTGGTGCCGCAAAGTCTCTCCGGCAGCTGAGGCTCCATCCTGCCCATCGTCTCACTGTGTGTGAAGCAGAATGTAAAGACACACAGGCACAGCACTTCAATGAGTCACATCTCACGCCAGCACTCTCGGAGATACGGCTGGCATCCAGCCTGCCTCCCCCAGCACACCCCCTTCCCCAAACTACACACTATTCTGGGCCATGATTAAGCCTCACACCTCCATCAGCGGGGAAGTGTGGGCAATGTGGGACATGATCATCCAAGACCATCTATATGTGGGAGTAGACATGAGAAACAGAGCGAGGGGAAAAGAGCAACCTTTCTTATGACTCACACCATGTTACTTAAGTTTGTTGTTATGTTGGCACCGGTTTGGTTTGCAAATTATCTGTGATCTAATACTTTCTAGATGGCTGTTGAAACATAAGGACACTTGCAAAGTCAATTTAGGTGGTGTGGTCTGAAGTGTTTGAGTGAATCAAGAGTTACAGTTCTTCATCTCCGGTATGACGCGATAAACGTTTAAGAAATGATTTTCTAAGAATGTGCTTTATATTTTGAGGCCCACAGTTCAACGCCATAAACAGAAGCTTACAATCAGCAAGTACATTATATTATATGCATTTAGTTTCTTGCGTAATGAGGTAATCACAAATAATGTGATGTCATAAAATATCATATTACGGTATTAAGCTGCCTCTATTTGCCGTTGCATGTTTGTATTAATATATTGCACTGGCATTAAACACGTTTGAGAAGTTGATAGGTCATGCCGAATGACATGCTAAACTCCATCTAAAACCATGTTAAACAGCATTTTGCTAATTACTTTATAATTATTATTATTTGTCCAGTGTTTGTGACCTAATAGTTGTCAAAATTCACTTGTCACACAGCAGGACCATTTAAAATAGGCTAACAAAACTGAACCGTGATTAAAACTGAAATGAAGCAACTGTTATTAATATCCATTTTAACCTAAAATCTTGAATAAAATCCATGGATATGCACGTGCGTTTCATGGTTATTTATCATTTTATTATTTTTAGGAACTGTATTCAACATCCTTGTGGAAGCACACAATTTTTTTTTCAATAAGGATCTTGAATCTCCAGTTGATATGCTTTATTTCCTGTATCCAATTCGTCAATAATTACTCCTGTTATTATATTTTGGTAAATTTAAGTTATGATCACACATCGAGTATGAGTTGACCTTGAAAGTACACCAGATGGCAGTGTCATACACCAACATACATGTGTATCTTCATTAAGTTTTTTATTATTACTTTTATTTGCTGAAGCCCCTCCATTCAACCATTCAATAATAATAATTCCTATAACTTTATACGTGTGTATTTGTATGTATGTATGTGTGTGTAATGTACTTTACTTCAGTATATCTTTCTATAACTGTATTCAAAAGTCAAACATCTATAAATATCTGCTAATACGCCTTCACGGTTTTAATAAGACTTTATAGTAACATTTTGACGCATTTTCACTTGCCAACATTACACTTCTATCTTTACTTCTGTCTTTCAAAATAAGATGTTCTGAGAATGACTCCTACTGATAAAAAAATCGCCTTTATTCCGTTCACTTTGTATTGTAGGGGTCGAATGAGAATGTGATGTCAGTTCAAGAGTTAGGAAGGGTTAACACAACTTCATTACATCACCGGCTAAACACAATGATGAGAGCGGCCATCTTTACCAACAGCAACAACTCATACTTCAGTGAAGAAACAAACTAAATGTTCTGCCTTCCTAGATGTGTCATTCAAGGTACACGTTCAATTTGGAAGCCAAGATAAGGTAAGTTCTATACATATATATTATTATTCGATATTTACTTGCGTGTCTACAAGATGCTGCCGCGCGCGTGAGTGAATGACACTCAGTCTTTAATGCAGTACAATTGACAATTTATATCTTGCGCAATTATTCAGAATAATGACTCATAAACTGAACTCTTATGTACCGGGACGACTGTTAAATGGATATTTTCCCTGCACACACAGTGTCACGTCACTTTAGGAACTCTTTTTTAGAGAATATGTAGGAACATCGTGACATTAATAAAAGTGACGTCCATTCATTACATGTTCTGTTAATATCTTGTTATTCTGTATCCTCCTGAGAATCAGAAAAAGTTTTTTTTTCTTAACTTAGTAATTTTCTTTATATATATATATATATTGTAGTCATATGATATGCAATGTCCTGGACACAAGCACTAAAGCAATAAAAGGGCGAGAGATTACATGTATAGGGAAAATAAATGGTATTTCTATTTTTTTAAACTCACTAATAAATTTTTAGGTTTCAGGATTGTTTTACCCAAAATTTGTATGTTTTCCCATTCGATACAATGTATCTGCTCTGTATCTAACTTGCATATTAATGTGTTCTTGGGGCAATATTTAATAGAAAAATAATTATAATAATGTGAGAAATAATTGGCAACATTTTCATATCTAATATTTCATAGAAGAAAAAAAAGAAAAAGAAAAAAAAAATATATATATATATATATATTTCTTGTATATTGATCATAAATTTAATTTCAAATAACAACTTTTTTGAACTTTTTTACTATTTGGGTTATTATTGTTTTTTATTATTAATGGTAATTATTATCATTGCTTATTTTGTAGAATGTTTGTGGTTGTCTGTTTGTTTGTTTTGTGGTCAACCTCTACAATTTAACTTAGCATTTTAGTAATTTTTGCATGTGTTGCAAAAATACAATTGCATGTGTATCATACAGTGGTTTTCAAAAACTGGTTTTATTATTTTAATTTAGTTACAAGTCAAAATCAACCTAACTGCATTAGGATACACAAACAAAAGTTGTTTTAGAGTCTGGAACTTGAAATACCTTCTTAAAGTAACAGCAGCACATTTTTGCTTTGCACACCAAAAAAAAAAAAAATTCAAGTTGCATGCATTTGTTAAATATATAATTTGTGTGCTTCACTGGAGCAGTATTGCGTATTTTTTACCATAAACAACTGAAACAGTCTTTATAGATCATTAAAATGTTCAGGCATGCAGACACTCATGGCATTATGGGTGTGTCTGCAAAACAGGATTGTTGAACGTTCACATTCAGCGACCTTTAGCGTCAATGTGATTAGTGTGGAGTCACAGTGCATTAAAACAATCCCAGTCAATGTTTACTACCACAAGCCTGATTACTTACTCTTTATTGCAGGTCGAAAATCCTTATTCAGGGTGGCATTATGCCTAAATATAGTCTGAATCGTAGGCTACCTTTTCTTGGAATACATATACACTGTCTATAAATCTGTAAATTCAGTTCAAAAGGTCATCCTTTTGATTAACAACGTCACTGTACATTTACAGTGTGTACTGTAATGTGTTTCTGTCTATTCGCTGTCATTGTAGTCAAGTAGAACATGACAACCGCCAAAAACTGGAGGAACCAGATGGCTATTATTGATATTTATTCAAGCTTCTTATATTCATGGGCTGTGCTACAATGTGACGGACAAACAGAGCTGTCAAAAACAATGAATGTGTTATGATTTGAGAATAATATTTGCAAGCAGCTCTTAAACGCCAGAGCCATGTGTTTTAATTGTTTATCTGTGCCAGTTTGCCTGCATAGCATCAAATGCCACCTTATTTTCACAGCTTCTCGACTTATAGACTTTGTGTAGCCTTGTGACTTTTAATTTCGCTGCTCATTGCGTTCTGTCTTTTGGTTATTTCCACAATATGAAGGTAAGATCTTACAGATTTATGAATGAAACGCTTGCAAAATTATTTCTCTCATAGATATATATATACAGAGATTCATTATTATTGCATTATGCACTGTGTCTGTGGGCCACTATAGGTCATCCACCAAGTGTCAGAAGACAAGCTGATGACGGATGCACCGACGTGTCTTGCAGACGTCGAATGTGGCATCTACATATACATATCTATGGTTTCTCTAGCACGTAAGATCTATATGAATATTAGATATTGGGATTTTGGGATTTAGAGGGTTTTCACACCTGGCAAGTTTAGTTCAATTAAAATGAACTCTAGTGTGATTGCTCTGTTAGTATGCATTATTTGAGTAAGTGCGAACACTACCATTCGAACCCTGGTGTGCACCACACAAACGTTGCAGTTATACTGAAATATGGAAAAATGCAACATGAACCAAAGACATAAACAAACCAGAAACCGAACGTGATGTCATAAAATGCTCAAGCATACACGGATTATCTTGTCATAGGAGATACGTTGGCCATTATAGTTTGGTACAGGTGTCAGAACCACTTGCAGCAGATTTTCATTTGTGTGAAACTGAGGAATTCTGCTGTGGTTTTGGCTCTTTTTTTTCTTAGTTCTCTTCTGGTAAGATGTACCATCATACATTTGCACAGAAAAACAGCATCGTTTTGGATGTTGGGTAAGTTCTGTCACAAAATGTAATGTGTGAGTCTTTAGGCTTGGTGTTAAAAATAACTGAAGGAGGACTACATTTTCATTTATGCATTTGGCAGACATTTCTATCCAAAGCAGGGAATGTGTTTAAGGAACACATTGACATTATAATCAGTTCTTCCTTTCCCTGGAAATCAAACCCATGACACTGCCATTGCAAGTGGCACACTCTACTGTTTGAGCCACTGGAAATGTATAAAGAGAACCAATCTACTTAGTCTATTTATCTCAATCGTATTTTTCTCAAAATATATTTTTATATCATTCTCTGACTTATTATCCTCTAAATATACATTATGGACATTGACTTGGAAAAATAAAGCATTCCTCATTGATGACAGTTTGAATCTTACCCACCGCAGGTGTCAGTGCACCACAGCATATTTTACGTCCATGTGTCATTCCTCAAGCAGCATGTGTTGAAAGGATGAATGGTGAGGACTGTTCCCTGTCTTTGAATCAATTTAAAGGAATTCTGTCTGTCTCTTAAACAACGGCCTGTGTTTTGATACCGCCTTCCATCCTCTGGTCCATGTCCACACTTCCACAGTTAAGACAGGACCTTTAGACTACAGCTGTGCTCAAGCAGAACTTGAAAGCTGGAGGTCCTGGTATTTATAGCGACTGTAAGCATGGTGTGTCCCTGGTGGTCTGGACTTTGTTTTCTTAGTCTGCTGCGTCGCCTGTTTGACTTAAAGTTTGCGGCCTCAACGTTGTTATCGTTACCTGTTATCATCGGGTAAATGTTATTTTGTGCATTTGAACTGTAGTTTGGAAAGTTGAAGCTCACAAACAAGAACGAGATCATTGCTTTTGTAGATAGCAGTGTTCCATTACACTAAATATTTTCCTGGCTTTTTCAGGTCGTATTTCAAACGAATGCCTGGAAAAAAGAGAATCGGGACAAATAGCCCCCCCCCCCCCCCTTACTCTGCTCACATGACACAATAACATTCCACTGAGATGTCATGTGATGTGACCTCATAGGCTTTGATGCTGCTGAACCAGATTCATATCCATGCTCAAGTGTCCTCGGATCAAACGCCGTCAACATTATTAAGTCAGCGCTGCCAACCAAAAGTAAAGCCTCTCAAATGGTCGATGAACTTGCGTAGGATGCGCTGTGATAATATTGCGCAAAACGACTCATCGGGCTGCGCCTTTTTTCTTTGTATATCTCTTCTCTCTGAAGCATCTCCATTAGTATATTACAGAATGGGACGGAAGAGCAGTTAGCATATTTTGGTTAAATATAAACATTTGAAAAATGCCAAGTCATGTGTTGTGACTTGTAGAAACATGCAAGGGAGGAAAACATAAAATAGGTCAAGAAGTCTCTATAAGTACCAGATGGTTTCACTATTAATGCAGAAGGTCAGCTCAGGTTGCAATTTATCATGTAGAGTGACTCTGCAAAAATTGACATTTGTGCATTAATATATAGAATACTTGTACAAGCATCTTTTACTTTTTACAATATATATATATATATATATATATGTTTTTTGTTTTTTTAAGTAGCGATTAAGGTGTACATTCAAATGTATTAAATGCATGAGGAAAGTATAACTTTTATACTATGGTTTGTACTGCATGACATTTTAGAATCATTGAATTTAAACTTCTGTTGAAGATTGTATTTTTTGTTGAACGGCCTTTATTTGTCATTGCCCCAGCTGTTATTGTTCCAGTCTGTTTTTGAATAGGAACTAGCACTGATGTCTGGAGCTGATATGTTTGTTTACCCAAAAAGAGCACTATTAAAGTGCTCATTTCATCACTTTGTCCATTGTTCAAAATGATCAACAAGTTTGTCATTATTTGCGTCATTGTTGCTTGATGGAAATAGGACGCTATCATGAATCAAACCGGCAAACATCTGTTGTTCTGAAAAAGATGTTTAATGTTTGTAGTAATGTATGTTTCACAGAAGCATATAAAAACTCATAATAACTGCTTATTGGGTTGACAATAAATGGGAAGTAGATTCTGAGAATTAATCGTATGGTCGGCTTCTCAAGTGGATTAAATCGTTTATGAGCATCATTCCTCGACCATCCACGAAAGAATCATATGCAAGTATCCCTTAACTGTCATTAGAGAGTTTTGAGTTTATACATCTGCATCTTTTGATGGATTGATTTGAAATTAAATTAAGAAACAAAACAAGCAAAAAACATCAGTAGATGCCGACTGGCTGACAGCAGGCTATTTTGTTTTCTGGTTTATTGACCCTTCACTACTGACTCCCTGGTGAGTCCTGTACTGGGCCAGTGGCATGAGGGGAAGTGGGAGGGACAAAGGCCATGTGCACTGCTCTCAGGGACCACCTCTTGGGAATTAGCTGGCTTTCTGGGAAAGTTAAAATGTGGGATACTTTTGGGGAATGGTAAAAGAATTTCCCCTCTCTCTTTCCTTTTCTCACTCAAGCAGGTCTTATAATGTTTTCTTTGTGCTGACTCCTGATGCCTGCGTTCTCTACGCACACATGGAAAAGCGTTGGAGGGGTTTCTTTTTTATTTCTGATGCTTATTCTGGCCGGTCTCACAGCTATATTTAGTAGCACAGCTGACCCCCTCCAGTTTACTGTGGATGAGTCATTCAGTGTTTGTGTGAGGAGAAGTTCTCATTGTGTAGTAATGTGGTAATACGGCCATAATGTGTTCTGCCAAATGCCACATGGTGTTTGGACTTTACGGAACAACTGTTAACTATTTTAAATAAACAGAATTGAAAAACACAGCTAAGATTATTTCCATTCAACATAACAAACTCAAATAATTCCAAAATATATGTTTTTATTAAGGCCATTACAGTGTGTGATCATATTAATTAACATGGTAACACTTTATATGTCGGATTTGTTAACATTATTTAATGCATTAGTTCATGTGAACTAACCATAAGCACTATATTTTACAACATGCATTAACCTTTGTTTATGTTAATTAATACAAATAAAAGTTGTTCATTGATTGCTCTTGTAACAGTTTACAGTGATTTTAAAAATGTGCATTAAGTAAGATTAAAGTATGCTGTAGAAGTATTTTTATTGTTAATGTAGTTAACTAATGATACCTTAAGGGCCCGAAATACTTCAAGTGAAATCGAAGAACAAACTGTTGTGGTATCATTTCGAACAAAATCAAGCCCAACACTATTCAAACACTTTCGAACTACCATTGGTCCGTGGCGATTATGCAATTGTTTGGTATGTTTCTGAGGCTCCGCCTTCTTTGTCGTGGAAATCTACTCAGGTTCATTTATTCTGTACAGTTCATCAAGGTCAGACAAAAGCATGAACACACTGGAGAGCCATTTTAAAGTCGTAATTGAAGTTGTAATTCTAACTGAAACTTAGTTGTTCATGTTTAATACTGTAAAGTTGCTTGCTTTTAAGCAATTTATTATAAGTGCTATATAAATAAATGTGACGTGACTCTCCTCACACCCTAATAGAAATCAATCAAAATTTAAAACATGTACAGATATATTCTGTTGAAGTCTCAGGACCAAAAAATGTCGCCCAATCTTTCCACTTGGTCTGAATGCAACGATAGGATGTTCTATCTGCCTGTCAAGATATGTATTTCCATACATATCTTGCGTTCCATGAGCCTATGCAAAATTGTACACAGAAAGTCACTGAGTGCCGCAAACAAACAGCAGCCATCTTCCTGCTGAACCAAAACAACGAGCTTATGCTGCATCCATGCCATGTCATAACCATAATTACAAGATGAACCCGTGATATTCCACATCCACATTTATCTGTTTTTGCAGCAGTCAGGTGGTACAAGTAGGATCTCTGTAATTTGTTCATTATTATTATTATTATTATTATTATTATAGGCTTTGCGATATGAGATAATTCAGTGCTGTCTCTCAGACTCTGCTGTGTTTGTTCATGTGTTTTGGAGGAGGCGTGGCTTTGGATAGCGCTCTGAAGGGAGGGTGGGATCTCATGCTTTCAAAGCTAGCTTGTTATTGAAATTGCCTTTCCGAAATGACTTACCCTACCTTTAATTACTATCATTTTTGACATCCGCTTCAAACATTACAGTAACTCTCTACAATGAAGTCCCTGATATAGGCCATATGCACCAGAGATACAAGGGTGTCGCCATATTTATAATATTGTCTTTGAACTTCCGTTTTTACAGTAGCTTTGTACATTTCTACGACATCGCTATTGAAAAGTATTTGACTAGTGAAGTGGATTTACTTGTTGTAGAGTTAACAAAAGGGATCATGAGCACTGTTAACATTTCCATTTATACTTGTTGGCAGATGTTTTTTTTATCCAAAGCGACTTGCTTTACTTTTGATTTCAATGCATTCACTGACTGGGAATAAAACCCATGACTCTAGGATTGCTAATGCCATTCTCTACTATTTGATCTCCACTGCCATGCTCTACTATTGAGAATCTAAAGGAGCTTCAGGATCAATCTCCCTCCATAGGGACAAAAAAGTTGTTTACAACAAGTTCTCAGTCATGCACATCTTCACTTCCTTTTCTAGGTGGAGTGAAAATGCATCCCAACACAAAGAATCCACAGCAGTGAACCGGCTGTTGAGTTTTCTGTGGCAGTGGTACAGTGATGTCCCCGTTTGGCCAGAGTTTCCTCTTCAAAACTGAAAACATAATTCTGTTTGAGGTTTTAAAGTCGTGCTGAACTAAGATGAAGTCTCAAAGTGTCACTGAGAGGGGCTTACTGCTGATCCTTAGTGAGAAAACAGCCGAAAGTCCTTAAACTCAGCTGAATAATATTGAAAGCAGGGAATGCGAGCAGGCAGGAAAACCAGCCAAGGCTTAGTCAAGTCATCGAGGCTTGCATATCTGGAAGAGTTAAGACATTCATCAGCCTGTTGTTTTTAATTTGCACAAGATAATGACAGTAGTCTTTGAGTCACTTAATCTGCCTTCCCTGCTTTCCATAGAAAGTGATTGTGAATCATATAGCATATAGTCCTCAAGTCCTTATATTTAGGATTAAAGTTTTAATGGTTTTATGAAAGAAATCAAAAGTAATGGATGTGTCATAAACCAATTGTTCGTCAGTGACAGTCTTGGATTACTTGGTTCCATAGCCAAGATAAAACATGACCAAAGGGAAATAAGCACTAAAGGATGTCATTTTTAACCTTACGTAGCCTATGCATTGAAGAATGCGAGAATTTTGAATGATGAATAGAGAAAAATGTATCTGTTTCCACAACAATGTTAAGCTGCACAACTGTTTTCAGCATTGATAATTCAGTGATCCCTCGTTTATCGTGGTTAATGGTGACCGGAACCCCCCGAGATAGGTGAAAATTGGCGAAGTTGGATTGGCCCCCTTAGGAATTTCCGTATATGTGTGTGTAGGTACCAGAATGTTTAAAATATGTATATTTATACTTTAAACATATTTGAATTACATCGATTTAATTATAAAACCTTAATATTATACATTTACTCTCTCATACGATACGTATTATGGTGCTCTACACTCATCAATGACAGTAGTATCTTGAGACTCCAGTAATGACGATGATGACAGACCTGTGCGGTTTGATGAATGTGATGATGATGATGTTACTAAATCAGTTTTGGAAGCGCCTCATCGTCAGATATTGGCGCTGGATCGTCAACATTTGCTTCTGAAAGAGGCGAAAAGACTCCCACTCTACTTGTGTTCTCATTGGTCGATCTCGCGCCGGGAACCAATCACGTGTCTTGTCTGAGTGTCGTGGGTGTGTACAAAGCCTCTGAGAGAGTTTCTCTCTTTGTCTGGCATCCTGGGAAACCGTTTTTCTCGCATCACGATGAAACAACGCTGCTTTCCGCAATACGGCGGCCGATATGGCGGTATTTTTGAATTTTTATTTTTCTATGAATATTTTTGAAAAATCTGCGATGCACTGAGGCCGCGAAACTTGAACTGCGAAGTGGCGAGAGCTTACTGTATTCTGAAATATTTCTTGGATTTCTGAGCATCATGTGACTGAAGACTGGAGTAATGATGCTGATGAATAAAAATACAGCCGTTACACTGGTTAAAGCTGGATTTCTCTGGATTTAACTATGGTTGGATACATTTGGGATAATGTGAGTACACAAGTCAACAAAATATACAACATTGTTCTAGTGGTTTTTGGATATTTTACACAGAACCCAGAACTTCAGATGTGCACTAGAGAGCAACATGGTTGAATGTTTGTCTTGTTGTGCTTTAATGAATATTAATGCTCTGTTTGAGGCTGGAGTGCAGACTATCATAAGCTTGTTTTCCATATCTCTCCATGGCCTCTTCTGTGGAGTGGCACACATCCATAAATATCTGTCATCCTATTGTTTAGCTATTAATCAGTGCACAAGCAGATTAGCATTTCCACAGCAACTGCATTGATTAGACGCAAGCCCTTCCCTTTCCTTTGCCCTCTTCTTCACATGCTGTTTTGCAGTCGGATAAGGTAGAATGGCTCTGCTTTCACTCCTTGATAAACTTCTAATGGAAAGGTTGATATCGTTTGAATCCGTTGTAGTCCTGTTTCATTTAATGACAGAATATTCCTTTGTGTTTCAGAAGCACCATGACCTAGTGATCTTCGTCAGGAGCACTGCAGCACAAAGCATTTGACAGGTAAATCTCATCTTCTGGGAGAGATTACAATTAAAATTACTGTATTAAAGTTGTCATTTTATCTACAGTATTTTAAAATAGTTTATTTGATTTTATGTTGTCCATTTTGATTAGCCTTTTTTAAGGGAAGTAAACTTACAAATCCACACATTCTCTCTTATTTTAACATTTATCATTTGTGATTTTCATTCAAAAACTATTTAATAATGGCAATTGGGATTAAAAATACAACTGTGAATTATGCTGGGATGGATTTTTATTATTTAATCATTGCATGATTGTTGCATGAAGCTTTGTACGCCATCCATTCTTCTCTCTGTCCATGTTTCCATCGGTCCAAGCATCCATCTGTCCATCCCTCAGTCATCCATCCCTCCATTAATCTATCCATTCGTCCATCCATTCTTTCGTCCATCCATTCATCCATCCCTCCATCCATCCATAATCCATATGTAACAAATGAGGACTACAGTGCCATCTGCTGATGGAAAAAACTATAAAACAAGATTTTATGGTTGGCCTATTAAAAAAAAAGAATTAACATTGACATTTTTTTTAACTAAGGTTAACTTTCTTACATTCTAAAGAGTATTTTACTTATGAAAATGATTATAGAAAGACTTGTCCAAGTCAACGGCAACTTATAATCAAAGGCGGTTGTGACACACAAGGCTTCAGAACAAAAGCATGGATCCATGTGCTTGTTCTCACCATCAGCCCTGCTGAACTGAAACCTCCAGAGAAAAGAGCTCCACCATGAGAAGGTGGTGGGTGTTTTTTGATTCCTGTCTCACAACAAAGCAACCATATGAGCCCTCTCTCTTGTGGTTAATTTAAAAGCTTGGTTTTTAATATCTTTTATTTCTCCAGTCCATCATATTGCACACAGGCAAACCTCTATCCTTCAACCGACACCAAAAAAACTGTATGTGAAGTTCTCCAGACACAGTGTAGAATAAGCAGATACTGCGGTTTTGCCAAACTCTGCTTTGTCTTCAGTTTGGCATGGAGCGATGAAGCATCCAAGAGCTGGATTTGTCTTTGACAGGAGTATTTGCATAGTTGGATACCTATAGCTCTACATCCCATTGCTCATTCTGTCTACTCTATGCCGCTTCTGTTTTTTTTTCTGCTTCTGTTTCAGAGCAGACATCATGCACAATACATTTTGAATGTATTTACTTTAAAGACTTAATTTGTTTAACAGATGTGTTCCTGTTTTTTGCTAAAATGAATGTAGATGAAGTGGAGATCTTTTGTTAAACTTTTTCGAAAATGTAACTTTAAACTTCTCTAGGGAACCATATATATATATAATTCATTACCTTTCATACATATTTAAAGGGGTCATGACATGGATTTTATTATTATTATTTTAATGTTCCTGAGATTTACAAAGTTAAATAAGTTATATATAACTTTTTTTTTGAACAATAATATTTATTTTTGTATTATTTATTAGAGCTCTCGTGATATCAGATGTTTTACTCCGCGGTTTTCATGGCCAAAAGAGTTCATGGTAACAGTATATTGTGGTTATCTATAGAAACTTTTGAGAAAAAAAAATCAGTCAAATTTCGTTTTACTTTTTTTAGCCAATGAATCACACCACACTGTCTTTCATGGGCTTCTTTAACACTGCCTAATAAATAACCAGGAGAGAGAAAAGACTGTCAAGTTCAGCAATATTACAAATAAGCTTTAACAACGCAACTTAACCCTATTTTAAACCCAAATTAAGATTCAAAATTTGTAGACTTATTTGTATGAAAACCTTTGGCAACTCAGTCATATCGTCAGAACTAATTAAATAAATAATTAAATTCAGAGATTTATGGAACATTTTAAAACCTTGATATATGATTTCATTTATTGGAAGCAAAAATTCTAACCATTTTAGCTTAGCACTGCATCACATATAATTAAGCATATTTTACTCCAAAATCATGTTATAGCATCCGTTAAGTGACTGAAATAACTTCCTTCTGTGAACTGATGTGGCTTCTTTATCACAGAACGAGGCATAAATTATATTATCTTATAGTATTATATACAGTAATAAAGGATCACTGTATGTTTTAACCCATATTAGGGATTTCTCGCCTGTGGATTTTCTGTGGGAGAGCACCCTCCGTTATCAAATATGAATGAAACACTTTATATGAGAAAGTTTAGCGTTCCACCACACATCCACAATAATCCATATGTTTTTATCCGAATACGCACACTTTTTGACTAAAAGCCACAAGGGATATAAAAATAACAAAACACAAAACGGCATCAGTAGCATTTCCCATTTCAGGACTAGCAAATATAATTGCAACTTTCTCTATAAACTGTTTTGGATTAGCAGCTGCATCTTCTGCTTAATGACAAATGGTAGCGTTAAGGTGCAATTTTGTACTTTGGGATGTCAACTACTATTATTTACATGTCATATTATCATATGTGTACTATTCATTTGAAATATTATGGTTATTGCTATACATTGTCAGACCCCTAATTAACATATGAATATTTTATTAATTTATTAATATTATTAATGTTCTGCGGTTATTGTGAAACCACTAATACATGTCAAAAGACAACTTTTTACAGAGGCAAATTTGACCTCTCATGCCTTCTCATGACCCCTTTAAATAGTTTGACACTATGCTCAGACATTAAAAAATTCGTTCAAAAGAATTCAAACTCTTAAGTCACAAGTGGAATGTAAAACCAAGTGGAATGTGGAAGTAGAGCATTACTAAGAATTTACTTCACTTTTTTTACCATTCATAAGTATTGTTCAGTGTTGTTGCTAGACAGCTTTAACTATTTAAACCTTGTATTGTTGACTGGGAATTACTGGGAGGTTCAGTGCCCCATTAGTAAGAACTACAGCCAATGAGTTTTTTTAAAGCAATGTTTTTATGCAGTCGATTATATTTTATTTTTTTATAGACTTGGAAGAAATTGCAAACGGGTAACTTTACCCATCAATATACATTTTTAGTTCTGAGCATTTAACTTGGGTAAGTGACTAGTATGCATCACTATTCTCGATCACTCTTTACAGATATTCCTCATAAGTTGATCATACATTTCCAATCTTGTGTGTTTTGTACTTTATGGAGCCCTATAGACTTTTAAAATGTTTTCTTTATAAATCTCCATGTCTGAAATGTGAAATATGGTAACATATATTTTCCAGTGCGGTCTTTGTCTTAAGTGGCCCTTCTATGCACCAAGATGTAAAGCATCTGTCAGAGTAACACATTAAACAGCTGGGCTAGACGTGCTGCCTGCATACACTCCCGAATAACTTGTCTTGGATTAGAGCCACAAAAAGACTTTTAAACATCAGCCATTAGGATTTAAGAGCTTCTTTTATAGGTTAACTAAGAGAACCATCAAACTTATTTGATTAAATATACGGGAGTGGACAGCACAAGGTTAAGCAGATTTCGATCAAGCTATTTAAAAGTAGCTCTGTAAAATAAGAACATTTCTGAAGTTTTCTATCACCACTTTACAACAAAATATATCCTGGGTATACGTAATGTGAAGCAAATCGATAACTAACTAGACCAGATATGCAGCTCAAAGATTAGAGTCTGTAAATCAATCACAAGTAAATTACTTGCAGTCATGTAAATTAGCTTTGCCGCCACACCCCAACAACAGCTTTAAGCTCCATTAAGGCTGTTTAAGACTGCAAAACACTTGAAAGCCATTTGTTTTTCTGGCAGGCTGCAATCATCTATACCACTGTGTAGATTCCAGGGAGAGACCATTGTCTCTTCCCCCCAGGAGATATGGAGCCCCATGAGAGTCTGGGAGTAGAGGTTGACCCAGGCGTGATGGGGGTGCCAGTGCTGGTGCCTAGCCCACGGAGCGAAGCGGTGACCCATGACCTGGAGGAATTGTCTCTCCAGCACACTCAGAGCCTTCCACCCATCAAAGAGCGCAAGAGCGGTGAGTAAGCCCGTTTGTTCAGGCCCTTAGGCCGTAACTCTGCTCCCAAGCTCCTATTTCCTCCTCATCCATTAAACTACTGCCCCGAATTGACACTGAGAAAATAAGGCCTGTCAGAAGGTTGAGAAATTTGTTTGTGGTAAGACATGGGGAATTACACAGGAATTGTATGTGAATGCCAATATGTAATCATGCCTTAAGTGCTCCCTTTAACTCTTTTCCAAAGTGTTCTTGGCTCATGTTAGGGTGTATGACTGGTAAACTAATGTGATAGATTTTGATGTCAAATATGATTGCTGAAAGTCTTCGATATAGAAGGTTCTTAGGCTTGCAGTCATGTTGTGGTTTTTGTTTGGCTGTAACTCAAAGGAGCAGTTGATCATTCAAAAATGAATATTATGTTCCAAAGCTGTATGACTTACTTCTGTGGAAAAACAAAAGGTGATAGACGCTAATTATTCTATACTCTTTTGTCTTGTGATGCACCGGAATTTCAAGTTTCGGTAAAAAAAACAACCTGTAATTAATTAATATTGTACATTACTAAGTAAGAGTGAATTGAAAAAAAAAGTCCAGGCCCCATTAATCATTAATGCATTGAAAACAGCGACCAAAATATTTTTCAAAATGTCTCTTTTTGCTCTTCAAGGAAGAAAGAAAGTCAAATGGGTTTGAGTGAGTAAAGACATATTTTTTCATTTGAGTCAACTATCACTTTAAATGACTTTCTTTGAGTGTTTGTCACTCTGATGTTATCGTCTTTTCCTTCTGTCGGGCTCTCACAATCCTCGCCAAAGTCTCATCCCAGATGGAAAGAAAAATGACGTTTATTTGGTACATGAACCCTAATAAGAAGGCACTAGGGCTGATCCAATGGGCAGGCAGTGAACCTTGTCGAACTACACGTTGACTCTGTCTGACCACAGAAAGTTCACGTTCCACTCCCTGCGGATATCCTTGCCCTTGAGAATGCCAGTGTGTCTTCGGGGCTGCTCTATAATTTACTGCACAGGGGAAATAAACAGAGACCCCACCAGGCATGTGTGTATTTGTGATCCCACTAAATGATGACTTTCTTCATCGCATTTTGTGTAAATCCAAAGTTTACTCAGACTTTTTACTCTGACAGTGAAATAAACTTGAACCACAACATTGGAATTACCCTGTTGGGTTGCTTAATATCACAAATGCCACGAATGAGTTATTTTAATCTAATTATACTTGTATGCTACAATTCTTGCTACTTGCAAAGCTATTCTGCTGAAATGTAAACAACTTTGCAAATTCAGTTAGCTTCTCAGGGGATCTCGCAGGGGAATTTTTTTTATTATTATTATTTTAATTTATTAGATTATGGGTTCTAAAACTTTGATGATCTTTTCCAAAAATTATAAAGGCAGCTATATATTTTTATGTATAAAGAGACATATTTCTTGGAAAATATTTAGTTTCTATTAAGTTGGCATTGCCGTACTTTTAGATCTATACAACTGAGGAGAAATCTAAAACGTGGCTGTCAGTAGAGTAAAGGCATTGGTTAATCTCATGATTTGTGAGTGTCTTCAGACAGCAGAATGAACCATCAAATTCAGTCATTTTTACTTCTTTATTGTATTTGATTATATATTTTTTATTGTATATATTATGGTTTTGTTTACGGCCAAGAAGTTTTACCTAGAATCTAGTAACCGGAGACGTTCCCTTTTGAGAACAGTGTTCAATCCCACCATAAGAGACATAACTGAAAACACAGGCAATCATACACCAATCACAGCAAAGAGGCACACAGCTCAACCAATGGAGATGCCGCCAGGTGTGCTCACTACTGATAGGTGCAGCTAAACCAATGAAAATCAGTAGCTGAAGCCTTCCAAAATTTGCATATCAGAAAGCCTGAAAAATAGGTGTTGGCTAGTTAACTTGGATCTGTGACGGCTTTGCTGAAGTTCATGGCGCTGAATGTCTGTTCACATACATAGGTTGAGCCAAACAACAACAGCATATTCTGTGCTGAGTCTGTAAATTAGCGATGAATCTCGCCGTAGTTGACTGAAATAACTTCTGATGTTGTATTCTTTAAAAAAACGCTATAGTTTCTTGGCATATCAGCCCTTGATCGGATTTCAGCAAAAAATATTTTGCTGTCCACTCTTTATTAAACACTCGGTACTAACTGTCTATTTTTCTTTTCTTCGGTCCGCTCATTTTTACCGAAGGGCTCAAAGTGCAAAGCGAAAGAGTGAAGTAGAGAGTAACACATCACACTCAAACAAAGGTCAATGTCTTTGGAGTGCGCCATCTGTTGGGGAAACATGGACATTACAGGGAAAGGTAAAATGAAGGAGGTTTAATTATAATAAAATGTAATTTAATAATATAACTTAATATAATATAATAATATAACGAGTTCGGCGGGCCGGATTAAAAAGCCCAAAGGGGCCATAGTTTGCCCACCCCTGATCTAGATAGAAACCTATACACAAGACAAAGATGTAAGCAAATTTTTTAGAGAGGAGTCATAATTCTGATTATCGGGAAATCCACTCTCAGTGCATCTGGCTTATTACAACCAAAATTGATACAAGGTGTACTTAATGAGAACATAATATGCAACAGACCACCTAATAACATTCAGCATAAAATAATCAACTTAAAAGAGAATCAAAATAACTCCAAATACAAGGAATCATTTCTGCTTTTTATCAGCTTGGAGATACACAGTTATGAGTTCAATTGAATTGTATTTATCAGAAGAACTGCAACAATAAATAGTTTTTAAAGGAACACTCTTGTATTTTCTCATAATTGGTTCCTGCTCACTGCCGCCTAAAGATATTATGAGCTCATAGAGAATTCATTACTCTGTACTAAATCAACATGATCTGTTCCTGCTCAGGCTAGAAGAAAGACCGTACTCATCCTTCCTCTTTTCAACCCACTCTTCTAAAAACTAAACGTCACCACTGTTAACAAATTCCCCTACTGAAACACTGATGTCAGTGTTCCCACAAGTTATCTCATTATAGCTTTGGCATTAAAAATGGACTGATCATACTAATCTTAGGTTGGATTCCTTTGTCCAATGAGTTCACACACACACACACACTCACTAAATTTTCAGTGAAATCTTTCAACTCTGTCTGTAGTCTAACATTGACTTCTCCAGACTGTTTTGTAGTTTATTCAAGCCTTTACACCCTCTTGAGGATTGTGTTTTTCACATGACGGTCCAAGTAGTAATAATCCAAAATAATCCAACTTTTAAAACGTATCTAAAGACACTTTTGTGTTGTTCCTCTTCGTTTAGCTGTTTTTAAGTATACATCCTATGTAAAAACCTCTTAAGGAAAGTCCAATCTGGGTTAGGTGACCTCAAAACCTTTAAGGCTTCGTTAAGACCAATTCATAATTTATTATTCAGGCAACTAAACATGTAGTTTTGCACATCCCTAGTGGGTTCCCTCTCCACCAGACCCAATGAGTAAAGCATACAGCATGTTCTGGGACAGCGTTCCCTTTCGGCTTCCCCTGGGACATCCCAGTTCCATTGTGTTTAATCACATTGGCTGATTTAGATCGGCTTTGTTTAAATATTTTCTTTCGCTCTCTACAATATTAATAATCTCCAGCAGCTATGAAAAAAAACAGCATTCGATGCAGATAAGAAATGTAATGGCATTTTACGAGAAACCCCTTGAGACACAGTAGTACTTTATTAAAAAGGCAGATTGCGGAAATACAAATGAGAAACAGTCAAATGTTGAAACTCATCTATAAACCTTGAATATGAATTGTTTATGTCGACACTAAGTGACAAAGAGAAACAGAAATATCCCTGGGGCGCTGCATGGTTGTTTTTGTCATTTTTGTTCCATTACATGTTTTCAGTGGGGAAAAAGGAACACATTTTATTTTCTCACTACTAAAGGAGTTGTGGTTTTGAATGGACATCTTTCATGCAAAGTTCCTCTTTATTGTCTAAGAGGAAGTTTGCATTTGTACTATTGTGTTCCGCATATGTTGATAATAAATCTTATCATTAGACTAGCACAGCAGCTAATTAAATCTATGAGTTAAATCTATGAGTATGTCCCAGTAATTGACTGACCAGTAATTCTAAAAAGTAATTGTTTCCTCAACTGAAGTTAACATTTAACAGTGGCAGCGGCGGCCAGAATAAAATCATTCATGTAAGCTATTTGATTTTAAATAACTTTCTCAAAGTAAAACTTGCTGCTACTGTCATTCAGCTTTTCTTCAATAGTTCATCTTTAAAAAAAAAAGGTGTGGATAGTAAATTAGTTTATAGTTAGGATTTGAAATTAGTCTCTCATTGTCACAGTCTTGCCGTGTCTCTTCATTTCCTCTTTCCTTCCTTGTACTTCCCGTGTCGTTTCCTTCACCTGCCTTGTCAATCACTTCCTTGTTAGTCTCGTCACCTGTTCCCTATCTCCTGCTGTATATAAACCCTCATGTTTTCCTGTGTTTTTGTCGATTGTTAACTCTTACCTGTGTTATTCCATGTGTGGATGTTCCTCCGTGTATTCAGAGTAAATCCCAGGTTTTTGCACAATGCGTGCTTCTTTTGCTTTGTGTTTAAAGTATTTTGGTTTTGTTTAAAGAGAGTTTTCCTTAAACCTGCTCTCCCGCATCTTCCTCATCACACACCATACCGCTAACACTCGTTGACTTGATATGTCTTGGCCGCCAATTGCATAGCTGAAAGTGTTAGGCGGGAAAATTCTAATATGGAGAAAACAGGCATCACAACACACAACTTAACACACCCTGAATAGACAGATTTGAAGGCTTTATTTCGTCAAAAAGATTTAGATGTTATTTGTCAAATTATAAATTCCTAAAATAACATTAGAACTGATAACCTTTACTTCTTAATCTATTGTTTAAAAGTTTAAATAGTTTAGGCCCTCTCTGAGAGCATAGAGCGCCCTGACGGTTCCCCTGTTTACACAGTGATCAGTGCTGTTGAGGGTTAACAGCTCCAACTCTTTAGTCCCGCCTCTCCTCTCAGTCACTGACAGAGCTGAACCGCTGCAGAGAGCGCTCACACTCGCTGAGAACTACACACCCACAAACACTCACACAGGCAGTCTAGAGAGAGAGCCGGTGAAGGAACTTGTCGGAACGGTCTGGAATCAAACTCCACGCTGGGGAATTTCCTACCAGATCTCGCCATTTTGCCTTGGTCCTCATTTCCCACAGCAATCCATGGGACTCCAGACACGGAAACTGTCCGATCCGTCTCTCAACTCCATGGCCTGCCTTGAAGTGGAGACCTTGAATGTCTGCAGGGGTAAATGCAAATATTTCGACTTTGTTGTTTTTATTACACCATGGATTCATGTAAGAATGAATTAAAATGGGGATGTTTATGCTAAACAGGAGTGAAGCGCACCAGGAATCCAGAGTTTAGCACACGGCAGCTGGTAATTATTACTGGAACACATGTTCTGGAGTGGATAGAAATGTTATGGTACAAATGAGCTCAACAGAATTACTAGTTGAGTTTTTGTTGTGGGGTTAAACATGAGCGGCTTGTTTTGTTTTTTCTGGCTGTCTAATGTCTATTGCATTATATTTTTATATTAACATCTAGGTTTTCATTCAAACTCGCACCCAAACATTACCTCACCATTCAGTTAATCATTTATCTGGCTTATCGTGCCTTTTTGGAAAATTTATCTGCTTTTAATGCCTTATGGGAGTAACACCTCTTTTAGTGCTTGCAGTTCTTTACAACCTTCAGAGTGAGTTATTAGTTGTGGGGATGGTGCCCATCGACGAATCGTAAACCAAATCAATCCTTAGCCAACATGCAGTGTCTGCTGTCTTCCAGAGCACGGACGCAGATACTGTCATCTGTCGAGCTGCTGAAATATGCGTTCTAACAGTAATGTCAACACATTCCAGGTCAATGTCAGGCTGTTTCTTAAACAACTTCGGTTTAGTCAACATTACAAGGCTCGTTAGCCATAACACAGCCCATTCGTTTAATTTACGATAGTTGCGTCTGGTTATGTTAAGGTGCGATGAAGTTAGCCAAATTTTGCAGGCAAAAAGGTCCATTTTCTATTTGTCAATGTTTTTGGAAATTTATGAAGCATATCTCACTCAGATGTCCGTTTTAAGGCACTTCACTTGGGGGTAAAAATAGTTTATGTCATTTAAATAGTTAAAATAGTTAAACTATTTAAATAAAAAATAGTTTTTGGCGTTTAAGTTTATTGCGTCTCATTTAGATTAATAAATATGAGTACATATGCTCTCCTCTCAATAACAATATAAACAGACAACAAAATGTACAGAGGTGAGAAAACGGCATTTAAAAAAGATCATAGTGATCGAAATTTATTTGCACCAGCTCACGCAATATTTATTTATATAGCACGTTATACAACAGATTGCCTTAATGCAAGCAATTTTACAGCGTCAAACATGAAAAAACAGCATCAATGTCACTTTCAGTTAGAATTACAACCAGTTTCTTCTATAAACCTGCTCAACGGTGTGCTGAGAGCCACACCCTCCTATTACGCAATCACTAAGGACTAATGGAAGTTTGATGGTGTTTATCGGCCAGAGGAAACTTTTCCAGAAAGTTCGCTTTGGCAAGCTGTTTCAAACTCTGAAAGTAAACTCCTCCAAACAAACATCAATTTGGCCTTAAGCACATCAGGACCTTTAAAACGAGCAGCTTCTATTTGATTAACGTGGAAATTTACGGGATCAAAATTTGTGTGGGAATGTCAAAATTCCTGATTGTGTGGATTCTTATTGAAATTACCTGATTCTGTTGCCAAAATTTGACAAACAACGTTAAATGTGACCGTATCTTTAGGCTTGAAATTTGAAATCAGATTTAATCTTGAGAGAGGGTTTAAGTGAAGTGAGATTTACAGCGGTCTAAGCTGCCTTTTGTTTATTGTGCAGATTAAGAGTGAGGCCTGGAGCCACATAAAGGTCAGTCAGGGTTCAGCAGAGAACATGAGGAATGACATCAGCTCAACAAACACTGGGATGACTGCAGGCATGTCGTGTACCATTCTTCTGAAGTGAGGATGATTGTGGTATTACTCTTCCATCAAGGTTCTTTCGCCACATTGTTTTGAAAAAGCTACTTGGTGATGGCATGGATCTTGATTTGTAATGGATAACCACTTCAAAATTGAAACCCAGTACAGGAGTTCCTGGCACAAATAAATAATGGAAAACATGGTTCAGGACAGAGTGTTCCAAGCTTTTAGGGAGTTATAGGAGGGGCACTTGGTCCCCTACTTGAGTCTGCCCATTTTTCATTCAGCTCACTCTTAAAAATAAAGATCCTATGCATCTATGGTTGCATTATGAACCTTAAAAATGCACAAATGGTTCTTTCATATTGCATAAAGGTTCTTTAAATCATATAAAAATTCTGCAAACGAAGAAAAAATAATCATTACTTTCAAAACTGTTCAGTGAAAAGCGAATGACACAAAAATGGTTCTCCTACGGCATTGTTTTACGAAAAACCCCTTTATTTTAAATGGTGTTTGATGCAGAATGTATGTATCCCCACATGCCACTTCCAAAATCTTCAGTTTCCCAGGCCTCGTTCTCACAACGGCTGGGTTTATTTTAGCAGGGGTGAGTCAGACAGAGTGGTCGCTCTCTCGGGACTTCAGCATAACTGGGTGTGCTAGTCCTCATTCTGTAGCCAATCAAATTGGCTCTGTGCACCCAGTGCCGAGGATGGGTGGGGGAGTGGGTCTGCTGGGCATATTTCACCTTCCGCTGTCCTATTTGTCACTATTAACTGTCATCCTCCTCTTCAAATGTTTTGCAGAGGAGTGGTGTTATTCTCTTGACCAACATGCCCACACTTATGTGTTTTCGAAATGTATAAACCGAGCAGTCTAGTGGGATGGTGAAATGGCATTCGGCACTGGCCTGGGTGTAGTAGGCTGTGCATAACGCTCCGCATTTCATCCTTTCACTCAAGCATTCACTGTCTTTTTGATGTTCTTGGTTGTTAATGCATCAGCACTTCCTCATCCAAAGCATAACATCTTGCATCTCACTTTTTATGGGCAGCAAATCCGAAGCCAAGTCTTAAGCTGACATCACCTTGAGAAGTTGATAGGACTGTTGCACTGTTTATTATTTTGTGCTTTGGATTGTGTTCTGCTGTTGATCTCTCTTATAAACAGCATTCTGTTGTATGTTTGCTTTTGAGGTTAGTACTGTTGAGATGTTGTATCACTTGAAACTTTTATTACATTTCATTAAATACAAATCTTGGATTGGACCTCAACCTCAAAACAGTTTTGATGACAGGATTATTTGGATTATTTATTTGTAATAAATCATAATATAATAATAATTATTTAAAAAAACATAATGAGACACACCAAACCTTTATTCGCCAAGTGTGCGCAAACACAGGGGATTTGTTGTGGTTTTTCAGGAGTTCTTGATAAATGCATACATACATGTATGACATGAGAACAAAAATAACTTTTAAATAAGACTAAGGAATAAATAAGGAAAATAAAAATTATGTCCAGATTTGTGCTTTATGTACTGTATGTACAGCTGTAGAAATAAAATATGTATATGTATTTACACTATCTAATTATTGCCTCTCTCCCAAGTACTAGGAATTAATTATAAAAACAGGTGATAATTGTTGTGTTTAGCTGTTTAAGCTGGAGATATAATGGCGTAAAAACATTTTTTGTGCCAAGATAAGTCCAGATAAATCTGTAACGTCTGCCTTACGGCAGAAGTACAGGCAGGTTGTGGCCGGGGTGAGAGGGGTCTGTGATGATGTTATCTGCCTATTTCTTTACTCTGGAGTTGGAAAAACTCCTGAAGGTTTGGTAGGTACATACCAATTATCCTTTCAGTGGTCCTAACGGTCCATTGCAGTCTTCTTATGTCTGATTTGATGGCTGAACCAAACCATACAGTTATAAAAGTGCACAGAACCAACTCAGTAACAGCTGAATAAAACCATGTTATCTGCACCTGTGGAAGTTTGAACTTTTTCAGTTGAAGAAGTACAACCTTATTATTTGCACAGTTTTGAGCATCTTAAGCTCCAGGTTGTTACAACTGAACCAGACTGAGGGCTGCTCAACGTCTTGTCTGCAAGCTGACTCATTAGCGTTTTGTAGTGTCGTCAGCAAACATCAGGATCTTGCCAGAGGAGTCTTTAAAGGTGCAGTCATTTGTGTAGAGGGAGATGAGGACACCCAGTGCTGATAGTGAAGGTCCCAGATGTGAGTTCTTCAAGCCTCATTAGCTGCTTGGAAGTTGATGATCCACTGACAGATGGAGGTGGGTACAGAGAGCTGTGTCAGTTTATTCAAGAGGCTATCCTGGATGATGTTTAAAACCAGAGCAAGTCCACAAATAGGATCCTTGCGTAAGCTCCTGGTTTTGTAATATGTTGTGTGAGGGTCCATTGTTGTCCTTCAGGTGGGCCAATAGCAGTCTCTCAAATGACTTCATGACCACAGGAGTCAAAGCAACATGTCTATAGTCATTTAGTTTTGGGATTCTGGGTTTCTTAATGTACAGGGATGATGGTGGAGCGTTTGAGACAGCTCCAGTGATCTGTTGCAGATCTGTGTGAAGATGAATGACAACTGTACCTTTGGTTTTCCTTCTGTTTCATGACGACCCAGCATTCTTTCTCCTCGCAGATCTTAAGTGCTGTTTGAAAGGCAGTAGGGGGGAAGGAGGAGAAGGAATGCTGATGGCTGTGAGACAGTCAGAGTAGGCGTGGGGTGTAAAACCAGGCTTTTCAAATCTGCAGTAAAACACATTCAGATCGTCAGCCAGTCGTTGATTTTACACAGTTTTGGGGGATGGTTTCTAGTAGCTGGTGACGGCTTTCAGACCCTTCCACACTGATGCAGGGTCGTTAGCTGAAAACTGTACCGCTTCTTATTGGTACTCTTATCTCCTTAGAGTGACTTTGGCCTGTTTGTACAAGGCTTTGTACCCACTCCTGCAGGCACCCTCTTTGGGATTGCAAAGTGGTTTGAGTTTTGCAATGAAACATGGCTTGTCTTTATATTTTAAGTAAGTCCTGGTGGGAACCTTGCAGAAGCTGATGTAGGATGTCACATGTCAGTGGGGTTATCCAGATCAGTGGCTGTGGCCACAAAAACACTCCAATCAGCAGTCGAAGCAGGCTTGTAACTTCTCCTATGGTGAATAAAAAGGCTTAGAAAAGCTTTGAAATTAGGGCAGCACATCTTCTTTAACACTGTCACATCTGTATACCAGATACCTGATATTAAATAACTTTTAAAGATAGATAACTAGTGTTTTTAGTTATATATATATATATATATATATATATATATATATATATATATATATATATATATATAAAATAATTAAAAAAATTAAAAAAAATTTTATCTTTTATATTCCTATATTCTTTTATTCTTTTTTTTATTTTAGCTATAGTACATGAAGTAAAGCTGAATTTTCTCCCAAACAAGTATTTTATTTCACAAAAACCTTTTTAAACATTTAGTTTCAGTTACCGTGCATTTTATTTAAAGTACCTTGAGTGTTTTTTGTATGGTTTTAGTTTCATTTAACTATAGCAACCATGTTTGATATTAAATATTTAAACAAATAATAATTGTAAAAAAAAGAATTGTTTCTTCACAGATTTTTGTTTCTGCTTCCTCCACAGTGTTACAGTTAAGACTACAGCAGAGGCGCACGCGTGAGCAACTCGCAGACCAGGGCATCATGCCACGTGAGTTTGCATGCTTCATGGAAAAATAGCACTTAAATGTCAGCTATTAATATTTAAACAAATTAAGTTTAGACTATCATGAAGTACTCTGTTGAGACGAACTAAGTTAAACTATGTTAGACAAATATTCTAATTTCCTGCTATTTTAACAGATTCATTGACAAAGTGCCACAGACATTATTACCTAAGCTTTGCACACATACGTACTTATTCTTCCGAAAGTGGAGCACATTCATCTCCAGCCACAGTATGTTTGTAAATTTCTCCTTTGGCAGTAGGAGGATGGAGTAAGTTATGCATGTCGGTAAGGAGAGCAGTTCTAATAATAGAAAGTGTCTGTTGTGCATACAAACTGATAAGGAAGGAGTGATAGAATAATGGTGTGACTGATGTCTGTCTGGAACACCGGGAACTGTCCTGCTTTCTCAGTGCTTACTGTCGGTGTAGGGCCCCTAACGTCATGGTCCAAGTTCCAAGAGTAACAAGAGTGAGTCAGCGGCTGGGCCTGTACTTTTGCTCAGCAAGATCTGTGGTTACCTCCCGGGCTTTATAGTCAATGATTAATGGCTCCGATTTTCAAACAAAAAACAATTCTTGCATTCTTTAATCATATTCGAGTCAGGATACCTTCACTGAAAGTGCAGCAGACTATTTCAGAGAACAAGTGGTTAGTGAGCAGGGTGAGCAAAATAACTTTTTGATAATCAAGCCACAACCACTGTGTCAGAGTGCTCATTTCCTGTTGACCGTGGATTTAACTCTCACAATTCAACACCCACAGAAATACTCAAAGCAGAATTCTTTCTCTGCTTTGTCAATGTTAATTTGTTTAATTATTATTTTGGCCTTGACTAGAATATTCTTTTAAAAAATATTCTTAAAACATTATTTACCCGAAGCAAAATTGTGTGAAATTGCATTGTTTTCAGAGTATGTTTAAAAGAGTTTTGCACCGTGTAAGCAAGAAGTTTATAGAAGTTTGTTTCTGCCATGGAATAAAAAATAAAGGAATTGTGACTATTATATCACACAATTCAAACTTTTTTTTTCTTGCAGTTGTGTTTTTATTTATAATTTTTTTTTCTTGTAATCATGATTTTTATCACACTTCTGAGAAAAAAAGGCAATTTTGAGAAATAGTTGGAATTGCAAGATGTAATTCAATTCTGAAGAAAAAAGTCAGCTGACAATTTACATTTTCTTTCAGTTCCGAGTTTATATCCTGCAATTCTGACCTTTGATATAAACTCACAATTGTGAGTTTGTGAGTTATAAAGTGAGTTATAAAGTGTATATTTGTGAGAAACAATTCTGATAAGAAAAAAAAGTCAGAGATAAAAAGTGGCAATTTTTTTTTAATATATATATATATAATTTTTCCATGTCAGCAAAAAGCTTCCGTACGATATTTTATTGTAAGATCTTAGATGATGTCACGTCACTTGTCTTTATTTTCCTTCCCAGCACTGAAGACACCTGCAGTTTTTCATGAGCAGGTCAGAAGTTTGGAGAGGGCAAGGGTAAGACCACAGCTCAGAAATATTTGTATTTAGCCACCCTTTTAAATAATTTACTAATTTCATATTCATTGCATTGTCTTCATATACAGACTGAGAATTTCCTAAAACATAAAATTCGTAGCAGACCTCAGCGCTCTGAACTTGTCCGCATGCACATTTTACAAGGTACGCACCTGACAAAACAGGACTGATTTAGCTCTTAAGAGTATTATCAGACACACTTCTGTTTCACTTCCTTGATACTTTATTCATTAACTATCTTTAGTATGTTCTGAAGTTGTTTATATATTTCAGAAACCCATGCAGAGCCTTCTTTGCAAGCCACTCAGATGAAACTAAAGAGGGCACGTCTAGCAGATGATCTCAATGAGAAGATTGCACAGAGGCCGGGACCAATGGAACTGGTGGAGAAGAACATACTACCTGTTGAGATTGGTAAAAAAAATAATAATAATGTATTTACATGCATAATCATCACATTTACTAGAATTGGCAAGACTAGTTACATGACTTTATTTTGAAACACAGTGCTTTTTCTCCCTTAGTTTGGCTAGTTTAGGCATATATGAACACTGTATTTGCGCTCTGATCCACAACAAATTAATCGCTCCGATTGAAAACTAACTCTGGGGCAGTTCAGTTGAGGTGAGAAAGCCACCTTAACCAATGAAACATTGAACCAAGTGATATCATAATTAATTTAGGGAAATGTGCTATGTTATATATAAAGCAGCAGCACCAAATATAACTGGCCATACTCGACCCGTTCTGAGCGGGATTTGATCTTCCGTGTGGGAGGCAGGCATGCTAAAAAGGATGTTAAAGAGCTAGCTCTCCCTAGCCTACATTAAATTTCCGTGTGTTACGGTCACTGCAGATGAAGCCAAAAATAAGTCATGGCGTGAACTGACAGAGAGAAATGTAAAAGGTGAACCAATAAGAGGTCGCTTTACTCACATGTGACTTGCATAAACATATTTTGGTGAGCTTTGACGTGTTTCCTCGGGAACGCGAACCGAACGAAGAAGAACATGCATCGTTGTAACAAATTAAGCCTCTGCTTTGGAACAAAGCAAACGATCTACAGTTCTGAAAACACCCTAATCTTTGTTTTTGTTTGTTTTTTAACTTACAGTTGGTGAACTGGACGTTTATAACTTCAACGAGGACAGTAGTGAAGGGCTATCTCCAGAGCAGCCGGCTAGTCATGAGTCCCAGGGCTCTGCATCTTCTCCTATAGAAGCCAGACTGCCTGATCCATCCGCTGTATCGCCTCAGATTGGCTCCAAACTCCAGGTCAGTTGCTTAGATGTCCTTAGATTCACATCCACACCCTGGTTGACTGGTAACCGGTTCAGGAATATTCTGTATTAATATTTACAGTTAGCTTTTGATAAAAAAGGTCTGATAGAATTAAGGCATATAAGTGATATTCCGCTCTCCAGAAGAGCTAATTTGTCTCTATATCTACATTTTCACTGCAAATTATCCAGACATAGTCTTGTGATGCTGGTTAGATTTATGTGTCTGTCCTTTCTCATGGCCATATGGCTTTTAATCTCTTTTTATCTCAATAGTGTCCACCTACAACACAGTGCTCAGACTTCCTGAGCAAAACATCAGTAGAAGATGGTCGAGTAATGACTGCTACTCAGCTAGTCACTGCTGGTGTTCCCACAAAGCCCGGACCCACCCTTGTGAAGGTAAACCATATGTACTGACCATGGTGATGTAATTTCCTGTCAGTGTTTATTTTCAGAGATAATGGTCAGTGACTCACAGTATTACTTACAAATTTCACAATAGCAACTCCAGCTAGAAAATCAAATGTACCACACAGATGATAATGCTTGAGTGAACTCAGAAATTCACTGATAAAATAGATTAAAAAAGTATGTTAGGGTTTTTGCCTACAGATACAAGAACATTATATGCACTACCATTCAAAAGTTTTGGGGTTTTATGTATTCATTTATTTTTTTATTAATAAAAAATGCCAAGACTGTGGTAGTTTAATAAAAAAATAAAGTGGATACAGTCTAGTAAAAACAGTAATATTGTGATATTATAACAATTTAAAATAACTGTTTTCTACTTGAATATATAATATAAAATGTAATTTATTCCTGGGATGCAAAGTTGAGTTTACTGCAGTCTTCAGTCCCACATGATCTTTATGAAATCATTGTAATATGATGAGATGAAACATTTTTGATCATTTGCTATTTTGAAAACAGTTGTGCTGCTTAATTTTGTGAGACCATGATATAAAAAAAAATCTGGATCCTTTGATGCATAGAAAGTTCAATAGAACAGCATTTATTATATTGGCTTGATGAAGCCAGCATACTTATCTTTTATTTATTCTTCTTCTTCTTTTTCTTCAACTAAATTTAAACAGTATCTCCTAGACGTAGATCGCCTCAGATCAGCTACAATCGATTAAAGCTACAACCACTCGGTTCAGACCTTCAAAATGTTCTGACTCGGCTAGCTATATACAGTGCAGTTCGGTTATGTCGACGGCCTCGGGGGTTGCAAAAAAGCATCAAGATAACAGTTTAGCGAGATAACCAACAGCCAATATGGCGATTTGTTTGATGAAGCGATCAGCATGCTATAAAAATTTACATACACTGTATATGTTTGCTAACAACAAAAGTCACATGTGCACCAACTAACAACAGAGATTTACCTGAATAAAATAAAAACCACCTTTGATTCTCCATACAAATCTTTAATTATATTCTCCAGCACTGCAAACACAATTTCGCTCACAGCGCAAATAATCATAACATATTCGTGAGGTCATCACGCTGTACTAGATTGCGTTGCACACGCACACAAACACATCCCTGTTTCTGACGTGCGGTCTGCTCAGCCCCGCTGCGGATTGAAGAACGGATTGAAGTAACATGTTAAAAGTGTTTGCAGCTTGCTAATTCATGCTAGCAATTTATTAAAACATGCTAGCAAATAATGCTAGACACATGAAAAGACATTTACATGTATGCATTTGGCAGACACTTTTATCCAAAGCGACTTACATTGCATTCAAGGAACACATTGAATCAGTTCTTGCTTTCCCTGGGATTGAACCCATGACCTTGGCGTTGTAAACACCAATGCTCTACTGACTGAGCTACAGGAACAACCTAAATACATAAATCATAAATTGTGTTAGGAAGCATTTGAAACTTTCAACTTTGTCAAGCCAGCATATAGTTTGTCCCAACGAACTTTCTACTTTTAAAATATAAATCTTTTATTGCATTATAAATATCTTTACTGTCATTTTCAATCAGTTTAATGTGTCTTTGCTGAATAAAAGTATAAATATCTATTAAAAAACGTTCCTGAAGTTTTGAACGGTAGTGTAAATCTATTGAAAACAGATTCCTTACTACAGTGTAAAGATAGAAAGATTGAAGAGCAGTAGAGCTGTTGTTTATCACTCTAAACAGCTTGTTTAGAGCAACTTGTCAAAGGTATCATAGGCCAAATCAGTTTCAGAAGAGTAGCAGATGCAGCTTCCTTCTGTCATCAGTTGGAGGTCAAATGAAACATTCACACTCATAATGCGGAGAAGAACAAACTGAAGCTGGGGACATAGAAACAGGAGTCAGGCAATAACTTGTGCCTTTATCACAATCCAAGCCTTCAAAGCATTCTCCACATATTTAATACGTTACAGAGGGTCACTGCTGACCCTCTCTCCCCATGGTGCTTTGGGAAACCTGTGCACACATACGCCAGCCTGAAATGGTGTTATTACATCCTGATGACTTTCAACTCCCTTCCTCAGAAGCCAAACCATTTTCATGTGTATCCTGTGACTCAGTATTTTGGAACAATGAGGGTCATGTCCCCTCCACGCATCCTGTTTCCTCTTCCTGTGATTTTAGGTAGATGTTCATACATGTCCCACCTATTCACATCAGTTGCGTACTTATGGTTTTGCTCACAAATCTCTCAGCTCCTGGTATTCTCATAGTGCTGACATGTCTTGTTAGCAAAAGAGAACTGAGCTGGTGATATAATTCCAAAGTGACAGGGTGTTGACTGTGGTCAGTACGTTCACTGTGTGATTTCAGGTGATACATTTTGTTCAACTCTTCTGCCCTTGTTTCCATATAGCAAAGCCATCCCAAACAGTCCGGTGACAAGAGTCGAAGCAAGAAGAGTAAAGAACCCAAACCACGGATTAAGAAGCTTAAGTATCACCAGTACATCCCACCCGACCAGAAGCAGGAACCCAATGAAGCCCCGATGGACTCTGCATATGCCAGGCTTCTTCAACAACAGCAACAGTTCCTGCAACTCCAGATTCTCAACCAACAGCAACATCATTTCAATTACCAGGCCATTTTACCAGCACCACTCAAGTATGTGTCACACTTCCAATAAAGTTTCCTACATTTAAGACCCTTTCACATGACATGCACCCCTTAATCACAAGCACCATGTGTCACTTCGAAGCTATTTTTATCGGCTAATAATTTGCATAGTATGTAATATAATGTATGCAATATTTAAATAAGTATAATATTATGATTATTATCTGAATGTCATAATTTGCTATTTGTATCTTGAACTGAATTGTCCATAATTATTGTGATTGTTGTGACTTTAAAAAGTCACCAGCAACCTTGTCAAAATTGTAACTGCTCAAGTAGGGAATACTAGCCTGCAGAAATGCATGGCCTGCAGAAATGCATACACTAAACATAATACTATACTAGTTCCTCTTATGTGATGTCAGTTCAGTTGAGTCGTTGGTTACAGGCAAGTGCAAGTGCAATTGCATATGATTCTGATCAGTTTCAGCTCTTACACTAAGAGGAGTTACCATGAGCCTGATTGCTTTGCAAAAAGAAGTAAACATCTCGGAAAGGAATGTGAACGTTGTGTTCTATCAGCAACCTTTATATAATAGTTTCACCTATTAATTTGGTTTAACAGAACTGTCATCAGCCCAGCTGTAGTACTGCAGTTCCTCATATTCTTTTCCAATTTGGCTCCTGTTGCCACAAGATACGCTTCTATTGTGTAGAAGGGCTGCTTATTGTGAATGATGAGGGAACAGGAAGTTCCTATTGCATTTAAAATGCCCCATACTCCTCTGCAGGTCAGTAGCTGAGAGTCAGAACAGCTGCCCCAGCATCACCCTGAGCACCAGTCCTAATCTTCCCTCTCCCATCATGGTGTCTCTGCCGAGCGCTGCTCCTTCACGTCCCAACAACGCCATGACCAGTCGTAAAACTGGGACTCTGCCTGCCAACCTAGATGAGATGAAGGTGGGTTATATGCCTATTAATTTGATTAAATTAAAAATAGATTAATGGGCAGAAGTACAGTTGTTCTCATGTCTTTTAGGTGGCTGAGCTAAAGGTGGAGCTGAAATTGCGTGGACTTCCTGTGTCTGGCACAAAGACAGACCTCATAGAAAGGCTGAAGGCCCACCAGGAGAGCTCTCAGTCTACTACATCCATAGATTCAAACATGTCAAAAACTGCTTTGCAGCCCGAAAGCATGAGCACAACTCCACCCGTGTCTCCTGAGAGGTCAGAGGCCTCCAACATCAGTATGGAGGACAGCAGAGACAGTCCCACCAAAGCTCTATGCACTTTGACTCAAACCCACTGGCCGACAGGCACGTCACCCCTCAAACCAACACCTGAAGACATGACCATGGAAATCAGGGTGTCAGAAAAAGATCAGCGCCTCCACGAGAAGGAGCGTCAGATTGAGGAGCTGATGCGTAAGCTGGAGCAGGAGCAGCGGCTGGTAGAGGAGCTGAAAATACAGCTGGAGGTGGAAAAAAGGAGTCAGCAGGGTGGAGGGCAGCAGCCTGAACCCAACCCATCAGTCCAGGTCAAAGAGGAGAACGGCGCCACCCCTAGCTGCAACTCCGAGCAGAGTCCCCTGCCACAAACAACAGGTGTGAAACAGGAAGAGCCTCATGCCCAGATGCACCACACCCCAGTTCAGCATTTCTACGTCAATACCCAGCAAGTCCCTCAAGTGCTGAATCAGCAGACACTAATCAACACTCAGCCTGCCACACAAATCTTGTTGCCCATCAGCCTGCCCAGCAACTCCATCAGCACACAGGTCTCTTAACTTTCAGTATATGCCAGTTCTATTTACAGTTAAGAAAATGGCATCTTATTTTGAGTGTTTCTTTTTACTTTGCAGGCGCAGACTGTTCTCCAATCAACAGTGCCCAGTTTGGCTCAAACCATCATACAAACACCACTTCTGCATACACAGACTTCCAATAATATGTTGCAGCAGCATTCAAGTCAGACACCATCTCCACCTCAGGTGAGCAAATTGCTTCTGTGTGATTCTCATCTATCAAATGGTATCAAATGCGTTATCAAGAACTAAAAACACCTTAGCAGTCATATATCAATGTCCTGTAAATTGATATAAAGCTTCTGCACTCAAGAGAGTGCATGGTAACAGCCAAAACGCTGTGAGATACCAGGTAACGGTTGTCCATCGACCAATATTGGGCCATCTTTGAGCATCTGTCAGCCTAGTTTTTGCAGTGGGTTCAAACCCCGGTCAGCAACTTTTTGGATCAATTGTTCAAAATTCCTTTACCACAGTGCTTCAAAATTATTTTATATCACGTCCCCCCTAGGAAGAAGTAAACATTTTGCGCCTCCCCCCATTTTGGAACTTTCGACATATTGCTTCCATGGCGACGCATCATGCTTGTCACGTGACATACCGCAGTCACAAAAAGCGCTGTATAATAGATAATCACATTTATTTAGTTTTTTCTTTTTTATTCAAAATAGTCACCAACTTGTTGGCTCTGTTATCAACTACCTGATATTCAGATTCTCTGATATGTGGAAGTGAATGTGTTTTGTCGCTTAATTTTTATAATGATCATATTCGTTGATCTGTTAGTTTGCACCGCAGTTCAGAGAATCTGATCTGTCTGATTTACAACACGTCAATTCAGTCACTTCTTCTGAAATGCGTGATAGTAAGTGGCCAGTGAAGTGGGAGAAGAAGAGAGTGAAGTTTATAGTTACCAATGCAATGTGTATCTGATATGAATAAAAGACCTTGTCAGTTTATAATTTAATGTATTGCTATTTCCTCTTTTATAGACATCCGTGTGTATTTTTCAAAGAATAAATGTATTGTTTTGCCAGTACTTATGAGTATTTAAATGTTTGAAACCTAAAAGAAACTTTATGTGGTTAAAAACACTGAATTGTTGTGATAAATGATATGCTCTGAGCGCATCTTTCTCTGGATCAGTGCCAGATATCGCGTGAAAACATATGTGTGAATTTAGCGGTTGATCACGTGACACATATGAACACCGGTGTGATCGTACACGTCAAAGGGTGAAGGGTTTGTTATCTGATCTTCATATCTGCTGCTCTTGTTCAGTGCAAGAAAACCTACTCCCTGGCAAAAAAAGCATGTTCCCCAGGGGGGGCACGTCCCACTATTTAAGAACAACTGCTTTACAAAGACCCACCCCTCTTAGTTATTGTTGCTATGTCAGACAAGCCGATGGCACTCTCACGTTCTTATGCAGTGAAAAATATATTACGGAGCAAAGGCTCTGACCACAGACAAGACAGATAAGGTTAATTCTGGTATGAAACAAAGTCTACTCTTTCAAATGTCATAATGTTTTAATAAATTCAAACAATAAATACCATTTTGTTGCTCTATTAATATGTCGTGACAAATCAACGTATTACTCAGTTTAAGCGGCATGTGAAACAATCATATATTTATTACTAGCTGTAGCACAAAATAAACATGAACAAACATCAGAAGGTATGTTATTTCAAACACAGAAAGACAAAAATTTTCAAGTTTAAATCCACTAACGTTGATCTTCTAACTCTCCTGTCTGATTTGTTTGTCAGACAAAATGGTGGGTTCTGTATTATGATTGGTCAGATCGCCTGTCAAACTCTCAGCAATGGGTGAATTGAGCATGTTGAATTAGTGGCACAGCCCATTGGTAAGCGATATCACTCTGATTTGGCTGTTCGGTTTAGCGAACGAGTGTGTGAACTACAAGCAAACTGCAAAGTCAAGAGGCTTTCGGCTGTATCCAAAATCGCAAACTCTCTTGAATAGGTACTTATTTTGAATAAGAAATTACTTCACAACCACTAAAAAAGTATATTCTATATAGTATGAATATGTGTAGTATGAATGTAATCTGGATGTACTACATGGCATGTTCATTATCATGTGACCTACCAGCGTCAGTGCTTCACTGCTATTCACAAATCCTCTCCCGTGTCCTCATGGGATAGTAAAGTGTCCAATGTATGCACACGTCTCACTTTATAGTAGGGAAGTGTGCAATTTTGTATGCAGTCCACAGTCCTAGCTCTTCTGGCTTCCAATTTTTGTAATGACGAATACAGACTACTTCCACCTACTGGTATGGAGAGTTATTTTCTCTCACACAGAAGCAGAACATACAGTGATCCCTCGTTCATCGCAGTTAATGTGGACCGGAACCCAACGCGATGAAAATCCACAAAGTAGGATTGGCCCACCTAGGAATTTCCATATATTTGTGTGTAGAAACCAGAATGTTTAAAATGTATATTTATACTTTAAATCTATTTTAATTAAATCACTCTCTCTCTCTCTCTCAAACGATGCGTATTATGGGGCTCTACACTCATCAGTGACAGAAGTATCTTGAGACTTGACTCCAGTAATGACGACAATGACAGACCTGTGCGATTCAATGAATGATGATGATGATGATGATGATGATGGTGTTACTGCACTGGTACAATGAGGCCTTTAAATCAGTATGGAAAGTGCCTCATCATCAGATATCAGTCAACATTTGAGAGAGGCGAAGAGGCTCCCACTCCACTTGTGCTCTCATTGGTCGATCTCGCACCGGGAACCAATCACGTGCCTTGTCTCAGTACCTGTGGGCGTGTACAAAGCCTCTGAGAGAGTTTCTCTCTTTGTCTAGCATCCTGGGAAACCGTTTCTCTCGCATCACGATGAAGCAACGCTGCTTTCTGCAATACAGCTGCCAATATGGCGTAATTGTTTTATTTTGAAAAATCTGCGATGCACTGAAGCCGCGAAACTTGAGCCTGCGAATTGGCGAATAATTACTGTATATGCTAGTTGGCTGTAGTATTTACGGTGTCTTCAAGTGAAACACTTTGGCCCAGACACAGGTCAAAGCTATTTGTTTACTATCTGTCACTTTGGTGTGTCTGGGCCTTAACAACTCCTTAAAGAACCTTAGCAATCTTATAACAACACCATGGCAACAACCCAAAACTACATGGTAATTTTCACTAGAACAACCAGTCAAAACACTTTCGCAATCGAATTTCAACTCCCTGGCAACTAAACAAAACACATTAAGCAATGTCCTGGCCATAGAAAATTTTAAATCAGCCAACAACTTCTTATTATATGCGCTACTTTAGACATGCAAGGTAATTAGAAATGATAATTAGAAATTCGCTATTATGTTGTGAGACGTTTATACTTTAGGGTACATGTAGATCTTAACCTTTTCTTTTGCTCTCAGTGTTCCGACACTTTATAAATCCACTTCAGCTCATTATTGTGATGACAAGGCCCAGACATACTTCTCTCTGATTTGGCATGTAGCTTGAAATGGAAAGCCTGCAACTTATCTCTGATGTTGCCTTGACAATAGACATTCAGTTCAGGTGATGCATTACCCTCTCAACAACATCAAACGCAGACCTGACTAAATAGGTGACAGAAGTAGAGAGTGCCAATAAAATCAGATAGAGCACTTGTCAAGAAGACAGAGAGACCGAGAATTGCTTTGAGAACAAGAGGCCCCTGTTTACACACTGATATACACATATTTTTGTACTTGTACAGTGCAGTGGGCCTAATTCTGCCTCCTGATGCATGTGTTTGCAGGCTTTACCCCTGTGTGGAAGTTCGCCTTCTGGGTTTGAGTACAGGCAGAACCAGAACCAGCCCATGGCAGATATGACTCAGTGTTTCCTCAACAACTCTCCTCGAGTCTCGCCCAGACACACAACCCCAAATGGAGCCATTAACAAAGTAAGACAGCTACATTTAGAAACAATATCAAGTTTATAACAAACGTCAAAACTCCACGAAGTACAAGCAGCACGTCCACGATAACATCTTGATTTAGATTTTTTTCGTGAGTTCTTCTGCGAGAGTTTGGCGGTTCCACTTCAAAAACGTTGAAATAATAGGGTTGGCGAGTTAACTGAGCTCGAGATAAGTGGGTTCCACTGTACATTGAATTGACTTATATTTCAAAAATATCACTTAAATAGGTTATTTATTTAGGATTTTTCTGTCACAAATACATCAGTAAGGCTGCTCCGATCATCTGTCAGTCACTACTGGAGGTGTCACAACATCAACAAGTTTTCGCAGTAATGTCAGTGGCACATGCCACTATCCATTGACACAAGCCAATGAAGACCAGATGTGCAAATAAGTGTCACTGGCTTCTGTGTGTCAGATATCTAAAACTTGCGGACAGACTTATATTTTAATCATTCCTCATAGTCACACAGCCTGTTTTATTACATTAGGAGCTATAATCACTATTAAAGTGTGAGATTTTAACCTGTGTTAGAGCACAGATCCAAAATGCCATTCACACAATGGAGGTGCATTCTTCTGTGATTATCTCTCCACACACCGCAGGTGGTCGACCCCTGCTCTACATAATGGGGGAGTAAACCGTATTCTTCTCAGCTTTCTAGTTAAATATAATTTTAGCATTATATCTGGTTTAATGAGCATATGTTAAGTATGTACAAGAAATACAACTCAAAACATACTATAAACAGCATAAAAACATGCTAACGTGCATTTACTCTCCTTTGTTGTCTAGTGGTATAGATCAGTGGTCCCCAACCTTTTTTGTGCTGCGGACCGGTAATCGTGTGATAATTTTGCCGCGGACCGGTGCCCGCTCGATATTGTTGACGGGGGAGGGGGTGCGGAGACTGTTCAAACGTCTCCATAGTCACATCGCCACAGCCGCTTGCAGCCGCTTCCGCGAATGCGCTCCGCGGCCCGGTACCGGTCCGCGGACGAAGTGCCACCGGGCCGCGGAGCGCATTCACGGAAGCGGACCGGGGGTTGGGGACCACTGGTATAGATTACATCAGGGGTTTTCAAAGTGTGGGGCGCGCCTCCCCTGGGGGGCGCCAGAGCATGCCAGGGGAGGCGCGGAGAGTTGTAAAAAATGATAGTCTGCTAACTAGAGTTGAGCCGGATACTCTTCTGAAACGAGTATCTGGTACGGATAAAGCACTTTTGCTGAGTACGAGTATCATACGAGTAATACGAGTCATTATCTGTGCTCGGATTGAATAAAATCCTCATTGGGTAGCTGACTGTGTCTGTGATAGGCTAGTCACAGCGCGCCTCGCCTACACATGCAGATTTAATTCGTCTCGCGCGGCTCCGCCCTGCTCATTCACGTGCAGAATACTGAGACGGCGTCTTTCTCTCTCAATCACTCAGGTTCGCGCGTCATCCGTTAACGTTTAGGGTTCCTTCAGCTTCAGGTTCGTTTTTTATTTCGGTTTGTTTGTAGTACTTATTAACCAGTATAGTTCTGGTAAACGTGGGGTTTTTGTTCAGACGTGGTTCTTGATAGAATGCGACTAGCGTTGCGTCTCTGCCTGTCAGAGATGTTTATTTAACCGTTTGCTGCTCTGTTCAGTTGTTTAACTTCGCGCACTGAGTGTCTGACGCTTTCTTGCTGTTTTTCATACAAAATAAAGGAATGCAGATCTTAAAAACAGCGTCAGACTATTTGATCCGTAGAACACACAGTCCCCCCTCTCACTCTCTCTCTCTCTCTCTCTCTCTCACTCACTCACACACGCATACCTGGTGTGGAAATAAATAAATAAAAATTACACTGATCATAAAAAATTAAAAGTAAAAAAAAGAGAGTTATGTTTAAATGAAAACTCTTGTTCATTACAGTTTTCTTCATAATTGCAACCGCATGAGTTGGATTAATTGTTGCAAAACTTGTTCTCTATATAGTTCGTTTGTGATCAAAACCATTGATCTGAAGCTCAATGCAGATGTTGTCATGTAAATTGTTTTCTAATCAGCAATAAATATAACAATTTCTGATCAACCTGTATCAATTGCATGGTTAAAAATAACATACTGGCTAAAGCCCCGCCCACTTCTGAGTTAAAATCCACCCACTTCCGGGTTATGCCCCGCCCAGTTCGAGTACAGATACAGGGATGGGGGGGCGGCGTTGGGTGGGTTGTGTCAAAAGGGAGGCCCACTGTCACAGACTTTGAAAACCTCTGGATTACATTGTTTGCTCACAATCCATATGACACAGTTTTAAAGTTATATCGTTTTGTTCAGCCTCCATCACCTTGTCAGCTCAACTATATCCTTCAGCCCTCGACGTTCCCTAATCACCGCAGCCCAAAGAGCAAAGACCCACCCCGTTACGAGGAGGCCGTGAAGCAAACCAGAGGTCTACAAGCTACAATGCAGGTAAAGTTATGCCCAAAATATACTTCAATTTTGATGCAAATGGTTCAAAGCCTTCAAAGTATATTGCCTTTGATTGCATGCATGAACCAAAGAAAAAAAATCAAGCATTTACATTTTCACATTTATGCATTTGGCAGACTCTTTTATCCAAAGCGACTTACTTCGCATTCAAGGAACACATTGACATAATCAGATCTTGCTTTCCCTGGGAATCGAACCTATGACCTTGGCGTTGCAAGTGCCACGCTCTACCTTTTGAGTTAGAGGAAAGCATACACATTCTTTGGAGAAAAATCTGTCTGCACGCTTACAGTAAACGCATACTTTGTTGATTTACGTCTCACGTTAAAACCGAATCGTTCTTTAGGCTTTCCCTCTCAGATCTCGAAATTACAATATTTCCAACTCCACTTGAAGGTTCAAATACTAATGTTGTGTGTATTTTGAACACTTTTTCATTGTCTAAATACCTCATATTCTTCCATAAAGGTTCCAACTGCTACCAGTCAGCACATGGACGATTTGTTTGACATTTTAATTGAGAGTGGAGGTGAGAACCGCTTAACAGGTCTTTGATTTTAGCTGCAATATATTTGTATAACTAAACCATTTTCTATGCTTTCCCTCCCAGAAATTTCCCCTCTGGCCAGGCAGGATCCTTCTCTGGATAAACATCTGCCAGTGACGGTAAACATCACCACCCTGCCCATCAACACTGTGCTGTCACGTCCTCCCCCGCAGATACACGTTGCCCGCACGCCCAGTCAGACACAAGCACCTCCACCCAGCCTGGTGGCCCTGGCCTCTGATAACCAGTTGGAGGCCCTGCTGGAGGACACTGAGCCACAGTCCCAAAGACTGATGGAGGATCTCAAAAACCAGCTGCTGGAGCGGCCCCACTCCCCAATGGACACTTCAGATCTGACCTTCACCGACACACTGCCCTCCACGCTCCATCTACAAGACACCGGTCTTGACAACATGGAGTGGTTGGACCTTACGATCCCAGGTCCTGCTGGAATCTCCTCTCCGGCAGTCTTTTCATCTGATTTCTTGGACTCGGCTGATCTACAGTTGCACTGGGACTGAGCTCACAAAGGGATCAACATAGGAAATGTTCTGAAAAGATCTATTGACCCTGAGGGACCACTAACATGCGTGACTTTTTTGCTCCGTAGTTCATCCGTGGATCTTTGTGCGCAAAGCACAATCTAAACAGACTTGACCATCAATAGTTATCAGCTTTTCTCATTTGTGCCTATAAGTGCAGGTTTGTTTGTTGTTATCGTCACCAACACCACAGGCAGAACAAGAATGTAGAGACACTTTTTTCACCTATATATTTAGGCAGTGACTGTCAGCTTTCATATTTTGAAACTGCTGGCCTATGTTATATAGAATGTTGTTTTTAGATTGTGATTAGTATAATTTCTTTGAATTGACAGAATATATTAGATTGATATATTCACACATTTTGTGTAAAGTAAGAATTATACGTACAATCGTTGTGCCTTTGCTTTTTACGTTGTGCAGAAACTCTCCAGTTGTAGAATTGAAAGGGATGGTTCATGCAAATCTATTATTCTCACCCTGTCATTCTAAACTCGGTGGAACACAAAAGATGTTTTGAAGCCGTTTCAGATATTTCATCCTTGAAAAGTCCGTATGGATCCATTTCAAATGACCTTCATTTTATTTTCGGAGCTTGAAAGTTTCAATGAAATTCCAATGACTTTAAAGCAGCTGAAACATTCTTCAAAATATCTGATCTTTTGTGTTCTGCTGAAGAAAGAAGCCATGAGGTTATTTGGGCGTGCGCTGCAATTCCAAGCGAAAGCAAGAACTGATTAGAATGTCAATGTGTTCCTTGAATGCGATGTAAGTCGCTTTGGATAAAAGCGTCTGCCAAATGCAGAAATGTAAATGTGAGCTATCCCTTTCAACACAGAGTTTGCGAATGTTAAACATTTTTGATGGAAACAATGTGCCATGGTAAGTGCTCCAAATGTGGCATCCCCTTCATTGAAGGAACCTGTTTAGTGTCACATTTACATTCACCCTTGAGCTGTTAGCCGTTAGCATTAGCCTACGGTACTCGAAATTGTGGCAGCTAACTGATAACATGTAATGTATGAAACATTCAAATTGATCTAGTGTGTGGACCAGGGGAGGTCAGAGCCAGTCTGTTTACCAAACCCAGCAAGGGGCCAAAGAGAGGGTGGGAGATTAGGGGCTATTATCATCTCTAACAAAAGAGTAGCGATAGGGTGGACACAATTTAGCTCTCATAGACCAGCTAAACTGTTGCATGACTTGACCAGGAAAACAACACTAAACTGGATCAATGAGATTTCCATATTCATATGAAACAGCAGCTGCATTTAGACTCGTTACTGCAGTAGATGTTTGCTTTGAATGTAGAGCAACTGCTGAGGCTTAGATTCACAATATTTCACAGAATTTCAGCTTCTTATAACCACTGAAGTTCAGGTAGCTGGCAGGTGATATGCCTTTGTGAATGTACCGAAACCTCATCTTCTCTCGTTATTTGTAAGATTGAATTTGCAGTCAAACTGTCTTTTTAGAGTTTGGCGTTTCTATAAAATGTGAGAATGTAGCGACATCTGCTGGAATATTTTGAAACGGTTTTTTTTATCGTCACTTCCTTTAGACGCTTCACTCTTTAGGGATGCAGTGTTTGACAGATATAATAACAGAGTTCCCCCTCGACACTTTACGGAAATATGCCAAATAATGCATTTACTTGACCTTGTACTGAACACAAACTCAGACAATCATTTCGATATCCAAACACGTCAAAATGAAAGAATGTATTTCTATATTTAGAAATGTAATTACCATAGTTCTGTCTCTAACAGAGACCCAAAGCTTTTCATTTTGTAAACATACCATTTTACTGCATTTATGCAGTTCTCACATATATTTTATTAAGATTTTATGACTCTAGAAATATTTTTTGTTGTAAAAAAAAAGCCCCATGGTGGAGCAGAATCATACAAGAACTCAGAGGAACTTTGTATACCTTTCCCCCCCCCCCCAACATGACCATCAGAGTAATTTCTATTTGTTATGAAGAACAGAAATATTTGAAAACTTACTGACCCTTTTGAAGTGCGATGTAGATCATATGCCTCATATTTTGCACAGTGTATATATTTTTACAATATACATTTTTATACAAATGTATTTGTGCAAGTGTAAATATTTTTTGAGGTAATCTTTGTACATATCTTTGTATATACAGCCTTTTATCATTAAAATGTTTCTGTATGACTTGAAATGACTTGTTTGGCTCTCCGAAGCACAGAACCATGTTCCAGCCCCACATAACCTCAGTTTTGATCCAAAGAAAGCCAGCACAATAAATAAATTTAACATTTGACCAGAGATTATTTTTCTCAAAGGAAAGATTGTAACTTATGTTCTACAAAACTTATTTTAATTCCTATTTATCAGCTGAATAACTCCTCCTCCAATACATCCAAAAGCAATACATCAGGAATTTGGGCACATAGTATCGTGCCTTGATTACATATCTTTTATATTCCTGATAGAGTTTAATGCTTAAATAAATAACCCCAAAATAAAAATGTAATATTGAAGTTCAAACCAGAAGACTGGGAAGACATATTCCTTTCAGATTGGACCGTTGTAAGGCCATAACCGAAAGGTTGGCAAGGTCCCTGCAGAAAGTAAACATTGAATATCACAACTGTATCCTGTAAGAAACGCCCGCAGGTAATTCCATGGGGATTGTCCCTGTAAAAAGTTCAGGACGACATATCCAAAATAATTCCAGCCCGCTTAGTTGTGTGCGATGATCAAAAAATAAGACTCTTCAGTGCGTATCCTGGATCCAGTTCTACTGACACTAAAAAAATCCCATTCCTCAGAACTTTTTGCACGTGTTTATATCACTGCGACATTTTGGACATTTGTGAACGACGTCTTTGCAGGAATCCACGCAAAACGGGATTAGACAGCAGCCAGCCACACAACTACACAACAAAAAAACACAAATATCACGGTAATGACTATATAGGACGTAAATGAGAATAAACAAAGCAAATAAAGTAATATATCAGAAAACATCAGTTCAACTCACCAAAAAATTATGGAGATAAAACACACAATATAGGTCACACTGCCCGCTTTGGTCTTGACCTCTGTGATTACATATTGGTGACAGAACGGACATTGTGTTGGAGAGGGTTCTCGAGGAAGTTGCGTAACATCCAGAATAACCTGCGGCGCTAAGAAAACAAACAAAGGCTGCTTTCAAAAAAATGAAACAATTTATAAAAAGGGTCCCATTGGTTAATGCGTAACTAACATTAGCTAGACATTTTTACTGTACTTACTAATCTTTGTTAATAGAACATTAAAAAATATTAACAGCTACTTTTGATTTTTTTTAAATTTGTATAATAAACTAAGTATAATAAATGCTTTCAGAGTATTTTCTCTTGTTATCAAATGAAACCTTATTGGAAGTGTTACAGTAAAAAAATGTGCTTACCTGGAAACGGTGGTGGACTGTCTACAAATACGGCACTAGTCGACCTAGTTGTGTCTGCGATAAAAAAGCAAACGAACGCATGTCAACGGTTTCCAAATCTTTGTGTATTTGGCTAAAAACATTTCAAGATGGTTTCAAAACTCATGAAGTGTCACTTTACCAATTACAGGAGAGCCTGTTTCTTTCAAGCTCTCAAGTTCAACCTTCCTCTCAGAGAGAACTTTAAGCTTCTCATCGATTGCTTCAAGTTCCCGAGTTTCTGAGGAATACTCTGTTGGTCACAAAGATCTAATGTGAGTAACATCATATTTTTCTTTGGCTTCATTTGTATATCAGATGATAAACTATCAGATGGTTCCATTTAATCGTACAAACCTAGTTCATTCTGGCCGTTGTTTCGCTTGAATTGGATGAGGATGGCCAGAACATTACGTCGGTCCAAGAGCTGCTGTCTGCGAAAGGACAGCTTGTTCAGCTCCTCAAATATACCTGACAAATGCTCATCGGACTCTTGATGCATGTTGAGACGACAGCTCACTTAAACCTCCAAGAGCCTCAAACCTTCATACACTGTCCTCTCTGAAAGAGATGCAATACGGCTTCACAACAGAACCTGAGAAGAATACCAAGAGTACAGGAGAACTGCTGAACTGAAGGTTTCTTTCCTTAAAAAAAAACACTATTTAACAAAGTGAATGGACAGTAAATATCTGCTTTAAGTAAAAGTCATAGTTACCCATGTGTGCCGTAGCATCTCATCAGTCGCTCTTCACACTGCAGAATCAAGGAAATAAGAGGCTGGTCGTACTGCAGTACGAGGAACATGTTTGCAATATTTAAAGTGTGTGGTTTACCTGGATTTTACTAAATTCATGTCACGAGGACCTTAAACTGAAGCTGTCTATAGTTTTGCAGCAGGTCTGGTGCGATTATATTAAAATAACCATAATGGGAATAAAAATGCACTCTTAAAAACAACTGAACTTTAATCAAGTTATGATTTTATTATTTTGATACATTTAAAAGCAGCAGCCCCAAAATATCACAATTACGACTTTAAAGCACTTCATACGGCATAGTTATAGTGAATTGGATATGGTTTATGGATAATAAACCATAAAAAGTTTAATAACAGTGTCTTCGTCTAGCAGGCCAAGCCAACATTTGCATCCTCGCCTAACATCCTTGCATTTGCATGAGGGTTTTTTTGTAGTTGTGGTTTGTTCTTTTGTTTGGATAAACTAAAAAAGGTGAAGTTTTGAAGGACATTGTCCAAAGTTAATGGTGCCCAAAAATGACAAAAAAAACAAACAAAACACTTGTTCACCATTCCATATCTCCTGAAGTCGTATGAAAATCTTTCCTTTAGTTGATTTAAGTTTCTCGTCCCACGCAAAATAACAACATAAAGGGTTTGAGTTATGTTTAACAACATGAGGCTATGAGGATGAGTTATTCCTTTAAATGTCTTGACTATTTACAAATGAGAGTGATTGTCCCCGTTCATTTTTTCCTCAATTTCTTCAAAAACGTCACTTCATCTCTGTTCCTGATCCCGTATCTGAGAATAGAGAAAAACAGTCATATATAATATAATTATCGTAATTCAAAGCACATGAACTACGGTGCAGTTTTCACTCATTTCTACGAAAGCAGCAGATTTGGACTTACTCCTTGAGCTTTCTCTTGTCATCTTCTAATTTTTCTCCATTGAAGACCAGATGAAATGTCCTCCACACGTATTTCCTTGGAAGGATAAGAAGATTAGGGGGAAGAAATGTGACAGTGAAACCTATCCTATATATTTTCCAAGCTTTACCAGCTGATGTGCTTGACGCCTCCCTCTCGCTGTTGTTTGAGCTCCATATATCTGCGAATGGCGTTCTTGAGATCCAGAACCGTAGCAGACTGCACGACCACGATCGCTGTGAACACACTGGCCCAGTTAGAATCTAGAAATGTATATAACAGATCAGACCGACTCCCAAGAAAACTCACGCATGACTTCTTCATCAGGCTTGCAAATGCGAACGGTCATGGCCTGACCGTATTCCAGAGCCACCTGAGAGTTCACCTCCTCCAATGTGACCTGAACAAAGGGAACGTGAAGATGTCAGTGAGCAGACAAGATTATAAGGTCTATATTTTCTGCAGAGAGCAATTAATAACAGTTGATTTGAATCTCATTTGAATTTTGCTATTTGATAGCACACCTGAATTGGCAGGTCACACAGTAAAGGGTCCTGCACTATCAGAGCCAAGCCTTCCTCGAAGATGTCAAGAAATTCAGAGTGTGGCAATGCCTCTTCCTCATCCTCTTCTTCTTCTTGTTGTTGTTCCCCTTTAATTTCCTCTACAACGGGTTTCTCCCCAAAATCAGCCATATCGACATCCTTTAGGTTTTCTTCCTTTATTTCATCCATTTTGAGCTGGTAATAAGAGAAAACGCTTTTTTAAAGAGCACATAGACAAATACAAGACGTATAAAAGTGCCAGGTTTCCTTTCTTAGCTTCACAAAGAATATATACGTAATTTAGAAAGAACACACTAGGCGTTTTGCGGAAATTTTGTCTGATGAAAGTGTAACATCAGTCTGTTTCATATCAATTTACAAACACGCTGACGGAAGATTTATATGACGCACCAAACTTTAGTTCCGCGAACGTTTCTATATTAGATTTCTGGTGTTTTCTATATACTTCTTAACATTTTAAAATTCGAATTGAACAATTTTATATATCTCTAAGTATATATTAAATTAATATATTTATATACACCCTCGTTTTATTCTGTTCAAATTACGTTTCATGTCGAGTCTAGAATAGTGAGGCACGCTTCCTGTTGCAACTAGAGACGAAAACGCGTGGAAACAAACTTTAATTGGATCAGAAAAACAACATTATATGTAACGGTTGAAAATGCTTCTGTTTTGTCCGACCTGTGGGAATGTGTTAATCGTGGAGGAGGGACAAAGATGCTTCAGATTCGCGTGTAACACATGTCCGTATGTGCATAACATCACTAGGAAGGTAGTGTGACGTTATCGCTATAACATATAAACACGTGAATTTGAACGTTCGATTCGAATGAAATCAAAAGATGAAGTGATGTGACAGTTCGATTCGAACATATCGGATGACGTATGGAATGGAGTGATTATTCGATTTTATTCAGTGTAGTGTGTGTTCAATTCGAGCACTTGATAGGGCCAATGCTTATATAACGCACTACATTTGAATTAAACAATGTGAATGTTCCATTCAAATCCATGTAATATGTGAGAACAGTGTGTAAGCTTTTCTTTTAGAGCGTGAAATGAGATTGAATCGAGTTTTCACTTTATTTCTTGGTCATTCATATCAGTGGCTGCATCCATGCATACTTCCCTACCACTGATATGAATGACCAAGAAATAAAGTGAACATACTGTAGGTATAACATGGCAGTGACCACATGACGGATGTTGTATGTCCGGAATGCATTCATACTTTTTAAATGGTCACAAGGTAAAAAAAAAAACAATGCAAAAGGACATGCTTAGTATGCAGTTTAATATATAAAAGTCCTCTGGATTAGAATTGGAAACTATTCCCTAGTTGTCAAATCCACCATGGTGGGTAACGCATTCCACTTATTTTTGTTAATAAATGATAATCTTCTATACATGCTGGACGAGAAGAGACTTGTCTTTCAAATTGGAAAGCAATGGTTTTCATTTTCCAACAACATAAGTTACTGAGAACTAAAAACTTTCAATTGAATTAATCAGATTAAGATTTCTTAGTAAATATATTTTAATCTCTGAATGGCCATCAGCGTAAAAATTTAGTAGCCAAATTGCCCGATGTGAATATTCCTTAAATGCTTTCAATGTAGTTTTTGAGATGCTGCCAATCGACGAAACAAACATTCTGATCTAATATACATCTGATGTGTTGAAATAATGGTTGGTTATCGTGACAGGTAAATAACAGAAAGTACCCCAAACTGAAGGAGGTTGATGATGTTCTCGGAGGCTCTGCTGCTTGGGAAAATGTGGATTCCACTCCAGGTAAGACGGTGTATCCTAACATAATATAAGCAGTACTTCAGTACGCAATTGTTTTGTTTCTAAATCACACATTCTGGTGGCTTTAAATAAGTGTACTTGATTCATTTTGAGTATAACATTCTTTCTGGCTTTTCTTCTGAAGAACCTTGCCCGAAATGTGAGCACCCGAGAGCCTACTTCATGCAGATCCAAACCAGGTCTGCTGATGAACCAATGACAACTTTCTACAAGTGCTGCAATATACAATGCGGGCATCGTTGGAGAGACTAAATCAGTTTGAACTTCATTTGAGATTGTGTATATAATAGATTACTCTGTTTTCTTATACAAAATGTTGTATTTATTTTTTTGGGAGCCAAAACCATGTCATTGATATGGGTTAAAAACCTTGGACGCCTTTATACGCACGTATCATTCGGTTAAGTGCAATAACCACATGGTTGTTCTGGCCTCATGACCTTTGTGTGTGTGTGTGTGTGTGTGCACAAGTAATAAAATGACTTCTCACATATGATATAGTCTTTTTATTTGTTCAAATAATCAAGTCCACACGTTTTGTTTTACATACACATTTGAGACTTCGGTTGAGCGTGGCATCTGGTTTAGAGCCACAGATTATTCTCAAGGCATCTATCTACAACTGCATTCCTGTAACACAAGCTTGACATCTACTGTCTGCAACAGCATCAAGTCACTTCACAAAGCAAGTAGACCTACGTAGTCAAGAGCATAGTAGATTAAAGGGAGCCAGCCTGGATTGTGCAAGTAAACCCCATGAACATGCATATTTACTGGAGATTATCTTTCAGTCATCAAACAGACATCATATAGTTTTTGTGTATGTTTGATGATGGGGAGGTATCTTGATGATTTTATAGGTCTTGGTTCATTCTTGATTAACTAAAGCAGAGTTGAATGAGGCTCTTTTTCAATCAGAAAACAGAACATCAGACTTTAAACTGTGGGGTACACTTTGAAAGTGATCATTTCTTTTTGTAATGTCTACCTACACATATGGGGCAAAGGTTAAAATACTACGAAGAATTCAGTGTTCGTTGGACAGATCTGATTAAAAAGAATCATTTACAATGAGACAGCAAGATTAAATACATTTACACACACACTACATTGCTACATTTTTTTTTCCTTCATGTTAAATACTACAATGGAAAGATAGATTCTGATTTTTAAACGGTTATAATATTCGCAGATTGTCTACAGGAGAAAGATGATTAATATCCAAGTCTTCATTTTAAGCTATACTATGTAACTTTTGTTTGGTAACATGTTTTTCATGAAAGAGTGAAAAAGGTTTTCCGAATGTCTTTACCTTAGCCCAATACACTTTAATAAATCTACATTGTATTAAACAGCTGTCGGGACGGATTTTGCAGTAAAAAAATAGCAAACATATCATTTGCATCCAGATGTATCCGAATATATCCGTACAGAGAATGGTATGTTGTGATGGTAGCATGAAGATAAAAGTTTGCCGTCACAACAAACGTCAAAAATTCACCACAAATCATTCAACCCCTGAACACAGGTAAACTGGTGTTACAGCCGAAGACACATTTTGTTTTATGTTATTTTTTTAATGCTACATGGCCAAAAGTTACGTAGTGTAGCTTTAGGCGATAAAAAAAAGAACATTTAAGTAGCTTTTTTTAATAAACATGCCTAAAAACAACCAAACATTCCTGATGTGCATCTTGAGACAAAACAACGGCATTGACATATTTTAAGATAAGTCAGTGCAAATTGCTTTCAGTTAAGACAGCTCAAACATGCATTTTAGTCTGGGACTAGACTTAAGCCTTGTCTGTGAAACCGGGGGATCATGTTTGATCAACTGCTTGAATTTCGTACCATTAAATCCCATTTTTTTGGACAGAGCTATTCAGAAATGATCAAATTAAGGAAACGATCTCTTCGGATGATTCCTGAGAAATTACAAGTCTGACCACACAAAAAAAAAGAGAAGACAATCAACCTTTAAATCTTAATATTACAGTGCTTATATATTGAGATACATAGTGTCTTGAGCACTGAAGATGATGTAACTTTTGTATTTTGTACCATTAAATCAGCAGTAAATCACATTATCGGACAGATCAAAACGATTCAAAAGTTTACAATTTCAAACCCAGATCAAACATTTTTTTCCGAAATGACCAACGGAAACAATCTCTTTGGATGATTCCATAGAAATCACAATCTGACCACAAAAAGGAGAAACCAGGACAATCATCATTGAAGTCCTTGTGGCCTGTCACACACAGTATTAATAAGTGAACGGTAAATCTGCTTTGAGTTATGAAGCCCAGTGCAGCAACAAGCACAGCTTGACACACTGAGGGGACATATGGCCCGAAAGAGCGCTAGATGCCATGCAGCGCGGCTTCATCATGCTGGTGAACTCCAACAGCAAAGCAGCTTTGAACAGCCTTTACAAGAGATTTCTTCCCTTTTTGAAGAAGACAACTTCACATAAAGTTGGAAAGAACAAAAAACAGCTACTTCTAAACATGTTGATCAGCAGCGCTGGCCAGAATAAATGATCAAGGATGCTTAGTATCAGCAAACACAGAACTACCTGGTTAATGACCGTTAAACTGACCTGGATATCCGGCTCAAACTGTTTATTGACAACACAGAACAGCTAGTATAGTGGTTTGAAAAGCACCATGGCTGTAGTTCTGATTCACAGTTAGAAAGAAATATTAAATGTATATTGGCTGAATTCCACATATGACCCTAATATGAACTGCATGGCTTATTAAAACACCATGAGCTTCAATAAAAGCCATCTAGTTTCCCTAAATGACATACACATCCCTTATTAATAAACCTTTCCCCTGAAATGACACATCTACACAACAATGCATGTTACATAGACAAGCATATCAAATCGAGATCACAAGTCTTGTCGACAAACATAAAAAATCTAAACAAAAGTGAAAGGAAAAAACTTCTCATATAATTTGCATAAAATGCCAAATATAGAGATGCATTTTTACATGTCGAAGCAACAATGTTCCTCCAGGATAAGGTTAAAGACCTTCATAGTAGTATGTTAAAATAAAACGATGCATAAAATAATAATCCTACAATTCAACAATACTGACCCTGTAGTGAAATATATTTCGTTTCGCTACTCGGTAATATTCACAAATGAGCTTACGGTTTTCACATTTTCTACACTTTGCTCTACTGCAAAAAAAATAATAAAATAAAACAGTGCTTTGATGACATAATGTAACCCTAATCATTGTGCATATAAAAACGTACCGATCCTTCACGCCCTCTGCTTCATTTTAGAGGTGTCAGTAACTACATCAAGTGCCTGTCGTTTAAAAGCAAGAATCAATTATTATATAAAGTAGAAATATGAGGTGTCAGCTGGGGCGAAATGATCACAGAGCAGACGGAAATGAAAGCGAGTCGTCAACACCCACCAGAATGAGGTCACAGAGCGATCGTTAATGGGATAAACTGTTAGCATATGCGCTTGTATGTGTAAATATAGCCCTTGCAGTTGGGGCAAGTGTGTGTCACATCCTTGAGGTCGTCGATCATACAGGGGATCAAGCAGCAACCTAGATCACAACTGGAAAACAAAGAAAAAAGTCATGAGGGATCTCAACAGCGTAACTTATGGTTCATCATTCAGAGCTAATTATGTAACTAAAACTAAAAAACCTAAATAAAAATCAATTTATACATGCATGACCTGAATACCCATCTAGTATGATGCACATTTCATTTCTGTATTCAATTTTATTTATACTACCATTCAAAAGTTTTGGGTCATTACAGTTTTTTTAAATAAATTCAAACGATCAAAAGATATTCAATTTCAAATAAATGCGGTTCTTTTAAACTCTTAATTAATTAAAAAAAATCCTGAAAAATATATCACAGTTTCCACAAAATATTAAGCAGCACAACGGTTTCAATATTGAGAAAAGAACCAACTCATCATATAAAAATGATTTCTGAAGGATTATGTGACACTGAAGACTGGAGTAATGATGCTCAAAATTCAGCTTTGAGATTTAAAACATAGTTATTTTGAATTATAATAATGTCACAAATGACTGTTTTTACTGTATTTGTTTATCAAATAAATGCAGCCTTGGTGAGCATAAGAGATAAAAAAATAAATAAAAAATCCCCAAACTTTTGAAAGGTAGAGTGGGTATTTTTGGAGGAGCCAATCCCCGAAATATAAGTCAAACTGATACAACTGTTCTGATTTAGATCATTCTGGTAAACCACATCCCAACCATCATGCAGAAATATCATAACAGACAGAGTGGTCATATTATATAGTGTCGTTCAGTTCATCACTTACCCGACAAAGAAGCAGAACATGCAGATTAGAGTATTCATGAGGCCGATGTCGTGGCTGATGCGGGTGATGATGGGTTGTTGGCAATGTGGACACACCGTCTGCACTGGAGCCGACTGAAACATCTCCCCCTGCAGAACGGTCACGGTGGTGGCGGCACCAGGAGGGGAGAGAACTGTGGCTGTGTGACCTGGACCAAAGTGACTGGGCCCTGGACCATAGTGCTCCACTATCGGATGAGGAAAGTGCCCAGGGGGAGCGTAATAACCACCTGAAGCACATGAATATAGAGGTTAAATAAAAATTCTCTAATGTATATGATTTTATGTCTTCAGATAAACGCAAACATCTCGTTTGATCGTTTGATAGTTGAAAAACCACAGTTATCGCAATGGTAATCCATACGATCCGAGTGTCTACTGAAGCACAATACTAATATTTTAAACTCTTAACTATAAACCAACTCTTCCGGCCAACTGTTCTAGGCACATTCACAAGTTAAGCTTGACATAAACATAAGTGTGTCATGACGTTTGTGAGAGAAGTAAATGCGGAAGCACAAAGGACTGCCACTTCTCGTGAAAATTTCAAAAAGCACATGCATCAAACGTCACAGCCGCCCTCTCATTGAATTTATGGTTCATTCTCGTGTGTTACGCAGCACATTTGAGCTTCAAGAACCAACGAGGTTCATTCTCGTGTGATACACAGCATATTTGAGCTTCAAGAACCAATGAGGTTCATTCTTGTGTGTTACACAGCATATTTGAGCTTCAAGAACCAATTAGGTTTGTGTTCCTGCCGAAAAGCAGGTTCGATTGAGCCTCTGTTTATGCTCACATGTGAATAAAAGCCTAAATTTAATCTGTTCAACATATAAAGTGATCTTTATATAACCTAACCTACTAACATATAGTAACCTACAACAGTAACCTCAAATAGTTTAGATTCAGAAGCAGTTATTACATTTTGATGAAAGATTGTGGCAACACTTTATTTCACAGTGTCCTTGTTAAACATTAGATAAGGTATAGTTACTATAAGTTATGCATAATTACATGCAGCTAACTCTAAAACCAAAACCTAATCCTAACCTTATAGTATAAGTAGTTAGCTAATATCACTCAATACTTAAATGTTTTGAGTAATCTGGACACATCACTTTTAGTTTCATTGTGAACAGAAATGACTTGTTGCTGGAAACTTGGTTTTGATTTCACATTGCTGTTAGCTATTCTCTCTGAAATCCGAATGATTTGTGAATGGCTGCTGATGCAATAGTGTGCGAGTTTGGTTGGCACACCCACCGTGAGGATGAGGCATGGGCATTGGCATATGCATAGGTTTGGGACCTTCGCCTGGGACGTGTGGAGGAACAAAGCCAGGTGTGGCTTCATAAGGTGGAGGTCCGTATTCTGGAGGCAGCGGATGTCCTTGTGGAGGTCCTGTCATTACTGGAGCACTGGCTGCTGAGGGAAACAGCTTTGTGTCAAGCAAAAACATCTCACCTGCTAAACTTTCTCCTCTCATTAATTATAAACGTTCAGTGGCGTGCAAACATCTGAGAGCATTGTATTAATAACATTAATATAACTAATTCTGAGTTTGTTTATTCAATGGTGTCCCAGAGCAACGTTTTGAAATTCTATACCAGAATTTCAGGGCAACTAATCGTGATGCCAAGCATTTCTTCAATCCACTGCGTTTACCCATTGTGAGTTAGTCTTAAAAGCAAGTATTTCAAATATCTAAAGAGAAGAGAAAATATATATACACCGTATATTATATAAAGACCTTTACCAGAAACTGGAGGTTGTCCATTTTTTTCTTCAAGAAGTGGGGCATTGGGGCCCCCTGGGTAAGGAGGAGGGGGGTCGTTGGACATGTTGGTTACCTGGAAGGAGGCCAGAGAAGAGAGCTTCTAAGGTAAACACAGACAGGTTGCATGGTTCAATAAGCACACAGTGAAATGTGATCTCTGCACCATCCCTAACTACAGTTGCTGAGGCATTTCAAGCACATCCAATTATCATAAATTTGCAGATGATGCTCACTCCCTTAACACAGAAATAAAAACAACATATCTATAAGGATGAATTATCTAGTCTTATAGACTTTCTTTAGACTAGTAAAGGACAGTAGGTCCAGTATCCTGATTCTACACTAGTTGTGTTTAAACAGACCCTAGTAATCAATTAGGAATTGGACTAGTGATAGCACAGTTGGAATAAAATAAAAAGTCACATGTAACCACGTCAGTAGGCAGATACATATTTCATTCAGTTTGAAAGGACTGGTTTAAACCTTTTCAAACCCGTTCAATAGAACATGTCGATCGGAATGAAGGCTAAAACTGGAAAGATATCCCCATGTGTAATGACAGAAATTAAGTATTGACTAAACGAGCTGTTGAAGTGTCATGTCGTGTCATTCTAAATCAGGGGTGTGCAGTTCTGCTCCTGGAGGGCCATTGTCCTGAAGAGTTTAGTCCCAACCCCAATTAAACACACCTGAGCCAGCTTATCTAGCTTACTAGAAACTTTGATGCAGGAGAACGGGTTTGGAAACCCAAGTTCTAAATTCTCCCTCCACTCATCGTCTGTGAAGTACCGCATATCAACGTCCCACCAGTCCTTGTTTGCACTCTCATTCAAAGAGCCTGGCTTTGGGCTTTTTACTGCTTGATAAATATACGTCTCCTAATTAAGACCTAAAATAATAAATTTTAAGTCAAAGAATAATTTACATTTTAAGTTCTCTGTTTTTAAAACAGAGAAATGGTAAGAGGATGATTGGTAGGCGCAAAAAGTGGGACACCGTATATTCGTGTCAAAAGATCAATTCAGATTTGAAGCTTGTGACAAGCGTCCACGTCAACCCCATCACTTTATTTAGCGTCCATTTAAACAATACGTTTGGATTTATCAATCAGAACAATTTCATTCCATGTAAATGTAGCAACTGTCTGTGATTAGATGTAGTCATCATCTGAGACACATTAATATACTATTGATAAATATACACACATAAGGTCAGTAAGATTTTGAAAGAAATGCATACTTTTATTCAGCAAGGATGCATTAAATGAATAAAGACATTTAGAATGTAACAAAAGATTTTATTCTTCTTTCTATTCATCATGAATTCCCCCCCCCAAAAAATATTCATTGATAATAATAAGATATGCTAATTAAACATTAAATCATCATATTAGAATGATTTGTGAAGGATCATGTGACACTGAAGTCTGGAGTAATGATCAAAATTCAGCTAGAATAATAATAATAATAATAATTAATAATTAGAATAATATTAATAATTAGAATAATATTATTACACAATATTACGGTTTCTGTTGCATTTTTGATCAAATAAATGCAGCCTTGGTGAGAATAATGACTTCTTTCAAAAACATTAAAAAAAAATTCTTACCACAAACATTTGAACATTAGTGTATACCGTATAATTCTCATAAATGTATAATTCTACCTGTCAGTTAAAGGTTAGTTAGTTAATCAAACCTCTTCTTGTACCAAACACCAAAACAGCCAAGAAATCTAGAATCCAGAAAAATAAAATTAGCAACTGTGGTACAGCGCATTGTCATATAATAAAGTGCAATCTTAGTTTAAGTAGAGAGTTTTGGCCTTTAAGAAGTTAAATAGTAATATTTACAGTAGAAACACATTGGCACAGTATTTTTGGAATCTGGGTCAAGACAAACCAGATGTCAAACAATGTGCCCTTTGTGTGAAATATATGTCCTTTAAAAAAATAAGAAATTGACAAATTTCAAGGGAAATAAATGCAAATGAGAAACAAGTCTATGGGAGAAACCGCACCTCATTTGAAAACCAAATATATAGAGGTGTAACTGCACATATGTGGTATTATTATGATCCTCGTCAAATATCTATAATCAGACAGTCAGCATGCCCTCTTTAAAGTGGCTAATCGCAGGTGTGTGTCCTTCATGTGGTAAACAGTTATTTGCATGTTTTTTCTCTCGAATGATTACCACCAGCCAATAGGGATAAAGTAGGAAACTCAAAATAAAGGCAGATGACACCCTACTATATGTGGAGCGTATAAATATTGTGCGTCTAATGGCTATTGGTTTATGGCGAGTAACTCGTTGGCCAGTTCACATCCTGTAATATTAAGAATAATGGAAATGAATTGCGCAGAATGCTTCTCCACACAACATCAAATAATGTAAACATCTCTGATGTATTGCCTTTGTGTCATCAGGGCATTCGATTTCAACTTCAAAAAACGATCTGATGCAAAACAACAGAACACCAAACATTGAATATGCTTGAATGTTTACCTGTCCACCTTTTTCCTAACAAGCCTGTGTTTTATATTATGAAAGACGGTTTAGGGAAGTTCCACTCAAAGAGGCGGTGTAGTGACATATTCCTCTCGTTAGTTCATGATTACAATTCTTACAAAATCATGTTATGATAAATGCGGTTTCAACTATATTATAATGACCATTTATGTTTGTGTTAGTTAGCTTATGTATTTACACTTCCATGTATTCACAATCATCTTTAATTTAATTATGTGTTAAATGTACAAATATTTCAGTTATAAATAAAACAAATTAATGATGTTCACTGTATAGGGAATTCATATTATTTATTAAGAGTTAATCAAGTGTAAGAAATTACATTCAATTGGTTTTAATTATGCCTTAATTTGTTTTCTTACGCAGTATATAGAAAACGATACATCTTTCAAATTAATATAATTTGTATATACTTAGGATAATCATTGGCTGAGTTTGAGACCCTCATTTCGAGGGAGGACCCGATTTGTCATGACAGCAGAAACAAATTTAAAATCATATGGTTGTGTGAGAAATAATCCTTGTCCATCTGTTTTAATGATGGAGCTGTAAAATGTCCTTTATTTCTATTTCTAGATGTCAAAAGAATAATGAAACTTGTATTTTGATGTGACAGTGTAACAAGAATTTTTATGACATCTACCCCTCCCTCATATTATATGATAATATCATCATCATATCATATTTTAATATGAAATATATCAAATTAATAATTCACTGGAAGACTCTCTTGTTTTCTCCTTAAAACCTCACGTTTCCTTCCAGGTTCGAATTTTAATTTACCGTAAATTCATTTATTTCATATATTTTAAAGCATCTGGTTTGTTTTCACACTAATCCCCATTATCAGTGTTTACTGGAATGTTTCTAAAACAGACGTTACTCCCATCATTTGCGCAGAGTCATGGGGTGTAGGAAAAAGATAGATAGGCCAGAGGTAGTTCTGTTCTTTTACAATAGATAAACAGTAACTAAACAAAAACATGTTCCACAAACATTTTGCTAACGTTCCCATTAAAGTGGAAATGAAGCAGTCAGTCAAGTTTACATATACATACATATATATATATATATATATATATATATATATATATATATATATATATATATATATATATATACACACATTACAAGCAAACATTAATGTAACTATTTTAAAGAAAAAGGGATATTTTGTAATAGCTTTCTGAGCAAGGGTCTTCCAAAATATCACAGTGTGTGACGTCACAAGGTTTGTAATATTTCTTTACTTTTTGAACGCACACTCGTTTAGAAATGAGCAAGACGAGCTTGAAATTGACTGTTGAGACTATTATAGAGATTATTAGAGGTTATAATAGTCTTATAGACTATTATAGATAGTCTATATCTACGATTCCCTTATAGAGATAATTATCTATAAGTCCAATTGTGTATGTATGCGAGTTGATACGGCGAGAAGACTGAGAAGTACTACTGTTACAGGTGGAAGAAGTCCTGAACCCTCTGGTTTGGGTTGAAGAGCGGGTCAGAAACACTACCTGGTGTAAGTGTGGATGGTGTAAGCCCACCATGTCAGAGTCCATCTGGACCATGTATTGTGTGGTCACTCCTGCATCACCATTGAGAGTACATTTAGCAAACTATGCCAGGAGGTGGACATGTTGGAGGGGACAATTATTTCTCTAAAAGACGTCCGAGTTAAGTATAAAATATGTTACATACCTCTACTGGTGATCGAGCCAGTGTAATGGAGTTAATACCTAAACGATCTCACATGTGTTATGGAAAATTTTATCTTTACTATACATATTCCTATCTAGCTTGCTTGACAACTTTTCTTAGCAAAATAATTAAAGCTTAGGCCGAAACAGGGAACCATATGTTCTAAGTTTCTGATGAATGTTTCAATAAAAGAAGTATGTGTGTATGTGTGTGTATCTGCCACCAGGAAAACATCTAGTACGTGCAGCTGAGAAATGAACAGAACTGTGCGCACTAGCTTAGACTGTTTTGATATTGTGTAACTAACTAATGTAACTTTTGAAAGAGATATAAGCTGCCTGAGAGGTGCTGCTCTTTGTGTGACATTCTGTGTGTGAACGCCTTCTTGCAAGAATAAATCGACTGTTATACCTTTCAAGATCTCTCTGAATTTATTGATCCCATAAGATACATACATTTCTATGACACATGACATAAGATGTCACGTGAACAATATTGTACGAAGCGTTCACATTATATTGCCCCTCGCATTATGAAAACAATGTTTGGGATTCCACAATCAAAACTTTGTGAGGTAGACAGTTTGATGTTGTATATTCATCCAAATTATGGAGAAAACATAAAAGATTTATTCACTTTCTAGTACATTGAAAAAGCAGTAATAAAAGAGTCATAAAAAAGAAAAAGAAAACATTGAACATCAGATTTACAATACCATTAAGATAAGATTATTATTATTAATAAAGTGGAAATCAGTTTACTAAATGTCAAATTGACTGACTGCTTCATTTCCACTTAAATCTATTTATTTTGATTGTTCAATTTGAGTTTGTTCAAAAAAACGTGGTTATATGAACATTCAATTTTGCAAACATTATGAAAATGTTACTTTTGAATATTCTCTGGACGTTCTGAAACAAATAGTAATATTTAAAAACCGTCAGACGAACTAGAACGTTCCAGAAGTTCCATTAATGACGTATAAATAATTTATTTATGAACATTATTAAAAACTGTTTCACTGAAAGAACATTCTATTAACGTTCCTGAAAGAACGTTTGTTCATAACAGAGAGAACCTTGCCAGAATGCGAGTCAAAGTTCTGAGAACGTTCGATGGGAAACCATTTGCTCTGTGCAGAAACGGGAAGATTAAAAAATGCTCGCAACTTTCAGCCTGTGTGTTTAAAATGCGCTTGGGGTTAGTTTTAAGTATTAATTTATTATAGCCTGGGGAATCAAAAAGCATTTACCAAACTACCGTGTTAAGAAGATTAGCGAGTGATTTTTAACCTTTAAACGTGCTCAAACAGTAGAGCGTGTCGCGTGCAACGCCAAGGTCATGGGTTCGATTCTCAGTGAAAGCAAGAACTGATTAGAATGTCAATGTGTTTCTTAAATGCAAAGTAAGTCGCTTTAGATAAAGAGTCTGCCAAATGCATAAATGTAAAAGTAAATGAGCGCCCATCACAGGAGCTGCGGTGTTTGTTCTGGTGTTTTCTGGCTGCACTCAGAGATCAGCGATTATCCAACAGGATTACATAAGACTGACCCAAACCTTCATATCTTCACCATCACTCAACTTTTACTCTGATTCACCCACACATAGAAACCCAGTGTTTCAAATAGATCGGTGTCATTAATTACTGGCCTCATCGTGAACGTAAGGAAAGTGATAGTTACTTTTTCAAATATACTACACAAGTATTTTGAATATTCTCTGGACGTTCTGAAACAATAGTAACATTTATAAACGTCAGACGAACTAGAACGTTCCAGAAGTTCCATTAACGACGTATAAATAACTTGTCTGAGAACATTTTTAAAGACCGTTTCACTGAACGAACATTCTATTAACGTTCCTGAAAGAACGTTTGTTCGTAACAGAGAGAACCTTGCCAGAATGTGAGCCAAAGTTCTGAGAACGTTCCATGTTCGATGGGAAACCATTTATTCTGTGCAGAAACGAAAAATGCATACATATTGAAAAATGCATAGATATTGAATACATGCGATACCCGTTCATCGCAGTGTACAGACATAATCGAGTTTAGCACCGCTCGCTGCCCTTTTAGTTATATTGACATACAAGCACGACGAATGCAAAGTCATCTGTATGCAACGTGACAACTTTCAGAGAGACAGATAAACATCGTCAGCGATTAAAACCCCTCGGCGGCTGAAGGGCCACTAGCGAGCGTTGCGAGCGACGCGATGCAAGGCCTGCTGAAAAACACAAAGCGCACAGTCACGAAGAGTCAACGGACTGTTACCTTCTGTATCCACGGCGTTTACCAAAATATCAGGTTTGCGAACTTTTCGAGGCTTTCTAGCTTATTCGTTGATGCCCGTGGCCCCGGTTTTCCAATAACATCCGCTGCTGGGGAGGATTTGACGTAAACATGGGAGAAGGATGGGAGGTGTGTTAAGTGTCTGCGTGAAGCCGCTGGCGATTTTACTATGGCGACGGATTGCGTTATGTATATTAAGTGAGTTACGTGGTGGACGCTCTCCTTTGGTTACTAAGCAACGTCAGCATTACGTAATTAATATTCATGATTCGAGCCTTCGCCGTAGTAGGATGTTTAAATTGGGAAGTGTTGCCTTTTTTTCTCTATTTCAATTCACATAAGCTACTTTGTGAGCCACCTGAATGCGTTTATGGCATTAGAAAGTCTGTAATTTACTCTGCAAAAGGTGAGGTTGCATTTAATTAATTTTGCAGCGGACTACTTGATTTTGATTGGCCAGTTTCATCAGGTGATCAAATTCTGCTGATAGAAAGACATTTCAAAAACACCACAGACATAATATGACTCCATTAGGACAAGGTCGGCATCTCTACGCTGCTAATAACCGCTGGTCATTACCCAGATAGTGCACATATATGTCTTCATGATGTGTGTTAAAGAGCCTCATCTGGAAATCATCTGCTGCGTTCAAACATCTGAGAGATGTCTATAAGATTTCAGTTTTACAGACATCGTAAATCATAAACATCTTAAACGCATTTTCTAAATGTATATGTAACAACTAAAAGGAAAGTTTTGCATATTAGCTGAGATAATTTGATCAAATATTACATATTATGAATTGAATTAACATTTAAAAAAGTGTTTCAGTTGTGAAAATACGTTCCTCTGTTTTTCTCAGATAAACAAAAACACTCGAGCTCAACAGAGACCATCATTAAAACCAATGAGGTTATGCTGAACTGTACAGTGAAGTCAAACCCTACATACTCCTGTCAATCTTGACTTTCTGGATGCCGGGTCAAGTGTAAAACCACAGTCACTTTCCTGTATCTGTAGAAAAGGATCGAGCTTTGAAATCATTCTGTGTGTTTCTGTTTGTATCATCATTAACACTGCTCTTCTTCCACAGCTTGTTGTCTCACATTCTGGACAGTTCTTATCTTCTTCCAGATGCTGGTTGCATTATAACAGCAGCTATGTTGCTTAATAGAGAATGATAATGTGTATGAAGTCAGTGTAAACGAATGGCTTGATATGCATGATCAGTGAAACTGTTATTTCACATAACACGTATACTGTAACAGTTGCTAAATTCCTATGAAAACTTACACTCTCAGGAAAAATAGTGGTACAGAACCTGTCACTAGTTCAACACACCTTCAAACACCTTAATTAAATCTCTAAGTTACTAATACACACCCTTTTAGCGGTAAATAAGCTACAAATCTGTACGTTTTGAAAGGTAGCCTACTGCCCCAGCTACAGTTTTTGCACATCCTCTCTGAGAGTGTACAGAATTTTTCTGTATGATTAGTAAAATTTGTTCAAGAAATATTTTACGTTACACATTATAAATTATGGTTTCAGAACCTAACGTGTTTGTCATGAACTGCTCAGAGACACAAGCTTCAGGATTTATCGAAGGGTAACCCAGTAAAGATACAAGAGGTCATAAACACAGACAGGCCAAACAATAACAAGGGAAAAACATTGCCGTGAAACATTAAACATACAAGTCCTCGCAAAGAGTGGCTGAGTGAAACATGGCTGAAATATGGTGAGTTAACCATGTGGGAAACAGGTTGAAGTATTCAAAAACATAATGACTCTGGGCAAAGGTTTGTGGGAAATGTCGTTCATTCTGGAATAGCAAAGGACAAGGGAGGAGTGCCCTCTGGTGGAAATCAAGGGTGGTGTTTTTTTATATCAAGTGATGTGAATAATTCATGTTAACATTTAAAAAAATTTAGATGATGAATGATTCATTTAGTGGATGAATCATAATCGTTTCAGTCATTTAGCCTGCAATTCGATATTAACGACTCCCTTTCCACCCCAAAGCTGTTTTCAATGTTTACTATACATCGCCGTCTAAGAGCAACATTTGCATCAATAAATTCACCGATGACATCATAATGACAATTTGACACTCAATAACAATGATGAAACTGCAAGTAATTCAGAAGCAGAACTTGGTGCATCAGTAAAAAACCCTAAACTGATTCAAAACCATTTGTTCTTGTGATTCAGGTTATTTCTAGATTTCATTTTGCTCCATTTCTGAGTCTTTTTTCAGTCATCCATTCACTCATACTGTTCTTAACTGTCTGTAACAGTAGTCAGTCAGATGTTTCTGGGTTTGTTCCGTTCATCATCCACAGGTGGGCGCTGTGTGCAATAAATTACAACCCCTTTGAAAATTTATTTCAGAAAATAAATGATGTTAAATTTCTGAGAACATGAAATTGTTAATAACCAAAGGAACTCTGTGCCAGCCAACATCAATCTTTTCTACAGATGTTCTGGTTGTCTGGTTTGGGTAATATTATTACAATGATTCAGGTTATCTCTAGATTTCAGGTTATTTCTAATTTTCTGTTTTTCAGCATCCAATCACACATGCTGTTGTCAATGTCAACCCAGTTACATTTCCTCTCAAAATAGTTTTTGGGCGGGGTTGGGGTTTCTTTTTTGTTTCATTATTGCATTGCTCGAGCTTTAGCTATTCAGTCACAGACTCACAGTGAGAAAGGTCTTATTTACAATATTTTCTGATCAGTTATTTTTCTCTGACCACATACAATATGCTTCAACATTTCTTTGGACTTGTTTATCTCTCGGCAGTTTCACAGCTTGTGAGTTTCACAGGTTTGTATACTGACTTAATTCTTTTTTTTCTTACCCATTTTCTGGAATGAGACTAAATATGTTGTAAATGGTTAGAACTTTATTTCTGTTTTAAGACTAGAGTTGGGAGTGTTAAATCATTTCTGTTCAGTTGACATGCTTGATTTTGGACTAACCCTGTTGAAATGTTGTCTTGCTAATAAATTAGTAAAGATTTTTTGGTTCCGCTTTATATTAAGTCTCTTTATACCATGCACTAATGTTTCAAATGGTAATTTTATACAATGCTGTTATTGTGTGCGTTTTACACAGTACTTTTTTTTAAAACAACACTTTCCTGAACCCTTAACCCATCCATAAACTTACCCACACCAACAAACCTATCATAACTTTACCCGTATCTCACCTCAACTGCAGCAAGAGTGTTTTGCGATATGAACACAATGAGTACATTGTATCTAAGAATTATTATTATTATTATCATCATCATCATTATTATCATTATTATTATTATTCTTGTTCTTATTATTTAAGTACATAGTAGTTAAAAACACCTAATTTAAAGTGTGACTGCTTTTTTGCTGCATTCCATGATTATGACAATAGATGGACTTTTACAGAAGCCCATCACATTTTTCAATAGGCATTAAAGAAACACTATGTAACATTTGATCCTCTAAAACTAAACTGCATGCATTTCACAGAAGAAAATCGTTTTGGTTGTGCATTGCTCTGCGTCACTGTGTGGATGAATATGGTTCTGTCTCATAATTTAAAAGCGAGAGAGAGATTATACCATATACTATATTATGCTGCTCATAAAACATCCATTAATAAAGGCTTAAGAAATATAACCAGTTCAGATGAAAAGGATCTCAAGCCGTCTAGATGACCAGCCATAAACTATCCAGAGTGAACCAGGTGAAGACAAACAAAACAAAAAATAAATTAATATAGTGTTCCTTTAAGTAAATGTCATGGTACCAACTTTTATAAAATACAAAACTCTAGAGGCCAGTGGACCAGTGGTCAGTTTTCAGGTCTTAATGAATGGAAGGTTATTATTGTGTCTGTTTGTAATCCAGCACTTTAGTGCTGCTATCCTGTGCTGAATCTTCATCTGTTTCTAATCATTTTCAATGTGTTTAACAGGTGCACAAGCTGAATGTCCTGTTCAGCTCAACCCACAGAGACTTGTTGTGAAGTTCGGCGGTTCTGCATCAGCCAACTGTAGCGCTACTGTCCCGCATAAGGGGATGGGATGGGAATCCAGTGAGGGATCAGTGCCGATGAGTAAAGTCAATCTGACCACATATAGACTGACAAACCTGACAGAATGGGAAATAAGTTCATCCTGCTTCATATTCTATGATAAGCCGTGTAAAATAGACCTCCCCGTGACTGTTTACAGTGAGTTTCTCTGTTATTTATTATTTACATTTTCATTCTCATGTATGTACATTCATGGCTGCAGATATCAGATTGTGTAAATCTTCCTCCACAGAGACTCCAGACAGTGTGTCCATCAGCACTGTGAATCACACCGGACCGATGACAGAGGGAAACCAGTATGAGCTCCAGTGTGACGTTCTCAATGTGGCTCCTGTTCAGTATCTCAGTGTCAAATGGTACAAAGGACAGACTCTGGTGGATCAAACTATCTTCAATGACACCATCAAGACTCCAGTCAGTAAAACATCTAAACTGCTGATCCGTCCAGACAGAGCTGATGATGGAGTTCAGTACAGGTGTGAAGCAGAGCTGCAACTGGGAGCAGAAGGACCTCAACCTCCTCCTAATGTCACATCAGATCTTCTCAATGTTGAAGTTTACTGTACGTGTATTTATTGCAATGCGAATATGATTCAATTTAATTCAGTTCATATTTTTGGAAGGGAGTTCTACAATGAAGGATGTGCAGCTGTCATATTTCATCCTACGCAGAGTTTTGCATATTAGCTGAGATAATTTGATCAAATAATACATATTATGAACTGAATTAACATAAAAAAAGTTTCAGTTGTTAAAATATGTTCCTCTGTCCTCCTCAGATAAACCAAAACACTCGGGTTCAACAGAGACCATTATTAAAACCCCTGAGGTTATGCTGAACTGTACAGTGAAGGCAAACCCTCCTCCTACGTACTCCTGGCACTCAGAACATCTGAAAGAGAAGATCAGTTCCTCACAGCTCAGCTCCTCCACACTCAGTCCAGGAGTCTACACCTGCATCGCCACAAACACTCTGGGACGAGACAGTAAAGTGTTCATTGTCAAATCTACAGGTGGGTTATAGATGATTTGTTTTACTCATATCCTCTGCCTGTTTGATAAAATGTGTAATTTACATGAATTCTTTTTCATTCATATTTGAATTTGATTATATGAGTGCTCATTAAAATATTTTCCAGAGATAAAAATTCTGCTCACGCTTCACTGTAAAATATTGTATGTAAAATATGTTACATACCACTACTGGTGACAGTGTAATGGAGTTAATGACTGAACAATCTGACATGTGTGATGGAAAATTTTATCTTTACTATACATATTCCTATCTAGCTTGCTTGACAACTTAGGCCGAAACAGAGAACCATATGTTCTGAGTTTCTGATGAATGTTTCAATAAAAGAAGTATGTGTGTGTATCTGCCACCAGGAAAACATCTAGTACGTGCAGCTGAGAAATGAACAGAACTGTGCGCACTAGCTTAGACTGTTTTGATATTGTGTAACTAACTAATGCAACTTTTGAAAGAGATATAAGCTGCCTGAGAGGCGCTGCTCTTTGTGTGACATTCTGTGTGTGAACGCCTTCTTGCAAGAATAAATCGACTGTTATAGCTTTCAAGAACTCTCTGAATTTATTGATCCCATGAGATAAATACATTTCCACAACACATGACATAAGATGTCACATGAACAATATTGTATGAAGCGTTCACATCATATAGCACCTTGCGTTATGAAAACAATGTTTGGGAGGTAGACAGTTTGATGTTGTATATTCATCCAAGTTATGGAGAAAACATGGAATATTTCTTTACTTTCTAGAACATTGAAAAAGCAGTAATAAAAGAGTCATACAAAAAAATAGAAAACATTGAACATCAGATTCACAATATCATTCGACATATTAGCATGTACTTCACTGGTGTTCAAAAAATAGTGGAAACCAAAATCGAATAAATACATGAATAACTAATAAATTGTCTCTGTCTTTAACTTTCCCTGTCAATCCTCTACCATATCTATTTAACTCATGCAACAACAAACCCTGTGATGTCACACGCTGTGATATTAAAAAAAGCTCCAAAAACTATAACATCATTTTTTCTTTAGAAAATGGTTACATTAATTGTGTTATATATATATATATATATATATATATATATATATATATATATATATATATATATATATATATATATTATATTATAATAATAAAATATTATTATTATTACTAAAGTAGAAATCAGATAACTAAATAATGTCAACTTGACTGACTGCTTCATTTCCACTTAAAACGTTATTTTTATTGTTCAATTTGATTTTGTTAAAAAAAAAACGTGGTAATATGAACATTAAGGGAACTTTCCATTGTGCATTGTGCTTTGAATATTCTCTGGACTTTCTGAAACAAGTAGTAATATTTAAAAAATGTCAGACGAACTAGAACGTTCCAGAATTTCCATTAACGACGTATAAATTACTAATTTGTGAACATTATTAAAAACTGCTTCACTTAACGAACATTCCATTAACATTCCTGAAAGAAGAAGATTGAAAAATGCATACATGGGTGATTCTTCAATTAGGGGAACTTTTTTTTGTCCCCAGGTTATACATTCATGTTAAAAAATACTATATTATAAAATAAATAGTTTAGTTATTTCAAATAATATTTATTGCACCACCAAAAAATGTTATACACTAAAATCAGTATGATTTCCATTTGAAAGAATGTTTCCATCATTAATATTTGACTAAATATATTACTCAAGCTTTGTCCCCAACCCAGACTTTAAAACTTATCTGCTCTGAAAATGTGATAAAATGTTATCAGTTCATTAAAAAAAATCACAATATATGTTTAAACAGTAACTTAAAAGGCACTTGATGCATAATTTGGGTTCATATCTGTGCACTTTATGAATATTTTTAACAATTTAGTATTGTCCACAACAATGCTGTCATGACCTCAACAGTCTGTGATTACAACAAGGATATTTTTGAGGGTAAGATTTGTTTATGCTCTAACCATGGAAATGAAAACTAGCAGGGGAGCTACTAGCTGTACTAGCTGTTGAGTGATGTTAGCAAATCCATGAGCTAGCATCTTTTTTCCTCAAAAAATAAAAAATCTCATTACTGCAACACGTCATTACCATCACACAACTTGTTGTGATGGTAATGACAAGTGATGGTGGTAATGACATGTTCTGTGTCACTATCTATATCATATTATGTGTTTATAAATTAAGTTAAAGAAGCATAATAGTGTGATTTTACAATGAAACTTAAGAGAGATGCCTTAATTCCTAAAACTATTTTTTCACCAGAATGGCTCCCAAGAAATCAACTAAAAATGGTCTAGAGATTATAGAAAAATATTCAAGGAAGATCCTGTAAAATATCAGCAGTACATTGACAGAGAAAAGGAAAGATACAAAAGAAGAAAAGAAATAGGTAAGCTTAAAGTAATCTCACAACTTTCAAAACGGGAGCAAAGACAGAAACGTAAACAATGGAGAGTTAACCAAACCAATAAAAGAGCCAATGACAAAATTCAACCGGAAGCTTCAAACACCTGCCCAACATCCCCCCAAGATCACCAGTGCAACAAGGTCAGAACAGTGAAAATGTAAATTGTGAAACTCCTAGCAGAAGAGGTTGTAAGAAAGTTAGGGCAAATAAAGCAAAAGTCTATTGTGATCTTTTTACTTTTTGCCAACAGAAACTACAAATGGCAGAGAAAAAAATGGAAAAATACAAAAAGAGATGCACTAGGCTTTTTGGGCTGCTTTCACAACTAGACTCCCCAAAGCAAAAAGAAAAAAGAAAAAAAAAAAAGAAAAACGAATGAAACGTCTCGGGTTACGTATGCAACCTTTAGTTCCCTGAGGAGGAACGAGACGCTGTATCGAAAACGCTAGGGGAATGCCTTGGCAAGCACTGTGAAATCCTTCACGGGACGATCGTCGTAGGTCGGTGACATCATGATCCAGGATCATAAAAAGGGCGCCGGAAACCGGAAGCGGCAGCTCAGAGAGTGTCTGAAGCAAGCTAGCCTCAGCTATCTATCTGCTCAAAGTAGTTTAGATGCCAAGGCCCACTCAAGGGTCCCGCAGAAGAACAGCAGGTCAATCCTACACCACAGGGAGACCTAGTGGACATATGGGCCCAGTGCTCTCACTGGAATGACCTTGTTCTTGAATCCTGGCCATGATCGCCAACGGGAGAGAGGACAGAAGCCTCAAGCCACAAAGGAAACAAGTACTGAGCATGAGTCACCCAGAGGTATGTGGTAAGCAAGGCAGCCATGTAAATCTCTTGGGTGGGAGGAGATAACCCTGTAGTGAAGCTGTCCCGCAGGAAATAGCACAACTTAGGGGTGTACAGTTTCCTTGTGGTGGGGGCTCTGGAGAGGAGAGTGGTCTCAGCAACCTTGGTTGAGAGACCAGAAACTATGTGCTATGTTGATGGCCCATAGGTCTGCCTTGCAGAACCAATTGGGAGACCTCTGGTAGGCGTAGGTACGCAACCAGAGACTCTCCAAAGGGAAACAGCCTCTTGAGGCTGTGTATGAGGGAGTGATCCCTCAGGACCACTCCCAAACTGTAATGGTGCATCGACAAAGAGCATCAGTTACGGGTCCTAGAGATTAGAACCTGCTAGAAACTCTAGGAGGGGGCGACTCCCCAAAGCAACCCGACTCGGAGGTGGCAGTTGAGGAGGATCACCAATGTGAGTCCATTTGTCCATTTCTTTCAACAACACTCTCCAGAAGTCATTATTTAACCCTTTCACATGTACGATCACACCGGTGTGATCAGTTTTGGCTGGGCCATGAAGGGTACGATCACACCGGTGTGATTAGAACGTTTGTGCTTCACGTCATCAACTGCTAAATTCAAACGTGTTTTCGCGTGTCATCTGCCGCTGATTCAGAGACGGACCCGTCAAATACTCATAAGTACTCGCATAACAATACATCTTGTGATGTTGTAAATTGTATAAAAAGAATGAAAACAAAAGCTAACTCCAAACGGTCGACTTTAATGTAGGAAACATCAGTAACATCGCCATAGTAAATCAACAACTCAATTTCTTCATCCCCTTTCTCGGTTTCTTATTAGGTTTTACTGCTCTCTAGCGACCATACATACTTAGTATCACAATTATTCATAGAACACAACACATCTCTAGTATCTAGTATACATCTCTAGTTTGAAAAATACACACTGACGTCCATAAAAGCAGAAATAACAATCGTTCAATTATAAATTGATCAGATAAATCAGATACACATTGCATAGGTAACTATAAAGTTCACTGTATTCTTCTCTCACTTCACCGGTCACTTATTTTATTTATTTTTTTATTTTATTTAACCCATATTTTACCAGGAATAATCCCATTGAGATAAAAATCTCTTCTACCAGGGAGTCCTGGCCAAAATAGCAGCATACAAAATTTCACACATAACATTATTACAAGACAAACATTAAAGGAAAACAAAACAAAAACAAACTAACTGTCACAAAAAATGTCCAGCACTCAAGATTAATGTAATATATAAATATTAAGTAAAACAGGAACATGATTCTTTCAAATATGACATTAAAAGGTTTCTAAAAATATTTAAAGATGGCAGCATGTCTAGCTTCAAAGTACTCTGCATTTCATTCCATAGTCTAGGCGCATAACAGGAAAAGGCAGTTTTACCAAACTCGGTGTATGATCGAGGCACAGTTAAAAGTAATTTAAAAGACGATCTAGTTTTATAACTACCAGAACAGTAAGATAGGAGACTACAGACATACAGAGGCAGTTTACCTATTAGAGCTTTGGCAATAAACATCAACATATGCATTTTTCTCCTCTGATACAAAGAGGACCAGCCAATCAAATCAAACAAAGTGCAATGATGGGTGCGTGTAGGAACATTAGTCACAAAACGTATTGCAGCATGGTATATGCAATCTAATTTTTTTAGTGAAGATACATTAGCATGCATATAAATCACATCGCCATAGTCCAGCACAGAAAGAAAACAACTTTGAATAATTCTCTTTTTAGCTTCAAAAGGAAAACATTTCTTTAAACGAAAAAGAAACCCCAATTTTGGTCTGAGTTTTTTTGAAAGATTATCAATATGAATATTAAAACCTAACCTTTCATCAAGCCATATGCCCCAGGTATTTATAGGCATTTACTCTTTCTACTGAGTCCCCTTCCAAAGTTAAAATGGGTGGAATCTCGAATTTGTTACGAGAGCGAGTAAACAGCATATATTTAGTTTTCTTAATATTTAAAACCAATTTTAATTTTAACAATGAAGATTGCAATACCTGGAAAGAATCTTGTAATAGTTCTACAGCTTTTTTCATGGACTTTGCAGCCGTATAAATAATTGTATCATCGGCATATAAATGCAGTTTAGCTGAAGTTATATCTTGACCCAAACCATTGATATAAATTGAAAATAAAATTGGTGCTAAAATAGATCCCTGAGGAACACCTTTCTTGATTTCTAGTTTTTTTGAAGTGTACTTTTCAAATGAGACACACTGCGATCTTTCGGATAAATAATTTTTAAACCAATTTATACTCATTTTACTAAAACCTAAGGAACTGAGTCTTTTTAAAAGAATTGTGTGATCTACAGAATCAAAAGCTTTAGAGAGATCTACAAATAAAGCAGCACAGTAATTTTTATTATCCAAAGAAGTAATAATATCATTTGTGACAAGAGTTGCCGCTGTTACAGTACTATGGGTTGACCTAAAGCCCGATTGAAACTCATTTAAAACATAATTTTCTGTTAAAAACTGTTTAACCTGATCATTTACAAAAGACTCAAAAACTTTTGCCATAACTGATAACCTTGAAATAGGACGATAGTTATCCAGTTCATGAGGGTCACCCCCCTTTAACAAGGGAAGAACCATGGCTGATTTCCATGCATAGGGAATTACATTTGACGTTAAACTTAAATTAAAAATAGAAGTAATAGGTTCTGCAATAAAATCTGCTGCAATTTTTAAAAAATAAGGTTCAATATTATCAGGCCCTGTTGACTTTTTACAATCTAAATTTAGTAGGGCTTTATGAACTTGTGATACTAGAACAGGATTAAATGTAAAAAGCTGGGTAGAGCGATGTGTTTCAGCTTCAACATTCCCTTTTATTATATCGTTGGATAAATGACTAGGGTCAGGGGCTGAACCCGCAGTAATGAAAAAATTGTTAAAAACCTCAACAATAATTTCTTTCCCTTTTATAATTTTTTCCTTTACTTTTAAATAATCAGGCAAACTCATAGAGGTTTTTAGACCAGAAACTGATTTGCACAACTTCCAAAATTTGGAGGGATCGTTCAAATTTCCACTTATCGCATTTAAATAATACTCACATTTAGCTTTTTTTACCAATTTTGTACTATTATTTCTTAATGTTCTGTAATGTACCCAGTCCTGAAGATTATTTGTTTTCTTTGCTTTAACCCATGCAGCATCACGTTCTTTGATGCATGAGGAAATTAACTCTGTAAACCAGGGGTCGGGAACCTTTTTGTCTAAGAGAGCCATATACCCATTTTTTTTATTTATATGAAGCTGTGTAGAGCCATAGTCCGGAGCGATCGATCTGTCGGGGGGGGGGGGGGGGGGGGGGGGGGGGGGGGGGGGAGGAGAGAAGGTTGTGCGGCGGCGGCGGCGCGATGTCTCTGTCCTCCGAACGCGGAAGTAACGCGGGTGCGGCGGCGCGATCTGCCTGTCCTCCGAACGCGGAAGTAGCGGAGCGGAAGTATCTGTCAACGCGCGGCGCCATCAAAAGAGCCATATGCAGCCATCAAAAGAGCCATATATGGCTCGCGAGCCATAGGTTCCCGACCCCTGCTGTAAACCAAGGGTTATCTCTCCCTCTTACTCTGAATTTTTTAAAAGGAGCATGTTTGTCACATATACTTAAAAAAGTACATTTGAAATACTCCCATGCTAAATCTACATCAGGAATCAAAGAAACCACATGTAAACCACTGTCATAGAGATCTTGTAAAAAAGCTTGCTCGTTAAGATGCTTAAAATAACGTCTTAAAATAATACGTGGTTTGCTTTTTGGCGTCCTACAATTTCTCACACATACTATAACACAATGGTCACTTACATCATTACAGAAAACTCCAGAAGCAGAGAATCTATGAGAAGCATTAGTTAAAATGACATCAATTAGTGAAGATTTGCTTGGGTCTTTTTGATTCAACCGTGTTGGAGATTTTATCAATTGCTCCAAACAAAGAGAGTCACAAATTTCCTTGAATGGATCAGACAATTTTGATGACCAGTCCCAGTTTAAGTCCCCAAGTAAAATCAATTCGGAGTTAGTCCAGTTATGAAGAAGATCAGTAAGTGAAGTGATAGCTTCACTTGATGCTGACGGTGGACGATAGCATCCAATGACGATGATGTCATGACCATTTGAAAAATAAAGTTTGATTGCCACCAATTCAAAGAAATGTGGCTTACTTACAGAGTACAAACAGGTGCAGTTCCACTTTGACTTAACATAAACTGCAACTCCACCACCTTTTTTTGTGCGATCTGATCTAAAAACATTATATCCCTCAATATGTATCATGGAATTTGTAATGGAATTATTTAACCATGTCTCAGAGAGAACCATAATGTCAGAGTTATATAACCATAATATCAGCCCATATTCTTATGTAGTCCATTTTATTTATCAGACTGCGAACATTAAGGTGGAAGAAGCGTAAACCATCATTAGATTTAAATTCATCAGGAGTTTGAAGCTGCACCATCTCTGGGCCTGGATTAGGATGGATATTACCCGAAATTAAAAGCAGAAGAACAACAAACCAGCTTTTCCTCACAGAGCCAGTGGTCGAACGATCACTGCAGATGGATGTCGCATAAGGAGATAGCTTTCCATTTCCATAGGCCCACAGACATGCCAGGCTTTTTGGCCTACCTCTCAAAATAAGCAGCCTCCAATGAATAAGGTGAATCTTGAGGATCCAGGACCTCATAACAGTATCTCTGTCCACCAACTCAGAGGAGGTCACGGTGTTCGGAATGGTCCACAAACATGGCACATATCCTGCTCTCCCTTCGGGGCTTGAAAGCATGCAGTCCATTACTGTCATGTTTTTCGGGAAAAGCGACTGAATTTGCGTTATAAATCAGATTCTCCGAACTGCGGCGCAAACAAACATGGCGCGCCCTTCGCGCATCATAGATGGGCTAACATGATCATTATAAAAGTTTTTAAACGACAAAACACATTTATTTCCACATATTTGAGAATCTAAATATCAGGTAGTTGATAACATGGCCAACAAGTGTGTGAATATGTGGACTTCAGTTCGGCCTTCAACATCATCATGCCTGATCTTCTTACAGCTAAACTGACCCAGCTCTCCTTGCCATCCTCAATCTGTCAGTGGATCACCAGCTTCCTGACAGACCAGCAGCAGCGAGTGAGACTGGGGAAACTCACATCCAGGACTCTCACTACCAGCATTGGCGCCCCCCAGGGGTGTGTTCTCTCCCCACTGCTCTTCTCCCTGTACACCAATGACTGCACTTCTAAAGACCCTTCTGTGAAGCTCCTGAAATTTGCAGACGACACCACCGTCATCGGCCTCATCCGAAACGGTGAGTCTGCTTACAGACTGGAGGTTGAACAACTGGCTGTCTGGTGCAGTTCTAACAACCTTGAGCTCAACACGCTCTAAACGGTGGAGATGATAGTGGACTTCAGGAGGAACAGCCCTGCTCTACCTCCACTCACCATCATGAACAGCACAGTGGCAGCAGTGGAGCCATTCAGGTTCCTGGGCACCACCATCTCTCAGGATCTGAAGTGGAACAATCACATTGACTCCATTGTAAAAAAGGCCAAGCAGAGACTGTACTTCCTTCGTCAGCTGAGGAAGCTCAACCTCCCACAGGAGCTGCTGATACAGTTCTACTCGACCGTCATTGAGTCTGTTTTGTGCACCTCCATCACTGTCTGGTTTGGTTCAGCTACCAAATCTGACATCGGGAGATTACATCGCACAATCCGGACTGCAGAGAGGATTATTGGTGCTTCCCTGCCAGCCCTCCAGGACCTGTACTCTTCCAGAGTGAAAAAGAGAGCAGGTAAAATCATCACAGACTCTGCTCACCCTGGACACTTCCTGTTTGAACTGTTACCGTCAGGATAGCGACTACGATCACTGGCCACTAGAACATCTAGGCACAGGAACAGTTTCTTTCCACAGGCCATTTCCCTCCTGAACAGTTGAATTACCCCCCCCCCATGTCATAAAGCGCTTCTGAGGCTGCGGTGTGTCAACGTGACAAGCATGACGCGTCGCCATGGGAACAATAAGGTAAACATTCTAAAATAATGGTCTAAAATAATGGTTAATGTTTGCAAGATAAAGGAGTTTAAATGATCTCCATGATACATTCTTTGCATTATGAGACTTTTTGATGTTGTGATGGTAATGATGTTTTGCAGTCCCAGTTGGCAAATAGATATAAAATACTCAAATTATATTTAAGATCAGTCGTGGCCATTATTATATATTTATATCAAAGCATGTAAACATTGTCTTGACATAATTCTAACAAAATTCAAATAAATTTAATTCATCAAAATGTAAGATGGCAAAATAGCCCCCAATTGAAAATTCACCCACATACCCGTTACCCGTTAATCGCAGTGTACAGACAGAAGCGAGTCTTGCACTGCTCGTTACCCTTTTAGTCATATTAGCATTGAAGGGAATGATAGTATAAAATGTTCCAAATTGTGTTGAAGTGTTCATTTCTGTTCAACCATGAAGTTACTGTTTTTAATTCTGTAACAAACCTTTCTTGACTAAACAAAGAAACTAAATAAACAGCACTCAGGGTGAAAAGTCCAAGGCTGTAACTGTCGACACTGTCTGTTTTCTAGAAAAGTTACAGAAAGAAAGGGATGGGGCAAGGGGTTCTTGTGTGCAGATTGCTGATTGGTATGGTGTAACCTGAGATGAAGAAATCTACCTGATAACACTGATTGCTATGGTGTAACCTGGGGGTCGGCAACCCGCGGCTCTTTCACCCCTGTGCTGCGGCTCTTTCATCCCCTTCACGTAACTTATAGCAGCGGTCCCCAACCCCCGCTATCCGCGATCAGTCTGGTATCGCTTTATAGAGAATTAGTCACAGAATTGTATTTTTTTCTCCAAAATGGGATTCATCTGTATGGAGTCAATCAAAATTATTTTCACCGCTTCACTGATAATGTATAGGAAGTATAAACTAATGACTTGGTATGCATGATCAGTGAAACTGTTATTTCACATAACACGTATACTGTAACAGTTGCTAAATTCCTATGAAAACTTACACTCTCTGGAAAAATAATGGTACAAAACCTGTCACTAGTTCAACACACCTTCAAAAGTTAAGTCTCTAAGTTACTAATACACACCCTTTTAGGGGTAAATGAGCTACAAAGCTGTATGTTTGAAAGGTACTGCCCCAACTACAATTTTTTCCTCTCTGAGAGTGTACAGAACTTTTCTGTGCGATTAGTAAAGTTTGTTCAAGAAATATTTTACATTACACATTATAAACTGTTGTTTCAGAACCTAACGTGTTTGTCATGAACTGCTCAGAGACACAAGCTTCAGGATTTATCAAAGGGTAACCCAGTAAAGATACAAGAGGTCATAAACACAGACAGGCCAAACAATAACAAGGGAAAAACATTGCCGTGAAACATTAAACATACAAGACCTCGCAAAGAGTGGCTGAGTGAAACATGGCTGAAATTTGGTGAGTTAACCAAATGGGAAACAGGTTGAAGTATTCAAAAACATAATGACTCTGGGCAAAGGTTTGTGGGAAATGCAGTTCAGGCTGGAATAGCAAAGGACAAGGGAGGAGTGCCCTCTGGTGGAAATCAAGGGTGGTGTTTTTTTATATCAAGTGATGTGAATAATTCATGTTAACATTTAAAAACATTTAGATGATGAATGATTCATTTGGTGGATGAATCATAATCGTTTCAGTCATTTAGCCTGCAATTCGATATTAACGACTCCCTTTCCACCCCAAAGCTGTGTTCAATGTTTACTATACATCGCCGTCTAAAAGCAACATTTGCATCAATAAATTCACCGATGACATCATAATGACAATTTGACACTCAATAACAATGATGAAACTGCAAATAAATCAGAAGCAGAACTTGGTGCATCAATAAAAAACCCTAAACTGATTCAAAACCATTTGTTCTTGTGATTCAGGTTATTTCTAGATTTCATTTTGCTCCATTTCTGAGTCTTTTTTCAGTCTTTTTTCAGTCTTTTTTCTGAGTCTTTTTTCACTCATACTATTCTTAACTGTCTGTAACAGTTGTCAGTCAGATGTTTCTGGGTTTGTTCCGTTCATCATCCACAGGTGGGCGCTGTGTGCAATAAATTACAACCCCTTGGAAAATTTATTTCAGAAAAACGTGATCCTTTTTAATGACGTTACATTTCTTAGAACATGAAATTGTTAATAACCAAAGGAACTCTGTGCCAGCCAACATCAATCTTTTCTACAGATGTTCTGGTCGTCTGGTTTGGGTAATATTATTACAATGATTCAGGTTATCTCCAGATTTCAGGTTATTTCTAATTTTCTTTTTTTCAGCATCCAATCACACATGCTGTTGTCAATGTCAACCCAGTTACATTTCCTCTCAGAATGGTTTTTGGGCGGGGTTGGTTCTTTTTTGTTTCATTATTGCATTGCTCGAGCTTTAGCTATTCAGTCACAGACTCACAGTGAGAAAGGTCTTATTTACAATATTTTCTGATCAGTTATTTTCTCTGACCACATACAATATGCTTCAACATTTCTTTGGACTTGTTTATCTCTCGGCAGTTTCACAGCTTGTGAGTTTCACAGGTTTGTATATTGACTTAAGTCTTTTTTTCTTCTTACCCATTTTCTGGAATGAGACTAAATATGTTGTAAATGGTTATAACTTTATTTCTGTTTTAAGACTAGAGTTGGGAGTGTTAAATTAATTTCTGTTCAGTTGACATGCTTGAGTTTGGACTAACCCTGTTGAAATGTTGTCTTGCTGATAAATTAGTAAAGGTTTTTTTTGTTCTGCTTTATATTAAGTCTCTTTATACCATGCACTAATATTTCAAATGGTAATTTTATACAATGCTGTTATTGTGTGCGTTTTACACAGTACTTTTTTTTAAAACAACACTTTCCTGAACCCTTAACCCATCCATAAACTTACCCACAAAACCAAACCTATCATAACTTTACCCGTATCTCACCTCAACTGCAGCAAGAGTGTTTTGCGAAATGAACACAATGAGTAGCTACATTTTATCTAACAATTATTATTATTATTATCATCATTATTATTATTTAAGTACATACTTTAATGCCTATTGAAAAATTTGATGGGCTTCTGTAAAAGTCCATCTATTGTGACAATCATGGAATGCAGCAAAAAAGCAGTCACACTTTAAATTAGGTGTCTTTAACTAACACTATGTAACATTTGATCCTCTAAAACTAAACTGCATGCATTTCACAGAAGAAAATTGTTTTGGTTGTGCATTGCTCTGCGTCACTGTGTGGATGAATATGGTTCTGTCTCATAATTAAAAAGAGAGAGCGAGATTATAATACTGCTCATAAAACATCCATTAATATAGGCTTAAGAAATATAACCAGTTCAGATGAAAAGGATGCTAGATGACCAGCCATAAACTATCCAGAGTGAACCAGGTTAAGACACACAAAACAAAAAAATAAATTAATATAGTGTTCCTTTAAGTAAATGTCATGGTACCAACTTTTATAAAATACAAAACTCTAGATGCCAGTGGACCAGTGGTCAGTTTGCAGGTCTTATTGACTCTTGGAAGGTTATAATTGTGTCTGATTGTAATCCAGGACTTTAGTGATGCTTTTCTGTGCTGAATCTTCATCAGATTCTAATCGTTTTCAATGTGTTTATCAGGTGCACAAGCTGAATGTCCTGTTCAGCTCAACCCACAGAGACTTGTTGTGAAGTTCGGCGGTTCTGCATCAGCCAACTGTAGTGCTACTGTCCCGCATAAGGGGATGGGATGGGAATCCAGTGAGGGATCAGTGCCGATCAGTAAATTCAATCTGACCACATATAGACTGACAAACCTGACAGAATGGGAAATACGTTTATCCTGCTACATAAACCATAAAACACAGTGTACATTAAACCTCCCAGTGACAGTTTACAGTGAGTGTCTCTGTAATTGGTACTTATATCTTTATACTCTCAGAAATATCTACTATTCATGGCTGCAGATATCAGAGTGTGTAACTCTTCCTCCACAGAGACTCCAGACAGTGTGTCCATCAGCACTGTGAATCACACCGGACCGATGACAGAGGGAAACCAGTATGAGCTCCAGTGTGACGTTCTCAATGTGGCTCCTGTTCAGAATCTCACTGTCAAATGGTACAAAGGACAGACTCTGGTGGATCAAACTATCTTCAATGACACCATCAAGACTCCAGTCAGTAAAACATCTAAACTGCTGATCCGTCCAGACAGAGCTGATGATGGAGTTCAGTACAGGTGTGAAGCAGAGCTGCAACTGGGAGCAGAAGGACCTCAACCTCCTCCTAATGTCACATCAGATCTTCTCAATGTTGAAGTTTACTGTACGTGTATTTATTGCAATGCGAATATGATTCAATTTAATTCAGTTCATATTTTTGGAAGGGAGTTCTACAATGAAGGATGTGCAGATGTCATATTTCATCATACACAGAGTTTTGCATATTAGCTGAGATAATTTGATCAAATATTACATATTATGAATTGAATTAACATAAAAAAAGTTGAATCAACATAAACAATTTGTTAAAATATGTTCCTCTGTCCTCCTCAGATAAACCAAAACACTCGAGTTCAACAGAGACCATCATTAAAACCCCTGAGGTTATGCTGAACTGTACAGTGAAGGCAAACCCTCCTCCTACGTACTCCTGGCACTCAGAACATCTGAAAGAGAAGATCAGTTCCTCACAGCTCAGCTCCTCCACACTCAGTCCAGGAGTCTACACCTGCATCGCCTCAAACACTCTGGGACGAGACAGTAAAGTGTTCACTATCAAATCTACAGGTGGGTTATAGATGATTTGTTTTACTCATATCCTCTGCCTGTTTGATAAAATGTGTAATTTACATGAATTCTTTTTCATTCATATTTGAATATGATTATATGAATGCTCATTAAAATATTTTCCACTTCATTTAATTTTATTTAATTATTTAGCTTAGTCATTTTGTTCTCATTGAAAATGAGGAAAGGATTTGAGTGCACATTCATGAAATGTCTGATGACTTACTTGAATCCTTTGTGCTGATTTATGAGAAAAACTCTTTCTGGGTGCTTTGAAATCATTCATCATTAACACTTCTCTTCTTCCACAGCTTGTTGTCCCACATTCTGGACAGTTCTTATTTTCTTCCAGATGCTGGTTGCATTAAAGATCGTCGTTTAGTAGAGAATTCATATTTTTTTCTCCAAAAAGGCACTCATCTGTGTTGGAATCAATAAAAATTCAGTTCACGCTTCACTGATAATGTGTATGAAGTCAGTGTAAATGAATGACTTGTTATGCAAGATGATCACTTTTACTTCTTGTTTTTAAATGTTATCATGAAATTTAAAATCTGATAGTCACTGAAAAGTATTTTTTTTATTTTTCATTTGTGATTATTTTTTACAATTATTTGACAATCAATGAGCACTATGAAATCTCATGACATAAAAGAATAGCAAATATTATTGCCTTCAACCAATGTTTTGTATCATAATGTATTGTTGATTTTTTTAAATACACGTGACACTTAATATTTAATAACTTTTTAAGTGATATCAAGATTTTAAGTTACAATGTATGTACATGTTAAGTTCTATTACTTTTCACTGTGAAATTTAAATGCAGTTTTCCTGCCAGCATATGTTATTTGTAACAAAAAAAGCAATATTTACTAAGAATAATAATTTTAGCAGTGTTAATGTTAATCTGGAGGAGCAAATGATGTAAGAAAAACAAAGCTGGAGTAAATGATAAAATGTAATTGTTTGACATTATTGTTTATACCATCAGTATTCTAGTATATTTTATTGTTTGTCACTTTGTAATACCTCATTTAAAGGTATGAATCATTCATTGCTCTGCACATCTTTTAACTTTCTTCTTCAATAGCTACTCTGTGTGAATGTGAGCTGACCTCAAGATCAGTAGTGCTATTTCCTATAAGTGGAGTACAGAGATTGTGAAAGTCATTTGAACCCTGCACAAGATGTTTAGGAGAACACAAGAAAATCTGCTGACACTTTATTTGATGGTCCCTTTTGAACAGTCTGTTGACCACAAGTAACTTTTCAAGTATACGCATTATAACCCTAACTCTACCAGTCTACTGTTACTCTAATGAGAGTTAGTAGACAAGTAGGTACAATTATACTTATTGACAACAGAATGTTTAAAAGTGACCATCAAAATAAAGTGAAATGTCAAACAGCTGAATTAGCAACAAATTAAACCTGGGCCTCTTGGGCATTTCTTCAATTTGTTCAGTTAGAGGTTGTGGGGAGAAATGAATATGGTTGAAACTCACAGAGACTTCCCACAAAGGTGTTATATTTTTATGTTAATAACCCATCTAACCAGAGTGTGATGTTTTATGTCTTTGTGACAGTTTTTCCCCTCCCAAAACCACCTTTTTACATGGGGTTTACACTGAAAGTGTCAGGGTTGTCACTACGATCAGTTTATTCTTGGTTTTGTGACTCTCATGTTTTTGTGTGAGAGAGCGTTTTTGAGTGTGCTTGATCCATGTGTTCTGTTGTCCGTGTGTTTATTCCCATGTGCGAATCAATGTTCTCATTAAAATGCATAAATTAATAAACCCCATAGATGCTTGTTCAATGAATCTGAGTGAATCTGTATTATTCATATGAGTTCACAGACCTCATCCCTCCCAGCAGTGAACCATTGAAATGTAGAAACATTTTGAAACAGTAATGACTCAATAAGCCTCTTTTAGCCTCTTTATCTTGTGACTTTGGCAGTTTGATACACGCACCACTGATTCAGAACAATACTCGAAGGTTTCAAGCTTCACAAAGCACGTGTTTCAAAATCACTCATCACTAACTTTGACTTTGAGTGCCGTATGCAAACGTCTATTGTTTTCAATTGCTCAGTTTATACTTTGTTCGGAATAATTAACGACCCTGTCTTCTTCTTTTCTACCTTGTTACAATCCTTTAGACATTTTCTCTTTAACATTTAATATAAAATATCCTTGAGACGTATTGCAGATGACCAAACTTTCTAAAAAATATGTTTTTCAGATGTAAACGCACATCAAATAGACGTCTCTGAGATGTACATGTGCGATCAGGGTAGAGACTTGTTTACTGGCACCCACATAAGACCAACCCAACCTCCTAATGCGAACACTTTATGAACATAAAGAAATTACCATCAGCTACAGCTATACGTGATTGTTAGGAAGTCACCATGGTAGCATTTCACACCCAATAAGTGCTTTAGAGAAACACATACATTCCAATCCTTTTTAAATGAAGGCTTTTTGTGTGTCTCTTTTGTATGATGTTTAACACAGTGACCTGAGCGACTTCGGTTTGCCAAAATGTCCTGAGTGAGTGTTGGCATAGCAACCTGCCTGCAGTGAAGCATTTTAAGACAGCTAGTTGGAACTCAATAGATTTTGATCAACATAAAATAATAATTTAAGAATAAACAGATGCAGTGCATAAGTGGTGATATGTCTGTGACATAGAAATATAATGGCAATTCACTGCGAGCAATTATTCAAATTGATTATGGTCTTGTGGATGATACATGTTGCGGTCCACAAAATCAATAAACATGACTCAAACTGATTAATGTAATCTGCAACTTTTAGTTGCTAATATGATTTTAAAACAATATAAACATTAGGATTTGTTAATGCTTCATTAAGAAGGAATCTTATTTCAGTGCATTAGACTCAAATAACATGTAACAAATAACCATGTTTTACAAGAAACATGGGGACAGAATGAGAAATATTAAAGCGCGAGCAGAGGGAGAGCTGATTCTAATGAGGCCCACTACTTCAATCCCCCTTCAGGCCTTTCAGTACAAGGGAAGGCTTTTGTTGGCTGTCACAGTTCACTGTTTTTAGTTGCCAAGCAAGACCGAGTCGGAATTCCTCTCGCCTCTGTGTCTGGAATATAGCAGATTTCAACCATTTTCATCAAAATGAAAAACAATCTCTTATGCTTTCTTGGTCTGTGCATTATCGGAATAGGTAAGATGTTGGTGTGTGCAAATAACGCTAGTTGTTTTATAGTATTCTCAGAGTAAACAATTCAGCAGTGTAAAATCTGTTCAAGGTTGCAACAGTTGCTAAATTCCTATGAAAACCTATTGAATTTTTCTGCACCGTTTTTGGTAGTGTAAAGTTTGTTTGAGAAATATTTAACATTACACTTTATATACTATGGTTTCTGTATGTAGTGTGTTGAAAGGTTATGAGTTATATCTACATTCTGATGGATAGCATTATAATTGTGATTCACAGCATAATAATTACTGTAAAAAAGTTTTTTCTTCTTCATATATATACTTATGATTTCTACATGTGATGAATGTGATTTTGATGATATTCTAACGAACACCTTCTTTAGTGTCAGGTGACAGTTGCTCCCTAGAGATTTCTCCCTCCAGAGTAGTGGTGAAATTTGGGGATGCGGTGTCGGTCAGCTGTGTGGCCTCTCGTCCAGTACGTGTGCTGGGATGGGAATCGGTCATTGCCGCATCACACACTCAGCGTGACCTCAGTGTTCAATGGCGGGTGGACAGTTTGACTGACTGGATCGAGGAGCCAATCTGCTATGGTGTTTTTTTCACAGCACCCAGGCAGTGTGAGGAAAAACTAAACCTTGTTCTATACAGTAAGTACAGTATTTAAAACCAACTTCTGTAAAAAATCCAGTGTGGACTTAAAATAACCAGTTTTTTGAAAAGATTAATTCATCCAAAAATTGAAATCATGAAAAGCATGAAGAAACTATTTTTTACACACCCCCAAAAGCACAATGAACAAAGCCTGATATGTAAATAATTGATCCTTAATTAGATTAAATCTAGGATGATATGCATATGTAACCGCATTGGTTAAACATAACTCCAAAACAAAACTCCAAAAACATAACTATGCTTATAAATTACTGCTGATTCCAGCTGAAATGAACATTGTAACACAGATATAGAAACAGGGGAGGGCTGGATCCAAAAGCAGTGTGTTAATTACTCTAAATATAAGCACAAACTCTAAATATCAGCAAAACACACAACATCTGAAGTGGATGAACGAAACAACTGGACAAGACCTGACAAAGAACTAAACTGGGAAATAAACTGGGGTTAAATTACACAAGATAGCGAGAGGTTAACAAGGAACAGGTGAAGGCGATGAGTAGCCATGGAAACTAACTATGGATGTGTCAGAAATCGTTCCCCATACCTGAAAATATCGAGTACACTAACTGAACCCCATAATGCTCCGCAATAACGAATGTACAACTGATGTACGCTCCAATGGCTAGAGAAAACCCATAATGCACTGTAACGATCGCAACAAATGAATTAACGCATCTCACCAGAAAATGGCTCATCCATTTCTAAAACACTGGTCCAGTGTAATAGCAAACAGGTACAAATTCCCTCTTAATTTTTTTATTTATTGTTTAATTAAAGTTTATGCAAGATAGTTTCCATGAAAGAATTCAACATTTACATATTTGGGAGATGCTTTTATCCAAAGCGACTTAAATTGCAGAAACACAATGATATTCTATTCAGTTCTTGCTTTCCCTGGGGATCAAACCCATGACCTTGGTGTTGCATGCATTAATGCTCTACTGCTTGAGCAACAGGAAAGCTTGTTTCAAAATATATATTTTCATTTAATTACTGAAGCTGTTTGTTTACTCAGTTTGCTAAGTTTCAAATAATTATTAAACATCAATCACAAGCTATGCAAAAGCAGCAGCTCTTCTGACGCAGTTCACTCACTCGTTTTATTCCACTTCCTCAAGTAAACTATATAGTGGACTAATGTAGGGAATAGTAAATGAGTGTATAGAGGGTCATTCAAGCACAGCCTAGGTTTGCTATGGCGGCAAAAAAGGGTGTGAAGCAAACAGGAGATAAACACAGGAAGTGAACAGATACAATAAGGAAAGAAGATAAATCAACTTAAAAGTGCTAAAACCAAAAACCATCCCTGGTGACAAAACCACCAACAACAGCTAAAAGATGTTTAAACCAGCTCAGGCTACTTTTAGCTTGTCTCCCAGGCTTGCTTTACAACTCTTTTTTTTCAGACAAGGCTGGTTTTAGCTGGTCAATCTTGGAGACCAGCTTTAACCAGCAACAAACTGATTATAGATGTTTTGTTTTTTCAGAAAGGAATTCACACAAATTATGACACCAGGCTAGATTATTGTTACGTAAGTGTGCTGCTAGTGTGCGATGCGGAAGCACAAGGGACAAACTTGGAGATTCAAACAGAAAGAACTTTAATCAAACCGCGAAAACAAATGGCACACACCAATGCAAACTCGGAAACAGGAAGCCTTGGGCTCCATCCACAAATGTGCAACACAACAAAAATCAACAAGAGACAAAGACTAGGGAGAACATGAGGGTTTAAATAGACAGGATAATGGACACACCTGGAGACACTAACAGGTGACAGGTGCAGAAGGATCTAGAAATACCCAGAAGTGAACAGGAAGTGCAGACACGATAAACAGGAAGTGAAACCACGGCCTTAACAACAGGGAGGTGACAAAGATGCAACATGACAGTGACAATCATAGATTAAAAACATATTTTTGCACAGTTCCTCACACATCACTATGCATCCCTCAAAACACCATAGTGCATGATTTATAAACTAATACGTTTACATAAAATAAACTGTCTAAAGGCTTTTCTGGTGTAGCAAAACTGCTCAGTTACTCACCTGGTATAGCATTGATAACACTATCGGTTAGGTTGCAAACAACGTGCAAAAAACCTTACTTGACAGAAATGTTTCTACAGGCACATTTTCCAATTATGCATTTTTAATGAAACATAAGAGGAACTGAGAGTAGGAGTCAACTAGGAGTCAACTATTCATTTACTTTTGTTTGTTAAGAGATTTTTAACATGGTTACACTGGTCAGCTTGCAACAATATATGCTTGTGCAAGAAACAGACCAGCATTTAAAACAAGACCACTTGGAATTTAAACCGGTCTAAACTAATATGCTTGTTTGAATCTCCTCATTAAACCTCTTTGTTTTAATTTCCAATTGTCTTCACACAGAGAAACCAGACAGTGTGTCCATAAGTTTAGTGAATCACAGCAGTCCAGTGGTGGTGGGAAGAGAGTACCAGCTACAGTGTGAGGTGCAGAACGTCGCACCTGTTCAGTACCTTGTTTTACGATGGTACAGAGGACAAACCGAAGTTTACAACCACTCGTTCTCAGAGTTATCCCCTGCGACCCCAGTCCAGGTGTCCTCCACCTTGCTGATTGTCCCAAACAGAGCTGATGATGGAGCTCAGTACAGGTGCGAAGCAGAGCTGGAACTGGGTGCAGAAGGACCTCAACCTCCTCCAACAGTTCAGTCAGAAGTTCTCAACATTGCTGTTCATTGTAAGTGAATAAAGGAACCAATACACAATAGTTTAAAGTCAACAAGCATGCAAAAAGTAAAGTTTCTGATTTCATTTTTATCAGATTCGCCAGACTTCCGCCAACCAGAGGAAGAAATACTTGACATCAGTGAAGATGGTGAAGTGGTACTGGATTGTACTGCGGAGGGTAACCCGCCTCCTGTGTATATCTGGACCTCCTCAAACCTTCAGGAGAAGGCTGATCTAAACAGGAATCAGCCTGTTTTGACAGCTGCGTCTTTGGGCCCAGGGGTGTATACATGCACTGCATCTAATATCCTGGGCAAAAAGAGCAAACAGTTTGTCATCAAACATAAATCCAAAGGTGAGAACAATAAAAACACATTGGAAACATAAATGTTTACCTCCCGAGGCAACATGATGCATTAAGTTTTACACAGTTAAAATGAAGTGAACCCTAAAATATTTGCCTCTGAGCCTGAGAAGAAAGCATCGGCAAAGCAAATATCTATGCAGGAGCTTTATGTAGATGAGCATTGACCTGAACAGTGGAAATAAACAAACACGCTACAATGCAGGCTGGTCTGAATATGGTGTGAAGATGAAGCATTGAATGCTGCCCTAAGCTTCTCCTTAATACAATTTTTGAATATTTTCGTTCTGGCAATGTAGCATCGTAGTACCATTCACCGAGTCAATCCCCTGAGCGTAATAACAGATACCGGTACTCCTAAAACAACATTCCACACATTTATGCTGTCATAGCACACAGCGGCTTTTACTTTAAAAGCAGATACTTTAGTGCAAACTGAATGTAACATTTTTGGACACATAAGTGAAAATGTATTGTAGTTTAAATATCAGCTGAATTTTAGAGTACTTTTTTTTAACCAAAAAGTGGGTTAGAACTGAAGTGCATCATTTATATGTAATATCATACTTACTGCTGCTGTCATATATATGTATGCGTGTGTGTGCGTGCCTGTGTGTGTGTGTGTAAAGCATGTTCTTTAACCTTCTAAAGCCTGAAAAATAAAAGACAGAAAATCGGAACCATTACATTACAAAAAAGCTTTTAAAAACAAAATATGGCTTTTATCATATTTTATCAGCTATATTTATTGTTTTATTCTGAGGCTCAGTATCTTAGTGAAATATTAAAAACAATGTAAAAGTTCAGAATTATATTTTAATTTACTTGCTAAAAAGGTATAAACAATCAGACAAGAAAGCATGTTTCAGCAAAGTTTTAATCATGTTAATAATTTAGAGATCTTAAAAATGTGCACATCAGTAGGATTTTGAGGGTAATGCAATTTCTATCAAATGCATTCATAATAGCAGCAAGCAAGTGCTGGCAAGAGATCTCTCAAATCAAACGCAAACAGGAAGCAAAGCACTTACAGGAAGTCCCGTTGTAAGTCTTTCCGACCCTTCCTCTGTTGCAAGAGACACATGATCACTCTTTTATTCCATTGCTGGACTGTTAGTCAAGTCAAGTCACCTTTACTTACATAGCGCTTTTTACAATACAGATTGTTTCAATGCAGCTTTACAGTGGTCACATGAAAACATTATAAACAAAGTTTGTTTGGCTGAACGGCAGCCTTAAAAGAGCAGGCGAATTAATACAATTGATGAATATTAAGTGTTAAGTTTTGATTATTGATCGATTTGATTGATTGTTGATATTGATAATTCAAGTCTAATATTAAGTCTAATTTGGTCCGATTGGAGATGGGTTCATGATCTACACAGGGGAGGGTTTAGCAGAGTCACGGTCTCCGCAGACAATTCAGGGCTGTGCTCGTGTCCAGGTGCAGGTCCTTCATCTGATCTGGATACGGCCCGGATACGGCTGACCATGGTAACCTCGGAATAAACAGAGAACAATATCAGTGTAGATGCCATTCTTCTTCTGATGTATCGAGTACAATGTAAACAACATTTAAAATGTATTCGGTGATTAATAGGAAGCCAGTGCAGGTTTGACAAAACTGGGCTAATATGCTCATACTTCCTGGTTCTAGTAAGAACTCGAGCTGCTGCATTTTGGACCAGCTGGAATTTGTTTATTAAGCGTGCAGGGCAACCACCTAGTAAAGCATTACAATAATCTAGCCTTGAACTCATGAACGCATGAACTAACTTTTCCGCATTTGTCTTTGAGAGCATATGTCGCAATTTAGATATATTTTTAAGATGGAAGAATGCCGTTTTACAGATGCTAGAAACATGGCTTTCAAATGAAAGATTGGTATCAAAGAGCACACCCAGATTTCTAACTGACGACGAATATTTGACAGAACAGCCATCAAGTGTTAGGCAGTAGTCTAGATTATTACGTGCAGAACTTTTTGGTTTAATAATTAGAATCTCTGTTTTTTCAGAATTAAGCAGTAGAAAGTTATTAGTCATCCAATTTTTTATATCAGTTATGCATTCTGTTAATTTAGTGAATTGGTACGTTTCATCAGGATGAGAAGAAATATAGAGCTGAGTATCATCGACGTAACAGTGAAAGCTAATGCCATGCTTCCTATGGCATTAGCAATGGTCCTAGTATTGAACCTTGAGGAACTCCATACTGAACCCGTGATCGATATGACATCTCCTCATTTACTGCTACAAACTGATAACGGTCAGATAAGTACGATTTGAACCAGACTAATGCAACTCCACTAATGCCAACATAGTTTACAAGTCTATTTAGAAGGATTTTGTGGTTGATTGTATCAAATGCAGCACTAAGGTCCAGTAACACTAACAGAGAGATACAACCACGATCGGATGATAAAAGTAAATAATTTGTAACTCTAATGAGAGCAGTCTCTGTACTATGATATTGTCTAAAGCCTGACTGGAAATCCTCGTAGATGCTGTTTCTTTCTAGAAAGGAACATAGTTGTGAAGATATTGCCTTTTCTAGAATTTTTGACAAAAAAGGTAGATTTGATATCGGCCTGTAATTAACTAATTCTGTAGGATCAAGTTGTGTTTTTTTTTAAAAGCGGTTTAATTACGGCTAGTTGAAAGGTTTTTGGTATGTATCCTAATGACAAAGATGAATTAACAATATTAAGAAGAGGATCTATGATTTCTGGAAGCATCTTTTTCAGTAGCTTAGTTGGTATTGGGTCTAGCAGACATGTTGTTGATTTTGATGATTTAACGAGTTTAGATAATTCTTCCTCCCCCAATAGCAATGAAGGAGTGGAATTTTTCTTCAGGTACACTCAAATTTACTGTACTTTGTGATATTGTAGTAAACGGTTGCATGGTTATCATTTTCTCTCTAATATTATGAATTTTGCAAGTAAAGAAGTCCATGAAGTCATTACTGCTGTGCTGTTTTAAAGCATCTGGGATTGAAGCTTTATTTCTTGTTAATTTAGTCACTGTATCAAATAAATACCTAGGGTTGTATTTGTTTTCTTCTAAGAGGGTAGAAAAGTAAGCAGATCTAGCTGATTTTAAGGCCTTTCTGAATGCAATAGAGCTGTCTTTCCATGAAATGCGAAAAACCTCAAGCTTAGTTTTTTTCCAGCTCCGCTTCATTTTTCTGGCTGCTCTCTTGAGGGCCCGTGTGTGTTCGTTGTACCACGGTGTTGGACTATTTTCTTTAATCTTCTTTAAGCGCAACGGAGCAACAGTGTCTAAAGTGCTGGAAAAGAGAGAGTTAATAGTTTCTGTTGCAACATCAAGTTCTTCTAGGCTATCTGGGATGTTAAGTAGATGAAACTGATCAGGAAGATTATTTATAAAGCTATCTTTTGTGTTAGGAGTGATAGTTCTACTATATTTATAACAGGGAGTTTGTTTTTCGACTTTGGCTAAAGGTAATCTACACGCAACTAAGTAATGATCTGAGATGTCATCGCTCTGCTGCAGAATTTGAACAGTATCAACATTGATCCCATGCGACAATATTAGATCTAAAGTATGATTACGAGAATGAGTGGGTCCTGATACATGTTGTGTAACTCCAATAGACAATAGTTAGTCCTGTAGTTACTCCAATAGTTAGTCCTGTAAACTTAGATGTGCATTTTATGACATGCGTGTTTTCAGTGATAATCACTGGTAACTTAAAGGGACTGTTCATTAAATGAAAATTCTGTCATTTATTAAATTTCATATTGTCTTTGGCTTTCAGCTAAATCAGAATTTGATTTTAAGATCCTCTTTGTCTCCAAGACTTCTTGACAGATCCACATACTATAAATGAGCATTTCTGTGAACAATCATCTTGAACAATGTCAAGATAGCGCATGATAGACTGCTCACCTGTCATTCACACTTTTTTGTGTTTTACAGGCGTTTAAGCCCAGAGACCTTGAGAACGAACCGAAGACATACAGTTCTAGATGGTACGCTCAGGACTTCCTGACCGTGGATAAAAAATTAAATAAAAATTTAGCTCTAGCTCTGTTACATTTTAGATGTATGTTACATTTTAGGGGACTCTCTTTTCAGGGCTTAGAATTTGTTAAATATGAGAGTCAAACCTACATACAGAATGTATAAACTCTATCCTAGTTGGAATTATTAATATTGTATGTAAGATCATTTTAACAGAGCATTTGTATGTTACATGAAATATTGTGATGGTGTTGACATTTTAATGTGTTTTGTAGATATTTACTCATCCAATAATAATAAAAATGTGTGAATACAATAAAGAGTGTATTTGTGTGTCCGTGTGTATGTTGCCAACCATGTTTGCTTGATTGCTCTTTAACACCCAAGGTTGCATGTATAACAAAATGCTTTCAAATATTGATCATTCAACTTGTTTATGATAAGGAAACAAAAAATGTATAAATTTTTGAATACATAATTTAATATCAGTACTTAAAGCGTACGTTCACCCAGAAATGAATATTCTGTCATCATTTACTCACTCTCATGTCATTCCAAAAACACAAATTAAGGTCTTTTAAATGAAATCGGAGAGTTTTCTGTCCCTCCATTGATTGTCTCTGCAACTTCCACTTTCAAGGCCCAGAAAGACATCAGTAAAGTAATCCACGTGACTCCAGAGATTTAATCTTGTTTATGAAGCAACATGAGAGTTTTCTTTTTGGGTGAACTAAACTGTTTAATACTCAGATGTTTGATATTGTTAATCTTTGTTAATTGTTAATCATTTTATGTTCGTTTAGGTTTCTGTGGCTCTTAGTTGCAATATTGAAATGGTTGTGCAAGTGTAAATATGACGTACAGACTTGTTTTGCAATCATTTCGAGTGTAGTTGTGTAAATATGGTTTTTGCATCAGCCTTGTGAGAAGATTCACCACATGAGAATGGGGTAAGTTGAGCCAACCCCAAAACTCAATGGAACTGTGCAGAATTATTATTAACAAATACATATTATTACAAATATCATATAGCTAGAGCACTAAATAAATAGTAGGTAGTAATAACTAAAGGTAAACGGGGCAAATTTTAACACTGACTCAAACCCTTATTTTCAATTTCTCATGTAATATAATATGAAATTGTTCACTCCAACTCAAAAGTGAGGTGATGTAAATCTTTAGCAATTTTGTTTTGCAACCATATGCAGGAAATACCATTACGTTACAATCTTAGTTGTGAAATTTGAGGTCTTCAAAGCATAAGAATACAGCATTGTGCTTTCCAAAGATAACTTTTTTCGAGCTTGAACTTGCGTGTCAAACAACGGTTGCGTTTGCTACCCTACAACCGGAAGTTATTTTGGGTTATAACATGCGTAGGTTCTCTCAAAGGTCTTGTTTCGATTTATGAGTAGTTTAAATGAAGACCTGTGATTAACAAAAATACCATAAATTCACACGTTCATACCTCAAGCATGAATTTTGAAGCAGCCGTGTGTTTAAAACGTATAAAGACACATAATTGTGAGACTCAAAGAATGTGTGTGATATATGTAAGGTGGTGTGGATATTTCTTCCACTTGCTTTCTTCTAGTCGAGTTGCTCCCTCTAGTGGGAGGATTTTCATCATCCTTTTATGAAAGCAAATCTTTTTTTATTTTTTTATTGAACATTACATTGAATTAAACAAACAGGCAGCCATTCCAAAAGCATTACAAACAAAGACCAAGGATACATTCAACTGTCACATATCAAAATACAAAACGCAACAAAAAGAAAACAAGAAAAAAGAAAGGTTTCCTTTCCCATTAATTTCTAAAATCAAAATCTTCTAATAAGGCATATAGAGACATAAGTTTGGGGCTTTTCATCTCTCTCAATGACTCCAAATACAACATAAATTCCTCCTTAAAAACCACTAATCGTGGCGGAGTTTTGAAAAATCCACATTTGTGAATGTAGAATTTTAACAACAGCCGCAAGTTATTAACAACATAAGATATCCCTTTGTCTTTAAATAAAACCCCATATTGAACAATTTCCCATGACAATAACAGATTTGTAGAAAGTTTTTGTTGTAACCAGCAGAATGCATCATTCCAGAAATGAAAGCAAATCTGAGACAGGCTATTGATTAGGTGCAACATTTTCTTTTCTTCACATACATACTTACATATATACAATGTATGTATGTGTACGTGTATACATATAGAATAATAATATAGTAATAATGTTCGACAAAACTCAGTTTTGATATATTTTTAATATAGAAAGTAAAATATAGAGTTAATATAACTTGAAGAGCTTGATGGACTCCTTATCGAGCGGCCCTGCCAGGTGTTACGAGATTTTCGGTTTCTGGAATTTTTGGTTTCAGTGGGTGGAGCTTACATGAATATTCATGACTTTCCCGGACATGCGCGTGAAACTGAGAATTTTAGTTTACGCTCCTCTTTAAAGAGGAATTGTTTCTCCGCAAGTTTAATGGATTATTTAAAAGAAAGGTAAATATAGTTTCAGCGCGAATGTATGTCTAAATACGCTTCAATTGTTTATCGTTTCATGACAGTTTATAATGTTTTTATTAGTTCGCATGTTTTGTGCAGTTCCTGAATATATAATGACATATTCACTTCATATAATATCAAGATAAAGCACTGCAAACTTCCACTAGATACAATGATTATATTGTTGTGTTCTTCCTTTGTACCTTGTGATGCTTTAAACGTACTAATCATCTGTTGAATGTGATGACTGAAATAAACCTTAAATGCATCTGTGGGCTACAAGCTTTTTTTATTACTATTTTCTTGCTTATTTTGTATATATAGGCCAATAACTTAAGACCCACACAAACATGATTGTGTTGCCTTAATACATAAATCAATTTTGATTTAAAATTGTATGGACAACATACATTGTAAGAAATAAAATAAAAAAAGTAACATTTTTTAAATGAGAGAAATATTTTACATCCTTTTACAGAATATAGTAACCAATTTTATGTTCAAAATAATTTTATTTAATTATGCATACTGGCAAAAATAATGTAATTTATTTTAACATTTTGGGTGAAACACATTTTTGTTTTTATATAATAGACCTACAGTACTCTTCAAAGGTTTGGTATTAGTACGAAGACTGCACTTAAAAAAACTATAATATTGTGAAATGCTGTTTTCTGTTTTAATATATATATATATATTTTTTTATTTTTTATTTTTTTTAATCTTGTGATGGCAGAGCTCATTCCTCCACTCTTCAGTGTCACAAGATCCTTCAGAAATCATTTGATGATGATTTGCTGCTTAAGAAACATTTCTGATTATTATCATGTTTAAAAGGGAAGTGCTGCTTAATGAAGTGTGGAAATCATTATACAGTGTTTTCAGGATTCTTTAAATAGAAAGTTCAAAAGAACAGCATTTATTTGAAGTACATCATTTGTCACATTGCAAATGTTTTTACTGTCACTTTTGATCAATTTAATGCATCCTTGCTGAATAAAAGTTTACATTTCTTAAATCATCCTGATTCCAAAATTTTGTCATGCAAATCTTAAGAGTGATTAAGAAAAAGGCATTATCAGGATGCCAGAATATCATAAATGTTTTAAAATAGATCTAATAGATTTTTAATTTTTCAATATTGCAGGTCAAAAGTGCCTCTAATAGAAGCACAGTAAGAAGCACAACATGCAGGTACATGGTGCAAAACATGCATGGTCAAAGAAAGAACAGATGACAAAGAGTAACACCACTGGTTGTGAAGTGTTTAAAAGGACACTGATATGGTTGTAGATGTTATTTCAGTCATTGTCAGAACCAACACTGTTTTAAAGCTTAACAGAAGACCATAGCAATACATAGATTCAATAGTTTATGTAATTTAATAATATTCTATATCTGCTCTTCTATTGAAAATCAGTGTATCTGTAATCATACAGGTGTTCTGGAAACTTTGGTTTCACTGTGCAAGTGGAACCTTAAACCATAATTTTAATTTGTAAGGATTTAGTCTTAGTTTTGTTCTGTTTCTTCATGTAATCATTATATCGATGATGGTGAGATCAGATCTCTGTGTGGAGAGTACTATCAACACTATCTGTTGTCAGACTCCTTGACTACAAAAATCTTATTGAATTAATTACAATTAAAATGAATGCCAAAAGGGATACTTTGAAACTAATATTTCCTACTGACACACTACAGTAAAATATAGAAATAACTGCCTTAAAACACATTTTTGTGGAGAAAATATTATTATGCATAATACATTTCCACAATACTGGAAACATGGTAAACATTTTTTAATTTTCATCAATGTCTTTCAGTACATCAATGTTTTTCAGACTTTTCCAACCTGACAGCATAGAGACAACAACCAGAGGACATGGAGAATGAACAGTCTGAATTAAACACATCATATATGATACATTGCAATAGGTTTATTGCAGTTGTTACGTTCAGTGATGTATTCAATAAATGAAAACAACTAATAAAAGACATCACATGGTACAAAGGGAGAACACAACGAAATGTAATCAATGTATAGCACTAGTTGGAGTTTACAGTGCTTTATCTTGATATTACATGAAGTGAATATGCTGATTTCATTCAGGAACTGCACAAAACATGCGAACTACAAAAAAGATTATAACCCAGTAAACACAGAACATTCCTTTAAGGTTCCCATTTAGTTCCTGTTTGGTTATTTTTTTGTAAACTACAGGGAACTTCATGAGTCTTTTGATTTGTCCAGTCTGCTAAAACAATAAACTATCATCTGGGACACTCTTGTATTTTATTCCACACATTACACATCAAGTTATGAGCTACATTAATTGAGTAAATTCTTTATAATGGCAATATTTTGAGTAAGATTTATACAAACACACAATGCAAAAGATGTGTGCAACAGGGTCTATTGCATGTTCCTGTTTATAGCCTATGGCAGCAGAATAATCACACCAGTGGAAGTTACAGTTTATTAGGATACAGATACAGTTTTGTTGCTTTGCTCTAGGTTCACAAAAATAAGACCGTTTAACTTCTACAAATAATATGCAAATGAGAGTAACTGAAATTAACGTAGACTCGTGTCAGTTTAGTACGTTTATCTTACTGTACATGTCTATAATAATTCATATTCGCAAACAAAAACAGCTGTGGTTTGTCGTTTAAGATCTAATTACCTTTTCTCAATGTGGAGATTTGTGCAAGCATTGACTGGTATTTTCAGTTTCACGCGGCACGCGCATGCGTAGGAATATCATGAATATTCATGTTAGCTCCGCCCAATGAAACCGAAAATCCCGGAAACCGAAAATCTCGTAACACCGGTGTGCGCGTCCCCGCCACTCGCCCCGCCCACTCGCCTCCTCGGACGCGCGCAGTGGCAGCAGCTTCACGCGCAGACTCTGATAAACACGCGATGTGTGTTGCGCGCGACATTGGCAAAAGATGTGAATCCTGTCATAAGAAGACGATTAAACTCAGATAAACCCCGTCATTCATCTGCTTGTAAGTAAAGACTAACTCGTGATTGGTTTTCAACACTTTCTAACAATTATTTTTTTTTAATATTTAAAGGAGATCAAGCAGTTTCACAGCAGGGTTGAATGTGAAACAGGAAGTAGCTAATATGTTGTTTATTTGTTTTTTTCTAGAAAAAGACAGTAGTTTGTCGCTACTTTGTGCCTGTATACTATGGCAGTAAAGCCATTTGTGTGATTGTCGATAGTAATATGTGGCGTTAGTCAGTTTTGGGATGTTTGACAGCACGAAGATGCGAGAGCTGCCATTACAAATAGCTCAGATTAACAGTAATGAAACTCTGTCATACACTTTTAGTCTAATCCCTCTGTAGTCTCTCTTCCCCTTCCTGAAATAAAGAGACAACTATATATTTTATAGTATAAATTCCCCCTTTATACTCTAAAGACAACGTGTTGTTTGTAAAAAAAAAAGAAAATAAATGATATTGACACTGGCATTTGGCCTTTGCCAGCTATTAATGTTTATATGTACAGTAAATGTCAAAAGCTTTTATCCAAAGTGACTTGTGTTGAATTTAAGGTACACATTTCTACTGTAGTTTTTGTTGTTTGCCTGGTAGTTTGAACCCTTGACTTTGCTGTTCATTATTCTTATGATTTCAACCAGTTTTAAAATGAAATATTAATATTGTCAAATAAATTAAGTTGTTTTAAGGTGTTACTCTGTATTAAATTATATATTTTCTACAAAACAAATCTCATAATAATATAGTTAAAAACTGAAATCAAATTATTAGGGATGTACCGAAAGAAAAATTCTTGGTTGAAACCTGAAATTCTGGATGTACTTTTCCAAGAAATAAATTATCAGTTGATTAATCAAACTTATTTAATAATCAACACTCAAAACCTAAAACTGATTTGTACTAACATTTAAATTGGACGGAAGGGATTTTTATATCAACTTTTTTTAAACTGAATTGTTTCTGACCCATTTCTTTGGTGAAATATGACATTTACGTTTATTATTAACATTATTAATCCACTTACATTGCATTCAAGAAACACATTGACAGTTATTTATCAGTTCTCTATATGAACCTTTAAACGTCAATAAACCGTAATAACTTGTTTTCAGGACAGATTTATTCAAACATATAATTGAATATTGAAAACATCACTAACACATTTGCTACAAATATAATGAATATGTGCATATATTTATAAAAATGATCTTCTCTAGAGTCGTTTTGTCTAACTAATGAATGAATTCATGGACAGTTGATTGGCTTTCTTGAGGTAAATGTATTTTAAGTGACATTGTTAGCCTACAAGCTGTTTTATTGAGTGTCAACACTGATTTTGCGAATACACAAGACCGGATTCGTTCTGGTAAGTGTTAATGTTTCTTTCATCATACCTTCTAATGTTCATCCATGTGTATTTCGTGAAGCAACTTTGATTGGATTCCATGTGAGCAACGTATGTATTTGCTCTATTTTGCCAACAAAAATAGCTCCAAAAAGCCACAGCGTTGTGCAAATCTGAGCAGCATGCCTGGTTTTCAGGAAACACCTCTCTGCACATTTTGTCTGTCTCTCAGACAAGGAAGGGAAGGGATTTGTAGGCACGTTCCAAAGAAAAGTGATCAACCGAATCCCTTCTTAAAGGTCCTCCACGAGTGTTAGCTAAGTGTACAGGAGATGTTATCTCATTTAATTTGTTTATGGTCATGTGACCCCGGGTTGCAAAACCTTGCGATTCATTTTAGAGCTGGATGGTGTTGTGCTTCTGCTTCTGCTTCTGCTTGTTAGAGCGTTCTGTGCGTCAAAGGTTTCTCTTTACACTTAAGAGAGGTTCACGCTGAGCAGTGTAGCCATTCACAATCATATCTGTTGAGCACGTGAACGCAACGACCTGTCAGAGGTGCTAGTTAGTCAGAATCTCCTGAAAACGCAAGGTTTTGTTGAACACGAGGCACACAATCTCAAATACCTTCATTATAATAACCAACAAAATGTAAACATGATGTAAATGAGAGATTCATTCTACAATTAAGACAACTTTTTTATTATTATAACAGGAGTTTTCGTGAGAGAATGGAATTCATTAAACTTTTGCTTTTAATTGCTCTTTTCTTGCTTGTTGTTTATTACCCATACACAATCTGAATGAGTTTTGTTTCTGGAATGACAAAATGATGACCAATGGATAAAAAGGGACAAAAAAAATGAAAATTGCTACAGAGAACAGCAACATTTTACTGGTTTTGGCACCGACTACAGAAATGTTGGTATTGTGACAATCCTAGTATAATATTGTACATAATGTAACAAACCCATTGGAGCCTCATCACAAAGGCATTCGTGTTGTGGCATATGTGTTTATGTGGATGTGTGTATGGTTGACTGTGTCTCTTTGCCTCTGCCTCTCATTTTTTGTTTTTGGCTGTTTCTATTTTGTTTTGTTTTCTATTTGTTTTCTATTTTTTATTTCTTATTTTGTTTTCTTTTATACTTTTGTACAATTTTCTTTCAACCTGTTGTACAGCACTTTGGTTGGCCTTTGGCCATTTTTAAATGTGCTCTATAAATAAACCAAACTTGAACTTGTATTTGAGTAAACTTACCTGTGTTGTTGACACAAGTTTCTTAACCTTGTTCTCTTAAAATAAATGCATATCTTTAATAGCATAAAAAAATAAATAGCAGATGCTTTTCTCCAAAGGGACTTACAAATGTGGAGAACCATAGAAGCAGTCAAACCAACAAGTCCCAGTTTGTCTAGCACTGTACATGTAAAAAATTTTGTTTTGCTGTTAACACAAATCTACATGATTGGATTCCAATGGGATATTGACATAAATCGGATTTGGATTGACAGTTTGAACGATGCTTATGATGTGCATGTTTTTAAATGTAACAATCAAAGTTAATGTTGATTAATTATGTATGTATTTAATTCAATCTAAAGTTGTTGAAACTGGTATAAACATTTTGAAACCATATGAATTTAAAAGGTTTTAGTCTAGTCTTATAAAGATGTTTCTATATTTTTCTTGCATGTCAGGTGTTGCACTCCGGTTAATAATGCCTAGACGAGGACATCCAAGAAGACCCCAAGCAGGGATGTTCACAGGAGAGTGTGAGGGTCCTGGGGTCCATGTGTTTCTGTTCTGGACCAAAGAGGGAGAGCGCTGCCTGTCATACGAGAAGGGTGAGGTGACTGCGGAAGATCTCACCATCGATGCTGCAAAGGCTGTGGGTAGGTGTGGGTTTGGGTGCAGTAAGTGCTTGAGGTTATCATTATTTCTTTTTATTGTTTTGGTCTAAATGTATTCTTTCTTCCTCAGGGATAACTCCCGTCTGCCATGCCTTGTTTGCTCTTTATGACCCTGCATCTTCGTGTTGGTACAGTCCAAATCACAAATTTAATGCGGAAAACCAGTCTGGCTTGTTGGTGCATTTCCGAATGAGGTGAATATGAGACTGTGTGTGTGTGTGTGTGTGCACGTGTAGGGATTAATGCAGTGGTAAGCACACAAATATGTATGACGTAATGGTGTAAATCAGTGTTTTAGGGTGGTGTAAACCACCCTCACTCCCTTCCACTTAGTCCGCTGTCACACCTTTTCCAACAAGGGACAAAAAGTTCATAAAGGCAGTTTTTCAAACCCTATTAATTGTATGTATGTGTCTAGTTTTATGTACAATTCTCAAAATTCCATTAATAAAGCAATAAATCAATCATTTCAATCACAGCAAGTCACCTTTATGTATACAGCGCTTTTTACAATAGAGATTTTCAAAGCAGCTTTACAGAGATAACAGGAAGATGATAGAACAAAGTTTGTTTTGGCTGCATTAAACAGCATCTCTAGAAAAGCAGGACAATCAATAATGATAATTGATGAATATTAAGTGTTAAGTGTCCCCAACTAAGCAAGCAAGCGAGAGGCGATTATCAACCAAATGAAACATAATCAACAAAAGCCATCTTTGCACTTGAAATTGCAGGGATATTCTGAAAAAATTGCGTTCTTGCTCTCATAATATATTATCAGCATTAAAAACAAGACCTCACACAGGATATGGTGTTGTATCGAAGAGCGTTTGAGACTTAAATATATTTTTATGAAGTCTGTGTCTATATTTGTTTTTCGTGTTAGCAAGTGCTAAAACCCTACCTTTAAAAAGGAACATTGTTAGTGTTGACCGCAAAAGATGAGATAATTTCATGTATTTACTCTTTTATTTTCCTGTTTTTACACTTGAGGCGACTTTTTTCCTGTTAGAAAAGCATGCTCCGTTTGCTCCGTTTAATATTTTATAGTAGGTTAGAATTAACAGAACGCCACCCCCTCTTTCACTTCACGTTCCCCAGTTTGAAAACCACTGTTGTTAATTGTCAATTAATGTTGTTGCTTTGTAGATTTTACTTCCGTAACTGGCACGGATTAGGCGAAAAGGAACCGGTAGTGACTCGTCACGCATTACGCACTGGTTCTGGAGCAGAGCAGATAACATCTCCTTTGCTTGAGATGACTGCCTTGGAATACCTCTTTGCTCAGGTGATTTTTACCATCAGAGATTTACTGAAATGTTGTAATTTTACTGCCTTTGAGATATTTCTTTCTCTTGTTATGTCTAACCAATGTCCCAGATTTACTAAAAAGCAGGGTGCGATCTCTCAAAGGCTTTTAATCTTTAATGTTTTGATTCTCTTACCAGGCGAAATGTGATTTTGTGAATGACGTGACCTGTTTGGATGCAGTGAGGGGAGAGGAAGAGATCAGTCGCTTTAAGAACGAATGTCTGGGTATGGCTGTGCTTCACCTCTCTTACACGGCCCTGCAGACTGGCTCTTCTCTACAGGATGTGGCCAAACAGACCAGGTGTGGGGTTGAGCTTTCTTCACCGTTCAGAGGAAGCTCTGAATGCTATTTTAAAGAGAAAGTTTGATGAGTGTCACAATATATATAAAACAGCAGGTAGTCTTTAAAGGGGTCCTATCATACAGAGTTCAACTTTTTTTCCCACTGTCTCCACACATAATGTTAGTAAACTTTTTTTTTTTCTTTCTCCATCCTCTCATTTTTGCAGCTGTGGACCGTCACCCACAAGCTACGCGTATGCAGTCAAATGTAGTTTCCTTCAAATATGCTATAAACCAAGAAAACCATGATAAATGGTCTGTCACCTTGTAAAAAAAAGTCTTTGTTAATTTCTTAAATTAAATACAGAGCAGTCGGTGCTACATACAGCAACAGGGCAAGTTTCTGAACCATGAATAGCCATTGCTGATGGGTAAAAGTGGAAGCTCGTGCGTCTAAATGTCTTCATCTGATGTCAGAAAGTTGCATTAGTACAGAATCAGACATTTTTACTGCGTCTTTTATTCGCTCGGGAGAAAATTGCAACGTTTTAGTACATTTAGGAAAAGATCAAGGAAAATGTCCTTGATTCCTCATGTTATGAATCTCTTTAAATCTGTTGTCCAGATTCTAAAAAAGGCTTTAGTTCAGTTAAATAAAACAGTGAACGACATTATTTGAAGCGGTTTCAAATGTGCAATTTTAAATAATTTAATAAAGCTAACATAGAAAATGATTCAAGCATGTTGACATGTGTATTCTCCATCCTTCAGCTATCTCCACTGCATCCCTCTATCTTTTTCCCGACACATTGCCAAGAACAACATCGTGACAAGGTTCCGTATTCGCCGTGTGTTTGCAAACTTTGTGAACAATTTCCAGCAGCACACAGTGAGCAGGGGGAAGCTTGATTCGCAAGAGGTCATGTACAAGTATATGTCTACGCTGGAGCGCCTGGCTCCTCATTTTGGCGTCGAGACCTTCCCTGTGTTTCATCTTGTTCTGACACCTGATGGAGATGGCAGTGGGTCGTACATCATGGCCTCCCGAACACAAAATTACTCAGAGGAACCCGTAAGCGATCAACCTACTCATGAGATCAGAGTGTCTGGATCAACTGGAATATGGTGGAGGAAGGTTTCAGAGCAAATGGTAAGATGATGCAATTGATATTTGACTTTCTTCTCTAATACCAGCAGCACTTTTAAATTCATCACACTTTCCAGGTGGATAACTACATTCATAATCAGAGCAGAATGACACAGTCGGATGATGAGCAGGAAATGGACAACTGGAACACCTTCTGCGACTTCCCTGAGATCTCTCTGATCGCCATTCAGGGAGTAAATGTCTGCATCAGTCGACAAGACAACATGTCAATGGTAACCGGTCTAGTAAATCTAGGTTTTTGTGTTGATTAGATATAGGTGTCCCACCTACGTTATATTTGTGTTGCAGGAAATGCATTTGGGCTCCAGTCCTCAGGCTCGCTCTCTTGTTTCACTGCTTGATGGGTACTTCCGCCTTACAACCGATGCACATCATTATCTTTGTCATGAAGTGGCTCCACCCAGAGTGGTTCTCAGTGAGACCAATGACCTGCACGGTCCCGTAATGTATGTCACTCGCGTTTCCACATGCACTCAGTCCAGCCATGTGGTTCTCTTCCATTTTTATTGACATGTTCATTTTTCCTACTGCTAGGGATGAGTTTGTGCTCCAGAAACTAAAGAAAGACCCAGAGGAGGGAGCGTTTATCGTGCGCTGGAGTGTTTTGGACTACCATCGAATAATCCTGGCTTCTTTGAGTCGGGCAAAGGTAGTTTTCTAGATCTCTGTCAGCGGTTTGATTGGAGGAGTTGAAGAATTGTGAGAATGATTCGAAGTATGTGAGGGATGTGAAGTGTAATTAATGGTGATTAATAAGGCAAGAATTAAGGTTTGACGTGCGAAGGGACTTTACATGGTTGGCTGGCAAACTTGTGTTGGTTTAAGGTGGCAACTGAAAATTCCTTGTTCACGGGAATCTTGTCTCGTTTACGATTGCTAGTGGCGCACACTACTATATATAGAAAGATATTTTAGCAGGTGAAGCATACATTTTATGTGGTCAAAGAACAATATAATAGCTGGGGGGAGGGGGGGTTTCCACTTCTTGTGTGACTGGAAAAGTGCATATGAAGACGGGTGCTGGCAAAACAAAATGCTCTTAACTCATCCCACATTCACCCACTCTATTTTCTAAATGCATGTTATAGTGAACAAGGCATAGGTTTCCATTTAGTTTTTTTATGCGATCTTTTTTTCGTTCAATCGTTTTTTTTACATCACAATATGGAAGAAAACTTATGTCACTGCTTCAGCTTCATTGCTACTTTTACTGAAATTTCTGATTGACTTCGATTCTGGCAGGATGGGGAAAATCCAAAATACAAACAGTTCCGAATTACACAGAATGGCTCCATGTTCAAACTGGAAGGTTGGGATCAAGAGTTCTCCAGTATAAAGGAGCTCATCAAAAGCTTGAAGACCTTTGTGTTGAAGTCTGGAGAAGACAGTTTCACTTTGAAGAAGTGCTGCCTGCCCAAACCTGGAGGTGAGTGTGTGTTTGTGTGTTTTCAGCTTGGCAGACTATACAGTCAAACCTCTGAGTCATCCTGGAGTTGGTCTCTGATTATAAAGAATTCCACAGAGGTACAAGATTCTTATCATTTGAGTCATCCAGTTAACATCCTGTTTTATTGCAGAGTTATCAAACCTTCTCGTAATGAGAAAGGGCGTAAACAGTAGCATTAAATCGGTCTCAGAAACCCTCAACCTGAGCCAACTGAGATTCCATCAAATTAAGGACAGGGAGATTATAAAGGTACGTGATTGTCAGTCGCACCAAACACCAAACCATTGATAAGAACATTTTCATGCATTCCACTTGTTCAGATTGTACTGATTTTACTGATAAATTGAAAGCAGACACCTCTCTATATGCCTGACAGGGGGTTTCTGCACTTTTGACCTGCAGGATCTTTACAAAATAAACATGCAAACAGTGTATAAAAATGAAAAAAAGGCCTTTACAACATTTTACATAAGTAACAACACACAACATAATCGCTTTCTGTATTCCTCAAGTTGTAAGTTGCTAAATGAACAAATGTAAAATGTAAATATTACAAGTATTTTAATCATTTTATGCATCCTATTTTTTTTTCATACAGTCATTAACAAAATTTGTTTAATTGCTAATGATGCATTAAAATATATTTGTATTATAGTAAAAAAAATGACATTGTTAAATACAGCATCTTTATTAAGGGGCCAGTCACACAGCGAACGCGTATGAATCACGCACAAATTACTCACAGATTTTCGTTTCTGCGCGGAGCGTGCATCGTATGCGTAATTCGTAGATGGAACGAACGTGGACCGTCAGTGATGGTAAGTGGATGTGCGTCGAAGGTGTGTGATTTTGAGTTTTGAACGGTTCAAAATTTTTCAGACGCACGACTGTGCGTCGGTGTGCGTTATTCATGAGTCAGCGTACGTAGTTTATGCGTGACTATGCGCGGGACACGTGTCGGCCGTCTGTGCTTATGCGTCGGAACTGGTTTGAAACCGCGAACGCCCACTGACGCCCCACCTTCATATCACTCATGAACGTCGCATGCGTCGAATGTTCGTGGAATACTTTGGTCAATTTCTCGACGCACAAGCACGCACAAACCCAATCTGTGCGTGATTTGTGAGTGATTCGTGCGTGATCGGCTGTGTGACTGACCCTTTAGGGACAGAATATTTTTTGTTGTCTTGAAACTCATGAAATACCCATAAGTGACAAAACACCTGCTGACCTTATTTAATGGATACAGGAGCAGCATCTGGGACGAGGCACCAGGACTAACATTTACGCAGGCTGGCTGAAGATACACAGTTCACTGGAGGATGACGACAACGAATCCAATAACAATCACGTCAACATAAAAGGCATCCGGGTTGTCCTTAAAATTCTGGACCAGAGCCACAAGGACATTGCGCTAGTGAGAGTTTGAGTTATTAGCAAGATGAATTGTATTAAGTAAACCATGGCAAAAGCACAGATGTTATCTCATTGCCTTTGCGTTTCTGTCTAGGCATTCTTCGAGACTGCTAGTCTCATGAGTCAAGTGTCACACTGTCATCTGGTCTTTGTGCATGGTGTTTCAGTCAAGGGATCTGAGAGTGAGTGCAGTGCCCTTTTTGACTTCCTTTTTAAAGGGCGCGAGTGTCGTCATGGCTGTTTTTTGTTGTTGAGCTCCTTTTTTTGTACAATCTGTACTTTTTAACCGTACGTCAGACACATTATTTATCTGCTGACTACTGTTTTTATCTGAACAGACATCATGGTGGAGGAGTTTGTGGAGTTCGGCCCATTAGATGTGTTCCTGCACAGAGAGAAGGGCCGTGTCACTCCTCAGTGGAAGTTTTCTGTTGCTAAACAGCTTGCAAGCGCTCTTTGCTATCTTGTGAGTGATGACTTCATTATGGGACTTTTAAAAAAGAAAAATTTGTATCCACAGTGGCCAGAAATTTCTCAGATTATTCTACATTATTAGCCTTCATTAGATTGAATGCTATCATATTTCACCCTAAAAGCAAATAAAAAGCAAAACTAGGCTTTTTTTAGAGGGGGGGAAACTCTTGGAAACATTAAATGAAACACAGTAAAACTATCAGGGTTGGTGAAGGGGATGAGACGAGGACTCAAGGATGCAGAAGATAATGGGGATTTTATTATTACAAAACAAAAAAAAACAGAACAAAAACCACCCCGAGGGGGAAACACCAGACTAGAACATGAACAGGACTAGAACAAGACTCAAACACGAACACGACTGAACACTGGACTGACTACACAGGATGAACAGCCATGAAAGGATGACGAACCAGCACATGACAGTAAACACAGAGAGAATATATAGGGAGCACATGGGGAAGGTAGCGAGTGAAAACAGCTGGGATAAATGAAACTAATGACAATGAAACAAGACGGGCGGGGTAACAGACAAGACATGAACATGCAGCCAATGTGGACGGCAGCGCTGCATGTTCACATTAAACAAAGATGACGAGCAGCTGGTGAAAACCAAGCGTGACAAGAAAACACAACATGAAAGCACGCGGCCGATGAAAACACGAACTGCGTCCTAAACATAACACACAGACAAGAGAGAGTAAACGCCTGTTCTTGTGCGCTCACAACAAGGACGAACACACGAGTCACGAATGCCCGAATCTCGACACGAAACCAAAACTGAACCACACTAAAGTATCGGGACTGGACATCATAACTCTCACAAAAGATGTCACACAGACAAGCGTGCACGCGACTCGAACACACACACACACACACACACACACACACACACACACACACACACACACACACACACACACACACACACACACACACACAACTCGAGACATTACGGTAGTGTCAGATCTCTGCCACAAATCCAAGAAATGACTAGATCGAATGTGGCAGAACCCTGACAAAAACCTTCATGAAAGATTGAATTTAAAATGTTCAAATCATATTACACCTCTAAATTAAAAGAAAAAATATTCTTATCAAAAGAGAGTTTTTGCACAAGACCTGTAAAAGGCTCATAATTTGATATATTCATTTGTAAAGTAAATCTTTTAAGAAAGCTTTTAAAGAAAATTTAAGAAATTGTGTTTGCATCTAGAAAATTTAAACTTATATTTAAGAAACATTTTCCGTTGTATTAACAAGGCCAATTAACATTACAGTAAAGTGAGTTATAACTTAAATTTATTGCGTCATTATTAGAATGTATAGATTTGAATCTAAAGAGTATTTGCTCTAAGATAATATTTTCTTACTGCATTACGGTAATGAGAATGAGATCATTGATGATTAATTGTCATGAAGTTGTAATATCTGATTGGCTGGAAAGTGTGCATTAAAACCCTTTAATGCACAGATAGTTGTTTTAATGCGCTGATTTGAAGCGCGCGCGTCATTCCCACACTGCATGCACAGAAACATATCAACTTTGCCCCTCAACGTTTAGTAATAAAATAAAATCTCAACATTATATTTCTCCGCAACGAGGGGGTAACAGTGCTAGTTTTGATGTAATCGTTATTAGTAGACTCGTTATTAGATAACTTCGTTATTAGTAGAGAGAGACACTGAACAGATGCAGGTATTTCATACATCTTTCTCTGCAATCCGTTTCAAAAATGCTCTCATTCATTGAAATGAATGTAATCTTACCACACTACTTTGACTTTGCCTGATTAAAAGCAGACAGAATGCTAGATCTAACGAGTCGCAGTAACTCTGTTTTACCATTCCGGTCAAATGCAGTTGTCAGTGCTAGCAAATGACCATGGTATAAGTGGGATCATCCACGTTAAACTAAATGAATGCACTCTATGTCAGGAATTAAAATCATTAATGCACAGCTAGCCTTGTATTATCCTTTTTTATGAATATAAATAAAAGGGATAATCCAAGGCTATAAATATATAATTATTTTATTTCTTTGTGAGATTGACCCATCACTTTGTTGTTTTCAGGAGACAAAGCGCTTGGTCCATGGCAATGTCTGCGGCAAGAACATTCTCGTGGTCAGGGAAGGTTTAGAGGAGGGTTCGTCCCCTTTTGTGAAGCTCAGTGACCCAGGCATTTCTCTCTCGGCTCTGTCTCGTGGAGGTAACTGAGAACCTGTTATTCACATGTAAAGTACATCCTGTCCCTTTCTGTCATTACTTCACACCGCTTGTCACTACTGTTTACTTCATCAGATTCTCTCTTGGTTGATAGAACAGGAAGCTACAAACCAACCACTTCCTAATGGTGATGCTCAGTTCCTTTAGCCTAGCGTGTTTTTAATGTCAGGATGATCACATCAACAGCACTGAATCAGCTGTCCAGAATGAAACCCCAAATATTAAACTTCAGCTCACCTTTTGTGATTCAGCTAGCAATGAGTTTGCAACACTCTACAAAGAGGAAAGAACCGTTCGCATTCATGGTGTGTTACATGTGTTTTATTTGAAGAGCGTGTGGAGAGAATCCCGTGGATCGCTCCGGAGTGTATCGCCGATGGGGCCCGTATAGGAAGCGCTGCCGACCAGTGGAGTTTTGGAGCAACTCTACTGGAAATCTGCAACAACGGAGATCTTCCTATCAGTGGCAGCACTCTCTCTGAGGTACGGCTTCCTCTCGCTGTGTAGCTGACTGTACACACTCTCACGGTGTTCTTACAAGCTCACTTCCGTCTACAGAAAGAGCGATTCTACGAGACTCAGAGTCGCCTGGCGGTGCCGTCGTCTCAAGAGCTGGCCAGCTTTATCAGTATGTGTCTGACCTACGATCCTGCTGCACGGCCGTCATTCCGGGCCATTCTGAGAGATCTAACAGAGATTCAGATTAAAAGTGAGCCTTTTAATGCAGTCAAATCATGCATCTTCTGGGGTTTTTCACTGTAGGGCCAAACCGTTCTTGTGGCTTAACTGTTCCATTATTAAGCAAATCTAGTCCAGACAGTATTTTAGTGCATCACTGTATTAGTATCAGCTGATATTGGAAGTAGGTATTATGAATTATTATATATATTGTCAGCCATCATATTGGTCATCAACCATAACAAATATCGGTTACACTTTACAATAAGGTTTGCACTGTGAACAGTGAATAACTGTATTTTTATTAACGGTAACAAAGATGAATAAACACTAACAATGTTACTTGGTACATTAAAAAACGTTTACAGATGATTATAAAATGTTACCTACATATTATTATCGGTATGGAGCAAAATTTAGATATTGATGCAAGAATGATTACTATATATTTGTTTCATAGTATTTGCATGGTGTAATAACATTCCTTTTTTTTAAACTCATTTTTTGTTTGTGACTTTAGAAATTACGTTATTGTCTTCAATTGTTGTTTTATTGTCTTCAAAAGATCCAGATATTTCATCGGAATGTGAGTCACTTCCAGACAGAGATCCCAGCATCTTTTACAAACGTTACCTAAAGAAGATCAGGGATCTGGGAGAGGTTCGTATACAGTTTCTGTTCAAGACTGTGTTCAGGTCTTACCGACATTTGCCAGTTTCATATGATACTGTGTCATCTGCTTACAGGGACATTTTGGAAAAGTGATGCTGTTCGTCTATGACCCTGCCAATGATGGAACAGGAGAATATGTGGCAGTGAAGGCCTTGAAACAAGAGAGTGGGAGTAATCTTCAGGATTCCTGGATGAAGGAGATTGAAATACTCAAATCACTTTACCATAACAATATCGTTAGATACAAGGGGTGTTGTACTGAACTGGGTGAGCAGAACTGCTAACCATTAATGTTCCCAATAAGTTATTAAAAACATTATCCCTATATGTTTTTTTTTGGTAATGTGAACATTAGAGAAAATATTAAGAGTACATTACGTAACTTTTGTCCCTCTAGTGGTTAAAAACAATTGCATGCATTTTACAGAAGAATATTGTTTTGGTTGTACTTTGGTTGGAGTTCATCTGCACTGTCACGCAGAGCCAGTTTAGATGGAAGTGACCTCAAGCTGACTAGCCGATGGTATTTCTGTAGCCATTAATGTTACCCATTAATAGACATTGAACGTCGATGAAAGTAAATTCCAGCACAGCACTATCATCCTGTAGCCTAAGACTGGTTGCCCACTGAAGCTAGGCAGAGTTGAGCCTGGTCAGTACCTGCATGGGAGACCTCCTGGGAACGACTAGGTTGCTGCTGGAAGTGGTGTTAGGAGGCCAGCAGGGGGTGCTCACCCTGCAGTCTATGTGGGTCCTAATGCCCCAGTATAGTGACGGGGACACTGTACTGCAACAAACACCATCCTTCGGATGAGACGTTAAACTGAGGTCCTGACTCTCTGTGGTCATTAAAAATCCCAGGATGTCTTTCGCAAGAGTAGGCGTTTAAACCCGGCATCCTGGCCAAATCTGCCCACTGGCCTTGCTCCATCACGCCGTGCTAATCACCCCCCATACTCTAATTGGCTTCATTGCTCTTTCTCCTCTCCACCAATAAGCTGATGTGTGGTGAGCGTTCTGGCGCAATATGGCTGCCAATATGGTGGTGGTTGAGGAGATTCCCCCCTTCTATATAAGCGCTTTGAGCTCTGGAAAAGCGCTATATAAATGTAACTAATTATTAATTATTATTACTACAACCAACATGATGAAATGACCCTTCCCTATAGATCAGTGGTCGCCAACCCGTCGATCGCGATCGACTGGTCGATCTTTGGTCGTCATCCGGTCGATCGCGATCGATTGGTCGTCCTTTATCACCATCCCGGAAGCTCCCGAAAACGAGCTTTCAGTTGAACGTTCAGTTGCCAAATTAGCGAGTCTGCAAGCTCCGATAGGACGACAACTCCGCTCCGCGCGCGCGCGCAACCCCCCCTCCCCCCGTCAACAAGACGACCGCTCCGCGCGCGCCCCCCCCCCCCCCACCCCCCAAGTCGATCTTGACTCTCATTTAAGCAGAGGAGGGTGATCTCCAGTTTCAAAAAGTTGGTGACCACTGCTATAGATAATGCTGTACAATGAACTCTGTTAGAGGGCTACATATGGCTATTTATGCTATTTCTGTGTCGCTTTTACAAAGGAATTGAGGAATTTCAAATTCCTCAGTTCTCACAATCTCCCAAAAGCCAATCCAATGTTGATTCTTGTTCTATTACAAGATCTTCTGTATTATCATTTTGCCAGAATACTCTCCTCTGTTTGGCCTTTACTTTTTTCTTTTTTACATGGGTGATTCTCCAGAGGTTTGATGCTCAGCCTCAGGGTAGCCTTGTGACAACCTCACAATAAAGTTGTGGCTTTTAGTTCATATTTATTATCTTTCTATATGCTACTTTACAGCCAGTGATTTTAGATGATTTGCATACTTCAAATTCTAGGAAAACCCTTGCCCTCAGAGCCGTATCCCGTATTTTTGTCTAATAAAATCCTCTCTTGAATAACAACTACACCTTCACCTAATTTATAATTTTCGCCTGACTCTGACTAGAAATGGCAGGCAGCAACTCATGGATTCAGTAGGAAATGTTTCATCTGCTCTTGCAAAATGTGACGGCCACACTCATTGTGTGCTATATGTGTTTTTTTGTTTTAGGTGGACAGGTGGTTCAATTAATCATGGAGTATCTTCCACTGGGAAGCCTCAGAGAATACCTGCCTAAACATCGGTTTGGAGTCGCTCAAAGTCTCCTGTTTGCACAGCAGATCTGTATGGTGAGTGATTCAGACCTATTAAAGTCATACTGAAGTTAATATAGCTAGTCCTTACTCTTTATAATTTGTCCCATGTTGTCCAATCTGTAATGTTGCACCTGTAGGGGATGGATTATCTGCACTCCAAGCGGTACGTCCACCGGGATTTGGCAGCACGGAATGTTTTGGTGGAGAATGAAGGTGTGGTTAAGATCGGTGACTTTGGCTTGACAAAGTACATTCCCGAAGGGGAGATCTACTATCGCGTTCGTGAGGATGGAGACAGTCCTGTGTTCTGGTAAGCTGTAATAGCTGGAGGCTTGGGGAGATGAATAATAATTCCCTAATGGTGATGACATCCTGAAGAATCCTTTTATCAATAAAATATGTTTTGCTAATGGGTTTATGGATGTCATTAGGCATAATGTGGAGTCACTCAGCGAAAGCATAAGTATGTTTGATATCGATCGACACAAAAAACATTAGAATCATCAAATTATTCCACAGAAAATCAAGTAATTGAATAAGAAAAATTGTTCTCTGGACTTGTCTGTCATTAAAATATTAAAGTAATCTCTGGACTAGAAACGAACAGAGCAGTTATTCCCAAGCATGTTGTTTCTTTTCGTTTTAGGTATGCCATAGAGTGCCTGAAGGAGAGCAAATTTTCCTTTGCCTCTGATGTTTGGTCTTTTGCTGTGACCCTCTATGAGATTTTGACTCACTGCAACCATCGCCAAAGCCCTCCTTCGGTATGTATCGGTTTTTAAATTTTTTGCATTGGCTTGTAGTGTTTATGCTAAAATTGCACTTCGTAATATTCAACTTTACACAATGAAATGAATGGCACAGTTGCCAAACACACTGCTTTTCAAAGTTTTGGGTCGGTAGAACCCATTTCTACCCCCTTTTTTTAAAAACGTTTTTTTGTAAATAGTCCCTTCTGCTCACCAAAGCTGCATTTATCTGTTCAGGAAAAAAAGTAAAACAGTAATATTGTGGAATATGATCACGATATAAAATAACTTTTCTATTTTAATGTTTAAAATGTCATTTTCCTGTAATCAAAGCTGAATTTAATCAAATGTAATCAAAGCTGAACCTTCAGAAATGATTCTAATGCTTGATTTGCTGCTCAAGAAACATTTATTGTTGTTGTTATTATTATTATCCCTATTGATTTTAGTCACTTTTGATCAACGCATTCTTGGTGAATAAAAGTTAATTTCCTTAAAAAAATAAATCTACCCTGACCGAATGGTGTATGTGTAAATTATTTTGCTGCTCACCGCAGATGGATATAACGCTGTCTCTGTAAACCAGCGATAATAACTATAATGCACATATATTTCCATTTTATTGACATGTATAGTATGAGACCGAGAAAAATGAAAAGTAAATGGAATAAAACCCTAACAAATGATAAAAAAAACAAGACATTTGAAATAAACATCCAGCAAAACAAAAATTTTATTAAATGCATCTTTTAGGAAACTGCTTCCTTGAAATGTTTTTGGGTGTTTAATGAAACCTTCACCCTCATTGTTTTTACAAAGCTGTCGGACTTAAGTCTGTGGAAGTCTTATGATATCTTTACATAAAGAACAGACCAAAATTGAAATCGTTATTCACTGAAAATCTTGGCCTCATCCATAACTCTCAAATCTCTGTCTGTGAAAAGGACCACAAATTGGATTAGCAACATATGCTTTAATTGTATGGAAAAGAACAGTATGAACGTTCATTTTATCTTTCACCGAAGAAAGAAAGCCAAAGAGGTTCGGAACTGTCTCTTTAAGTTTGCAATATCTCTTAAGCTGATAGCTAAATTACTTTGTTTTCCATAGAAATTCTTTGAGATGATGGGATTGGTCCATGGTCAGATGACTGTGGTTAAACTTATTAACCTCCTGGAGAAAAACGAGAGATTGCCGTGCCCTCGAGACTGTCCACGTGAGGTAGTGTGAAACTAAGCTGCACATATATTCATAAATACAAATATTCAGCATGAATATAATTACAAGTTAATTGGACGACCTACGGCTCACAGCTTCATTGCCCGGATCCTTATTTCAGGTTTACTTACTGATGGAACAATGCTGGGACTTCAATCCTGGGCAGCGTCCATCATTCAGATCCCTGGCTGAGTCTCTTGAGGACATCCGAGGGACATATAGACAACAACCGTCTGTGCAGCTCGCTCAACTCAACCATTGCTGACCTGATCTGCTCTTTCTCTCTCTGCGTTGTTCCACAGCACTTGACTATGTGGTGTTCGCTGTTCATGTCATTGGGTCATATTTTTAGAGAATATGTTTTTTTAATATAATATTTAAGAAAACCCACATACTAAACCTCATTTTCCAGTTAAATTGTTTTTGTGTTGGAGTCAAAGCTTGGGTCACAAATCTGTTACTCTATAGCACTGTACAGCTATTTAGTTCAGATGGACAGGGGAAATAATGTGTTTGGCGTAAATGCGAGAACATTTCTACCTGATAAAATATTTTAGAACTTGGAATAACTAGACAAACTACTTTTGTCTTATTTTAAGTCCTCTTGAGGCCCTGTTGGAAATTTGTTGAGGGGCCCCTTGTTCAGAACCACTGTCCTAAGGTGCAGTAAGCGATTTATTGTGTTGTGTACTTAGTCCTGGTTGTGTAAATAGAGGAAAGAACAAATTGGGTCAGACCGATCGCCACAACACTTGTAGCCAATCAGCAATAGAGGGCGTATACACTCGTGATGGGAGAGGAGAGAGAGTGAGCAAGCAGGGCATTTGTAGAAACGGAGATGGCTGAGATCTTACCAAAGAGGAAAAGGTCAAAGGAATGTAATTGGGAAAAGAAGGGATATGATCAAGCAAGAGCTTTTGTACCCGTGTTAATAGTACTGGAGAAGCTTTTCAGTGTCAGAAAGCAGGACGTCCAGAAATGGTTGCCGAGGTTGCTTTGTTCCATATGTGAAGTTACATTGGTTTTGCGTTTTCGCTGACCCAAGACATGCTGTTGTTGTTGTTGTTGTTGTTGTGAAGTTGACTTATTTACGTAGCACTTTATACAAGGCAGATTGTTGCAAAGCTGCTTTACAGCGATTAAACAGGAGAGTAATTATGCAAATAGTTAAATTAAGGTGTGGAGTAGCTCTAAAAAGACAACAGTCATAATTTGGATTAATGTTCATTCAGTTTGGTTCAATAACTGTAAAGTTAATCTTCTATGGAATAGATTCATCTGTAAAACAACTCTTGAGAAAACTACACTGAGCTGGACAAATCCCAGTTTTCATCTGATGTCCGTGCAGTCAAGTAAAAAATATAAGCGTCCCCAGCTAGAGTCAGTCCTGGGGACAGGTTTCCTGTAGATGTTACTTGTGCCAGCTGTTAGTCTTTGCTTGTGTTTCATAGCATTCTCATTATTTTGGGAGTGGAATGATGGGAGGGGCATGTTTCTTTTGGGTAGGGATGTGCTTGTTTGGGTGTCCGTTTCAAATTTTAACAGTGTGTCTTGGAAATTTCTTACCGCAACTTTAAATGATGTGTCTTGCTGATAAACCATAATAGGCAAAGAATGCATGGTTGTGGACGTTATTGATTCCTTAGTCAATGTAAGATTGTTGTGTAAATACTCTGAAGTATGTTTGGTTGCTTTCAAATTTACGGTGCTTCCTCTCTCCTCATTCCTGCTGTTATTGGGAGCAAGAATATGTTTGTTTACAGTATATCAATGCCGCTTTGAATGTTTTCCTTTTATTATTTATATATTTTAATTTTTTTGTTTGTTTAAAGTGCAATTCTACTCGTTTTATGGCCTTTTGTACAACATCTTGTGTGAAATGCTGTAGTCTTGTTGTCCCACTGAATGTATCCATAACTCTTTTAATGTATTTATTGAAAGTGCATAACAAAAAGAAATCTTAAGAAATCTTTGGGCTGCATCTTGCTTTTTATAGCTGGATCCTTTGGGATTTTCATTTGTCCTATTTTGTTCTATTTAAAGTCTGTCAAATGCTTCTATTTTGTAAATGTGTGATGTAGATCTTGTTGTGAAGGATCCATCCATCTGTTTTTTTTTTGTTTGTTTTTTATTCTTCCCTCTTTTTCTTTGGGCCCTGAAATAAAAATCAGCACTCTGCCAACGTATGCCAGATCATTTTCTTCAATCCTAGATCTCTCAATAATTTAACAAACTACTGCGTAAAACCGACTCCTCGACAAGAATGAATGGCACAATACAGCAGAAAGTCTCTTTTTCTATTTCAGCACGACTTGGATGGCATGCAGATGCAAGACCTGGTACTTCAGCTCTAGATACCATGACCAGCTTTACAAAAGCTACAACACATTTTCACAACGACTCTATTGTGAAACCCTATTGTAACCACCCATGAGGCCCATTGACTGCTTTTAGCCTGATCTGGCAACCCCTTTCATGTCTCCATCTGCATTGTAAATCCAGCTGACTGGAGAAGAAAAAAAAACAATAAACAGCAGGTACTGAGATTAAGATAACAGCGCTCTACAACAGTCCAGAGCAAGGATGTATCTAATAGGTCATATATTATTTAGTTTGGTTTGAATTTAATTGTATGTTCAGGACAATATCTGAAAGGATGTGCTTTTAACGTTTTAAACCGTTTTAAAGGTATTTAAATGTTTTAATGCAAACAGTAAAATAACGAAAAACATTTACGGAAAGCATGATAAACTAATAAAAGTTATTCGTATTGTATATATTTTAAATAATGGTGGTATCTGGCAACCCGCGTGCTGTGTGTTCAAATTTGAGAAGCGACTCGTTGGCCCCGCCCCTCATGTCGGAAAGAAAAACGTATTTCCTCTCGTCCAATCAGCGAGCGAGTTCCTCGCATGTGTGTATTGTTTAAACTGGCCAAAGCAAACGCGAGCACGAGCACACAAACTTCCACACGGAGACATGGCGGCCGCAGTGTCCGTTAGCGCAGCTGCCAGAGACGAGAAGTCCTGCTTTACCCCGGACCAGCTCTACGCAACTCACGACCAAGCAGGCGAACCTGAAACCTGGCGGTTTGATACGGATGATCGGGTTGAATCGGACCCCGTGGATGGGGGTTCACCGGCGGGCAGCGACTCTTCGCGGCGGCTCGACGACCAGCTGACGACCCTCAGCCCAGAAGAGATCGCCAGCCGTTTGGAGAGAACGAGGAGAGAGTTTTATAATCGACGGAAAATAATCATTAAGAACCTCCCAGTCGACATCAGCAATCAGGTTTGTACATCAAACAATAGTTTTATGTAACTTGGTGGACTTTTGGACGTGCGTCCCCAGCTTGATTCGGCCGCCGTGTCAGTGTTGTGTTCTCGCTGACTCAGGAGTTAATGGACTCGGTTTTACTGTGTTTTGGAGTCGGTAACTGAATCTGCTGCCTCACTGTGAATGAGGATGATCAGGGTTTCAGAAAGATGCTGTGATCACACCGAGTCTCGTGCCATCGCAGCCGTTAAAGAGGGATGGAGTCCGATGGGAGTTTTGTGTGTGTGTGTGTGTGTGTGTGTGTGTTTTATAGAGGGGAAGAGAGTGAGTGTGAGCTCTTTGTGTGTGTGTGTGTGTGTTACTGAGAGAGTGAGTGTGAGTTCTTTGAATGTGTTTGTGTTACTGAGAGAGTGAGCTCTCTGAATTTGAATGTTTGTGAGAGAGAGAGAGTGTGTGTTTTATAGAAAAGGAGAGAGAGTGTGAGCTCTTTGAATGTGTGTGAGCTCTTTGAATGTGTGTGAGTTCTTTGAATGTGTGTGTGTGTGTTACTGAGAGAGTCAATGTGAGCTCTTTGAATGTGTGTGTGTGTGTGTGTGTGTGTGTTACTGAGAGAGTGAGCTCTCTGAATTTGAGTGTTTGTGAGAGAGAGAGTGTGTGTGTGTTTTATAGAAACGAGAGAGAGTGTGAGCTCTTTGAATGTGTGTGTTACTGAGAGAGTGAGCTCTTTGAATTTGAGAGGAGAGAGAGAGAAAGTGTGTGTGACTTTCCTGTAGCTCAAAGTGTTTGCAACATCAAGGTCATGGGTTTGATTCCCAGGGAAAGCAAGAACTTACCCAACACGAAGGAAAAAAACACTACTGAAAATAAGTCACACACACACTCGTTTATTTACATTTATGCATTTGCAACCGCTTTTATCCGAAGTGACTTGCATTCAAAGTGCCAAAATGCATGAATATAAATGAGTATGTGAGCGAGTGACAAGCACCCTTATTTTCAGTAGTTCTTATTCATTAGATGGTGTTGGGTAAGTTACTCTAAAATAAGTAATTCATTACTAGCTACTAATTACATCAACAATATAACTATTATCAATGACACTTTCTCTATCTAAAAAGTGTTGGATTGCTAATGGTTTCAGATCAACCTCGACCAGTTGAATGGACACAACTCTTATTTCTTTCAAATAAATAATATATAATGGCATGAATTATTCCAGAACTGAAAGTGTGTAAAGGGACATGGTTTCATTATAAACATGTTTTAAGTTTAAATGTTGATGTTAAATACACTTGTTTTATTTAGGATTGTTCTATGATTTATGCAGTATTTAATGCAATTACAGCAGAAATGACTAGTTCAGGAGTGCTTCTCTCTGAAACTGAACATCCGCCTTCAGATTCAGTCACCGACACCAAAGCTCACATGGGTCAGTTGGTTCTTGTTCTTTGTTGATGTGGTTCTCTTAGGAAAATGCTTGATTCATGGGGAAAACAGGTGTGTATGTGTGCGTGCGCAGCTCTGGTATTGTTCCAGATCGGAGTGGGAGCAACGAGGACGACAAAGAACAGAAGGCGCTGAAACAAAACGTTAGCTTTCAGCGAAAAGAAAGTGCTGGTTCATGTTATGGTAATGTGTAGGATGCCTGAAATAAGAGTAGAAAGCTTTTTCAAAAGTCGTTTATAAATCCCTCAATCGTAACTAATGATTTGTGAAAGTGAGTCATGGAGATGAGTTGAGCCGTTTTTTTTTTTTAATGCAAATTGGAGGATATGAAAGTCTTCAATTGTGTTAATGATGTGATTTTTCTGTTTTTCTTTAGGAGGTGCACGAGTTGTTAAGCAACTATGATTTGAAGTACTGCTTTGTGGACAAATACAAAGGGACAGGTGTGTATGACTAATTATATCATCATCATGTGCATAGGCATTTTTCTTGTTTTGAATGGCCATGTTTGCATCGAGTCTTTATTTAGCATTAGCTGTTCTGGATAATAGTAGTGCTTTAAATGTAGCAGTATTTTTGTGTGTGAGAATCCTAAATATTAAACCATTTAACATGCCCTTTGAAAATGTTTGTTTTTGGTGCTTTTTTTGTACTTTAAATTGGTGCATGACCACAAAGGCGTCATATTTCACCCATGTCACAGATTCCGCAAAATATGCTGCACAACTGTTTTAATAATTAATGTTTCTTGAGCATCAAATCATCATATTAGAATGGTTTCTGAAGGATCATGTGACACTGAAGTCTGGATTAACGATGCTGACAGTTCAGCTTTGACATAAAAAAAAAGTATAAATATATTTCTATTTCACTGTTTTTGATCAAATACGCATGGTTGCCTTCACTCATTTTTCCTCTATCTTCTTATTCAAGCCTTTGTGACTCTTCTGAACGGCGAGCAGGCCCAGTTTGCGATAAAGGAGTTTCACCGGTATGTTCTCCGTGAGCGTGAAATCTTTGTGCAGCTGCAGCCGACGGACGCTCTGCTGTGCATCGCCAACCTTCCCAGGGCTTTCACCCAGCAACAGTTCGAGGAGCTCGTCCGCCCGTTTGGAAACATTGAGCGCTGCTTCCTGGTGCACAGTGCCACCACGGGCCACTCGAAGGGGTATGGCTTTGTGGAGTACATGAAGAAGGACTCTGCGGCCAGAGCCAAGTCTGAGCTCCTGGGGAAGCAGCTTGGGTCACGTATGCTGTACGTTCATTGGACAGAGGTTGGCTCGCTCACGTATCCCATGCTGCACTCGTGCTGCCTCTGTGTGGACAGACTACCTCAAAGCATCCTCACCGCTCAGGATCTCCGCACTGTGTTGACTGACACACACACTCCTATATTCTGCCAGGTTGGTTTGAGCATTTTGACTCTTCGACACTTTGAAGTAAGAGTTTGTTCATATTGAATGGGTTTTTGGGAAACGCTTTGTGTGACTGGCCCCTCATTTAGAATGGCATTGCCTACTCACCCCTAAGTAGGACATTACACTAGGACAAAGCTGTTGCGCTTGGAAATTTCAGTTTAATGCCAACTTTAAAATGTGGCTTAAAACGACCTGAAACTACGATTGCAATCCATTTAATCAACTAAATGTTAAGTAGAACTGAATGAACGGTGGACAGTTACAAAGAATGGACTTGATGCTTACCAGAGAAATTAGTTTATCACTATTAGAGATGCACCCGTACTAAGTTTTTCCAGCGACTTATTCAGAATATCTACCTAGTTTTGACCTTTCTGACTGAAACAATTCCAACTAATTCTGTTAACTGTACAGAAAACACTCTCTTTTCATGCATTACTATAACATTAGAAATTAACAGCCTAAACTACCGTATTTTCCCGCATATAACCCACAGATGCAGATAATCCGTACCCTCATATAGCCCGCGGATTTTAGGGGTTTGGGGAAAAAATTGTTGTTATAACCCGCACCTTTATATAACCTGCACCCATAGATTGAACTTTTCTTTTATGCAAGTTCACATTTCGACTGTTGCTTGCATGACGTCAATTATCCATAACTTTTCAGGCTCGGTACACAGTGCTTGTGCGCGAAATTCAAACAGTTAAGAAAACAAACGAGAAAGCAGTCTCTCCTGCTGTGCAGCAGCACGTCCCTTAAGAAGCGTTTCTACAGGTGTTGATCATCGGATGAGATGAGAAGAGCCCGCCCTCATGGCAGCACAGCCAATCACATCTTCTTGCATGATTGACAGGTCAGACAGCCTATCAGCGTCAGCTGTCAGAGTGATAGTACAAGTGCCAGAGACAACAACGCTCGCAAGAAAGAAAATACAGCAATAAAACCCTTACGTCCTTGGGGACATAACAAATATATTGAAATATTATTGCGTGTAATTTTTTTATATATAACCCGCACCCCCCTTGTGGGGTTTGTAAAATCGGGTGTAACCTGTGGGTTATATGCGGGACAATACGGTATTCTATTCAACACTTTAATTTCAGATATAGCAATTACACTCAAAGCTGAAATATTTGTATGAAAATTGGATGACTTTCCTGAGTTAAATGCAAGGATAAGGTGCTGTTTTATTGATTTCTGCCTGAGAAGCTCTGAGTGATTAAATGACACAATACATTTTGGTACAAGTTGTATTGTGTATTTCAACGTACCCTTTGACGTTCATGCATGTTTTTGGAATGAAAGTGGAAGAGAAGATGCGTGCTGCCGCTTGAACAGAGACCTCAATTTGACAACTTTGATTTATCATTTGAATTTCGCGATGAAATTAACAGCTTTACTTCTAACAAAAGGTCTCAGATTTCAAAAACTAATTATAATTGGATTGAAGGTGCACTACAAATGTGTTGTAGGGGAAAACCACAGACATGGCAAGCCTGTTATTTTCAGGCTTAATTTCAGCATGAGATGTTTTCTTCACATGTCGTATGAAATACATTCTAACACCTTTTTTCTGATTTTTCACTATCATGGCTGATGCTGAAAATAATTGCTTTTATCACCCGATTACATTGTTGCATTCTTAATTATTAGAAATTGAGTCATGTGCAGTGACTTGAGTACAATAACGCATGAATAAGGAAGCAAATGAGGTCAATTTTGTTTGTCGTTTATATGTACTCCCTAAAGCAGCAGATGGCAAGATGAACAACATTCCACTTAATTATTTCTCCAGTGCTGGAGTTTTAATTTTAAGTCATGGTCGTTTTTTTTCGCTTGCGCTTCATGGCAACTGTTTACCTAATTATCTGCCTTCTGCAATATTATATCTACGGTGCTCGTGAAATGTACAGCTAATGAAAAACTGGCAGAAACATTAAGCTAATGTGGCTGATCATGCTGAAGGTAGGATTTGTCTCCTGCCTTTAGTGAATCGAATGGAGCAGAGCTCTGTAAAAAGAAAAAAGAGAGGTGCGCCATTTTTCTAAGTGACCCTATTTTTGGCCTGGCTCATGATAAAACTTGTGAAAATAAGAGATGTTACACAAGTTAAGTTTATTTATATAGCACAAATTTAAAACGATCGTAGTTGTATCGGAGTGCGAGTTTTTCCCACAGACTTTTTTTTTGTGTGGAAAAGTCCTAACGCTCAGCATTTTCGTGCGCATTTTTACTGGATATGTCCTAACGACAGCCTCTCACAAAGCCTAACACCCCTTAACTCGTTCATTCTCTCAGCGTCGCTCGGTTTGAATGCATCATTCACTAAAGTGATACTTTTATAAGTGATTTACAGCGGTTTTACCTAGTGTTAACATTAGTGAGGTGAGGACCTGGGAAATATGATCCCTTTTCTTTATTCCTGTTATTAATCTGACTGCTGAATTTTGAACCAACTATAAACGAGAAGGTGTCGATCACAAATCGGGGCAAAGCAAAACTCTGCCACCAGTTGTCTAGCTAGAAACCCCTGGTTTTTGCAGAAGTAAGAAATATAAGAATAAGAATTGTTATAAGAAATGTTTTTCTCCAACTTCTCTTAGTCAAGATTCTAAATTTCTACTTATTGTGCTCCTATTACTGCAAAATACTGGTTATTTTAAAATCCGTTATATTCTACTGACGTTTATCCACTGGATGACTGGCATTTATCCACTCCGGCTCATCAACCTCATAATGGGTTTTAAAGTTGCCGGTTGAAAATCATAATGTTGACGTCCTAATCTTTTCGTTGTTATTGGGTGTTAAAATCCCTTAATGGAATCATTTCCCCGTAATTTGTATTTGCACACCCTCATGTTTTTCCAAATCCGTGTGACTCTTCAGTCTGTTCCTTACACAGAGCGTTCATGAAGCAGTGAGGTAATGGCTCTAGAAGCCATTCTTTTGTGTCTTTACTGCTTTAGCTGTATTGTGAACTCTATTCCCAAAAGTCTTTGTTAACAAACCTTTGCCTTATATGATGCTTAAATTGAGTTTTTGTTCTTGACCGTTGTCCTTGTTCACCTTTCTTTAATTGAAAGAAGCGGCCTGAGTTTTCTGCTAAACTTTTGCGCACCCCCCATATCTTCTCTGGTTGGTTTTCATGTATAGACCAGCTGAATTTCTGTTATCCTTTCATATTTATGTTCAGCTCTTTCACCTTTGCCATGGAGTACTCTGCTAGGCCTTATGAAAACGGGTCAAAGTGCACTGGTTTCTATGGAGACTGACCAGCCCAGGTGCTGTCAGTCAGCGGGTCATTCTGGAACGAGAGCGAGCTGCTGCTTTTTTCCATGTTAAATGTGTACCACGAACACCACAGGGTGCAAGTCATTGTTTGAAATGGCACTTTTTGTCATGTTCCCCATTGCTTTGGAATTTGGCAGAGGCTTTGGAAGTTGATTGTCATTACATCTATTGTGCTTCTAGTTAAATTTTCCAGGTTTTAGGCAAGTATTTGATTGGCCAATAGACTCCATTCATGCATAAAATGTCATGTAATGAGTTGAATCTGATCGGCTGTCAGTGTTTCTGTCACTTGTACTCTCTGAACCGGTATTAAAAATCGCGAGTATCGAGGGATGAACGCGCTTCTAGTCACAGTCTTACACAAAGCCTTCTCGTGCTTTTGATTTTTAGTTTGACAGCAATGGCGCAGAACACATTAAAGACCATTTAGGATGTTTAAATATTTTTTTTTTTTGCCACCACAGTAATTAACCCAAGTCTATTTCTGGCTGTCAGTGCTGATATCATGGCAGGCCGCCACAAATCAATGTATGGGAACGCTGCCTTTTGTGTAAGTATGTGTGTGTTTCTCATAGATTAGAATATTACTTTGCTTTGGGCAGAATGATTCTGATGCATTTCAAAGCAAAGGACTCTGCTTGAGCTTGTTCCCCATCTCCCCTTCCTCTCTGTTGATTTGAGGTGATATAACTTCTTACTCATTAAACTTCAATCACTCTACTGATTCGAAGCTGTCATGCATGTTGTTCCATATGATTGGTTTGGGCTGTCACTAGCGATTTATTTTGGTACCATCTCGATTATTTTGACTATTCTAATTTTTATTTATGAATAATAGGTGTGCCATTTTGACGATTATTTATTTATATATATAGATGGACTCAAACGATAGCATTTAAGTTCACTTAATATTAGTGGTTGACTGAAATATAAACATTGGTTAATGTGTTGGACATTTATTTTGATTGCTCTGAGAACAACATTATTCTATTCTCAGTCTTCGTTAGTTATAGACTCTGTTTAACAGTTTTGTCTTGTAACATTGCACAATGTAAACTATGAAAAAGGGTATCGTAGCATTTGGTTTTATATTAGTAACTGAAACATTTACCGTCAGCATTCTGCAAATATGCGTTGTTTTAAACCTCTTTGAATATCTATCTTGTAGCTCAAGCAGTAGATCATTGGTGTTTACAACGCCAAGGTCATGGGTTCTATCCCACGGAAAGCAAGAACTGATTACAATGTCAATCTGTATCTTGAATGCAATGTAAGTCGCTTTGGATAAAAGCGTTTGCCAAAGGCATAAATGTAAATATCTAAGAAACACTCAATTTTGCGCACTTTACGGATTTAATCGAATCTGGCTGTCAGATTCTTGATTGCGCACTTGTAGCCTGCGGGATTGCGTGTGCCTGTCGGCCCCTGTGACCTGATCAGTTTATTTCTGAGGCATGATCGACAAATTTTGTACAATGAATTTTACCTTGTCTTTATTTGAAATGTTTCAATACATGCAGATTTGCCAGATTGAGTCCTCTGTTGGTTAGGGTTCTTTATTCATGTTTTAATAAACGCTCTTTATTTTTGATATACTTTAAAAGAATTACACAATGAAGTTGCCATCTAAAAGTGATTTAGTTGAGAGATTTAATTCATTTTCAAATTATTTCCAGTTTGTTAAATATTAAGTTATCAAAATATATAAAGTGCCATCAAAAGCAATCGGTCGATCACTCCTTATCCATATAATAACGAGGCTATAATTTGATTTTAAAAAAGGCATCAAAAGCACTTAATAGTTTGATGTCATAGAGCAACACTTTTAAAATGCATGATGTGATGTGCATAATGTAAACATTATGTATTATAACAAATGTCTGCCGGGGGGGGGGGGGGGGGGTGACTGTTACACTTTACAGCAGGTCAAATCCTTGTTTAAAATTGGCCAAATGACCAAATTGGTTCAAATGTTAAATTAATCAACTAATTTCTTGAACAAGAATGTGTATGCAAGCAAGCTCAGAGGGTTTCAACTTTTTGAACTCCCGATAAGCTTGCATATTTAGTAACATAGTAGTTGTATTGGAGTAGGCTTATAAATTAACCTTATTGCTTTTCCAGATTAATGTTATAAGCAACCCAAACTTACAGCGTCTGCAGAGATGACGTTTGAGCTGCAGTTACAGTGAATTTATTTAGCCTTAAAGTCTAATAATGTGGTTCATGGATTCTTGTCCGTGGAATGTGCCTCTACTGGTGTTTTGTCAGTCATGATTTTTTTTAAAGATTGAGTAACTTAATTTATGCAAAGACGTTTCTGAGCAGAATGAAATGTCTTGCTGTTGTACTCTTTGGATCTTGCAAAGAGAGCTTGTTCAGTTTGGAATAGAAAATGTATTTTATATATTTACTACTTGCGACATTGCAATCAACTCTTTGCGATGCTGCCAACAGAGTTATTTAGCCCCCACCTCTTTCTACATTGGAAAAACTCATATCAGCAGCCTAACAGAAACGGTCTTTGACATGTAAAGAGAAGTTCACTCAAAGTTAAAAATGAGTTGCTTGCCCCTGTCACATCAAATCTTTGACTACTTCTGCAGAACACAAAAGATGTTTTGAAGAATGTTGGCAATCAAACAGTCTTGGTTACAATGGATGCAAAAAAAGAAGCCTCTAAATGCATTTCTAATATTCCACAAAGAGATTGAGGCATTGAAAAAACAAACCGTATTTCTTTCCCCCATAGCTTGCTCAGGGTCAGGATTGTAGTTTTCGCCGGTTTGCAGTGCTGGAGTTCTCCACACCTGAGATGGCTGAGGATGTGCAGCGGCTGACTGATGGAAGATCTCTGGGTGGGACTCTCATCCGTGTGTCCTTCTGTGCTCCAGGACCACCAGGAAGAAGCATGTTAGCTGCTCTCATTGCCGCCCAGACCATGGTAGATCTTCACCCTCCACTTGCTAAAAATTATGATAAACAAAACCATTCTTCATGCACAACGCTCAATTGAGGAATGAAATACCAATACAGTGTGTGCTTTTTGAAAGACCATGACCATATTGATTTGTTGACGGCTGTAACTTTTTATATAGATGCATATATACCCTTTTAAACCTTGGATTAAGTGCTAGTGATTTGTGGTTTTACAAGCTCATGTAATTGTCATCCTGTACCTCTGCAGGCCTTAAACCGAGGAAAAGGTCTCCTTCCTGAGCCTAATGCCATGCAGATCCTTACTGGCCTCAATAACCCTGCCACGCTGAAGATGATGTTGGCGTCTCTCAACCCAGGACATAAACAAGGTGCTTCTTCTCATTGGTTTTCTTGTATACTTTTTTCATGAGTGGGTTTGTATCTTCCAGATGATGAATTTCTGAATCCCTCTTCTCTCAACATGCAGGTCTGCTGGGAGCTGCGCCCACCGTGCCTCTGCTGGCCAACCCTGCCCTCTCTGCTGCCTTTTTGCAGCTGCTGCTCCAGAACCAAGTCCAACAGGTACCGCCCATCCTTCCCTCCACCCCTCGTCTCCTCCTTCTGTCCCAGCAGCATGTTATAGCCCTCATTCTACCCTTCTTTTCCCCTCTCAGCAAGCTCTTTTAGGGAATCCTCTTCTTTGGGCTCATATTCTGCACAATAAAGAGTGCAGTCTCCTTCCTTGTGTGAGTGGTTCGTCTGTGTGGGTGTGAGGTGGTTGTGTGCTTATTTGTTTTATAGTTTAACTATTCTTCTACCGTAGATCAATTTATTTGAGCCCAAGTGATTAGTTGGCTTCATCTGTTAAAGGTTCAGCCAGAATTTACCATACATTTCTGCCTTCGTGTGCTTTTTACATCCCTCTTTAATTTTCTAGTATCTGACAAAATGTCTGACATTTATGAAAAACTTTTATTTTGTACTTCGAACTAATAGTTTTGTCTCTCCACAGGCTGGATTGCTGGGTGAAAATGCTCTGGCTGCTCTTCCTCTCCAACAAGGCATTAACATGTTGGGAGAGATGTCTCAAGGTATCACACTTTGTCTGTTTGTTCATGCTTTTTACTGGGGCAGGTTTCCTGTAGTCTTGGGAAAATGTGGAAATGTTAGGGGTGCTGCACTTTTACAATGGTCCAATTTCTCCCCCCCCCCCCTTTTGTGATTGCTTCACAATGTCTTTAAGATGGGGTCTAAAACATTTTGATCGCACAACTGAAACCTCATATGGAGTTAGTCAGAAATGCGGTGAAGCATACTCGTCTAATGTGATCGTTCTCGATTAGAATCCAAGTGTAAGTTCTCAGACTCATTGGAAACGCTTGATAATGTCAGGTAGAAATGAAGACGTAACACTTAAAGTTCTGCCTAAAATTCTCCTTCTCACCCTCATGTCATTCCAAACCGGTTAGACGTTTGTTAGTCTTCGAAACCCAAATGACAATATCTTTTAATGAAATCGTAAAGTTTTTTTTTGGTCATCGATTTGACCGCAACAATACTACATTTCTGGTGTTTGGAAGTGGTACTTAAGACCGTAATCCTGTATTAGATAAGAACAGGGTTGATTTTTGTTTTAGAGTATGTTGCTTATGTAGAGTGCTTGATGTTTTGTCTTATTGGATACATTTGAATGCCAAGTAATCTCTTATCATTAATTCCCAAAACCTGGTATTAATATTTGACATAGATGAAAGTCTACCACAGCAATCATATTTTCCTAATTCGTTGTCCGATAATCCTGATCAACTGGAAAAACTATGGAATATTATTGGCCAAGATTTTATGTAGGGTTTAATGTGCTGCTTTTTATTTTTTTATTCAGGCTCTATTGCTTCGACACTGGGCTTGCAGAATGAGCCTCTTGGCCCCATCAAACAACCCTCAATGAGCCGACATCTTGGGAGAGAGACTGAGTCCCCATCCACCCCAATTGGCTTTCCATCATCAGCCTCTCCTGCACTGCAGGGAATGAGCATTCCCCTCCTAACTGGGATGTTGGGAGCAGATGGGCCGACTCTACCAGGGGTGAGATGGGTTACTAATGGCTGCACCTATTTGTGCACATTTATTTGTCATGTACCCTACACTTACTGCCATGATCTCTCCGTGGAGAGCTTTGAAATTGCATCAGTTTGCTTTTGGTTCAGCATGTTCTGTTAGTGTTCAATGTGTTAAAGGGTATCATCTACAGCAGGTTTGTATATTCTGTAACTCTTCTTTTCCTGAAGGTGTCTATATTGGGTGCACCTCCCAAAGAAGGCAGTGTATCCCAGAACCCCTTTCTCAGTGCTCCTAGCATATTCCCATCTTCAGGTCAGTCTACCTTGTTTCATGCACTGTTTTTTAAAGAAATTTTATCTTGTTGCTTTACTTAAAGCATTGTTTATTTAGGTGCCAGCACCAGAGCTCACCCCTACAGGAAGAAAACCGCGATTGGAAGCACGTCTAACCAACGCACAAACCACAGCATCCACTCGAACTACAGTCTGCGCTTTCAAGACTCTTGCACACCAGAGTTTCCTCCTCTGCACCAGGTTGGCTAATGTGTTAAGAGGAACGTCACTGAATGTGTGACTGCCTCACTATCGATTTCTAACTGGATGTTGGCACTCTTTGTACTCTATCCACAGGACCCTTTGTCTCACTTGTATGAACAGCAGGAGATTCTGGAAAATGCTGCTATTCCCGGGTACGGTTTTCAGGTAAGGCCCTCCTCCCTCCATCGACACTAACAGAGGGATTCTGAGATTGGATTTGTGAAATTGTAATTGTCTCTGTGTTCTCTCAAGCTCTCCAGGCATGCAGGCTTTGGTGATGCAGGGTCTCCTTTCAGCTATCCACCCAGCCCCCCACAGTCTTATTTCGGCTTTGGTCCCCATACAAGCATCCCCTCCACCCAGCTTAATAAGGTACTAAAAACAGTTTGCTTTGTGAGAGAGAGAAAAAAAAGAGTTAAGTAATAAGGGACCATCACTTACTCTAACCATTTACTTTCTCATAGTCCTTCATAAAGCATTCTAATATGCTGATTGGTTGTTCAAGAAAAATGTCTTATCATAGCTGGTTAGTTTTAACTTTATAGAAGTTTGAAATGACAGTATTTATATGAAATGGAAGTTTTCTTTACGGTCACTTCCAGTTAGTTTAATGTGTCTGAATACGTGTTAACCTTTTTTTTTTTTTCATAAATAAGACGACAACTTTTAAACTGTTGTACAGTGGAACCCACTTATCTCGAGCTCTGTTAACTCTCCAACCCTGTTATATTGACGTTTTTGAAGTGGAACCGCCAAACTCCCTATTTTTCTTATCGGTTATGTCGATTCTTTTTTTTACTGAACCGTGACATCTCGAGCACAAAAGAGGGACAAAAGTCGCCACTTAACATCAGTTATCTCGGTCCCTGTGACTAATGATAGTACAGAGTTCACTGCTCATGTGCTGAGTTCGCATTGCGCATGCCTCACGGTCTGTACGGTCGCTCACTTCAATGACGCTTCACTCACTCAGTGCCGTGCTGCCGCAGAAGAACTCGTGGAAAATTTAACTTTACCGATGGAAGACGAGGCACAGGAGTTCACCTTCACTGTCCAGGAATTCCCAGATTATGTTGCATTTGACAGACGTTTTTACTGATAGAAGCATAGAAGCATTTGTTTTCAAGTAAACCGTTGAAGGCAAAAAGCAACAAAGCATTTTAGACTTTGAAAAGAAACCAAATTAACCGCGTGTACAATACTTTCAGAACTGGGTTTCGTACCAGCACACTCTTCTCAAACATGTAAAGAGCAAAGTACAAACTAGGAAAAGAAAAAACAATCTGACAAACATCACAAATAAGAGGGAAATAGAATCAGTAGATTAGTGTATAACAGTCAGCGGTAGAGCGGCCATCACTCTCCTCCCAGCGCGCGCTCACGCCAGAACAGCGCGCACAACAGCATATGCCATCTTAAAAGTATATTCCCAACATAAAGTAGCCGTTACAATCTTTGCTGTTAGTTGGTGCACATATGCCTTTTGTTGTTAGCAAACATATACAGTGTACTTTTTTATAGCATGCCGATCGCTTCATCAAACACATCGCCATATTGGCTTTTTGTTATCTCGACGCTTTTTGGCAACCCCTAAGGCCGTCGACATAGGCAAGGCAAGGCAAGGCAAGTTTATTTGTATAGCACATTTCATACACAATGGTAATTCAAAGTGCTTTACATAAAGAAGAATGATAAAAATAAAACATTAAAAATGATTAAAAGAATAAAAAGATAAAATAAAATGCAAACAGTTCGGACATAGCACAGTGCTCAATCTGCAAATGCATAGGTAAAAAGATGTGTTTTGAGTCTTGATTTGAATGTGGCTACTGTTGGAGCACACCTGATCTCTTCTGGAAGCTGGTTCCAGCTGCGGCTGGCGTAACAGCTAAAAGCAGACTCTCCTTGCTTTGAGTGAACCCTGGGTATTACTAAGTGACTTGATCCTGATGATCTTAGTGATCTGTTAGGTTTATATTCTATGAGCATATCTGCCATGTATTGAGGTCCTAGGCCATTGAGTGATTTATAAACAAGTAACAGTACTTTAAAATTAATTCTAAATGTAACTGGAAGCCAGTGCAAGGACCTAAGGACTGGTGTGATGTGTTCATATTTTCTGGTTCTGCTCAGAATCCTGGCAGCAGCGTTCTGTACGAGCTGCAGCTGTCTTATGGTCTTTTTGGGAAGGCCGGTGAGGAGCCCATTACAATAATCCACCCTGCTGGTGATGAAAGCATGAACAAGTTTCTCTAAGTCTTGATTGGAGACAAAGCATCTAATTCTTGCAATATTTTTGAGATGATAATATGCTGATTTAGTTATTGTTTTTACATGGCTACTGAAACTCAGGTCTGACTCCAAAATCACACCAAGATTCCTGACCTGATTTTTAGTTGTTTGACCCCTAGAGTGAAGGTATGCGTTCACTTTGAGAACTTCATCTTTGTTTCCAAATGCAATGACTTCAGTTTTGTCTTTGTTTAACTGAAGGAAGTTTAGGCACATCCAGTTTTTAATTTCATCAATGCATTGAAACAGGGAGTCAATGGGGCTGTAATCATTAGGTGATAACGCAAGGTAAATCTGGGTGTCATCTGCATAGCTGTGATATGCAATTTGGTTCTTTCTCATTATTTGGCTCAGTGGCAGCATATATAAGTTGAACAGGAGGGGTGCAAGTATTGAACCTTGAGGGACTCCGCATGTCATGGATGTCCACTCAGACTTATGGTCACCGATACTCACATAATAACCTCTCCCTTCTAAGTATGACCTGAACCATTTAAGAACCATCTCAGAAAGCCCAACCCAGTTTTCCAGCCTGTCAAGGAGAATGTTGTGATCTACAGTGTCAAACGCAGCACTGAGGTCGAGTAAAACCAGCACTGATAATTTACCTGAATCTGTGTTAAGACGAATATCATTTATTATCTTTATGAGTGCTGTCTCTGTGCTGTGATGTGGTCGGAAACCAGACTGAAAGTTGTCAAAGTATCCATTCAAGCTTAAGAACTTGTTCAGCTGATTGAAAACAACTTTTTCAATGATCTTGCCTATGAAAGGAAGATTTGAGATTGGTCTGTAATTGCTCAATATGATGTTGTCCAGATTGCTCTTTTTCAGAAGGGGCTTAACAACTGCAGTTTTTAGGGAATTTGGAAAAGTCCCAGAAAGAAGTGAGGCATTTACCACTTCTAGGATATCTGGTTCTAAACAGTTAAACACGCTTTTGAAAAAAGATGTGGGAAGTATGTCAAGGGCGCAGGTTGATGTTTTAAGGTGCTGTACTGTTTCTTCCAAAATTTTACCATCAATTGCTTCGAAAACAGACATAATAGCTACTTTCTGAGGTTGTGGTCTGATCTGTTTTACCCCAGTGCAGCTCAAGGATGTGCTGATCGCCTTTCTGATATTATTTATTTTCTCAGAGAAGAAGGAAGCAAACTCACAGCATTTGCTGTCTGAGAGCATTTCACTGGGAATCTGACTTGGGGGATTTGTTAGTCTCTCTACAGTAGCAAAAAGAGTGCGGGTGTTGTTTAAGTTTCTGTTTATAATATTTGAGAAGAAGGTCTGTCTAGCTTTGCCTAGTTCCACATTGAAAGCATGAAGGTTATCTTTATAGATGTTATAGTGGATTTCAAGATTTGTCTTTCGCCACATGCGCTCAGCTTTTCTGCATTGTCTTTTCATATTTTGCACTACTGTTGAATTTCTCCAGGGTGATTTTTGTCTGCCACTCTTCTTCCTGACTTTCACAGGAGCAATGTTATCAATAACATTCTGAACTTTTGAGTTAAAAGAATCAAGAAGAAAATCAACAGAGTCTGCAGATATGCTTGGTGTTAAAGATATAGCCTTCATAAACAGAGCACTAGTATTCTCATTTAAGCATCGCTTTTTGACCGAGATAGATCTAGCTTCAACAGTCGGAGAGATCAATATATCAAAGAAAATACAGAAATGATCTGATAGAGCTACATCCTTAATGACAATGGATGAGATGTTTAGACCCTTACTGATAATTAAATCTAGTGTATGTCCTCGATTGTGTGTGGGTCTATGTACATGCTGAGTCAGATCAAAAGTATTCAAAACTGATAGAAATTCTTTTGCCATTTTGGATTCTGCATTTTCTATGTGGATGTTAAAGTCCCCAGTAATGGCAAAACAGTCAAACTCTGAGGAAGTTGCTGATAGCAGTTCTGTAAAGTCCTCCACAAAGGCTGGAGAGTATTTTGGAGGCCTGTAAATGACTAAAAGTAGAATGTGAGGAGCACCTTTTAATACAATACCCAAATATTCAAAAGACAAGTAATCACCAAGTGACACTTGCTTGCATTGATAGACATCTTTAAATAGAGCGGCTTCACCTCCACCTCTCCTAACAGCTCTGCAGACACTCATAAAAGTAAAGTTGGGAGGGGCTGTTTCATTCAGGATTGTTGAACTGCAACTGTCTTCAAGCCATGTTTCATTTAGAAGCATAAAATCTAGATTATTTGTGGTTATTAAATCATTGACTAGAAGTGATTTATTTTTAAGTGAACGGATGTTTAAAAGTGCTAACTTAACAGTCTTACTTTCTGTCTCTACAGTAATCTTAGTTTGGCGTGCAATATGCAACAGATTAAGTGGGTTTGCCAAACGGTTTAAGAAGACCTTTGGCTGTCTATCACGTAATAAAACTGAAATAGCGAAAGCAACAGGCACACTGGGTTCCCGCTTGTTCTGTAAACATTTGACAAAGTCACTGTTATCATAGCAGGGACCCGGCACACATCACTGAGAGCTTTTATCAGTTGTTTTTGGTTCACCTAGAACAGATGGAGGATGGTGAGGGCCCTGGCGTTGTGGTAGCGACCGAAGAACTCTCGCAGGAGGAATGGGAGGTTGAGCTGGGCCCACAGGCTTTGGTGGTTGTGGAGCTCGCCGCTTTTTTGTTGATGTCTGGGGGCTCGCAGCAAAAGAGTGGGCGAGTTTGGTTCCAGCATACACCAGTTCCTCCATTTTCTCAGAGAAACACAGCAGGGGGGATGCTGGGGAGAGGGATAGCGTATCCGGTGAGAGAGGCTGTTGCTCTGGTGTTACTGGTGGCTGTAATATGTTGTCCTGGCCCTGGCTGTTTTCCCGAAAGTCGTCTTTGGCTGTTGAAACTTGGAGCAGTTCTAACACGTCACTGTCTATCGGTGAGCTCTCTGGGCAGGGCTCAGTCAGGATTGTGTCCGTGAACAGTGGTTGTTGTGGCTGCGTGGTGTTATCGCTGTCCTTGTGGGATGTGTCAGCCGCATGTCCATTCAGGTGCTGAAATGAAGTCCTGTGGTCAGCTGTACTCTGTCCGGGTGTGTTTGTGCCATTCAGATTAGGTGGATTTGCACACACTGCTGAAGGATGATGGAGGGAGAAGTAGATATTGTCCTTTAGCACTCTTGAGCCCAGTTTGTTTGGGTGCAGGCCATCATGTGTGAACAACTGTCTCTGACTCCAGAACAGATTGAAGTTGTCAATGAAATTCAGTCCCTTTAAGTTGCAGGTTTTTTGCAGCCATGTATTAAGCCCAAGCAAACGTGTAAATCTATTTGTTCCTCTTGCTGGGAGTGGTCCACTGATGAACGACTGAACTTTTAGACTTCTGAGCATTTCAAAAAGTTCATTGAAATCCCTTTTAAGGAGTTCTGACTGCTCCTTCCGAATATCATTCTTTCCCACATGGATGATTAGTCGGTTTGCAGTTTTATATTTCATCAGAATGCTCTTAAGTTCCCTGTTTACATCAGAAACTGTTGCTTGTGGAAGGCAGCATGTAGTTGTATCCCTGCTGCTAATATTTCTGATAATAGAGTCACCCACTATCAGAGTCCTGGGCTCGGCTGCTCTAAGAGCTGAGTGTCGCTGTCTGCTCCACCTTGAGCGGCAGTTAGCATCGGTGTTAGCTGCTGGCTGATTTGATCTGTGTCCGATCATGTTTGGGGATTCCTCAACCACATTTATCATGTCTGGAGATTCCTCACTCACATTCATTAACACTTCAAATCTGTTCTCCAGATGTATTGGCGGTGGTAGGGAGCTAGTGTTTGGGGTGGAGGACGCTACAAAATGCGATACTCGTGACAATCTGATGTCTCGAGTGCCTTTGGGTCTCGCTCCCTGTTTGTGCCATCGATTAGTATGTTGATCAATTTCGGCACTCAGTATGGCCTGTTTAGGAGCATTAGATTCATGGGACTCACCGGCTGTGTGCTGAGGACGTCCATGATGAAGCTCTGTTGTGTGTTCCGTCTGGTTTGGTAGTCCCACAAGTAGCTTTGTTTCAAGAACTGCAATCCTTTGTAGAAGTCTGTGGCAGTTTGTGCAGCAGGTAGATTCTTCAACCAGAGGAGGCATATTATTTCTAATCTTTTGAGTGTAGGCAGCTGTGTTTTCCCTTCTCCGGAATGTAAGCTGATGGCTGCCGTCAATGGGAGGCTGGTTTGAGAAAAATTCCCCTTTTTTGTTGCAATTCTTCCAGTTAGAAACTTTGTTGGTGCCAATATTTGTCGTTTGAGCACAGTGCTGATTTGCTGAAGTTAAAATTAGGAGATAAAATATAAAAGCAATAGAGCAAAGCGCAGAGCTGTAAGCAAGATTATAACCATAACCAGATTCCACTGTATCCATTGCACATTACTGTCCAAATTGACTTGCGTGTGTATGCTATTGTGCTGTTTATTTTGTAACGATCTCCAGTTATTTACATCTGTTGCAAATTTCAGTCCAGTCAATTCAGCCATAGTATATCATCATAAAAACCCTCTTATTTCAGTGGACAGGCAAATTTAAAGCGGCCGGAGTGGTTGTGCAGCTCAAAACTCGCGACGCTTGTTTGATCACAGAGTTGGCCGCAAGCCCAAGAATCGCTTATCTGGATCTATTTTCAAAAGCTCTTAAATCCGTTTTCTCAACTTATCTAAAGCATGACATCCTTTTCATCACACAATTATGTAATATCCATCTTTATGACTTTTATTTGCATAGATGGTCAGAACCTGCATAAGCTGACCCAGAAAGTTGATTCTAAGTGCTTTTGTTTCTTCAGGCTGTTGGAATGCCTCTAGTGACTCATTCTAGCCTGTTTCCTGCTGCACCCGGCGCTGGTATGAAGGTAGGCCATCTTCTGCCCTGATGTCTAGCATCTATATTTGCACCTTGTCAATTACTGTATGAGTGTGCCAGGAACCCATCAAACGGGTATTCCTAGCGCGGCTCTTCGATTCATTTTGATTTTCTGTCTGTGTTTAGACTCCCATTGGTGGGCAGAAGCGTCTGTTCTCCCGTCTCATCCCGTCTCCAGAGCCCAGTCCAGAGGGTGGCTATGTAGGTCAGCACTCTCAGGGTCTCGGGGGGCACTATGCCGATTCCTACCTGAAACGCAAACGCATCTCTTGACCAGCACTTGATGGCTTCCTCTAAACTACCAGCTTTCAAAGGGATTGCTACTTTAGTACCACCTTTAAGTGTGTTTTTGTGTGTGTGAGGGAGAGCGTGAAAGAGCTATGGACCGACCGTCGCTTGGGAAAGAAACCCAACGGGAACCAATGGAGGACCCTGAAGCTCGGACGATCGGTCTCATGGATGGTTGCTTAAGTTTGTGTGTGTATATAATTTCAATGTGTGTGTAAATAGTTTTTTTTTCTTCCCCTTTTTTAATTTTTTTTTGTATTTTATTTGCCCTTTTTAATTTCGTTTTAATTTCGTTTTTATTTTTGTAATCCCAAAGATGAAAAACGCCACGAGAAAAGGGTTCCTGTTCATCTAAATAGTCCTTTTACATTTATTTGATTTACTATAATTTAAGCAGGACTACAACCTCTTTCTGCTACACCTCTTGTTAGCGGTGTGTGTATATAGTTGTTAAATTGTCTAAAAATGCTTCTCCGCTACAAACAAATCTCACGTACAAGTGCCAAGCCTTCCATACTTTGAATATCATGTATCTGTGCAACAGATCTGGTAGCTGTCTGTTCTCTTCAGTGAGTCACCTGTTTGTGTCTTTATGGGGAGCTTTGGGTTAGTGTTAGTCTCAAAATAGTTTTTCCCGACCACACACCGTATTTGTGTTGCACTACTTTCCATCCTTTCATCCCGTTTTACAGAGTCAATGTTTTCGGAGTTGATTGTTCAGCATTGCACTTGGAGGATGTGGATCATGTATGTTCGTCCTCCAGAATCTGTCCTTTCCTCACCCTTAATGCTCGTTCACACTCATTCTTGTTTTTCTGCCTGCTTTCACGCGTCTTTGACCTCGTTCAACCTGCACAGTTTTGCCGTTGCAAAGCATTAGCGTCTCGGCTGTCATGTTATGAAGCCCCAGCTGGTTGGAGATGGAATATGGGCTGCCGTTCCCCCCTCACCAGGCTCAGAGAACCGCTGAAAGCACAGTATCCCTGCTGTTGCTTCGTTATTTCCACGCACACACTCGTATGTCCTCCGTTAGGTGCCTTTCCTCTGCAGACCAACAGAGGGAGCCAGTTAGCTTTTCAGTTGGCACTGCTCCACGTGTATATATATCTTTTTTTTTTTTTTTTTCCTCCTTTTATTAAAAGAAGAGCCAACCGTCTGAAGCAGGCCGGACCTGTGCCCTAGCGTGACCTTTGTTTTACCGTTATAACTGTGACTACCTTCCCCCCCTCTGCGGTGCCCCAGAAGGGAAGAAGCTTCTGCAGACTAGAATGTGATTGACGTATGATTGAGTACTTGGTCTGTGTGTGACTTATTAATCTGGTTGACATTTTGATTTGTGATAACGCATTACCTCTGACTTGTGCTGCGGCTTACGATGGAACGCTGCGTTACTCCTGTGCCTAAAAACAGCAGTGTTTACTGTAATCTCTCTCATATTGTGAGCCTCAAGTACATATAACTTTGTTTATTTGCGGTGTACATGCTTGAGTTTGATTTCTAGTTCTTCTCTGGAGTCTTAAACTCGTGTTCTTATATTTCTTCTAGTCTGTAATGGTATCAGTTGCTGCTCTGTATTTTGTATCTGAGTGAAATTGCACAGTTCGGTATCTCGTAAATTATTTTTCATGTGCGATATGTGGTAAGAGCTGCTGCTGTGTGAAATGAACTGAACTTTTCAAATGCTAAATGACCTCTTCATCACCAATTACTCTTTAATTTTGTACAGCGCCTCTGCTCTGTTTTCGTGACATTTTGAGCAAGTAAATGTTATTTAAGTTCACCTTCGTGAAGTTTGAGTTGTCAATTCTTTATGCACATCCACTACACTTAAATAACTACATCAGGGCTGTTCAAACTGGTTTAGGTGTTTAAATGTGATTTAGGCTGAATTTATGTAGATCAGAATTGCATAGAAAACCAATAGTGAAGTGCATTTAACATTTTAAATAAAGTTTCTTGTTAAATATTTAACAATAGTTGTTAAATAGGTCATAATTTGGAAAATTCCTGTTAGAAGAAACTAATGCTAAATGTTATTCCTTTCTACAGAACCTTAATGACTTTGCTCTTTGCTCACTATGGTGTAACTACTTTACAAAATATAGATTTGGTAATATTTTTGAAACGTGGCTTATAAATCTGTTGTGCTACATTATCACCACCAAATACTAGATTCAATCTGTGTTCCCTTTCAATTAGGGCAGGTTTTGCATGACTTTTTTTGAATCCGATTGATTGCAGGCCTCATTGATCTGAGCTTATATTGATTGAACTGACCATTCGTGAAAATCAATGGAGAAGATTGAAAATAAGAGACATTTAGTGAACTGGAGCATGTTCACACGTTTAAGTGTTTGCGAGCATAAAACACTTGGCCCTGTTCATGTACACTCACGCTGAAGTAGTACAGGCTATCTTTTTCACCGAGATTGATCTGAGGATAAAATGAATAAGGCTCAGATCAATGAGGCTTCCAAAAATAAATCCAACACTTGTCCCAAGTGGAAGAAAAGTTTACAAAAAAAAAATTGAATCTTAAGGGCCAGTCACACAGCCGATCACGCACAGATTGGGTTAGTGCTTGCTTCTGCGTCGAGAAATTGACCAAAGTATTCCACGAACATTCGACGCACACGCACGCTTCGCGAACTTTCCACGTACGAGCACTTTCAGAATCCACATTGTCATTGGAATGAACGTGATACGTGTGCGGTTCATGCGTGATATGAAGGTGGGGCGTCAGTGGACCAACGTGGAAGTGCGCTGATTCGAACCAGTTCCGAGGCATAAGCACTGACGGCCGACGCGTGTCCCGTGCATAGTCACGCATACTCGATGCACACGCCAACTCATGAATAAAGCAAAAATTTTGAACCGTTCAAAACTCAAAATCACGCACAAACTGCCTTCGACGCACATCCACTTACAATCACTGATGGTCCACGTTCATTCCACCGACGAAATACGCATACGACGCACGCTCCGCGCAGAAACGAAAATCTGCGTGATTCATTCGTTTTCGCTGTGTGACCGGCCCCATTTGATGTGTAGCATAATGAGAGATTTAGAGTCAATGTTTAAAAGGCTGGTCAACATTTCATAAAATTTCCATCCAAATCGATCCTCTGTGTTTTTGTATTCCTGCCCATTGACCGTTTGCTCAACCGTTTTTGGCGAAGGGAACTGCGACAGCTTTTTTCGTTAGTCGTGTAGTCAAGTTTTATTAAATCATTCTTGCTAGCGATTACTTCCACTTTTATTAATGACCTCGCATTATACCCTTTTAATCATGGTTCTTGCATTGACTTGGCCCAACTGAAAATCAATGCTTAAAAAATATCCTGGGTTTCCACTGTTAATTATTAATTTGTGAAACGTAATGAAGGCAGCATAATATCTGTGCTAGGGCGAGCAAAAGCACTGTCAGAAAAAGACAATGGGGTATTGTCGCTACTTTGAAGATGGATGACTATCAACTATTATACAGTTTGCATCAAACGCTAACCACTGCTAAAGATACCTGTCAAACTGCATCTATCTGCTAACGCTTTTATTTATCTCTCCTGGAGGCCTTTTGTGCTGATAATCCACTGTGAGTAATGTCGTATTGTTCTATGCCAAAACAATGTCTCTTCGTGGATTCCTTTGAGTTGAATAAGCCCTGAAGACACCACGGTCCATGACACTTCATCTGCAAACACTTTCTCTGGTGACATCTTGGCTCAAGCTGAGGTGATGCATTCTTATTTGTGGCCTTTTTGCTGTTTTTATTACTGACAAGGATGGTCAAGAAAAGAGATAAACCATGGGACTGGAGAATCATGCAAGATTAACTCCTATTATGGGCATTTCTTCCATGCAATATAACATTTGGGATGTTTTATTTCCATATGAAAGCAAACAACCCAGTTGTCAAGCTCCACAAAAAGCACACAAATCATATATACTATTTTCAAATTTTTCCTCTAAAACCAAACAATAGCTTTGCAAATTTAAAGTTGCCTTCTGTCTTTGATTTCCTCTTGCATTCGTTTTACTTTTACAATATGAACCTGTTAGAATCCAGAAATTCTATGAGATATTTGTGTCAAGTAGTTGGAGTCAAGATCCGGTCATAGAGTCAGACAGACAAATTGCTGAATTTGTTGCAACATCTTTTCAAATGCTGAGCTGTACAAATACAACAGAATCCCATTTTTACAATATGCTTGTGTGGCTAAAATGCCCAGCTACATAAATACAACAGAACTGAACTGAATGGTTAGTGGAGATGCTGGCGTAGCATGGTACATTGGATGGATGGTAATGGCTACTTACATGACCATCCATCAAAGTTATATTTAGAGCTTGCTAATGATCTCAATTATGAAATGCTTACTAGTTTGACTGTTGTTCATGGATGTAATTCAGTTCTTCAGAGTCATGTTGTTTTCTGCAGTCCATACGCTGAGATCCATTCCAAGGCTTGATGTTTTAAGACTCAGGAAGGCCACATTTATGTAGCTTCCTGATATTAAGCGATGGTGTTTCTGGAAAAAAACTATTCCTCAACCATGTTTGAACATGAGATCTAACCGCTAGACCAGTGTTTTTCAACCTTTTTTGAGCCAAGGTACGGTTTTTCATTTTTCACCACCAACAGAAAATGTTGAAAAAATGAAACTCTGCAAGGCAAGGCAAGTTTATTTGTATAGCACATTTCATACACAATGGTAATTCAAAGTGCTTTACATAAAGAATGATAAAAATAAAACATTAAAAATGATTAAAAGAATAAAAAGATAATACGTATAAAATAAAATGCAAACTATAGCCTATATTAACAATATACAGTCATTCTTATTAACGTGTCTTGAATGGGAATCAAATAAATTCATTTTCCACGGCACACCTGACGATCTCTCACGTTCTGTTCTCCTTATGCCATACCATAATTGAAATTCCTAAATTTCCTCAATTCCTGATCTTACCATTCAGTCTTTTGAAAGTCTCACTGTGAATATCTCACAATCATTTGTGCAAAAATGTAAAGTTGTTGCTTTCAGCAAACCTTAAGCTATAAAAACATCTCTACCCTGTCTTCAAGAAACTGAAATAAACTACATTTGCCCCAGTTTCAAATGTCTGGCCATTTATCTTATTCTTTTTTATATTGAATCGAACTTGTGCAATTGTTTTGGTTGAGTGTCGTCAGCTGACCTGGATGATTACGGCTTTTTTATGTACCGTAAGCAGGAAAGACTCGCTCTCCTCACAGCCCTTCTGGAGCCTCATCCCTGGCCTTCAACGTCTAGAAAGGTCCAATGACATGTACTCTTCCATCACATCTCACACCCATTTGGACATTTATTTGTTCACTGCACCTCTCTGACATTTCAAACTAGATGTTTATTATACCCTTAAGCTTAATCGTGATTGGACTGAACTCCTCTTTCTCCCTGCCAAGACCTCTCTCGCCAAATCTCTACGTTGAAGGTCAGACCACTGTGCCCTCCAGCTTTGTCAAAGCACTCTGTGTCAAGAAGTCTCAGGCTCAGATGATTTCTGACTCACAAACATGTTTGCAGAGTTAGGCTGACCACACACTTGAAGATTTTAAGCCTGGTTTTGGGTCTGATTTGAACTCCTGATGATGGTGTGGCACGATTCAAGACATTTTGTAAAATAAAGGACCTCCACTGTGTGGTGTCATTGCGATTATATTTTTGCCCCCGGTTGTGTCGGAGCCCTTACGATCCCAAATCATGTCTGACATTTACAACTCTTGATGTGTTACCTGTGAGAGCCAATGAGAGCAAACAAGCGTCACCAACCAGATGTTTCATCGCTGAAACTTGGCAGCCACAAAGAAGTGGAGTGCTGAGAAAGAAGATCACCCATATTCTTTTTTCTCCTTTGTGACAGCTTATCTCACTTAAAATATTAATACAATCGGGTCTGTGGTCTCGTGGTTTGGATGAATCTTCTTGTGTATTTGGAGGATTACAATGCTAAAAATAGGTTTAAACTACCATTATGTCTGTGCTTTCCCACAGTTTTAAAATCAGTTAAGATTTGAAAATCATCTAGTGTGTCCCAGGCCTTAGTAGGGTGCAAGCATTTGTTGCTTTTCCCAAAGTTGATATGATTTTTTAAATAATTTATTCTTTGTGCTATTTTTACACACTTGTGGAGATTTAAACATATTGCTAAAATATATGTTCCTAATATATATTTCTATGCTTATTTCACAGTCATACTGTTGTCAAAGGCGACAAAAAAACGGACAAAAACCCACACATTTTGTGCTGTTTTCAGTAAAACTTTGGAGGGAATTGGCAATTACATTATAATATAGGCCTGTTGAGTGAAATCAATCTGAATCAGTTCAAGTATATTACTGGCACTGCCTCAAATAAAAAATGTAGGACTGCTGTATGTATAATTTATACAATAACTTACCATTCAGATGGATCTTTTTGGCTTGGATTCTGTTATTGGATTCTTCACTCATTAATTAACTAAACTATCAAAATGCATACATTATCGTACTTGGAATATTTTCTCGATTTCTCACACTACGACTAATTCAGTTGATACAATTTCCTAAACCATTCATTCAGTTCTCATTGTAAAGACATTTCTAAAAACGTTTCACCTGTTTTCATTCAGATTCCAATTTTGTCAAAGATCTTTGCAAAACTCTAGATTTAACCATGTTCTCATTCATAAAACACAAACAAATTATTACACACTAATAATATAATTAAGTTAATTATCACAATGCGAACAATAATGCGGTCCTGCTGCTTTATACTCAACAACATGATGAAAATAAAACCTTGATCTTCCTCGACCAAAAGTCCTTTGCTCTAACATTTGCCCTTGAGCACATCTTTGCAGCAGCACAACTTACTTTCTTTAACCTTCTCTTGTTACATCTCTGCTCAGATCTCTACAGTCACTGTAATATCTTCTTAAATTCAATTCAAGTCACGCCAGTCAGGGCTTGCGAGTGTCCCTGATAGACAGTCGACAAAAAAGGAGAACCTACTGGATTACAGAAACTAACTAATGCTAATTTACCATGTCTAAAGATTCAGTAATGAAAATTAAATTCACTTTTTTGTCCTGAAATATTTTTCTCCCCAACCAAATCAGAAAAATACATTCAGAATGTAATTGGAAATGCATAGTTGACTGTTTCATTATTCTTGCATGCACATGGCAAGTGTGTCTGAATTATAGTGTTGTTTTTCACTAATGCATGAGGGGAACAAATGTAAGTTAATAATTTAATGCTGCGCATGTTGATATGGTGTGTTATACTACAAGAGTGTTGTGTGTTTCGCAGAATTCCTTCACTGACGTGAAGCCCCATGGAGTCATACAATCGGATTTGGCTGCCGAAAAAGGCCGTCCCTGTTGGTCCTGGCTGCCTGAAAAAGTCACTCTGCACCCACTCTGTCAGCGGCAAAGGTTAAGATTTGAAGATTAGGATTACTCATCAATAAACACAAACAATCTGTGATTTTATATCTCTATACACTACAGAAATATCTCACACTGCTGTACCGGAAGACATTAAATTGACTTTTCAGAGAAGGAGGTTCTCATAGGGTGGCTTGACATTATCACTTAGAAATAATAAAATGAAAATGTCAACGTTTTCAGCTCCCATTTGTCGGGGTTAATGTCAAGGTTCCCATCTGAAATTCTGTTTAGGTTTGGAATGTTTGGCACAATGATTTAGCGTTGAGGTGGTGATGGAAAGATATTTCCTTTGTTGCACACGGCTTTGAGCCATGTTTACCTTTCCCTCTCTTTTCAAAAGACTTATTTGTATGTTCAGCATTCTTTGTTTCTGTGCCCTTCAACCCCTAAGACCACTGAAGAAGGACAAGAGCCTCTCCTGGAGACTCAGCCTGTACCAGTAATTAGGTTAAAAGGCTGCTGTGATTGGCTGACCAAAGCTAAGCCAATATTCCTCTGCCCACTTGGCGCTAAGCTGAAGATTGGAGGATGCCAAGCTCCACTAAAAGACCAGAACAAACACACTCAAGAAACCCAAGGGCATTTAAAAAGCCCAAATTATACACTGCATACCCTAATAAGTTAGCAGAACTCAAAATTTGAGTTAATCAGCTAACAAGTTAACCAATGTTGAGTGTATTGTGTAAATGAGTAATTAACTACTTTTCCCTTGAAAAAGTAAAGTGATTACTCTTAATTTAATAACAGTTACTTCTGATTTAATTGCAGTAGAACAACTATATACTGTATATAAAAATTGTGTATTTAATATCTAATGCTAAAATTTATGTTTTTTATTTGACCTCCCTTTTAATACTTTGGTCAGTTCATGATTAATTAATGCAGTTGTGTATTGTTTATTTGAAAGAATTAAGAGCAGTTTCATGTCTATCCTTTTATTGTTCAACTGGTCAAGGCTGATATAAGGGATTTAGAAAGTAATTAGTATTAGTAATCAGTACAGTAATATAATTACAGTTGAATGTGTTAATTAGTAGCTAGTAATTAATTACTTTTTAGAGTAACTTAACCAACAATTTAACTTAACTCAAATATTAAGTTAATACTTAAAATTTAGATCAATTTTCAGCTGAAAAACTAAAGTTAAAAAAAAAAAATTAATCAAGGTCCTATGATTTGTTAATTTGTTGTTGTTATTATTTTTTTCTCTCTCTCTCAAAAAAAAAGGAAAACTAAAGTAAGGGATTAATCTTAATCTGATCAGATGTAATTGTACTAGAACTAACTATCTATCTATCTATCTATCTATCTATCTATCTATCTATCTATCTATCTCACTCTCTCTCTCTCTCTCTCTCTATATATATATATATATATATATATATATATATATATATATATATTTGGCTTTATCCACTTTGGTAAGTTCAAGAATAATTTATGCAATTTGAAAGAATTAAAAGTAGTTTCAGGTCAATCCTAGTTTTGTTCAACTGATTGAAGCTGATTTGTAATCTAATTACAGTGTTAAAAATGTAATTACTTTTTAAGATTAATTTACTGTACAACACAAACATGTTAGTTACAATTGAATTGAAATATTGGCTAAGTTAACTTATATAATTTGATTTTATATATTAACTAAAATCCTTTGCATTGAACTGCTGCCAGCTAGCAATAGTACTTTCACGTTAATGTAAATAGCAAAGAGACCCCATTCTGTATACTTGTATAGACACAACATACAGTATTCTATACAGTAAACCTGCTGTCTGGCTTAAAGAGTTAGTTCACCCAAAAATGAAAATAATGTCATTGATTAATTAATAAATGTTGTTCCTGTCACACCGTTACAGCGCAAAGACTCTTAGTTTGTTTTCATCCAGTCACATGTTCCTTTGTTTTAGTTTCTCCCGCCACACCTGTGTTTGTGTTTTCGTTAAAGTATTTTTGAACTCTTCATCATCATCGTCATCGGTCACAGAGTATCCAACCTAAAATTTGTAACATAAGTTACAAACTCTTGGCGCAGATTGCAGCGGCTGCACAGTACAGACGTGAGCTTATCACGTTCACGGCAAGAATCAGCCATCTTGTCGCCCCCTACCCCTTGGACGACGATATGATCAAGTTGATGTACCAGGTCGGGGTGAACTTTATACACCCGAAGGACCTCCCAGGCATGTCTACACTGATCAGGAATGAGGCAATCTTCCAATGTCTGGAAAGTTTTGATCCCTGATTCAGTACCCAGCCAGGCGCAGATCCCAATCCAACATCACCTTTGACCACGGAATCACCGCAGACGGAGAGCTACCACCCGCCACAATGCTTCAGCCTGAGCCAGAGGAGAGGACAGCACTGACCCTCGCCTCGTAAGAGGAGCCCCAGAGTCAGTCTGAACAAGGGTGTGAGCCTGCAACACCTGCGATAGAGGGAGATCTGGTGGATATGGATGCCTACAGTCCTAGACGTTTTACTGGGGTGTGATGCTGCACTGCAGGTCCTGCTGCCTCCAGCCTCATTGGTGTCCAAGGATCCTGTGGCTCCACCTCCGGCCTCGGATCCTTGCGGGATGTCCTGCTACACTCTGTCCCTCCACCCCTATGGCTGCAGCTGGCTCCTCCTTCCCTTCGGCATCACCTCGGTCCTCGTTCACAACGGCTCCTCCTCAGTCCTCAGGTACACTGGTTCCGCCTTGAGTGTTCATCGCCAAACCTGTGAGTAGAGATATTGCTGTTACGATTACCTTCGTCTGTGGATTACCAGTGTTTGTGTTTTCGAACCCTTCATCATCATCGACTGGATCCATGACAGTTCGAAACCCTAAAGACTTTCGTTAATCTTCGGAACACAAATTAAGATATTTTTGTTAAAGTCTGAGAGCTTTCTGTCCTTCCATAGTTCATAAAGATATCATAAAATGTGAATTGAGCAGTTTAGTCAAAATTTTCAGAAGAGACTCAAATAATTTATAAGTTGAACAGATTTCATTTAGGCTTTTATTCACATTTAAACATTGATCAGTAAACAGAAACAGAAACTCAACTGAACCTGCTTGATGCACAAGAATGAACCTCGTTGTTTTTTGAGTAAGCCTAAACGTGCTGCGCAAAACACAAAAGAATAAACTTAATTGTTTCTTTAGGAAACTCAAACGTGCTGCGTAACACGAGAATGAACCTCATTGTTTCTCACACATCAAGCAAACATTCTTGAGCTTCGGTTTAGAACTGATGAGTGAGCTGATGAATGTTTAAATGTGAATACGAGCCTTTATTCAATCTGTTCTTCATATAAAGTGATTGCTAACCTCGCTAAATTTTAACTAAAATGTTTAATTCATGGATAAGTTTTACAATCTCTTTATTAACTTTTTGAAGCATCAAAGTGGTAGCTGCATAGCTGTCGACAGAGGCACAGAAAGCTCTCAGATTTCATCAAAAAGATCTTCATTTGTGTTCCGAATATGAAAGAAAGCCTTATGGGTTTGGAACAACATGAGGGTGAGTAATTGAATGATAGAATTTTCATTTTTCTGTGAACTAACCCTTTAATATAAGTTATTGAGTTCACACAAGTTCACATTTTTTCTAGTAATTACAATGAACTTTCATTAATATTTGAGTGAAAGGAACTCATTTCATTTAGTTAATTTCACTGTTGGGTTTTATAGTCTATCTATAATGGTGGATCTAAAGCAAATGATGACATGCTGTCATTATGGGCAGATCAAAAAGAAAAAATGGACCCCTGAGTGTTTTAATAAGCTCAGTCTAACTGGATGACTTCCCCTGCTCTTCATATGCCGCTGCAGATGTCAATAGAGAACACAGCACTACAACCGATCCTGTTATTATGTTCTGACGTACTTGCACTCATGCTCTGATTTCCATTTTCTATAAAGGTCTGTAATTCTTTCTGGACGGAGAAGCTCTGCTAGCTGTCTACCTTCAAGCGCTCTAAAGGGAAGCATAGCGGCGGAGTGGACGATATGTCAGACGCATTTAGAATTCTGCCTTTCATTTTTCCACCCACACAGTCCCCCTGCACTCTTGTTGACTCTGCTGTAGAAACCTGTGATTTCCCAAAATGCTGAACAGAAGAAAGGCGAGGATAATAAAACATGCAGTAGGTGATTGCATAGCATTAACTCTCACTGCGCCAGAATATTCTGGAACATCTTGGTTCTCGGGCGGTTTGCCGTGTCTGCTTCATATGAATCATCGTGTAGTGAGGCTTGACATGTCATCGTCTTCCTCCAACAGCTGGAATGGAAAATCACATCTTGTGGTTAATGGTAATGCTGCCGATATTGCTGGTGTCTGAGAGGTAATAGTAATGAGAGTGGATGGTAATGGTGCACGGTGAACTACAAGTGTGAGGGCACCCTGGCTGGCCGTGTGCTCTAAATGACACTCAACCCTATCTCCGGGCCCATCTTGACAGTCCTCAGATCTGCAACTCACTTAAAGTGCAATTAAGTGGTTGGAGAGTACTTAGTTTATTCTTCCAGAAAGCCACATTGTTCTCATGTGTTCGCCTTTTCCAGAAAGTCTTCATTAATGTCTTTGAACTATCTGTTGCTGAGTGCTTAGTTTTCTCAAGCATTTATTTTTGTCAGTGATATATTCTTCTTTTTGTTTGCTTTCATCAAAAATATATTTTACTTTTAATCATTATTTCATTAGCATACATTAACGCAACACAACACAGTTCAAAAGTTTGGGGTCAGTAAAATCTTGCTTTTACAAAGCAATAATACTTTCTTAATAAACAGGGATGCATTAAATTTAAAGACAAGTATAATATAATCAAATTAAAATAAATGCTGATGTTCTAAATTTTCTGTTCATCAAAAAGTCCTGAAAAAAAATATATCACGGTTTCCACACAAATATTAAGCATGCAGAAAGTTTTCAAGCTTGATAATAATAAGAAATGTCTGTTGTAGAATGAAGGATCGTGTGACACTGAAGACTTGAGTAAAGAAAAATCAAAAGGAATAAATCACATTTTAAAACACACTCAAACAGAAAAAGGTTCAGACGAATTGTTTTTACTGTGTTTTTGATCACATACATGCAACCTTGATGCTGCATAAGAGATTTCTTTCAAAAAAAATTTGAATAGTAGTGTCTTCCTAAAATGTTTTATATTGTTCATATCTTGTGGTAATTTGTTACTCGTGATAATTTCATCAACAGTACCCTTTAATCAAAATGATTTAATTATCAAGATGCACATTATTTGTGACTCTTTGTGTTCATCACTTTTGTTGATGAAATTTCAGATCATTCTTTGTCCACATTTCTTCTCAAACCATGCACACACAGTCGATCTATTAGTGTTTAAGGAAGTGGACAGACTCGGGTAATAGACTAGTAAACAAGATGAACAAATTGCTCCCTCCTTGAGCAGAGCTGCAGAAGAGCTGAAAATAGGCATGCCTCGTTCTGGACTAATATTCGGCTTCTTCAGTAGCCAAGCGACAAAACATACCATGTATCCTAGTGTAGGAGGCGGATACACATCATTTAAGCCGAAGTGCATTTCGTATTTTCAGTTCTGTGATACAGGTGATGGACGCATGACTGCACTTACATGACTGCACTTGCATCGCATTCATTAGTCCGTTCCTCAGAGGATCAAATTAATATTTAATGGCCTTCTCCCAAAAGCAACAAGGCTCCTATACCCTCATGTTAAGACTATGTTTGGGACATCGGCCAGACGAAAAGCTTCTCTTGGCACTACATTGAGAAATTGCTTTTCATGTTTCAGCGCCCGTCTATACATGTGTGCTTCTGAGTGGGCTGAGAAGTATCATGCGCTCATAAAGTGAAAATAGGAGCAGACAAACTGCTCGCTGAAGACACTCCGTACCAGATACACTCTGCGCACTGGCCTTATTATTTTGACTGAGATACATTTCTTCCCCTGTATCTAAGTGTAAGCTGTGATATTTCAGTCTAAGTTGTGGGGTGAAAGGAGAAAGATGAGTAAGTGAGCTGAGAATCTATCCATCGTGATCCAGAATAAGCAGCATAAATTGAAAATGCTTGACATTTCCATTAACGTGCACATTGGGAATGGAAATACCTGGAGCCCTTTGTTTAAGCTGTCCAGAGTAATTCAGTTTTTAGCAGTGTTTATCATTAATAGTGAAGTCAGTGTGAGGAAAACCAATATTGCGTGCATTTAAACATCCAACAGACTCCCTTGCATATTTCACCATCTGTCTATTGAATGCTCTAATGTATGCATAAAGCTAATGCTGCGCTTCGTGTCCCTAGCAGTCAGAGATGCGTGACCTTTAAAGAAACACAACTGAAAGAAACCTCCATTAACACAGCAGTGAGTTAATGTAAATAGGATCAATGCAGACAAAAGCAAAAGACTTTCGTCACATCGAAACATGAGTGAGTACAATCTAATTACAAGTGAAGTATCAATATCGCTGCTGTCAATACAGCGGAAATGAGAAACAGATGATACTGGCGCATGAGATATCTAAAAAAAGGTTTTAAGGGTATTTGAGTTTTGTGTGAATACATTCAAAGGTTGCACAGTAACAAGAGATAACTAACCCAACCTTGTTCCTGGAAGACACACTGTGCTATTTTGGCAATCCAATAAGATCATTACAAGTCACACTCTCCAACCAGGATCTAATAAACTTGGGTATATCATGCAAACAATGATGATGGCACCTATTGAATTGTAGGCTACGACGCAAGTTAGCACAGAAGAATAAAACATCATCAGCTTGCGCTATTGGAGTACAAATACAGAAAGATGAATAACACTTTGGCAATCTTGGTTAGTTAAAAGGAGGACTCAAAAGAGGAGTCATGGAAAGGAAAAAGAGGTTGAGGTTGTCATGTCGTGTTGATCAATATGTCATTTCATGATGCTCTTTTATTGGTTAGTCAGTAGATGCGGTTCATAGCAGCAAACACACTGAGATGATCATGCTTAACTTCTGATACTGTCAGAAAGTGATCGCAGGCTTTCTTTGATCACAAGGCTGTGACGATGGCCGTCTTTGGACTTCTCTCACAGTACAATGTAGGACCACAGTTTAGGAGCCACGACCATTGAAATCACCATGATTGGTTATCTTTCTTCTGGGACAGCCCAAAATCATTCAATGTGTACCGGTATTAGTTGTTTCCCTAATCAAATAAACCTGATTCAACTCATTTGTTTGTAACTAGACTGTTCCCAAAACCTGAAAACGTTGAGTTAGATAAATGAGTCATCTAAATAGTGGCCTCCAGGACTTGGGATGGGAATCACTGGATTAACTAAACATTAACTAGAGATTCTGTCTTTAGGCCAGAAAATGTGACTTTGATTTGAAACCCACAGGGAGGGCATGAAAGCGAAGGTTAAATATCTAATCAGGAAAAATTGCCCTGAAAAAAGAGATTTACAGAGGATGCAATGTGTTCCAAAAATCCTGTTATTTTAATTTGCAATTTAAAAAAACAACAACAGCTCCTTCCCCCTAAAATATTGATATGCCATTAGCCCGATGGATTAACAAACCGAAAAAATGAATCCAGTCATTAAATTGTGCTAATTTGGAAGCTAACCATTTGTGATTTTTAAGTGTTGAAGGTTTGGCTGATTAGCACGGCCATTTAAAAGTAACCGTTAAAAGTATTCTGATCAAATCATTTCAATAAAGATTTAATATATTATTTTCTTATATTCGAGTAGATGTTTCGAGATGTTTCGAGTATGATTTTTTGCAGAACCCTTAACAATGTTTTGCAAACCCTTGTCTGCTGTCGTAATTACGGTAGTCACATGGCATTTAGGATATAATATGCTCAAAATAACCTGGCAGCAGAATTGAATGCCCATGAGAAAAAAGATGGTAGATATGAATTTGTGTACATCTGAGGATTCTGCACCAGTCAAGCAACTGTCATTGAGATGAATGTGAATTTCGATAGATAGATTTCTACAGGTATTACCTTTGAGGATTTAGCAGAGATCCTTTGGGAACAATGTGCTGTGCTGGTTTTGACCCATATTGATGAAAATTAGAAATATTGGCAAAATAATAATGCTCATATAAAAGACTTCATAAGCCTATTGTACAAATCCTACTCTGAATCCTACTCAGTTCTAATCATTAGCCCAACCAAATTATATATTTATTTCACTTAAAATGGATGAGCATAATTATGGTGATTTGTCCTTTCCAAAAGCACCGCACATTGCTGGTAAAAATCGATATGTTTACTTAATGGAATTACATGCAATATCAATTCATAGGGGAAAACTAGTGACGACAGGAGCTGTTTGGGTCCATCTCGCCCATAATTGAACGAGAAAACTGCATTGATGGCTCTTAAATAGAGAGAGGGAGAGAGAGAGAGAGAGAGAGAGAGAGAGAGAGAGAGAGAGAGAGAGAGAGAGAGAGAGAGAGAGAGAGAGAGAGATGGTGGAGTGTGAGTGCAGCGTTAGTGTTTCTCAAATGCCATAATTCAACATCTGTCGACAACTGAATGACGCAAGCGAGATAAGACGGCAAAACTAACTAAAGTACATTACGAATATCGGTGAACTTTGATTTACAATCATGATTTCGCAGAATTGAGCGAATGCTTCAAGAAAGAAGAAAACGGGGACGCGAAAAAGCCGCGCGCATGGATCTCACATCCATCCATCATCCCACGCGCGCTGTTCTCCAGGCGAAATTCAACATGATTCGCGTAATGAAACTGTTCTCGGCGAGGTTTTAATGGAGGTGGAAGGTGAGTCTCCTGACAGCGAGCTTGAGTTTTAGTCGCCGTTAGTTCCAGATGCACCGCGTCGCTCCTCATCGCAGAGTTCGCATGGCTCCGGTTGGAGACACCAGCGCTCGGAGAGACATGTGCGGTCTTTAGCAGCAATAATCGCGGCAGGAAACCAGTCTGGAGGGTTGATCCAATCAAATAAAAAAAGCAATAAATGCGCACTGAACACAAGTGACCCTTCGCGCTATGAGAAACTTCAGGGAAAGAGCTTCACCGGCGACCGCGCGGATGCTACGGCGCCTCGTGATGTTTTAAAGTGAAGCCTTTCTGATACACAGCAACTTTTTGGATCTAACATCGACACAATCGTGGAGATGACGAGGAGACAGGACGACATCGCGCCATCACCTGTTATCTGAACACTGTGATTAGTTCTCACAAAAGCACTGAATCTTTATTGCCTTTGGACCTGCTTTCAATACATTCCGATGTTAGACATGGAGACTAGTCAGTTGCGGACAGTAGAAGGGGTGATTTCTTAACGTGCAAGAATACATAGCCATATCGTTTTTATTCCTAACACATCGCTTTCGGTACATCTCCTCATTTTGCACTATGATGGAACCGCCACCTTGCTCTAAAAAGAGCCTGTCTCTTTCGCTGCCGGTTCCCCGGGAGGGTCAGGCGACCCTCAAGCCTCCCCAGCATCTGTGGAGACAGCCGCGGACCCCCATCAAAATCAAACATCGCGGTTACTCTGATACCGACCGGCATCACCACCGACAGATAGAGCGCTCGAACGCCATGGACACGAGTGACCGGCCGGGGCTCAAGAAGTCCCGCATGTCCTGGCCATCGTCGTTCCACGGAACCACCAGCGCGTCCATCAGCAACTGCGCTGGGAGTAAGCGGTAAGAAAGCCCAGTGACTAATTACGAGCTATTTCTGTGTGCAGGACGCCCAAAACTCACGATAATGATGCTGGAAGGGTTAATAGTGCTTTGTGTGGAGAGGCGGGACGCGTGGGCATCCTTGATGATGCGTTATGCGTAACGGCTCCAGCGTCTCTCAGAGAGAGAGAGAGAGAGAGCGTGAGTTTGAAGTGCCTCGAACGTGACCCCCCGAAGTAACCTCAAACCAGTTATGAGCAGCTCGTGGCATAAGCGCTTACTAATAATGCTAATGAGATGGATTCAAAGTGTGGAAGACGCGCGTGTCATATGGGTTTTTGGAGAGCCCGTGATGTGAATGCCACAGTTAGCGGTTCAAAAAGGACAGCATTTAGGATCATGGCATATGCTCTTTCGCTCTTGGCACCTGGAGACACCATATGCGCGCGCCAAAAAAATTAGCATGATCTAATCAAGCGCTTCAGTTTCAAGTCAGTGACATAATGGGGGTTTACAGTAACGTTCTTTGTCTCTCTTCTGGCTTTTTTGATTATATAAATTTGAATTCTAAACATATACATTTACATAATGCACTCTTAAAAATGAAAATTATTATTGCTGTTATTTCTACAAAGAACCTTTAACATCCCTCAAACATCCTTTACAAGGTTCTTTACAGTGGATAAAGGCTGTTTATTCAAATGTTTCTCACATTAATGAAAAAATAAGGTTCTTTTAATAACTCTCCAAGGTCCTTTGAGGAAACAAAAGTGGTTATTCTATTGAATTCTTTAGATTCTTCAGATTATTAAAAGACAAAATGGTTCTTTTAAGAAATGTTCACTAAATGGCGAATCCCTCAAAAAAACCTTTTTGGAGCTTTGTTTTTTAAGAGCAAACAGAGTTTAATATAATATTTGCATAAAGCCAAAGCATGCACAGAAAGAACAGAAGCACCGTGTTCCTGGGATTTTGACTTGCGTTACCACAGCACTGACTGTGTAGCGCTGTTATAAATAATCAAACTGAATTAGTTTTACACGGAGAAACACATTTGTCAGCCTGACACTCATGTCGATGAGTTTGTGGGTTTGCACGATCTGGTGTAGCGCACAATACACTGATTTTACCCTCAAGGAAGAGTGTGGGTGTTGCTTGCTGTGCTTTACGTAGATGCGCATACAGACTGATGTTAAGAGGTGAAATGTGGCGCCCCTTTGAGTGACGCCTTACCAAATTGGGTGACTATTACAGTAATAATCTGCTTCTGTGAGGGCCATACGCCCCAGGGGAGGCTGAGAGCCGAAGGCCTGGTTTCCTTCCTGTCAACCTTTGCCTAGGCCACAGACGGCCTGCGCGGCAGGATCCCGGGAGACAGGCCAGCTCGGCCTGACTGTATAGTAAAGCCTGATTTATATTCACTTCCCCAGGACACGCTCACAGCCTGTCCAAGAATTAGTGCAGCAGCACTGGCTCGGACTGTCCTGCTTCTACTGTGGGCGGGTGGCACAGTGCGAGAAATAGAGAGCGAGAGACAGAGAAAGCTGCCTGTGAGTGTGTGTGGCTGTGGTGATGTCACAAGAAGCAGAGTGAGATGTCCATGTCTATCTGGTCACTTTCTCCTCTCACTCATTGCATTGTGTAACATGATCTGTCAGTAAAGGCATAGGTCTTAATTCCAGTATGTGTAAATGAATGTATTTATGCTTAAATCTTTCCCCATCAAGGTTTAAAAAAGAAGAGGAAAAATAGTTGCCAGTGTTTTTGACCATTTTCACAAAAATTTGAATATTTGAATATTCAATGCATCAAAAGAAAGAGAAGAGCCTCAGCTTTTAAACAACAAGAACAACAACAAAACATTTTATTCTAATTTCATGCATTACTTTTTATGAACACTTGAATGAGGGTGTTTCATAAATACAACAACTCTTGAGCAAAAAGCTGAGAAAATCACGCTTTTTTGTCAAAGACTACACCCAGATCGGATTCAGAACGATAATCAAAACACAGATTTGCTTTCACAGTCCTGAAGTTTGTGCTGGGTCGACATTTCATTCAGTAGCATTAGGGAGTTTTGATTTATGGTAAGTTTACATATGCATACATAATTATTCATGAGGTTGCTTGTTTCTGCATCTTCTTCGCATGTGTTTTGATCAGGAGATTCAGTACTATTTCAAATGATATAGTACTAGTTTTCCTGTTGCTTGCGATGCCAAAGGTCATGGGTTTGATTCCCAGGGAAAGCAAGAACTGATTAGAATACAGTAATACCTCATAAATACCCATTTTAAATATTTTTGGGGTTTTACCCTATTAATTACATTTAAAATTATAACCATTAAGATCTCATAAAAATACTAATTAATAATTGACAATTAAACTCTAAAAATACGTGACAATTTACTGTAACACGCACTTATCTTTGAGGAGCGTCGCTGCTGGCGTGATGCAGACGAGAGGAGGGGGTGGGGGGCGGGGTGTTACTGCTTACAGGGAGGATTTCGTACCTTCTTTCTATATGCTGTACTGTACGTATATATTTCACTATGTGAAGAATAGCGATCACAATTAATGCAACAACACGAGGTAAAACCGCTGTAAATCACTTATGTATATGATCTGTACAGAGTTATAACTGTGTTTATAGTATGCTGTTCTCTAAAAGTGTATGGCCCTTTAAGAACCTCATTACGTGCGTTGTACTGAGAACACACGATCCTCATTAGTATGCAATGTATCGTGTTGGTAACACATGCTCCGTTAATAAAGTTTCATCATATTCACATGTAACAGTCGTTGTGATGATTGACGGAATGAACAACAACTTATAAAAGAATGCACTGTGGTGAATGATGTAACTAAACTGAGCGAAGCTGAGAGAATGAACGAGTTAAGGGGTGATAAAGGGGTTGGAACCACGTGACTGTTTTATGAGAGGCTGTCATTAGGATATTTCCAGTAAAAATGCGCGCAACGATGCTGAGCGTCAGGATTTTTCCACACAAAAATGCGCGTGTGCAAGGCAGGGGCGTAGCCAGAATTTAATTTTTGAGGGGGCCCAGCTTAAAATGAGGGGGCCTGAGCATAACGTAGTCGGCAGGATTCAATCCTGCGTGTGGAAACCCCAATGGATTTCTAGTCCATCGCCTTAACCTCTCAGCCAAGACTGGTCGTGGTGTAACACACAGCGTGCAGGGTGTGTTGGGATCGTCTTGTGCGGCGGGCGATATGTGTTTTCACTTTAGTTTTCACAGTCGCGATTTTAAACAATTGAAAATCTGAGGGGGCCGGACATGTAAATGAGGGGGCCCAGGCCCACCCAGGCCCCCCCGTGGCTACGCCACTGCAAGGGAATATTTTTCTCGCACACCGATACAATGCTCGTACACCGATTTGACCCTCCATGCTTGTACACTGATTTGCTCATATATTATGTCACTCGTAAACTGAGGTATTACTGTATCAATGTGTTTCTTGAATGCAATGTGAGTCGCTTTGGATAAAAGCTTCTGCCAAATGCGTAAATATAAATGTAAAAGATGCGTCATAGCTCCCGCCTAATGTATAACAGTGAAAGCTTAGAAAGCTGGGAATTTCCGTCAATGGTGGGGAAAGAGTTAATAACTTGACAAACTTTTTTTTTTTGACTGGGTTAAAGTCATAATCAATGGAAGCAAAAGAGCAATTTTGTTTTGATGTCAAAACCTGTAGTTTCCAAACTATCACATGAATGTGTTTTCTTATGTTGTATGTTTTTTTATATTAAGCCGATTTTCACTAGTTCTCAGCCTTTTCACTTATGGATGGATAAGATAATGGTTATGCATATGTGGTTGTGTGCGGGTGTGTCGTGCATGTCTTGCTGCAGGCTTTAGAGAAAGATGCGGATGATAATGAGCAATTTGCATGTATGGTCACATCACAGAGGGGGGAAGAGGGTGTCTTCATCATAGGGACACATTTTATTTTCGTTCTTTTTAAGGAGATGTCCCTGGCAGTTCTTTAATGGCAGCTCTATGCATGGCATCTTGCCTCAAACGCACATTACATTTACTGAGCTTAAGTAATATACTGTGTTGAGTCCAGAGGACCCCCTTCATGTCATCTGTTCCTCTGAGCCTAAGGCTGAACTTAGATCAACCTCATACACAACTCACAGCTGGATGCCCAATGAGACACTAATGCCTCATGTTTTGCCGTGTGATGCTCTTGAGAAAGATGAAGTTCATGCCCTTCGTGAAAGACGTGTATTACTCTTAAAGACTATTCAGGGTTCTGTGCAAGTTAAGCTCATGCGACATAAGTTGTGACAGAATTTGGATTACAAGAAATGATTAAAACATTACATTAAAATCATGTTAATGCTCATATTTGTCGTTTTACTTCTGAAACAATGAGTTTCGGGAGTTACACACAGATTGGCTGGAAAGACTGCTATTTGAATATGCATGTCTCTGGGTGAATGAGCGTTACAGTTTCGTTTGTAAGACAAGCACGAATGATGTTTTCAGCATTTGCAATCTGAATCTTCAGATCTGAGTCACTTCACCAGCATTTCACCATTTCATTTGGAAAAAAAAGAAGAAAAACTAGTGTCATATCATACACACATAGAAACTTGATGGTTTTCATGGCAACATGTCAAAATAAAAGTTGGGTTTAACTTGAATTTGTGATAGAAATATGTTACTATTGTACAGTTGTCACGTCTTGGGTCTTACGGGGAAAGCAGTGGATCTCATTGCAAGCAGTACGTTTATTAATAGAAAGTAACAACACTCAGAAACACTTCAAGAACCGAAAACTAAACCACATAACAGACAAAAACAGATGAATAATTGAATTGAATCAAACAGGGGAATATAAATACACAATGATCAATCAACTAATAATAAACCACCAAGGACACAGGGACAAAGAAAGTGAACTCAAGGAACTAAAAGACAGACATCACATGACATTATATATGACAACAGTTGAATTTACCAGTCATAATAGCAATAATAAGTAATATCATATAATTTTTTTGTCCACGTTTTAATAATTTAATAATTTTATTACATGTTAAAATAACCCGCAGGTTATACCAGATTTTACAAACCCCGCATTGGGGTGCTGGTTACATAAGGGTGCGGGCTATATCACAAATTTTTTACATGTAATAATATTTCAATATATTTGTTACGTCCCTAAAGACGTAAGGGTTTTATTTGTGCTGTATTTTCTTTGTTTTTCTTTCTTGCGAGTGTTGTTGTCTCTGGCACTCTGATAGGCTGTCTGACCTGTCAATCATGCAAAAAGACGTGATTGGCTGTGCGGCCATGAGGGCGGGCTCTTCTCATCTCATCCGATGATCAACACCTGTAGAATCGCTTCTTAAGGGACGTGCTACTGCACAGCGGGAGAGACTTTTCTTTTTTGTTCTGATTCTGACTTGTTTTTGTTTTCTTATTGTTTGAATTTTGCGCACAAGCACTGTGTACCGAGCCTGAACAGTTATGAAATATTTGACGTCATGCGAGCAACATTCGAAAAGTGAACTTACACAAAAAAGTACATCAATCTATTGGTGCGGGTTGTATAAGGGTGCGGGTTATATGTGGGAAAATACGGTACATTCAATTGTTCAAAGTTTTATGAATTCTTTTGATTGCCACATTTGTGCTAAATCATAAAACTTAGAATCCACTAAGATTAAAACAGCCAATGCAGAATTTCAATAAATCCTAATTATGCCAAGTGCTGTCAACTGAACTTAAATTATATTAAATCTGGAATGTTGCTTTAAATAAACACTGCTGGAGGAAATGGTCCTCGAACCATTTCCAGCTAGATGTTTGTAGGAACAGTCTTATCTTATATGAGTTTCTGGGAGACGTTAAGTAAAATGGGAAGTAACTCCATAGGGGCATGTCTGCTATCGGTTCAGTCATCAGAGGCGATGTGACCGCGCACACCAACTAGAGAAGTAATCAGGATCTTCCACCTCTCATACCCTTTGGACCAAAAGAATCCCGCTGTTCTCGTGATGAATTTGTTTTAGGTATGATATTGGCATTTTTTTAGATCTATATACTCTTGTCCATGACTTGTTTATTAGAGGAAGCATGGCGACTGATTTATTAGAAGCTTCATGACAACAAATAGAGTTTCAAACACATTTGGTGCTGATGACTTATAACTCAGCTTCACTCACGTTTTCTTCTGTTGGTGGCAGTATTTTTGATTTACTATTCAGTGTAATCACATCCTTCTATTTACTCCCTCCAAGCCTTTTAACCATAACTCCCACTGAAATATTGAACCGTCACTCATACTCCCAAATTCCCCACCTCTGCTTTCGGTCATTAAAACTTGATAGGACGCTGTGCAGTACCGTTTCTCAGATGACAAAGGATGTTTGGCAGCTTTTATTTCTTTCAGATGAAATGAAACATTCCACAGCCTTACCTTGGGAGGAAAGTAGCATTAACGTGACCGTGCCCCCAACCCCAGTGCACCCTGGGAAGTTACAACTGAGGAAAGAATGACCGGCACCGAACAGAAGAACAGCTCATCCTGCAGTTCTGTTGCTATGGTTACATTTTCTGCTTGTGTAAAATAGATACATTTTGCCCAAAAAGGCAAAAGGAAGTTTCATTCCTAGATGCACAGTATGTTATTTTAATATGCTAAAGAAAATATGCTGCTGCTGTGTAGTGGATGTATACTTTCAATAATCCGCCATCTCTCAGAACCCACCGGTAACATCTCACAGATTTCCCGTAAGTCACATTTTTCCTAATTGTTGTTTATTAGGGTTTTTGATTATTTCCTCTTATCTACTGTTGCCTCTTGTCTGCATTGTTACATCTAGCATGGAATCTATAGACAAACTACACAATGTTTATTTGGCAGTCTGTTGGAAACCCGCCAAGCTTGTTAAGTGCTTAATTAGATTCACCTGCGATTAATTACCTCAACAATTGCATTGGTGTTTAAGATGTAAATATACTTTGTACTGCATGCAAACCGGTCCACAGGTACATACTAACTGCCGTTATTGTTGTTGTTCATCTCAAGACATGTGCTTTTCCTTCTGGTGTGAATCTGTAAAGTAAATACTGCAGAAAAAACTAATGCAATAGTACACAATTTGAGCATTTAGAAATATCAAATATCAATGTAAATCAGCGTTATATTAAATAAAACCTACTAAAATCTCTGATTCTGGTTTTCCCATCATGCACTGAGGCATGAATAATTAATACTTTTTTTTTTACACTGTTTTAACATTGCTTTTGTTGTTACGTTTAGGAGCTTGCTGTTTTATGACATCTGGAGTTTTCTCCAAAATTCTCCAGCGAATGTTATCGTTATTGTGTATTATTATTAACTATTATGTATATATTGTCAGGGTTTGGGAGAGAGCGAGGATTCAAGAGCAAGGAGGACAGGACTTTATTGAAAAAATAAAACAAAACTTCAAATAAAACAACCCCGAGGGGCAAAGCAAGACAAACTAGACTGACAGGACAAGATTAAACTGGAGGCTCGACACAAAGGAAAGACAACAAAGCGACACAGGACACGAGGAGATTAAATAGGCATAAGAGGAAGGGTAATTGAACGAGAAACAGCTGGGACAAATCAAAACCGGCAGGGAAACAAGGTGGGAGGGTTACACACTGACGAGACATGAACACGCAGCCAATGCGAACGCGCTTCGCTGCGTGTTCACATTAAACAAAGACGCAACACGAAAACACAACATGAAAGCACGCAGCTGATCTAAACACGAACCGCGTGCTCACAACACTGCACACGGACTCGAGAGAACGCGGCTCGAGCAGAGCTTGAACCGCGCCCACTCACAAAACATAGAGCGCACGAGAACGAGGAACCACTCGGCTCGCACGCTCATGACAAGGACGAACACACGAGTCATGAATGTCCGAATCCCGACACAAACCGAAACCAGACAAGGCCAGTCTTGGGAATCGGACATCATAACCCGCACATAAGACGTTACACAGACAAGCGTGCGCACGGCTCAAATCCTCGAAGCCATGCACACACACATAAAAAACACAAGACATTACGGTCGTGCCAGAGCTCTGACACAAAACCAAGAAATTAGTAGACCGAATGCAGCAGAACCCTGATATATATGTTGTTGTAACACGGTGTAAAGTTTGGGGAGGAAGGAGTTGAGAACTGGTGAACATTTAGCAACTTTTAATAATCAATTAAACAAACAAAAAAGTGAAAGTAAAGGCGGCAGCCCCTCCAGGACGACTGCCGCTTACATGAACATAAAACACAACCAAGATGTCCAAGTCTGGTCCTCTCTCGTCCTTCACTGTCGTCACGCCTCCTTTCATGCTTCCGCTCTCCGTCATGCCATTCTCATGACCCTCGGCCCCGCCCTGCTCGCCACAGTTGTCTACACAATATCTACTGTATTGTTCTTTACTTGGATGTTGTAAGTAAAGCATACACTTTAAACGCATGGCTTAATTCAGTGTTATATTGTTTGAGTAAAATGTACTTGAAACAGAGTATTGCAAAGTAAACTACCGGTAAGTAGAAATGGCCATGTTGAAGTTTATTTATTTTCTTTGTTAATTGTATGTGCGTTTAAGTGGATTTGACTATATTCCATAGATGAGATTTACTTTTTTCAGTGTTCCTTGTTTTCGCAAATTTGTTATTGAAAATTCAGTTGTTCCTCCCATCTGTTGCTTACCTAGGCTTCATATTTATCTTTGCTCCCCTCTTGATTCTCTGAATTTCCATACTTGAAAGCACTCAACATGCTCTGCATCCTGTGTTTGAGTGGGGCTTTTTTCTGTTTCTTTCAAATGTCATTTTTGTTGCCCTGATGATCCCTGGCTGATTTTTTTAAACCCACCGACACTTGAGTCTCTGTTATTGTCTGGTGTATTTGGCCCCTCCTTCCTCCTTTGACAGATGAGAGTCTCTCACTCATATCTCTGTCTCTGAGCATATGTGTGTGTTCACCAGCCTGTGTTTCCTCTTTTCAACGTCCTCCCTCCACATCACGCAGTCCGTATGATTCTTTGTGCGTGGTAATTACTGACTTTGAACTCAGACGGTCGCTCACTGCTTTTCTCTCTCTCCTCCTTATCATTTTATTTGTCTGACTTTCGTTCCGTATCCCTTGCTTTCTCTTTTCTCCAGTCGCCTTTTGTGCTCTCTATTGCACTTCTATCTTCTCGGGGCCTCGTATGCCACTTACATTGTCTCTCACGCACTTTGCTCATGCTCAACCGCTGAGTTAATCACACTGCTGGCCTATCTTTAAATCTATCATTTCTTCCCACTCCCGTGCATGTCCGCAGAGATCATCAGAGCACTGGCAAACTCATCTAATTCTCCCTCTCTCTCCCATTTCCCCAGTGGCTGAAAAAACTGCCCGCCATTAGACGTTCCACCGTCATTTATTATTTCTCAAATTCCCTGCGGGTACAGCCCTGTAAATGATACTGCTGCCTTTCACAAAGCCTTTACATTCTCTGTGCCATCCATCACTTACCTACAACACTTTACAGTAGAGCACCAGCCTTTTGGTTCATACCCAGACATGTCTGCTTGCTCTCAAGATACCAGCGGTTTCCCTCTGCTCCATTTCTGCTCTATATGATTAGTGTGGCTGAAATCTGAAATCTACACCATCATTAACAAGTTAAAGCCCCTTGAAAATGTTTAATGGCATTATTCCATGCCTGCAGCACGAGACCCTCTTTAAATGCCCGTGCTTCTCTCCAGATGTGGAGAAATTGGGTAAAACCAAGAAGATAATAGACCTATTATACTTGGAGGAAACTGTCCATTTGCATTGCTATTTATTTCTACTATCACAAAATGTAAAAATATGTGTATGTTGCTTGGAATTGTTTCAAATTTGTCAGAAGACATTGCTACTTTTAAATCCCTCCATCTGAGAAGCCAAAAACAAATGCATTTATTATTAATGCTTTCGAAATATATGTGGAACTCATACTCAAGAGCTTAAAAGTTAAAGAAATGTGATGTTTTTGTTTTTGCTAAAGCATTTACAAGAATTATTATTTAAAAAATAGTCTGCTACACATAAACAAGGCTTTAGATATTGCCGCATTGCTTTCTGATATCCTTGTCTGGATGTAATCTGAAAGCAATCTCTGGCTTTACATGATTATGATTATGGTAATGGGTACATATAACTGTCAAACTAATGTATACTGTTTATTTCATATTGCTATGCTTTTGAAATGTTGTAATAATTATAAAACGATTTCATGCTTACTCTGGCACTGTTGAATTTTCCCCCATTGACTTCCACTGCAAGTGCATTGCTGTTAATGCATTTTGTCAGGGACAATTCAATATTATTTGCTGCAGAAACCAATATGATGCTGTTGGTTTATGCTAATAGTTCAATTTCATTTACTCACTCTCATGTGGTTCCAAATCCATATGAATTCCTTCCATGGAACATAAAATCTTGAATCTTGAATCTCCAGTCCACATTCATTTTAATTGTAATCAGCAGCCTTTCAAATATTGCTTTATGGAATATAATGGTATGGAAACCACATGAGGGTGAGCAATTGGGGTGTACTCCTTTTATGTTGCATTCAGCCTGAAGTGTTCCTTTAAGTGTTTTGGTTTCCCATATGAGAAACTTGATGTGCTCCCAGCTCATCTAACCTTCACATTACTGTGGCTCAGTCAAGTCCTGTAATGAACAAGCATTAAGCATCCAGCTTCACGGATAATGTTGACCCTCAGGTTCGGGCACGTGATCTGACGGTTAGCGACATCTGTTTTTCTTCGTGCACCAACAGGCTAAGCTGCAACATGCTCACCCTCTTTTGACCTGCCCGTACCTTCCTTCTCAAAGCCTGAAGGAGCGAAACCAGGAGCTTTTCCACAGTTCGCAGCATCCACTGTAATGGATATGTTTAGAGGATTGAATTCAGCATTATTCAAGTCTGAAGTAAATTTGCTTAGAGAGTTTTTTAAAATGTTTAATTTAGAGAGAGAGTCACACGTTTATAAAACACAAAAAATAAAACACAAACTGCAGTTTTTAATTGAAGGTTTTCACTTTTTTCACACATTGCCATGTAGGTTTGGATTTTGGTTTTCCTTAATAACAGCCTTTATTTTGTGTTTACTTGTGTTATCTTCGACCAATATTTAAATTAGTGTGATGGTCGGAAATGTTTAAGTGTGACAAAAAAATCTGAAATCAGGAAGGAGGCAAAGTCTTTTTCACACCACTGTATTTACACATACATACAGACACATACATATACATAAACTTATATTGACAGCTAAAAATACATGTTAGATGTATATCAAAAGAGGTGAATGATGTTTCAAGAATCAGTGCAAAAAAAGCTACTTCAAATAACTGACACGGGTAAGAAAAACTTGCAATTCTAACTAATTCACGATGGTGTATGGCAAATCTTGGCAAAAGATGAACTGCTATCAGTGACGGAGACAGTGATGTTATTTTTGGCATTTTTGCTCTGTTAAATACTTTTCTCTTCATTTATCCTAGGCTAGGCTGAAATGTTCCTCTTAGTATACTGATTAGAAAACAAATTTGATGGGCTTCAGCAGAGTTAATTTTAACAGCAGAGTTAAAGTTTTATTTTCAAAGATTCTAGAATGGATCGCTATTCTCCGATTGTGATAGTTATGCAAATATATTTGTGTGTGTGTAAATTGTATATGTAGATTTGCCTCTTTCATGCAGCTTCAGTGCCAAGTAAAATAGTCAAGTCTAACAATAAAATAATTGATTCAGAACCGCCCCTCCCCCACCCTCACCTTCACATGCTAAAAAGAAACAATAAACATGATGCCATAATGTTTCTCTGACAGAGTAACGTAAAGAGCCATTTTAAATCCCCATGCTGCACTTGGTTGTCTGCAAAGGGGTCCGCTCTTCGTTCTTCGGTCACAGTCCTCTTTGCGTCTGCTGTTTAGCATTACTGCGGCAGTATTCCGCGAGGAACGTGTCGGATATGTGTGGAGATGTGAGGAGTCCAGAATTTTGTGTGTTATCAGACAGACAACCTGATTCAACCTGCTCCACAGCGGCAGCCTTCATTCCCATTCTCACATTTTGATGATAAGCTGTGTAGTGACATCCGTCAAGGGATCTTGGACCCTCTCTGAGTATGTAAGCATGTCTGAATGTGTGTGCGCGAGCTCTGTGGACCCCCGTCTCAACGGGCGGCAGTTCTGAGAGAGACATACTTGTGTCACCGAGTTGTCAGCCACACAGATCCTCACACATGCATCTACACACTCTTATTTGCATGTGCACACACACCTACACCAGAGACATCAAACGACAGTTGTCAGAGCAATAGACGGGTGAGATAATGTAGGTTGGGCAGCAGAAAGCACACCGGGGAGAGTTTAGTTCAATCTGAGGACAGCAAACAAATCAGAGCTGAGCCGAGTGCATTACCACACCTGGGGCTTGAGAGATAGGAAGAGCGTCCCTCAGTTAATATGTATGTGATCCACCTGTTTTGTTTGAGGCTGGGCTTCCTGTTGTCCTTCCTGATATACGATGTCACGAGGGATTTGTAACCCATTGATAGACTGACTTCAACCCACTGGATAATTATGAGATAGTGGCAATCCTACTCACTGGGGAAGGACAGATGGTTGCGTTATAAGCAGAATATGGCTCTGACTGTCACACTGAACCATGATCCAAGACAGTATTGCGCTCGCTGGTACTAACTTAGAATGAATTAGGTCGCAAATAAACGTCTCCATGCTAAACATTAGTCATTTAGACAACATTATTGTCTGGTCCAACGAATCAGCTCACAGATAAATGAAATAAATGCTTCCTCTATCCATTTTCATGTTTGCTGGTTTTGTATGCCGTGATTGTGAGGTTGCGCAGAGTTTAGCCAACAAAATTAATATACTTTGAGAGAAGGAAAGAGCGAGAGGATGCGACGGCCTGCTCGGTTGGAGTTGGCTGTAGTCTGGTTATGTGTGAACTGGACTGGAAACTGCTGTTTCTGAGTCACTCACATTACGCAACTCGCAGACAACCAACATTTTGTTCAAAAAATATAGATTCAGGGTGGTACCAGGGATTCTAAAAGTGGTACTTGCTGTGATGTTTAAAATGTCGCTCAGCTTCAGTCAAAACTCATTCCTGCTGTGTAGCATCAGCACTCAGCTGTATTTAATACTGTAATTGTTTCTTACCAAAACTGCAGCAGATAATTTTGCCAGTCCAGTAATTCTGCAGCTACGGACAAGCTAATTGTTTTGTTGATTACATCACAGTTCTGAGTTACTGTAAAGCAGTGGTCCCCAACCTTTTTGTGCCGCGGGCCGTAAAACATTTGTTAATTTTGCACAGTGCTCGATTGTTGACGGGGGGGGGTTTTGGGGTGAAGCACGGTGCTGGATTGTTGACGGGGGGTACTCCACTGAACTTCTGGCGGGGAAGCGAAACTCACCGCCACAGCTACAGTGCCACAGCCGCTTGCAGCCGCTTATGGACCGATCCGCGGCCCGGTACCATTTGATCCACGGACCAGTGTGCGAATTCGATCCGCGGCCCAGTACCGGGGGTAGGGGACCACTGCTGTAAAGGACACTGCTTTGATCCTTTGGGACTACCTCTTGACCTATAAGACTGATTCAGGAATGAATCGATGACAGCCCTGCCTGTAAACGAAAGAGTCATGGCGTAAAACTCTTGCCTCCCGTGTCATTCAAAGGGCTGAGATCCACCATATGCCCCGGGACTCCCTTCCATGCTGGGACTGAATATATTATCCTCATATCCAAGAGCTCAGTGCGTTGGTTCTGGACGGGCTTGTGGGTTAGAGATTCCCCAGCAGCGCCACGCTCTGCTGCTCTGTGATTGGCAGCAGGGGTCTGGACATCTGCAAAAGAGCAGGAATTGAAATTTCCTGTGATGCAGGGAGTGGGCCGAGAGCCAGTGATAACTCCAACGAGGGTAATTCATTACCATCAACACTGAGCACAGCGAGACCTTGTTTCTCCCTCTTAAATTCAGATTATCGCAGTTGGCTTTTTCACTTGCCCTACTTTTTCAGCTTCTCCTGTCCCCTCTACACTTGTTTACGTGTCTGCCTCTGTCTGTGCGTGATCCCATCGTTTAGTCAGGCCTTATATGGGGTGCGAAGGCTATCTGAGACTTTTTTCAGCTGCATTTTTCTCATGTTATGCTTGCACAAAACGTAGAACGTAATGCAAATGGTAAACACCGTAAATGAACGGAACGCAGTGGAATGTGATGTTGACACACACATCGCTGGCTCACCCTGCCCCCTCTCCTTCTGCTCTTGAGATGCTTATCGCCCGTGACAGATTAGGGCACTTGTCGTCGTCTGTGTTTAAATCCAGTCATCGTGATGGGAGTCGACGCAGGAGTCTAGGCATTCTGTTGAGAGAGACAGGTGGACCGAGGATAGGAAAGAAACAGGGAAAGTACACAGAAAAAGAGGAAGATGGGGTGAGATTAGAAGAGAGAGTGAAGGGGTAGGGTAGATACCGCCATAACGGATTCATGGCAATCTTCCATTTGGCTAAATCAAATTCGAGGCTGGCCCCAGCTGTGATTGGCCCATGTTGTATCACTCATGAGGCCACAGCAGCATGACCTCCTGAATCCACAGCCTGCCTCTTTGTGAGTGCTATAAATAGGATAGGAGGCCTCAGGCTCCCACTATAATGAGATTAAATCCAACCAGCCTCAACATTGAATGTGAATTGAGCATCACTTCTATATGTTGCTCTGAAAAAAAGAGTAGTGTCTATGGGTAAGTGCAGCTTAAAAAATGAAAACAAGAGAACATGGCTGTTTTTGCATTCAGTTCATCTTTTTTTAAGGTTAGAATGTAAGTGTTTTGAATGAACTTAAAATGGCAAGTTGCTGTTACTTAAAAGATGCCACCATTTGAGCAATTACCTATTTAAAATAATCAATTTTAACACGATTTCTTACTAAAAAAAAACTAAAAAAATGAGTTTTTTTGCTAATTCTTCTAATTATTCAAATGTTTTTTAATTATTTATATTTATACATATATATTATGGATATACAGTGTGCATTTAATTGCATATCTTTTTGAGCTCTTAAGTTTTAATCTTTTGATAATATGTCAGACTTCCTCAGTCTCCACTCCTTACTTACCAAAGACTGCAAGCTCGCATTCAGAACTACTTCCATCCAACTAACAAAAAACATCCCTGCCCTACATTTTTTTCTTCTTCAGAAATCTGTTCCACTTGGATGAACGTCAAAATACTGAAGAAAAGATCCGTCTGTTATCCGCACGCAGATGTAATGTAATCAGTTTTGCGCTCGTTTCTATTTGGCATTTGTCGCCATAGTCGACTCCAGCGAGTCTTCGTATTGTGTTTGCGTTATCAACATAATCTACGTAATCCCTCCCTTCTCCTCCTCTGCACATGCCGCCATTAGCCTCTACTGTCTCGTCTGTCTCGAAGGTAAAAACTCATAATTAAAACCACATTTTATGTTATATCGGACATATAGGAATTTTTATATACACAAATTATTTTTTTAAAATAATAAAACAGTTTTTTTCCATTGTTGTAAGGGAGATTTTAGTGGGCCAAAATGGATTAATGTTTTTTCTGTTATTTCTTATGGGGAAAATTTTTTTTGAGACACGAGCACCTCGATTTACGAGCTCGGTCCTGGAACGGATTATGCTCGTATCTCAAGGTATTACTGTAAACCATAATTGTTTCTTTTCTTTTAACTAATATTTTCAAACAGAGAACACAAGCCATGTGCACTACACACACCTGCATGACCCCTATATTGTTTTTGTAGTTTATGGGTTTGATAAGGTGTTTTACTGTTCTTGCAATATCACCACACCCCCGCTCAGGGTGTGCCATTTTTCCTAATGATCTGTCCTTTATCAGGACAACATGCTTAACACCAATCTTCAGCAACCTGTGTTTTTACTCTAATGGCTGCAATCAGCTTTTGGGTTTTATGTCAGATGCTTATTGTAGTTAGATGTATCTCTTCAAGTTAAAAGGTATTACCAAAATTAGCCAGTTCTCATGACATGAACAAGATGAATTCTGGTGTGGCAAGCATGTGTTAACGTATGTGTGTGTGTCTGTATGTGCGAGTGCCACTGACTATTTGCATGTGTCTGGGGACAGAGTGGGAGACGACCAGTCTGTTTGGCCATACTGCTGGTCGGCAGCCCATACATGCTCTCTGCCATTCACTGTAAGAGCCTCCAAGAGCAGACGCTCAAAGCACGGCTGCGGCTCACTAGGGGTGCTCACTAGGGATGCACTAAATGTTCGGCAACCAAAATTATTCAGCCGAAAACAGCAAAAAAAAGACAAAAAAAAAAGCACTTTAGGTGTCCGGATAAGTGAAAAGACTGAATACATTTTACTGAACAATGAACGAGCGTTTGATGGGATGATCAAATAGCAACCAACATGTGTGAGAGGCACACATGCTTTACAAATGCAGCAAACAAATCGTCAATGTGAAAGAAATGGACATTTGCAGTCACTGTTCTGCTGAATTGTCTAGAGGCAGAATTGTCTTGTTTTAAGCTATATTGTGCTTTGTTGGTATAATGTCTACTGGAATTATTTAAAAAACAAATTGTGTGATATATTTTAAAATTGTAGTTTTGGATTTTTGAAAACAAATTGGTAAAAAAAATGGCAAAATAGGGAAAAATACAAATATTTGGGGTGTAACAGTACATGTATTTGTCTCGAACTGACAGGGTATGGACATCACAGTTCGGTGCATATATTCACACGATGAATACAGGCGCTTACAGGAGGTCAGCTGTGGAAAGATGTAAGTGAAACAGCTTGAGAATAATATCTCACGTTACATTGTATTTACCTCAGGGATTTAGTGTCGACAGCATATTAGTTCGCTAGAGAAATTAATTCTTGAGAGTTAAGTCAAGTCACCTTTAAAGCGCTTTTTACAACACAGATTGTTTCAAAGCAGCTTTACAGTGGTCACAGGAAAACAATTTTAAAAAACAAAGTTAAACAAAGCAAGCCATAGGCGACAGTGGCAAGGAACCAAAATCCCAGCAAGAAACGGAATGAATGAAGAACAGAATGGAGAAAAAAACCTTGGGAGAAACCAGGCTCAGTCGGGGACCAGTTCTCCACCAGATCTCCTCTGGCCAACAGCCAAACAGTACATGATTATTATATTGACAACATTTCAGGTCAAAATATGAAATCTAGTTCGATCTGGTTGGAGATGGATTCATGATTGTCACAGGGGACGGTCTAGCACTGGTCTAGTCATGGTCTCTGCAGACACTTCAGGGCTGTGTTGTGGTCGTGTCGAGGTGCAGGTCCTTCATCTGATCTTGATACGGCCCGGATCTGGCTGACCAAAAAAAAAAAATTATTAGCCTATTTAATATATATTTCAATAAATTTGTCATGAAAACAGAGTAGAAAATTAATTTATGATTAAATTAAGTTAATGCAAAACCTATCTTTTATGTAATTTATTTGTTTGCTTTTTTGGAGTGTTGATTATTATATCTAAAGATAAATACCAATTGAGTTTAGTAATTTGTTAATTGTAACCTTTAATATTATAGAAGTGTGTAAGTAAAGGCTCCATGTTACAGTTAGCAGAATTAGCTAAGATTTAATTTAAGTTGTTCAAAAACAGAGAGACTTTTGTTAAAAAAAAAATTTTAATAAAAAAATTTAACCTATAATAAAATATGAGTTCATTACCGAGGTACACACAGGAACAGGCTTTAATGTTTTAACTTGGAGCAATAACAAAGGCGAAACATATATATGTAATGATGTTACATAGACGAGAACAGACAGCGAACTGAACAAAGCACAGGACTTAAATACATGGGGATCAATCAAAGAAACGAGACACAGCTGACATGACTAATGTGGTGATTATAGGACACCGATGACTAGGATGAAATCAAAGAACCACATGGGAAAAAAAAGAATCAATCCTTGCGCTGTAAAACATCCACTTTGGAGTCTGAAAAGAAGAGAGACACCAGGAAAAGAGGCCTTCAGGATTTAATTCCAACAAAACTTTTACCTAAATATCCAGAGCAGAACTGTTGTGGGTCTGTGAGCAGCACAGTGTTTTGTTTTTGAATTATTCCGCGTTTGTGTGTTTTTAGTCGGGTGAACCAATGATTCAATAGCTCATTCATAACGCGATTCATAAAGAGAGCCATTGGATGTGTTTGACTTCAGATACATTTGAATGCAGCTTCCAAAAGGCAAAAATACAATTTTATTGCAAAAAGCAAATAAAGTTTGTAAAATATACACAGATGATTATTAAAGTGACAACAATAACTCTTTCAAATTTTATTTGACAACGTGTTTTATTGATATCCAGTAGTCTACAAATTGTGTACATAACTATAAAGAACTCTAATCTTAGAATATTTTTGTTACAAAATGAATAGTGCCTTAAAGTTGTTGTATTTTAGTGAATTTCTTAGTTTTGGAGCTAAAATATGTCACATAGCCTATAGGCAATTTGTGCAGACCCATCCGGTTATGGTGTGTGGGTGGTTGGGGAATCCATCCAAAATTTTACAAAGTATACATTTTTAACCTTCTGTACACTAGGTAGTGAAGGACTTCAAAAAACAGCCTCTGATTCACAAAATGCGCTGTACGACGGCGAGATTAGGTGCAGTTTGCGGTGCCAGTGTTTATATGCTTTAAATGCATTTGATTCTATAAGCTACAAAATATGTGGAAGACTAAATCAATGCAGAAGTGTTTTCACTTTGATAATTTCAGCTTCTGAAAAAAAATTATGGCTGTTGTAGCCTAAAGCTTACGTGTAATAAATTCTATGTTAAATCAAATCAAATATTTATTTCTAAAACTATTTTTTCTAATGCTTTTGTAATAAATGTTATGCCTTCACAGTCTACACAATGACTCAAATGACATAATGACTTTAAATGGTCTTTTGGGGCAACTTCTCAGTAAAATCTATCAATTATATTAATAATTGTAATTGCTGGGTTTAATTTCTCTAGCCACACCCAGGCCTAGTTACTGTCACACCTGTTCTCAATCAAGAAATCACATAAATAGGACCTGCCTGACAAAGTGAAGTAGACCAAAAGATCTTCAAAAGTTAGACATCAAAAAATTCAGGCACGAATGAAAAAGGAATGAATTGATTAATTAATATTAATCTACCAGTCTGTAAAAAGTTATAAAGCCATTTCTAAAGCTTTGGGACTTGACTAAAAATGACTACAGTGAGAGCCATTATCTACAAATGGTGAAAACATGTAACAGTGGTGAACCTTCCCAGGAGTGGCCGGCCGATCAAAATTACCCCAAAAGCATAGTGACGACTCATCCAAGAAGTCACAAAAGACCCCATAACATCATCCAAAGAACTGCAGGCCTCACTTGCCTCAGTTAAAGTCAGTGTGCATGACAAAAATGGCCTGAATGGTAGATTTCCAAGACTGAGTAAAAATAACTTTAAGGCTCATTTCATTTTTGCTAAAAAATATATGTTTGATCCACAAGACTTTTGGAAAAATACTTTGTGGACTCGAATTTTGTAGACAAAATTTTAGCTTTTTCACACAGGTATGGATTTTGTTTTCCTGTAGCTCAATCAGTAGAGCATTGGTGCTTACAACGCCACGGTCATGGGTTCGATCCCAGGGAAAGCAAGAACTGATTCAATGTGTTCCTTGAATGCAATGTAAGTCGCTTTGGATAAAAGCGTCTGCTAAATGCATACATGTAAATGTAATGGAATGTTTCCCATGAATAACAACAACCTTCATTTAAAAACTGCATTTTGTGTTTACTTGTGACATCTTTGACGAACTTCTCAATTTGTTTGATGATCTGAAACATTTAAGTCTGACAAACATGCAAAAAAAAAAAAGAAATCAAGAAGGAAAAGGGGGCAAACTCTTTTTCACACCACTGCTACCACATATATATATATATATATATATATATATATATATATATATATATGCTTGGCTAACTCGCCAACCTTATTATGTCGACGTTTTTGAAGTGGAACCACCAAATTTCCTCATTGTCTCAGCATTTTCTTATCGGTTATGTCAATTCTTTAATGTCGCTGAACCCTAATATCTCGAGCACAAAAGAGGGACAAATTCGCCACTTAACAGCGGTTATCTCTATCCCCGTGACTAATGATCGTACCTAGTTTGCGTTGCATGTACATCACGGTCCGTATGGTCACTCACTTTTTGCAACCCCGATGCCATCGACATAACCGTATTCCACTGTATATGCTTAAAAAATAGCTTAAATTTCAATAATATTTTGTTTTGGACTGTCTAGTGAATTAGTTACTGAACAAAAGGTACTTAATCTCATTTCATTATTTTCTCTTTTTATTTGGAACTTCATGGATGCCACCCAAAAGATGATTATTTGTATCAAATCAATTATAAATCTGGAATCAGTGCCAAAACGGTTTATGTAACATGAGTTTAAAGTACAATGAGTGACGTTTAAAGACTATGCACTACATCTGACTTTTATATGAATGCAAGAAATGTTACGTTTTTGTTGGGATTTTTTTGCATTGCTCTCATATTTAAATAGAATACCTGTTTCTACTATTGCATGCAAAGCTTTTCTACCACCCTATTTCTCTGTCCTTTTCTGTCTTTCCACCAATAACAGCTTCCTCTTCCCCATCCACTCAATCCACCGCCAATAACTACTCCCAGTGCACAGTCAGCAACCACAATGCTGTCTATACGTCTCGCCTCAAAATATCAGTTGAAACATGATGTCTACGTGCATTAATGTATCGCTTGAGTGGGCACTGACTGAAGTCCATTCATCAGAGGGTGATCAGATGTGGACAGATAGAGAGAGAGAGATTTACTTTCTGTGTACTGAGAAGTGACAGAATAGATTGTGAAAGATGGAGTGCTAAGAGAGAGACATGAGAGGAGGCGAGAGAAACTGAAAGAGAATGATTTTGTTCACGAGTGAGCTAGAGAGAGAGGACCAGATAAGACAAATGCAGCTGCAGAATCAAAGATGCTGTCTATGAATAGCCCATTTTAGTGCAAAAGTCTAGATGCACAACCTAAATGGATCGTTCAGCATTACCAGCCCTGGACCCAAGTGTCTAAAATAATCCAGGCACTTTTCTCATTGAAGATAAAATGACACTCTCACACAAAGCTCTTTTTCACCATGATGCAGGCCATTGCCTCAAAGTAGCCCAACGTCAAGCACAATCAAATCATATGAACTATAAAAGGCAGTGGGATTCGATATAGTATAACGTCGCTGAGCCAGAGTCTGGGCTTTTCTAGTAAAAGCAAGTCGGTGTCAACCACGGCTGATACCCGTTTCCTGATAGAGGTCAAGGCTGCAAACATTCGGAGAAAATTGATTTTAAAGGGGCTTCACAGCTGGAGTGACACGGCGTATTCACAGATAGACAGACGTCAGACACCGTCTTGGCATTGTGAAAAAGAGCCTGACACTTTCTCCAGTCTAACCTAATATATTATTGTTCTGTCTCAAATCTTTTTAAAATTTTTAGTTTTGATAGACAGTCTCCAAAAACGGCACAATGCGAGTAGCGTGTAGCCTCAGGGTGAATGCCATTTTTAAAAAAATGCTCCTTGGAATACATTTCTCCTCTCTCCCACTAATGACTGTTTTTGCCTTTTCTATCAATGAGCATAATTATTATCCTCTCGGGATAACTTAATTAATCCAAAGAAATATAGGTGTAATACCTATGTTGGAGTGAATGTAAGCTCATAAGCTTCTGTTTGAATCTTTTATTGCTTTCCATCAGGGGCGTTTCTTCCGACGAGCCAAGGGAGGCAGTGTCTCCACAAAAAAACTGCATGAGGAGACAGTGCCTCCATTTACATTTACATTTATGCATTTGGCAGACGCATTGCATTCAAGGAACACACTGAATCAGTTCAATCAATCCAGCCTCTTGTTTTCATGCACTTTCTCGAATTGGCCTGAATGAAGACAATGATGCCGTTAATAGGAAGAATAATTAATAAAGTAAATAACTCAGCCATTAGGTGTCACCGCTTTCAGGTCACTTTAAAATCAGATTTGAAATGAAAATATGAAATGATTGTTGGGGTTTTAGTGAGCAAGCTTGGTGAAATTAAAGGTATATCTTCGTGGCTGTGTCTATGACCAGTGTGATCAATTATGATGATTGCTGAAAATAATTTTTTTTCCATTAAAAAGAAAAGTTGAGCATTAATTCACAAAGAAGGTAAGTTCTTTAAATTGTTATTGCGTTTAGTTTTTAATTTTTCAAGACACTGATTCAACTAAAACACTAATTTGGTGAAATCTATAATTGTTTTTAGTAAATAGAATGTTACATAGTGTAAAAATACAAAATAGAATTCTATTTGATCTATATTTTTATATAATGTTAATTTAACCAGGACAATTACATGTAACAGATATATATACTGTTGTTGTTTTTTTGTTTTGTTTTTTAAAGTGAAAACTTTGCCTCCTCATTTTAATACACAAACCGCTCACCACTGCTTTACACTGTTGGCAATTCAAGGCCATTAATCTGTCCATCAGGGCTGTTCTGCAAGGTCAAACACTGTAACCTGAAGATTGATTTTAAGAATGCATCAGTGAATAATAAAACACAAGTACCAAATGAAAACATTGTTTGCATTCTTATTCTAAACATTAAACATTGTTTCCTACAATTAAACTTATTTCATTTTCCCTCATAACCAGTGAGCATTCATGATGTGTTTTTTATATTCTGGTATGATATCAGTGTGTCTTTATAAATTTTGTGTGACAAATCGATTGTGAAGGTTGCCGTATTAGATAAAATCTCATTAATAAATTGTCTGGCACAAAGAGAGAAGAGAAGAACCTCAGATGTATACCTTGGAAAGAACACAAATGGGAAATCAGAACATAAATAAACAGATACCGTAGATAGATAGATAGATAGATAGATAGATAGATAGATAGATAGATAGATAGATAGATAGATAGATAGATAGATAGATAGATAGATAGATAGATAGATAGATAGATGGATGGATGGATGGATGGATGGATGGATGGATAGAGAGTGTGAAATGTAACCAACATACTGGTGCAGAGAGAGATGGAGAGATGATGGTAGCAAAGACAACTCTACAGTGACACAAAGGTAGCTCTTGATGACTCACTCCCTCCCTCTTTTTCTGTATCTCTCCTTCTCTCTCTCCAGTCTGGATTAAAATAACAGAGCCCCAGCAGCCCCAGCCTGCAGAGGGGGAGTTGTGCTTTCCATCTCAGAGACAGGGTGATACGCTAAAAATACCCCTCTGTGTGTGGGCTGCACTAGGAGATCAGGGCGGGGGTGCAGATCTGGAAGCTGGTTTGTACATTACAGATTTGGTGTGTGCAGGATGAGAGTCTATGTGCCGTCTAAATGCACCGGATAGATGCTTTTACTGGATCTGAGCCGGTGTCAATATCACTGATTGGCTCATTACATGAATTAGGGTGTTAATTGTATTTCCAGTTCATTTGCAATGTGTCTAATGGTGTCTTTGAGGAGCCTTTGTAATACAGCTAACTGACCACTGCTCTCTCGATTATGGAATTCCTTCCCTCAGTAACCTCTTTATCTTGGTCATCACACCAGGAAATGATGTTCGATTGGTGCTATTAACAAATCAATATGTTGTCATGCAGTGAAATGGAGCATCTCAGCTACCTAAGGGTCTATTTTTGCTGGCATTAAACAAAGCTCAGGGCATCACATTTTTCAGATAAGCCTTTGTGTCTGAGAATGAAACTGTTTCGATTGTAGTCCATTCATATATTCAGCCAATGATGTGCCATGATGCAAAGTATCCTCCACCTGAAACCAGCGAAGATGGAAGCGCTTAAGCGCTGAAAGCAGACGGATGCTGATCAGAAGCAACCCTCATTAAATCAAACACTTGTTCGGGGCTTCCCCCTGACATTTCAGCTCACTAAAGCTTGTTAAAATATGCGCGTGCTGGAAACCAGATTTTTAATAGTTTCCCATTACTCCACATGGCCCCTAGATGCACAGTGACGATTTACATATAAAAGGTTATCGAGTTGAGCCGTGCTTGGGAATGAGAGGAGCGAACGTAGCGGGGGGAGAGAGAGCCTTTTGGGTGCTGATAGCTGTACTCAGTAGGAATTAGTCAGTATTTGAGCAGGGAGCTGGCAGGCTGCTTGGCCAGTGCCAACACCACTGAGTAATGTTGGTCAAGGCTGGTTACTGTGGCATGGCAGTTGGGTTCACTGGGTGAATTGTGCCGCTATGAGGTCACAGCTGGGTTACACTGCAGGATGGGATTTAGAGGAGTGCTGCAGGTCCCTGAACAGAACGTGTTCACAACAAGGATGATATTTTTGGGCATTAATTTTGAAAGTCTTTATGGAAACATGTAAGAGTTTCTTTGTTCCCTCGAACACAAAATATTGTGGGACTGGAGCATATTTTTTATTCAATTACAATGAATGGCTACTGGAACTTTACTGCTTCAAAAAGACCATAAACCACTATAAAAGTCATGAGAAGTTGTATGAGATACAGCTTGAAATTTACTTTGTTATCCATGTCACATCGAAATTACGTCACATCAGTTCATTCTTTGATTTTGATTGAAGTTGTAGGGGAATTACAGTTAAGACTTGAGTACCAGATATGTTGAATGAAGACCAGGAGTCAGAAGTGCAGTCAATAGAAGACATTTTTGTGAAGTTTAGTTTGCAGTTTCATCAGCAGAAGCCAGCTTCAGGTCTCACAAGGAGTTCGTAGGCCACCCCACTTACAATAACATTGTTACAGCAATTATACTCTAACAGAGGCTGCTAACTACGTCATTGATGACGTTTAAATGATTCTGATTGGCTAAGAAAGAAAGAAAGAAAGATAAACAAAACTAGTAATTTTCCACACAAGAGCAGACACTCTGAAGCTTATCTTCATCGATCACATGGTTGACGGGTTAGTGACCTTCCACGTTACTTGTCGAGAACAAGTAATTCCGTCTCCTTCTGGTACCAGATAATCACCTCACCAATACAGACCTTATTAACACACACACACACACATACAGGTTCTCCAAGGCTGAACTCGGCTCAGGCTCCAACTATCAACAGAAAGACTCTCAAAACATTCTGATAACATGTTCTATCTGGTGAGAAGTGCAGACAATATTCATTCTTACTCTATGGAAAGATATACAGAAAAGTAAAGAAAGGCTTTAACTAATAAAAAGCCTTATTTTGATTATAAATCACTCTTTACAAATCATTCAAATAAGAAAAAGGAAAAGAACATATGGAAATAAGAAAAAGAAAAGAATATATATTCAAGTGGCAATGGATTTCCGAATCGTCTCTATCAAAGTATATTGAGCTTTAGATGAATCAGATGTCACTACTTTTCTCATGAACGCACCAAAGAAAGTTGGGTATGTATGTATGACGTACGTTATGCTATGAGTATGATACTTTAATGGTTGTGCGTCCTTTTTAAATCTTGAAAGCTTCAGTCTTTAAGCTCAGTCTTCTGTTTTTGTCTTCTGTGGAAGAAAGAAAGTGACACTTGAGATGACATGAGGGTGTGTAAATGCTGACAACATTTTCTGAGGTGTATTTATAGCAAAGACGGGCTACTGTTCTTGACGTTAGGCGTGTGCTGAAATCATTTGGCTAATATGAACTGATAGGTATCCCATGAGGATTTGCATGAAAATAGAGATATCAAGCGAAAGACAAATAAGAGCACGAATGACTGATGCAGTGCTGCTCGGGGAAATTGGAAAAAGACAGTGAGGTAGTAAAACAAGTTTGTGGCAGCCTATCATGTCTGTACAGGACTCTGACTTCGCGCTCCACAGAAGAGTCACTCCATGTGCAGCTCATATGGAATTTGGAAAGGCATCCAGCCATAATATAGATAGTAAAAGCAATCTTCTCAATGGCTCTCACAGAAATGACAGTACAGTCGAATCAATGGTATCAAGGTTTTAAAGCCTCTTCCTGAGGGCAGATGCCTGGCTTGTCTGTAATGGTAGAGCTCTCACTGTTGGGACACTTTCAATGGGGTGCTTCTGATCCTGTCTGTCAGATAATCTGCTGTAATCCCCAGCTCTCTTATCTGACTGGAGCACGGTGTCCGGCAAGATGACTTCACGCCAGGAGGCACAGCGTGGCCAGCCTGCCTCTTTCAGCCCTGCCCGACTGTGACACAGGGCACAGCCTCCGGTGCAGATCACAGCCAGCTTTCAGCTTCCATGTTTACCTGCCCTCTGGGAGCCGGTCACTCACCTGTCTCAAGGGAAGAGGTAGAACAGTGGAATGTCATGTGGGGGAACATCAGGAGCCTTACAGGTGTCACCAAGACTCTAGCGGCTGGAAGAGAGTGTTCCACACGATCCCTTAAATATCTCTGTGAGTCAGAGCGGGGCTGATGAGACACAGTTCGCTGTAATGCACTGCCAAAGGGACAAAACGCCACAATAAAAGCTCTATCACACGGCATCAGCTGCTGATTAAAGAGCCAGCGATGTGACTGCATCATACAGTCACCACTGATTTTATGATTGCCCCAAACTCCCCAACATCTTGCCTCTCTTCTGACCCCCTTCCTGCATGCAGCAATCAACCAGGTGCTAAATGCCCGGCAAGGAGAGGGGGAGGCAGTTGTTGGAGGCGTTGGTGTGCACAGGCAACAAGCATCTGTGCTTGGCAGCGGAGGAAGTGGAGGCAGGAAATAACTGTCACTCTCCATTCAGGCTGCAGCGCTGGGAACGGGGCGAGTGGTGGTGGTGGTTGGTTTCGGGGAGAGGCGTTAATCATTAACTGAAAGGGAGAGAATGAAAGGGGGAGGGTTCTATCGAGAGGTCTTCTTCTTTTTTAATTGCTCTTTCCACTTAAAGAATTCACTCTGCTACTGATGGACTAGAGCAGTGTTTGCTGGGAGCTTATAGATCCGAGTTTTTGTTTTTACTTGTAGGAAGGAATCAATTATAGTCATTGGATGGAGCGAGCCTGTAAATCATCCATGCTGTCCCTCCCATACGTACACTAAGTTAATTAATTCAATCAGCTTCTTGACTCAAACTTCAAAGCCTTTTAAAACCCAGAGTATTAATGGAACATAATCAAATTCCTTTATTATTGCTCTGTAAGTGAGAATGTTCGGAATCAGCTACTGGAACACTTTGTATCAGGAAATGGAGAGTAAGTGCTACAGTATGTACTTGAGGCGAGCTCTTCAAATGATTGATGGTTCACCTACGAATTTGTGATTAAATAGGGGCGGGGCTTACGATTGTGATCTTGTTGGGAAAATGGGGGTAGTTTTAGGGTATTTGTTTATTTTGTGAGTCGTCTTTTAGTCCTTGTGATTCAAAGCTACTTCTTTTAGAGCATTACACGCTCCATTACTCATAGGCCCAAATTTATATTCAATTAATTTCAAAACTGCCACCCTGAAAAGCTTTGAATGGAAGAACCATGCATCCACTCATACTATCCTGGACCGCATAGAGGACGGTACAACATTTATCAAATTATTTTAATTGTGCTGTCACGTTCAGGCAGCTTCCTGGATGTTAGTGCGACGTCCTCATTGTGTGAAGCCTTCAGGGGGCACATGTGTGAGCTATTATGAATTTAAATTCTTCCCTCTGGACTTACCATAAAAACATTTGCTTTATTTTTAGACTTGGGTCCACATCAGATTGAACTTTTTAGTATTTGAAAGCAGTAATTGCTTTTTTGTCTCCTGGAATTATTGTCAGGTAGCAGCTTTTTACAGTTACTCCAATGTCATTTAGTGAGAAGGCATAAACAGGCTAATCAATGCGGTAGTTGGCTTGGGGGTTGGGGATGTGCTGACACTAATGTGTTATCTTTTATAGGAAAGACTCACCCAGCTGGCACAAATCCTTTCCTCTGTGCCCCCTATGATCATCATGTCATTGTCCAGAGTGCTACTCTACAGGGATTCTGTTATCAACGAATGAGAGTGAGAGCTGCCAATGGCATATCCTGCATTCACAGCATGCAATAGAAGAAAGAAAAAAAGCGTGTATTTTGCGAATGCATTATCTACGATGAAAGCTTGATACATTTCAACACTTATTGATTACTGAAGCAAGATAATTGTTGCTTTTTCTGCAATTATGTTAAGCACATTAACACACTGCATTTGCACATTTGCACGCATACACGTGCCAATGTAAACAGCGTTTATAATACTTATTAAAAAACATATATCTGATTCTTTCGATTCTTGGAGCTCTGTTTTGAATTTCTGAGATCTGGTGACGATGTGTTTGAAAACGGCAATTCCACACACACGCACACAAACACACAAAAACGCTCTTTGATTGTGTGTCTGTGAGGGTATAGTGAGTGCGTCTCTTGTGCCTCATAAACAAATGAGAACTCCAATATCCCAGCATGCATTCTGCTTGCTTTTTATTCTGGGCTGAGTCACAGCCATAGACACAAATTACAGAGAAGAAGGCAGTGAAAGGCAGAGATCTTTGAGAGACAGAAGACAGAGACTGGTAAAAAGCCAGAGAAGGAGAGAAGGAGATAGAATGAGGGTGAAGGATAAATCACAACACAAGAAAGGGGAGGAGAAGGGGAAACTGGTTGACAATGCGTCTCGTTTCTTATTGTTCACTCCTTTGTGGATAGTCTCTGAGCGGCACAAATGTCACATGACTACAGGAGGCATTAAAGTGAAGCACAGACAGAAAAGCAGGAGCATTCGTGTGCGCCCACACATTCACTCTCTCACACACACTACCTTCTACAGGCATGAATACAGTGCAAGAAAACCAGCATACTCTGATCGAAAGGCGCCGTATTAATGCTGAAAAAAAGGCTTTTTCTCTATAAAAATAGGAAATGGGTTTTCATAGAGCTGCTATTTCTACTGTGCAGTAAAGCCTGACTGCTGTACTTATGCAGATTGTGACTGACAGTGGTACGTTGACTCTTTAAGGTCAACCGTGTGTTGTCATCTGTAATTGGTGTTGCAGTTGTTGCTGGAAAAATTAAATGTTTTTGGAAGAAGCTGTACATGCACCTAGGGCATGTAAATATTTAGATAGGCCATGAGTCATCCTCCTCCCTCTTCTCCTTTATTTATTTTTTTGCTCTCCTTGCTCCTTTTTCCAAGTATTCGCGTACTCCATCTTCTCCTGTCGCTCAAGTCGCTTGGGCTTCCCATCGCTGCGAGAGGAATTCTGTGAGCTGCAAGATAAGGCGTGTGAGAACTGTAAAAAGCAAGATTTAGATGGAAGGCAGAAAGAGAAAGAGATGGAGAGGAAAGACGAGGTGTAGGTCAAGAGCCAGAGGCGGTGTTTGTCTCGAGGGGAGTGTTGAGAGGACAGTAAGGCCTGTTTACTGTGGATTCACATCACTCAGGATCTCAAGAGAGAAGGGACAGCACCTGCTAGAAAGAACCAGCTCAGGCTCGTTTCAAGTGCTTTTCCGCTTGACGTCTGTGTGATAAAGAAAATGTAAACAACTGGAATGAATGACAGACTTGAACCTTGTCGTGGTCCAGATTCGGCTAACCAACAGCAGCACAGAAACAAAATCTCCAGCTCTAGTTTAGCTACAGGCTAAAACTACCTTCAGTTCTGCAGTTAGGGGCAGTAGACGAGCTTGGATGCCTAATGCGGTGTGTGTGGGAAGAGGGGTTTTAGTATTTTGTCTGTGAGAAGCGAGGGAGTGAGGGGGAGGAAGAGTGACTGACAGCGCGAGAGAGAGACTGAAGTCTTGGCAGGCGCCTAGTTCTGACGCTTTATTTCAGAAGTGTAGGCTTTGGTTTGAGGTTTCTCTGGTGTGGTGTACCCATAATTCTCGGCATGACTCAGAAGAAGCTGGAACCAGAAAAAAATAGCAGCCATGCGAGAGTACTTCCTTTCTTCTTCTTGGCTCCTCTCGCAACACCATGACCCCTGACCCTGCAACAAGTCGTTTTTTTCAGACATCCATTGCAGAGAACAGGAGTACAGGTGATCCCAGCCAAATGTTTTCTAGCCTCCAGACTCCCTGATGGGTCCACAAGGATGAGCTGTGTACTTTACACTGTCCATGGCGTTTTCCCATTTTCCCATCTTGTCATTGCAAGTAGGATTTTGTGGCATTATATGTCTTGTTTAAAACTGGCGAATGACCTGCAATATGTTTCATGCTGACTTTCAGCTCTGCAGTCATTAGGCTCTCCAGATGACTGGTTTTCATTCGTTATCAAAGAGCCATGATAACTGAACAAATACAGTACGTATTATTACCCCAGATGGGGTCAGACACCATATCCGGTACTTTTGCTCTAGTCACAGTTAATGCTAAAACTGTGCAGATTAGTCTGTCCACAGATGTCGACGTTTAGTGAAAAGCTTAAAGGAGTGGTTTGTCCACAATTACAATTATAGCTTTATTTACTCCCCCTTTTGTTGTTTTTTTCCTGTGAAACATAAAGGACAAAAAAAGCCATAAAATAATTTTTCTGAAGGGTTAAGAATTAAGTAAACTCAATTCTCTACTTTGCATATTTGAACTGACATTCAGTTACCAAAACCAGCTTACACTTATGCATTATCCATAGAGACTTACATTGCATTCAAGGTACCGTATTTTCCTGCATATAACCCGCGGGTTATACCAGATTTTACTAAAATGGGTTATATAAGGGTACAATTTTTTACATGTAATAATATTTCAATATATTTGTTACGTCCCTAAAGATGTAAAGGTTTTTTTTGTGCTGTATGTTCTTTTTTTTTTTCTTGCGAGGGTTGTGGTCTGACGCTTATACTATCACTCTGACAGCTGGCGCTGATTGGCTGTTTGACCTGTCAATCATGCAAGAAGACGTGATTGGCTGTGCTGCCATGAGGGCGGGCTCTTCTCATCTCATCCGATGACCAACACCTGTAGAATCGCTTCTTAAGGGACGTGCTGCTGCACAGCGGGAGAGACTGCTTTTTCTTTTTGTTCTGATTCTGACTTGTGTTTGTTTTCTTATTGTTTGAATTTTACACACAAGCACTGTGTACCGAGCCTGAACAGTTATGGATAATTGACGTCATGCGAGCATAATTTGAAATTCGAAATGTGAACTTACACAAAAAAGTTCATAAATCTATGGGTGCGGGTTATATAAGGGTGCGGGGTTATACCGCCGATTTATTATTATTATTATTTTGCTCAAAACTCGTTGGGCTATATGAGGGCGCTGATTATCTGCGTCTGCGGGTTATGTGCGGGAAAATATGGTGTATATTTTACTAGTTCCCTGGGAATCTCGCCCCATCCCTCCCCGCTATTTGTATGGTGTTCCTGTCCGTTTTTGGAGCTTGACAGCCATGTACTGTCCTTGTATGGAAAAGGACGAGTAAAAGTCATTTTGTAGATCACAGATAAAAAAGCATATGGGTTTGGATGACATTAGGTTGAACAGATAATAGCAAGGTTTTTCAATATTGCATGAACTATTCCTTTAAACCACAAAGTGCCCGTAGAATATAAATTGTGAAGTGGCAGCTGAAGAGTCTTCTCTGATTAGGCTGGTGATTTCCTTTAATGGTTGTTCGGGGTGACACAGTCTTCATCAGCTCTTTATACATTCAGAGAGCATTTGCTGTGTCTAGAGTAAGAGGCAATCATGATTGTTTGTGTTCCACATGTCTATTTGTGCTGTGTTGGCCAGAGACCGGAAATCTAATGCAGCCACTGGCAAAGCATTGTTTGAGCTAAATGACAAGACATGCATTTTTACTTTCTCTCTGTGTCATTTTGGTTTCTCTCTCCCCACAGCTATGATGGTGAGAATGGGCCTTCTCCTGGCCGCAGCCCTATGGATTCGCAGGCGAGTCCAGGGCTGGTGCTCCATCCCTCCTTCCCACAGAGTCAGAGAAGAGAATCTTTTCTCTACCGCTCTGACTCTGACTACGACATGTCCCCCAAGACCATGTCACGAAACTCCTCCATCAACAGCGAGGGGTAAGCCGTCTGCCTCAACACACAGCACGCTTTCACTATTTACTGTCTTCACTTTTCATTTCTAAAAGGCCTCAGAGAAGGTTCTTTTATCTCAGAATCACCATGCAGCATTAAGCACATCAACTAAATCCCTCTTTACCCGTTTCACTATAATACTGTTACATCCTCACGCTCTCAGCACGCAGCAGTGACCGCTGTGACTACCACCTCTGGATTATGGTCAGAAAAAAATGGCATTTTTTTGTTGTTGGCTGAATCTATTTCTTCACACCTGGGCAATGATTTCTTGTTTCATCTTAAAAACAAACATTTGTAAGCGTTACCATTTATTCCCATTTACTGGAACTGCTCTTTCCTCTTTCTACAGTCATGCTGAAGATCTCATAGTCACCCCTTTTGCTCAGGTAAGCCTCTGTTGTGTCTGGCAGACAGTTTTAATGAGTGCTAATTGCTTGTAATGACTTGCTGAGTTGAAGTTGAGTGATATCCTGCTGTTCACCTGCTCTCTCTCTCTCTCTCTCTCTCTCTCTCTCTCTCTCTCTCTCTCTCCCTCTTTCTCCTCTCTGCCTCTTCAACACAGGTGTTGGCTAGTCTACGAACTGTCAGAAGCAACTTCACCATTCTCGCCAACGTCACGACTCCCACTAACAAGTCAGTTTTTAGCTTTGATGAAACAATTTCTTCATTTCTGCTCTGCCCCCTTATGGCCACGAGTGTTTCCTTTCCAAAAGCATTTCTGCATTTTATTCAAGATGAATAAATAAATAAAATGTACAAACATGATGCATATTCACATAGCTTAACTCCTTACCTTATTTTATGTGAATCATATTTAATTTGATTATAAGCATAATCTTATTTTATGTAAAAAATTATATATATATATATATATATATATATATATATGAGAAGAGAATATATAAGAGAAAATATTAAATATGATATATTAATGCATAGTTATGTATCACATATATATATATATATATATATATATATATATATATATATATATATATGCATTAATATATCATATTTTATATTTTATAAAATAACATTTATTACATATTTTTAAATATACTTTTTGTGTGTGTAATATTTTTATTTTGCTGGGTTCACAAGTGCCTCTTTGTTCCCAGTGAGCAATGCTAATTGCATTTAAACCAGTAGAGGGCGACCTCTACCACTGAATCTGATTACTAACTGTAATTATTCTTTTGTCCACAGGAGGTCGCCAGTGACCACCCAACCCACGGTTCCCCCAGCAACGCTCTCAGGTATGTTTACTGTACTGTAACTTAGTCACTGGTGAGCTTTCTATCTCCCACACCAGCACTCTCCCACACAGTGTCTCTCACATTACGCATACACTTCCTCTTGTAGACACTGTTGCCAGTAAAATGTATTACAGCATCAGAAATAGTGGAGCCATATGGGAAACAGGGGCTGGAACCTAACCAGAGGCTTTAACTATCCAAATAACAGCTCTCTGCCACTAGTTTAAATGAGAAACTCTGATTTGTATATGTGAATGTGCCGCAAATGTAAAATGTACATTATTTATTATCTAATATATTTAGGGCATTAGATCCTTTAAATTACACTATCAGATTAAAAGTATGTGGACTCTCTCTTTTAAACTGTGTGCTTTTAACTTTTGTAGCAGCATTTAACATCATCCCTGTGCACAAAGCAATGTCCGTATAGAAATGGTTTAATGAGTCTGTGAAATTAAATTCACGAAGACCAGATCTGAACTCCTTTTTTAAGAATTGATGATAAATTAGAATAGTGATGGCAAACCCCCATCACTTAGAAGCCAGTTGCATAAGCAAAGTCTTAAAAGATAGCCATTTAATTGTATTCTTCAAAGCTTGTCTAACTTTTTTAAGTTGCATAAAAGGGTTAATTGATCTAATTTGAATCCACAAAGAATGATTGCCCCTTGGTTAACTGCTAGTTGGTCAGATTAGTTCTTATAACACAGTCTTAACATAGTGAGTAAACTTTTAAAGCTAGTCTAAGCGGTTTATGCAACCAGTCATTGACCTTACTGTTGCAGATTCTACATCTATAGTCAAAGGCTGCCTTTGAAGAGTGTAAGCTGATGTAGCAGCAAAGGGAGGGGTTAATGCTTTTGAAATTAATGCTCAACAAGAGCATTAATGAGGTCAGACACTAACGTTGGCTGATGTTACCTGCTTGGGATTTGTGCAGGCCAGTCAAGTTCCTTCATAAAAATATATTTATACAGTAATACCTCGGTTTACGAGTTTAATTCGTTCCAAGAGCGAGCTCGTAACTCAAAATTCTCGTACACCAAAACAATTTTCCCCATAAGAATGCACTAAAATTTACTTGATTCGTTCCACACGACCATAAATGCCCATTTTAAATGTTTTTTTGGTTTTACCCTATTAATTACATTTAAAATTATAACCATTAAGATCTCATATAAATACTAATTAATAATTGACAATTAAACTCTGAGAGACACTGAGAGAATGAATGAGTTAAGGGGTGATAAAGGGGTTGGAACCGCGTGACTGTTTTATGAGAGGCTGTGTTTAGGATATTTCCAGTAAAAATGCGCACGAAGATGCTGAGTGTTAGGACTTTTCCACACAAAAATGCGCGTGGGTGAGGGAATTTTTCTTGCACACCGATTTGACTTTCCATGTTCGTACACCGATTTGCTTGTATACTAAGTCACTCGTAAACCGAAGTATTACTGTATATGGATCTTGCTTGAGGAACAGGGTTATTTTCAATTTTTGGGACAGAAAATGTCCCTTTTCTATACTACAAAAATCTGTCCGTACAGAAATGACTGTAATGGCTAAACCCATTCATTATAAAGGGGTGTCCACATACTTCTATTTACTTATATATTAGTTATTTGAATTCGACCCATCAGTTAAGTGGGACTCCTGCTTCATTATTTATCTATGAGCAATGACTATACATATTTTCTACTCACTGAAAACATTTGTGGTATTTGTAGTGTTAAACACTTAAGCATCTTTATTTACAACATGATATTTTAAGAACCAAAACAAATTGTTAAGCTTTATAAGTTTACAAATCAGTTTATGTCACTTGACTTCAGCAATTAAATCACTATAGACTTCTTCCTTTTTATTCTCTCATTCTTCTGGTTTGAAAAAATGATTATTCATTCTTACGAGTAAAAAGTTCAATTATTAATGAAGCATTTGATCTCATATGAAGCTCTTGAAATATTCATGCTTGGAAGTTTTTTTCCCCTTTTTTTCTGAAGACATCACTCAGACAATTCTTTAGGTCCTCCTCTCAGGAAACAGCATCCCCACTGTTCACAAACAAAGTTCTCACAGCGAGTGTTTAATGCATGCGGCAGTGCTGTTGTGATGTGATGCTGATGGCTGTGTCTTATGCCCTGTGCAGATGAGACATACCAGCAGCTGGCCCGGGAGACTCTGGAGGAACTTGACTGGTGTTTGGACCAGCTGGAGACCATTCAAACCCACCGCTCTGTTAGCGAGATGGCCTCCAACAAGGTGTTTCTTCAATCACTTACTGTTGCAACTTTGGTGCCTAGTTTGGTTACCGTAGAACTTTTTTCCTACCTTCTCAAAGAACCATTTTGTCTCCATACAGTCTATCATAAATTGGTGGCCTATCACACTAGGAATTTTCTCCATTTCAAGTATCCATTCAAAGTTTAGAATTTACACCTTGTGCATTTTACAAAACATGACGAATTACATTTCCTCAAGAAGCGGTTTCCAGATCTGTCATTCTGTGGATTCTGTATATTGTGAACTACTGCAGATTGTGTCATTCTGTAGATGTGAACTACATCTATGTATGTGGAGAAAGTTCCTTGAGTAGGTTGCATGTGCTAGTTGATCTGATATGGTCCCGTCTTCCTTTCTTTAATGTATTTTTAATTATCATCCGTTAACATGGATACAAATAGCTTTGTGTGCAACTCTGCTAGCCCCGTCATACTCGCTGTTCTGGTTTGAGAAGTGTAGGAGAGAGAGGGGGAAAAAAGAGGGTTTGTGGATGGGGAGGACATGAAGGAAGGAGGAGGGGCTGCAGTTTGGTCCTGATGCCAGTGTTTCTGCTGTAACCTTCGTTGCTATCGAGCTGCAGCAAGGTCTACCCTGCCAGTTCTCCATTGGCTCTTCGCTGTGGCCATGAGGCATGTGATTTAGATGCTGGCCAATGAAAAATTGGTTGCTCTCTTCCATACCTTGCCTATTTAAAGTGACAGTACCATGAAGACTTTAGATGTGCGGTTTTTGGATGGTTGTTTCCATGACCCATATTACTGGTGTTTCGTGTGTTTTGCTACATAGCTGATAAGATAGACATCAGTATGAGAAGTAAGCAGCGTTTCTGTGTGACTATTACAGCATGTGTGAATGGAAGATCTCTTAGGTGATTGAGGAAAAGCTTACTTGTATGCTGAAGTAGATGACGAGCATAAACACAAACATTCACTCCCACATGCAAATTGGCCGAATCACTCATGCAGAGATGAGCAGAAACACTAAAGCCTAGATTCTTACCCCTCCTCTTTGTCAGACTAGTAAATACATCTCACACACACACTCACGTACAGATGTTTCTCCATTTTTCTACACTCTTACATGCTGTCTGCTGCACATGCGCTCTTAGGGTGCGTGTACACGCACACCCGCCACTAGCACACACACCCAAGCACGCGCCTCCTGCCACAGCGGCTGATTAGCTTGCAAGATTTGTCTACAGCATCCTGGGAAACAGAGCGAGAGGCAGAGCATCGGCTGAGCTGCATCGGCGAGTCTGACACCGCGTATGGATTAAACAGTGGGGCTGCTGAAGAGAGCTGCGTTGTGCTGACAGGACTGGTATTGTGCTTCATGGACTGTGCGCTCTGAACACAACTCGCTGGGAACGCTGGGCCCGGGTCCTGGAGCTCTGCGGTGGGGGAGGGGCGTCGACGCAGAGAGAGAGAGAGAGAGAAAGGATGTTTTTCCAGACCACCGCTCTTTTGTAGTTTGGCTTTTGACTAAAGGCCCAATCTTTTTTCTGCTTCTGTGTCTACTCGCTTCCGTTGTCCTTTCTGTCTCCTCTTAACCGCTTTTTCTATTACCTGTGTGTTGTTGTTTTCCTTCTTCGTCCTGTCACCCCTCAATCAGTCTCCGTTAGCTATCTGCTCCTCTCCATCTTTCTCCTTACCCTCTATAATTCTTCTGTTCTCCTTCCCTTCGCATCCTCTCTGTGTCCTTCAGACGGTTCCGTCTCTCTGACTCTCCATCTTTGTCCGTTCCACCCCTCGTCACTTTCTCCCCCTCCTGTCGGATCGGGGTCAGCTCTACTCAGCTGCTGGGATGAGATGTAGTTCCTTTGGCCTGTGGATTTGGCCGGCTCCTGGCGGGCCGTTCACAGGGGACACTCGCCTGCAGACAGCCGTGGAGCCCATTCTTTGGTTTTCAGGAGGGCCTGGTTCTCAGACTGCTTGCTGCATGTAGAGAGACAGCCTTAGCGAGCGCTTGCCGCTGGACTTTTACCCCCCCTTGCTCCCCGCCTCTTGGGGGCAGCCGTCATTCTGGAGCACCCTGGCCGGCTAGGCTGCGGCCTCTCTGCCCACACCTTGACCACGCCCACATGCCGCTGGGGCACCCGCCGCGCTTCGGCCCCTGTGCACTTTCGCGCCTCTTGCCTCTGCCAACGGTCCACACCGTCCGTCACACTCAGCATGGGCGTGGTGGAGGCCATTGACCCGCTGCCCTCTTCCTGCCCCTCACCTGTGCCCGGAGGTTACCGGCTAGCCCACTCCTCCAGCTACAGCCCCCTGCAGGGGAGAAGAGGGTCAGAGCTGGAACTTGAGGCAGCTGCAGATGGGGTGCTGGATGGGGGTGGTCAGGCCGCCGAGCGTAGGACTCCCTTCATGGATCTGTTCTGTGATACCTGCTCCAAACCCTGGCTGATTGGCTGGTGGGACCAGGTAGGGCCAGCAAGAACAAAAAAAGGTTGCAAAATATTTGATAGCAAACTTGGTCCGGTCCTAAAAAGGAGAAAGGATGTTTGTTCAGCAGGATGATAAACAGAAATGTGGGGGGAAATAAAAGTTGCTTAGGTGATTGAACTGTAATGTTTCTGAAACAGACAACATGTGATAAGATGGTGGTGTATCTAAATTTGTATCAGTCCCCATTCCTCAAGTGTGATTTTAAACTTAGGCACTTATTCAGTGACACTTTGAGAGCAAGGGAGAAAATGGCTGCCGCCGTAGCACTTGGCATATGTTGTTTCAGTGCCTAGAGATGGACAGAAAATGTACGGTGGGCTTGTGTCTCAGGACACCTCAACCGCACTCTTCCCACTTCATCTATCCTTCCATCTATTGATCTATCTCTGATCTGAGAACAGTTTTCATATGCTCAATATTTGGTAGAGTAGGACCAGCTTTTTTGTCTGCATAGTTCTTTCATCCAAGATTTGTTTACCTTTGAGATGTTTGACAGATAGGATTTGATGTTGAAATGTGTCCGAGTCAGTGTTTGTGTCCTAATGTTTTTATCCTATCCAGCAACAACACACCATAAGCCTATCATGAACAAAACTTTTTTTCTTGCCGGATAGGATTATAAACCCTGGCACACAAACAGTGACTGTGCCACATTTCAACAATGGGCAGGGATTGTCTCTGTGGTTTCAAAAAACTTTTTTGTATTTCTGTCTTCTTAATTGTTGGATGGCAGATAAAATAAAAATAAAATACAGAAACACAGCTTTGAAGATCAGTATAATCCAAGATCTACCACACAGTATTCTTTATTATTATTACTAATTTAAAATGGCATATTTGTTAATTATATACACATACATACATATATATATAATATAATTATTATACAAATATCTTTATATAAATTGGTACAGCATGTGATGATATATAACAATCACAGTACGTTTAACTTTAAATAAATGTCAGTCTCAGTCCCAGTCAAGCTCAATCTTGATAAATAATAAAGGCAACAGTTAGTATCAGACTCCCCTATTAACAAATATTTGTATTAATTTGTTCTGATTTCCTTTCCACGTGATCTGGTATCGTCTTGGTCCTCCAGAGGATGCATGCATGCTAAAAACAGTTGGCACTCTGTGAATGTTTTAATAATGACTCAGCAAAGTACAAACAGATCTTTGATACAGTATGTAATATGCATTTGCACAGGGAAGACAGTTTTTTTTACTAAGCTTTATATAAACTCTGTGTGAGATAGATATGGTGTATTGAGATACAATTCAGGAAGTTTAAAGTGAGGGAGTTTATAGCTGTGACAGGACAGTGACTTGGACTCAATTAAAAATTACACTTAACATTGATTTTTATTTCCCCTAGTGTATTGTTGATTTGATATTGTGAATTATTTGATGGCATTCACACATGCATACATTGGCATAATGACAGGGAGACTGTTATCAAAACATGTTATATTTTACTAGCTATAGAAGATTTAACAACAACTATCATGATGCATGTAATAGAAATTATACATTGCCATATGTCTGTTACACACATGTCCATGTAATCTAGGAGGAGAATTATATGCACAACATGAAAGAGAATGAATGGAAACATAATCATTGGAAAAATATGACTGCAGAGGGTGATTGTATTGCATAAGAAAAAAGGATAGAATGTGGAGGACAGAGATGAAAAGAGACAGGAAGCGAAAATGATGGCTTAAAGAGGGAGATAAAGACAGAATGGAGGAGAACAGAATAGATGGAGAGTGATACAGAGAGTGTTGACCTTGGAGGAGGTCAGAGACAGACACCTGCCTACTCTCTCAGATTGTCACCCAACCCATCGCCTCACTCCCATCATGCTGCAGGAGGGATTGTGAGGAGGCAGTTGCTAAGGAAACCTGCTGGTTTCCATGGAGATTGTAATGTGTGAAGGACCAGTCAGTGGGACAGACCAGGGGTCTTGTCGGAGTCGTGCTGTGCGACAGTGTAGTTGTCTTTTGTTATCTGCTGAACTTGCACAATTTTAGTAATTTGAGGCATATATTTGGTTCTTATAAACAACTAATTTAGCTAAAAAGCTCTCTTTTCTTTTCTTTTTTTGTCCAGCCATGGTTTGCAGAGATGTGAGATCATTGCACAATGTTCTCCCCCGTTGGCCATTACTTAATTAGATTTTAATTAAAGACAGACCCTTCCTCTAACCACACAATGTTACAGCTACAACATAAGAAAAGCCTTAGGTTTATTTGCATGTAAATATCTGCATGCTTTATAAGCACAAAGCCTATATAACATGCTATGTTGGTGTAAAATAATTCAGATATTTTCAGCTTTTGTCTAAATGCTTTGTTGAGTTTTGTTGTATGGCAAAAGTAACAATCTGAAATATAGCTGCAAGCAGCCATGACGGGGCCAAGCACAGGGAGGATATTAAATGTCATGCCGACATGGCTGGCAGCGTCAGACCAACCGCAGTAAACATCTAAAGACATTTCAATATGAGTTCAGTCTAAATGGCCGAAAAATCATCAATATGGTCTTTAGAAATTCGATTTAACTGTTTATCACGTTCGACCCAGAGTCAGAGCTGTAACCAAACTGATGTGTCCAGAGAGAGGTGACAATGACACACGTAAAGTTTGATGTCAATTGGGTAAAGCATTGCTGACATAGAGCATTCAAGTCATTTTGACGTCAAAGCACTTAATCTTGGCCGGAGAGAAAACCCTTTGTCTCTGAAATTTCAATTTATCAAATAATTTTACTTTAAGCATACACTGACAGTCTACTTACTATATGCATTTTTAAAATGGAGAAAATAAACCCAGTAGATCCAATGTAGTCAAAGCCAAATTAATCATTGTATGATTTGATTTACAATAATACACATATCAGTAATTTCTCTATTAGTTTGTTTTAATTCATTTAAACAATTCTTGAATAGACAACAGCAACTTATTAATAAATTCTAAGAAGTATAACTATTTTTTATTCTTTATGAAGAGGTTTATTTTTATAGTTATAGTAAAAACAACAACAGAACTTTTGAATAAAACTAAATATTTAATTGACTACTTTTCAAAAGGGCAAATGACACGGTGAGTAATGTTCTGCTGACATCTAGTGGCTGTAGTTGACATTTCAAGTTTTATTTTCATAAGTGATGAGCAAAGAAGCTATAAGCAAAAGCACCTCTTTGTTCATATCTCCGGACCACTAGATTGCACTGCGCTAAAACTCTGCAGGTAGCCTCAGATCATGATTGACATGACACATAGAAAGTTTGGTCAAAATATGCTAATGCATTGCATAGATATAGCCTCGCTTTATTTGGTGGCCATTTGGTCAAATTCGTTCGCAATTTTATCGAAAACAGTTTAGCGAATCAACTTCATTTCTATAACTTTTTGTCAGCATTTTCTGAAGATGATATGATTAAATTGGTGAAAATTGGACAAATGGTGTGGGAGGAGTTCAAAAAAGTAGGTTTTTAAAGAAAAACAACATCGCAAACAGGAAGTTTGGCCGAATATGACATATTTGGTATCTGTGCTCTCGGATTGACCCAATGAACACATTAAGACAATTTGTTTTACAACAGGTTATTGTAATCAAAAGTTATTAGCATATTTGTGAATTTGGTTATAACTTTTGACCACAAGGTGGTGCTGCCCCGAAACTTTTTGTGTCGTATTAGGCCGAGTTGCCGACCACACATACCGAGTTTCGTCACGATACCCCAATGTGTTCGCTAAATATAGCATTTTATGACAAAATTCAAAAAGGCCGACACTCAAAACAGCCGATATGAGAAAATTTGGTATCGCGCGACTTGCACTGCACAATGCACAATGCACTGAATCTAAAGAGACCAGTTTTATGATTTTTGGCCAAAGAGTTCAGAAGTTATAAGCAAAAAATTCACTTTTTCATATCTCCTGACCACTTGGGGGCAAAGGGCCAAAACTCTGCAGGTAGCCTCAGACCATGATTGACATAACAGACACCTAGTTTGGTCTGAAAACGCTAATGCGTTGCGGAGATAAGAACTCAATTTTATTTTTGCGGCCATTACGTTGGATTCTTTCGCGAGTTATTCATAAACGGTTTGATGAATCAACTTTCTTTGAATAAATTTTTGTCAACATGGTCTGGAGATGATGTCTGGAGACATTTTTCGTGAAAATCAGACGAACGGCCTAGGAGGAGTTCGAAAAAGTATGTTTTTCGTAAAAAAATTCAAAACGTCAGTGCAACTTTGGACAGTTGGTGGCGCTAGAGAGATTGAGTTAGAGACTTCAAATTTGCTATGGTCAATTCCTTAATGAGTGCCAACTTTCATCATTTTCCCGCAAACGGTTCTATGGCCTGCCATAGAATTCCATGGCAGAAGAAACGGCAAAAGAATAATAATAAGAACGGGAACAGAAACAATAGGTGCCTCTGCACCTTCAGTGCTTGGCCCTAATAACACAACCTTAATGGCATAGTTCACCCAAAATTGTCAATTATGTCATCATTTACTCACTCTGCTGTATACTTATAACTATCCCCTCTTCCCTGTCTGACTATCCCTATCTTTCCTTTCTCTGATCTCTAGTTCAAGAGGATGTTAAACAGGGAACTGTCTCATCTGTCTGAAATGAGCCGTTCTGGGAATCAGGTGTCCGAATACATCTCCACTACGTTCCTCGGTAAGTGAGTCTGCTCACGCTCTGCTTTGTACATCTCAGCATGGCTTCTATTTTCAAAAGTGCAGAATTTATGTTTCAACAGTGCTGTAGGTCATAGTAGAGTACATTCGCTGCTCGGAAACACTCTATGCTTACTAATTTGAAATTAACTGTCATCTGTTAAATGATTTGCATTTGTTGTTTCCCAGACAAGCAGAATGAGGTGGAGATTCCCTCTCCTACGCTCCGGGAGCGAGAGAAACCAATGTCTCACATCAGCGGTGTCAAGAAGCTTACACATAGCTCGAGCCTCACTAGTGCAGCCATGCCCCGCTTCGGGGTCAAAACCGAGCAGGAGGACGCACTGGCTAGGGTACAGTCGCAATGCATCCGTGCTCTTACCACCTTCATGTGCTATCGGAAGTTTCCTACTTCCCACTTTTGAAGTTGGGATTATAAGCTCGTCCCATTAAAATTTTGACTTGAGAGGCATTCATGTCCAATGTTTTAACTAGGAAGCTAATATTACTAACATAAGTCTGATAGCATGTGAAGGCAGCAAAGCTCCAAACACCCAATCCTCTACCATTACCACCAAAAGCTTATCGAAAGGATATAATTATATTTACTCTCTCTTTACAGGAGCTGAATGATTTAAACAAGTGGGGCCTTAATATCTTCCATGTGGCTGAGTTCTCCAATAACAGACCTCTAAGTTGCATCATGTTTGCTATCTTCCAGGTGTGTGATCCCTGGTTTGTACTATAAATGTTTCTGTGCTGTGCTTTTGAAAACTGTCGGTGTGGTTTTATGTGCTCATAATTAGCGATGAGTAACAATGTCGATTTTCAAAGTAGATATTGATTCTTAAAATCCCTAAATGTTTACTCTTTGCCAGTTTTCAGTGGCTAAGTGGAAATATGTTTTACTTCCTGTCTTGCACATGCCACAGCATTCTGTTGAACTAATTAATGCAACTACATAGTTGTTCATTTTTAAAATGTATATTTTTGTCAATTTAGAATATTCCCTCTATCATTCTTCATGCTGAATTACAATCAAAATGAGAGCTTTGAAATCAAAATAGAATCGAATCAGGAAATCTGTATTACAATAGCAAACCTCTTCTTCCTTTATATTGACCATTTACTATTTTCTGTCTGTGTTCCTTTCTGTTAAAGGAAAGAGATCTATTGAAGACATTTCGGATCCCAGTGGACACGTTTATCACCTATGTAATGACACTGGAAGACCACTACCATGCCAACGTGGCCTATCACAACAGCCTACATGCCGCTGATGTCACACAGTCAACACATGTGCTGCTCTCCACTCCAGCACTCGACGTGAGTACACAGGATAGTCAGTGTCAGTGTTTCAAAATCTGAAGTCAGACTTCAGAGTCAGCCCTGACACATAATGAACACTGAACTGCTGTATCCTCCCACCAGGCCGTTTTCACTGATCTTGAAATTTTGGCTGCATTGTTCGCTGCTGCCATTCATGATGTGGACCACCCTGGAGTTTCCAACCAGTTCCTCATCAACACCAGTAAGTCTACATTCTAAAGAAGTATGACGTTGATGAATCATCCTGGACTACGTTTCCCAAAAGCATTGTAAGCTTAAGTAGATTGTAGAACCATTGCCAACAATGGTCTCTATGGTCAGCTTAGCTCAGGATGCTTTTGAGCCCTGATCATTTGACAAATATATCACAGATACATGCATATCTAATTAATATGAGGTTCATTTTGGTGAGTTCACATCTGAGAACTGGTTTAGGGCAGCACAGAATTACAGGGCTCAAAGATAGGAAAGTATTCTGTTTTTTCGATGAGCCATATTATAAAATAAACATACATTTTTATCTTAATATTTGCTAGAAATAACATTTATTAAAAAAAAAATTTGGTTGCAATTTTATCAAAATCGATTCTGTGTTATCATCCCATTTCCAGAAAGGTTGGGACATTTTGTAAAATGCAATAAAATCAAGAATCTCTGACTTGTTTATTATTTTTAACATTTACTCAATCTAAAAGATTTCCAATGTTTTCACTGACCAACCTAATTGCTTTTTGCAAATATAAACTAATTTTGATTTTGATGGCTACAACACACTCCACTAGGACAAATGCATGTTTACTACCTTGTCACATCACCTTTCCTTTTAATTTGGCTTTTTAATAGTTTGGGAATTGAAGATACTAATTGTTGCAGATTTCAAGCGCCCAATCTCGCCTGCTACAAGACAGCTGCTCATCAGTCTGTAATCATTGTTGTCTGATTCTGCTTTTCATGATGGGTCATTCATTTTCAATAGTAGACTGATCTGGACAGTGTACAGTGTCTACAAAACGTCTCAGGTTACGTATGTAACCATAGTTCCCTGAGAGGGAACGAGACGCTGCGTCTTTCGATCGCTTTGGGGAATACTTGGACAATGCCTCGCGAAGCACAATATGAAAACTTCCGTCGACCGAGTGTGAGTGACGGTCGCAGGTCGGTGACGTCACGAACCAGGTCATAAAGGGGCGACAGAACCCAGAGGCAGTAGCTTAGAGGTGTCTGAGCAAGCCCGGAAGGCGCAAGGAGCTGAGGCCAAAGACGCAGCGTCTCGTTCCCTCTCAGGGAACTATGGTTACATACGTAACCTGAGACGTTCCCTTTCAAGGGAACTCGCGCTGCGTCTTTCGATCGCTTTGGGGAACGATATACCAACGCCACCTCAGTGACGAAGGCCGACGAGTGTCTCGTAGCTCACTACGAGAGGACCCGTGTTCCCGGAGCGGAGTTGAGGTCAAGCTGGTAAAACCTCAGAAAGGTATGCGGGGGAAGACCACCCCGCCGCATCACAAACATCAGATAAAAGACACACTTGATATAAGGGCCTTAGAGGCAGCCTCGCTCCTAGAGGAGTGGGCACGGACCCTTAGAGGCGAAGGGGATCCGGCCGACTCGTAAGCCAGGGTGATAGCCTCAACTATCCACCTGCTTAAAGTAGGTTTGGATGCTGGGGCCCCACTAGGGGTCCCAAAGCAAACAAACACCTGGTCTGACTTACGCCAAGGGCAGACCTGTGGACATAAGTGTCCAGTGCTCACACTGGACAGACCTTGTTTTTAAATTCCTGGTCCTGGTCACCAAAAGGGGGGAAGGCAGAAGGCCTGCAGTACAATAGACCTGACCACATGAGTGGGCACTTTGAGCATGTAGCCTGGTCTGGGATGAAGGAAGGCTTTCACCATCCCAGGCGCAAACTCAAGGCAAGAGGGAGCTACAGAGAGCACCTGTAGATCCCCAACTCTTTTTAGCGATGTTATAGCTAATAAGAATAATGTCTTTAAAGTGAGGAACTTTAGGGGAACCTCATCCAAAGGTTCAAAGGTGCCTGGGACAACCCCTGGAGTACCAGGGATAAGTCCCAGGTAGGAACCTTGGTCTGTACTGCAAGCCTCAGCCTAATAGTACCACGGAGGAAGCGTGTGACGAGGGGGTCCCTGCCAATGGACATGCCACCCAGAGGTACGTGGTAAGCAGCCACGTAGACCTTCAGGGTGGACGGGGACAGCCCTGCAGTGAATTTATCCTGCAGGAACTCCAGCACTTTGCCAACGTGACAGGTAACTGGGTTCACCTGCTTTTCGCTACACCAAGAAGTGAAGAGTCTCCACTTCAGGGCATACAGCTTCCTCGTGGAGGGAGCTCTGGAGTGGAGGATGGTCTCAACAACCTCAGTTGACAGACCAGACTCTATGAGCTGGGCCTCCTCAGAGGCCAAGCCCACAGTTTCCACAGTTCTGGGCAGGGGAGACGCATCAAGCCCGCTGCCTGGGACAGAAAATTCTCCCTGGGATCTCCCGGGGGGCTCAGTCCAGAAGGGACACAAGATCCGCAAAACACACTCTGCCCGGACAACATGGAGCAAATAGTGTGAGACGGACCTTGTCTCGACGAACTCTCTCCAGAACTCCCAGGAGCAGAGCAATCGGGGAAAAGGCGTACAGACATAGCCTCGGCCATGTCTGAACCATGGCACCCGGCCCGAGCAGGGCTGGGTGCAAGAGTGAAAACCACAGAGGGCAATGAGTCGATTCCTCGGACGCGAACAGGTCTAATTGTGCTCGGCCGAATCTCAACCAAATCTGCTCCACCACCTAGGGGTGGAGCCTCCAAACCCCGGGCCTCGGCCCCTGCCTCGACAGGACGTCTGCTCCCACATTCTAGGTCCTAGGGATGTGAACTGCCCGTAGATGGAGCAGTCTCCCTTAGGACCAAAGGAGGATCTGCCGCGCCAGTTTTATAATGGTCGCGAGCATAAACCTCCCTGATGATTTATATAGGAGACCACAGTGGTGCCGTCGGTCTGAGCAACCACATGATGGCCCCTAAGGTCTGGGAGGATCGCCTAAAGCGCCCTCCAAGCAACCATCATCTCTAGCAGGATTATGTGCCAGGATAACTGGTGCTCATGACCTTCGGTGGAGCGGTCTCTCAAGGCCGCTCCCCAGCCCGTAAGGGACGCATCCGACGATAGCATTACGCGTCGACAAGGAGCTCCCAATACAGGTACTCATGACCTTGGGCGGCGCAGTCTCTCAAGACTGCTCCCCAGCCCGTAAGAGATACATCCGTCGATAGCAATACGCGTCGACAAGGAGCTCTCAATACGGGTCCATGAGACAGAAACCAGGATTCCTTCCACACATCTAAGGCACGTAAGCCTCGCCGCGTGACCTTGATGGTGCGGAAAGGGTTGCCCCTCGGGGAAAACCCTCTGGTTCTGAGCCACCACTGTAACGACCTCGTACAGCAGCCCGAGCGGGGTAACGCAGGAAGCTGCTGTCTGAGAACCAGCACTCGTTGGAAGTGCTTTACAGTGAGTGGCTGGCCTAGTTAAACTCTTTGACGGCTAACAGGACGGAAACGATGCGCACGGGGAAAAACCGTGCAGACATCATAACCGAAACCCAACAACGCCGAGGAAGGTGGTCCTCTGGAGAGGAGAGAGCACACTCGTCTTTGCGTTTAGCCTCAACCCCAACACATTAAAGAGCGCGGGAACAACATCTCAATGTTGAACCTCTAGCTGTAGCGACTGGGTAGAAAAACCAGTCGTCAGTATAATCGAGAACTCTGATTCATTAGAGGTGCAGCGGGGTTAGCGCTGCAACCATGCATATGATGAACGTGCGAGGTGAAAGAGCTAGGCCAAATGGAAGCACTCGATATTGGTAAGCCTTCCCCCCAAAGGCGAACCTGACGTACTTCCTGTGTTGTGGAAGGATGGAATGAAAATATGCGCCCTTCAGGTCGATTTGACAGACCAGTCCTCGGACCTGATCTGTCACGATCTAGTTCAAAGTCAAAATTGATGACGTGATTTAGAAGGCGCAAATTTAGGATGGGCCGCAATCCTCCATCCCTCTTGGGAACGATGAAGTAATGACTGTAAGCCTGACTTTCTGTCCGAGGGGGGTACATATTTTATGGCCCCTTGCCTCAACAGAGTGTCTACTTCCTGTTCCGTGACCAGAGCCTGCTCAGGGTCCACCACGGTGGGTAGAACCCTGCTAAAAGAAAATAATATGTATATATATATATATATATATATTGCAGGACCCAATGAGAAACTTCTGGTAGGCATGAGATGCGACCAGAAATTCTAATGAGGGAACCAGCCTCTCAAGGCTGGCCTCTGGTGCTTGAGTGGCAGACGCTCCAGGGCCCGGTTTTCAGGGGTACGCCTGGAGTGAATGCTCTAGGACCCTCCTTGGAGGGGGCGATCTCCTCAGAGCAACCAGACTCACGGGTGGCAGCTGAGGAGGGACGCCTGTGCGAGGTCTGGCACCGTAGCGCCAGGACCTCTTTGATGTAGCCTCTTTTGATGTTCTTGGCGAGGATGACGGTCCTCAGATCCGTCCTCTTGCCAGAGGGTTGAGGCTGGGAGTGCCGGCCCGACCCCCCGGGTTTCTGGAGGGGTTAGCGGGTTGCGACGCTGTGCCTCAGAGCGGCCCATTGTGAGGAGCTCTGGGGCTGTGGCTGGCTCACAGCCCCTAATTTCAGAGCAACGAGGCAGCAGCACACTGAACGCCACCTGCTGCTAGCAGCCTCCTAGAAATTATCGACGACCGTCTCAACTGTGTCGCCGAAAAAGCCCAGAAGACGAGAGAGAGGCGTCCAGTAGGAACTTATTTCCTTATCTTTAAAGGTTTGAGCCGCAGATGCCTCATTTATAAATATAATATATATATATATATATATATATATATATATATATATATATATATTTATATACACACATATAAGGATAGATTTATATAATGAAATATATATATGTATGCTCTCATCGAGGTCCCCCAATAACCCTGTTTACATTTCACTGACAGCTGTATATTGTATGTAACTGTATGTGAAAATAAAATTCTTGAATCTTATATGCTCGACTGCCCAGGAGAGTAGAAATAATTCTCACGGGTTTATAGAGCAGTGTAGGGTTTTTTTTTTTTGCATCAATACTGATTGAGAGAGGTAGCTCGCAAGCGCCTCCTCAGTCTCAGGATCGATCATTTTATATATCACGGGGGGTGACTCGCGCTAACAGGACGCGTTCATCTAATTATTTATTTTCTTAGGAGGAACGCTTCTTTGCCGGCAATAAATAGTCAACATGGCGCGAGTCACTTCCTCGAAAAACTCCTCATACTGGAGAGAAAAGTGGCGAATATTCTCTCATCATTAAATGCTGACAATGTCAAAACTCCTCCCCACATAGTAAGTGCGCGTTCCCACCCGAAATGTAGTGAAGGCAGGAATACGCGCACTACACAGATGTTTGATTCGCCATTTGGAATTTGGAGAGCCCTTTTCTTTTAAACTAGTCTAGGGAACTCAAACAACCAGCGCGACAACACAACACACTCTCACACTTGTGCTTGCGAAGACAAAACAAGCTACTGCCTCTGGGTTCTGTCGCCCCTTTATGACCTGGTTTGTGACGTCACCGACCTGCGACCGTCACTCACACTCGGTCGACGGAAGTTTACATATTGTGCTTCGCGAGGCATTGTCCAAGTATTCCCCAAAGCGATCGAAAGACGCAGCGCGAGTTCCCTTGAAAGGGAACCACTTTGTTGAGGCATGTGCAGAATGAGGCCTGGCATTATCTTACCCTAATGACCATGGACTTCCCAGGAAAGATGTCATATTGATGGCAGTATATGTCTCTGTATAATCCCATTCCCAAAAGTGGCCATGTCTCCAGGCATAACATGACAGATGTTTGCTTTTGCACCTGTCAGTGATTAAAGTCTGGATGGTCTCTTTTGTCTTTGGGACTTTGGGAACAACAAGTTGAAGCATTGCCTTTTGGACCATCTGAGATGAGCTCAGGCCCAAAGATCTCGATGGTATCTCTGTAAACAATTGACGTTTAGGTTTTTCCTTGCATACCAGCAATTCAATCTCTTGATGCAGCGGCATACTATGTTACGTGACAACAGTTTTCCAAAGTACTCCTGAGGCAATGTGATTATATTAAACACAATAAATTTTCTCATGCAATGCCATCTGAAGGCTCGAAGGTTATTGTCACAGTCTTGTCTTGTCGTGTCGTGTGTATTCCTTTATGTATCTTCCAGGTCCTGCACGCTCCTGTCTGCGTCTAATTACTAATCCCAAGTCTTGTCAGCTGTTCTAATCCTGTGTTCGTCTATATATACCCTCCTGTGCTCCCTTGTCTTTTTGAGTCTTTGAAGTTACTTGTAGTTATGTCGGTGTGTGGATGTCGTCTCGTGTTTTGCCTTGCCATGTGTCTCCAGGTTTGCACCATTGAGTGCGTTTTTGTTCATGTCAAGTCTTTTGTTTTTAGTTTTCTAATAGGCTAAAGTATATTTTCGTTGAGATCCTCATGCGCGTGCCATTGATCTCCGTCACACACTCCGCGTTTTCATGACAGTTATGCACATTCAACTGACATTTCCTGCCTTACCCGCCTTGACTGGGATTTCTCTGGATTCCTTAAATCTTTTTACACTGTTTATGGTAGATGGTGAAAGATCTAAATTAGTTGCAATCTTGCATTGAGAAATGTAATTTTTGTTTCTCTTGAAATTTGGCACAAATCCATCTTTGCTTACATAGACTGAGTCTTTGCCGGTTGCTTTTTTTTATACCCAATCACGATACCCTCACCTCTTACCAATTCACATGCTTGTTTCAAAACTGTTTAACTTGCATTTTGCATATATTTTCTTTAATCTCATCCTCTATAAACTTTTATTTTGTCTCTTTTTTGGAGTGTGTTTCAGCAATCAAGTTCAAAATATATTTGCAAAAATACAAATAAGTTGATCAGTGAAAACATTGGAAATGTTTTATTTGTATTTTTGTCAGTTAAATCAAGGTTCAATAGAATTGACAAATCAGATTCTTGATTTTACTGCCTTTTGTAAGATGTCCCAACTCTTCTGGAAAGGGAGTTATATTAGTAAATTGACTTGCCATGGTATGTGGAGAGAAAATATCCTACATCTGAGAACGAAAAAATGAGGAAATCAGTAACTGCACATGTTGTATTTTTCTATATGTTGTTTTTGTGAAGTGTCCAACAGAGGACATGTGCAGTTACTCAAACTTTCTATGCAGGGTCTTATTTTAACTAATTATTTAAGTATGTAAATGAATTACCTTATTTTTTAAGTTTCATGTACATTTTTTGTTAAAATAACGTTTAGAATTAAATAATTGAGCAATAAAACACTTTGCATCCAGCTAGCGAATGTTTGCATTTCCTGGGCATGAAGATTGATGTAGAAGTTCAACAAATGTATGCTTTTCAGTATTTAGTATTGGGCAAAAACTCTTTTACACTGGCCATGGGCCCAGTGGGTGATCTTTATTGTTGAGCCATGGAAACTACTGATAGCCTGATGCTCTGTTTTACAGACTCAGAACTGGCATTAATGTACAATGATGAATCTGTACTGGAGAACCATCATCTGGCTGTAGGCTTCAAGCTTCTGCATGAGGAGAACTGTGACATCTTTCAGAACCTCACCAAAAGGCAACGGCAGAGTCTGAGAAAGCTAGTCATTGATATGGTGAGATGCTTATTCCAGTGCACTGAACATCTGCTGGTTTTTGTATTTGTGAGGATCTATACTTTAATTTCCTGTGTAAGAGGTGCTGCTTGTCTTCTTAGGTTCTAGCAACAGACATGTCAAAGCATATGAGCTTGCTGGCAGATCTTAAGACAATGGTGGAGACCAAGAAAGTGACAAGTTCAGGAGTGCTGATGCTGGACCATTATAATGACAGAATACAGGTGATTACCAATAAAAGTGTTTCTTTATAATGCAAAAAACAGTATAAAAACACTATAATATAAAAAATGACATGGTCTGTAAGTGCAGACCAGACAAAAAGAGAAACTTCTTAGTCACAAGTATGTGTGTGTGCGTGTGTAGGTCCTGAGGAACATGGTGCACTGTGCTGACCTTAGTAACCCGACAAAGCCCCTGGCGGTGTACAGGCAGTGGACTGAGCGCATTATGGAGGAGTTCTTCCGGCAGGGAGATAAAGAGCGAGAGCGTGGGATGGAAATCAGCCCCATGTGTGACAAACACACTGCGTCCGTGGAAAAGAGTCAGGTATACATATAAACACCCACACAAACATAAATTCTCAACCTTCTCCAACATAAGCTGCTCCTAAAGAGTATCTCTAAATGTTGGGTTTCCTAATTCAGGTGGGCTTTATCGATTATATTGTGCATCCGCTGTGGGAGACCTGGGGGGACCTGGTCCACCCTGATGCTCAGGAAATTTTGGACACCCTTGAGGACAACCGGGACTGGTACCAAAGCACCATTCCCCAGAGCCCGTCACCACCGCCTGACGGCCCAGATAACGAGCTTGAATCCTGCACGAGCAAATTCCAGTTTCAGCTCACCCTGGAGGGAGAAACAGGACAGGTCGATGCTCCCAGTCATAACCACATAGGCAGCCATGATCAGGAGGCAAACAAAGAACATGAGGAAGCGGTGGAAGGTGAGGAGGACGAGACAGAAGAAAAAATGGAGGACGGGGAGGAGGTGACAGAGGTGATGGTCGAAAGGTCAGGACGGAGGAGACTGCAGGTTCAGTCAGTAGTCGAGGAGGAGGACGAGAGACAGTCTGATGAGAGCCCTGTGGAGGAGACAGAGGAGGAGAAGTCATCCTCTCCTACCGATGACACGTAATACGCACGACTCGAGGAACAGCTGTCTGGCCCAGAGGGCGAAGTAGGGGCGATCCTTCAGAAACTCTGTCCCTGCGCTCTACCATTCACATAGGACTCTTCTGTTTCTGATAGCTAGACCATAAACAGATCAAGTCTTGTGTACCAATCCAATAAGACATTTAATTTTATTTTTCAAAAAGGGAACAAATAATACTGATATCAGAGAAGTATTTAACACAGCAACTGTAGATTATGAGTGTGAGCTGGAGTCCATCCAGCAGCGAGGGTGAAGCTTGATGGAGAAACAGAATTATGGTGGGGTTTGTAAAGGGCCATTACGTCAGTGTAGCACTCTGGAATACTCACACATACACACCTTCACAGACGTGCGTGTTTTTCAATCGAAAATAACAATACGGCAAAGTACATGCAAACACACGGCTGTGTGTCTGTGTATGTGTTCAGGGGGCCTGGATCTGAAAGGAATCTCTTTGGGAAAAAGCCATCTCGAAAAGGAGCATCAATGTCAATAATCAACTTTCAAAGCATTCTAACAGGGACCTAAATCCTCAGAATTCACGTATTGAGAGAAATCTGAGAGACCTTTTTTCAGTTTCTGTCATAGCAAGAACACGGTTGCGTCTGACGGGAGAAATGAGATAATGTCGGTGGTCCAAAAAACTGTGGTGGGATGAGGATGTTGGAAATGGTTTGTTAACTGGTCCCACCCCCTCTTACCCTTTACCCAGGAGTGCTACCAGTGCAAGATGGCTGTGTGCCTTTCTGAACCACCAGCTTCAACTATGGAGCTGTTGTGAAGCAATGCATCATGGGACAGGAGTGCTTTTGTCTTCATTTTTGATTGTGTTTTTCTCTTTTGAAGCAATCTATCTCCATCTATTATGGTTTGTGCTGGCATGGAGCGTTCGCGTTGTCTTTGCGATAATTCCTGCTCTCATCCGTCAGTCTTCCTCGGTCGCTTTCAAGTCAACCATGCATTTAGGGCCTAGGTTAGGATTTATCGTCGTCACTGCTCATGGACTGCCCTCACTTTGTTATATGTGAATAATTAATGATAGTCACTTTCCGAGGATAAGCCATGTGACGCTTTGAAACATATGTTTTGCCTTCTTTTTGTTTTGTTATATCCATTCCTGCCAAATTTGTAAAAGTATCAGTCTCCTCGATTGCAGCACACATTCGCACAGACACTCTCACCTTCACCCACTCACGCTGGTTATGCATTCTCTGTCTGCTCCACAACACACTACATCATGTTTTGCCAAAGGAATGAGTGCTTAGCTGTAAGCTAGAGAAGCATTGATCAGGGGTGTTGAGAGAAGGATGAGCGATATTTCTGAGAGAGAAAGACGTTGGTGGTTAGATGCTGGAAAGAGATAAAGGGAGCCAGACGCAGCCATATTGAGTTTGATGCTTTTTTGCCTTAATGTCAACTGCAGGGTTGCTACCTGTCACATTGTGGAGTAATAATATGTTGGCATTAGATCCCAGACTATTTGTTTCATCTCTATATGCCTTGCTAAATGTCTGTGAAAACACAATAGCTCCATCTGGAGGTGTAGGGTAGTTTTGTTCGGCATGGCAAACTAACTAGAGCAGAAAGTACAGACGGAGAAGGAAGGTCATTCCACTAAAACCAACTGTTGCTCCAAATGTATTTCATGTCCGACATCTTTTCGTCACTTTACCAACTTTTAAAGGGAGAAAGAGAGAGATAGAAAGTAAGAGAATGAGAGAGTTCTCAGGTTGATGTTAGGTTTGCAATATTGCCTCTCTCTCATCTCAGAACTTTTTAGTTTGGTTTTAGTTCAGTTGAATAAACCAATTGATGCTATTTTGTGGGGCAGGGTTTGTACGCATCTGAAATATGATAACAAGCTAGTTTCTGCTGGTCAGTAGCTTAGCTTTACACAAGCCTGTGTCTGTCGGAGCTGTAACTTGAGATCACACCAGTACATATATGTGACAAGACTAGAGGATTTTCATTTGGCGGAGCACAGGAAGAAAGCCCGAGGTTACACGATTGGTTTGTGCAAACTAATGACATTCCCATTACATTTGCCTGTCTTACCTTAAAATGCTTTTCGTTAATTTTGTGAGCACTACACTAACAAATAATATTTGCCATTTTAACACGACACTGTAGCAATTGTTTCTTATTAAGAAATTATTCAAATTAATTCCTTGCTGCCATTCTTTTTGGATATCAAAAGGAAAAAGACAAGTGTTTTATTTAAACAGTTTGTGTACAGTTTTTATTTTTGTATCATTCTGGTTTAATGGTTTCAAATCAAAACTACTATCTGATATAAATAGTAGACGAATCACTGCTTGTTTTGTATATACTGTAATGTTGAATTGTAAATTTGAGATCTCTCAGAATCGATCACTGTCACAATGAATCACTTTTAGTTGTAATGAACTGTAGTTGAATTGTGCAATTTCATAAGCACCCTCCACCTTCCCCTTTCTTTCTCCTGTCATCTCCTCTGCCGTTCATTTGGGGGATTTTAGTCAGCCTCTCATCACCTTTAAATGTGAATATTTGAATTGTATTGGAAAACAGACTAATCATCAGTTATTTCTAAAACGTGTCTTTACCAGCACTTTATTTTTTCTGTAGGAAGGTGTGGAGATGGCTGATGTCAAGGGGAATGGTGTAGAGAGTTGTATAGCATGGCACAGGGTGAGCACTTTAAATGGCTTGGTCCAAACGTCGTCTTTTTGGTCCTCAACGCCATTTCCTGTTAAAGCTCTGAGCAACATCAGCTACTCTGTGTCAATAATCTGCTCTGTAAAGGCTTTTAATAGGGGTTATAAATACTTCTGTGAGGTTAATGACCAAAAGACAGTCAGAAAGATGACGTTGCTTAATCAGAGAATAGTTTTTCTTCGTACTTTGAAGTCATGCCTCATGAGACTCTCCAATGAAGTTATTCTCTGGGCTTTAAATAATATGTTACTTGTTCACAGGTTATGGTAATAATATAAATGAAAAAGAAAACACAGGAAAATGATTGTAATATTTGTACATTATATTGCTGTAATGTGTATAATGTGTCCAAGTTATTTTATATTATATTATTTTTATGAAAGGTTTTCCTCTGAGAGAACTAAGTTGTCATTTTGTGAATAAAATGCATTTAATAAGCAAACAGCTATATATAAAAACACAAATATATAAATATATACCAGTATATTTTTTTCTTTCACTGTTCAGTACTGTAAAGTGTGTTGAAAATACAAATAAAGGACGATTTTTCTAATAAATGCAATATCTGTACATTAATCTTTTTTTTCTCCAGATCCGGCCTCATATTACAGTAATGGGTGCATGTGTTGAGGCTGATTTGTATTTCTCATCATTATACAACTCATGACAGTAAACACTATTTTAAAATATTTTGCAACCATCTGCTTCGATTAGAGAATGAATTTGTTCTCAGCAAAAAGGGCAGTTATGATATACATTATTTACACTTTCCTGACCCCTACAGACTGACATTATTTAGAGACAATTATTATAATTGAACATAATGTGTTCTTATTACACTTGTAACATGTTACAACTAACACTGATAATAAAAATAATAAAATAAAATTCTAACACTAAAAGATAACCGTTATACTGGATACTAGGGGTAGATACATGTATAAAATCCAATATTTCCTCTTACAGTAAATGTCATTTACTTGTATGTAACTTCCTATTCCATCCTTATGACCTTCTCTTTTCCACCTTTAGTCAACTAATCATCATACAATGCTGCTCAAAAATACAATGAAAGCCATTCATAACCTGCTGCTTCTTACAAAGCTACTTTTCAATGATTCGATTTTTGGTTACTTATGCAAAGCTTAACGTCTGTCCTGTGTCCCTTAATAACCAATGTTCCTGTGGACAAAATTACAATAAAGGTTTGTTAAAGGTATAAAGAGAGATAATTAGACAACAGACAGAGTTATAGATAAATGGACAGACAGAGAGAGAGATGGATGGATGGACGGACGGACAGACAGACAGACAGACAGACAGATAGATAGATAGATAGATAGATAGATAGATAGATAGACAGACAGACAGACAGACAGACAGATAGATAAAGAGAGATAATTAGACAACAGACAGAGTTATAGATAAATGGAAAGACAGAGAGAGAGATGGATGGATGGACAGACAGACAGACAGATAGATAGATAGATAGATAGATAGATAGATAGATAGATAGATAGATAGATAGATAGATAGATAGACAGACAGACAGACAGATAGATAGATAGACAGACAGACAGACGGACGGACGGACGGATGGATAGACAGACAGACAGACGGACGGACGGACGGACGGAAGGATGGACGGACAGATAATAGATCAGATAGACAGACAGACAGACAATAGATAGATAGACAGATAGATAAATAGACACACACAGAGAGAGATAAATAGATAGATAGATAGATAGACAGACAGACAGACAGACAGACAGACAGACAGACAGACAGACAATAGATAGATAGATAAATAGATAGATAGATAGATAGATAGATAGATAGACAGACAGACAGACAGACAGACAGACAGACAGACAATAGATAGATAGATAGATAGATAGATAGATAGATAGATAGATAGATAGACAGACAGACAGACAGACAGACAATAGATAGATAGATAGATAGATAGATAGATAGATAGATAGATAGATAGATAGATAGATAGAC